>OZ005657.1:79362649-80750149 GCA_963930645.1 Salticus scenicus | reverse complement strand
TTTTCAATAAATATAATAAATTAAAAAGAGAAAAAAGATTCGCCCTCAAATAAATGTATTAAATAAAAAATAAATTGCATAATATAGCCGTTGCTAAGATACGCAGACGATTACAATCGAAGAATAAATTCATGAAAAATGAAACATAAAAGCCGATGTTTAAAATCGAAAAAACATTAATTTAAAAAATTCAGATTCGAAATTCGAAAAAATCTCGATGAGGTGTACACCTGCAGGGTCCCAGGTACCTATATGCCAAATTTGGAAGCTCTGCGATCAGTAGTGTGTAGTATTGTTCATGTTTAGATAAATGTATTTATTTTCCTGTTGGAAAAAAAAATAAACTCGTATTTTTTTTTTTTTTTTTTTTTTTGGCAACAATAAAATTACGGATTAAATTTAAATGGCTAATTTTTTGCTATTATTAGCTTATTATTTTCATATTTTTATTAATTAAAAGAAAACTAAACAGAAATTCGAAATTCTGACTTCGATGTGCACAATGATCCTTCGGGGGGCACCTTTGTGTTAAATCTCGTGACTGTCCGAGCTACCGTTTTCGAGAACAGTGAAATATATATACAAATATTGCTCACTTAATAGTATAAGATTATGCATTTTATTACTTGTAACTCAAGTATTTAAAAGATAGATTAAATAAATATGAAACCTAAGGCTACTAACTCATTATTTTTGTGCGATATGTAAAACATCTATTCATATGTTTTAATTAAAACTTTCGAGATACATAACTACCACATCAAAACTATATTGTTCACCATGATAAACTTTTATATATTTCTTAAACTTTTAAAATACTTATGGATTTTCATTTTTTCCAAATATCGGCATTTCGCGTAAGGAAAAATAGTTACGAGGTTTCAAAATTAAATTAGCTGAGAGAATTTGAGTAAAAATTTAATAAAAAACAATCAAACTCAGCCCCTCTTTGTAGCTTTAAAAAAGTTTATTTCCCTGATCCATATTAAAGATTTTATTAGTACGGTTTCTTATATTTTTGAAAATTTCAGTTTTACGATACATATTCAAAACTAAAGTAATATTTTTGTTGTGTGGTAAACTTTATATTTAATTTTACTTTTTAAATGAAATCAATTTTTAACACAATTATCTTTTCTGAATAAATAATTTTGTTATTGATAGTATGTTGAGGTTCAGTGGATTTTGCGTCGCACTAGTTCTGCTCTAAAGATACTTGGAAACGATCTGGGACTCAGCCACAATAGCTGTCCAGAGACATGCCCTCATATATTGATAATAGGTATTAGTTACTATACAGTACTGCTGAAAAATTTATTAGCGACGAAGTAGCTGTTATGCTTTCTTCCTGGAAAAAAAAAAAAAAAAAAAAAAAAAAAAAAAGCCTAATTGTTATATAACATTGAATTGCAGAATTGGTCAATTGGAATGGGATTGCACCCCCTTGTGTATTTATTTAAAGTATGAATTTTCAGTTGCATTTTCAGTTGTGTTTTTTCAAAGGGATCTTTTCTAAATTTTCCATGTTTTCCACCAATGAGGAAAAGCGGTTTTTAATATTAGTTTAACTTTTTGTTAGCCTAAGTTGAAACTTTTATTTAAATTGTATGAATTTTAGAAAAAAAAATATTATGTTACAAAAAATTGAAATATGGTTTAAAAAGTCATTATAGCAATTTTTTTCTATTAAGAACGGTGTGTGAAGCATTAATATTTCTTTTACTAGGGAGAAAAGACTGTGGTTAGTTGGCACATATCGTCAATTTTCTGTTACCGTAGAGCTAGAAAACTGTAATTTCGCTAATGGGGAGTGTATGTATAGGTGCACCATCCACCGTAACATTTGTCTGCTTGAAAAGGTCACAAAGAAAAACATCTGTTTTACCGTTTTTTTGACTGATGAGTAAATTTTTTCATCGCATTATTATTATTATTATTATTATAATTATTTTTGGATTCTGTGAATCTGTAGATTGAGGCGCTTATGGCAGTTTTTGGACGAGTGGTTACCTATAGTTGCATGCATGTATCATAATATTTTATTTCTGATGTTTGGTATTCTCTGATATTCTTGTGCAAGATATCTCTCTGGGGTCTGTTGGCATAGCTCGGTTTTCCTTCATAGTAGTTGAAAGACTGAAGATGCTTTCTATGGTGAAGAGTTTTCACTCTCAGCCTCGTGTTGAGACGATGGTGAATGTTTTCTTTCAACAGTTTCCCCGAATTTCGAAAACACCAAAACAGATCACATATTAGCAGGTCAACGAACAAGACTAACAATGAATTTCCCATAATATCAAAGGCCTCATGATCACCCTAAATACAAAACAAATGACGAGGAGCGAGGCGTGGAAGCGCCGAAGCGACGAACTATGGAAGCGCCGTAGTTGTATGAAGTGTACTTTTTTTACATAGGAATTTTTTCTAGTGTTCGGAGACTTTGTTACCGACTGTATAAATGTGCTGCGATAAGATGTCGTAGGCAAATGACATGGAGCCGATATTATATGGGTGAGAAAGACGATGCAGAAGGCAGCAGGGATCCGTAGCAAGCTTTAGAGCAATTTCAATGGATTTTCTTTTTAGTTTTTATTTATAAAGCGATATAAAATTAGTGTGTCTGTTTTTTATTTAATTAAATATAGTGATCAGCGAAACGGGCAAAGCCACCTAGCAAAAAATAATTGTGTAAATAAAAGTGTTTAATAAGGTAAGTAAATACGTATTTTAAAATACAAACAGTTTTAAAGACTTACTCTTTGATCTTTTACTTTCATCGAAAAAACGATTGAAGAAATAACTTCCTATAAACCAGTATAAAAATAATATGCACAACAAAGTTAATCTTTTGAAAAATAATACGGAATTTTAAATCAAAATATTTAATGACATAAAACATCGAACTAAATAATTTAGAAAATATATTTCTGTCTTACTTTGCAGACAGGATTTTATAAAAATAAATAATTCCTTTAAACATAACATTGTTTTCCATATGTATTAAATGTTACATTTAAATATGAAAAAAAAAATAATGCTTAGTCCATTATAGAAAGTATTTCCCAAATCCGAAAATTGAAATGCATGAGAGAGCATTATGCTATTTTATGCATACTTAAGAAGTATATTTTTCGCAAGCATTGTTTACTATACCTAAACTTAAGTCGATACATGTAAAATAATCTTTAGCTGTAAGTTAAAAAAAATGGATTTAATGCAATATAACATCGAAAATGAAGGCTGAAAATATATTTGTTATAAAATGTTAAAAATACTGTAAAAGATTAACATAAGTGTGATTTATAGACCTTCAAAATAAAGAAAAGTATTTTTCTGAATGAAAGTTGAGTTTTATAAAGACAGGATTCTTTTTTTTTTTTTTTTTTTCTTTGGAACCAATAGTACAGTCGGAGAAAAAAAAAAAAAAAAAAAAAAAACGCAACACTCAACTTAACTCCGTTGCTAATCGATGTAGAAGAATGTAATAGGTATCATTCGACGGGGAATTGTGAGTAGTTTCAGAAAATGGACCGAAATTTTGAATTGGGGGTCGTCTACATATTGAAACGGGAACCAACTTTGATTTTTTTCCAATGGTAATGCCCCATTTTTATTTTATATTTGAATTCCTGGGATCGCGACAACGCGAAAAAGTATATTGGTTGTATATTTTACTTATTTTTTCACAGAGTTATAAGCGTTCAAAGTTTGAAGGTGTTAATGTTAAATTCATATTTCAAACTTTTATTAATATCTTCAAAAAAAATAACACGAACGATATAATTTTTTTTTTTTTTTTACAAGATACATTGAAGAAACCCAAACATAATCCATCATTACTTTTGATTCTGAAAAATATTTTTAATTCTGAAAAATATTAATAAATTCATATTCATAAAAATTATGAATTATGACCTATATTAATTTTTACATAAAATGAATCCTAAAGCTGAAAAATATGGGTATGCAAATTTGCAGCTCATTGCAGTTATTAGTTTTCGAGATATAAATAAATCTTTCTTTTGGAGTGGTTTACGGGGTTGTCTCTTATAAAGTTTTGCATGAGATAACGAATCAAATCTTAAAAAATAATAACAAAGTTAATTTATTAACTTTGTTAAGTCAGTTAAATTAACTTTGTTAGTAGAGTCATTAATTTTTATAATTCTTTTTTACCTGAAAAATTTCCGGTGAAACATTAAAATTTTATCTGTTTCTTATAGGATCTTAATTTTATTTTTCTACATTTACTGATAACCCCTAACACATTTTTGATTATAACTCTATAAATACTAAAGATAAAGTATACAAACAGTATACTTTTCCGCACTGCCAGACTCTCAGAAATTCGAATATGAAGTGGGGGTGTTGTATCAAAATTGGGTGTTGCTATTGAAAAAATCGAAGCTGGCGCTCATTTCAATATGTAGATGACCCCTAATTCAAAATTCGACAACATTTTCAGAAAGTTCATTTAATTTCCTGTTGAATTATGTCTATTAGATGTTCCTGCGTCAATTAATAACGAAATTGCAGCGGGTGTTGCATTTTTTTTTTTTTTTTTTTTTTCCCGACTGTACATTATTAAATATTTAACAATTATCTTGTTTTTCAATGAATGCGAAATGACTAATTTATACTATTTGAGATTTCATATTTCAAACATTAATAATATTTTAATCTAATGTTTTAAAAATACAAACTCAAGATGTTCTGAAATATAAATAGAGAATCGCTAAAATTAGAGATTCTCTTAGAAATACATATAAAACAAAATTTGTTGAAATCAGGAAGTTTCAACATACTAATATGAAAAAAAACTTTTATTTTCTGCTAATAAGAAATGGTTCTATAACACACACACACATACATACAATAAAATAAAATAATAGAGCTACATCTTAAAGAAATTGTTTCCATGCGCAATAAGTTGGAATCTAAAGCTATAATCATATCAACTGTGCTAAATTTTCAAAAAATTATTTTTTATTAAATAACATGGGGAGAGAAGCAGACAGTGAAAGAAACTACCATGGCATCAGACAATTTTATCATATGTAGAAGAATCATATTAGATCTATGGTTATAGTCATATTAGATCTATTTTATCATATTAGATCTATGGTTGATATATTTTCTTTTTCTAAAAATAACAAATCAGTATATTCCAGATTTTTCAGGGCTATAAATTTTGATAAAAGGTAGTTTTTAGAATTTATATTATATAAATCTATTTGTTGAAAGTTTGTATGGCGTCTTACGAAGTTCACAGAACTGTTGGAATTTTGCGAAGATTTGATATTTGGAGGTTGAGGAAATAGTTAAGTTCTCGGAAGGTAGCACGGGAGTTTGGAATATTTCGCTTGGCGAAGAAGTACTCTAGTTGCAAAAGTACTCTACGAAGTTTGTTGTAAAATTTCATGGGTTGCGAAGTTTAGAGAAATTGATGTCGAAAATATGCAAATTGGTTCTCCAGCGATAGTTATTTTAGAGAAAGTGAACTTGAGCCTCTTCCATTTAAAAGAAGGTAGTATATGTTTAATCTTTCAGACTAGTAGGGCAAAGATAGATTTATTAGTTATCCAGTATGGGTAGCCATATATATCCTTAATTTTAGCAGATTTAAAGTTTTAATTTGATTTTATCAAGTCTGCTCGTTCACTATACTTTTCACAGCCGGGATATGGAAGGAAAGAAGGAAGTGTAGAGGTCTTACCCTGATAATTTGAGATTTAAGCATTTGAGAAAATAAGGTAAACTAATTCTATTAAAACAGTTTTTGTATAACATACTATAATGCATAAGCCAGAATTTTGCAGTATTTTAAGTACATTTTTGTGTGCTCCTTTAAAAGTATAAGTAAAAACTATTTTATACTGGCTGGAAATTCAAATATAAACAATTATTAATTTTTTTAAATACGAACTCAAATACTTGGAAAAATGGTTATTTAATCTCCAAAATCTGAAAATTTTTTACTAATATAAAACACAAAATTTCTTAATATCAGACTCGTGCCTGCCAACATTTACATTTTTCTAAATAAAATTTATTACAACTATTTTTTAATAACAATCTCCTGTAGTAATTACCGGAGATTTAATATCTTTTAATTTACTTTTATAAAATTCTGGTATAAAGTTTTCCGAAAAAATCTGGAGAATTGGTAGCGAAGCATAGTATAATCTCCAATATGCGAAGCAAGTCACGATACTATCAAGCAATTTTTCATACTTACATTCTTTATTTCAAACAAAAATCACGACTCTAATAGAAAAACAATGAAAGGATTAAAATTAAACTCGCAGGTTGTGAGGCTAGATTTAAAGATCTATTTTTTTAAATTAAAATATTAAAAAATATATATGTATAATAAAAATATTTTAATCTTTATCAACTGGTGTATTTGCAGATTTCTATCACATAAATTTTTGTCTTTGTACAAAGAATATAAAAAATGCTCATAGTCTGAACTAAGGAACATCGAGATTTAAATTTTGAAACGGTATTCACGCAATAATAAACTTAATAGCTCCTATAATGATATGTAAGGAATACAATTTAATTTCTATTAATAATAATAATAATAATAATAATAATAATAAAAATATTTCCCTTCTTAGGTGGCTGATTATTCAATTTTAAACATACAGAATAACGTAAACACACAATCGAAATTTATTGTTTATATTTGATAATTTATTAACTTCGAATTTATGCATATTATAAAAAAATATATTATGAATTAATGTGAAATGATATAAATAGAAATTTAGTTTTTAAACATTTTTTATGAATATTGTCAAATTCCACTTAATCTACTTATTGGTATTTTAAACTTAACAAAAGAGTTAAAATAACTAAAGTGGTTACTTGCTTCTTTTAATAGCAATTAATATTGTTTAAAATTAGTATCAACAGTGATCAAAATAATGATCACTTTGACTTATTTTACAGTTACAATGAATATGTAGTTTAGTTTGCAACTTTTAACCCTTGAAAGGTGTCACATACTAGTCTATAAATGCCGCTGCTACTGCATAATCACTTTATATTAAAACAGTTGCATCATCGCATTACATTAAAACTGGTGATCAGCAGATATTCCCAATTGCAAAACGGTTTCGCTTCTCTGATTTAGCATGATATAATTTTCTCTCTTGATCATTTGTAGTCGAAATCTGGTTTTCTAGAGATGCGAATTTATAGATATGTAAAGGACAACATATACCGATTTGTGATGGACAATTCTAGTGGCTTGTTACTTGAAGCAATTAAGAATATTGCATATAAGGTGCAATGCATGTCCCCATTTACAAGAAAGGTAGTCCCAATTAAAGAAGTTCACGTCTCCACCAAAGAGGAATTTGTTGAATAATTTACTATTTTGCACTGAAATTTCAGCTCTGTTATTCATTTTTGCTCTTTCGTTGAAATAAATTTTATTAATAAATTGAAATTGTATTGAAATTTTTTCATTACTTTTTTAAATCTTTTTTTTAATGTAATATCTAATTTCCAGTTGGAAGTTTTATTTATATTTTATAACTTTGATAACACATTTTTCCCAATCAACCTCTGTATATTTCGAAATACTTTCTTCCCTTCCGTGGAGGATCAAATTTGTGATGGCATGTCTCAGGACCACCTCTAAGGGTGTGTCCCAGACCGTCGCCAATTGTCCATCTGCGCAGCGCTACTGCGACGTAAAACCCAACCATCCAACCAACCATTCGGATTACTTACTTAAATAGTATTTTTTTCTTTCATGTCGACCCCAATCTCCATGAGCTAAATTTTGGGGTGTTCCGTCTGGCCTAGCGAGCTAATTGCGGCTTTTAGTAGAGTAAGTTAAAAGTAACATTATTTTAGGAAATACAATATTGTTTTTAATCAACTTAAATGTTATTTGTGTATTTAAACTTAAGTTCAGCAAAAATATCTTCAGGTTCCCAAATTTCAGTACACTTTTTTTATAATGGTATCGGTAAAAAATAATATTTCGCCAATTTTACCATGTAAAATTAGTTTTAAATGGAGTGGTATTAAAGAAAAAGGGACTCAATTAACACTATATGAATATTTTATGCACTGACATTATAATTAACATTGTAGCTACATCTCCTATTAATAAATATAAGCACAAATATTATCATTTGAAATTTAGATATATAGGAGTTGCTTGTATGTGATAAATTTTGTGTCTTTCTATATTTTGAGTTATTTTCATGTCTTTAAATATACATCCATAAAAGATCTTTCATAAATGTCCTACAAATATTTCATTTTTAAAAAGGTACATTTAAATTTTTTTTTCATTTCAACTTATGAATGTTTCATGTTACTAAAGCAACGTTATTATATAATGATTTATGGATCATTTAAGCATTTATTTTTTTATATCTTTTTATTGCGGAACTTTAACTAATTCCATTTTTCGGAAAACTAGTGAACAAGCTTCAAGCTCATTCATTTGTGAATATTATTTAGATAGATTAAACATTTTTTTTTTTTTCAAATTTTAGTTTTCTTATTTTATAATAATATACAGGGTGGTTATATATATATATATATATATATATATAAGAAAAAAAAAAAAAGCTCTCGCTGAAAAAGCCCTTTTCTAGCAAAATCGAATGGTCGGTTGGTTGATTGGGTTTTACGTCGCACTAGTGCTTCGAAATAGGCAATTGGCGATGGTCTGGAACATCGCCTGATTAAAATCCTTTCTTTTATCGTATAATCCAATGAGAAATATGATAAAAGAAAGGATTTTAATTTTAATTTTAAAGTTAATATTCTTACTAATTGGTTTTCAAATATCAGTAGAAAAGTTTAAAAAAATATTATGTTCGCACAGCTTAAAAGAATTCGTACTATTTGCAAAAATAAAGATGACTTAAAATATGCTCCTGAAGACTTAAAATGTACCTTGCAAATTAACTGTTACCCGTCCCAATTTTTAACTGTGAGTTTCCAGAGTTTTCCTATGTCGGTTTGTTCTACTTCCTCATTCAAGAGTGATATTTAAACACCGACGAGTAGCCCCGTCGGCCGAAGTTAGTTTGTTTTCCAGATGAAGGGTTGTATTTTATTTCATTTTATACTTTCTTGTTTACCTTCAGTAATTCTTTATTGTATTGTATATTTTTTAAATGAATTGATATAATTTTGTAACTTTTACAATTTGATAATTTTATAAAAATTTTTTTGGTTGTTTTATACATTATATATATGTTTGATTTCTATTCAGTTATTGGTGGTTTTCTGTTTGGTGAGAAGTTGGGGGCTAAGGATAGTTATTAGCTTATTGATACTGTCCTTTCAGAAACTTCCCGTTCACCCCTACACTGAAGGGCCTCCCTAATGAAGATCTCAGTGTTTTTTGAGGTTTGATTTCATTCATTTGTTTATATATTTCTACATTTATATATTCCTACATCTAAGTTTTGCATTTCCTTTCGCTGCAATTTTGCGCATTGGTTTTTCTAATCTGTAAAACTTATATATTTATAAATTAATGTCAATAGTTTTTTTTTCTCTCTCTCTCTATATATATATCACTATTCCGGGTACTTTATTTCATCACAGTAGTATAAAAAATATATTTGAAAACTTTTCCATTACCCACTTCATTCGCTAATTTTTTTTTTTTATATAATCTGTTCCAAGTGAAATACGAATAGAATATCAATATTTATGATCCTAAACGTATTTGTTTTCGGACATTGTTTTATATGATTGATTATGATTGATTAAGTTTACTATATGCACAATTTGACGCATTATCATTTATTATTCATCTTACATCAAATCTGAGAAAACATATGGAATATGTAACGTATTTATTTATTTTTTATAAAGAGATACAACCACAATCTTACATTTTTTCCCCATTTCATTATAACATAAAAAATATTCGTGTAATTTTTTTAAATTTATTTTAAAATGCATACATTATAAACGGAAGGAGAAATTTAGAATTTTATTTATCATTTACCACGTTTTTACTTTCTTCTACATACATAAGGAGAAAAAAATATCTTAGACTTAAAACGTAATATTTATCCTCCCTCGCTGGCTTAAAAGAAACTTCTAAATCATCTGAATCTTTCGTTACTATTCCAATATATTTCGTTATTATAATATTTCGTTATATTTCATTACTATAAAAAAAATTCTGAATCTATAGCAAAAATTTTACGTACTGTAAATATATCTGTTTCCTACGAACCCCAGTTTCTGATTCGTAATTTCCTTTCTAATTTTAAACCTGTTATCCCTCCCATACATTAGTTATTTATAATATTCCTTGCAAATCTTGCAATTCTGTTCATATTGGTGAAACTGGTCGTTCCCTTCATACTCGAATTCTTAAAGAAATTTCAAAATATATATCTTATATTCGTTCTAAAATTGTCCAGCATGCCACAGAAACCGATCATCTACCTGATTTTGAGAATATTAAAATAATTGTATCTAACTGTTCAAATTATAATTCTGGAAATTCCCTGGAGAGCTGGTATTCAAAATTACATTCTTTACCTCTTAATGAAACATGCGCAGTCCCTGCAGAATACGCTGTGCTTTTGTAGAAGAAATCTATCCGTTCATCTCAACGCTTACTTTTAGGATGTTTTTACTGATAAGGAGCCTAGAATAAGGCTCGAAACATATAAATTTCTGTTGTGTTTATTTTATTATGTTAATGGTATATTATAATTGTCTCGATTTTTAGTGTAATTAAAATGCAATAAGGAGAAATACTGGATATGTAATAATTTTAGACTTCCGGTTTAATGGTTTTATACGTTTTTAAGAAATCCTGAACTTTTTTTTTTATGATGTTTGTCTGTCTGCGTGTGTGGGATAAAAAAAATTGTAGCATCTCCAGATCAAGAATTAATCAACAGAGCTGTTTAAAATAGACATGTTTAATAGACACGAACTTTAAATTTCCAGTATGTCTTTTCGATATCACTTGGAGGATTTTACGTGAGATCGCATCGAACGAGATAATATCAGCGTGAAATGCAACAAATGTTTGCAATGAGCATCTGAGAGTTTGAAATTGTAGCATCTTCAGATCAAAAATTAATCAACAGAGCTGTTTAAGATAAATTGTATGGAAAAGTTTTAATTGACGAACTTTAAATTTCCAGTATGTCTTTTCGATATCAGTTGGATGATTTCACGTGAGATTGCATCGAACGAGATAATATTAGCGTGAAATGCAACAAATGTTTGCAATGAGTTTAGTATTAACGGTGTTTTTTAATGGATGAGGGAAACATTTAAAAGAAAAATACGTAGCACACATGAAATGAATGTCCTAGAGGTGACACACCTGAACAATACAAATAAACAGTTCCATCGGCAATAAAAGACCGGTACAATACAAGGCAGCAAATGAAGTCCTTGTTATACACTGTTAAAAAAAATGCAATTTTGTTGCCAGAAAGTCTCTGTAAAAATTACAGAATTCTGTGAAAGTTACAGAAAAATACGTTTTGTCACCGTAATTTTTCCGTAATTTACAACTTTTTTTCTCAAATTACAGAGAATTTCTGGAAACAAAATTGCATTTTTTAAAAAGTGTATCAGGACAGTAGATCACTTAAAAATCTATAGACATATGTTCAAGAAAAGGAGTACTGTATTCCCACACTTTCTGTGCGCGACTTATTGTCTAGAAAGTGTATCACGTCGATCACTTGCAATGGTGTCGTAATTTATCGCAATAAACTAAAAAGAGTCAGCTTATGTACGTTGTTAAATCCGATTAGGTTTGACTATCACAGATTGTAGAAGACAACGGATCCGAAAGCGGTACAACATATAGTCCAGAAAATATCCAGTAAAAGAACCGATATCTCACATACAGTTATATAAAGGCCAGCATTATGATCAGTAACCTCACGCCCGTATACAGGGTTTGTATAAAAATGTATCGGGAAAAGTGTGTGAAAAATAGATTTATTTGGGATATTACAGTCGGTAACAAAAGTCTCCGAACACTAGCAAAATTTCCTATATAAAAAAAGTACACTTAATACAGTTTTGTTAAATAAATCCTTGTCGAATCCTGTTCTTAGTCAGTCAAAGAACATGATTCGACAAGGATTTATTTAACAAAACTGCATTAAGTGTACTTTTTTTAAATAGGAATTTTTGCTAGTGTTCGGAGAATTTTGTTACCAACTGTACTACAATATCTCAAAAGTCTTCAAATTACATCCCTTTAGCGTGGGTGAGCTTTGAGGGAGGATTTCACTTTTGGGAATGGGTAAAAGTCTGCTGGTGCCAAGTCGGAACTATAAGGGGGTTGCGGTCGTCAGGTATTCGGTGACACTGAGGCCGATGAGGCTGGGTGCAATGTCAGGATGCAATTTCTAATTTCTTACCAATGCCTATTTCATATGCGACCATGTTCACACTAAATTGAGGGTCAAAATTCACCACTTTAGGCACACGTTGCACGTTGTCTTCGGTTCTTGACTTCGACGGCCGTACAGCGCAGGCTCATTCTCTGTTTTCTCCCAGCCGTTTTTAAAGAGCTTGTGCCAATTAAAAACTACATTTTTTGACAGGACAGGCTTTCATTCTTGAATACTTGGCAAATCATGAACGATGCTTCCGTACCTGATTTCCCCAGTCAACACTAAGTTTGATGGTGCACCGCTGTTCAATCGTTCTCTGCATTTTGCAGTTGCACCGAGTCATTTAATAGATGCCTTCTAAAAACACGATCTAGCCTAAACAAACGCTCGCAAAGCGACTGGCACTTGTCGCGTCTTAAATGTCACATCCTCCACCACCGAGCATGCGCGGTGCGAGTGCGCTCTGACGTGCAGTCACGTCAGTAAACAATTGCTCCCAATACTTTTTATATAAGGAAAGGGCATGTTTACAAACAAACGCTCCGTCAATCAATCTTTGCCACTCTCGAGTGGCAAAAGATCGACCAGGATTGGTGGAAATACCAGTGTTTTGCCACTTTACCCATAATTTGACTGCGAGTGACGTCACGTGCCCTTTCCTTATAAACCCTGTATGCGATTGTGATTGGAACTATGTCCACCCAACTATACGTTAGTGAAGGTATACTGAGTCATGCTCGCCGCAAGAGGGATTAATTTGCTTTCATAAATCACTAATGCACCAACTCAAAAAAATACTCGCTGTTCAGATTGTTAATGATGCGAGGATTTTCAACTCTTAGAACGATCAGTACGGCCTCCATATCTAAACTTCATTTCAGTCGGCATCAAAAGTGTCCGAGCATTAGACAATAACTCCGATATCAAAAAAGTACACTTAAAATTGTTTTGTTAAATAAATCCTTGCCGAATCAAGTTCTTAGACTAACTAAGAACATGACTCGACAAGGATTTATTTAACAAAGCTGTGCTAAGTGTACTTTTTAAGACAAGGAATATTGCTAGTGCTCGGATACTTTTACTGTCGACTGTACATACGTTTAAAATGCTTTGGATAACGCGCCCTGAACCGTGAACTGACAGAAGGGTTACAAATTTTGCTTCATTACATACTGAATATTATTAAACAAAGAATGACTATGTATGGAACACTTGTATCGCACTCGACGGAAGACACATAAAATATTATCAGTTTTCTTAAAGGTTCCTGCGGTCGTGTTTATATGCAGTTTTCCATTTCTCCTATGCCAGGAATAATCATTTGGTAGATCTACTACGACGTTAATCAGCCCAATAAAACCGAACCCGTTTCGCCTTACACAGCATCAAATGAACGCTTTTTAAACATTCAGATGTTTCAAGACTTTCTATATTTTCCAAGACTGTAAGCAATCTGTTTTCTTCTGTTAATGTGTGCTTAATAAACAAACAAAAAAAGTGTGAGTGTTGATTAATGTCAATTGTCTACATGATGGTCTAAGGCATGGGATAAATGAAAAAAGAAAATGATTGTAACACATAGAACACCAAAAAATTTTAATTAAAAATGTAAGCTGTAATTTCGGTAGCATTGAGTATACTATCATCGGTGCATAATATGGAAAGAAGGTTGATTTGATTTGTTGCTCTATAACTATTATTTGCTTATGAAGGTTAATTAGACTGAGGCCTATGACTTAAAATTAGCGAGATCAGAAAGGATGTGTTCTTATGTTTATCTGAAAGGAACTAAATTCCAGGAATAGATAAATAGCCAATAGAATTGTTAGTACTGGGAGGGATTAGTCAATATGAAATTGAGAGAAAGGTACTATGAAATCTAAAGGGAAAAAAAATAAGGTATTTTTGATTATGTGTAAAACATACAAACTACACTCTTAAATTTTCCCTACAATTTTCACAGCATCCTTTTTTAAATTTTCAATTTACTTACACTCTTCAATTTATTGGATGTTAATTCGTCCCTATAATCCGAGCTCCTTCACATATTTAAGAGTGCATATTCCTTCTGATTATTATGCACTGAAGACGGTTTGCTCAGTGCTACTGAAACTGAAATCTGCAATATTACTTATGAAAATTTTGGTATTCTATATGTGGCAGTCTTTTTTGGAACATTTTATCTTTTTGAAACACCGTCCTCGGGTAGTGTTATGGTAAACTAGAATTCTAAATACGTTCTTACCAAATGTTCCATCCATGTATATAAAAATTTGAAACCGCATGCACAGTAAGCAAAAATATAAATTCCAATACCAGAGTGTATAAGAAAGGGAAAAAATAATTGCTTGGAAACTATTTTTTGTATTATATATAGAAAAACAAGTTAAAGGGCACCATGTTAAAAAGTAACGATGTATTTCTAAAATAACACTAAAATTTGGCATGCTCAAATTTTGTAGTAAAAATTTTAATTCCATATATTAAATATCCAGCTGTTTTGTAGAGTGGAAATAATGTATCTGTAAAAATTTGATATTGTAATGGCAAATTATTATTTAAAGCCGTTATTTTTATTTCTTATACTGATTTTCTAATATTTCCTTGTCACATTAAAGTGCAATGCCCCAAATAAATTTAACTTGTATGAATTTTTATTGTAATGCTCATATATGAAATATGGAGAATGAAATTAAAATAAAAAATGTTTTTAATGCTAAAATTATTTAAATGAATTGATATCTAGTGCTAAAACTTAACATTATTGTGCGTGGTTTTAGCTTATTCCATGAAATAGATTAAAAAAAAAAATCAGTAAGCCTTGAACACTGTTAAGGGAAAAAATAAAATAAAATCAGAATTAAGAGCACCCAGATCGGTTTAAGCTCTACCACAGTTATAGTCAAATTTCGTCACGTTTTACGCTTAAACTACTGCGTCTTTTTTTTTTTTTTTTTTTTTTTTTTTTTTTTTTCCATTTTGTTGAGTATGTCTTCTTTTATATTGATACCAAGTTAAAAAAATATATATATGTATAATGCATTATTTATTTATTTGTTCTCTACAGTATAAGGATTTAAAAATAGTATAACTTCCGAAACACTTTTCTGGAAAATAATTTAATTAATCATTATAATTCGTCTTACATATTAGTTAGGTAGATTAATTATATGTTGGCAGCTGTTTTTGTTTTTAAATATAGACATTAATCAGCGAAAAATATAAATTTGGAGTTCGAAAATGATCCCAAAAATTTCGCTAACACATTTTAACTAATCAGACGTTTTAAAATTATAAAATTTTGAAAAATTCTCAGCTGTGAGTTCAATAAAATATGCGACTAATAAAATAATCAGATTAATACTATCTTTAAAGGAATCCGCGAAATATGTTCCGGAAGTTATGCTATTTTTAGTCATTGCACTGTAGAGAAATCTTTAAACAAGTGAATAAATAAATAAATATATAATCCATATATACATGTATGTATATATTTGGTACCAATAATAAAGAGAGACTTGCTTAACACAAAAAAGGAAGAAAATATCAAGCAATTTAAACGTAATTAATACGACTACAACTGTGTTACAGCTTAAAAAATACTGGGTACCTTTCAACAAGTTTCCATACACCAGTAGTTGCAACGATAAAACTGGATTATTTTACCATTTTCATGCAATGTCTCGCAAAAGTATCAAAAAATGATAAAATAAATCTTCTTTCGTTGTAGCTACTACAACTCCAAAATTTTGCTCCATTCTAAGAAAATGTTTTCAGAAGTAAAGAACGGTATCACTTTCTGCAGTAAGTCTGTTGCGCGTTAATTATTTTCTTAATTTAACGCCTAAAATCCAACATAAATTTAAATCTGAAAGGTAACACTGAAAACTTTTAATGCTAAAACACATTTTCAAACTATTCATAAAATTGTGCAAAATTTATATTTTGGTAATAAGGTAAGTTTAGATTTGTTCTTTAGTGATAAAATTAACTGTGGATAACTATTATACATAGTTATATTCTAATAATCGTTCTTATTTTAATATAGACGTATTATAAATTTACTTTTTTAATACAAGGTGTCCCGAAAATATTGAAACGGGCTTTAGTTCTTTATCTGTTATAGATAAATAGGCATTATATAGATAAATAGGTAAGCGTATTTATGGCCGGATTTGCTTGAATTTTTGTGTAATTATAGGCCACATAAGGGTTTCAACCAAGTTTATTAATGACTTTTATCCTCCATTTTTAACAAAGTGGCAGATATCTTAAATTAAGCGGGGGCCTCTTGAAATCAGGCTACCATTTGAAATTTTAGCATTACAATAACTTCCGAATTAATGCTCCAAATCGAACAAAATTTGGACAGTAAACTTATCATAAATATGTTGAATGAGTTTGTTAACCAAGTTGATCCGCCATTTTGTTTTCAAGTGTAGACTACTTGAAATTTTCAAATTTACATTGTAAAAAGCGTGCTCTGAATTTGTTTGAATTTTGATGTACACATATACCATATAAGGGTTTCAACCAAGTTTATTCATGAATTTATCCGCCATTTTTAACAAAGTGGTGGATATCTTAAATTAAGCGAAGCCACTTTAAATCAGGTTACCACTTAAAATTTCTAATCACGATAACTTCCGAAATAATACTCCAAATTGAACCAAATTTGAACAGCGAATTTATCTTATAAATATCTTGAATGAGTTGTTAACCAAGTTGCTCCGTAATTTTGTTTTCAAGCGGAGGCCACCTGTAAATTTCAAATCCACATTGTAAAAAGAGTATTTAAGACTGGATTTGCTTGAAGTTTGATGTACACATACACCATATAAGGGTATCAACCAAGTTTATTAATGAACGTTATCCACCATTTAACAAAGTGCAGATGTTATTAACTAAATGGGACAACTTGAATTCAGGCTACCACTTGAAAATTAATAATCATGATAACATTTTAAATTCTGATTCAATTCAAACCAAAGTTGGACAGTGAACTTATCATTTAAATATCTTAGATCAGATCACTGGAGAATTTGTTTCGACATTTTCTTTACAAGTTGCGGCCATTTGAAATCAGGTTGCCACTTGAAAATGTGCCATGACGATAACTTTTAGAATACTAAACTGATTCAAACCAAAGTTGGATAATGAACTTACAGTTCGAAATATCTTGGATAAGTCCGCATGGTAACTTGCTCCAACATTTTATTTCCAAGTGGCGGCAACTTAAAAATTTGTCCTTATGATAACTTTTGTAATACTAAATTAATTCGCATCAAATTTAGGTAGTGGAATTATCATTCAAATATCTCAGATAAGTTCACTGGGTATCTCACTCCGCTTTTTTTTTATTCAAGTGGTGACCACTTGAAATCACGATGCCACTTGAAAATTTCTTATCACGATAGTTTTTAAATACTGAATTAACCAAAATTAGACAGTGAGCTTATCATACAAATATCTTGGATGATTTCGCTGGAAAAGTTGCTATGCCATTTTTTTTCCAAGTTGCAGCCACTTAGACTGCCACTTGAAAATTTGTCATAATATTTTTTTTAAATACTGCACTGATTCGAATCAAAGGTGGACAGTGAACTTATGCTTCAAATATCTTGGATGAGTTTGCATGGCAACTTGCTCCGTCATATTGTTTCCAAGTGGCGTCCACTTGAAAATTTGTTATCACGATGAATTTTGAACTATTTAATTAATTCGAACCAAAGTTGGAAAATGAATTTATCATTCAAATAGCTATGATTTCGGTGGGCAAGTGTCTACGCAATTTTGTTTCCAAGTTGAGACCACTTAAGTTGCCACTTGAGAATTTGTTACCGCGATAACATTTGAAATACTGAATTTATTCGAGCAGTGCACTTATCTTACAAATATCTCGGACAGCGCACCTATTGGACAGCGCACTATTGGCGCGATCTATTGGACAGCTCACTTATCTTACAAATATCTTGGATTAGTTCACTGAGCATCTTGCACCGTCATTTTGATCCAAGTGGCGGCCATTTAATTTGCCAACACGATAATTTTTGAAATTCTGAATTATTCTAACTAAATTTTTACAATAGACTTATCTCAGAAATGTATTTGATATATTTGTTTGCCAACTTGGTGCGCCATCTTGTTTCTAAGTGCCAGCCACGTGAAAATTTTAAAATCACCTAAAAAGGTATTTATGAACCAATTTGCTTAAAACTCCATATGTACATAGCCTGCATCAATATTTCTACAAAGTCCATTAATAACAACCCCCCCCCCCAAAAAAAAAAAAAAAAAAAAAAAAAAAAAAAAATCTAGCCCTGATACTATTCCTGCTGATTCTTATGTAAAATGACCTCCTGAATCCGAATATGACCCCCATTTTGCCTAATCACTCACCGTTTTCTTGGGATGCCACCCCCTGCCCCAATTTTTATCATTGTTCGCTAATTTTATAGCCATGAATTTGATTTGGAGAATGGAAAAGAGTTATTTTTTAACACTTAAAAACAAACAAACAAAAAGTATAATAAATAGTAATAATAATGGTTAATAAAGTATAATAAATGTAATTCATAGTTTCGGTGGCAAATCCCTACCCGCCCACCAAATTTTTCCTTTTGCTACAAATGTTCATGTTTTAGAATTTTTCAATTCTATAGTCCCTCAGAAGAGATTTAACATTTAAAATAATCCTTTCCGGTCCTACAAATAAAATTTATAGCCTTAAAATTACCGAAAAGTGATAAAAATAGCGGGACGTCCCCAAAAAATGGTTGGTGATAGGGAAAAGTGGGTGACATATTCGGATTCAGGAAGTCATTTTACATAAGAATTTGCAAAAGTGGTGTTGGGGCCGATTTTCGTGCAGAGCAGTGTAGTTTGTAGCCGCCATTTTGTTTCAAAACGGCGGCTACTTAATAAGAAAAAAGAAATCAACCTACCCATCCGAATGAGCCGAAAAGACTTGTTAATATGATACTTTCTTTAAGTAAAAAAAAAAAAAAAATGTTCAGACATTTGTGGGAGAATTTTTATTTTGGTTCAATTATTTAAAGTTTAGCAGGCCTATATGAAGCAAACATTTTAATAGATAAACAATAACTGAAGTAAAGCACATAAATATTGACAAATTTAACATTTGTGATTAAAAAAAAAAAAAAAAAAAAAAAAGAAAAATAACGACAAAATAAAAGGTTTATATGTATTGTTTATTTCTATAAAATAAAGCCCCCTCTGTTATTTTTTAATGAAATTCCCACGCCAATAACGGCAATAAATTGTCAAAAATGTTCATTTTTGGATTTTTAATATTTTATATTTAATATTACGTTTAAAAATATGAATTTTTTAGACGACGTTTCAAAGATAGGTTTTTATATTGCTAATTAAAAATTTTTAACTATACTCTCAGTATCATTATTCTCTTTTTCTAATTTTTAAATATATAACCCCTTATAAAACGTATGGGATAAAAATCAATCTACATATAATTAGAAAATATTTTGTAATTGAAAGTATAAGGCTACTTTTAAATGGCTTTAAAGTTAGTCTTCTGCTCAAACAATTTAAAGCACTCAGTATATGCGTTCTTTATTTTATTTAAAAAAAAAAAAAAGTAATCATTACAAAACTGAGAACTAAAATTAGTCTATATAGCTTATAGTGACCAGATTAGAGTACCTTTATAAATAAAAAACGTTAATAATTACTAAAATTCGCTAATTAAGAATATATTTTTATATTCTTTGTGAATAGGGACTAAAATGCTAATAATTATGATAAATAATTTTCCTCTAAATTTTTTTTTAAACTTAAAAAAAAATGGCTTACAAAATTGGACTGTCCTCAGAAAATGAGGACATCTGGTCAGAATAATATAACTGTATATGAATAGATATGTTTGTTTACACTTTTGTGATTTCTTTTTTGTGAGTATCAATTTTACTAGTAATTTGACTAATCATTGTAATGTATTCATTTAACATACAATCGATGATATTTTGTCTTTTATTTCTCCTTAAATGATTTGTTTTCTGTACAAAATTCTAGAATACTTCATATTTTGTTCAAATTTTATTACATTTTTAGTGATACAGCTTTTGAAGTAAAATTTAGGAATACTTGTAATTTTAATACAGTAACATCAGCAACTGCAATATCTTAACATCTAAATGCCTGGCTATTTATTTTGAAACTACTACTAAACATTCAGCAATAATTCAAAAAAAAAAAAAAAAAAAAAAAAAAAATGCATGATTTTGACTTGTAACAACATTCTTCAGCGATGGTCGTTACCTCTATTTTAAACAAGTTAGATAACTGTTATTTTACACGATATCAATATTTTTGTGGCAACTATTGCTATGCATAAAAAGGAATAAAATAGATCAGTAAAAAGTACTGTTTTTATAGGATTTCACATACAAGAATTTGTATACTCAGATTTGTAGTTTTGTAAAATACAGCTCATGGTTAAAGAACGTTGTTTATATAAATCATGCGGTAAGTCATATGACATTACAAAAATTAAAAATCCAGTGCTGGGCCTTTAGCAACAATTGAAAAGAAAAATGTTGCATAAACGGCAAAAAAAGATATTCACGGGGAAAAATTTACAGATATTGAGGATGATATAATGAAAATATAATCAAAGTTTTTAAAAAAAAGCAGTTGTTTAAAAAAAAAAGCATTAAAAGTTTATCTTCATATTTTTATATAGTCCGTTGAAAGAAAGGAGAACAACGAATGGTGTAACAAACCTTTTTACTAAGTAGACAAAATTCAACATACATCATGATATAAAGTATGACTATAGTAACAAAGAATTTTAACTCATGTGACTTTACATTGGTATGCGTTCTTAAACACAATAATGATGCCTAAGACTTAATTATTAGATCCCAAAAGTTATGTTCCAGCTTTCAACAATCCTTTTACACAAATCTTGATTCTTTTCACAGTGCAATAGAATAAAAAAAAATGATTTTTATTAATTATTACCAACATACTAATAAAATTTAAAATAAAACACAGTATAAATTTTTGAAGCAGATATTTGGAGAAAAATTGCTTGGAAGCCACAGGGTAATTACAATATTTCTATCTACTGCTAAGGCTGTTCACATTAATATACATATGTATACATGTTCAGATATGAAAGTTTAGGAATAATGCTTTTGATTACACAGCAATATTTTGAAGTGTTCTATTTTCTATATTTATTAATTTCCTGTGTTTTTAATTTTTTAACAAAAATACAAAACATGTTTTGCAGAGAATACTTTGTTTTGCTTTACCGCGAGGCGCTGAAAGAGAGAGAGTATTTCTAAATATTACCATATCAAAGATTTTTTTTTTTTAGGTTATTATTTGCTGTTACGGTTGGCGCCGTTGATTGCTACACGATATTTTGGACGAAACCAATAGTTAGTAATTTCCTTCATAATTCTATAAATGTTTTGTAGCTACTAAACAAGACGTCGTTGTTTGCTGAATGCTATTAGAGCTTTCTTGAACTTTTTTACAAGAATGGTACTTTTAATTATGTGCAGTGATTAGCTATTAGACTCTCTTCCTTTGTGCGCTAATAACAAGTGCTAGGACAAAATATTTTTGCTAATAAATCATGCCCTGGGATAAAAATCACTGCACTATGGCTGAGAAAGAAATGGCCAAATTAGTACCCAAAAATATCCGCGTCGCATATAATAAAAATAATTTCATAGCAAATTCAGGTTATATTTAGTAATTCTAGCTGCAAACATTTTTCTTAAAAAAATACTTTTCAACAATTTGTGAGAAGGACAGGCCTAAGCTACATTTCGCGTAAATATAGGAAATTTAGAGGTCAATTTTGGAGATAGAGAAATAAAAATATTTACTGACTTTTGTTTCGCAAAACTTGTCTGTCTTGATGCATAAGGAAATGAAATATACATATTCATGAATGACATTTGGTTAAACTGATGGGAACACATCAACATTATAAATGAAAATATCTTAAAAGGAATAATTAGGTTTGTTAGTTCATGGGAACTTATTCTGGGAAATAAAGCATTTCCCGCTTTTTTACGCACATCATATATTTATATCAAACAAGATGATAAAAGAGTAAGGGAACATTAATTTCTTGGCAGAAAAGCAATACACTATTTGCTAATTTAAAATGAAAATTTGTGAAATAAAAATTTAAAAACTCTTTAAATAATTATGACATTTTCGAGTTTCTATCTAGCCACATATTTATATATGTACAACATTATATATAATATATGTATAGATAGTAAGGGCCTATACATTTGTATATACGCATTTCTATTAGCACACCTTATTCAAACATATAAATATCTCCATCGATACCTACCTATATATCTGTATACATAGATACATATCAATCCTTATAGAAGTTTATATATATATCCGAATTGGCTTTATATAATAGATGTAAATATCTGTACAAAATTTGATCTTATTCACACAGAAAAGAAATATACAAATGAATAAATATTTTAAATCACATAAAATCCAAATGTATATTAAGCTACATTCAAAAATATATTTTACCAAATCTACATTAATAATTTGGTACAGAATTTGTAAATAATTAATATCAATATATTTTTTCTTTTATAAATTTTTCTTTTATATATTTTAGAAGAATAAAAATTTAAATATGAAACAAAAATTTTTCTTTTCTCTGAAAATTGATTAATTTTCTAGAAGAATATCAAATTTCCAGGTGTAAATGTTCCAATAATCTAGGATTTTGTTGTATCAAAATAATAATTACATAAACACATAGAAAATGATGCTTCATACTTATATATTATGGCAAAAGTATAGGAAGGCTTGAAGCTTGACTATCATTTAATGCAATAATGAAAGGTGTTTCATGACATATTAGTATAAGAATTCCACGTGGAACTTGTTCAAATTATGCAGTGTAATATGACTTTTTTTACAGTGAAAGGTTTCCTACCTTTTGGTAGATGTTCTACAGCAACAATAAGCTAATATGAACGAGAGTGAACCTTTCAGCTCGATTTAAGATTGCAAGCCTACACTGATAATTACCTGAAATGGAAGATCTAGAAATCTCTTACTTAAAGAAATTGAATGTGGAAGCAGGGAATGATATCCGTTCCCATCACTACTACAATGATATTTTTAGCAAAGATGATTTAAAGAGAAAACAATGATATAGAGTGCTAAGAGATCACAACATACAGCACTCTAAGTAATGGCTTTGTTTGAATAAAGAATTCAAATAACATAATAGTAAATTCGTGTAGCTTTTACCAATTCATCCATTTTTCAATCATGTATCACATTAAAATTTTCTTCATTCGATACATTTTTTTCCTTTAGCTTTGCATTAGTAGGCAGTTCCAAAAACCCTTGTCTGTTTTTCTTGCATCTGTGTCACAAACAAGGACCATGAGGTAATAGACGAATAAATTTCATGAGTCTTTTTCTCAAGTATCTATGGAAATGAAACTTCAGTTGTGAAAAAAAAAACACGTATATTCTCACAAAATACTCCTTTACGCAGTGCTTTACACGATGAAACTAAAAATATTTTCGAACTGAAAAAAGAAAATCCTTGTACACCATAAAGATTATGATTTAAAAATACACTTATCTTCGTCTAAACATTTGTGCTGATCGTCAACATTTCATTTAGAAGGGTTGGCACTGGACAGAACTGGCAGAAACAAGCATATTGTATTTCCACATAATATTTCCTGAGGAACCATAATGGTTCGAAAATTCTAAAGGTCATGCTGTGAGCAAGGTTGTTCCAGACTTTTCGCACCATCTCACTGCCAGTTCTCAAAAGAAAGAACTGAATATTGTTCCGATATGTAACAAAGCCCAAGGCTCATTAAAAGCAATCCAGCTGTACATAATTTTCTTTCTTTTGATCTTTTTAGAAGCCTTGTATTATACCATAGGCTTCCAAACTGGACATGATGACATAGAAGAGCCACAGACTTACAAACAAAATCGTGGTAGGTAACTTGTATTTCATAGGACCACCAAGCTCTCCGCCGACTTTTTTGCTACGTCTCATTAACAGCACTCCGCATGCAATGAAGGCGCAACCACAAAACATTGTAACAGAAAAAGCAAGACTGCCAGGCTCCACCATAAATTGGGTTCCCCTAAAGTAATGAATAATTGCAGCTAATGACCAGGCGATTCCAATGCCAAGAAAGACATTCACAGCATTACTACCAGTGACGTTTCCAATAGACGAGTCAGCATATTTGTCTTGAATGGCTGCTACTTTGCTAGCAAATGTATCTAAAAATAAAAGGAATGTAATAAGTTGAATATTTATTCAGAAAAACAATTTTAGGTATTTTAAAATTCAATTTCATACAAAATCCTTTAAAAATACTTCAAAAAAGTACAGTTGAAATAAATTTCAATGCCAATTTTTTTTCAGGTTCTTCAATATTTTGGGAAAAGTATTGAATACATTATTTTTTAAGTAAGTCTGGTGTGGTATGGTATGAAGAAAATTAATGTGGAAGAGGTACTATATTTTCGCAACATTTATCAAACTCTACAGGCTTCGAAAATTAAATTTACATATATACAACTGAAGTATTAATCACTTCATCATTTTTCGAGATGTTATCAAGTATTTGCAAAAGCGAAGTTTGTGGCTACTGATGAAATCATACATTTTTTATTATTAAACTTAGGATAAAAAATGTGTTAGCAATGAAATAGCACACTCTGTTTTGTACTGTATTAAATAACAATGCCACTTCAAAAAAGGTTTTTTTTAGAATACAGTGGGTGTTCAAATTATTAGAATTTGTTTTTCATTTTTTCGATTTTTTCAATAAAAAAATATAAAGTCAAAATGGCTCAGATCTTCAGACATGCAAAAAACATTTAAAAACTCACATTTTTCACTATCGATTTAGTTTAGAGTGAAATTAGTGAACCAACCACAAACTGATCAAAAGCGAAAATACTTTGGATTACACTATACCATAAAAAGCTACAAATGACTTATAACTTTAATACATTATTGCACGTACTATGTATAATCATCGTATGGTTTGGTGCGGGAAATACGCAATTATTTAGTCGGATATAAATATATATTTTTTAAAAATTACTAATTTTTTTTTTTTTTTTTTTTTTTTTTAGATAAGTTTTTTCTTATATTTAGAACGGATTTCCATAAAATTTTACAAAAATTGCTGAAAAATTGACAAAACATTATTCTAAAACATAAAATTCACACGTGTGATATTTGTTGAGATATGAGTATTTTTAGTAAATATTATTTTACAACGCATGTGTGAAAGATAGAAAAGTTTTTAATTCACAGGTTGAAAGCTAGATATATTGAAAAACTTTTGCCAAAAGCTCATTTGATTAGCGTAAAAATTAAGCAAATTGTCGGCAAAGGAAAGAGCTAGATTTCATGCATTTTCCAGAGTTGAAATTTCGTAAGTAGTTTTACACATGCCGCGTATTTAATTTGAAGATCCAATTATTTCAATCGCGTTGCAAAAGCTCTTTTTTTGTGAAAAACCCTTTCTTAGCTAACAAATCGTAGTAAATAAATAAAAATATTTTAAAGTTATAAGCCTATAAGGGGTTTTTCACACACACAAAAAATAAATAAATAAATAAATAAATACAGTGCGTGTCGAAATGATAGGTCCACCAGTAAAAACGAAAGTTATGTTGGTAAAAAAGGTTTTATTGTGTACAAAGTACTATTTTATAAACTACATTACTTCGTTCAATGTAAAATAATACATGAATAATATACAAATAATAGGAATAATAAGGAAAACAAAAATTACATGAAAAAGCTGTTTCAAAAAGATAGGTCCACTGAACCAAGCATCAAATTAATGTTAAATTAATAAGAAATTTTTCCACCTTGTTTCAGAATAAGCTCATAAATCCTATTCGGCATGGTTTCTACAAGTTTTTGCAAACACTTTTTCTCGATTTTTGACCATTCGGAGGAAATAGCCTTTTTCAAGTCTGCAGTACTGTTGTATTGCCTTCCGCCTGCATACACCGCTCTTGCGAGTATACCCCACATGTTTTCTACCAGATTCAGGTCGGGGCTGCAAGGTGGCCAATCGATAACATGTACACCATTATCCAGAAACCATTCGAAAGTGGACTTTGCAGTGTGCACATGAGCATTGTCCTGTTGGTACATGAAGAATGGGCCCCCAATGTGCTCTGCTTGTGGAAGAAAATATTGTTCAAGCAGCTGTTGGTAGCCTGCAGCATTCAAACGATTGTTTACAAATGCTATATCAGTTTTTCCTGCACCTCCGAATCCGTCCCATACCGTAACGGAACCACCACCAGCTTGCCTCTTCGAAAATATCTGTCTATCGTTACGCAGATCGTGCCAGTAGTACTGCCAGCCATCTGGACCATCCAGGTTGAATTTCTTTTCATCACTCAATATCACACGATGCCAATCTTGTTTCCAGGACATCACTTCATGTGCAAATTTCAATCTCTTTTCTTTGTGCTTTTTGGTCAATTTCTGAGCCGCTTTCCCCTTCACGTAAACTATATTGTCGAACTTCTTTACCACTCTATGGACTATAGATTTTGATATTGGAGGGTTTTGTTGTCTGGTCACAGTGGATAAGCTCATATTTCCAGATTTTAACTCCTTTACGATAGTCCTTCTTTGTCGGGATGTCACTTTTGATGGGCGGCCAGATGATTTTTTACTGCCATAAGCATTTCTAAGTCACAAATAATTGTTTACAACATTATATGATCTGTTTAAAAGTTTTCCTATTTCTCTATTCGATTTTCCACACGTTTTAAATGCATCAATTTTCCCCTTCTCAACCAGCGAAAGACTGCAACGGCGACCCATTTCGTTTGATTACAACGTGATGTTCAAATCTGTTTAAATACCTCCACAGCAGCCAGCATAATCCCGCAGTAAGACTAAGCAACGATATTTATGCAAATTTTTTGGAAATAAACGTGATTGGTGCAAAGTTTCTGAAGGCGGACCTATCTTTTTGAAACGGTCTGAAAATGAAAATTTGCATAAAATAAAAAGGAATTATTTATTTTTAAGAAATTTCTTCATAAATAGTTATAACAGTTACTGATTAATTATCTCTACCAA
This sequence comes from Salticus scenicus, assembly GCA_963930645.1. Classification (NCBI taxonomy): domain Eukaryota; kingdom Metazoa; phylum Arthropoda; class Arachnida; order Araneae; family Salticidae; genus Salticus; species Salticus scenicus. The sequence goes on along the minus strand of OZ005657.1, from coordinate 80,722,612 downwards.
TACAGTGATTCTTATTCTCAATTAAGAGTCGAAATTTTTAAAATTGCGGGTGGACCTATCATTTCGACACGCACTGTAAGTAAGCTATTGCAATGTGGTTGAAATAATTGGATCTTCAAATTAAATACGCAGCATGTGAAAAACCTCTCATGAAATTTCAACTCTGGGAAATACCTAAATTCTAGCTCGTTCTTTTGCCGACAATTTGCTTAATTTTTCTCAAATGGGCTTTTGACAAAAGTTGCTCAATATATCTAGCTTTCAACCTATGTAATAAAATCTTTCGCGCATGCGCATAAAATGTTTACTAAAAATGCTCATATCTCAACAAATATTATGCGTGTAAATTTCATGTTTCAGAATATTTTTTCTCTAATGTTTTGTCAATTTTTCAGCAACGTAAAATTTTATGGAAATCTGTTCTAGTTATAAGCAAAAACTTGTCAAAAAAAAAAAAAAAAAAAAAAAAAAATTAGTAATTTTTGAAAAAAAAAAAAAAAAAAAAAAAATCTATCCGCCTAAATAATTGTGCAATTCCCGCAACAAAACATACAAATATTGTACATAATATGTGCAATAATGTATTAAAGTTACAAGTCATTTGTAGCTTTTTATGATACAGGGTGATCCAAAGTATTTTCGCACTTCGTGAATTTGTGGATGATCCCTTAATTACACTCTGAACTAAATCGATAGTGGAAAATGTGTGTTTTTAAATGTTCTTTGCATGTTGAAGTCCCGACCCATTTTGTCTAATTTTGTTTTGGAAAATCTAAAAATTGTAATAATAATAATAATAATAATAAATTCTAATAATTTGAACACCCACTATAACTTCCTCCGTGCGTGCGAATCGCTATGACACATACATTATTTTCTTCATTTTTTAGATTCAAAAGTACTTCATGCATATTCTTTTTATTTAAAATATAAAAAGTTTAAATAAACCACGTAAGAAATTTTTACTTTTATTATCACTACTATTTATTATTTTAGCAGATAAATTGAAATAGTTTACTTGCACTAGAAATTTCAAAATTAAATGGTTAATAGACAAAATATTTAAAACTACAATGAACTGTGATTTAAAAAAAAAATGTTCTATAAAAATTGTGATAAAAGTAGATAACGCAACCAATAGCTGTTTTAATAAGTAACGCAATCGACAGATGCTTAAATAATTTATTTTTTGGGGTTTTCCCAATTTACTGGAAAGTTAAAAAAAAAAAAAAATCAAACTAAGGAAAGGGAGTATCGATATTAATATTTAAGAGCATTAATTTTATAAACTACTTTATTTTAGGATGTATTAAAAAAAATATCGTCAACGGCAGAAATAATCAGATATTTTTCACTATTTAAAATAGCCTCTTTAAAAGTTAGTTGAAGGATTTGTGAAACTATATTGATCATAAATGAATTTTCGATGGATTTTGTAATTAGCTTTGCAGACTAAAAATTAAATAAAATGGTGTTAAAATTTTTAATTCATTCAAGGCAAAACGGAAAAGTTATAAAATTCTCATTTTCAGGGGTAATATCTGATAAAAGAGCTATCAGATATAAAGCTACTTTCAATTTTTAAGTAAACATTTATGTTTGTTTTGGGAGACAATTTAGGATTCTCAATGGCATGAAAAGTTAAATAAACGCCAATTTATTAAAAAAAAAAAGTGTGCTATATTATAAAGTTTTAAACCAAATTACACTGCTAATGTAAGCTAATATCCAAAAGTAAAGCATAATTGCTCTTTATGTGAAAATTTCAGAAAATATATATCTCAACTCTACAGGAAAAGAGAAATACAATTGTAATTGGGAGATTAAAAAAAGACTTCATCTATACATCTTAAAGCAGTAAATGATCATTGGTCGGAGTCTTTATTGTCTGTGTGGTAATGTATTATTATATTTACCCAATGACTCCTACTGAAGGAAAATGCATTTGCTTGATGTTTTTCTGGGCAAAGATTCGTGTTCATATGGTTTTTGTAACATCAGTCTTATCAGTCTCCATGAAGTCAACATAGGTATTTTGAATCAATATTTAAAACTTTCATTAAATATGTCTAAAATAGAAAGTAAAGTATCTTCTACTTATAAAAGAGTTTGTCAAAATATTAAATTATTTTCACAAACTGTTTTTACGTTAAATATTTCAAATAAACTTATTCTTTACATTGCTGAATGTTAACTGAAACTCTAATTTTGAGATAAATAATCTGGTGTGTCACTCACACGACTTTCTCTTACCCTGAAATTTAATACTATAAATACAGGTTGCAGATTAAGAGGTAAGATAACGAGAACTGTCATGTAAACCTATGCTAAACAATTCAAATTAGGCTTCTGAAGAGTTTTATACGATAATTAGTTCTGTGTGAGGGGGGGCTACCGCCCCCTCAACCCCCCGTTTCATTAATGCACCTACATTTATATACAATTTAATTCGGTTATTAAAAAATAATTCTGTTTTTAAAAAATAATTTATTAAAATTATTATTTAAAAAAATTATTTTTTATGATAATGCAGACGATTTCCATATTAGAGAAGTAGTGTAACACTAAATATCCAAAAAAAGCCCATTTTACTCTCAATATTTAAAAAAAAAAAAAAAAAGATTTTTTTTTATAAGTTTTTTTTTCGTTAAAATTAAAAAAAAATCTGTAACTTTGTTTTAAATTATCACAGATTTATAGTTCAACTATTCGTTTTAAAGGTATTCGCAAGCTCTTTTGAATGATACCCATCATGAAAATTTACTACCCTCGAGTAGGACTTCCCCCTCAGGGGGGGAGGCGAGGCTCCTACATACACAAAAAAAAATTTCCCAGTTAACTATCTCTGTTACAAAAAATATATGTTCGTTTCATTTGGTTTAGTGCAGTCTATAGACGTTAAACTCTACTTACCTGCAATTTCCCCCATAGACGTAATGTATTAGAATTCTCTTGATTGTCCCTGTACACGAACCATTTGCTTGATCTTAACGAAAAGCTTACTGTAGCATCCCTGTATGATACACATTTAGAATACCAAGTTTGAACTTTCTGCCATAATTTGTTTTTGAGATATGCTGATAACAGACAGACACACAGACCATTTGCTAAAAACATGATTTTCGTATTTAGGGGACCTCAAAACGTGTAAATATAACAAAATCTCGCGTTCGAAAATTTGACCCAAAAACAATACTTTCTCTACCTTATGGGTAAGAGAAAGTAAATAATCTGGTGTGTCACTCACACGACTTTCTCTTACCCTGAAATTTAATACTATAAATACAAGTTGCAGATTAATAGGTAAGATAACGAGTACTGTTATGTAAACCTATGTTAAACAATTCATATTAGGCTTCTGAAGAGTTTTATAAAAATTAGTTCTGTGTGAGGGGGGCTACCGCCCCCCTCAACCCCCCGTTTCATTAATGCACCTACATTTATATAGAATTTAATTCGGTTATTAAAAACTATTTCTGTTTTTAAAAAATAATTTATTAAAATTATTATTTAAAAAAAATATCTTTTATGATGAGGCAGACGATTTCCATATTAGAGAAGTAGTTTAACACCAAATATCCAAAAAAAGTCCATTTTATTCTCAATATTTAAAAAAAAAAAAAAAAAAAAAAAAAAAAAAAGTACGATTTGAATACAAAGTTTGAACTTTCTGCCATAATTTGTTTTTGAGATATGCTGATAACAGACAGACACACAGACATACAGACAGACACACATACAGACACACAGACATACACACAGACTTACACACAGACCATTTGCTGAAAACATGATATTCGTATTCAGGGAACCTCAAAACGTGTAAATATAACAAAATCTCGCGTTCGAAAATTTGAGCCAAAAACAATACTTTCTCTACCTTATGCGTAAGAGAAAGTGAAAATTAATTTGTTTTAATTAAACATATCTATTAAATAACATTCAGTAGTACGTAAAATTTAAGTTAACAAATTATTTTGGACATATTTTTTTATTCTCTAAAATAGTGTTTTGTTTTATAAATATCTAATATACATTTAAATAAATAAATAATAATAATAATAATAAAATTAAAGATTAAAGCGCACACATGCTTGCTTTAAGTTAAGTACTTGGATGACCAAGTTCACTCGGTCATTCGTAGTGCATATACAGATTTTTGTTTTCAGAAATATATTTATTTGTTTGCCTGTGGGGGAGTGCGAGTTTCCAGAGAAAGCTAATTTGCCTAAATATAAGTGAAATTCATATCGAATTATCATCTCTAATCCCTAACTATATTCTTTAATCTAAGTCGTTCAAGCATTTTCCTAGAGAACCATGTTTCTGCTAAATTTTGTTCCATATGAGGTTCGGATTACCAACGACTGCTACTATTTCTGAATAAGAAGATAAGTCAAATTAGTTTTTCATGAAAAAACAAATTTTTTCAAACAATTTTGAAGGAAATGAAATTTTTTCCGTATTTTTTCCGGGGTGAGAGCGTAGGGTAATAGTGATGACTGATTAATCTGAAAATGAGGGGACTTTCATGACAAATAACTTTCGAACTTTCATGACAAAAGCACACTAACTCAAAATTACTTAAGTACTTGTGACATTTTCACAGTCAAAGCGCAGGTTACCGGTGAACACTAATCTTTCCGAAGTTGAGGCCAGTTCAGAATGAACGGTAAACTTAAAGAAAAAAAAAAAAAACTTAATCTTAGATTTTATCAAATCATTCATTCAAGTAGTTACTAAGAAAAAAAAAATTCTGCCAAAAGCGGAGTTAGGTTTAACAGTGAACGCTAATTTGGATGATAATGAGGATAAGTCAGACGAATTTCTTATTAAAAAAGCCCTTACCCTAAGTTTTTTAAAAAATTTTTTGATCCATTTCCGATAAAAACTAGTTTTTGTCATAGGCTGTAACGAGCGGTGTTGGTGTTAAAAATTAATGCAATTTTCCTGAAGATGAAGATAAGTCAAATAGACTTACCTCAAAAAACCCTTAACCCTAAGTTTTCTTTCAAATTCGTTAGATCCATAAAAACAAGGCAAACAACAACCGTCTTCAGTGCATGAAGACGGCACGCTAAATGCTACCGAAACAGCTGTCTGCTTTCCTATTATTTCTATTTGACGTTCTAGACGTTGTTGTTTGCCTTGCTTTTATAATCTTACGCCAAGTCTTCCATTAATATTCGTTAGATCCATTTCCGAGAAAAATAAGTCTTCCCTACAGTTTTCACGGGCAGAGCGAAGTTTAACTGTGAACGCCAACATTTCTGAAAATGAAACCATGAACTGAGTATGGCTTAACACATCATTGAACGCTATTTTTCCTGAAAAAGAGGATCAGTTAGATTGATCACATATTTAAAAAAAATCCTTGACCAAACGTTTTTCTCAAAATTGTTTGATGCGTTTCCAGAAAAACTATGTTTGTGCTCTATTTTCCAATATTCAGGTGAGGAATAACAATGAACGCTACTTTTCGTGAAGATGAGTATAAGTCAGATGGATGATTTGCCATCTCAAAAAATTCCTTGATTCCTCTTTTTATAAAAATCATTAAAGCCACATCCCCCCCCCCGAAAAAAAATATCTGTTATATTATGCAACGGGCGGCATAGAGGGTTAACTGTAAACGCTAAGTTCCCTGAAGATGAAGCAAAATCATTTGTGTTTGCCATCTCAAAAATCATTTCTAAATTTTTATTGAAGATATTGGATACATTTCTGAGAAAATACAGTTTCTGTCAAATTTTTCAACAGAGGATTAACAGGCAACGCTAACGCTAATTTTGCTGAATATAAGGATGAGTTATATGGTTTTATATTATCAAAATACCTTAGCCCTAAGTTTTTATCAAAAGTGTTAGATTAATTTCTGTGTAAACCAAATTTCTGCCATATTTTACAACCGGTGAGTAAGGATTAACATCGAACGGTACTTTTACTGAAGATGAAAATAAGTCATATGTGTCCCTCATCTCAAAAAACTTTTAAACCTATGTTTTTATCAAAATAGTTAATTTACGATGAAACCAACTGTTTGTCATAACTTTCAACGGGTGGTGTCGGGATTAACAGCGAAAGTTAATTTACTTAAATATGAGGGTAAGTCAAATAGGTTTGTCATCTCAAAAGCCCTTAACCCTAGGTTTTTATCGAAAACGTTAGATCTATTTCAGAGAAAACCAAGATTTTGCTATATTTTGCAGGGTTAAGGGAAGTTTAACTTTGAACATTAAATTTCCTGAAGATGAAATTAAAGTAATTCAGATGGAATTGTCATAAAAAAATAAAAAAAAAATCTGCAAAACACTTAAAATCGTCGGATTCATTTCTGAAAAAATCAAGTATCTGTGCATATCTTGCAATGGACGGAGTGAGGGTTAACAGTGGACGCTAATTTTTCTGTAGAGTAGGATAAATCAGGCGGATTTTCCATATCAAAAAATCTTTAACTCCAAGTTTTTATTAAAATTGTTAGAGCCATTTCCCAGAAAACAAAGTTTTTAGCATATTTTAAAACGGTTGAAATAAGTGATTTTAAGTTATTTGTGAACTCTAAGTTTCAAGAAGATCAGGATAAGTCAGATAAGACTTTTTTGAGAATTCAAAAATAGGTTTTTATTAAAATTTTCATATTCATTTTTGTGTAATCCCAATTTCCACCATATTTTGCGACTGGCAAAGTAAAGGTCAATAGCGAACGTGAATTTTCCTGAAGATAAGGTTATGTCAAATCACATTTTCACCTCCCAAGAAACCCTCAACCCTAAACATTTATCAGAATCGTTAGCGCCGTTTTGAATAAACCCAAGATATATAACAAATCATGGGATTATCTCGTTTAATATAAGGAAAAGTTTTTCATTGCTACAAGTTATTGTTTTTTACATCCCAAATCTTGGTTAAAATTATATTCTTCTTAGAATTTCTTACAAAAAACTATATGTATTTTAATAAAACAACAATTTGCGTCAACAATTATCTGAATGCGTATATTTTGTAACTTTTAATATGTTTTAAAAAAAGTTTTTCTCATATGATAAATAAGTTAATACGGATACACATCAAAAAGCTTATTACAAATAGCTTTTTTTTTTTTTTTTTTTTTTTTAGTCAGGTCTATATTACAAACATCTGCAGATTATAAAATGGAGCATTAATATATATATATATATATATATATATATATATATATATATATATCATGTAAATCAGTTATTAACCTTCCCATTATCTTAATCTATTCACAGGTTCATTACGTCTGCTTAAAAAATGGTCTGATTTAAAATTAGGAATAAATAATTTAAATTTGTATTAAATTTCATCTTTCTTCCACTTTCAGAATTTGCTAGCCTGTCTACGACCGTCATATAAAATAGTTTAAAACAGAATACAAATATTGTAGAAATTCGAAATATTCACCTGGAACACTGGTTCCCAGAGCTACTAAAGCCACTGCTGTAACAGTGTCCCGAAGTCCAACAGTACAACCAAAATGAGATGCGAGATCTCCTATAACAGCAGTTAAGATCCCAATTCCTATGATAGACACCACAAAACACAACCATCCATCCATCAAGTCTGAAAAACAGAGCAAGGGAAAAAAACAAACATTGAGATTAGAAACAATTAACTTTAATAACACTATTTATACCAGGTTTATGGGGTAAGCCACATGCATAGATTTTTAAAAAGATAACTTATATAATGAAATAAATTATTCGTTAAACTTATGTATAAATGAACAGTGAGCAATACATTAATAGAATGGATTAATCAGGAAAATCCTATCGGATACCGCAATCCATGAATAGTGTAAACAAATTTGTGCCACAATCCCATTTTCATGATTTCGAAATTATAGAGACATAATCTTGAGATTTCCAGCTTTTGTAAGGGTTTTACGAAACTTAATTTTGCCATTTACATTTTCAGAAATCTTAAACGTATAATCCACCTATGATTCAATTTAACAAATTTAAACAATTACTTAAATATTAAATAAAATTTTCTAAGTGAATTGAAATATTTGTTTCATAAAAAGTAATAAAAGTACATTGATTTTTTAATTTAAAAAATATTATTGATTGTTTAAAATATATTTAAAAAATATTTTTTTGAAAGAAAAACCAGAAATAAACCTAAATAAAGACTAAAATGCTATTATAGATAAATGAAGCTAATTTTTAAATTATGGCACCACATGGCGATACAGAAAAAATTACCGATAGAATTGTCTTTAACTATAAAGCTTTTTTTTTTTAAAAAAAAAAAAAAAAAAAAAAAGGAGGAGGAAATTAATAATAGTAATAAGTAATAGAATTTTTACGCTTATTACATATAATACTGGAATTTCAATAAAGAAAAAAAGAAATGCAATGTCAAAAACTCAAAATTTTATATAGAATTTTATTAATCAAGCTCTTTATTGATAAAAAAAGGTGCTTAAAAATGCTTTTACTGATTTAAGATAATTATGAAAACTAAAAAATGTAGGGATATGCACTAATTTATTTTTATTCATAAATAAAACAAATGAATAATTAAAAGTGAATTTAAAAACGAGATTTTTATTTTTTATTCAGGCATTTTTTTTTTATCGTAACCCGTTGATTAAACAAGGGGATAATAACTTTTATAAATTGTAATTTTTATAAATAATAAAAGATAGACAGTTCTATTGGCAACTTTTCAATTTTACTATGCTGGAAGTCAGAAATTAGTAAACAACGCTTTTAGAGCATCCTTATAAAGAAGGAAAATTACCTGGATATCTATAGGATTACCGTTTTACAATTTTTCTTCTCTCCTAGCGCATTTTAGTCTCCTTGTCATATATAAAATTATACTGATAATTTTGCAATGCATAAAACATTAAAAAAAAAAAAAAAAAAAAAATCTGCCTTTAATGATCTTTTAACTGTAACTATTCACTATAAAGTGAATATTTTTTCAAACAGATATTTATATTTCATGTACTTAAGTTGAATAATCGTTTATGAATAATCATTCAACAAACAGTTACCAACGAATATTTTTTTCAATGTCTTGTTTATAACATATATACAAAAATATTTTCTACGACTAATAATTGAATGAATGTCATAAAAATTGAACAGAAAATAAAGTAATATAATTTTTTATAGATTCAGTATTTCTAAAATAAATCAGCGATAAAAAAAAAAAAAAAAAAAAAAAAAAACCTAAAACTTCAGTAAAAGGAAATCGTTTTGTACGAAGATCAGTTTTCCATATTTCTCAAACGCCGAATCACGGTTTTGTCTATTACAAACATGAATATTATCAAGAATGCTTATAATCGTTATGTTTTTGAGAGAACTTTTAAGCGCTTTTGTACCAATTTCTATGATTTTTTCAGGATTAAAATTTAATGAAAATTCCTAGATAGAAATTTCTCTCTGGTATGTAATTTCCAACTGGATTTCGAGATCATATTTTTCGCATGAAACGAAAAGAACGTTATTATATCTTGAACACGAAATTGTTTTCATGGAATAGAATAATGTCTAAGCTCTTTAAGAAAGAGAAAGTATTAGGTTAAAACATCTTTTTAATAAAATAGAAGTTTTTGTACTAAAAGTTAGTCATTACTTAAAAATCTGTAATTTCATATATTTAGAAATCTCTAAATATTTAAAATAACTAGATAATTATAAGATTAGCATACAAATTAGAATAATAGATTAGTTAAATTTTGTAATTTCATCTGATGGTTATTTTTTTGTATGTTAACACTTTAACGTTCACTACTTAATATATTTTAAAGATTACTAAACTAATTGTAAAAACGGCTTTTAGACACATAGCTGATCATAAAATATATATATATATATATGTATATATATATTAGCATAGAGCCTTTTCGATTAATTTTTGTTTGAAACATCTATAAGTTAACCTTATTAAATTCAAATAATATTTAATTTAATAAATAAAACACTTTTTAAGTAAACATTAACGACTACAAAAGCTCGTAAAAGTTGTTTCAGGTGAAAATAACAGTCCAGCACTTCATTAAATGAAAAAAAAAAAAAAAGTAAACATGAGTTCATCAAAAACCAGCAATTTGCACTCGCGCACACTAAGAAACTTCAAGTGACTTGCACATTTAGCTTCCTTTGAAGCATTACTTGTTAAATTTTGGAATAATGCTCATATCTACCGAACAGAAAAGGAACAAAAGTTTAAAACCTGATTAAAATAAAGGGAAATGTTAAAAAAACTGCTGAAAAAAAAATTGTTAAATTATGTCAAATGTTTGGTTTCGTTGCAAAACCAATGAACGTTAAAGGGTTAAATGAGTTACATATGTAAAATACATATATGTTACATATATGAAACACACACACATATACATATTGTACAACCGCGATAACTTGGCACGCGAATCACGTGTTTTCAGATGATTCCATTAATGAAATAAGGTGAGAGGTTGTGTTTCCATGCTAACACAGAGTAGAGTGGCTTCCAGATTTGGCGTTGTTAGCCCGTTTCTTAGTGGGAAATTATAATTTGAAGTTGTTGATAAACTTAATGTTTGGAGGTATTTTTAATTACTATTTAAAAGAAGTGTTCGGAGGTACTATTGTTTACAAATTTTAAAGTTTCGGCGGTCAAATTACATTCAAAAAGAAATTTTGATTTTTTAAAATAAAGTAATCTTAATGGCTTCCGAGAAGTAATTTTTAAGTACAATCATTATCAGCAGAAAGGGATGAAAGAAGTAACTTAATTAAACTTTAAAAAAGTATATTTCTACAATGTATGAAATAAAGAAACCAAGATTAATACCATCACAGTTTTGATAAAATAAACATTAAATTATTGTAATTGTCATTAAATAACATGACATAATCATATAATGGTTGTAATAAAAGTAGAAAGGAAGAAATTTAATTAATCACGATAGTTAATATTTACAAAACATACAATTATGATATATTTTTAGATTTAAATAATTAAACTAATCATGATAGTGAATATTTACAAAAAAAAAAAAAAAAAAAGAAAGAAAAAGAAAGAAAAAAAAGGAACTGTTTTTCGTATACTTCGAGAAGTTAAGAGCTAAACGAGTAAATTTTAGGGATTCAATTAATGTAAATACTAGAAATAAACACACATGTGAACACAAATTATAAGCTACGTTTAAAGCTATTTTGTATTATCGATTTTCTGCATATCTGATAAAACAATTATAAGAAATAATTGAAACAATATTTAAATTGACAAAAATTTAGCAATTTTCTTTTTAATTAGCAACAATAGACACTTTGACTGCTCGTATAGGTGCCAAAGAAGCTGGTAAGTCAAAGAATTGTTTGGTGAAAAGAACTGCCGCCAAGCATCATTTGCATTTCATTCGGCCGCCCCTTCTTCAAAATGAACTATTCCAAGGTCGTATGCCATCTTTTCGCGGTTGCACAGTACCTATATATATATATATATATATTACTAACTTTTAAATTACTTACCCGCTGGTGGAATGAAGGCGAAGATTAGTTTCCAGAATAACGTGATAAAATGTAGGACATAATCAGAACATGTGGGCAGTTTTGGTTCTTTTTCACCTCCGTCAGCACCTTCTTCTCCTTCATCCCCTCCGTCATCATCATCACCTGTTCGAGGAGTTTAATATTCAAAAATTTTAACAAAAACTAAAAAAAAAAAAAAAAAAAAAGAAAGTACTCAGATTTTTTGTAATTTACCTGCGCTGACTGTGATCGCTTCCAGAAACTGGTCCTTCCAAGATGATGTTCCTAATGATATTGAGATATTTGCTTTTTGGAACAGCTTGTCTACCGTGTTCTAAAATAAAATGTTTAATTGCAATGAAAAGGTAACGAGAACACCATAATGATCAACAAAAATTATTAAAAATTTCAGTACTCATTGATGAAATTGTGAGGCAAGATATCCGCTAGCTTCGGAATCCTGCGTGAATAAGTGTATAAACTATTTTCTAACACAAAAGTTCTGGGAAATAGCTCATTCTAGATTTTTTAAACCTTCAGCGTGATTGTGTTGTCGAGAAAGATTGCAAATAATAAAAAAAAAATGCTATTGTTTAGAGCGATTACGGTTGACTAGAAAAGTATATACAGAGGATAAATACAAAAAAAAAACAGCTTTAGTGAAGTAGCAGTGTAGTCTTTCACGACTGTAGGAGTATAGCAGCCAAGCGGTAAGCACACATAATTTAAATCTTTACGGGTTATTTTCAGTAGTGAGACTGAGGCAGAGGATTAAATTAACTGAATTGAGGTTAGGGCTTTTTTTTCGTCTACAATGGCCCATTATCCATATCTGATGGAAATGAATTACCTGTTTTGTGCCTGAACCACAGAACAGCCGAGTACAATGCCAGCAGGCGGTTTTCTGGAAATGGATGTGGACCAAAATATATACATTATAACCAAATTATTTTGATATATACAAATATTCGCATATGGTTAAATAATTATATTTGATTGACCTTTCAAAGAGTGATATTACTAATTTTTCACATGTGAGATTTATCTGTTGTTCTTCAATTAAAACTTTTATAATCATAATTACATACAATTATTTAGCTTTGTGATATCTACACTCATGTTTGTGAAAATCGCAACACTGTAAAAGGATTATGCAAATTGAACCAAATTTACAGGAAATGTAAAGTGAGGTAAGGCATGCAAATGATTAGAATTACAAAAAGATTGCGCATGCGTAGAACGAGAACCGACTACTTATCAGTCGCTTTTTCGAAGTATATAAAGGATTGTAAAGGCGCGTAGTAATCTGTTTATCATCCTCTGTCTGCGGTAAACGTGTCATTTGTGGTCAATGTGCTTCGTCAAAAGCTATGGGTGCCATGAGGCCGCATCGTTGGTCGTATCGAGAATTCGCAGCCCGCACACAGTGTAATGCCAGAACAGTGATGCGTATTTGGAAGAAATGGACAGAGGAGAATAAAAAATGCCAAAAACCTGGCAGTGGGGCACACAATAGAACAACGGCACGAGACGACAGACGCCTCATCCGCATGGCTGTGGCGGATAGTACAGCGTCCTCTCGTGTGTTAGCGCAACGTTGGAGCACGGCTACAGGTGTTTTGTTGTCTAGCTTCACGGTTCGTCGAAGTTTGCTGCGGCATGAACTACGTGAAAGGGTTCCTCTACGCAGGATTCCCCTCTCGCTGAATCACAGACGCCTCTGACTTCAATGGGCTCAGCAACACAGCACGTGGCGTGCCCAGTGGCAAAAAATTGCTGTCTCCGATGAATTTCGCCACAGTCTGGAGTACAATGATGGAAGAGTACGCGTCAGACATTACAGGGGGGAACATCTTCTGCCAAAGTGTGTTTTCCAGCCAGCGTCATACTGAACAAACGCCTAGCATCATGGTGTGGGGAGCTATTGGGTATAATTGTCGATCCCATCTAGTGCACATTGCGGGCAACATCAACAGTGATTGCTACATAAGGGAAATTTTGGAGCAAGAGGTCCTTTTCATTCTTCGATGCATTATGGTTGCTGTATTTCAGTAAGATAATGCCCGTGCACATGTTTCTCAGACTGCACAAGCCTTCTTCAGTGCACAACAGGTTTCGCTTCTTCCATGGCCTGCTTATTCCCCAAATATATCGCCCATCGTGCATGTCTGGGATTTCATTGGTCGGCGACTCACTCGTACAACTGGTGGGGCGCATAGTAAAATTTAACTTTGGCGTCAAGTCAAAGCCATCTGGAATGCCATTCCACCGGAAGAACCTGCATGATTCAACGCCACGACGTATACAGGCTCTCATCGCGGCTCTCATCGCTCAGCGTGGTGGACCCACAAGGTACTGATTTCAGATGACCTTTTTTTTTTTTTTTTTGTCTTGTACATTTGACCGTTTATTTGTATCACTATCAGTAATATGTGGAATAAATTTCATTAATTACTGACAACTCTTTCATAATGTTGCAATTTTCACAAACATGAGTGTATAAATACTCATTTTCATTAAATATTGAAAGGAAAAATAATTTCTGTAAATTTTTAAACATTTTAAGACTCTTTATTTCAATTAACACATCTTGTAATTTAAAACGATTGTAGCATAATCAAAATTGTCTCATAGTTAATCTGGAGAAGCTATTCACCTCTGTGACATATAAAAAAGTTCAATTTTTTTTTCTAGCAATTAGTTATTTATTCCTGCATTTAAATAGTCTGAAAATGTAATATTCTTATTTTTTTACTTGCTACTGTCCATTATTTCCCCCCCCCCCCTGAAACATACTTTGTAATCAATCATTATAATCTTATTTCAGTAGGGATACTTTTATCATTTAATTCAAAGGTGTTTTAAACAAACAAAAGAAATAGTGAAAATACTTTTGAGGAAAAACAACCACAAGTACCATTAATGTTTTCTAATGCTTGAAAAAAAAAATAACATAAACTAAAAATGTATATCATTGAATTGTATCGACAATCGAAAGAATTAGTCTTGAGACATATTCTCTTTATGATTTTCATATATTTTCCTGCTTGGAAAATAATTACTTTTAAAAACACTTGAAGAAACATTTACTTTTCACCACTTGAGAATTGAAATCTTGTTGTGGTTAAGATGGAAAAAAAAAAAAAAAAAAAAAAAAAAAGAATTCTCTCTTCAATCTTTCCAAACTAATAATTATAATAAAAATTCGCGGGGAGAAAGTTTTCCATGATATTGATAATTTCTATTTTCAGTTAAATTTGAATTAGAAATGTTTTATTTTTATAAATAACGAAACAAAAAAACAGTTATTTTGTTAAAAACACCTTTTTAATAAAAGAAAAATGCATTTTTTTTTACTTCCAATTCGTCGCAGAGAAAATTAAGATTATGTAAAATTAATTAATACTGTTTTCATAACATATTTTTTTAATTTAAAAACTTAGAATATACATTTATATTCTTCTTTTCTCTGCATGGATTAAATAGTTATACAAAAGCTGGTTAAATGCAGTGTTTTCTATTAATTAATTTTGCTTCCCTTTGTTTGTTGTTTATAAGCATCGATATTTTATAAACTGCGTTTGTAGTATTTGTAATTAATTTTTTAAGCTTCTTAAGGACCATATAAAAGGAATTATTTTTAATAGAGTTTAAAATATTTGGTTAATAAATAAGTAATGAAAAGTCGGCGTTAGTTAAAAAAAATAAAAACTATATTAAGCAGTTCTATTATGCTCACGAAATTTTAAAAGACATTCCATAACTAAACAAAATTTCCAGATAATTTTATAATAGTCAACAATGCATAAAATGGCGACTTTTTTTAAGAAGTTAAAATCATTGTTAAACACTAAAAAATGTACATTCCAATAACAGTAGAATTAAGTAGTTAAAAATATATTATGAAACTAATGAAGTATAAATGAATATTCCCTGAATCTCGGATAAAATATATAATTAACATTAATGAAAGTCAAATTTTTTTTTTGCCTGTAAAGTGCCACAATTAATTAAAATTAGCATGACTTATACTAAAAGCTATAAATTCAGGAAGATATAAAATTGTGTTATTGAGCTTTAAACAGTGTTAATCACATATAAAATATATCGGAAAAAAGAATATTTACAGAATGCAAGTGAAAAAAAATATGTATTTAGAATTGTTGTGAATATTTGATTGTTAACAGAGAATAATACTGTTACTCCAGAGAGCAAAAAATGACAAGAGAGTGTTTTAATAAACTTTTATAGGTATAATTTATGCTAGTTACAATCAATAAAAATATATACTGGCATATATATTTTTATTAAATTTTATATGTACAATAACGCGAAAATTCCACCTATTAAAATTATCACATTTGAGTAAGCTATGCAACTGTAAGTGCCTCTCTCTCTCTCTCCATATATATATATATATATATATATATACTGTTCGACATTGAAAATGCAACACCAAGAAGCAATGATAATAACGGAATGAAATTGATTAGACACATACAATATAGTAGGAAAAACAATTGATTAAATTTTCAGGAAATTTGGAGTAATATATACTGAGAAAACAATACATAAAGCAGCTACCTCTGTGAGCAATAACACCACATATCTGCCTAGGCATTGAATCGAACAGCGATTGGATGACATGTACGGGTAGAGCACTTCATGAAGCTTCAACACGAGGTCACAATTCATCGATTGTAGTTACTGGTGAGTGGAGGGGGCAAGTCGCTTTTCAACGATTAAATAGTCATTTTCATTGGTGCGAGATCCGGAGAACGCGCTGGCCGGAGCAGCGGTTGAACACATTCTGTATCAATGAAGGTCCAGACAATATGGACAACTTGCGGTCGTGCATTGTCCTGCTTAAATGTTGCGCTTCGGAGGCCTTGAACATAGAGCAGAGCTATGGGCCTTAACTCGTCAGAAATGTAATGGCTGGTATTCAGAGTGCCGAGAATGAAAACAAGAGGTGACCGGGACGTGTATCCAATGGTACAACATACCATAAATCCAGTTGGTGACTCAGTATGCGGCTACCAAAATTCTGATTACCCTCAAAACTGCATCACTGATATGGGCGCCTTTAATGTGTGATCAACGATGAACCTGGACGCAGGAATGGAGTGAAGTCACTTTTCAGACAAATCACAATCCTGTTTACAGCATCAAGTTTGCCTTATCCGTATTTAACGGCATTATGAATAATGCACATTGCCAGATGGGATTCGACATCATCATACTGTCCATCATTTGCAATGATGTTATGGGTTCCCATTGGATACACGTCTCGATTACATGTTCGTATTCCTGGCATTCTGAACAGCGGCCATTAAATTTCTGATGAGTTAAGGCATGCTCCTCTGCCCTGTATTCGAGGCCTCCGTAGTGCAAAATGTAAGCAAGATAATGCACGACCGCAAGTTGTTTGTATTGTTCGGACCTTCTTTGACACAGAATGTGTTCGACTGTTGCTCTGGCTAGCGCGTTCTCCTGATCTCGCACCAATGAAAATGACTGTTAATCATTGAAAAGCAACTGGCCCCTCACCACTCACCAGTAACTTCGATCGATGAATTGTGGCATCGTGTTGAAGCTTCATGAAGTGCTCTACCCGTACATGTCATCCAATCGCTGTTCGATTCAATGCCTAGGCAGAAATGTGCTGTTATTGCTCACAGAGGTCGCTGCTTTATGTACTGTTTTCTCAAGACATATTGCTACAAATTTCCCGAAATTTTAATCAATTGTTCTTCCTACTATAATGTATGTGTCCAACAAATTTCAATCCGTTATTATCATTCCTTCTTGGTGTTGCATTTTCAATGTTGAGCAGTGTATATATACATATATTACAAAAAAAAAAAAAAAAAAAAAACGTAGGCTTAAGAAATGGCTGTCAAAAATATATGTAGAGAAATTTTGTTTTATTTAAGTCTTTTTTAAAATGCATCTTTAAAAAAAATTGAAAAAGTCTTAATAAAAAATAAACCCCTCACATACAGAAGTAAATCTTAAAATTTTTCCCACGTGAGAATCTAAATGCTTCCCAGATACAAGACTGCACAGGTGAAAGATTATTTTATATTAACAAGAAAAAGTTCTTGTGGATGGAGTCTAAAAAACAGGATGTGCATTGCATGGGTTTTAACTTTTAAAAATTCAATGATCCCTGCTTTGAGTGAGAAAGTCATGAAGTTATATCTTGTAAGACAAAAAACTTTTCAAAGAATATTTTCTTAAATGCACATATTTATGCTGCGTTTCCACTATAAGTTTGAGAGAATGGGTTTGATCGGCTAAAAAGCGAAGGAAAAAAAAAGTCTTTTAATATCAAATTAATTAAATAACAGATTCGAGCATGGGGACGGTACAAGCTACTATGGCAACTAGAATGCTCTGGAAGCGAAAGTTGGGATATGATTGCTGAAGAAAGGTTTAGTTTTATGTGTGTGATGTCAAGAATCAACTGGCGCGGATGGAGTTTTTGGAGTCAAAGAAAGATTATTTCGATGCACAAGTAAAGAAGAGAAGATGAAAAAAAGTATGCAGCTAGAGATAGAATAAAACTTAAATATATATATATATACTAGCTGACCCGACAAACGTTGTTTTGTCATATAAATTATTTCTAGAGAATATTTTGCTAGAAAAAAATAACTAACATATTGTAAGTGTGTAAGGATGTGGTATATAAGTGGAAGATGTATGGAGCGCTGTGAACGGTGAAAGACCATAAAAATAACAAAACACCAATCATTTATTTTTTTTATTTATTAAAATTGAATCTCTAAAATTATATACATATCGCTACTTATAACAATATTACTAAAAAACAATATCAATCCCTTAATGCAACAGAGTGTACAATATTTTTTGTTATCCCATCTTTCGCCAATACAAACAAACTGGATGGTTTGCCCACTCGATAGCCACGTATAATTGTCCGTCTGAAAAACATGATGTGCCCAAATCTAAGCCACAGACAGACATCGTTTGGCCCTGAGACATATTGATAGTCATTGCAAATGCCAATCTATTTGGAAATTGTGGGCGTTTAAATTGAATTGGCACATCTGTGGGTATAATACGGATTCGCAGTAGTAATATATTTTCACCTCGGAATTTGTAATTAAAATGATGGCTTCGATAACATTTTTCATTAATTTTTTTATGACTAATCGCGTGCCGTTGCACAACCGTGGTGGGTTCAAATTACGAAGCAAAATAACCGGAGATCCAACCTTCAGTTGTAAAATATGCGGTGGCATGCCTGGTAAATCCAATGAGTTTAAAAACTTTGTTGGATAATTTACAGCTTCGGTGGCATCGCAAACTGTATCATTAGATTTGTATGACACCAAGTCTCCTGGTGACAAATGTTGTATCTTGAGATTCAATTTGTTGACGTCCACATTTTTTGCTGCTAAAATTGCTCTTTCTGCCAGCCACTCATGATTTGTGTATCGTCTGTGTACATCGGGAAATATCTGGTCAATAAGAGCATCTTGAGAATCAATGATTGTGCAGAAATCGGTCTGTAATTTTATGCATCCAGTTTCATCTGTAGTAACTTTTCCATCGCCGATATCTAACAATTGTTTTGAGAATGTTTCAGCGGATGGATCTTGAAGCTTTTGAACGCACAAATTTACTTTCAGTTGTACTTTTTCAACATTAAGCCACAATGACGATGATTTTAAGCATGCGTTGATCTCATCAGCGTATGTTGAACGCGGAATAACGGGAAGTGCTTGTCTGAAATTACCTGAAAAGAGTAACAGAGTGCCGCCAAATAGTTTGTCGTTGTTTTTTATATCTTTCAATGTCCTGTTCGATGCCTCAATCGAATGTTTGTGTGCCATAGTGCATTCATCCCAGATAAGAATTTTACACTATTTCAGCACTGTGGCCATGGGCGATTGTTTTTTTATGTTGCACACTGCGTCTGGGTTATTTTGAATATTTAGTGGCAGTTTAAATAATGAATGAGCTGTTCTGCCTCCATCCAATAAAGTTGCCGCAATGCCAGATGATGCAACAGCCAATGCGATGCCAATATTTGATCGTATTTCGTCGAGAATTAGCGAAATAAGGAATGTTTTGCCAGTTCCACCTGGTGCACCCCCCCCCCCAAAAAAAAAAAAAAAGAATCCACCTTGTCCTGCCAAAACTGCGAGCATGATGCGGTCGTAAACGGTTCTTTGTTCTTCATTCATTAGTGGGACATTGCGAGCAACAATCGCTGCCATTTCTACAGTATTGTATTGTAGTTCACGATTCAATTCAGTGCTTATTAAATCCGATGCATTTCGATTTGTTGAATGCATACCGAAATGACTGAGTGGTAAGTTGGCAATGATAATGCAAAGATCTTCAGTAGCAATCAATGCTTCATTGTACATAGCGCCACTGAATACTATCGTTAGATCGTTGCACCGTGAACGATGTTGATGCAATATATCATCTGTCATTGAATCTTTGTGATTATCCCATAATGTCTCTGCTCGGGCCGGGAAACATGTAGTCAACACTATAGCGAATAGTAGTCGAATTTGTTTTGCTGTACAGTTCAGTCCTACTTCAGCAAGCATACACTCCCACTGGTTGTCGTCTCCCAGCAAGCCGAGCGCAAGGCATGCATCTTTATACGTTGGATACTGTTGTCCATTCACTTTACGTAAATCTTGAAATGACAAAGGGCCGATGACATTAACCAATAACAGTCGAAGATAAAAGCACTCAGTCTGCCTTGGATTGACTGTAAATACTCGTCCCAAGGTGTTTGATTTGAATAAACCGGGACATGCATCAATCGGCGTGCCTTGCTTGCGGGGCATCCATTTTTTTGTTGGAGACCATGTGAAATAGTGTGGTACTTCTGAATAGAGTAATGTCCGTGCAAAAGCACCAAAAGCATCCGCACGATTACACAATTCAAAAAATTCGGTGAGTGTAGTTTTTGGTGGATTTATAGCACGATCAATCGCTGTCTCGCTCGTGAAATATACGCGCTGGCCATTTTCAAGATGGACGGCTAAATGAAGAACTGCTGTATCCCGTTCATGAATTGGGAAACCAAAGATACGCCAAACAGCTTCATTGGAGCTGACGTACCGGCCAATTTGGTAAAGTGTTATTTCATCGTTGTTATTCACCGGAGGAGCATTCACATTGATATTTTCAACTCGAAATACAGCCATATCACTGCCTTTATTCACATACTTGCAAATGTATTTGATGCTCTTCACTGAACTGCAGAACTGAACATTAATATGAGCATTGAATGTTTTGCTCAGCAGAGGCGAATATGGGACCACCCAACGGTTATCAATGTCAATATCTATGTTGTTGACATAGATGACCGCCATAGATGAGAAGATTGTCCGCCATTATCGGGATTTCTTCGACGATATATTTTATATCCGTCAACATTTATGATCGTGAAATTTTTCGGAAAACTTTTAGTACATTTTCCATCTGCACAAATAATAATGGCCTAAAAATTCATTTTTTCCTTTTAACATAAAATAAGTCCGTCGGATATTGACGAATTTTTTAAAAGAATATACCATTTTAACTAATTTTAACATTTTAACAATATTAACGTTGGAAAAATATTTTAAACACTTACGGTTAAAAATTCATTTTTCATTTCAACATTAAATATATTCTGCCATCGTGTTTACGATTCTAAAATATTAACTTTGAAAAAATATTTTAAACACTTCGTAAGATACGGTTACGATTCTAAAAATATTAATTTTGAAAAAATATTTTAAACACTTCTTAAGATACGGTTAAAAATTCATTTTTCATTTCAACATTAAATAAATTCTGACATCGTGTTTACGACAACTCACGCCATCTAGGTGGAAAAGTTGTTGAAAGAGTTGGTTAAATATTAATTAAGAAAGAACTAATTAGGTTACAACTTTCATTTGTAAATCTAAACCATTCACGAATCCACCTGAAGACACACAAAATATTTCATTAAACTCAGTCCAGCCGTTTAGGAGGAGTTCAGTGACATACACACGCACAAAAGAAATATATATATAAAGATATATATATATAAAACTTCATATTTAATTCGCTTGGTAAAATTTTAATAATAAAGTGGCGTGATTGTAAAAAAAAAAGCGGCTTTTAGACGAGTATAATGAAATAATAATAGTTAAAAAAATAAACACTTGAAAATCTATCGCTTCATCCTCAGTTGTAAATTTCAGTAGTAAAGCCTTTTCGGTGTTTATAAATCTTTGTCTCAGCATGTGTTTTCAAGCCTGAATCATTGAAGATATTAATTCTGTTTTCTAAAATTCCTGCTCTAAGGAAGTTTGATCGTTAAAAGATGTTGCAGCAAATGCTGAGAAAATTATTAAAATCAAGGAAAAACGACTTTGAGATATTTTTCCCTTGCGGGAAAATATTCATTTTTATCTGATCAAGTTGTTGTGTAGTCTGAATAAAATTGACTGCTCAAAGAAAAAAGTTCTAAATGGACTGTGTTTAGGACTGTGAATGCACTTAATATATAACTGTGAGTGATTTTAATTTAGCATACTGTAAATGTACTTAGTTTAGGACGAGTAATATCGCTCCAATGACAAAGGAGAACGATACAGTGTAAGTAGGACATTAGCCAACATAATTTAAGTTTTTACACGTGTGTTCGTTCTTGTTTATAAATTTTGTTTAAAGAAATTTGAGTAGTGTTTACTCGAAAACGCGTTGATCCCAGCTTTAAAAAAATTCCACTGATTTACAATATTAAATTGTTTTATACATTTTTTGAAGTCAGTATTAATTAATAAAATTATTTTGGGTATTTGGATCATTTGATTAATAGTTGTTTATTTCACAAAGGTCAATCCATTCATTATCAATTAATAATGTCATGGAACAGATAAACAAAATATTTCTTAAATAAAGTGATAATACATGTAAACTAATAATAAAACAACTCATCCATTTCAATGAGTTACTTTATTACTAGTTAATTTGTAATTGGAGTAGTTTATTATTTAAAATGCTTCCTGAAACATGGCTATGGACAGTCAATTTTTTTAATATTACTTTTTTATAGAAATATTTAAGTAACCGTTTCCATATTTTTCTTAGATTGAATAATACGACGATTGATTTTCAGAAATAGTGGTATTAAAAAAAGTAACTACGGAGCGATATTGAAAATTATAATAGAAATGAACCAATAACAAAGTAACTCATACAAATGGAGTAGTTACTTATTATAAGTTTATGCGTATTATCACTTTATCTAAAAAACATTTTAATTTTCTGGATAATAAAAAATAAATAAATAAACTAATAATAAAGTAACTCATCCAAATATATATTATGCATTTCTAAAACAACTTGAATTCAATTTTAGAGGCAAATAATAAAATGTTAAATATGACCAATATAGGAATTTGCCTGAACTTTAGAGCCTAATTATTTGGATCATGTTAACATTTAAAATATTTCCAAACGGGTTAAAATCGTGCCTTGATTTCATACTTAATTATATTAAGTTAGAAAATAAGCGTTAAAATCGTGTCTTGATTTCATATTTAATTATATTAAGTTAAATAATAAGCGTTAAAATCGTGTTTTGATTTCATACTTAATTATATTGTGTTAGATAAAAAAGTATATGTGTTTCTCTTCTGGTGCTTTTTCATTATAATTTGATATTAGGTGATTTATTGGATTTTTTCACTGTCAAAATTATAAGAGTGTTTTTGTTTGTTCTCTGTTTTTATCTGAGATTAGTCGTTTAAAATTAACTACAAATGGTTTGTAAATACAAATGAAATTTACAAATGTTGTAACTTCCTTTATTTCCTAGTTGCAAGATTAAATAGGAAAAAAGAAATTTTTGTTTCATCATTTCATAAAAGAAAATGATTATATGCATGAAAAAGATGGTAGAGAGAAAATTGTAGAGAAATACTTAGATAAAGAAAGTTTGATGAAATAATAATAATAATAATAAATATTTTTATATAATAATTTCTCTTGCACCAAAAAATATATTTGTAATAAACTGCGATTATAAAGACCTTCGTCATAAAGGTAATGCTTGTATTAATACTCTCTCACGTTAAACATTTAAAAATTTTTCGTGTAAACTCGTGTAATTTTATATCATCTAAAATTTATACAGACTAAACAAAAATTCAATAAACGAGTTCTCTGCATATGCAAAATGTCAACATTATCTATCATATTATATGGAATTCTGAAAGCTGATGGTAAACTTGTATGGATGAGACTACAGCTGGGATTATTATTATTATTATTATTATTATTATTTTACAGATTCCTTTTTTTATTTTTTATTTATTTTTTTTTTTTTTTTTTTGTTAGATTTTGAAAAAAGTTTTTTACGATAAGAATACTTTTTTTAAAATTCTGTACTAATATTTAAATAATTTTTGATGCAGACAACCGTAAATTCCAGACTTAGAAAGACATAAAATATTCTAGTAATAAAATTTACCTATAATATAAAAAGATTCTTACAAAAAAAAAAAAAAAAAAAAAAAAAAAAAAAACACCTTTTAAAACTCATTAACAGTACGATTTTATTACTAAATTTTATGTTATAAGATGAATTTCAATTATTGGATGTGAGGTATGATTTATATCTATATAAATAAAGCAGAGAGTTTATCGGCGGAACACATCTTGGTGGACCACTCATATTTTTAATTGGTCTAAATTTAACTACTTTGGTGATGAAAATCGGTCATTTATTTTAGTGAAAACGGATGAATTTTTTTAAAAAGATAATGCATAGATGTTATACTTTTTTAAAAGAGCTCTAAAAACTGTTCTTTTTTGTGAGGACACTATATACATCATTTATACACTATATACAGTTATTAGATTTAAAAATATTAAGTTGCAAAGTTCCACAACGCGATATCATTCGATCGCTTTTATCATAAAATAAGAGTCTAATATTAAACAAAAAACAGTCTAATATTAAAGAGTAATAAAAAGTTTTTTTAAATTATCAGCTTTGAAGTTCTAAGAGCTGCAATTTTTAAATTACAGCGTACTTATTTCCCATACATAATCTATTAAATCTGTAAACAATTGTTGATTCATTCTTGAGAATCATTCACATAAGACCACGGAGCATTGTTGGAAAACGAGTGCATGGTTGACTGGTTGGGTTTTACGTCGCACTAGTGCTGCGCAACGGAAAATTGGCGACGACCTGGGATTCACCCCTAGAGGGGATCCGGAGACATATCATCACAATTTTCATCCTACCCGGAAGCAAAACGAGTGCAAAACTGATGGTTGTTTGGTTGGTTGAGTTTTACGTCGCACTAGTGCTGCGCAATGGGCAATAGTGCAAAACGGAAGAAATATTTAATATAGTATAAAGAGCGGAGGACATAGGCAACGGGTACCCGAAGTGAGGTTTAGAGCGATTTCAATGCAGGTAATTTTTTTCTTTTTACGTTTTTATTTATAATGTGATATAAAAAATAAATGGTGATTCAATTGTTTTGAAAATTCATTTAAATATAGTGACCAGCAAAGCGAGCGTAGCCTGCTAGTTTTTAATAAAAGTCAAAGGAAATTTGTTTATTTTGTTTAAGATAGATATTTTAAACAGCGAAATTAATTTTTTCGTTGAATGCTCTTGAGAGAGAACATTAAAGCATTAAGTGCACTTCGGAATTAAGTCTCAGAGATACAATATTAATTTAAAGATAAAACCATTCTGATGATAATGATGATAGTGCTAATTAATGTCAATTTATATGGTGTTGATGATAGTACTACTGTGAATTTCTTCAGCGAAATATCTTTTAGAAGATAAAATTTTATGTTTAACTTCAAATTCTTTTTATTTGAAATTTGTAGTACTAGTTTTATATAGGAATTGTATGCAAGTACATGTAAATTATATAAATAAAGAATTAGATAAAAAGAAACAGATAAAACAATACATTATATGAATGCAAAAAGTATCTGTTTCTAAACCTGAAAATTACGAGTTGAAAGCAGATTGATTGTATCTTTCGACGCATAGATACACGTACAGGCGGTAACAAAAGTATCCGAACACTAGCAAAAATTCCTATATAAGAAAGTAGAGTTAATACTGTTTTGTTAAATAAATCCTTGTCGAATTCTGTTCTTAGTCAGTCTAAGAACAGGATTCGACAAGAATTTATTTAACAAAACAGTATTAACTCTACTTTTTTTGCATAGGAATTTTTGCTAGTGTTCTGATAGTTTTGTTACCCACTGTAGTTATACACCCTTTATACACGTAGTTAAACAATGTATAAAGTACTACTTTGAATATATATTATCTATAAAAAAATAAATGATTTAAAATGTTAAATGTAAAAAAAAATGTATATCCGACACTGATTATAGTAGGATTTTAAATTAGAACAGCACTTTTAATGAGCTGGTACAACACCACCTGTAATAATGCCTCCGAGCTGAGCTCTACGTCACGGAAGATCGGCCGATTTCATCCAATCCCCACGATCCAACATGTATCATAGGAACTGTTGATTGGATAAAATCGGCCGATCTTCCATGACGTAGAGCTCAGCTCGGAAGCATTATTACAGGAGGTGTTGGCTGGTACCTTCAAGTACAGTGAAAAGACGCGACTGTCAACGTCACAGTTTTCTTTCTTTCTTTTCCTTTTTTTTTTTTTAAAGATTTAAAACTAAAAGTATACCAATCACGTTATAGACTTACATCTATGTGTACGAACAAATCTTTGACTGGCCTTGTCAAACTCTTCCAGCTGTAGACAAATTAACAAAAACACTATGCGCACATGAAAACAGTAGTTGAAAAAAATAATCATATACTAGGACTTATTAGTAAGTAGTATTAGCAGATTTAAGATCTTCATTCTGCATAAGATCGATTAGAAACAGCATTTAATTTTCTCTTAGAATGTCTTAGAATTGAACAATATTAGGAATGCATTAATATTGGTCATCAGAAGTGGGCTCAACCCTACACTGTCAAACATCGAAGCTATATATATAGTTTTTACTTCTGATTTTAAGCATTTTTATCCAATTATTATTCCTGTGGTCCTTTAGTTATTTTCCCTGTCATTAAGTTTAATGGTCCTTTTTACATTATTATCATTCGTGTCGGCGTAAGTAATTTAAATTGTTTTTGTCTCTTATTGGTTCTTAATCTGTATCGCAACATTTTTTGTCAGTCTTACCTATAAGTTAAAATCAGTTCTATTTTTGTTGTGTTGGTACTGTTTTGAATCTATTAATTGCTAAATTTTAAGGTTAAATTTTATTACGATATATATCTTATATATATATATATATAACTTTCTAACTTCTGATGATGTACGAAAATTAAAAGAAAATTAAATGTTTTATTTAATTCTAAATAAGAGGATAATTATTCAAGACGATTACAGTAAGGCAATCGTTCCTCATACTAAACAAGGTCAGTACCAAAATATTATATCTACTCTAAATACTTATATTCGATTTTTTCATAGTAAAAAAAGAATAAACAAAAAACATACACCCAATTTAATTGGGTTAGTGTTCTGACCTTTAGTTGTCAAATGCCGGGTTCGAGTCCAGATTTTGGCATGGATATATGCAGTGGTTAGGATACTACTGTGAGCCGTGAGTTCACATCGAATGAGCCTTAATATGAAAAAAAATATGACCATACAACACGGCAACTCAAAATAAACCTTGTTGAATTGTATGTGTTTTGGCTAGGAATAAAATATTTTTCACAAGTAAAACCTGATGATTTTCACGAGAAAAAATGTTTTAATTGATATCAAAAATAGGAAGAAGACTGTTTTTTAAGGTTTAAATTAGAAATTAGAGCACATCTATACATATAAAAGAGTACTTCCACTCACTCACTCACTGGCGCATCAACGCACAGCAAAATCTACGGGAACCACTGACTCGAAACTCGGTCAGATTATAGAATATATAGTGTAAGCACCCCCTAAGAAGCGATTTTGCGAAATTCGCCCCCCAAGGGGGTGTAGGGGGCAAAATGTGATTTCACAAAAACCTTCATATCTCAAAGAAAAAAACAGATATCCATAAAATTTTTGCTTTAAGATATAGTTAATTTAATTATCTAAAAATCAATTTCTGGAATTTTAGAAGTTCGGTTCCCAAGGGGAGAATGGGGGCAAAACGTGATTTCACATGCGCAAAACGTGGTTTCACATACTCCTATATATCTCAAACAAAAAAACAGATATATGTGAAATTTTTGCTCTAATATATAGCTAATACAAATACCTAAAAACTATTTTCTGGAATTTTCAAAATTCAGCCCCCAAGAGGGGAGGACAGCGGGCAAAACGTGATTTTAAATAATCCTATATAGTGCAAACAGAAAAAAATATATGTGTAAGATATTTTTGCTCTAAAATATAGCTCGCATAAATACATAAAAACTAATTTCTTTAATTTTAGAAATTCGTAAACAGGTGGGGCGGGAAAGGGGTGCTATGGGGTAAAAAAATAAAAATATAGTTAGACCGGTCAAAATTGGTACAGATAGGTTTTAGTGATCTGCAAGTTAAATGAGGATATTTTTGAAAGTGTAAAGTTATTAGGAGATTCAGAAAGGTGTGTGTGTGGAGGGGGGGAAGGGGGGGGCAAGAAAAATAAAAATAGAGTTAGACCGTTCCAAATTGGTACATAAAGATTTTTGATACCTACAAATCGATTGCGGATATTTTCGAATTTGTAAAGTTATTAGGAGAGGCGGGAGGAGGGGACGGAGGGGCCAAAAAAAAAAAAAAAAAAATAGAGTTAGGTCGTTCAAATCGATTACGGATATTTTCCAATTTGTAAAGTTATTAAATTGGTACATGGAGGTTTTTGATACCTACAAAACGATTGCGTATATTTTCGAATTTGTAAAATTATTAGGATAGACGGGAAGGGGAGGTAAAAGGGCAAGAATATATAAATAAGAGTTAGAGAGCTGAAAATTAGTGTTGTTATGTTTTGAGGCACGATAAATCGATTCCGGATATTTTCGAAAGTACAGAATTATTACGAAGGGCGGGAAGGGATCGGGCGCAGGGGTAAAAAGAAAGAAATTCAGATAAAATGTCGGAAATTAGTATTATTAGGTTTAAAAGCTCGAGAGAACGACTGCGAGTATTTTTTAAAGTCTAAAATAATTAGGAGGGGCGGGGACGGTAGGTGAAGGTGCATGCGAGCCTTGCGCGCCTGTATGCGCTGCCGCAAGCAGTGGTGGCCCGAACCGATTATTCCACTGATAGGAGAAAACTTTTTTTTTTATGTTTTTCCCTTACGATAATATAGTGATTCATTAAGAGTGTGGAACATAAATGCGTGCGCGCAGTGCACAATTGGCTGCGTTGCCAAGGGCAGTGGGGACACGTTGCGACATTTTTTCCCATCACATTTTTCTTTTCTCACGATAAAAATTAATGTAATTTTGAGAATTCATTAACTATAGTGACTCATTTAAAAATAGTGACCAGCGAAGCGGGCGTAGCCTGCTAGTTTACTATAAAAGTGTGTTTTTGCATTTAAATAAAATAATTTTTTGAAAGTTATTTTATATACGTCGTAACTTTAACATTTACGGCACGACGGACGACTTATCTCGTCTTCCAAGATTATTCGCTGTGCTTTAGGAACTATAGTCGATAACAAAAGTGTCCGAACACTAGCAAAAATTCCTATATAAAATAAGTACACTTAATACAGTTTTGTTAAATAAATCCTTGTCGAATCCTGTTCTTAGTCAGTCTAAAAACAGGATTCGACAAGGATTTATTTAACAAAACTGTTTTAAGCGTGCTTTTTTATATAGGAATTTTTGCTAGTGTTCGGATACTTTTGTTACCGACTGTACGTAACACTCCTCTGTACAATGTTCATCTAAATGGTTCCTGCGTGTACATTGACTTATTTATAAAATGAACTTAATTAATTATTTATTATTTTAATTAATTAAACTTCTTGTTTATTAGGATGAACGCGCGTCATTGGCGCGATGAATGTGTTAAAATGGTGTGTGTTTTTTAAATTTCTTTTGTCAGTTTTCAGGACATTTTTAACAGAGACAACACTGCTATTAGAATCATTTACAATTTGCCAATTCTTGAAATATTCTTTAATACGTGTTATGCCACATTAAACTGTTGGCAAATTCAAAGAAATTCAAAAAATGTCATTCCAAGATTTTTTTTTTTTTTTTTTTTTGAATTTGTCAAAGAATCTTCATACAAAGAAAATTCAAACGTATAAAACAAATCAGAAAAAGTAGAAATTGTGCATACTTTAACGAGAACGAATTATATTTAGTGGCACTCAACTGGTATAGTCCTCTCTTCTCGTGGAACTCAATAATGAACCAAGGTGGATCAAAAACTTTCCATGTAAACAATAACACACATTTTGTTTTTAAGTTTTCAATAAAATCTTTCTTTATTTCTATCCAGTAAAAAAAAAAAAAAAAAAAAAAAAAAAAAAAAAAAAACGAAATTACGATTTATTTAGAAAAAAATCTGAATGTGAACAAAAAACCGATAAATTGTTTTTTGTGAAAATGGAATGTCGTAAAATTTAGTACAAAACAAAATCATCGATAATTTGATAAAGTCTTATCTTGTAAAACAAAGAATTTTTTTTTTTAATTCAATTACTCATTAAAATATTATTCTGTAGTTTAATAAAAGAATTTAATGAAAATTTAAAAGCCAGGTGCGATACCAGGTCGCGCTCATCGACCTAGCCGTTCGGTGTTTTCTCGCGTAAATACGAGTTTGGCAGACCCCCCACGGAGGGCATTCCACCTATAGGCCTAGGACTCTAGTGTAGTCAATAGGCCTTAAGGCACACAACAACAACAAAACAACAACATTTAATGAAATTTTAAATTGGTAAGCACGAATTATAAATTACTTCATTAAAAAAAAAAAAAAAAAAAAAAAAAAAATCTAATTTTATCTATAAATTAACTATCGAGATGAAAAGAAATGTGTATGGTATTTCGCTGCATTAATGTTATATTGAAGTCTGGCAAATAATAAAAAAAACGCTTCTTAATTAATAGAGTTTTTTTTTTTAAGAAAACAAAAATGTTAGGGATCTGGAATGGGCGTTTTTGTATTTATAGAAACTAAATAGATTTAAAATATTTAGCATAATAAAATATCTTTTCCAATATGGGGTCCTCAAAACTTATGGAATATACAAAAATGACACTGCTTTGAAGTTCTGGTGAGATATATTTTGATTTCTAAATGATCAATACTTTAAGAATAATATTCGAAAAATGCCAAATATAAAAACATATGGTAATTCAAAAACTTAATACGCATAAATATGAAAATACTTAACATATGATATAAAATACTTATCTGAAAAATATGTATTGATATGCGAACTACTTTAAATAACATGTAAGGAAGGAGGATGTATTTTATAATTCTTTTTATACTTCTATACATTTTGAACTTACATTCTTTACTGTTAATAAGAGTTTAGCTATTGTTTACGTTTTTTGAAAATTATTATTGCCAAAAATTATAGGAAAGTCCGATTATGGATGATTTATATGTATTTTTATTAGTCTCAAGTGTATGATTCTTCCATTTAGAACTCCACCCGATTATTTTCTTATATTACTTTTTGTAATATTAAGGAATTTTCTCTTTGTAATAGCTCTTGGTATTTTTCCTCGTCTCTTTTCCATAATAGCGGCTGCGTTTTGAGACTTAGAGACATATTTTATGGGTATTATTTTTGCAGGAATGTGTGACTAATGGCATAATTATTATAAGTTATATATATTATATGTACGTATTTTTTGTGTGATATGATGTGTATTGCAAGAATTAATGCCGAATAAAATGATTCGATATAAATTTATAGATAAGGGATATATGGGAGTATGGAATACAAATCTGTACCAAAACATACCGACATAGTTCAGAAGTTTATAAATTCTTGCTAATTTAGGAAACTGTTGCATGCATGAAAAGGAAACCTACAACGCATATTTTAATAATGTAATTGGTCGATTTATTTTTCTGTTATTTTTTTATACAAATAAAAGAGAGAGTATTTTAGAATGTATCTTTATCTTTCTGGTTGTGACGTAGTTATATATTTTGATTAAGGTTAAGTGGATTTTACGTCGCACTGACGCTACGAAATGGGTAATATGCGATGGCTTGAGACTTAACCCCCCCCCCCCCCCCCACTACAATTTGTCCGGAGACATATTATCAAAACGTTGTTCCACCAGGGAGGGGTTAATTATTTTGGACTTATGCGAAAACTCCATGAGAAATGTTAAGAAGTAATAATGTAAACTTCGTTATAAATAACCTTATATACATTGTGAAAACATACGTCACAGTCAAGGTGTATGTATGGTAAAGTACCATTCATCAGCAAAATTAACACAGAAAATTTATACAAATGAATATTATACGTTTTAATTAAAAGAACAAAATAGGGTGTATTTGTACTTCATTATAAAGGGTAAAGATAATGACTAAAGAAAAAATTATCATTATGATGAACGAAATTTGTCTCAAAATCACTAACACGATGAAAATAATTTTTTTTAAACACTGTTGCTCCACCTTCATTTTTTTTTTTTTTTTTTTTTTTTTTTTTATAAAAGAAAAAAAAAAGCAAGAAAACAATGCCATTTGAATAGATATAAGCGCTTTTATAATAAGATGTTTCATTTTCTTTCTTTCTGCTTAAGTTTAATACAAGTTAAAAGCAAAAGTTTTGCTCAAAATATATTGTTTCAAAGATAACTATTTACGCGTCTTCATAAGTGGCTTTAACTTACATATTTATGTTTAAACTATAGATTATTCTTAAATGTAGGTATTTTAAATATTGAAGTAAATTAATAAAGAAAAAAGAAAAATAAAATCAGAAAAATAAAATTTTGAAAAGCGCTATGTATATAGACATCCACTTATATATGCGCTTTTGTAATGAGCAAGTTAATTTTTATCTTCATTTAAGCGTAACAGAAATTGAAACAAAAAGTTTTTCTGAAAGTACAGTCGGTAATAAAAGTTTCCGAACACTAGCAAAAATATACTTAATACAGTTTGTTAAATAAATCCTTGTCGATTCCTGTTCTTAGTCAGTCTAAAAACAGGATTCGACATGGATTTATTTAACAAAACTGTATTAAGTGTACTTTTTTTATATATAAATTTTTGCTAGTGTTCGGAGACTTTTGTTACCGACTGTGTATCGTTAAAAAACAGTTCCTGATTTTATAGAAGGTTCCAACGGTACTTTCTTATTTTTCCTTCCTCCTTCGTGGAGGCCAAAATTGTGATGGCATTTCTCTGGACTATCCTTAGAAGCGAGTCCCATATTGTCACTATTTGTCATCGTGTAGTCTGTAGCACTAGTGTGACGTAAAAAAACACTCAACTTCCTATTTTTCCCATTTTGAACAGTAAGCCCCGCCTTTTGGCGTTTTTCTAAAATGTTATATTTTTTTAACAAAATGATTTTACGTATTTGTGATAAAATTATTTAAATCTTATTCTCGGCAAAGGAGGCTGTCAATGCAGCTGACGTATGCATAAACCAACAGCACACAAAATATTAAACACCAATATGTAAAATTGAATTTTTAAAAGTATTTTTTTGGAGAAACACCTAAAACCAGGGCAGGTTTTCCTTTAAAAACGTATACTTCTTGCGTGACTAGCAATCAATGTGCTAATATGGACATAATATAAAAATATATATATTATTACATGTAGGGGAAAAAATTGATATTTGTGATTTTTTTTTTTAATTTGGCATTTTAAATAATAATTTGCGAACATTTACAACAACTTTATGAGTAAAAATTAAGTACTCACCTTAAATTCTCTGCTTTCCTTGATTCTTATTTGCGCTTTACACACTTCTCCAAGCCTTGGCTTCCCCAATAAAGCAATTTTCTCATCTTCAGATAGCTCATCGTCATTTTTAGAAGCCGCTTCTCCACTCTTCTCTCTCACATAATCTATATTGAAAATGGTCATTAACAAATGTAAATACCTAGTTCTTTTAAAATAGAAAATTGACACGAATTGTTTAAATACCTTCTAGTTCTTCCACCGAATTTATTAGCAATAAAAAATATCTGATTAATCAGATGTATTTTTTAATAAAAAGAAGAACATTTAATTTTTCTTTTTAACCAAACAAATTATTACTTTTTTTTTTTCTTTCTTATGTGAGATAATATTGAAATAATCATATCATACACGTAAAACAGTTTCAAATACTAAAACAATATCGTACTATTGCTTTTTTCTTTACATTGGAAAGTATACAATGTATAAATTAAAATAAAATCAATAC
Organism: Salticus scenicus; assembly: GCA_963930645.1. Lineage (NCBI taxonomy): Eukaryota > Metazoa > Arthropoda > Arachnida > Araneae > Salticidae > Salticus > Salticus scenicus. Next base: position 80,688,714 of record OZ005657.1, on the reverse strand, counting down.
AAAATAGATTTGGTTAATTTATTCTGAACACTTGCCATGCAAAAGCATTAGTGGTATTATAACTTTCGTTAAAATAGAATGAAAAAAGGATTAACTCTTTGTTTTAAAGAAACTTTGGTACATATCAACAATTAAATAATTGCTCAGAATTCGTTTATATTTTTCAATTCCTATTAAGTCTTATACAGTGTTTGTAAATACTTATTAATACCTATATATTTTACAATAATAAACACTGTAGAGCGTAAGATGTAATTTATGAAGCCACTGTAATAAAAAAAAATGAATAACGTAATTTAAAAATATAATCACTCAAGATTATATTTAAAATCTTAAAAGCGCGCTCGTTTCATTGTTATGGAAATGAAGATTTTCTCTTTTCAAATGCTGCTTTATATATTATGACATTAAGAGTACCTAATATGAAATATAATTAACTGAAGACTAAAGTAACTACGCCACCCTTCCCCCCCCCCAAAAAAAAAAAAAAAAGCTTAAATGTTTCATATATACGTTATCGGTAGAGTCAGATTAAGATTGGCTCACCAATATTTATTTATTTATTTATTTATTTTATTTTTTTAATTATAATTCACAGAAATTAATCTTAAAAAAAAAAAAAAAAATGTTTTGAAAATATTGACGTCTAACTCTGCGCAAATTACGTTTTTTAACCACCCTTTTCTAATAATAACCATTTACCAATACGCAATAACACAGAATTTCTGACATACATATTGTTAATAAGTAGTGAAAGTACCGTACTCTGGGTTCAACGAAGCTCTTCTTATCAGTTGTACAAATTTCAAATTTCCAAAGCAGTATCAGTAGAAACTCCATTTGAAGTACTCTTTTCAGTCTTTTATCAGGTGTATCATTTATTTTCAAAATTATTTGTCATTGTCATTGTCCAATTGATATCATTAAGCACTGAAGTTGATACTACTAGGTTTTCTTCTTTAAGTTTCGATAGCAAAAATGTAACTTTTCTATTTACGAAAACATATGCTAATTACAGTATCTCAATGATATTGATGATTAGCCCTCTGATCTTCAGTTGTAAGAGACTGTATTCGAGACTCTATTTAAGCATGAGTGTTTATAATGGTTCAGAATCCACTTTAAGTCGTGCTTCCTGGTCTAATAAGTTCTAGTGTAAACAAAGTGACCCTAATATGGAATATGCTTCAATACATTAATTAAAATTGACGAATCTTACGCCGGCATTAGGCTTATCATTATCAATATAAAAGAGAATTCTTTAAAAATGCTGAGCTTTAAACTTCCTGCCTGCAAATGTTTATATTGTTTATGTTTTTAATCGATCTATGATAGCCTATTGCTGATTCAGAATTGACTAATTTCGAAAGTAAAATTACTTACTCGTGAGTGATAAGTCATAAAACAGAAAACATTGACAAATTTTGAATGGATTCTTTTTTAAACCTAAATATTGACCGTTTGATAATAAAAGTTAATGAAACTGTGTTGAAATTTTAGACAATTTAGCACATTTATGGGAGGGGGAGTGGTATTTATAGTGTTTGGTGAAAAACTCCAGCTGATTATTTTTTTTAAAATAAAGTATTCATAAATGTAGTCCTTGTACTAACAAGGAAACATTCAAAAGGTGTCATCATCAAAAAGTATTGAAAAAAATATATGTGATTCTACTCTTCATGACACACCAGAAAATGAAAAAATTATCGGCTGAAATTAGCGACCACAAAAAATTATCAAAATTAAGCATATTTGGCGATTTAGCGCTGTTAGGCGATACGTTTGCTAGCACCGAGATTGCCTTGTACGTACAGAACCGTGTTTTGCTTTTCCGCCAAGTACTCAAAATCAATTGCGTAGCAGTGTGAAATCGCCAAATATGCTTAATTTTGATAATTTTTTGTGGTCGCTGTAATTGATTTCAGCCGATATTTTTTTCATTTTTTGCTGTTTTATGAAGAGTAGAATCACATATATTTTTTTTCAATAATTTTTGAAAATAACACCTTTTGAATGTTTCCTTGTAAGTTATTTCTATGTAAAATGTATTTATAATAAACATGGTAAGAAAGTTAATTTTTCGCCAAGATAGATAATAATTTCTGTGAAGTATTCAAATATTCATATTACCTTATATTATTTTCAATTTTATAATTTTTTGGATAGCTATGAGATTTTCATATGCCAAAGAATTAAAAATGACCTCTGTAAATTTTATATTAATTAAATTTCTGTGTAAAATAATTGGCACGCATGAGATTCTACCAATTGCTATTTATTTTAATTATAGTGAAATAAGGCCCGTATTTTTAAAGTTATTTAAATTTGAGTGATTTTATTTTATTGCCTTTTACGTACAGTAGTCTATTAGCTTATTCGAACACGTGCTTTTTATCATATGAATTACTTTAAAATTTAAATATGTGTTTTGCAGAGGTCGCTTCGTTAACATATTTTTCCGAACGTTTTTATTAGAATTTTACCAATAATTGCCAAATAAACATTTTTGTAAAGTTTTTAATTCTGTAATAGCATGTTAAAAAATAATGACTGAAAATAGTGGCGACAAAATAATAAAACGCTCGTAAAAAATAGGATTGCTGTGTTCCTTGGTTTTGATACATATATAAGTAGATAGCTTACGTTATTAATATTCTTAATGCATTTGAATTAAATTACACTTCTAAAAATTTATGTAATTTACTATATATATATATATATAATAGATATCGTAATAAAATTTAATCTTAAAATTTAGCAATTAATAGAACTAAAACAATAACAGCACACTAAAATATAGAACTGAATTTAACATAGAGGAAAGAATTACACAAAAAGTTGCGATATAGATTAAGAACCAATGAGTTACGATAGTAACATGAAAAACTTACACCGACCTGAATGATAACAAAAAAGGACCATTATACTTATGAGAGAGAAAAATATATAAAAATCACAGAATTAATTGGATGTTAATGCTTAAAGTTAGAAACATACTTTTCAAGTGGCGCATACTTCATAAAATGTGAAAACTGCAACGATTTCGTAAAACTATATTGCTATTCATAGCAATTTATATCATTTCACGCCCCGATCGATGCAGTAAGAAGAATAAAGAATGAGAAATATGTGAAATATTAAATAAAAACAAAGATTAAATAAAGATTAATTAAAAACTTAATTGAAACCAAAGTGATATATATATATATAATCATGCGTGCAGTTTGAATTTGTTAAATATACATTTAAAACTTTTAGTTTCGCTGTCCCTATTTTTGCAATATAACCTCAACAAATATGATATTAAACACTGAATAAATTATTCTTTTTCGAATATGAGAGCAATTGCATGAAGGGCCGTTTACGTCATAAAAACATGTAAAAACTCATTTATTTTGCAATTATAAAACAAAGCATTTGGATTAAATCAACAAAGAGATACACATACACAGTTAGAGTGTTTTTCTTAAACATTCCTAGAATCAACACTATTCAAAATTTGAGGATACTAATCTTGACATATTTTGAATTATTTTTTCTAGTAACATAATGTAATTAAATTTGTTTGTTTCTCAGGGGAAGCACTGAAAGACTTCTGGTCTTATGAAAATTAATAATAAATTCCTGCAAAAATATTTACAACTCAGATTAAATAAATTTAGTTATAACTCAGATTAAATAAATAAATAGATAAATACAGCTTTGTTAAAAGTGCAGGCACGTAAAATTTGTAGATCATAATAGTTAGGAATTTATAAATTTATCTAATCGATCTTTTCATAGGACAGTCTTCCGTTATTATTTAAATTTAAAAATATAATAACAGAAATATTTTCCGAAATTTTCGATGAACTGCGTGCAGCGAAAAAGAAGTCAAATATTTTTTCCCCCTTTAAAATTTAAACTTATTTAAAACATGTAAATGTTCTGATGGAAAACACTCGGCATCTACATATAACAAATAATTTTTATATATTATTATTATTATTATTATTATTATTATTATTTTTATGTAAAGTGATTTTAAGACATTTACCTTGAAGTAAGCAGGGGAAAATAAGGAAAAGAAATCAAAGAAGTGAAGATTGTGGTGGCTAAAGTAACAGTTCTTTTTCTAGGCAAGATACGCGATTAATCGACCACTGGTGTGACGTCTTATTTAAGTGGTACCACACTTAAGTCAGAAAAAATGTGGTGCATTATTTCGTTGCAGAATAAAGTTGGGTAGGTCATCTTGAAGCAAAAGAAAAAGAGTTGCATAATAATATTTTATGTATGCCGTGTAACAAAATAAGAAAATCTTAAACATTTAATACGGCTATATTCGAAACTTGATAATAATACTTCTAAATGTATCTCTTGAATTAATAAATAAATTAATTAAATAATAAATATTAATAAATTAAATTTGAATACATTAAAAATAATATGCGTAGTCAAGTTTTGAAATGTTGGTATTCATTTAGACTACCCTGTTTCAGGATGAAGAACAATACCCTTGTGGTAAGAAAAACGTTATAATTTTTGGGAATATTGATAAAAAATTATTCTCCTATGGTATTTTTCATATTTTCAGCTTCACAAATGAAACAAATTGCTGGTTCAATTAAGGCCTTTATCAATTTATATCATTTAAATAATTATAAGATAAAGTGTTTAATATATATCAATGAATGCACATCAAATTTTACGTAATGTTATAGATCTCGTATAGTAAAATGCTTATATATAAGGGAATTTTAATATCAGTTGAAAATATCAAAAAATAAAAATAAAGTAACATCCCAATTCATAATTTGCTGTAAAAAGTTGCAACTTCTAGTTATGACATGATTTTAAGAAATTAAAGGATTTTTCATAAAAAATTCTAAAATTTATTCAAAAACACTTCTGTAACATGTTAAAGAAATTTCGCAGCTCTAAGGGAGACCTCCCTCCCTTTTTTTTTCTATTTATCCCCCCCCCCTCTCTCTTTTTCTTTTTTCTTTGGAAAATTTTAGAATTACCATATATTGCATTACCAATGATTTTTTCATTCATTCATTCATTCCTTTTTTTTTTTTTGTTTTGTAAAAGTATATGTCCTCTATACTTAAATAGGACAAATGTATACAAATACAAATGTATAATAAAAATTTAAGTAAAAAAAAAATTAATGTTGCTACGTCACATTTAAACAGAAAATATTCCTCTTTGATGATATGTCAATAGTGAAAGTGATTAGGCAACTTGAAAAACTTTCATTTAAAACTAAGATTTATTAAATAATTTTACGTTGATTTATAGGTATTTTTAAAAATTTGCTAAAAATTTTAGATAATATTAAGTGACAGCGTTTCTTTCAGTATTGCAATTTTTTTAGATATGAATGAAGCTGTATGTGTATTTATGATTAAATCAATTTCTAATGACTAATTCTGAACTAAAAATATGTGTTTGTTTTAATGGATTTGCATGCAAAAAAGTATTATTATTATTATTATTATTATTATTATTATATATATATTTTTTTTTTCAGCGCAGTGTTATTTTTAACTAGTGGTGCAAAATCTGCACCAGAATACGACCATATTTGGTGGATTACATGAGTCGCTTTCTTTGGAAGTGGTGTAAGTCTATTTTATATTAGATAGATTTATTAAAGGGTTTATTTTTGAATGGTTTGAAAAATACTGGTACATGTTAAGAGGCTCATTTTACGATTCTTAAGTATTAAATTGATTTAAATTTATAATGTGATTATTTTTAAAAGTATTATTTAAAAGAAATTTATAATTTTGATGATCTCAAAATGACTTACACATTTTTTCAAAGCCAACAGAAAGTAAAAATCATACATTTAAAAAATGATAAACATGGGATTTAAAATGATTCAAACCATTTTTTTTCCTGAAATTTTTATTAAATATGTTAATAAAATGAAATAGTTTTATTTCAATACTTCTTCCGGTAATGCCATTTCAGTTACTTTAGTTACTATTTTATATTAATATGTGCCATTTTAAATTTTTATCATTATGAGAAAGCTTTTGAAAATAGTATTGGAAGAATATAAAATAATAGATGCATCATATCGTTGAATCTTTATGTCATTAACAGTGTTGGCTGACATACAATAACCAAGCAGATAAATTATGTAGCATACGTTTTGAGCTAAATACAGTAAGACCCCGCTTAACGCTGTTTCATTTAGCGCTGTTTCGGTTTAGCGCTCTTTTATTTCCCCTGTGGATTCCCCGAAATTGCTCGCAGCAGTACGAGGATTCCCTGAAATTGTGCGCGCGCTGTTTCGCATTACGCTCTACTTTGATGGAACGTATCCCCCGCGTTAAGCGGGGTCTTACTGTATTATGTCTTTGAGGAAAGTAGACTTACACCACTTTCCATGAAATTATATTTGTAATTTCATTAACTACGTAAATTTATATTGAGAAAACGGAGAAAATTTTGAAAGACTTTTCTTTCTTTGGAGGGGGGGGGGGGGAGGCTGTTTGTAAATAAAATCTCATAGAAGATTGCATTCATTGTTATCATAAACTACCTTTTGTTAAAAATGGACTTGCAAACTTTCAAAGAGAATGGCTCGTATGATTTCGCAAACATTAGAGTTAGAAGAAGAAAATGTTAAGAAAAACTTAGAGGCATAATAAGTATTAGAAATAAATAGTTTTTTAAATTGAGTTTTGCTTCATTTCACTTGCAATTAACTAAATAAAAAGTAATTCGTGTTCAACTAAAATCAGTATAACAGTGTTAGGTGACTAAATGATACAGAATTTGCTTTGTTGTATAAGGCACAATGACTCCTTACTGGGAAATTCAAGGTGGAAGAATAATTACTGCACACATTTTATTCCTACAAACTTTTGAATATGGATACTTAAAAAGGAAATACGAATTGTAAACATTTTTTTCTTTGAAAGTTAAACTTTTTATCAAATATAAAAATTTTAGAAGTGTTTTGTGATTTTTTTTAATTATAAGACACAAAATGATTCTTGAGTCTTATGATTATTTACAGCCATTGTATTTATTTTTATTTATTTATTGATTTACTTAATTGCAAATTATCTACAGATTTTGAAAGAAAATGATAGACTGTACCACATAGTCGGAAGTAAGAAGTAACCGATACAAAAAAACAAAAAAACAAAACAAAAAACGGAATATTCGTACAGTCTATAACAAAAGAATCCGAACACTAGCAAAAATTCCTATATAAAAAAGTAGAGTTAATACTGTTTTTTGAAATAAATCCTTGTCGAATCATGTTCTTAGTCAATCTAAGAACATGATTCGACAAGGATTTATTTAACAAAATAGTATTAACTCTACTTTTTTTTACATAGGGATTTTTGTTACCGACTGTATAGTGTTCTCATTTTAAAATTCTAAAACCCTTTCCTTCATTGAACCTCTTCAATGTTGAGGTTGCTATATATAGACCTCTCCCAAGAATTCATAAAATCTAATTCATTCAATATTTTGAAATTTTAACGAGACTTCTGTAAAAGTGTACAATGCAACCTTTAAAAAAAAGATACCATTATATGCCAGACAACACGGGATTTATTTATGGAAAAAAAAAAAAAAAAAAAGAGGTCTTATCTTGTGTCGCAAAAGGTTTCGAAACGGTATGAGCAAAAAGTTAGTTTTCAAAATTATTATAACGTAATTAGAAATTTTATAGCAATAAAATTCGTATCGCTGTATAATATAAACTTATTTAAAGTCATAAAATTTAAAATTTTGGGACATTAAGAAAGACTTCAGCGATTTAATTGTTTTGAGTTTAGTGATTTAAGGTCTATATATGTAGACTTTAATCCCTCTAAAATATTAATTTCATAAAAATGCTTTTCTTTTGTCATTTATGATGTCATTGTATGCGTGCAACAGTCATTAAAGGATATTTATGCCGTTATAATAGCTTGAGATCTGAAAAAATTTCTTTTCTGACAACAGATTCTCTGAATGAGCATGGAGATACATCATCTGGGGTAAATTAAATTACTAATATTAATATTATAACAAATAACTATAAATAGATTGATAATTCTATAATGTAATAAAAATATAAACTATTTGTTAGAGTTTTTGACAAACTTTTAGAAAAATTGAATGATGTTAAATATATATATATATATATATATATATATATAATAAAGATGATCTATTAAGCATAGTAGAAGCCAAGCAACAGATACAAGATCACTGAAACACCAATGACCAATAATATAAAAAAAAAAAATCATCAGTGGATGAAATACACTAATGTAAAGAAACCAGATCTATTAATTAACAGTCTGCAAAACAAACGAATCAATAAAGTATAACAATAAATCTTAACTTAAAACTATAAACTTATCAAAATTAATGAAAAAACAACCCAAGAAACACAAGATAGGAAGAAGGAGGCAGGCGGCAAGACTTGTGACTTGCCTGTGGGGTTACACTAGTTTTACGCCGGCAACACTCCCCCAGCCTGCCACAACCAGAACCATATGGATTTAAAAATGCAAAATTTCAAAGCAGATGAACAACAATGAAACCACAAAGCCACAATGAAATTCACCGATTGATCACATTGTGTTTAACAGCATAATTAGAACATTAAATATAGTTGACAACTCAAAAAAGGAAAAATCTGAAATTTTATTGGAAAATGAAAGTTTGCATAGTAATACAAAGCAAATGCAACAAGCCTTCTACTTTTTTTTTTTTTTATTTAATTTCACAAACCCACCCAACCATCCAGCCTTACAACACCACCCCACCTCCGTAATCAAACATCTGCCCACCCAACCGCCACCTTTTATATATATAGCAGCACGCAACTGAAATTATAAATAAAAAAAGGAATTCTTTTTCTGGTTTCACAATATGTTTCAAGACAGTTAAGTCGGAATTCTAGAAAAGAAATCTGTTTGTCTTCGAATTTTTAGAAATATTAAACATTACTGTTATCTATACTACGAATAATTTAAATTTAAGGGTATTGGAAATTTAACAGTTTTGTGGTTATCAGTATTAATTGTAAGTGAAAGAAAATCAAAACATGTAAAAAAAGAGAAAATAAATTTTTTCGTGTACCAGCTTTATGCTTAAAACATCGCAAAATAAATGTGGTAAAAAATATACAAAATGTCCTAATTTAGAATTAAATCAAGCATGGCTTCTTCCGGATATATCAAATTGTATCAGTTTTGATCGAAGCAAAATTTTTGAATTAATAAAATCATTCGATTGTTCTAATTGCAGCTTCTTTTGATATTAATCAAAAACTATATTTTCTATTAAATATATATATATGAAACAAAATAGTAGTAATGAGATTTTAAAATAAGTTTAATACGTTTATTTCATTTCATTTTATTTTATTTTTTCAAAAAGCTTAGTGATACTTTCTCTCAGCTAATGAAATGAAAGGAAAACTCAGTATGCAAAAATTAAATAAATAAATAAATAAATAAATTTTTATTTTACAACATTTATTTTAATCAAAACAATAGAAGTTTCTTTCTATAGCATGTTTCTTTCTAAAGTAAAAAAAAAAAAAAAAAAAAAAAAAAGAATAAATAATAACAAAAATCCCCGATAGGATCGATACGCCAGGAAACCAAAAGAGGTTTCCGATTGAAAAAAAAAAAATGTAAAATGTAAAAAATATAAGTTTTTGAATAAATATTGTGGTGAGCTTTCAGAATGGGGAGAAATAAGAAGACAAATCGTGCTTTGAATAACAAACTAAAAAATATAAATTAGAGAGGGAATTTTTCATTTCTGATATTTGTACTTTGAGCCCATTTCTCCAGTTTAAAACTTAAATATTTTCTTATATGATTAATAGTACTAAAAAATTGCTTTCAACATTCTTTATTGTTAGAGAATTTTTCTTTTATAATTTAGTAAGGGTTTTTATTATTTTTATTTTATATTTAAAAAGTAGAATAATGCTAGAAAGTTGAAAGGAAACATATATATATATATATATTTGGAGATGAAATAAATTGTTTTTATAGATTATTCTAATATTTTTAATAAATAAGACAATTTCTAGTTTTAACCAGTTTCCTTTTTTTTTCCCCTTTAAGTTTGTGTTCTTTTTAACATGATTATCGTTTCTTTTTAATCATTGTGCAAATCTAAATTGCAGAAAGACAGTGCAAATGGTGTTCTTATCCAATCCTTAATAGTGATTTATCTTTCCCTTATTTTCTAATGAAGCTGATGTCTTTTCTTCATTATATTCTTTATAAGCAGAAATATTTTCCGTTGATCATCTTTGGTTGCACTTAGGCTGCTTACAAGGAATGAAAGGTGATGATTTTGAATCCTCGTGCGAACAAGGAGTAAAAGCAGAAGATTTTGAATCCTCGTATGTGAAGAAGCAGCGAAATATGACATTTTAATCCTTGTAAAACAAGGAGTGAAAGGTGAAGATTGTGAAACTCCGTGCGTAAAAATAGAAAAGCATAAGATAAGGTAGGAAAAGTACGCCTATAACTTCGCTACACTATACATAAAATGACTACTCTAATAAAATAAAACACGAAAATATTCTAGTAGCAATATTTCTAAGACATTCTATAAACAATCTTTTCACATATCCCTCCCCCCCCCCCCCTAAAAAAAAAAAGTCCTATAAAAAGTATGTGTATAATACTTAAATAAGTTAAATTGAAAATGAACTTTAGAGAACAATGCTTTTTCTACAACACTTTTGCCTTAGAAAAAGAGGTAACTTAAAAATTATACACATACAGTCAGTAACAAAAGTGTCCAAACACTAGCAAAAATTCCTAGGTAAAAAAAGTACACTTCATACGCTTCTGTTAAATAAATCCTTATCGAATCATGTTCTTAGACTGACTAAGAAAAGGATTCGGCAGGCATTTATTTAACAAAACCGTATGAAGTGTACTTTTTTTACATAGGAATTTTTGCTAGTGTTAGGACACTTTTGTTACCGACTGTATATACATATATAACTTGCAAATTTTCGCAATGTCATTTTATTTCAAATGCAACTAAACTCGACCAGTTAAAAAAACATCAAACCAATTATGAAAATGCGACTACATTCTAAACATTTTAACATCTAATTCACTGTTGACGATATATACAATATCATTATCATTTCGTAAGTCTCTGACGTCAATATAAATTTCCCACAAACAGAAGCGAAATAACAATATAAACTTAATAATAGGTTAATAATTTGATAATTTTGAAACCTCTAAAAACATTTAAATTAAATCTTATGAAAACTAAAACTGCTACGTTTAATGTAAACTTATTTTATTTAGATTGTTAAGAACAGAAATTTTAATTATCGAAATTTTGCAACTTTTGGAATTTTAAAATATTGTTTATTATTGCGAGTATTTTTTTTTTTTTTTGCTTTAGATACTTTTACTAAGTTTTTTTTTTTTTTTTTTTTAAGAAAAACAATGAAAACTAATTTATTACTTTTTGATTTTTTTTCAGCTAATCTTCAGCATTAAGTTTTATTATTACCATTATTATTATTTTGATAACTACTTAAAACCCCATAGGAATATAAAGAATATTCTCCCTTGATAAACGATTAAGACAATGATTTTTTTTCCTCAATGCGGATCTACAAAGCAAATATGTTATTAGTTTATATTGCATTTTACATAAAATATTTAATAAAAAGTCATTTTTCATTTAACTTGCGATGTACTGGTATAATTTTTCAAAAGTTTTTAAATTTATTATAAAATTTATAAATTAATTATTAAAGATATTTTTCATATAGTGAGAAGTAAAAAATAAAATAAAATAAATAAATAAATAATAATAATAATTATTATTATGTTTCTAAATGTTTTAAAAGTTTTTAAATGTTAAGAAAAAGTTTCGTTTTATAAATGTCACATTTTATTCAATGATAATCATTTATATAATATTATAGTTATTGAAAAAATTAAGCAATTTGTATGTGGCAATTTGTAAAAAAGCAATTTGTATTATTCAGTATGTAAAATCCTAAGTAGTTTGTATTAACATAATTGTATCAAATATTAAAATTACATTGTTGACTATACTTTACCAACCTCTACTGCAAAATAAGATTGCTAAATGAAAATCTAATTAATCTAATTCCATTGATAATATTAAGAGGAGTTCTTTACTAAAATTACTAAAACAATGTAACGACTTTTAAATGTACAAATGGGTAAAGTGTATAAAAATATGTTTTTATCCATTGCATACTATTCTAATAAGAATGTATAACATTCTTATATGAAATCATGTGTAAAGTAAGACTTTTGGTATGTTTATTCGTACTGCCATCTTTTAGTATGTATATATATTATATACAACAAAATAATAGCACATTTAAAAAAAGTGTACTAGTAAAAATAAACAGCTTCTTTTTTAACACGCTTTTATTAGCTTCACCTGTATGTATGTTTGTATGCGCTCTGCGAGCAAACAAAAATCTATATTGTAAAAAAAGACTTTCCCTACGTGAACGCTGTGACTGTGAGGTAAAGCTCCGGGCTACGAACCTAAAGGTCTAATGTTCGAGCCCAGTCAGGGGAGATTTTTAAAAAATGGTTTTTGTTTAATTCTAAATTATTTTTATTAAAGATGTAAATATTATGGTGTGTCACTCACACGATTTTTTTCTTACCCTGCATTTTAATACTATAAAGATAGATAATCTGTGCTTTTAAGTTCACATATCAAGAAAAGCGTGTTCTTTAATTTTTTAAAAGTATAATAATAATATTATTATTATTATTATATATATATATATATATATATATATATATATATATATATATTTTGAACCTGTTGCAAAATGGCTATAAATTATATAAGGGTATGATACCATATTTGTTTGCTGAATGATGATTTTTTTTTTCTTGAGCTATCCAAATATTTCAGTTTCGATCTTTTAATAAAAATAAAGTTAATGAATATCACGATCTTTACTTTTCTCTATATATAAAGACAGTGCATATAAAATAGGTTATTTTACTGTAAAATAAAATATTAGTTTATCTATGTTAACTGAAATATACGCATTTGAGATATATAAAAATTATTTTTTATAAAATTTTTTACAAATGACCCATCTATAGTAAAACTATATTTTTGGTATACATATATAAGGAACGAAATTAAATAAGCTATAAATAAGCTAAAAGCGAATTTTAATGCCTATAAATTTAAGTAATACTTTATGAACAGAGGTTTAGGTTGGTTACACTACATAATTCTTAAGCGTTTGCTTTGCTAATTGTAAAATATTAAGGGAGTTTTATCTTTCCGCGTTACTAGTTTTCACTAAAAATAATATTAAAGGAACTTATCTTTGAACGCAGCTAGCTTTCACTAAAAGTTATATTAAAGTAATTTTATCTTTGCGCGTAGCTAGTTTTCACATAAACTTATTTTCTTAATAGTTTTTATATCCATGTGTTTGAATTATAAACAATTTTCTCTTATATTAGAATTTGAATCTTTAATTTAGTTCTCTTTCAAAGATTAAACTTAAAAAAATATATATTCAAAAAGTTTAACAGTTGTGGCTTTACACCACTGTTTACAAACAACAAAAATATAAAATGAAAAATAAAAAAATAAAAATAAAAAAAACACACACACAACAAACTACCATTACACGTTTCTGTTCAGTGAAAATAAATCTACAGTATCTCTATACACAAGATATAGCATCTATGCAGAAATATTTCACAGAAAAGGCATGCAAAATATACTAAATATCTAAATGGCTTTATTATTTTGCCTGAAACTTTGCAAGCAATATTAGTGCAGCCACGATGAGAGAACATATATGAGCATCACTCATTGTTACCTTTTTCTCCCGCTACATCAACATCTTCCAGAATAGCATGGAAATAAAGAGAGAGATTAGATGAGAACACCAGTGATTTTTCTTAATATAAAACAATTCAAGGGATCAAGTGCAGGTAAAATTAAAAAAAAAAAGAAGAATGAAAGGAAAGATTTACGATAGGAGTCTAATAAGTTAATTAAAATAACAAAACTCACCTTCTTCCAGCTTAGGATCCCCCAATTCAACGTAAAATATAGCGTCCGCTTCATAACTTTCATTGTCTATTATATGCAAGGGAATATTTTTCCTGTAAGGGGGAAAAAGGCCTATTATAATATGAACATAATAGAAAAGATATTACATTACTGCTGTTTAAGAAATTATTTAGCCAATAAATGTTAAATTTCGTTTTAGTACTTTTTTTTTTTTTTGCTAAGGTTTTATATTTTGCGCTGTGTACAAGTTTAAGTTTATTAATGATTCATTTAAGTGAATGTTTTACGATTTCTTTAAAATAAGGATAATTAAAAATCCTTAAAATCGTAGCAAATTTTATGACTTTGTAAACTTAAATTATTATTCTTTTATTTACTTTTTTAAAAACAAGGATTATATTTTTGTTTATGAGTTCTATTGAATAGAATTTGACTAGGTGGTATGTAAGGATTAAAGGCAAAGGGAACTAAGTTGGGGAAAAATGCCTTCCTTAGGGATTTTCTAAGGGATCCTAGCCCAAATTTATGCGAAATATGTAATTAGAGCTATATAAGATTTAATAAAACATGTTAGCCAAAGCATAATTTTAATAAATATTTTTAAAGCACTAGAGAAATTTAAAAATATCTAATTTCAAATTTATTTCTATGAAATCATTTTTAAAATAGTAAAAAAAAAAAAAAAAAAAAAAAAAAAAAAAAGGAAAAAAAAAGGAAAAAAGAAAAAGAAAAAGAAAAGTTTTTTAAAGCAGGAAATAAAAAATAATTTTTAGTTTTCCAGGGAGAGTTTAATTAAAAAAATATACTTACGATTTTGAGCCGTAATGAAATTAAACTCAATGTTGTCCAGACTTAAACTATTCCCTCAATTAATTAAAACTAATTCTTAAAATAGAATTAACAACTTTTTTTATTATTACAATGACTAACAAAATTTCATTTATTATATTTTAACAATCTACAATAGGTAGACTAAACCTAGAAATAATTATTTTACTTACTTTTGTATGGATACAACTAAACAGGTACTGAGCGTTATAATAAAAAATTATCCATAAGCAAACGATATGGCAATACAAAAAGTAAGGCATTTTACAGGGAATTCATGTAAGGGGTTTGCACATCATGCAAGAGCTAAAGTTTAACTAAAAAAATTCGGTCGATCTTGAAAAACAACTGTCTCAAAAAAAAAAAAAAAAAAAAAAAAAAAAAAAGATAAACTAAAGGGATTGACATTCTCTCTCTCTCTGTGTGTGTTTTATGTATGCACATTATGTGTTTTTACGTTGATTTTGGATGAATGTATGAATATTATTTATCGTTGATTTTGAATGAATGTATGAATATTGTTTTTCGTTGATTTTGAATGAATGTATGGATATTCTTATACAGAAACTTGAATTTTACTTGTTTAACTAATTTTACAGGAAATTTTACATTTTAAATTACAGTAAATATTATATTGCGAGTATATTTTCAGAATATAATATTCATCAACAATTAATCAGTCGATTCAAAACGGAATTAAAAATTACAAGTTAATGTGGAATCGTATGCAGTGATGACAATCAATCGAAAATATTTTTAGAAAAAAAAAATGGCTCATGATTAATCTGTTACAGTGTAGCCACGTTTCATAAAACTAGCAGTGAGGATGAGTCCAAAAAGTTGGAGGGGTGCCAATTTGACCGACAGGATGGGATTTGGAAAACATCCAGTAATTCTGCGCTCTGTTATCGCTTATTTTCTCTGAATCAGATGACTGTCACCCCTGTTTTAACAATGGACTCGTTAAATGAGCACCTGCGAACACGCTTCCATGGTTTCATGAATTGTGGTCGAAGAATATTCTTGTCTTGTTTGAAAGTTTAAAGATTTTTTTGTGAGTGAAAAAAAGAAAAACTGTTATATAGTTTTATATTTTTGTAGTTTCACCCACGAGATATTTAATATTTACCTACAAATATAGAATATTTTATAAGTGATGTACTATTTTACTATTTTTGTATGTGTGCGTGTAAAGTAAAAACGAAAACTGTCTCCTACAGATTTAGGTAGTTTCGTTCACAATAACCGTTTTTCCTTCTACAACTAGAAGAGATAGTTTTATAATTTATGATTAACACAGGATCATTTTTACTAAAATACAGATGTATTATATACATGTGAGTATTCATTAATTAACTTCTTTAATGTATAGTTGCGACTGTAAGTATGCGAATTAAATATGGCAAAGCATAATTTATACCAAGTTGTAGAAGAGCAATAGCGCTTCTTATTGCAAATTGAAAGCATGTGAATTGAAAACCATACATTTTAAATATATTCTGCCAACTCATCTTATCATATACACACATTTTAATATTATAAATACATAATAGATGTACTTCATATTTATAAAATGAGTTGCATCTTCTAAATCTAATCAATTTTTTAAGAAATGGTAAGTTTTTTAACAAGAGGAACAAAGTGCACATTTAATTAATGCATAAAATGCTTTTTTTTTTTTCAAAATAACGACAAAATTTACTTTTCGAAATACCAACTAGTTAATGGATAACAACTAACATTAATATTTTGAACATCATGTCGTTGCCTGTAATCTCCCCATAAACTAGTCATTACCGTTTTTGTTGAAACATGTTCTTTTCCATAACGTCGAAAATAACTAAAATGTTCAAAACAATGTTTAGGAAATAAGTAAAAGTTGAGAAAAAGTCGAGAGAGTAAGAAAATAATCAATACTTTTTTTTCACAAAATAAATGAGAAATCATTCACGAATAAACTTTGTAAATGCAAAATGCTTTATCTTTGCGCTAACATTTTGAAAGGCTTGAAAATTCTGAAGCTTTTTAAAATTAAGTAGTTAGAACTCATTTCCAGTCTAAGAGTATTTAGGTATTTCTGAGTAAAAGGTTTCAAATTTACAAGAGTGAAGTTTCCGCGAGTTAATTAAGATTGGGGAATTCTTTTTATGTTATTTATTTTCTCAAGCAAAGTATGAATTTGAGGACAAGAGTGAGTGAAAGGAAAGTGAAATAAATGCCTTTGCTCAGATAAAAGGATGAAATGAAAACGTGATAAAACTTACAACTCTACGTGAAACAGAAACTGTCTAGTCACATAGTTAGTATTTTAAAATTATACACGATAAATGATAAGAATTTTTTATTTCATTGAAGAAAGTGTTTGTTTTCGAAAGGAAATATTTTTTTTTTTTTTTTTTTTTTTTTTTTTAAGGAAAGATATGGAATATATTATATAATATGTAATAAGTAATATAATATATATTTCAAACAAATATAATACCAAACTTTTCATACCTAAATTATCAAATGATAGTTATTTATCTTTTTAATAAAATAATGAAAGCTATTTTATTACCAATAATTAATATTTAAGGCGTGTAATCACTAATATATGAAATGAGATATTAGTAGGAAAAAAATAGGTAAAATGAATGAATGAATTATATAAATATGAAAGTAAAAGTAAAATATACATACATGAACAAAATTACATAGAACGATTGGAAAAAATTCTAACAAGGGTGATAGGATTATATAGACCAGCGTTTCTTAACTACCAGTTTGCGGAAAAAATTGACTAGTTCTCGGATATTTTTTCCTGTTCACGTTAAAAAAAAAAAAAAAAAAAAAAAAACTAGTATTCAAAAAATAATTGCAAAAATATTTTTTTACGATATTAATTATGATAATGTTATAATTTTAGGATCTAGAATCCATAATTTTGTTTTCATAAACTTTAACGGTCCGAGAGTAAGAAAAAAAAAAAAAAAAAAAACTCAGAAACGCTTTGATGGTTAACAAAATATTTGCATCAGAAACTTGTAAATCCTAAAAAGAAATTCACAAATTATTTCATTTTTTAAATTATTGTGAAACTTAGGTTATACGCAGTTTCTTAAATAATACCTATTTTCTTGTAATTTATTAAATTATGTACGAACATAATCCCTTTTTATGAGTTTCAAAGTCTAGATCGAATTAGAAGATTAATTTTAAATAATATTTCTCGATTATGTTATAAAAATGCTATTTTAAGTCTTAATAAGGCTGCTTCTTAAACATTTTCATTTGCGTTAATAATCATAGAGTAAAATTACGTAAATCATATATATTTTTTCATATTCATTTATATGATTGTATAGTAAGTTTCTTTCATTATTAAACATTTTCTGAAATTTAAATTTTATTAAAAAATCCCCTCATTTTATTCGCGCATAAATACTTTATTTTAGCAATTTAATTCAAAGACACTACAAAAAAAAAAAAAAAAAAAAAAAATCTAATCGCGTTTTACTTTTTTTTTTTTTAAATTCTATAGAGCGGAATTTAACATTAATACAGTTATTTTAATATTATTTCTATCAATATTTCATGATGATATCGTTAAATACTGGAAAAATAATATACTTTTAATATAATTCAAGCTAAAACCACTTGAGAAAATAAAAATACGTTTAATTTCAATCGCACAGTTTGTTTAAATTATAATATATGTCAACTTAAAAAGTTATACGAAAATTTATCCATCTCATAAAAAGCCTATTTGTTTTACCTAAAATAAGCATACAGAATAATCCCTAATGTAAGAAAGTAAATACTAGAATGAAGCAACGAAATTTTGAAAATATCTCTTGAGTAAATATTTGAAATCAAAAAACTTATTTTTATTCATGGTCCAATTTTTCAAAAAAAAAAAAAAAATAAATAAAAATAAAAATAAAAATAAACTCCGAGTAGGCTTTTTTTACGTTGAATTACTTTCAAATTTTGTTTTTCTTGTTAAAAAATGCAACATGAAACTTTTAAATCAAATTTCTTAAAATATCTTCGGCTTTTGAAAAATAAATATGACACTGACCATTTTTTGGAATGTAGTCCGACTTCTTTTATTTTTTTAAATATCTTTTCTTGACTGTACAAGAAGAAATAGGAACACTAAGTGGAATTTGTTAAGTATGTATATATACAGAAGAAAATATGAATGGTGAAGAAAGCAAAAATATATTGAAAAGAAATATTTTAATAAAAATATATATATATATATATATATATATATATATATACATATATATTTGTGACAGATCATATCATATACATTTGGCATTTATGGAAATATTTGCGGGTATTTTTTTTGTAGTTTTTTTTGCTTATTTTGTTTGATACCCATAATGCAAAATAATTATATTTATTGTTATTATTGTTATATTTCCATCATACTATTTTACTGCATCCGAATTAATCAAAACTCGTTTAATGATACACTGAAAAAATATTTAAAAAGACTTATTGTCTTGTAATATTAACATTTAAATATTCGATTTTGAAGGTATACAATGATTTGTCTTTATTTAGAGAAAATATACTTCTGTTTTAAACATTGAATTACTTGGGTATAGCTTTGAAAAATCCGTGAAAAATTATGCACGACACACAGTATATCTACGATGAATATAATGCGCCAAAAAGAGCGGCAAATTGTAATTTCCATTGTTCTGAGTAAAAGAAATTTCCTTTATAAAATAAACAAGAAATTAGATAAAATCTTTTTGTAAAAAAATAGAACCGACTCCAAAAAGGAACTACTATTCAAACAACTAAACATGAAAGAAAATTGGCAGAAAATGGAACTGTAGATTGCGCCTAAAAGTATAAAATAATTTCCTTCGCCAAACAACCTATAACACTACAATTAATCATAACTTTTGAAGTCGGCGCAAAATTAAATAAAATTTAATTAGTTTTTAAAGGTTTGTCTTTAGATCGGTAGCAACAAATGCTGTTGTCTCGAATGATCCATTTTCTTGTTTCCTTTATTATTTTATCACTGTATACAATTGGTCCATTAGTAGAATCTACATAGAACAGTAAACATTCTTCACAATGCGGTATTTATGTTTCTACGAAGTTAGATCATCCTTGATGGCTTTTAAATTTGGCGATAAAAACGTAAGGCAAAAATATACACGCAAGATGTATATTTTCATAATATATATTGTACGATGTGTTACGAAATCTTACGAAATCTGCTTACGAAATCTTATTTGTTTTCTTGAATCAAAGTAGTTTTCGGCTGCGTTTTGCATGTAACAATGTGAGACGTGTATTTTTAATAGGATTTGATTTTTGTATTGAATAAAGGTATCAATTTTTATTTAATTTTGCGCCGACTTCAAAAGTTATGATTAATTGTAGTGTTATAGGTTGTTTGGCGAAGGAAATTATTTTATACTTTTAGGCGCAATCTACAGTTCCATTTTCTGCCAATTTTCTTTCATGTTTAGTTGTTTGAATAGTAGTTCCTTTTTGGAGTCGGTTCTATTTTTTTACAAAAAGATTTTATTTTTCTCTTTTCAGTGAAAACTTATTTATAAAGCAGAGCATCAGAAGACGTTCGACGGAAATTTCACAAATCACAACTTCCAAGAAAAGTGACATTACTCAAAAAATGGTTTATGTCACTGAAAAATACATTAAATGCACCCAATGTGAACAAAAAAGTTACATCTCCATCTAGAAAGTTATCCACTCGAGAGACAGTTGTGCCAGTTTTATTCTAGTCAAGTTATTTTTAAGTTGATTTTTCTCAAATGCTGCATTTTTAATTGTGTCACTTTTCTTGCCTTTATCGGTTATGACCAAAAAACTATCTCTTGAACGAACATACGTTAAATTAAAAAGTCTTTAGAAATGTAAAGAAAGGATACGCTGTATTCGTAACCGAAAATTCTGTTAGGCATATATATTGAACTTTACAGTAAATACGTGTCACCCGCTGCGCTGGAAATTGCGCAGCGTAAAGTTCAAACAAAGAGCAAAATATGCATTGCAGCTGACGGACAGAAGTTTCAACATCGATACTTACACACTGCTTTTACCAGTGTAGCTGCTTGCGTTCAGCAGTTAGAGTGAGAACAGAATTTTGTGAGTATCCTGTAATTTGTTTATATCTTAATGAAATCCTAATGACACTTATTTCAGGCCAAGATCATTACGACAACAAAAAAAGTATTAAAATTAAATCATCTCTTACGAAGTTATAAGCTAACAAATTTCAACAACAACAACGAGAAACATGGTTTGTATTGAGAACCTCTTCCTTTATGAAGTTGGCTTAAAACGCCTATGCGTTAATCGATGTGACCACTTACAATAACCATACTTTGAATTTTACATAGCATGAATGTCACCCGCTACGCTACAACATATGCAATGTTTTTGAAGTGTGCACAAAATAGGAAATTGTGAACAAATAAATGCACGTTTTAAGCGTTCTGTTTTTAGCATTAATGTCTAAACTATCTTTGCGTACTACATCGATGATGCTCTGCAATTTTATAATGCACTTTTTTCCCCTGTCTTGAAACGTTTCCGAGATAGGATCGCTAACTCCACTCTTTTCCATCAGGTGTCGCTTTATACGCTTGAATCGCGTAGCACATGTCTACTTTAATGTACCTACATACCACTTTTATGACTATAGCTGCAGCTGTTCAGCAGTTAAAAGAGTCGGGACTGACTTTTTTGGACACGCTGTATTTTCTTTTGATCGTAAAGATGTTACAATGGGACCTATTTCAGACCAAGACCTTTACAATAAAACAAAAAGTATCAAAATCGGATCATCCGTTCAGAAGTTATGAGCTAACAAACAAAAACAAAAACAAAAAAACATACGCTTTGAATTGAGAACGTCCTCCTTTTTGAAGTCGGTTAATTAGAGCATTTCTTACGAAGTTATAAGCTTGCAAACACCAACAACAACACATAGCAAGAATTAAGAACACCCTCCTTTCTGAAGTTGGTTGAAAACGAATTTGCGCTAATCGATGTGACCGCTTACAGTAACAGTACTTTGAACCACAGAGTATACGTGTCATCCGCTAAGCTGTAAAGCGTGCAACGTAGTTCAAGTGTGCACAGTGTAGGAAATTGCGAATAAACAATTGCACGTTTTAAGCGTTCTATTTTTAGCAGTAATGTCTAAAAACTGTCTTTTTGTAGTAAATCGATGATACTCTGCAACTTCGTAATTAACTTTTCTCCCATCTTGAACCGCTTTTGAGATAGGAGCGCTAATGCCGCTGTTTTTCACCAGATGGCATTTTATTTTCTTTAGATTGTAAAGATGTTATAATGGGACCTACTTCAGACCAAGATCTCTACAACAAAGCAAAAAGTATCAAGTAACCGTATTTTGAACTATATAGCGTATGTCTCACCAGCTACGCTACTACGTGAGCAATCTAGCTCAAGTGTGTATAGTAAGAAATTGCGAAAAAAAAAGGCACGATTTTAGCCTTGTACTTATAGTATCAATGTCAAAACTATCTTTTCGTACTAAATCGATGATGCTCTGCAATTTTATAATTCACTTTTTTCCCCTGTCTTGAACCGTTTCCGAGATAGAAGCGCTAGCATGAATATCTAAACTATCTTTTTGTACTAAATCGATGATAATCTTCAACTTTCTAATTCACTTTTATTCTCTAGAACGTTTTTCGAGATAGGAACACTAACTCCACTATTTTCCACCAGGTGGCGCAGCAAGCGGTTTAACCTTGTACTGCAGAGTCACTTTACTATACTTGCATACCGTTTTTATCACTATAGCTGCAGCCGTTTAGCAGTTAAAAGAATTGGGACTGATTTTTTTGGGCACCCTGTATTTTCGTTAGATCGTAAAGATATTATAATGGGACCTATTGCAGACCAAGACCTTTTCAACAAAACAAAAAGTATCAAAATCGGAGCATCCGTTCAGAAGTTATGAGCTAACAAACATAAAAAAAACATACGGTTTGAATTGAGAACCTTCCTTCTTTTTTTGAAGTCGGTTAAAAATATGTTTCTGGCATATTTATAACATACCACTTAACCCTACATCTACAAAAGCAGTTTTGCAATAATCGACTGTGATCGTAGTTGAAATGAGCTGTATTTCAACACATAGTTTTGAACAGTGATTAAAATATTGCCTTTTATTAGAATAGAGCTTTTCTATAAGGAATAACTTTATAAAAGTATGGATTATAATTTATCACCAAGATTTATTCTTTTAATAGGGTCCATTTTTCAAAAAAAAAAAAAAGTATTTTTCATTTATTTAAGAAATTTTCATACGATTCTCAACTATTTACATAGTTTACTTATTTTATATCTATATTAAATATGATCTTTTGATACAGCTAGCATACAATTCTGCCAATTGCTTTAGCAGATTATTATCCATTATCGTTTTAACTTCTTTATCATTCTCTAATTACTGAATACAAGGAAAATGTATTGATGGAGAAAAAT
This sequence comes from Salticus scenicus, assembly GCA_963930645.1. Classification (NCBI taxonomy): domain Eukaryota; kingdom Metazoa; phylum Arthropoda; class Arachnida; order Araneae; family Salticidae; genus Salticus; species Salticus scenicus. The sequence continues at coordinate 80,665,332 of OZ005657.1, read as the reverse complement.
TCTCTCGTAGTCACACGCAAAATATCTAGTCGTCACAAGCAAAATATCTAAGCCAAAGCAATCGCAGACGGATGGCCAGAATGTTATTTTCCACAGAGGATATCTCAGCGTTTCTTGTACAATCTTTAAAATTTTTTGTTTTTCTGTCATCTAGTGAATTGTTACCGTGCACTCAAAAATTATTCAGCGTTATCTATCCACACTTTCCGGGTGTTTGTTATGCTACAAAATCGATATTTTAGAATTCACTGTTCGCAGCGTTTTGAATTTTTTAAACATTTTATTCTCACACAAGAAATATAATGACTAACACAATGAATACCAGTAAAATCAAATACTGTAAAATTTAAAAATAGCTACATCTGTACTCATCTCACATTCTATTATTTAAAACTTCATTTAGTATTCTTAAAACAAACTTAATCAACAAAAGTAACCTCTAAAAACAACCAACAAACTTTCAAATTCATCCCTTCACTCTTTTAAAAATCAGGTTAATTGCTTTTTTAACTTTCTTCTATATTAAATAAAATAAAAAGATTTTAGATTCATAAAAAAATTTCGATTTTCTCTTTACGATGGATCTTTGGAGAAGTTCAGAAGATAATGTGAGCATTTTTAGAAAATATGGTGACAAAAATTTTATGGCAGCTCTAAATCAATCAATTCATAAAACTTTAATTTAGTTGCACTTTTGAAGCATATTGCTCAGCAGGCGGAGCGTCGTTCCTTCTCTGCCGCAGGGTGTTAATTTTCAATATGAGTATTTTGTGAAAGATATATTTAGTACTTTTGTTTATTTATAAATATGTGATAATTTGAAAAGAAATGATTATAGATTCGCTTCCTTTTTAACAAAAATTAAATAAAAGTTCTTTAAAAAATGTATTTCCTAAGATTCATCTGTACGGTACAAAACTGATTTTCCTTCAACATTTGGATATTTCACTTACTACACTTTGCTGAGATAAAAATAGTCAGCATTCACCATGGAGAATAATTTTGATAATCAATTTTTTTAATATAAAATTTGTCTGAGTATTGCACAGCGCAAACTTTATAGGATAGTATACAAGAAAGTTTTGGGATGGCTGAGACAAATTAGTTTTTTCTTAACTATGTATAATTTATGGATATTAAAAAAAAATATATCTTAAAAGTAAATAATCTAAAAATATTTCAGAAATGATATAAAATATATATTTTCTTTAATTTAAAATGAAACATAATGCGTACACTATACAAAATATTTTGCAGACTAGATTACAGTCAGTGATCTGCAAAAAGTGTTCCAGTTACTGCCCGTAAAAATAAAGTTAGCTCGTAAAGCAGTCTTTTTTTTTTTTTTTTTTCTTTTTTTTAATAAAGGAAAGTGACCTTTAATAAACTGTCAACATTCTAAATTTTACTGTAATGCGTTACAATTACGGGAATTGAACATTTTCCTCAAACAAGGGAATTCTATAGTCTACTCTCCGAAGTTTACTAAAATTTCATGTAATGATAATAATCAATGATTTATTAATACGTTTTCAGTAAGTATTTTAACATGTAATTCTTATCTTATGAAACGTTTCTATAAAATACGCTTTTTGAAATAAACTTTATGGAGAAATTTTTAAATGTTAAACCTTCGATATAAAATTAGCATTACATAAAAATACAACTTGCACATTTACCAGATATCAGCTGCATCAGACTCACAAAATAACAAATTAAGGGTTTTGAAAGCTATTTCAGCAAAGTCATCCTAAATTAACTATTTACTAAGTAAAGGAAGAAGATTAAGTAAGAAAAAATTAAAAACTTGTAAAATCCAAGATTTGAGGAAGTTTTTAAATGGCTTGCTTAGGTTTCAAAATGCAAGCTATAATAAAAAGTTAAAAATATATCTTTTGAGCAATTGAGTGAAGAGTAAAAAAGGTGAAGATATTACAGCAATGGCAAAAATTGCAGTCTCTTCATTAATTTAAAAAAATAAATCATAGTATATGTGAATATATATATATATATATATAACTATTAAAAATATATTTAAAAATAACTTTCATATAACTTTCTAAAATTCTTTTAAAAAGCAGTGGATCTTCAGATCAGGATTCTGAACGTCCTATCAGTATCATACATTAATCAGCAAATCATTTTTACTTATTATATAGTATTTAAAATAATTATGTATATGATTAACTCACATATAAATATAATGGTTTATGTGGGGGCTACCGCCCCCTCAACCCCCCATTGTACCCGTCTGTTTACATCTCTCTGTATATATGTGCATATATATATTTCCTTGTAACTCATAGCTTTCTGTTAATTCTTTGTAACTCATAAACACTAGAACCAAAATTCATGCAAAACGATTGCTTAAATTATTGGAATTATTTTGTGTAGTCTTGTAAACTGATTTACCTATTCTATGCCTAACATTTTTGAAGGAAACCTTGATTTTTAACGTTCTATTAACGTTTCTTTATTTAAATAACTTTAATGAATTGTAATAATGTTAAAATGCACTTATAAGAAATACCGTCTCTAGACCGTAATGGTAGAAATTTTTTTTGGGTGTCCCTGTACACGAGCCACACTAGTTATACACACTAATAAAAGGTATAAACTAATTTATTGGAAACATTAATATTGAACCAAATTTGACATCACTGGATGATTACAGATAATGTCATCAGAATTCTTTTGTGTGATCCTGTAAATAAATTATTTAGTCTATACATACCTTTTTACTTTCTTCTATATGTAATATAGAGAAAGTATTGGATTCGCGAAAATTTTCGACCTCCGTGTTTTGACGGATTTATACGTTTTGGGATGTCCTGAACACGAATTGATAGTTTTTAAAAAATGTCTGTCTGTCAGTCTGTCTGTCTGTCTGTCTGTCTGTGGTTTCTTGTTTTCACCGTATCTCACGAACCAATGAATGAAATTCAACCAAACTTGGTAAATAGTTGGACCCTAGTGGGGCATTGTGCTGATTAGATTTGGGGTTCAATCGCCCAGCAGGTGGCGCTGTGATCGCATTTTATGTAAACTTTTAACATGGCAGTATAGGACAAAATTTCGTATTTTTCACCGTATCTCACGAACCAATGAATGAAATTCAACCAAACTTGGTATATAGTTGGAACCTGAAGGGGCATGGTGCTGATTAGATTTGGGGATCAATCACCCAGCAGGTGGCGCTGTGATCGCAAAATTTCGTATTTTTCACCGTATCTCACGAACCAATGAATGAAATTTAACCAAACTTGGTATATAGTTGGACCCCGACATGGAATGGTGCTGATTAGATTTGGGGATCAATCGCCCAGCAGATGGCGCTGTGATCGCATTTTTTCTAAATTTTTAACATGGCAGCATAGGACAAAATTTCGTATAAATGTGCATAATGAGCATTATTTTAAACTTGTGATTGTAAAATTGATATGAATTATTGATAATAGTAGTAGTTAACTAGGAAAAAAAAATTGTGCATGTGGGGGCACCGGTTCCCTCCGGGGAAGTAAATTTTCAAGATGGGTATCTTTCGAAAGGTCTCGTTGATAATAGTAATAGTTAACTAGGAAAAAAAATTTGTGCATGTGGGGCCAGCGGTCTCGTCAATACCTTTAAAACTAATGGTTGAACGATAAATCTGCGATAATTTAAACCAAAGTTATCGATTTTTTTTAGTTTTAACAAAACTAAACTTAGAAAAAAAAATCGCATTTTTTTTTTTTTTTTTTTTTTTTTTTTTTTTTTTTTTAACGAAATTTAACCAAATTTGGTATTTAGTTGGTCCCTGACATAAACTGGTGCTGATTACCTTTGGGGATCAATAGCTCAACAGGTGGCGCTGTGATCGCATTTTTTCTAAATTTTTAACATGGCTGTATAGGACAAAATTTCGTATAAATGTACATAATGAGAGTTATTTTTAACTTGTGATTGTAAAATTAATATGAGTTATTCATAATAGTAATAGTTAACTAGGAAAAAATTTCTGGGCATGTGGGGGCATAGCTTCCCCCACCGGGGGGGGGTAAATTTTCAAGATGGGTATCTTTAGAAAGATCTCGTCAATACCTTTAAAACGAATGGTTGAACTATAAATCTGTGATAATTTAAAACAAAGCTATCGATTTTTTTTACTTTTAACAAAAAAAAAAAAAAATATTGTTACTGATTGAATATGTATTACTTTTAACGACAACAACAAAAAAAAAAAGTTAAAAAAAAAATCGTCATTTTTTTTTTTTTTTTTAATATTGTTACTGATTGAATATGTATATAGGAAAATATAGAAGAAAGTCTTGTGGTGGCCACAACATACTAGTTTTCTAGAGAAAACATACTTTCAAGAATCTTAATAATGTATTTTAATTCTGTTATACTGAACGCAGCATAAGAGCGTTAAAATGCACTTGATGAATATCTGGCCATAGGCTTTAATGGCACGAAACTCTTTTCTGATTCCTTGTCAGCGAACCATAGAATTATATAAATCAATAAAAATTATATCATTATTCTATGTAGCTCATGAATGATTATCCGAAATCTGACGTAATTTAAATGATTACTTAAAATTGTCGAAACATTTTTGTAAGGTCCTGTACATTAATTATTAAGTCTAAGCAAACTTTTTCTACAGGAAACATGCTTTTAATCTTGTTAATAATGCATGTTACTTTTTATTTTATTTATTTATTTTATTTTTATTTATATATATTTTTTTAAATGCAGTATAACTATATTAAAATTCGTTTAAATGAAATCTTTCTCATAGGTCGTAATGGTAAGAACTTTAATGTGTTCCTGTGCACAAGCCATAAACAATATAGGCACCAAAAACTATACAGCTATTTCTGTATAGCGCCTGAACATGTGTACAAATCTTCAATTCAATCCAGGGATTTTTGCGTTTGCTATTGCGTCACATACAAATTCTGTCCACAGGCCGTAATGATAAGAAAAACTTTGGTGTGTCCCTGTACATGAACTACAAATAGAATACACATCTAAAACTATACAGTTATTTCTGAGTGGTAAATAAACATGTGTACCAAATTGCAAGTCAATAGAGGGATTTTTGCGGCCGCTACACTGTAAAAAAAATTGTAAAATCACGGTATTTGACCGTATAATTTTAGGGAAAATGACCGTTTTGCTACCTAAACGGTCATAATCCTCCATAAATTAATGTTTTGGAAGCACAATTTAGGAAATAACCGTATAATTTTACGGGAAATGACCATTGTTGTTTTCTTAATTTAATTTAAAAAAATTCCATCTGACTCAAACTGAGTAATTGATATTGATGAAATTGATTTTCTTTGTCTATTAACACGAAAACATTAAAAAAGAAAGGTAAAATGGTTTCTTGATTTGCAGCCAGATTTCTAAAACACAAACTACAACCTTAATAATTGTTTTATCCACTAAACGCATTTTCTTTTTTCTTTTCTTTTCTTTTTTTTTAAGCATACAGCATTCTAATTGCTCTTAACCCTTTAGTTAAACTATAGAAAACCGAAAATTTTAATGTGATTTCCACAATGCATTTTTTACAATATGCTAAAATAAAGTTTATTCCAATATGAAATGAATATGTAATTAACCATTTGAAGGTAAGTCTTATGATTATTATGTATGATCTTCACTGTTAAAAAACAAATCTGTTTTATCTGAATATGGCCATCAGGTATGTACATTACCATCATATATAGCAGGTTCTGCTCTTGAAATACTTCAGTCCTTTCTTCATTCAATGGATTTGGATTTTGGGAATAAGGCCGATTGACTACTATAGGTCCTAGGCCAGAGGGGGAGTGCCCTCCGTGGGGGGGGGAGGGATTCTAAAATGTCCTAGCCTGTATTTACTTAAGTTTCGAAGAAAACCACGGAAACTCCAAATGGCTAGGCCGACGAGCGCGACCTGGGATTGAACCCGGCACCTTATGTCTACCAGCTTTGAGCGCAGAACTGCTCGGCCGCTGGTGGGCTCCCTTCAATGAAATACAGCTTTAAAAAAATAAATAAATAAACTCTTCTGCTATTCTAAAACGTGCAAATACGCCTTACACTTCATAAACACAGTTTAAAATAGGCCTTATAATGAAAACCTGTTTGGATGAATAAGAATTAGGCTTTAGTTATTTCTTCTTTGCACACACAGCTGAAACCATAAAGATCGAAAACCATGAAAAAAATCGTATTAATTGGACATACAAATTCTCTCTATTTATGTAAAAGATTTATTATTATTATTCAAAGTTTATTCTGCGTCTCGGTTAATTTTCAGAAATCTCACATAGTTTTCAAAAGTTTCATTTTGTTTTTGAAAAAGGGTGAGAAATTCTCACCCATTATTTACCTCTAATGAGAACCTTGAAATAAGACTACCTCTTTAGTGCTAGTATTTACGAATAAAAAAGGTGCACCAGCTGCCGAGCGGTTCTGCGCTCAAAGCTGGTAGACGTGTGGTAACGGGCTCGATCACAGGTCGCGCTCGTCGGCCTAGCCTTTCGGAGTTTTCCGTGGTTTCCTCTGAAACTTGTGTAAATACGGGCTAGGACCCCTCAGAAAGACCCCTCGGAGGGCACTCCCCCTCAGACCTAGGACCTACAGCAGTCAATCGGCCTTATTCCCAAATCCAAACCAGTCCGTTTACAAATAAAAATGATTTCGAAAAACAGTTAGATTTTCTTTCACAAAATTCAGTATCGTAGTTTTTATAGGGAAAAGAAAAAGCTTTTGTTTTTTCAATATGAGAATTGACTGACTTCTTAATTTTGTCAAATATAGTCTTAAAATAAAATAACGTTTAGGCATAGTTTGAATGTTAATAATTTAATCATTGTAAAAAATTACTGTAAAAATAAAGCACTTTTTCAAACATAAATATAGCATAGGTTGCTGTAAATTTGTATAGCTAGTTCTGTAAAAATAATTGAGGATTTATTACTTCACATTGTGCTGTAAATCGGTTTAAAAAAATTTTCAGAAGTATTTTGTGCGTATGACAAGATTTATCATTTAAGGCAGTTCTGATGTTGACTTTATCTGTTTTTGTAAAGACATATTTTTGTGATCCCAACGGCGCACAGTGAATCGAATTATAGGCAGTGGCGAACATAGGAAGGTTATGGTATTATTATTATCTATGTATGGTGTTTTTTGTAACATTTCGATTTAAATATGTATATATGTAGGATAGTAAAAGCGATTCTATGTTTTTTTTTTTTTACCCTTTATAAGGCCACAGGAATATTTTCCCCACCAAATTCGTTATCATTTTATTCAACTGGCACCATTTTTTTTTTTTTTTTTTTTTTTTTTTTATAATGATTCCTGCGTATCATTTCTCTAGAAAAATATCAGTATAAATATTATTTTTATAATATTGGTGCTAAAAAAAAAAATAGTCATTTGTGGCAATTCTGCTTATGCTAATGGGTTGTGAGAAGTTTGCGATTAACTAAGAGAATAATGTGTCAAAATTAAAATTAATTATTTCTAATAAGCTAAATGAATTTTTTTCTTTACATCAATTTTTATTCGTGAAATTATTTTAATGTGCCATTTGAGGAATAATTGGCATTATAAAGGGATTAAACGGTATCATATTTTTCTGCTGCAAAGAGGTATTTAGAAACATACCTGATAAAGAAACAAATGTTGCAAAAAGAAGAGAATAAAAGGAAATAAATAAAAATTTCGTGAAGAAAATCTATATTTATAACACAATTAATTTAGCACACAATGTTAAATATATCATCACATTACTGCTTCTTTTTTCTTTCTTTTTTTATGTAGTATTTCAATAGAGAACTCATGCAAGCATTTACTGACAAACTCTATGAAAAATTCACACTTGTCTTTATTTTTATTGCACAGAAACTTTTATTTTAAATCGTAATATGGGATTATAATATTTAATTTTAACATTTAGTAATTTTACATTAAACATTTATTTAATTTTAACATTTTATGGCATATCACAGCAATCATTTACATTTCCCCTCTTTTTTTGGGTCCAACGGTACTTTTCTATACCTTTAAAGTAAAATTAATTGTTTTATTAAATATTTAAAAAAAAATAAGAAATAATTTCTGATTTATTAAATCTGTTTCAATCATCTAATTTCTATAATATTTTCACTATAAATATTTTAATATATTTTCTGTCATTAATGAATGCAGTTATTCAGATAAATTTCTCGATTGATAATTTGGGGGTAAACAGAATAAAAATTTATTTTTCTCTAAAAGTGGCGATTTGTGGCGAAAATCCTTTTCACAGACTAAAATGTATAATTTTGGGAGTAGTAAAATGTATTTGAAATTTTGGACAATTTTGGACAAAAAAAGTTACACAACTTATAAATTTAGTTTTGTTGTTAATTTTATATTCACATTTCATGCGTGAATCACAACATAAAAAACCAACAAAATGTTAGCAGAAGTACCTTAAACTTTTATTATGACATTATTAAAAGTATTTTTATTTCGTATTTTTTCATAGTTATCCTAAGTGCCACTTGATGGCTATTCAAATAAAGTCACTGAAATTCATCGAAAAATCTTATTTCTGAAAGTTTTCGTTTTGAACTTATTTATATATAATAAAACTTTGTGTAATTGAAGAAATAACCATATATTTGTATTTTTTAGACACTCTTTTAAATTATTTCACTGCAAAATATCAGTTATTTAGAGATTGATTTTTGGGCCTATGTTCATATTTTAACATTGTTCGATCCACTGTGCGGCGTGGTTGGCAAAGCGCTGGCCTCTGACACAGGTGATTGTGAGTTCAAATCCCGGGCTACCCAAGACGGTTTGTTTCGCATGAAAATTAATAAATTAGCTTTTGCGTGTAAAAAAATAAATAAGTTTTTTTGTGTTGTGGATTTCTCCCTGCACGCATGTGTAATAATTGCAAGAAACTTTTTTAAAGCATTCGAGAAACTCAAACTTTAACTTTTAATTTTACGGTCAATGCTACTTTTTTTGCAGGTTGGTTGTATGTTTCATCACAACGTAAAATTACTGGCGATACATCATTCATCGTCTAAATGTAACTGGCGATACATCATTCATCGTCTAAATGTATTTTTACGGGCTTTGACTGGAATCTCTGCTGCCGGGCTTTTCCCGTAATTTTACAGCAGCATTTTATACAGTGTATAGCGAGACACACATACATACAGACACACAGACAGAATCCAGAAACTTTTTGAGTCTCAGCATGGAGGCCTCCACTGACCTTTCGGCAATAAAGCCCCTTAAAGTCACAGATTCTCTCTTTATTTTAATAATTATTTCATTTTCTGTCCTTTTTGCTGTAAAATAATTAGAGTACTTATTTTAACATGATTATAAAATTTTACAACACGATTAAAAAAGCAAATGAACATGATAAAGTACAATAAATCACAAAATTTTTAAACAGAAAAAAAAAATCGCATTTTAAAAGAACTTTTTTCAATTATTTCTTACATGCACTTATAGTTGCCAAATTAGCACCTTTTAACATTTTTTTTTCTTTATGAGTGAAAATCATTACAGTTCACTGATTAAATGAAATAAATATTCCTATTCATTTTCTCCGGTATCCAAAAAGTGCTAAGTTGACAACTATACATGCACTACGTCAATTTACCGCAGATCTTTAAATAAGCTTTCACAGAATTTCATTGGCAGAAATAGGTCTCTTGAATGCGTAAAAAAGCGAAAGTTCTTTATACGTTTAAAATTGTTGATATAAATGAATTAATAACCTAGACGATGTTGAGGAATATAGTAGGGATTTTCATAAAAAAAAAAAAAATTGAGCCTGAAAATCGCGTATTTTACATTTGAATGGTCTCGAAGTTTCTGGTTAATAAAGAAACATATATAAGAAATTTTTTACTGGGAGTAAAAAATTCTGTCAAATGGCATCTTCAAAACTTGTTTCCTACGATATGAAAAGAGTGGAAAATCTTCAGCATTTTTATTAAAATTTAGCATCCTCAAATTTTATTTTTTATTGGTTTTTAGAGACAAGTATGAATAATAATAAAATTTTTTGGACAAAAAATGTAAAATTGCATTTAAATATATAAATAATCCCTCATGTAGAAAAATTATTTTTAACGGGCTAAAATAATTGATCTATATGATAAAACCTGTATTGTGACTTTATTACAGAAGACTAATAAATTCAATTGGGTGTATCTATGTTTATTAACCCTTTGAGTGCTGAATACTCGCGGCCTATGCGGTCCATACGGACGGTGCGCGGTTGTCGCTGTCGAGTTGTCTCATTCTTATCGCCGCACGCTCTTTATGCGAGTGTTGCATAGTACACTGATCATTTTTGCCGGGCGCGTATTTGCGTCCATAGTCCATACTGATAACATCTGCTAAGCGCGTATTTGCGTCCATAGTCTATATTAATGACTTTCGCTGGACGCATATGTGCGTCCATAGCACTCAAAGGGTTAACTGGAACTGCATAAAATACATTAAGTGAGTTTTAGCATTTGTATGTGTAAAGTGGATAGGTATCATTTTTGATTTTTAGATGATTTTTTGTTTCAAAAAATGATTTCATATTAAAAAAAGTAATATTTTTCCAAGTGTAATGTTCTAAGCCATTTTCATTTCAATCAAAGACGCTGAATAAAACTTAAAGTTGATTGTACCGAATGAAAACGAATACGTTGGTATAGCTTTTGATTCTTTTTATTCATATCTCAAAATAAGACATTATTCTGTATATCTAATGACATCCATATAGCGGTATTTTCATAATTATTGATTTCTGAATGAGGACTAAACATAACATTCATGAATTGGAATCTATACATTGAGCGATTTATGCTTTACAGTGTACAATTTTACTAGCATAAGGTGTTTTCTTTCTTTCTTTCTTTCTTTTTTTTTTTTTTTTTAATGATAAGTGACTTTGCATAAATCAGAGTTACCAACTTTTAGAATTTATTCCAGAGCAATTTTAGTCGAGTCTTTATTTCCCACCACTTTATTTATAGAATAATTTTCTGCCATATATAGCTACCTTGAAATAAGTTAAAAAAGGAATAATCTTTAAAAAGCGATATGAAAAGGGGGCGGGACTAACAATGCTACGGAATAAATTATAAAAGTTGGCAACTCTGATAAAGCATATGTTAAAGATACATGTAAGTTACATGTAACAATAACCTGCTGGTTTTTTTAAACGTACGCATACAAAAAGTTAACTTATCCTGTTGCGCAATTATTAATTAGTTGGACGTACACCGCAAGAAATAGTTTAAAAATGCTTTTGACATATTTTGATGAATACTAAATCATAAAAGAACTTCTCCTAACTTCTCATATAAAAATATTTCAACTACAATGCGAAAAATGTAAATTTACTGTTTAATTTACTTTTTGGTACATGTGGATTTATACAAAGCTTATTACAAAATAATCGGCAGTAACTTACACTCCTTCTCATACTTATAAGGACAACTTACATTTTGAAATAACTAATGCAAAAATAATTGTGAACAAGATTATAACTAAGGGTAATACAAGTTCAACAAGACATACATTTTTGCTCTACTTCTAGAGCAATAGGAAATAGTTTGAAGAAAGAAACTTCTGTATGGTTGCCTTTCCCGTGGCCTAAAAGTTGAAAAAACCTTAACTTATCATATTAGAAAAGTGCATGCAAGTGGAAAGCAATTTTAAATATTTTAAATGTATTCAGAATATCATCTATGCTGTATGAAATGGTATTGAAACTGAATATTAAAGAAAAATATATATATATATATACCAGAGAGAATGTCTGACTGTTTCACCCTAAAATGAGACCCCATAAAATATTAATTTAAAGAACTTAAAAAAAAAAAAATTACTAAGATTTGAGCTGTCCTTATAATTGTGAACACCTGAAAAATCCTTTTTTTGACCGTATTTAAAGTTTTTTAAGATAGAAAAACGATAAAACTTTTTAAACATCGTCTATTAATGAAATTGAAATTAATAAAAAATATATTTGTTTAAATAATAGTGTTCAATGTTTAGTTAATATGGAAAAACGGGTGTCCTTATAATTATGAGAAGGAGTGTATTTCATATACAAACCATATTTATTTCATCTTATATATAACAGATTTTAATTCATTTTTCATCCGTTTTATATAAAAAAAAATTAACTTTGTATTCGTGCTAGAAAATTTTCTTTTTCATGTTAAACTTCATTTTTGAACTTTCTGAATTAATGAATGGACAAGTTTGAGATTACATCCTATAAGAAAGAAGGAATCAAGACTTTTAAAAATATTTTACTGTGCTATTCACAGTATGTAATTAATTACACATACACACACAAAAAAAAAAAAAAAAAAAAAAAAAAAAAAAGAAAAATGAAAAAAGAGAGAGAAAAGAAAAAGAATGTCTATGCTTGTTTTGTTTTAGAAAAACCGTAAAAAAGATAAGGCAAAATAGTTATCACTTATTATACATTTACATGTGTTGTAAACTTTGTTATTTTAACAAGCATTCATTTTATACATTTCACATTCTCGTAATCAATAAATTATCTTCGTAAAAATAATACTAATTCCCAGTACTGCCTTGACCCAATTCTTCAATCGTAATAAATGTCTTGTAAGATTTTGTGCGAAAGAATGAAAAAGTCTTAAATATTTCGCTTCGTATAAAGAAAATCATGACTTTGTTGAAATTACTATATTAAATTTGAGTTATTGGCTTAAAATCATGCGTTTATTCAATTTCTAATGAACAACATATTAGCAATTATTATGCCTATATATATAATGTAGTTCGTTTTTTTACAAATTCACAATAGAAATATTGTAACATTTTTCATCTTCAAAGAATTATTTCTTGTATATTATCTACTGTAACTTCATGAACATAAATTGCTTTCTGAATTTGTATTTGTACTTAAAATTTAAATACTTAAGTATTTAAATTATAAAAAATATGAAACTATTATTGGCAGATTTATAGAAATTATCAGGCAAATTTATAATCATTATCATTAATGGAATCGTTAACATATTTTAATATTATATCATTTCTTGTTTTTATTAGTCTAACGAAATTAAACAATGTGTACGAAGTCTAACAAAATTAAACAATACTAAATGTATGTAATTCAATTTTCACAATAATTAATTCTGAACATTAACAGTTTTTTAATTTTGACATTTTCTCTTTCCCCCTTCCCCGTTTTTTTTTTTTTTTTTTTGGTTTATCTCTCTATGGCTATTTTTTGCAGATTAGGTCTAATTATAGCAAGACCTATGACTTACTTTTTTTTTTTTTAACCATTAAAAATATCTGTGCTTGATTCAGGATTTGAATCTGCCACTACCATGGTGCCAAGTGGTATGGATTTTTAACACTAATATTTCTTTGCAAAAACATTTATCTTGTATGATCAGAGGAAACTGCTAAGAAACGTATTAAAAATTTCGATAAAAAATTTCCGATAGCAAAGAATCGTACAAGTTGCTAGCTATGCATCTGGTAATTAAGAACCAGAGAATAAACCATTCGACTACTACACGAGGGTTCTTTTTTCAGGAAGTGATGTACTGGTTAAGCTAATTGTTAACTCAAAGAACTTAGGTCAGAGTGATATACTCTCCATAGAATCTTTCTACGGAGTCTTAGCTCGTATTTACGCAAGTTATGGAGGAACTATGAAAAATCCGGAACAGCTTTGCCAACGAGCGCAAGAATTGTGCAAAGTTTCAATAAGATCGGTTAATTAGTTTTTGAGAAATTGCGTCCACCGCTTTTCTGAAGAGTCTGTAATAGCTGCCAACCTAATCCGGAGCATTATTAGTATCTGTCCCTTTTCTCAACACCAGTCTTTTTTTAGAGTACTTTTTTTCTTATTTCATCGTAAATACATTTGAAGAAAATTATTATAAAAATTAACCCTTATCGCTCGTATGTCCCTTCTGAGGGGACATTAAAAAATCGAGCCACGCCTTAAGGCGTTTCTCTGCAAATGAAATGTTATTTTTCTAAAACGTGTAACTATAGGCTACCTTTCGGCTACCGGAAAATTTTAACAGAAAGATTTATTTTATTTAATGATGAAGTAAAATAAAAAATATTATTACAATTTTTCGGTAGCCAAAAGGTAGTAAGTTGGAAACTATACGTGTGACGTATTAAAGGAACGCCAGAAGGCGTGTATTACTGTTCAAAATAGGAAAATATGCCGAGCGCAAAGGGTTAAGTGGTGCGGAAAAAGGGGCGGTACTAAGAATCCTCCAAATTTGATCGGCATCTATAGTCTGCGGAAACCAGGACACACCGGCTGAATTTTCAAAATTTTTAATGAAAATATTGTAAAATATTGCTTAAAGGTTGCTCTTTTATATGTTAAAAATGTTCAATAAAAAATTATATTAAAAAAAAAAAAGTTTTTTTTTTAAGTCTTAGAAATCCATGCAACCTCTTAAAAAAAAAAAAAAAAAAAAAAAAAAAAAAAAAGAAAGAAATCTATACGTGAAAATATTAAAATATTGCTTTAAATTAAAATATAACTTCAATATTTCTATTTTTTGTTCCTGTATTTTTAAATATAATGGTTGTTTAAATCATTTTCCTAGTAAATTTTAATGTAAAGATAAAAAAGAAAAATACCAGTTGTTGAACGTGCTTTAGTTGTAATGAGTTCTAAACTAAATAGACTTTTGCATGATATTAATTAAATATTTCTCTACAGTAAATAAATGCGTTTACGATTGTTATTGGAAAAAATTTGCAAAATGGAAAAGCAAATTGCACATGCAAATTGTAGGTCTAAAGTCAGGCTAGAATTTTTAAATCTATAAAACTAGAAGTTTTCTTCTTTTAAATGATATGGATAAAGTGAAAAACATACTCAACACATTTGAATTCTGCTATTTATATTTTTGAAAAGCTTCTTCTTTGGAAGTTTTCTTTTTGTCAGTGTTATTTAAAGAACTTTATTTGAATCATTTTTTAACGTTTCATCTCAAAATTTTTATTTAGCGCTATCATTACTTGTTTTTTAATTGCACCTAAATGAACTTTCTAGGCATATATATATATATATATATATATATATATATATATATATATATATATATATTGGCTAGACATGCAAAATATGTTATTCTGGCAAGCAAAGTATAATTAATTTTTGTTTGACTTTCTTTAGTAAATAATGCTAATTAAATTACTGATTTTTATAAAGACGTATGTTTTAAATTTTCATATTTTACTCCATTAGTCTTAGATTAAATGACCATAATCGATTGATATTTTAATGTTAAATGTATATTTATCCTGATTAAAATAAAATAGAAAGTTCAAATATTTGCGGTATTCTAAAATAAAACTTTAACTTTTCCGATATTAAATATTATATAGTTTTTAGGAATTTTCTGTGAAATACACTACTATTAGACATTTTTTGTTAGGTGGTATGTTTAAGTATACATCCCTCTATGCAATTATATTACAATCTTTCACCGTGATGTTGATTTCTTTAAAACATCATTTCATTGTTGAGGAATAATCTTTAAAAATAAAGGGAAGTGTCTGCCTGGGCCAATGGTATCAGAGCTACAAAATTTTGCAGAGGGATAACTTAGACTTTACAGGAGTGCATCGAGATTTTTTCAATTATCGAATTTAATTTTTTCAATTAACTTTGTTCGATATTATCCATTGATTTTTCTATTATCTTTCTATCTGCGTGCGCTCTGGCGTTTAGACCAATGATTAAAAGCTACAAAGTTTGACAGTAAAATAATTTGGCACTGCAGGAGTGTACCTCATTGAGAATTTTTTTTTTTTTTTTTTTTAATCCACCGAATTTCGTGTTAAATTTTCTTAGTTATATTTTCATTTTAATCGTCAGTGAGTTATTATAATACTCTTTTTGAGTTTTTGTTTAAGGAGTCTCTCTATTGTAATAATAATAATAATAATAATAATAATAATAAACTTTACTGCTACCGTTGTTCATTTTGCGGGTCTGCGGCCCTATCTCCTGACAAACGAGAGGTCGTGGAAAGCAATTTCTGCAAAATAACTCAAAAGAACGTTTTTCTTCGTCTAGAATTTATGTAATCTTAATTAATGTACTTATTAATTAAAAACGTCGCTTTAATAAATGTACTCTAATTGTCAACCTGCAAATAGTTTCTTCTAATAGTCATTTTTTCAGTATAAAGCGCCGACTGTGCATGTAATTGCAAATTTGTTTCTGATTTTATGTGGTTATATAAAGTTATATATAAAGCTTTAAAAAAAATTCCTCCAAAATTGGGTTTTTACAAAATTTGTTTTCGATTATCTGTTTAATATTTAACACATTAACTACCGCTGACGTGAACTCCGTCATTTCAACTTCTATAGCTAGTCGCCGCTGACGTAAATTCACGTGTTTTTAGATTCTATTCTTGGTTACCGCTGACGTGAATTAACGTTATTTCAAGAGTTTCGATGGAAACAATACTTCAGTATTATTTCGATAGTATTATTAGAGTATCAATTCTTTGATAGTATTATAGGTTCGTTCTAATATTATATAACTAATCTTCATTCCAAGCTTCAGGTAATTACAAGAGTAGCATTTCAAAGCATTACATTAAACTTTTATCCACGTTTAAACATAAAAAGTTTGAGGCAACTAGCTTTAGTTTACCTTAATATTCCCCGACAATCAGTTTTAGAAAAGACAAAAGTTTGCCGGTTTTCATTTATTTACAAATAAGGTATCACATTACCTATTTGCCAACATTTTAAATTTTTAAATCAGATTTATCAACAGTATTTTTTAATAGAAATATTGCCTATCATATTTCTACGATGAAATTAAGTGGAAATTGCTGTAAAAAATTCCTGGTATTAAGTCTTCCGCCGAAATCGGAAGACTTGATATTACTATCATATTCTACCTTAGCAAATGGAATCAAATTGCTATTAAACAGTATAATGTTAAGGTAGATTTTGATATATTTTATTGAAACAGACGATATAGGATTAAATATTGTGTATTTCAATTTGATTATATGGGAATTTCTATAATATTGTTCTGCTTCTGTATTGTGCTATGAACTCTTAATATCCCTCATAATAATAATAAAAATAAATAAGTAAATGAAAAAATTGTAATTAGCCGGGTAGAGTCGCTCAGGTGTTTCCGAGTGGAACAAGTTAGTGAGAGGCGAAACCTTCCTTAGGAGGTTGACATTAGTAATGGGTGGAGCCCTCTAGTGGTATAAAAGAAGTAGTGATTCAAATTTTTGAAAATTCATTTAAACAGCTAAGCAGGAAAAGACTGCTAGTATCTAATATTTATGTTCTCTAGTATGTATTGCACTTAAAAAAAAAATAATAATCTGCTGGAGAAGTATCTTGCATTTTACTTTGAGAGCCTTTATACATACATACATACATACATACACACACACACACACATATATATATATATATATATATATACCGGGTGTCCCATAAGTCTGTAGACATTTTAAAAATTTATAAAAATTGATGGAATTGGTATTATTAAACGCGGTTTGCGTAAAAGGAATTCTTGGGAAGGGGAATATTTTGGTAAAGAAAAAAATACTTAAAATACCCATCGACAGAGGGCACTATACACGAACAAATTTCAGATTTTCCTGAAAATCTATATTTATTTGCATGTAGACTCTTGTAGGCATATTAATTCTATTCTCTGTATCCACCATCACCACCAATTACAGTTAGCAAACGAGTTATAATACCGCTAATTGCATTTTCAATTGGTGGCTCTTATCTTAGGGAAAGCATCTTCACCAGTAATGCTTTAATTAATGCCAAGTCAGCACAACAATTAAAACTTCATGTATGCGCAAGTAGGAGGCAAAATAATTTGTAATAATCCTAAAACCGTGAACTTACAGGACACTGGTTTGCATATTTCTAGTTACGAATCTGCAATGCACCCTCTATTGACGAAAAATGTAACTATATATATTTTTTCTTTTGTTAGAAAAAATCCTACTTCACAAAAAAAAAAAAAAAAAAAAAAAAAAAAACTTTTTCGCAAACCACGTTGAATTCCACCAATTCCTTTAATTTTATGAATTTTTAAAAAGTCTATAGACTTATGAGTTGGGTTGTGGGAATTAAGGCCGATTGACTAAGCTAGGGTCCTAGGCCTGAGGGGGAGTGCCCTCCGTGGGGGTCTTTCTAAGAGGTCCTAGACTGTATTTACGCAAGTTTCGGAGGAAAACCACGGAAAAATCCGAACGGCTAGGCCAACGACCGTGACCTGCGATCGAACCCGGCTCCTCATGTCTACTAGTTTTGAGCGCAGAACTGCTCGGCCGCTGGTGAGCCTCACAACCAATGTATGTATATATATTTGTGTGTATGTGCATGTTTATTTTATATATATATATATTTAATAAATCAGCTACATGAACAAATGATACACTGAGAAAAAAAAAATATATATATACCGCCTTCTTCTAGAATGAATAAGTGGCCATTTTCTAAATCCCTTAACTAGAAATATAGATTTTTCAAGCTATGCGCATAAAGAAGAAAATAAACTGAATAGACGAAATAATCGAGAATTTCTAGTGTACACATTTCTAGATGGTGAAACAATATTCTGAATATTCCGAATCTTTTGTATTTCGAGAAATTCTCGCTTGATTCTCTAGAATTGGGTAATAAACCAAGATTATAGTTGCTGAAACCCGCCTCTTGTAGTCTCATTTATTTGCAGAGATTTTTAAATAACCTTGCCCTCGAGAATATAGCCAAACGCTTTAGAATTCTAATAGAGGCTTCTAGAATTCTCTTTCCAAGAGAACTAGAATTTATAAGGATGACATGGAACTATTTTTTCTAGAGCCACAATTTAGATTCTAGATGCCAGTTACAGAATTTTTTCTCAGTGTATGAATAAACAAATTGAATTATAAAATAAAAATGTTGTTTAGAAAAATATTTTTATAGATTTTTTTTCAATAGAAAATAATTACCAGGAATGTAATCATCTTTATTTATTTATTAGGTAATGTTATAAAAGTAGAAAAATTTGTTCCTTTATGATTTACAGAATTTTGTGAACGATTTTCCGTTAAATTTCTATCTGATTTAATCTACTTCGTTTCATATTCTTTTAAACAAAAATTATTACACCTTTTCAATGTTCTTGATCTTCCACTTAAATAACTTATTTGCGAGAATAAATGCTAAAAACCATTTTCACCAACTTGAAAAAAATTATCCTCATGTTTAAAAAAATTTATTTTTGAAAAGTTTATAGCCACCAGTTAACCAAATGGTTAGGACTTCTGACCTTCTATTTCTAGAGGCTGGTTTCAATATACATACGATGTTCTTTTTGATTCAGAATCGACTTTAAACAATGGGTTCCGATCTAATTAACCGTACAGGGCAAAAAATGACCAGAAACCAATAAACCAAAATAAACAGTAATTTTATATACCGCTAAAGTTCTTGATTATTTAAAGCAGGAGTTTTACAATAATGGTGGTATTGGGATTAAGGCCAATTGACTGCACAAGTGTACTAGACCTGAGCCACAGTGCCCTTCGTGAAGGGTTTTTCTGAGGGGTCCCAGACCGTATTTACGCAAGTTTTGGAGAAAAACACGGATGACTTCGAACGGCTAGGCTGACGAACTCGAACTGGGTCGAACCTGGCACCTCACGTCTACTAGCTTAGAGGACAGGACCTCTCGCCTGCTGTTGGGCCTTTATAACAATGTATTTATACATAAAAACATGCTATTAGCTTTTATTCATTTATTTATTTATTTTTACTTGAATATTAATAATCTCAAAACCTTATTTTTAAATACTGTATCAATCGAAAATGCTCAACTCTTTATTATCATTATATACGAGGTGTGGCTATTAAATAACGAGACTATTGCTGTAAAACATTTTATTTTAAATTTATACATATTTAGTTATTATCACCTTCAACATACACCCCTCCTCTATCCTTGCAACACTCCATGCGAATTTTCCATTGTTCGAAACAATGCTGGAAGTCTTGTCCTGTGAGCTCCTGCATGAAGCGTGCCGCTTTTTCTTTCACAGCTTTAACTGACTCAAATCTTGTTCTTTTTAATGCAGATTTAACTTTGAAGAACGGATAAAGGCCACATGGGGCCAGGTCAGGCAAATAAGGCGGATGGTCTAAAACTGGGATGTTGTATTTGGCTAGAAACGTTTTGACAGACAATGGCGTGTGAGCCGGTGCGTTGCCTTCATGGAGAACCCATGACTTGTTCTTCCACAATTCAGGTAGTTTTTTCCTCACCCCTTCACGGAGTTGAGTAAGCACCTCAAGATAGTAATGTTGATTAATAGCTTGACATTCAGGAACCCAGTGAAAGTACACAATAGCATGAATGTCGAAAATAAGGGATCATCATCGCTTTGAATTTCGGTCATCATCTCCAAAGTCTTCTCAGCCATCTTGGAAACGGTTGAACCACTCATAAACTCGCACACGTGATAAACAATCATCGCCATAAACTTGTTTTAATAAAAGATAAGTTTCACTAGCGGTTTTGCCAAGTTTCACGTGAAATTTCACGACAATTCATTGCTCTACTTTTACACTTATCACGTTTTAAGCAAAACGAAACAAACACCTCTTACACAAACGAAGGTTACGGCCAGACTGATTTCTCTACAAACACGGGAGGCGCTGCAATCGAAAGAGAAGGCTTTACGCTGCACACCTGTCGGTCGTTCGGATTTGGCGCATATGCAGTTCAGCTGTAGCAGCAATAGTCTCGTTATTTAATAGCCACACCTCGTAAATAAGCACAGAAATACTTTTATATTTATAGCAACAATGTAACATTTTTGTATTAGTATAAATACAAATTTGTCAAAACTGAAATATTTTAACATCACTAAGTTGCTTAGTGTAATCTGGTATGGATTATTTAGACTAAGATTATTTAAAAATGGAGATTTAACATATTTTATACGTTATACTGCATTTTCATTTCAAATGAAATTCTCAAGAGAAGGCACGCCGATGTTGTAATTTGAAATTAAAATTTCAAACGTGGCTTTAGAAGAATATTATGACAGATTTGCTAGAATTATAACTTTTTCTTGAGGCAAATAAAACAACAATTTTAGTCGATAATTAATTAACAATTATTTTAAACTACTCTTTAAAGTGTAAATTCGCAATTGTAATAAAAAAAATCATACTTAATATTTATTTTAATGTTTTATTTAACAACTTTTTTTTTTCCTTTTAATCTTTTGATTTATCATTTATCAAATTTAGATTTAACACACATCGGATGATAATTATAAGATTAAATGGAATCTATCTTTAAAGAATCAATGAAATGAAATATTTTATCTGTTCCATACCCGTGTATTATAGTTCATCCCGCTATAAGCAGCTTTTGTATTATTTAATAAAAGATTCAGTTTACACAATACTATACAGTAAAGATGGTTCCATTTCTGTAAGATGAACTGTGCTTTATCTGAATTAATTTATACAGCAGAAGTAAAATAACTATATATTGAAAGACATATACAGTACAATTCACTGTGGGGATATGTATTACCACAACTTAATTATTTATGTATGAATTTTGGTACTCTGAGAAGCATTAGTTAAGCAGCATCTGTTTGGTTAAACGACGGTATTAAATTCTTCAATAATGCCAGAAGCTAAGAAATGTCACGTTTGTCCCTTAGGAAATATATCAATTCAGAATTGAAAAGAATTGCTGATCGTGTTTTAAATCTCTATTCTCGTTAAAATTTCAGTAGACTTTATTTAAGATAGAATTCATCTACTATTTATCATTCTATCAACTATATCGATGTAATCAGGAAGATATTCCCAAAATAATCTATTTAATTTTTCAAAGCATTTGCAAAGCACCTGTAAAATAAATACTATTCACATAACTAAATCTATTAATAAAATAAATGTTTACTATAAAATTTATTATTAAAAGGGATTAAAAATTATTAAGAATGCTAAGCAAAATGAAAAAGTAGAGAAAATAAAACAGAACCGAAATTTTGGCAAATAGGAAATATATTTACATAGGAATATATTTAATAGGAAATATATTACAAATAAAAAAAAGTCCCCAAAAATGTAAAATAAACAGAAATATTTAAAACACTTTAAGTTAATGACTAATAGGGCTAACAGAATTTTACAGATCATTGTTTTCCAATAGGAAGAACTGAAGTAAAATTGTAGGAGATAAACTAGCATTAATCAGAGATTGCTAAATATTTCCTAAAAAATAATGCATTTGTAAGAATACTCAATGTTCACGTTGATTTTTATTAAGGTGCCTGCCTACCTTCGGAGGTGATTTTTTTTTAATAATTGAAAAAATGCCTATTTATCTGCATTATATGATAGATTATAGTAAAAAACAGTGAATAACCTGAAAAAAGTATGCAAAATTTAAAATATTTTGATTTTTAGGCTCAAAATATGCATAATATTTGCGAAAAAAAGCACATTTGCAAAACATCATAAGTCAAATTTAAATAAAGATATTTTTATTCTGTAATTTTATTTAGATTATTGAAAGATCCTTAAGGGAGTGAACTACTCTTAAAACTATAACCAAGTTATTTAATATTTTAGAGACGATAACATTTTTACATGCTGAAAAAATCATGAATTTACATGACAGTTCATAACTTCTATCGACAAAAAAAAAAAAAAAAAAAAAAAAAAAAAAAATTAGCTAGATTCATCGTCGTAGTTCAATCCCTAAAACAACTCCTCTAGAGCATTTTGTAAAAGTTTTATAACGTTTCAATTATAACTTTTGGAGTTATGATGTTTTGGGATAAAGCAAAATGCTAAAAATCTCATTTTGAAAAAAGCAGAAAACAGATTTAAAAGCAAGATTTTAACTATTAAACAAAAAATAATTTTAATAAGTTTCTGATTTATATCAAAGCTACTTATTTTATTTTTTAAATTCATTTTATATTCAGTAAAAAATTTCGATGCTTATATTGAGTAAAACATTTATGTAAACAAACCTTTAAGGGTCACGTCCGGTTTTAAAAACTGGTGAGTCACTAATATTAAAATGTCTGAAACTCAAGTTCGAAGCAAGATAGAAACAAAATTCAAACTGATTTAGAAAGCTAAATTATCAGGCTTTAATATGAACTCAAAAGTAGAAAATCGGAGTTTTGACCGAAAATTGCATTTTAAAGGTAGGCAGGCATCTTAAAAGAATGAAGTGTTTTTGTTTCTATGCGAATATATAGGTATACAATAAATACGAAAAATCTATAACATATAGACATCAGATTCTTTTCTTTAAGTTTTCTTCCTCTCTCTCTCTCTCTCTCTCTCTCTTTTTTTTTTTTTTTTTTTGTAAGTACCTGAATAGTTTCGTATTTAACTTATTCTAATTTTGAATTAGAGGTTTCGCTTTTAGGTTACAAATGTTCTGTTATATTTTTAAAATATAATTTTGACGTATGGGACAACATTAATATTAGAATTTGATTTTCTGAATCCAGTATATATATTTTTTCTTTACTTTTCAATAATTTGTTTTCAGGGATGCAAAGAGAATTTTCCTTCCTCAATCCCGCCCCCCCTCGCTTATTTTATTTATTTATTTATATTTATTTTTTGTTCTTTTAAAATCACTTTTCTTAACCTACAGTAGCTTCTTAGGGTGTTGTTGTAGAATTAAGACCAACTCTCTGCTCTATGGACCTAGGCTAGATGGAATGTACCCCCACGAGAATTTTTCTAAGGAGTCATAGCTTGTATTTACGGTAGTTTCTGAGAAAACTATGGAAAACAATAAGTTTTTATGCAAATAATTTAATATTTGAAAAAAAAAAAAAGGGTTTGAAAATAGGGGGTTGGTTTGAATGAGGAACACATACATACCCCGATACGACTTACATCTATTCCTTTTACTAAGTACCAAATTACCTCCCAAAGATTTCGGAGCTTTTACTTATTAATGGTAGATAAATGCACTCTTTGGAATCGAATAAATCTCTCAGGAATGTGACTTATTTTATTTCATGTGGTTTGAAAAAGTAAAACTATGTTCTGTATAACAGGACTGCTACCAAAAATAGACTTTTATTAGCTTAAACAGAAAAATATAGTAAAAAAAAAAAGATCCATCATGTTATTTTTATTTTTAAGTTTGATTTTGTGTGAAAACATGAAATCTGGTATATTAGAGTTGTGATTCTAAAAACCATATTTAATAATTATTTCTTACTTTGAAATAATATTTATGAGAGTGAATTAAAAAAAAATGCAAAATAGAAAATAGTAGAGATGGGGGCGGGGGAAGTGTAAGAACGCAAGCAAGTTCAATCCCTAGACCCTTTAGATTTCGGTTCCATGCTTTTTGATGCAAAACAATTTTCCGTTCAGAAAATGACCTAATAGCCGCAGAGCGGTTCTGCGCTCAATGGTGGTGGACGTGAGGTGCCTGATTCGATCCCAGGTCGCGCTCGTCGACCTAGCTGTTTGGAGTTTTCCGTGTTTTTCTCCGAAACTTCCGTAAATACGGGCTACGGCCCCTTAGAATGACCCCCACGCAGGACACTCCCTCTCAGGTCTAGGACCCTAGTGCTCTCAGTCGGCCTTAATCCTTCACAACCCAATCCAACCCGTTCGGAAAATTATCGTAAAAGAATGTTTTAATAAGGCGTTAAGCACTAAACAAAGTTTTTTATTAAAAACTCTTATAAAATGCTAAAAAATACTGAAAAGTTGTTATTTAAAAATATGGTAGTATATTTTTTTTTTACATATCCGTATCACCGCATTTAATTTTCTACAAATAATTATATTGAATACACCGAAATGTATAGTAACATAATTGTTAGACATGCAGGGGTCACAACAGTCCTACTTTTTTACATACGTTTTATTATTTTGTCACCACTATCTTAGAAAAATCATTTTTAATCTTCAAAAAATATTTTTCGAAAATAGTGGTAAGAAAATAAAAGTATGCAGGTAAAAACCACATATCCAGAGCTCGCACCGCGGCGACCTGTGGACATGTATCATTACGTATTCATATTACATACTTACTGGAATCAAATCAAAAATCTTATGTATAAAAAAACATTTGAATAAAATATCATTTTCTGATTTAATTATTTTTTAATACTCTTATTCTGAAATAATTAGAATTTAATAAATTAAGGAAATTTAGAAATGGATATTGGAATTGCTTTTTAGTGAGAAACAAAATTTATAATGTTGATAGATTTCATTTAATAGTTTTTTTTTTTTTTTTTTTTTTTTTTTAAGTTATAAATACATAAAAAGCACTGTTTGTATATTAATGAGGTACACCCCGAGACAAAAGGTATTTTCTTTGATTTTTCATAAAATAACATTATCTAAATTGCGCTTATCATTTATTATTATCATAAACTAACACTATTCCCGGACTAATTTGTGTTTTAAGACTAATTTAGAAAAGTTTTAAGACTAAAATTTTTCTAATTTAAGACTACACTCCGCGACAAAAAGATAGGAACAAAGGTTTTTTTTTTAATTTTTCATAAAATAACATTATCTAAATTGTGCTGATTATTTATTATCATAACAAAATATTATCATATCAAAAACATATTAAATATTTGAATCATATTCAAAATATTCATATTCAAAATAATCATATTCAAAAAAAAAAAAAAAAAAAAAAAAAAAAAAACCTTTGTTCCTATCTTTTTGTCGCGGTGTGTAATCTTAAATTAGAAAAATTGTAGTCTTAAGATTTTTCTGAATTAGTCTTTAAACAAAAATTAGTCCGGGAATGGTGTTATTTTATGATAATAATAAATGATAAGTACAATTTAGGTAATGTTATTTTATGAAAAATCAAAGAAAAAACCCTTTGTACCTATCTTTTTGTCGCGGGGTGTATATTTCTTTAATCAATATATTTGCTCAACATTACAGGTAATTTCATCAATAAAGTGTTAAAATAATATGTTTCTCTCATTTTATTAATAAGATATCAAAAATCATAATTAAAAAAAATTCGAATTTTATTTTTAAAAACTTCAATTAATACGATAATCTCATGTATTAAAGAAAACTAAATATATATTAAATGAATGGCTTTAGTAAATGCTTTCAGACTATGTAATCGCCAAATAGCAGACATCAGAAATCCATTTTTTTTTCTAAAATATCTTAAAAGATTGCTTTTTTTTTTCTTTTTCCCCTTTAATGATCATTGAAATGCAAGAAGGAATTTTTAGTTTTTATTTTGGTAATCTGAGTTTTTTTTTTTCTTTTTATTAAGTTTAATAAACATTAGTTTCTGTCGTTTAAATTTCATGAGTTTTCGTTGCTTGTATGTACGAATACATCTTTTCTGTATTTTATCTTCTTTTTTACCAGACACATTTGATGGTTAATTTCTTATGTAGATTTTGCTTCTAAACGACTAGATTTTAATTAAGCGTACTTGTTTGGTGAGTTTTATTCTGACTTTATTTTGTTTGTAGAAGAAAATAAAACACAAAATTAAGATTTAGCGATTGCTTTGTAAGTTTAAATAAAGTTCTTGCTAAGAAAAAATATATTTAACACGAGAAAGTCATAAACAAATAATGTAAATACGATGTTTTTGAACAGCAAATTAATTAAAAAGTTCCAGCAAAAAAATTTACTTAATTAAAAACGATAAATTTTTTAATTAATCATTTTTTTTTTTTTTTAAATCTGCCATTGTATTAAAATTCTAAATTGTGAAAGGAGGGAGAAAATAAAAAAATTCAAATTTCGTGCACTCTTTGCTATATATAACTAACAGTTTTATAATCTAATTTACAACCTATAATAAAATAAATATACCAAATAAAATAAAAGCCAAAATTCATGCTATTTCTTTCCGCGAAGATATTATTGAAAAATTTGAATTAAAATATCTTTTTATTTATAGTATAATTCAAATTTTATAATTCAAACAATTTTTAACCGTCACCATCATTTCATCTCGAATTCAGAGTTTTGAAATATATAGAAAATTTCTGAATATGCACTTATGGAAACTAACAATAAATGAATTGATTTTATAGCATTTTCCTATTTCCAAACAGATTAAATCCAGTATGCTAGAATCTGCAAATAACCTCTGAAATGTTGAACGAGTAGCTTAGCTTAAATCAAACTAATGAATGAACCTAGTAAAAGTAATATTAATGAGGCGTTCCTTTCAAATTATTAACTGCTATTTTCCATATCTCAGTTTCAAACAGACGGTTTATAAAGAAACAATATCAGAATGTGTATACTGAGTAATGGTTTTGTTATAAATATTTCTCATGATGAATAATACACATAAAGAATACCTTATTTATGTGTGATAATATAACATAATAAAATACTTTACAATTCATAACTTTATTTTGGAAATTTCGTCAACGAACCAACAATTCCACAAAAAATGAGAAAACGAAGATTGAGGTTGTGTGGATTTAATGTAGAATTAGAACTATCATCTGAGATGGCCCGGAGACATGCTATCAAAAATTTAATCTTCCGCGGAGGGAATCGAGAAAAATAAAAGAAGTTGAGGTTAAGCGGGTTTAAGTTGCACTAGAGGCAGACATTGGACAATTGGAGACTGCCAGAGATTTTACTCTAGTAGGAGGTTTGGAGACATAACATCAATATTTTGATGCTCTGCAGATGGGACAAAAGAAAAAAAAAAGACGAAAGAAAAAAGAAAACGTAAGTTTGTTTTACTTTATTTACTTTATTATTACAAATTATTGTATCTATTTTTTATTTATTTATTTATTTTTTAAATAATTACGTCCTCATTTAAATTGGCTTACATATTTTCTAACGGTGCCTGCATCCTTTCAATACGTCATTTTTAAAAGTATAAAAATTCGAGTTTTAGTTTCTCACTTTATTTACAAGATATATATATATATATATATATATATATATGATTAGGACTTTCGCATTGAACATAACTTGCATCCGTCGCATTTTGCCCATACTATAGCAATAATGCGACGTAAAACTTACCCAACATCAACAATAATTTTCATTAAAAAATGTGCAAGGTGTGAAGAAACGCGTCAATTTTTGAAGTTCCAATTTTTCTTGTGATCGCAAACTACAGAATTGGCAAAGTGTAACCATAAAATGCCTTGCTTGCAACTCGGTAGAGTTCGAGTGGGTTCAAAATTGCACTGTAGCTACGCAGTGGAAAATTGACGACGGTCGAGAACTCACACTTAGGGATGTTCCGGAGACATGCTATCATAATTTTTTACCTCTTCGAACGAGATTGTTTCCCCACTTCGGTAAACCTCAGACGGATAGAAAATACTAGACTACAATATTTAACTTTCTTGACATCAAGAAAGTACACACACATGTATTTTGGCTATCATTTTGCAGCTTTTCTGTTGTGATTGAACATCTAAAATTTTTACCAGGGAATTAAGTACCGTGCAAATTATTTTCTATAATTTTTTCAAGAAAATCGGCTATTAGCATTTGAAAGAGTCTCCTTGGGAGTAATCCATTTTAACTAACATTTGAAATATTCATCAAAAATATTTATCAGTAACAATTCGGACATTAACCCGTTAATACTACATTACATTACATTAAATTAACTTATATTCTTATTTATTTTAACTAACAAACAAACACTGGTTGACGGTGTTTTAATGAATAATATATAGTGGGGGGAAAATACATATTGCATTACATTTGAAGTAAATCTCGTTAATTAAAAATGCCATACTTTGTTTTTGGAGTACAAACTAAGCAATTTTTGTAAAATTCGAAGAGTTCAACGTTAAATTATACACTCATCTACCTTCTTCGAGAAGAAAGTCCATTACCCGTATTTGTAACAAATTGTTGTAAAATGCAGCGAATTGACCATCAGTAAGGATAACTTCCATTCTTCGAGAAAAAAATATCAAGACAGATTTACGGGCATAACTTTATTTTCACGGTCCATGACTGGAACACTTTTTGCTGGTTCCCAACTGTAACCTTGTGTAACGTTTTTAACAGTGTAATTTATATATATATATATATATATATATATATATATATATATATATATAATGCTATTTTATTTAATATTGGTAATAAAAATAACTGTTAAGTATAAAGGAAAAAGCTCATAGCTTAAGCACTAATCTGGCCATTTACTGAAGAAAGCTGATATTTTTTCGGACAGACCATAAAAATGAAATAGTCTTAAGATATATATATATATATATATATATATATATATATATATATAAACTACTTTTATAAATGACGGAGTACAGTGTAAATTATCTCTTACGATATTACACATTTTTTGAAATCATCTCAAAACTGAAAATCGACCTCAAAAGTTATATATTTCTCATTTCTAGACTTTTATAAAGAAAATTAAAATAAAAAAATACATTAATTTTAAAATTCTACATTTAAAAATAAAATACATGTGTTATTATTAATTTTTAAAAATAGCAGAAAACTACAGAGTTAGTTCTAATTTTTTTTATTTTTTTATTTATTTTATTTTTTAGAGTTTTATATTTTTACATTATAGCATGACTACGACAGAAAAATTTTGAAAAACAAAACATATTTTTCAAAAATGAATTTTCCCAAATAATGACAAGATTAGATAAAGCTTATAATCCTGTAATATTAAAAAGTTCTGAACTTCTTTAACAACTGAAAATTGAACAAAAAAATAAGATACTTTCGACATTTTCATGTGAACATAATAAACAATTTTAATCAAAATTCTTGGTTGAATAAGAAATAAAATTATCATTTATATTGAAAATAAAATCATTTTTTATATTGAAAATAAAATCTAGATATCTGCAAAGATTTTTTTAAATTAATTTTATTTATTATTTTTTTTAACCCATCAACTGCAAAGGTAAAAGCGCAATATGTATGGAGTATTTTTTTAAAAAAACATTTCAGCAAATAAATAAAAGAAATTAATCGCATGCTCGTGTTGAAAAATAGATACATTAAAAAAATATATATATATATAATAACAATCCGAACTTTTTGTGTAACTGAAAATATAATGAAATATATATATATATTTTTCAATATTTTATGGAAATAAATTTAATCAAAATTAGAACAAAAAAATAAAATAAAAAGTGCCACTACTATCTTTAAAAAATCTGTGTACAGTTCGACCACCTGATACGTAGAAAGATAAATATCCGGTAAAGTAGTGAAAATGGGCAAATCCATTTAGTAATAGAGGTTTTAATCAGACTTTCGGAAAGGAGAAGCATTCAATGCTCAGTTAAGTATAGTTAAAGAAAGAAATTTGAAAAAGAAATTTTTGAGTAAAGCTGTTTTGAATGATTAAAAATTACGGAGAAATCTGATATTTCCGCCACTCTTTGGAACTTATTTAATAACCTAATTCAATAGTACATTTATTATTATTATTATCATTACTATTTATTTCATGATTTTTAAGAAATTCGTAATAAAAATAATAATTGTAACAGTAAAATTTTCATAACGACATTACGCAAATTTGCAGCCCAAAAAGAAAAAAAATAAATAAATAAATAAAAATTTACATTTACTTTAGTTTGAAAATGATAAAAATATAATAAAAAATATTAGAATATTTCATGAAATAATATTAATATTGAAAATAAATAAATCAATGTATAATGATTTAAAATTAGAGGCATGTATGCTAAATTATTATAAAGCAAACAAGGCTCAATGAGGCGATGAAAATAAAAATATTTCAGATGTGCACAAGTAAATAACTTGCACATCCCCCCCCCCCACCCTACTCTTTATGGATTCGCATTTATTGTCCATTTAACGAAATTTCACACAATTCATATGAAATCCGTTCCTGAAGAATATGTTTTAAATGAATTATATATTTTTTGGTAGCTTATCTAAGGCAGCATTAAAAGTGAACATGAATATCTACAGGGTTTTTATTAATTTACTTTCTCTGTTTGGAGGCAAATACAGCTAAAACTAACAAACGAATGCAACTAAATTTCATATACACTGGGGAAACCACGGGGAGATGATTTCCTCAAAGAAAAAGATTAGTACCAAATAGCACCAATAAGAGACAATTTGGCGATGCTGTCACGTACGGACTGTAAAATTTGCCTAATCTACCTCAATTGTGTGAATTTTCACATATTACACATGGTCTTGGGGACGCCAACGTTGATTATTAAAAAAATATTTTCGTCGAATTCAATACTATATGTTATCCATTTTTGCATGTGAATTTTTATTCGAACAATAATGAAACATTACCGAAACCCTCTTTTATTCATTCGTTCTAAAATGTTACCTTATTCTTTTTACCAGCTCTAAATCAACACCACCTGTAATAATGCTTCCGAGCTGAGCTCTACGTCACGGATGATCGGCCGATTTCATCCAATCCCCACGATCGAACATGTATCATATGAAGCGTTGATTGGATAAAATCGGCCGATCTTCCATGACGTAGAGCTCAGCTCGGAGGCATTATTACAGGAGGTGTTGTCTAAATTCATGTTATGCACTATGAAAGTTACATAATTTACTTCGATTGTGGAAAATGGATGCTGTATATGTGGAAACAGTGGCAAAATACCCCAGCCGGCGACATTTAGTACTGTTTCTTTTTCTATGTGTAAATCCTTTCCCCCATGTCTTCCATATATTTCATATTAAATTTGGTTTCATTCCATCAATTAGTTTTAGCTGCAGACGACTCCAAATAGGAAAAAGTAATTTTATGGTCACTCTGTGCATTCATAACAAAACATTTCAACTGAAAAAGAAAAAAAAAAAAAAAACTCTACGCAAAACTCATAATCTTGTTACATTAATGAAAATTTTTAAAATTTCCTTTAGAAGTGAAAACTGAAGTGTGTCTTTCAAAATGAATTTAATATTGTTTTGGCATAACGCAGCCACTACAGAATAAAAAGTGCGATACAGTTAATTATATTTCTTTTTAAAGCATTTCATCAAATAAAGAAGAAAAGACTACAGAAAGCTCATAATCCTGTTATACTAGAAAGAATAAAATAAATAAAATTTAAACTACTTTTAGTAATGAAAAAGGAACTAAAAAAAAAAAAAAAGTGTTTTTAATTTTCTCATATAAACGCAGAAAATCTGAAAAACAAATTTAATCAAAATGCCAGGTTAGAAAAGATATATCTTCAAAGATCTATCCATAAATCTAGTTAGAGTGAATTTTTGGGATAATTCATACACTACAGAATCAAAAGTGTGATACGTTTGAGTATACTACTTAAAAAACATTTCATAAAATGAAGAAAAGAAGACTACGTAAAGATTATAATTTTGTTGTATTAAATACACACATACACACACATGTATATATATATAAATTTGTTTTTAAATTAAAAACGAACTAAAGAATAATATGGGTGTTTAATTTTCTGACATGAATTTAGAAAAAGTAAAAAACAAATTAAATCAAAATATTAGGTTAAAAAATAATGATAATAAAATTATTTATATATATCTTTAAAAAATCTAAGCTATCTATAGATTTTTAAAAAGTGAATTTTATATGATTTATATGTATATTGAGCAGCCATTTTATTATGACCCCCTGATAGTTTTATGAAAATCAGTTATTACGTGTTGCCGTTAGTTAGCTAGGGTAATATGAAACAAGAACGAAAAATCATGAGATATGCATTCATTATTAACACTTTCCAAATGTACGTAATTGTTGCATCGTATAACCTTCAATGCTCTTTGCCTACGTAATCACACAACGGACATACAGTAGTTCTGAAAGACATACAGATAGACTAATTGAATTCCTAATCATTCTTAAACATTGTCAGAAAGTGTTAAAAATGCTTAACACAAAAGAAAACGTAGCCCTTATATTCTAATTACAGCCCTTAATGAATCTGAATATTTTAATGTAGTCCTGAAAATCTGAAGGTCAACAAAATCATATTCTATACAAAATATTATTTTAGCATATTAACAATAAGTGCCAATTTCTTTATGATTTTTACAATAGAAAGTCCTTTAAATGTAATTTATAAAAATTTCTGCCCCAAAATGCAATGTATTGGTATTTTTTCGGGTTTCCCTGTACACAAACCAGTTGCGCAGGACCTATTAATGCCATTTAAAATAGGGAACATTCCATAGTAAGTTTAAAAAATATACATATTTTTTTAAAAAATTCTGAAAATATTTACGGACGCTGAGGGCTGGCAGACGGACAAATAGACAGATGGACAGTCGGACAGATAGATACACAAATTGAAATCAGATTAACGTTTAAAAAATGTTAAAAAGTGTTAAATTGCTTATTATAAACGGAAATGCACTTCTAGCAGATTTCCAATAGAAGCCCTCAATATAACTGAATATTTTTGTGTGGCCCTGTAAATCTAATACTAATCATATTACATTTTGCAGAAAGCATTGTTTTGTGCATATGAATAACATATTTCAATTTTATTAAGATTTGTTCAAAGTAAAGTTAAAATTTGGTTTATAGAAATACCTCTCATAGAACGAATGCTTTGGAATACTTTTGGGTGCCCCTGTAGACAAACCAGTGGTGGTATTTACTACATTTTCTACAGCAAACATTCGATAGTGAACTTGAATAACATATTTGAATTTCATTGAAATTTGTGTAAAATAAAGGAATTAAAATATAGTTCATAAAAAATATCTCTCATAGAACACAATGCTTTAGAATACTTTTGGGTATCCCTGTACACAAACCATTAAAAGTATTTACTATATTTTCAGTAGGGAACATACGATAATGAACTTAAATATCATATATCAGTTCCAAGAAATTCCATGAATATTTACGGGAGCTAGAGCCCGGAAAGACAGACAGATAGACAGACAGGCAAACCGAAGTCATTAGCCCTTTTCAACCATATTGGAAAGTGTTAAAGTGTTAAAAACATTTAGAAAGTGATAAAAACGATTAATGTAAACGAAAATGCAATTCCAGCAAATTTCCTATAATACT
Source organism: Salticus scenicus (assembly GCA_963930645.1). Lineage (NCBI taxonomy): Eukaryota > Metazoa > Arthropoda > Arachnida > Araneae > Salticidae > Salticus > Salticus scenicus. The sequence goes on along the minus strand of OZ005657.1, from coordinate 80,631,227 downwards.
CATTAATGGAACTGAATGTTTTTGTGTGGCCCTGTAAATCTAATGCTTATCATACTGCATTCTATGGAAAGCATTCTTTTGTGCGTATGAATAATATATTTTCATTTTATTAAGATTTGTGCAAAGTAAAGTTCTTAAAATTTGGTTTATAGAAATACCTCTCATAGAATGCAATGCTTTGGAATACTTTCGAGTGTCCCTGTATATAAATCAGGGATGGTATTTTTTCCATTTTCAATGGGGAACATTCGATAGTGTACTTGAATAACATGTTTGTTTTTCATTATGGTTTGTGTAAAATAACGGCATTAAAATATGGTTTATATGAATACCTGTCATAGAACACAATGCTTTATATAATTTTTTCGGGTGTTCCTGTACACAAACCAGTAAATGTATTCACTCCATTTTCAATAGCGAACATCCGATAGTGAACTTGAATAACATATACGAGTTTCAAAAAATTCCATGAATATTTACGGAGCATGAACACGGACAGACGGACAGACAGACAAATCGAAGACATTAACGTTTTTCAACCCTTTTGCAAAGTGTTAAAAAGAAAGCTGATCTCCTGAAGTAGTATGATACTAGATTAATTATTTGTGAATGTACGAGATAAAACTCTATTTTCTCGAACTTTGAAAGTTGAGATAAAAGTAAGATCTTTGACGTATGAGGCAAGTAATCAGCAAAACTACCACATTCGGGAAATGCACGCGAGCAGCTGAAGGGAATGTGCATCAAAACTGGCTTGTCAGACAAAATACTGGTCTGAATGGGTAAATTGTGATCATCATCTCTTGGTGAATGATCCCGCAGAACAGAGAATCTCCTGAATTGTAACAAAAATTACAACAAAAACAGTACAGCAAATTTCAGCAGATCTTAAGTAAAATCACCAAAAATTATTTCTGAGCATTTTCTGCGCCGTGGGTATGGTAGTAGGGGCATTGTACGGGTTCCTAAAGCTCGTGCGAATAGTACTGGGTGGTCATAATAAAGTAACCGCTCAGTGTACAGTCGGTAACAAAAGTGTCCGAACACTAGCAAAAATTCCTATGTAAAAAAAAAAGTACACTTCATACGGTTTTGTTAAATAAATCCTTGTCGAATCCTGTTCTTAGTTAGTGTAAGAACATGATTCAATAAGGATTTATTTAACAAAACCGTATGAAGTGTACTTTTTTTTTACATAGGAATTTTTCCTAGTATTCGGACACTTTTGTTACCGACTGTATGCATATGGCTTAATTCATCTACTACCGTATAGACAGTGCGAAACGATTGAATATTATTTTTACAAAATGTTTTATAAAATAACGAAAGGACTACGCAAAGCTTATAATAGTGTTCCACATTTCTATTATAAATGAAAAAAGAAGCAGAAAAATAATGTGAGAGTTCATTTTTCTTTAATAAACGCAGAAAAAGTGAAATAAAAATTAAGTTTTAGGTTAAAAAATATCTTCATATTACAAAAAAAAAAAAAAAAAAAAAACTACGAATATGTTTTTAAATGAATTTTTGGCATAACTCATCCACTATAGAATAACAAGTGAACTGTGATCGAGTGTATTTCTTACAAAATATTTCATTAAATAAAGAAGAAAATACTGCGTAAAACTCATAATCCTGTTACACACACATACATATCTATATCTATATAGAAATGGTTTTTAGAAATGAAAAAATAAATATATATATGTATATATATATATATATATGGGTGTTTAATTCTCCCATATGAACGAGAAAAAAAAAAGATAATTAAAATTTAAGTTAAAAATTTAGTCCAGAATATCTATTTCTGAATTTGCTTCAAAATGAATTTTTTGCGTAACTCATCCTCAACAGAAACAAAAGTGCAATATGGTTTTGTATACTTCTTACGAAACATTTACTTAAATGAAGAAGAAAAGATGAGGAAAATCACACAATCTTCTAACCCTAACTTGCTATTGCCCGCGATTTCTCCAACCACTATTTTTAAATAGCACTACAGTACCTGGCCAAATTATTAGACCAAAGAAAATATTTAAAATATTTTTGAAATTGGAAGTTTATTATACCTGACCTGTTCAAAATGATTATTATTTAATTAGTGTTACCTTAAGCTTATTTTAGTACCTTTATTACAGTAACATTTTCAAGCTGGCAACACAAGATAGTTATTATTCTGTGATACAGTGGCATAGGTGTAAACATGCATTATAGCCTAAAATTTGTTCTGCTTGTTTATTTTGGATTGTAGCAAATATTTTGCTGCAAAAGGTAAGTTTTGCATTGTTATTAATATTGTGGGGGATATTTAACATTTTTATTCATTTATTATCATAGAAATATTTTGCTCCTTTATTTTATGTGGGAAGAAAGGCTGACCTTTCACCAAAGAGAGTAGGGCAGGTTTATGGTCTACTGAAGGACACTAAACTGACCCAAAATCAAATTGCAGTAAAGGTAGGATTATCCAGAAATTCAGTAAAAATATTTAAAAAAAAAATGGTCTTAAACATAAGTTTGGATCCATCAAGGAAGAATAATAATGGACGAGCTCGCATTACAACGCCAAGGACGAATCGAAAAATATGAGACGTTTCTATAAATAACAGAAAGAAACCGCTATGCATGTTAATGAAATAAGTTCAAGATGAAGGCATTAATATATCAGAAAGAACTTTGAGACGTCGCTTGGCAGAAAATAAACTCATTGCCACGAAACCGGCTCGCAAGCCAAGGCATACAATGAAGAAAAAACGCTTGGAGTGGGCAAAAAAGTACAAAACAAAAATTGGACAATAGAAGACTGGAAATAGGTATATGGCTATTTATTTTGATCAACGATATATTGACATTTATAATGAATGTAAATAAATTAAATTAAAAACAATTTTGTTTAATTTTCAGGTTAGCTTCTCTAAGGAATCAGTTTTTCATGTTTTAACCGAAAAAAAACAAATTTGTTCGGCGGCGTCCAAACGAGAAATACAAGTCAGATTGTATTGTTCCGACCATTAAACATGCTCCATCAGTCATAGTGTGGTCTGTCATATCAGAAAAAGGTTTTGGTCCTCTTTATGTGGTCAAAAATACGATAAAACAAGACCAATACCTGAAATTCTTACAAACCAGGCTAATGCCACAAATGCAAGAATGGTTTTCTGGAGACGAGGAACCAGTTTTCATGCATGATGGTTCTCCATGCCATAAAGCTAAAAGTGTATCGAAGTATTTAGAGCGAAAAAAAATGAAAGTTCTTGATTAGCCTGGCAACTCGCCTGATATGAACCCCATTGAAAATGGTTGGGAGTTGCTGAAAAAAGAAATGTAAAAGAAAAATATAACCAATAATGTAGAGTTGCTGGAATCTTTAACATACGAGTGGAATCATAATAAACATCTTCAAGAAACCATCCAAGCATGCATAGAAAGTATGCCTCATCGTGTTAAAGCAGTTTTAATTGCCAAAGGTGGCCATATGAAATATTGATTTTTCTGTTAAATTTAAATTATTAATTTTTTCTTTCTTCAATAAGTATTGTATTGTAAAAAAAAAAATTGTCATTGTATTCCTTAATGTATATATTTTCGAAATATAAATGAAGAAAATATTTGTTTTAATAAAATTCTTCATTAAAAAGGTAGTAAACATGAAAAAATGTATAATTTACCAGTGGTCTAATAATTTGGCCAGGTACTGTATTTTGTAATATTTTTATACGACAGAATAATGTAAAGGATACTATAGGAAAAAGGTAGTGTTTGAAAAAAAAAATAATAAGATGGTAGCAACTCTTTTTTACAACCAAATTCAAAACTGTACTAACTAATTGTGCAACTGAAAACTGAACTATAAAAAAAAAAAAAAAAAAAAAAAAAAATAATAATAATAATAATAATATTTTGCATGTGAAGAAAAAATTCAAAAATAAGAAACTATCAGTATTATAATTTAAGTAATGAAAACTAATGTTTGTAATTTATATACATATAAAAAAAAGTCGAGTTATCCGCAGAAACTGATCTAAAATATTTTAATATTTTTTACTATAACTTATTCACTGCAGAATTAAAAGTGCGATATGAATGAGTATATTTTTAACAAAACATTTCACCTAAAAAGAAGAATAATCTAGGCTAAGCTCATAATGCTGTTATGTAAAAACTTATTAAAATTCGCAGTCTACGAAGCCATAATAAAAGTATACTTTTTAAGACTTGTTTCATGTTTGCTTTTAGCTACTCTTTTCTTTTTAGTTAAAAGAAATAATTATAATTTAAAGTACCTGTAAAAATAAGCTTGGAACAAGCACATAAATAGATTTCTTCATTGGCAGCATGAAGAAATTTTAAAAAAGATTTTGTGTTTAAAATATTCATACGAAATAACAAATAGTTATGGCTCTATTCCACTAAAGTCATTTCTATGGCTTTACCTTTTTTTGCTAAGAAATATGACCAATGGCCAAAGAAATAAAATATTTATTATTGTACATACAAATAAATAAATAAATAAACAATAAAAATAAAAAATATATATAAAACAGCAAGCATTTTTCTTATGAATTTAAATGCATTTTTTTCCCTTTAGACTAATGTTTTAAATGGCATTTAATTTTACACAGCACTACTTATTCTTTATAATATGTGTATCGGGATTAAAAGTATGAGGAACATTAAAAAAGAAGAAATATTTGTATTAATCTATTTAAATATGTGATTTATTTTTAATTATTAAATTAACATTACTTGAGTTTTTATTTGTACATTAAAATTAAAGAACTTTTCAAAAGATTCCTTGCAAAACAGTAATTGAAAATTACTGAATTTAATGATGGTTTTAAAAATTATGAAATTTGAATACAATGCGAATATAATAAATTATGTAAACGGCAACAGAAGTTAATTAGATAAATTTTAAATCATATATTTTTGTCTTTAGAAAGTATTTTGTAATATATTTTTAAATTTTAGAAACTTTTTTCGCCCAGTTTTAGTCACAGCGTCTGATAAAAGTTAGGAGTACTCTATCATCACTATTTTAACAATTATTTTTGACTGAAAATTGACAGAAATACATTGTTAAAGTAAGAATATTTTCTTTTCTTTTCTTTTCTTTATAGTATTGTCTAACTGACTTTACGTAAATAAGGACATGAGACGTCAATATTTTCTAAAAACAAATAATAAAATTTAAAGCATTGAATTTCTCTCATCAAAAAAAAAAAAAAAAAAAAAAAAAAAAAATTACACTGCTCGGCAAAAAAAGAAAAAAAAAAAAAAAAAACTTTTTTTCGAGATCTGATAATTATTCTTGCTGTTTCTTATGTAAAATGACCTCCTGAATTCGAATATGACTCCCATTTTGCCCAGTCACCCACTGTTTTCTAGATATACCACCCCCTTTCTCAATTTGTTTCCCTGTTCGATAATTTTATGACCATGAATTTGATTTGAAGAATGAAAAATAATTAATTTAACACCTAAAGACAAAAAAATGTTAAGTTTAAAAATAACATTAATAACAGATTAAAAAATATAAGATATGTAATGTATAATTTCAGTGGCAAATCCCCCCCCCCCCCCAAAATTTTTCTTTGTCGCAACTGTCCATGTTTTAGAATTTTCCAACTCTGTAGCCCCTCAGAAGATATTTAACGGTTAAAATAATCCCCCCCCTCCTAAAAATCAAATTTATAGCCATAAAATCACCGAAGGTTATAAAAATAGGGGGCCATTCCTAAATAATCTATTTAAAAAAACTTTTAAAACCCAAATTCTTATTATAGCGTATCATAAAAATCTTTTCGAAGTTAGAATAAAATTTAATTTGGAAAAAAAAATAAAAATAAAAAGTAACTTTTTTGTTTATTAACCAAAATTGGGGAAATTTGAACTGTGTAAAGAAAAGAGAAATTATTTCTTAAAATTAACAGCAGATGGCAGCGCCACACGATTGCCTATAAGTTTTGTGATTGATTTCATTTTTTGATTAAGGGCCAATATCTGCAATTTAATTATTCGTTTGAGGCATCTTTTTATTATTATTTTAGTTTATTATTATTTTTTTATATTATAACTTAACATTTTACTGATTTGGTTAATGTTTATGTGTTTTCGTAATCATTTTTATTTTGTATTGTTAATTGTTTCATTGCAATTTTAGTGAATATTCCGCCCAATAGAGGGCGCTTGTAGTCCACAAAAAACTTTATTTGCTTCTAAAAAGAGATGCAAGAAAAAGGCTTCTTTAAAAAACTCTTCAAAAATTCTTAAGATACTGTGTAGTCAACGATAAATTTTCTTTTATCAATTGACATCTTTTCCAGTAATTGTCTGCAAAAATTAACACTCCGGACCTTCAGGGTATCGAACACGGGAACCACCGGATCACTAACATGGCGCTCTAACCACCTGAACCACGGAGAGACAAATGAAAAAACTTGTATTTACCTTAAAATAGAGGCGCATTTTTTATTTGGTCGAGATTCACAAACATACCGTAGTTAATGACAGTAAGTACATAAGAATTTGGAAAAAACGGTGGGTGATAGGGCAAAATGGGCGTCCTATTCGGATTCAGGAGGTCATTTTACATAAAAATATGCTGAAATGGTGTTAGAAGCAATTTTCATGCTGAGCAATGTTACTGTTAAAAACAGTGATGGTCGTATGACTCGGGCTTAATCAGGCTCGGTTTATCACTGAACTATCAAAAGCTAAATTTACTACCCAAGTAAATGTGAACATACTCTGTAAAGAAACTATTATTTTATTACTATAACTCCGTATGTTAATGAATTTTATTGAAATATTTCCATTCAAGTAAATACATGTATTGCATTTTTAAAACATTACCATTTTATCATAGAACAAACATGCAATTCTGGAAATCTATTAACAAATTAATTTTGCAGCTCGTCATTTTCCAACATAAAAAAGTATTTTTACAAAATAGAAAAAAAAGAAATAATACATTTAAAATGTTAATTAGAATAGTATTTTCTATTCTGTTCCAAATGTTAGCGTACAGGAATGCTTACGTGGGACTAACTTTTTCACATATAGTCAGCAGCAATACCATTCGAGAGCAAGCAAAAATTCCTATGCAAAAAAAGTACACTTAATACTGTTTTGTTAAATAAATCCTTGTCGAATCATGTTCTTAGACAGTCTAAGAACATAATTCGACAAGGTTTTATATAACAAAACAGTATTATAAGTGTACTTCTTTTTTGTAGGAGTTTTTCCTAGCACTCGAATAACTTTGCTGCCGACTGTACGAATAATTTTGTATAACAGCTCTATAAATAAGTAGGAAAAGTTTAGTAAACAAAGAAAGATAAAATTCTTAACATTAAACAAATTAAAGTATAATTTGATGATAGACAAATATTAATAACTCGATAATGATCAGTTGTTTTCCCTAATAAAGAGGTTTCAATAACAAATTTCAGCACTATAACAAATATTTTTCTCATATAAAGGCAAACAGATTGACATTGAACAGTAAGAAATAAAGCCGAAAATCGATTTTTTCGTTTCTGTTTTATGAAATCTCAAGAGAAAAAAACCGTATCGTTAGTAATTTCGTACTTCTTTTACAGAGTATTATCACGTCAGGAATAAATAAAAAGCCTTTTTTTTTTTTTTTTAATGTATTTCTTTTATTATTATTTGAATAAGGTTTGTATTAGGAAATGATTTGCCGAAACGAATCCATAAATGATCAAATATACGTTGAGGATTTACTTACTTACTTCGGATGATGATATACTGATGATTAAATAAAATGATGTGCTGTGATTTTTTAGTGAAAGTTTTTGAATGTAAGCAAATATTTGTTTTGAATTTTGTATTAACAAAACATAAAAAATTGCAAATTAAGAAATTTTTTTCGAAATTCCGTTAAACAACATATTTCATGAACAATACTTTTCTACGGGCTAAAATTATATATAAGAAAAATTTTTTGAATTATGTAAGCTTTCTTGTACATCACACTTTTATCTAATTAATCAAATTCTTTCTCTTTCTGTATGTATAGAAAAGTTAAAAAAAAAAAAAAGTAATTGTAAAAATAGAAAAGAAAATGTTTATAAAGGATTGGAGGTGAAAAATCTGAAATCTGCCATCAAATTTGCCATCCATTTTATCAGTATTTTTTTTTTTTTTTTTTTACTTCTAACGAAAGCAGTTTATCATAATAAATTTAACATTGTTTTTTGTAGTTTGTTATAAAATGCAATTTAATAATTTCTGTTTTAAATAAATCCTCATTTTTTGCATTATGTAAGCTTTTTTATGCATATATATATATATATATATATATATATATATGTATATGTATACACACAGATGTAATTATATCCGACATAAAACCTTTTAATACGAAAAAAAAAAAAAAAGGAAAATGGCCATTCAAAGCAAATTCATCCAAAGTATTGAAAATTCAACTAATCAAATTTTGAAATATTGGCTAATTAAAGGATATTAGTTATTTGATTATTAGAAGATATAACTTTTTTGACAATCTTATTAGTTCATGAAATTTATAAAAATAAATAAATAAGTAAATAAACGAAAATTTTGTATTTCAGGGGGAAAAAAAAGGAATTATATGTCTTTTTTTTTTTTTTTTTTTTTTTTTAAACAGATATCAATTATCATGACAAATGCATCTTTACATTGACACTTATGTAGTAACAAATAATCTGGTGTGTCACTCACACGATTTTCTCTTACCCTACATTTCAATGTTGTAAAGACAGATAGCATATTAAGCCTTAAAATCAATAAGGTACAGTAATAGATTTCAATCTAGTTTAAAAATAATCTAAAATGGGTTTAAGGACAACTTTGTTTCACATATAATTCTGTGTGAGGAGGGGCTACCGCTCCCGCAACTCCCCGTTCAATTATAGTACCTACATTTATTTAAAAAAAAATAATATAAATAATATTCAAAGCTGTTATTAATTTCCCTTGAATCTTCCTAGTCTTCATGAACTTTTCAACCAGTAAACATATACCATTTGCAAAATATCTAGTCTAAGTTCCATGCACTTACTTTTTTTTTTAACGTTATGCTGATAACTGATATACATGCAGAGCAATCGCAAAACACTTTACTTTCGTATTCAGGGTATATTAAAACATATTATACAAAATACAAGAGTGAGAAATTGAATTTAAAAATATTCTGTTTACAATATGGGCACGAGAAATTAATTTTCTTTCATAAACAGCGTTCGATGGCAAAGTAAAATGTAGCAAAGCGCTTTCATTAATTACACTCAATAGAAAAGAACGTTTATCTGAATTTTGAGTAGCCTCTTTAACTGCACATTTTCTCCCAATAACATCCTTAGGATATGCTGTAGATAAAAAGACATCTCAGAGACATCTTCAGGATGTACTATGGATAGGTATGCTGTTAGGACCAGTATATTGTTTATAAACTATATACACTTCACATTGTGTACTTAAATATAGTCATAAGTAAAGCACATAAAACAAAATGAAATACACATCCAGTAATATCTAGGTATTACTCCAATATATCCAAATACTTTGGGTAACCCTGTAAATGAATGATGCATGATTTCCGTGTTACAATCTTTACAAAACATTCTTTTTTGTATACAAAAGATATCCATTTTGTTTAGAGCAGCCTATATAACTAAAAGAAATTTCGCCCTTACACGTAAGGCATTTGAATTCTGTTTGGATGGCCCTGTACATGAACCCTTTGCTTGATCTCAACGAAAAAATTAGTGTAGCATCTCCATATGATACAAATGTATAATACCGAGTTTGGTTTTTCTGATACAATTTATTTTTGAGATATGGTGATAACAGACACACCCACGGACCAACGCTAAAAGCATGTTTTTTGGATCGTGGGACCTCAAAACGTAAAAATATAATAAAATCTCCATTTAGAAAATTTGACCCCAAAACAATACTTTCTCTGCCATATATGTGGGTAAAAGAAAGTAAAAAATGGGCACTTATACAAGAAAAATTATCAGCAAGGATGACAACTAAAGCTATGCACAAAGTTCGCTTTTTTTTTTTTTTTTTTTTTTCTTTTTCTCGTAAAATAGTTTTTATTGTCGATCTGACTGACAATTTTTTTTCAGTACTTTTTATTTTCCCCCTCAAATCAAAAACATATAACTTTAGTATTTCTTAATGGTGTTTCCCCACTAAAAATAATCCGAAGATATTCTTAAGAAAATAGTATTTTCTTAAGATTTTCTTCAAATATTTTAAAATATTTTGAAGTTTTATCTTTTTTTATAAAATATCTTCAGAAATTTTAAGGACATTATGAAGAAATTTTGTAAATTTTCTTAAGAATGGGCAAAATAACTTAAGATAGTCTGTAGATTTTCTCCAAAATTATCTGCAGAATATCTTGGGATTATTTTTAGCGTGGTTACCCGTAAGAAAATTTTAAAATCTAGCATATTAAGAAAAGACTCCGTGTCTAAAACGTGATTCACGCAGAACATGACTGAAACGTGACTAAATTTGTCATACAATTAAAAAATATGAAAACTGATTATACGCTTTTAAGATTTCTACTTATTAAAAAAAAAGTGGATTGACTAATACAAAGTAATCTGCAGAAGTGCATGTCACGTTGCTTAAATAATTAGAATTTAATAAAAGAGATAATATAAGTTAATAAATATAATTTCTTAATTCATTTTATAATCTGTTTTATAATCTATTTTATAATGAATCCATTTTTTAATTCATTCTTTTGCACTAGTGTATATATTTTAATCATGATGAAGGGTCGTACTTAATTATTTCAATTCGAAACAATTGTTGCGAATTTTTACAAATTGGCTTTGCTTACTAAACTGTTATTCTTTATTCTTCCACACTTGGATTTCGGAGTATTTGACGGCAAAGCGCACCATTTAAATAAATTGAGGAGGAAAATTTATATACTAAAACTTAAGAAAAAGAAAATAAGCAATGTACATTTAAATTCATTTTAGACATAAATAAAAAAAAAAATAAAAAAAAAAAAACGATTTAGAAAAGAAACAATAAAAAATTATAATATAGTCCGGAAATACTTTGAAAAATATTTTCCAATACATGCAAATTTTCAGAAACTATAGGGTAATGTTAAATATTTCATCAATCATCGATTTAGATTTGTATGTCATTTATTTTTGTTAGTCTCCTGTTTACTGAAGCAAAAAATTTCGTAAAATGCATGTGTCAGTTTCGTTCCATTAAAGTTTAATGTCATTTTTCAAAAGTAAAAAGAAAAAATTCGAAATATAAAATGCCACGAAAATTTTTGATTAATGCTAATTCTATATTTTTATAAAAATCGATATAAACTTAAAGTCCATTTTGGAAAATGTTAAAATTTATTGAATAACGTAAATATATTTTGTTTGAGTGCATTTAGTTTACGGGATTTTTAAGATAGGAGGAAAATGATAATCAAAAGAAAATAGAAAATGTTTCAAATATATTAGAGGTAAAAATTTGGGAAAATATTAAAACTTGTTACACATTCTATTCATAATTTTTTTTTTTTTTTTTCTAGCTAAAATAATTTATTGTAACATTGTACTTTTATTTTTTAACAAATTCTATAAAAAGTTTTTTTTTTTTTTTTTTTTTTAACGCGCTTTTATTAGCTTCACCTGCATGTATGTTTGAATGTATATTTGTAAACGCTCTGGAAGCAAACAAGAAATCTATATTGTAAAAAAAGACTTTCCCTACGTGAAGGCTGTGGCTGTGAGGTAAAGCTCCGTTCTACGAACCTAAAGGTCTAACGTTCGAGCCCAGTTAGGGGAGATTTTTTAAAAATGGTTTTTGTTTAATTCTAAATTATTTTATAATCACCCTGTAATATGGTGTGTCACTCACACAAATTTTTCTTACCCTGCATTTTAATACTATAAAGATAGATATTTTGTGCTTTTTAGTTTACATTTCAATAAAAGCGTGTTCTTAAAATTTTTAAAAGTATAATTTTATTGTATTAAAATTTTCCTATACACTTTTGATGCTGTATACACATTCAAACTAAGAAATGTAATACTACCATTTACTTCTTGCTTTACAATTTTCAGATGAAATTTAATTTGTTAAATCAACAGCCTTTGTTTATTAATACTAAATACTTGAAATACCAATAGGGATGTTTTCGCAATCAACTTTATCTTAACCGGCGTAATTCAGTTTCAGGAATAAGACTAACATTTGTTCTGTAAGAGTTACTTCAATATAATTGAAATTATGCTTATTAATCATAATTTAATTTTAGGTATTCCACAAATTAACGTACTTCCAAAACTATACAAGACGGAAATTACTTCCTACTTTAGATTTTAGCTTAAATTATTAAAACCCACTTTACAGTAATAGAATTTTATCAGAAATGAAATTAGAATGCATTTCTGCATTAGTTTACTTGAAAATTAAGACTTGGCTAGAAATTTTGATATTTTTGAGCGTTTCAAAATGTTTTCGTTCAACAGAAGTATTTTTCTCATAAGAATATTTTAGAAAAATATAAAAGAATTTAAATGTTTGCTTTGGAAGTTAAAAGAAATTAAACTAATATATATATTTTTTAATTTTAATGTAATGACGGATGTTACGCGCTGTATTTAATTTAATTACACAGTTGGACATGGAAAATTTTGATTTTTATAATTTTGACTGATCTTTTTGTATTTTGGTGTACTGAAACCGAAAACGAAGTCAATTTTTCTCTATCACGTATAGATTTTTGTCAATACAAGGTGCCTACCTAATATAATTTCTTCCATTACTCTTCCACGAATAAAATTATATGATAAGTTTTATAGTATGTTTTCATGATAAATTAATCATGGATACCTACTGTTGTAATAACACATTACTAGTGCGACGTAAAACCTTACCAACCAACCAACCAACATATTGTTTTGATGGTATATATAAGAAATTGTGTCGGTAAGCAAACTGTATTGACGAAAATCTGTACGTGATAGAGAAAAATGGGCTGCATTTTCAGTTTCAGTACATCAAAAAACATAAAATTCAGCTAAAATCATCAAATCAAATTTTGTCAACTTCAACTTTGGAGGCTTGTGTTATTAAACCTTGTAACGGTCTACGGAAACACCATAAAGACTAGAAGTTTTTTTTTTTTTTTTTTATGTAATGTAAATTTCTTTGAGATACACCAGAAAGTACTTTTAGCATCTCTAAGAATTACTACTATGTTTTGTACAAATTTTTTTAACTAAATTTTTTTATCTGAATTAAATCATGGAAAGCTGTTTCAAAAATTTATAAAAGATTTCTACTAAAAGTTATTAGTAGCCAAAATCCGTAGTTTTGGAAGTTATGTTTTAGATATGTAGATAAAAGAAGTTACTTTTCAAGAAAATTTACACCAAGTTTCAGTAATTTTCAGAGCTTAATTTCGATTTTTTCTCTATAATATTAAAAGAACGTCTTAGCGTACATAAACAATGGAGAAAAAATGAAATTGCTATGCTAGAACTAGTTTGAAACTTATATTGATTTTTATATTTTGTGGTCTTTTCATGGATTAAATTACATTGCATTCAACAAATTTATCAATATACAGGGTGAATTTAATTAAAGTTACAATTTCAACTTTAAAACTACCCATCAGAGCAATTTGATATTTTACCAGAGCAATCATGAGGCAATGAAATTTTGTTTGGCAAAAGAAAAAACAATAGTTACAAAATGTGTCGTTAATTATCCGTAAAGTATTTGTTTCATAAAGCTCTTCTTTTTCTCTTTTCACTATGACTGGTTCCTCTGTAAATATGTATTCTTGTCTTTTTGCTAAAAAAAAAAAATGTAGTAAACCCTTGAAGTCTCTTGTTTCCTGCTATTCCATTGTGTTGCTAACAACAATCCTGTATTTAGTGAGTCCATTTAGGCGTTTCCCCTGACATTACCATGACAGCACCATCTATAGGAGCATGATGGAACTACTTTTTTCCTCCCCAAAACAAAATTTCATTGCCTCACGATTGCTCTGGTAAAATATCAAATCGCTCTGATTGATAGTTTTAAAACTATAGCGTTTTGAAATCGTAACTTTAATTATAATCACCCTGTATATGTATGCACACAGACACAATCTTCGAATATCATCATTCTAAATACAGCAGTCTGCAACCACCAAAATTCGTGTAATGTTTCAACGGTTTCTCACAGATTTGCACTTACTGAAAACGAAAAACACAATAAAAAATTTCCATCACTTTTTTTTTTTCAACACACACATTTCTAGTTGTATTTTGCGTAAAATAATGAAAATTCGCATCCTATGATTTATTATTAAAAAAAAATCAATAATTATTTATTACTTTAAAATAGTAGTTATTAATATAACACTAAATATAAACATATACAAAACTGAAAATAGGAATGAAGTGGGGAACTGTGGTAGGGGTGAAGTGGAAGTGTGTTGTGTGAGGGGATCAGAAAAAGAAGAAAGATTTACTCAGGCAAAAATAGTGAACACAGATTGCTAAATATAAGCACGCGAGAGCAAAAATTAAGGTTATTTTTTAATTCAGCATTCTCGAAAATAGTTTATCAAAAAATTTCAAGTAGCTGGATGTTTTTTTTTTTTTTTTCTCGGGGGGGGGGGGGGGAGGGGGGATATCATTCTGAGCACAGTGCAGGGTTTCTTATAGTAATAATTATCTCATCTAAATCTAACTTCCACCAAATAATCATACAGTTAAAATGTATATGTAAACTGAATCTATGTAATAAACTCCTTTATTAAATTATACAAATGTACAAAAAGCAACAACATACTTAAAAATAATATTCCTTAATTCGATAAAGATATATGTGTTATTAGTACGAGAACTAAAGGTAGATATATATGATAACAACAAAGTTTGAAATTGATGTTACGAAGCAGAGTATAATAAAAGTAATTTCTTAATATATCAAAATATATAAAATTTAAAACCACATACTTCAAAAATAATGATATCTGTTTCATTTGACAATTTATACTGCTACTTTCGAGAGCAAAAGCATTCCTAAATCGTAACCAAAATTATTGGAAGCTTGAATTTCTTCTCCAACATTGAAACTGAAATAATTTCATGTTACTCAATAAATGAGTGTCTTGATTAATGTTTATTCAAGATTAATTAATGCAACTGTTCAATTTCATAAAGAAGTAAAAAAAAAAAAAAGTAAGTGAAACAAATAACCTTAAAATTCATAGGAGATTTTAGTAGAATATACTTAAAATCTCCTGAAACAATTATAAAGAAACATATGTAGGAAGATCGCACCTCGGCAAGAAAAAGTTATAGTCGAAAATGCAGAATTTGAAAAAGAAAAAAAAAGACCTAAAGAATGCGATATAATATTAAATAGCTTTTAATAAAACTGACACAACTAACTCTCAGTTGGAAAATTTGCGAAATAGAGATTTGACGCCTTTCGTGCAAGTTGGGGCACTTCATACACATTTCCAATAACATAATATGGAAATTTTTTTTTTTTTTTTAATTTGTGTCACTTTTATTTCGAGCGTGTTGTATGCATCCCCAATACAATTTTATTCGCGAAATTTTTGTTATAACAAATACATAGGCATATGGGTATTTCAATCGTAAAAAAAAAAAAAAAAAAAAAAAAAAAAAAAAAAACACCCTCGAAGATAATTTTTTTTTAATTCTCAAAACTTGTCTAAAACGTCATTAAAATGTTTCTAAAACTTCATTACACATCTTACAAATTATACAGACACTACAAATTCCCAAAGTACGAAATCAATTCAGTTGCAAAATAATGCGCAATACCTTGTCGACATAAGTAAGATTCCAGCATCACCTACAACTACTATAATAAGTACATCCGTTGTTCCATATACAATTTTTAAATTCTTATTTTAAAGAGTACAGACTGTAGTAAATTTCTCTATAAATGATAACATGATAATACTTTAATTTAAATCTGAAATTTAAAAGATTATTATATAAAGTCTACATATAAACATTTTTATTGTTTATACAATTTTAGGAAATTGGTGTAAATCAAGTTACATAATTCTTCAGTCTAGTATGGCTCAAAATATATTCAAAACGCAAATTACCTTTAAATATATTATGCAAAAAATTATCGAAAGTAAATGTTTTAAAGCTTATATATTATTCTAATAACGAGTTCACTACCAGAAACGATAGCATTTCAAATAATATTTATAATATACCACTAGACGATCGCACCATTTTACGGCAATCGTCTAGACAGAAATATATTACTATATCGACTTGGAAATGAGATTACATTGTACTTATAGAAGCAGGAAAAGAGGTTTCATGGTTGCAAAATAGATTGAAAATGATAAGTTTAATCTTCAAACAGAATTTGATATTTTGTAACCTTCATGTGGCAGCAGGATTTCATGTCATTTGTTAAGTCATATAACGTTTTATCAGAAATGCATTGTAAGATTTAAATAAATATGTATATTAGTTGAGAAATAAATTTTACTTAGCCCACAATTAAAAAAAAATATTATAAAACAAATTCAGCTGTTTTCTACATAGAATTTGAAAATTTCAGCTATGAATGTTAATTTTTTGAAACAGTTTATCGATGCTATACATTGTTATTTTTACAATAATTTTAGATTTAAATTATTTTGAAGTATAAAAATACTAAAATTACTATCATTATATTAATCTGCTTGAAAATTTTTTTACATTAAAAATCATAAATTAACAGAAATTTGATAATTTTATATTAATTTTATTAAACGGAGCTTTTAAAAATGCTTTTGTAAGAATATTAAAACACCTTATATATCAGTATCTTATAAAATTTTATAATATGTAAAGTTAATTGGAAATCTGTTCATGTTTTCTGAAATAAATTTGCTTAAAAAAAGTTTCAAAGTAATTATTTTAATGATTTTTCATAATTAGTTATTATCTGAAATCATGACCCGGAAATATAAATAGCTTTATTTTAAAAGTAACGCAAGAAAAAAAAAAAAAAAACATAAAATAAAATGTTTACGTTTTTCAAACAAAAGATTAAATTATTAGTGTTCGTTTTTATTACTTTGAATAGGACATAACAATAATGTTAACGGTGTATTTTGTATGTTATTGTATCACTTTTATTTTTTAATTTACTATTATATCATAATTATAACTGGAAATTAGGCTAGGGCAGAATCATAATTGTAGGCTTATAGATATATCTGCGCTGCCACTTAGTTTTTAGCATTCGTAAGAGTTCTTGCATTTTATAAGGTTTATAAGGTTTATTTGTACTTAGAGAGAGTACCTTTGTACTTTTGAATATATATGGAGTACTTTCTCTTTGTACTTTATATATATATATATATATATATAATGTACAAAATAGGAAAACAATACATTTTGTGTTTATGGTAACTTAATTATTAAAGTATAAGATGTATTTTATTTCCCTAAATTCTTTATACATCACTTCAATAGAATTAGTACATAATTTCAAGGAAATTATCCATTGTAATTTATTTATGTCTAGTTTTTGCCATTTTATTCACTATGTAAATTGGATCAAAAACTTTATTTATAGTAAGTAACCTTTTACGCAGTGAAAAAGATTCTACAGTTAAGCCTCTTCTTAGGTATCGTTATTTTTTTTAAGGCTCTTGGATTGCTTTATAATTCTTCTAAGATAATAAAGTTTTAAAGATTAATGTGGATGTACATTAAATATAATTTCAAAAAAAAAAAAAAATAACCAATTAGTTATTATTGAAGAATGCACAATCAATTATTTCCACTTATATTTAAAGAGAATCTAACTGAAATTTATACTTTTTAAATTTCTACAACTTTTAAATTCTTGGTCGCCAATAAATGAATTAATGATTTGCTATGCAATAACAAAGATGAGATTTTTGTTTTATAAAGATAATTTATTTAATAACATTGAGTAAAGTAATAAATACTAACATAGTGTAGAAAATTAATATTTCTTAATTTTTCCAACACATAAGTTTAAAACTTGTGAGTGACATACTAATATAACAGAATCATATTTTTCTGTTCAACTTGCTTTATTAACAAATTTGTGGTTGTAGTTTGAATAATTTTAATTTAGAGCGAAAAATATCCTGGGCCCGAAACAATATGTTTTAGGTTCGATTCCTGGCACAAAACCTTTTTCGCTCTAAATAAAGAAATATTCAACTTTCAACTTCAAGTTTATTAAAGTTACTTATTTTTCCACAGTCTCTCAAATATGATTACTGAATATATATTTCCAAAATGCATAATTTCTTAATTTTTGATCACCAGTCTTAATACATATTTCCGAGAAATGTTGATCTTCTTTTCAATATGAGACGCTAATTTTTTTCTTATGTACAGTCACGGTCACTTTTTTAGGGTACAGAGACGTAGTTGTAACGAAAAAGAGTTTTTATATTATCCTAAATATATCTAACTGCGATTTGTAGATAGAGTTAAAGAAAAACTAGTAATCTATTATTCTTTTATTTTAACTTTTTTAATTAAATGTAATCAAAATTGTAAAGAACGAATCACATTAAAATATCCGACTAGTGGATTTAATAAAAAGATAATTTACCATTTATCCTGTTTCTAAAAATCACTAAGCATAAAAGAAAAAAAATTGAGCGCACGTTTTAACTATAAAATTTATTTATTGAAATTAATATGTATATATATTTAAAGAGAACACATTTTTATTATTAAATATACTACATTTCATCATTTGTGTTTATGTGAAATTATCTTTTTCGAAAATAAGACCTCAATTCTT
Organism: Salticus scenicus; assembly: GCA_963930645.1. Lineage (NCBI taxonomy): Eukaryota > Metazoa > Arthropoda > Arachnida > Araneae > Salticidae > Salticus > Salticus scenicus. The sequence goes on along the minus strand of OZ005657.1, from coordinate 80,612,387 downwards.
CAAACATCATTCTTTGAAGGTTTAGTTTTATCTTTCACGTGGTTATCGCAATGAAAATATTGATTTAACTTTTACGTCAAAGTTTTGAATTTGCCTCTTAGTCATATCTAGGCATGTCATAACCCAAACAAATAAAATCTCGTATGAACATAACTTTCATGATATAAAATTTTCTGTTTAATAAAGAGTTGAAAAATCAATTTACACACAACTCAATATTATTATTATTATTTTTTTTTTCATTCTGAAATATTTTTTTTTAATATACATTTATATTAACGTTTAAGATTTTTCTTCTATAATGAAATTCTAAAGTTAAACAAAGGAAATTAAGTAAATGACAATATATAAAATGAGGCTCGAATATAGAGTTCCCCCCCCCCCTGTCCATTGCTTAACAAATAGAAAATAAATACAATTCTTGATTCAATTTGATTAAATAATTTGATTTTCAAAGCGACCGAGGGGAAATTTGAGATAAAAATAAATTACAATAGATAATTTTCTCGGAATTATCTTTTACATTTATTGGAGTGAAAATACTTTTTATACTTTTATAATTAAAACTCTGCAGTAGCAAAATGATTCTTTTTCATATTTGACCCATTTTGTTCACATGTAGTCCTAAAAATGTAATCAAGAAAATTTTTCAAGTTGAATCTTTAATTTTAATTAGAAAATGAGTGGATTGATACAATTTGTAAATTGTGAATGTACATAAAAATTCAAATACAGTTCCCGCCGCTTATTAAAATCACATTCGTTCTCAGTTAGAGTGATTTTATTAAGCGGCTGATTTTTATATCCGGCGAACATTCCTGCACTTAAGAAAAAGGTATTGCTTCCCTGAATTTGCAAAGAAACTTCAAATGGTAACGAATAATGGAATTAGTAAACAATATTAATTAATTTTTGCTAGATTAATTAATGTTCCTTCGATATAAGTAAATTAAACGCATTCCTAGTTCCCATGAGCTCTCCTTTAGAGGAAAATCATCATTACTTTACGAAAAGTTCACGCTGTTCTTATAAATTAAAATCTTTCCGTTTAAACCTCATGAGTAATAAATTCAAAATAAGAACTAGAAATTGCCTTTAAATGATTAGAAAAAAAAACATTATTTCAAATCGAATTTGCAACTTATTGCTGCGCTTTGAAGAATAGCTTCTTGAAATTGTTACGGAGACAAGTTATGGGGCGTGTTTAATTTGTGACTGTGCTGCAAGTGTGAAATCTTCGACAATCAACGACAACGGAGAGTTTGACGCGCTTTGATTTCTTTTTCTATAAAAATCACAATACAAATTAAAAAAACAAAGTATTTTTAGTGTGCATAAATGATATTTTTGGCTGCTGAAGACATATTTTTGAGTTTATTAACCGGCGATGTTGATTTTATTAAGCGGCGGCTTTAAAAGTAGTTTGTATTGATTTGATTCCGGTTCTGGCAATTTGATCAGATTAAGCGGCTGAATTTATTAACCAGTGATTTTATTAAGCGGCGGTTACTGTATTAGTATATATTAAGATTTAAAAATAAGTAAAATTGTTCATCTAATGTTAAAAATTGCATTTTAAAATAACTTCATTATGATATACAATAGTCAGTCCTAAACTATAGTGTGTGAATCATTCACAAAGCTGTAAAAATACACATACCTGAAGTTAAGGCTCTACTTTACAGAATTGAAGCTGTTTCTTAAATTAAAATATTGATACAGTGAAATAGTACAATTAATATTATTATGTTTACGTTTATTTGAACTTTCTGAAACTAAAAATATAGGCATGTATGAAAAGATAAATTTTAGAAATATTTGAATTTATTTTTTTATGAGTTGTTCAATTCTGTAATGATCAGTTTCGGGTCGGATCAATCCTTATCACGGCCAATTCAAATAATTATAAATCTTGTGACTGTGATAAAGATTGTGTTAGATAGCTACCACTTCATGAGTGCCAGTTTATTTTTAAAGTTTGTATTTCTCACTAAAATTTCAAAATGGAGAATTATATTTGAAAACTCGATATTTACTATTCATTTTTGTATGATTTTATGCGTTTCTTTGAAAGTTTTTAAGCACTAAAGAGGCAAAATATTGTTGTTAACTTGTTCTAAATAATTTAGTTTTCAAGAGATTTTGAATAACGCGAACCCCTTTACAATGTAAGTATCCCTACTAAATTTTTCACAAATGAATTTTTAAAGTCTTTACGAAGTTATAAGTCTCCTAGTTTATGTATATGAAGAATAGGTTTTGGTGTTGGTGTTTGGAAATAAGGAAAATTGACTGCTCAATTTTCCTAGGCCTGAGGGGGAGTGCCTTCCGTGGAGGGCTTTCTAAGGGGTCCTAGCTCGTATTTACGCAAGTTTCGGAGAAAATCACTGAAAACTCCGAACGGCTAGGATGACGAGCGCGAGGATATGAAGAATAGGAATTGTGTACTCAAACATAATAATAATAATAAATGATTCTTTTATGGAGGGGATGAAATAATTAAGCGGTACTTAATCAAGTGAGGAAAAAAAAAAAAAAAAAAAAAAAGGCATGACTGCAGCGTCAAAGAGGCAACATCTCAGAGCCAATAATTTTTTCACATTTGGCATTTCATTGCATAATTTTCCCTCTTAATTTTCCAATAAAAGTTTTTGTCACTTTTCACTACACACAAATGCAACAAAAATAATTATTATTGAATGAAAAATCGTTTCAAAAGCTAAAATCGCGTGTAAATTTACACAATCAATATTTTTAATTTAAATAATCAATATCACGCACTTATTAAATTTTATCATCTCGTTTTCGATAAAAAGCAAAAGTTAATATAAAATTCTGTCATGTACTTCTTTACGAACTATCCAAAGGAACATCTTCCAGAAAAAAAAAAAAATCAATTAAACTAAGGAGAAAATAAATTAATTTATTTTCGGTAGCCACAGATTAATGAAGAATTTAATTTAGTGTGAAAACTTAAATTGAATAAATAAATTTCAAAATTACACAAGATTACTCTCTCTTCTTTTTTTTTTTCTTTTTTTTTAAAGAGGCTTTTAAAAATAAATTCTCTCTGTTACTTACATGAACATAAATTCATGTTTAGGAATATTATTTTATGATTATTCGTGAGATAAATTCCTACACGTAAACCCTAAGTATATACAAACTTATTACCAAAATTAACTGATAGAGAAGGATCCAACTCAAAGTAATAAGTGAGTAGATTGAAAAGGTCAAAACAAAACAAAATCAAAAGAATTAATGCTTGCCGAATTTCCCTCCTCGGGGGCATTAAAGAAATTGTGGATGCGAATTATAGTTTTTTGTGGGTAGATTGCATAGTGCTAAAATTTCACTACACCAATGCCCCAAACAAAATAAATGTAATTATATAAATAATGTAACAAATATAAATATATATCTATGTATATGGAGAGAGATAAATATAGACAGAGAAAACATATATCTTGATATAGATCCTTTTACCATATGAATTTTGTTATAGATTTTAAATAGTTATAAAAAGTGTAACGCACACCAAAAATTTAAAACAGACAAAAAATTTGCTGCTTCAAATTTTGATGTGACGTTACACAAATATTGTGCGATGTTAGGAACATTTGTATTTATAATCTAAATAAAAATTTGAAATTATTATTATTTTTTATTTTTGTTAAATATAGAAAAGTACATAAAATATAAATTATTATTTTCGCGATAATATGCAAATAGGGTTACATTGCAAAACTGTAAATAAGATGCGCTATATCACTTTCAAAGTGTATCTACACCTTTTTGTTAGTTTATTAATTGAAATGCAACAGCTATTATTTTGATGAGTATTTCACTTAGTAATAAAACAAATATTTGATTTTAGCTAAGTTTAATAAAGAATTGAATCTTAGTGTCTTATGCAATTATATGCATTTTAACAAGAGAGTATATAATTAGTTTTGATATCGTATTAACATTTTCAGTCCTAGTGATGCTAGTTAGTATCTTAACATTTAAGATTTTTTTTTTTTTCTTTCCACCAACAAATTCCACCGATTCCAAATGAACACTCTTATTAGTCTATATATATTTTTTCACCGAAATATATATATTATATACACTTACTTACTCTTATATATATACATACTCTTATAAATATATATATGCTCTTATTATTCTTGCTGATGACTGAAAGGATTTTTCACTCTTTTCTGATAATTTTGCCAGAATCAATTTTAATTTTGGAGCAATTTAAGAGAGTTAAGAAATTAAAATACTTAATTTTTCAAATATTCGTAAATTGATTTTTAACCATTTTTAAACAACGCTTCTTCCAAAATTTTTGTGTTTTTATTATTGATTAGTCACGATTTCAAATGGCATCAAAGACAGTTGAGTACAAATAAACTTGGATGCTGAGTTATTTATTATAGATTCCTACACTTTTTTGTTTATTTTTAATGATTTTTTTTCCTTTTTTCTTTGCTATAAATTATTTTTCTACTTTTGGGACATATTTGACAAAATATTAGTTTTATGTAAATTAAATATATATGCTTCTGCTTGAATGGGTTACTTCATATTTTCATTTTAAACAATTTTACATGCCTTGCTATTTCAACCCTATGAACACACCTTCTTTTCAGGACGTTTATAGTACATCTTGAGGATGAAATAGACATTATTAGGATGTAATGTGGATGGAAGGGATATATTTAGGATGAACGGTGGATAAGTGGGTTTGTAGGGAATTGTAAAGTATTTAAACGTCTTCGAATGGTGATTAAAAGTGTTATTTATTCGAAATAATAGTTATTTTATTTATTTTATTTTTTATTTTATTTATTTATTTATTGTTTTACTGGATTTGCCATTTAAATAGAAGTACAGTCGGTAACAAAAGTATGCGAACACTAGCAAAAATTGATATATAAAAAAGTAGAGTTAATACTGTCTTGTTAAATAAATCCTTGTCGATTCATGTTCTTAGTCAGTCTAATAACATGATTCGACAGGGATTTATTTAACAAAACAGTATTAACTCTACTTTTTTTTATATAGGAATTTTTGTTAGTGTTGGGATACTTTTGTTAACGAATGTACTTCGCATAAAATTAAAAGCAAAATCATTCTGATGATTATTTTATTTATTTATTTATTTATTTATTTATTTATGTAAAAGATTTGTCGTAATTGTAGTTAATCGTCGTTAACACATTATTTAGACGTAAAATTAAAACTATTGGTGATGTAAGAGACGAATGTTTCCGAAAATTTATTATTAAAATTTCTAATACGCAATATCAGTATTGCAAATACATAGGAAATTCATAAATAATTCCACATAATATGCAACAATTTTTAAGAAATTATCTTTGAATAACAATATATATATATATATATATATATATATATATATATATATATATATATACTAGAAAACATTTCAGAATAGCTCGTAGAATTTTTCTGAAAACTTCTTTTAACTTTCAATTTTTTGGATGAAAAATGATTACGAAGTAAATGATGACATACTTGATATATGATAATCTATAAAAGATGGATATTTTTTCTTTTTCCCTTTTTTACGACGATGATACGAACTAAACATATACATTAGTCATTTATGATAAACTTTTAATACATAGTAAAGATTTCAAATTTAGAATTATTCATGATATTTAAATCGAATAAATTATGACAATTTACTAGGATAGGACAAAAACTGTACAAAAAAAAAAAAAAAAAAAAAAAAAAAAAAAAGATTTAATTTATTGCAATTCGAAATATTCCATTGTACATTATAATATGTTAAAGAAAGAAGGATTTTGCACTTTTAATGTATGCTCTTGTTGAATTTTGGATTCGAAATTTAGTATAATTGAAATTGAGTTATATGTGTGGATTTAACAAAAATTCGTTTATTAAACATCAGAAAGATTTCTTTAAAGTAGAAGCAACAAATATCTTAATAAATTATCAAACTTTTCAAGAATTATGAAGCTAACTTCTTTTTGTGATGTTTTTTGTTGCCGATAAAGATTTATTCTTTTGTATTATTCCTTTTTTTTTTTAAGATAAACTATTATCCTTTATAAATTGTAAGACCAATCATGCGTTTAAGAGCAATCATGCGTTGTGTTTACAAATGAAAACATGAATTTACAAATTAAAATAAAACTTTATGTACGTTTAGCATTTTGAATAAAATTAAATAATTTATTTATAATGTCTAAAAATTTTAAATCTATGCACAGCAACTATGCCAAAAAGTATTTATCAGTAAAAGTTAATTTTACTCTGAAATGTGAATACTTTTCAACCTAAGATGGTAAAGATATGTATTGTAAGTATTTCCTTATTTTTAATAGAAGCTTTTAAATAATCCTATTTTTATTGTTGATTAGGGAAGAATTATATAATAGTTAGTTTAAAACGATTAATAATAATACCAAATAATATATTTCAGCTGTATTATCCAGCAAATTTGACATTAAGTAATATTTCCGTAATTAAATCAATACCTTAAAATTAAAGAATAAAAGAAATGGTTTTAAAGCAAACACAGCTTTTTTTTTTAAAAAAAATAGTTAATAGCTATGAACGTTTGGCAGCATTATTTATTGTGAATTTGTAAATGTAAAATAATGTTCTTTGATAAATGCTAGGTAAAATTTAGATGATATTAGAAATATTTTTACACCAGAATTTAATATGTATGAGGTAAGATAACAGTTTAGAAAAAAAAAAAATCCTGGAAAAACGGTGCTTTAGACTAGAAAATACTTTAAACGGTGAATTTCTGATAAATGGAGATCGAAATTAGAGGAATGACATTAGAGCGTTAGTTTAACTTTTTTTTTTTTTTTTAATTAGCTATGCACGTTTGACAGCATTATTTTTTTTTTAATGTGAATTGGTAAAAATAAATAAGATAATGTGTTCTTTGATAAATTCTAGATAAAAACTAGATGATATTTGAAATATTTTTACACCAGAATTTAATATGTATGAGGTAAGATAAGAGTTTAGAAAAAAATCGTTTCCAGGAAACTGTACTTTAGACTAGAAAGTACTTTGAATGGTGAATTTCTGATATATAGAGATCGAAATTAGAGGAATGGCATTAAAGAACTAGTTTACTTTTTTTCTTTCATTTCATTTCTTTTCTTTTCCTTTCTTTCTTTCTTTTTTTTTTTTTTTTTAATAGCTATGCATGTTTGACAGCATTATTTTTTGTGACTTGGCAAAAGTAATATAATGTGTTCTTTGATAAATGTTAGATAAAAACTAGATGATATTTGAAATATTTTGACACCAGAATTTAATATGTATGAGGTAAGATAAGAGTTTAGAAAAAAAAAAAAAAAAAACTCATTTCCTGGAAATAGTGCTTTAGACTAGAATGTACTTTAAACGGTGAATTTCTGGTGAATGAAGATCGCAATTAAAGTATTAATAAACAACATTTTTTATATTAACATCTCCACCCAAATGTCATAAAACAAACAAGTTTTAATCCTTAAAAATTTTTGAATAAACGTCGTAAATAAAAAAAGATAAAAAAAAAAAAAAGGTTGTGGGTTTATTTTGACCCGAAACAATACTTGCTAGTTTTGTATTTGTAATTTATACTGTTAAATCAAAGTTTTTTTACTTATTACATTTTACCTTAAGTGTTCCGGTGCATTTTTAATATAAACGAACTTTATTTTAAAACTTCACGTGATTTTTATTAATAACAACAAACAAAACACAGTAAGGTCCAAAGCATGTAAAATGTAATTGTAATAAAAAAATTAGATTAGTCGTTATAATTATAACATATTGAAATAAAATATAAGTTAAGCATTTTATTTTAGTCTTTTCTGAAAATAATTAACTATATAATTGTCACACGAACTTAAATGATTAAACATAAAATTGTAAAAATTTACGATTAGAAATAAATTCTTAAGCGTAATAAATCAATTTCAGATAGGCAATATTATAAAGATTTCCTCAAAAATTAATAAATGAAATTAAGTCATATAATTAAAAGCTTACAAAATGTTTCATTGAATTTAATGGTGTTTAAGCTTATAAAATAATTAAGGTTAAAAGGACAATATTTAGGCTCGAAAAGATTAATTAATCAAGTATGTAAAATTATTGAAGCCGCGATAACATCTTTAACATTTTGTGCAGGAAGATTTTATTTATTTTTAGCTTAATTAATGTAGTTTACATAATTTTACGTTATATTCTTTATTAAAATCATATTCTATTAAAACGTGGTTATTAGTATTATTATTATTTTACACTGTAAAAATCAGAATGGTCGATTATTTTAATTTTTTTTTTTTTTAATCTCTCATTTAAATAGTTTTACAGGTTGCTGATAAAATAACAACGGACAAAATTTATAATGATCATTCACAAATAATACTTTTTAAAAATACTAATGCACCTTATGCATATCAGTACGATGCTAAAATGAGGTCCTTAAATAGTGGACCCTAAATTAAATAAATGCGTGTAAGCTCCTACTTCCTAGTAAAGAAGATACAATTACATTTTTTAAGGGTTAAACTGGGTTTTTTAATTTAAAAAAATCTATCTATATTTTACTTTTTTTAACGAAAAGTACAATATGTCTAGAATATCTTTCCAAAGTTTCAAATCAATCGAAGTAAAATGATAGGAGAAAGGGCTTTTGCATTTTCCCATATTAGCATAGTTGCCAACATCCTAATTAATATTCCTTAGTATTGTTTGCACCCGCCTTTTTTTTACTCACCTGTCTTTTTTTTTTTTTTTTTTTTTTTTTTTTTTTTTTTACTTAATCGCAACAACATTTGGAGAGAATTATTCTAAAAATTAAGTGGTGTAGAAAAAGGGGCGGGAACTAACAATACTACAGAATATTAATTGGGATGTTGTCATCTATGTACAGTCGATAATAAAAGTATCCGAACACTAGCAAAAATTCCTATATAAAAAAAGTAGAGTTAATACTGTTTTGTTAAATAAATCCTTGTCGAATCATGTTCTTAGACTGACTAAGAACAGGATTCGACAACGATTTATTTAACAAAACTATATTAACTCTACTTTCTTTACATAGGAATTTTTGGTAGTGTTCGGATACTTTTGTTACCGACTGTATTAGGTTCTTTTCATTCCTTGTTAAAAGCGGACAATACTGAATCTAGCCGACAGTCGTGGTCCATTTTATTCTATGAGAAAATTTGTTTCTATAATTACTCCTTACCCAATGTATTTATTTAATTCCATTTTCACATTCGGAAAATTTCTATTCGTTCAATTAGTACTCCTTTTCCAAGAATTGAATTTTTAAGTTATTAATATTTCATTTTGCGGTTAAAAAATGAGAAAAATGCACTCAGTGAAAATTCGCGTTTTTGAACTCAAAATGTAAAACTTTTAAAAAATCAATTTTCCGAATTTGAGTACTAATTTAACGGTTGTGAATTATCCGAATGTGAAAAAGGAATTAAAAAAAAAAGTAATGAGTAATTGTTGTAACAAATTTTGACACAGAATAATGACAAATTTTGACACAAATTTTGTCACAGCTTTGGCTGTCGGCGGGATTAGACATTGTTCTCTCCTAAAGTTGATTTCTGTATTAGAAATCATCGTATTCCAGGTTGATATATGGAGATCCATAAAAAGATTTTTTATTTATTTATTTATTTATCAGAGTGAAATATATATTTATAGAATTAATATTGCTTGTAATTTGATCGATGGTTTTTAATAAATAGCAATTATAATAAATAAAAAATGTTTTAGCAATAAAGAATTATTAACTGAAAATCAAATCCTTATCATTGGAAAACTTCATACCAAAAACATTTGAACTCAAATTATAATAAATAACATCTAACTCAGCTTTTTTATGTTTCCTGTTAAATGTAAAATTATTTAGTTAAAAATCAAGGCTAAAAATCTTTAAACGATCAGAAACGATTCTTAAATCATGATTGCATATAAAGTAATTACGCGTAGAATGATCTCGCACTGATCGAAAAAGCAAAACAGAATATTTAAATTTTAGATTTGGGTCTGCTTAAGAAACTTATAACATCAGTCATTGGAGTAAGCTTCTGCATTGCAATAGGAAAAAAAAAAGGGGGGGGGGGAGAAATCTGCATTATTTAATGAAACGAAACATGAAAAAAACAAGATATAAATTTAATGTAACTGGTCAAAGACGAAACAGATATAAAACTATTGTCGCATTAGAATTATCTGATACTTAGATACTATGCTCACATAAATTTCTGAATCTTTTCTTATTATTCATTTTTTTTTCATGTTATATTATTTTATTTAAATATTTTCAATTTCCTTTATATTGTATTACACATTAATACATTCTCTATTGTGTGTTGTATATGGAAATTAAAGATACATAAATATTTTCCATGTTTTTATGTATTTTAAAAAGGTCTTGAACGTATTTTTTGTGACAAAACTTTTTCTGGCAGCTTTAGAGCCAATGCGAAAAATCTCAAGCAAAGTCATATTAAGCTGCACCCTGACACAAATTGGTGTCTGTTAACTGTTGCTGAATATCGTTCGATAGGTGGCGTTGCAGTGCTGAAAAAAAGAGACTGGACATTAAACAAATATGGCGGACGTTCGTTCAAAAAACACTCGATCACCGTAGAATGTAATTTATTTTTACCAGCGTCTGATTTTTTTTCTGGAATTAAAATCTCGATAAAAAAAAACTTTTATTTATCGTTAAAAAGCCCTGCAGAGTGCCAATTTATACGTTGCAGAGCGTAAAAATGTCGCATATAACATATAGAACAAACATGGCGGATCGGCTGGCGGGTCAATGTCCCGTCTTTATCCTTTTATGATAAGACAATCTCAGCTTCTATACATTATACATAAGTGTATATGTCACTAAACTCTCCGAGATGACTATTATAAAAATATATGTTGTTTGAATTTTAGTACGTGTCATGTCAGCCGATTGATGCACTGACATGATACAGTTTTTACCGTTTATGGAAAGACAGTTCCGATTCAGTAATATTTATGTTCGAAATGATAATTTATGATGGTCAATTTAAAGAGCTATGTTGACTAAATTTACGTGCTCATTGGCCAAAAAGGGGCGTTGCTATGCCAGAATTTTAAAAATTTAGGAGAAGCTGTGGTGTAAGCTTTTATTTTGCATTCGTATACCAATATATCAGATAAATGTATGCTAACTCAATTTGGATAGATTTCGGCCGACAGGTGGCACTACTATGCAAACTTTTTCCGATTATACTTAGTTCTCCGTGCCATGATATAAAGCCATTACCACGGAGTATTATTTAAATAATACTCCGTGGCCATTACCATATACATAGATTATTGTAGCCGTCACATGCCAGTTTTTTCCCTTTAAATTTTAAACTTGTCTATTCAGTATGCTACACCACAATGTTTTAAATTTTTTTTTTTTTTTTCACATTCCTTTTATATAAATTTTCTGTGTGGCTGCTTTTACGATGAAATCAATTACGTACTTTCTACCTGATTAAAGATTCCACTTCATTAATTTCGACCAGAAACAGTTATTGTGAGTTTACGCCTTTCATGATGTGTGCGGTTTTACAAAGTTATTATTTATCATTGAACATTAAGTATTTTTCGGTGCAGTGTTACTTATGTAGTAACAAATCTGTGTTCGAAATAGTATTATTTAGCCCTAGCATCCATTTTTAAAATCTTTTCTCTTAAAACTATCATAATTTACAATTAACTTGAACATATATTTGTGTTGATTCATATATCAAACCGAGTTGATCAAGTAGGCACAAATTGTTCGATCCCTTCAACAATTTCACGTTCAAACCTATATATATATATATATATATATATATTTGGTTAAGTTTATCAGCAAATTTTAGAATTATTGCTTTCTTCTATATTCAACAGAGGAAAGTATTGGATTCTTAAAATAATTCGTTTTCCCGGTTTTGATGGATTAATACGTTTTCAGCGATCTAGAACATGATTTGACTATCTTTAGAAAATTAGTTTTTGTGCGTACAAAACTGTTTTGACAGCTTTAGCTCAAAAGCTAATAAAGCTAATGCACATAGTTTCATATAAGTTTATATGTAGTTTCCCCCTAGACATAAATTGATTCCCTATTAACTTTTGGTGGAAATCACTGAATAAGGGGCGTCGTCATTCCAATTTTTCATAATTCTTAATATAGCAGAATAGGACAAAATTTCGTTTTAATGTGCATTCTGAGAATTATTTTTTAAATTAATTGTGAACTTAAACATATTTATTATCCGAAAAATAAACTAGTATATATATATATATATATATATATATATGTATTTATCAATATATTTTAAAATAACTCATCAATACCTTTAAAGACGAATAGACCTCTAATAACTTAAAACAAGTTTATCGATTTTTTCATAAAAAAAAAAAAGGCATTACCTATGAAGTCGTCTATAATGTGCAAAATTGACTTTCATTAAACTTAGTGTTATATTTTTCTATGGTGAAAATTATAGAATAAAGTTTTGTGATGGCCACAACACACTAGTTTTATTATTATTATTATTATTTCAAATTTTTGGTTGTATTTATCAGCAAATTTTACGTTTATTGTTTTTAATTCTTCGCTATTCGTAAATATTTAAAGAACAAATAATAATTATTAAAAATTATCTTAATTTTTTAGACTAATTAACAAATTTATTATTTTTCTATTCTAATACCGTTTCTTTTACCACATGCAAAAGTACAATTTAGTCAAATAATCTATGCTAATGCTTTCAATGAGCGGTAGACTAGCATTAAAATCAAACTATATTCCCTTAAATTGCGATAGTTATGTTCTTAAATGACTGTACTTATTTTGATTTCACACTGATTGAAAAGTTGAACGGAATATTTAAACTCCGCATTGCTTGTACTTAAGAAACACATAAAAATGGTCATTAGAAATAACTGCTACACTGGAATAGAAGAAAAGGAGCAAAAATACTTATCATAAGTAAGTCAAAGAAAACTGTGCGGAAATTTTAAAACAGCAATATTTGATGATGGAAAATTAAGTGTGTTTAATCAACAATGAAATGGATGTCATGAAATTTTCCAATTTGAAATATTTGAATAACATAGATGTAATTCATAATATACAGTATAAAGAACTAAAACGTGCTTACTTTAAAAATACATTTTATTTAAAGCATTTATTTTAAAAATAAGGTTTTTAGAATCAAATTTTATACAACTGGAATATTTAAACTTTTCTTTTTTTTCTTTTTCTTTTTATTTTCTATTTCAGTTTTTATGACACACAGAAATTGCATTTAAACTGCTGTTGTAAAAAATGCAACACCATGAAGGAATGCGAATATCATAATGATATTTATTGGGCTCATACATTATAGTAAGAAGAACAATTGATTAAAATTTCAGGATATTTGGAGTAATATGTACTGAGAAAACAGTAAATAAAGCAGCGACCTCTGTGAGCAATAACTCCACTTGTCTGCCTAGGCATTGAATCAAACAGCGATTGGATGACATGTACGGGTAAAGCACTTCATGAAGTTTCAACACGATGCCATAATTTATCGATCGTGGTTACTGGTGAACGGTGGGGGCCAGTCGCTTTTCAACAATTAACCAGTCATTTTCATTGGTGCAAGATCAGGAGAACGCACTGGCCAGAGCAACAGTCAAACATATCTTGCATCAAGGATGTTTCGGACAATATTTACAACTTGCGGTCGTGCATTGTCTTGCTTAAGTATTGCGTTTCGTAGGCCTTGAATTTAGGGCACAGCGAAGGGCCTTAACTCGTCAGAAATGTAATGGCTGGTATTCAGAGTGGCGAGAATCAAAACAAGAGGTGATCGAGACGTGTATCCAATGGTACCACATACCATCACTCCAGGTGGTGACCCAGTATGCAGCTACCAAAATTTTGATTACCCTCAAAACTGCAGCACTGATACGAGCGCCTTTAATGTGTGATTAATGACGAACCTGGGCGCAGGGATGGCATGAAGTCGCCTTTCAGACAAATCACAATCCTGTTTACAGCATCAAGATTGACTTATCCGCATTTAAAAGCATTCTCAATAATGCACAATGCCAGCTGGGATTCGACATCGTCACACTGTCCACCACATGCAGTGATGGTATGGGGTCCCATTGGATACACGTCTCGATTACTTCTTGTTCGCATTCCCGGCACTCTGAAATGCGGTCATTAAATTTCTGGTGAGTTAACGCCCGCACCTCCTCTCTATATTCAAGGCCTCCGCAGCGCCACACTTAAGCAGGATATTGCACAACCGCAAGTTGTCAGTATAGTCCGGACCTTCCTTAATACATAATGCGTTCAACCGTTGCTCTGGTCAGCGCATTCTCCTGATCTCGCACAAATGAAAATGACTGTTTAATCGTTGAAAAGCGACTGGCCCCCCACCACTCACCAGTAACTACGATCGATGAATTGTGGAATCGTGTTGAAGCTTCATGAAATGCTTTACCCGTACGTGTCATCCAATCGCTGTTTGTTTCAATGCCTAGACAGATAAGTGCTGTTATTGCTCACAGAGGTCGCTGCTTTATGTACTGTTTTCTCAGTACATGTTACTCCAAATTTTCTGAAATTTTAATCAATTGTTCTTCTTACTATAATGTATGTGCCCAATAAATATCATTATGATATTCTCATATCTTTTTGGTGTTGCATTTTTTACAAACAGCAGTATAAAATTTTCAATCTATAGTTATTTTAATATACATCGTTGTATATAAAAAAGAAACAAAAATACCATGATGTACTTCAAATTTACCTTAGAGCAATGATTTTTAAGTTTAAATATACTTTATCATTTCAGTTTAAGGAAAACAGCAATATTTTAAACAGTATTGTTTTTTCTAAAAACTAAATTTTATTTTAAATACTTAATTCATACATCGTTTGAATAAAACTTGTATGAAAAAAGAAGTACATTATAATATATTTTTAAATGTATAATTTTGATTATAATTTTGAATTGATTTTATGCATTCAAATGTTAACATGTGACGAATTTTAGATTTGAAGGATAACAAATAAAAAATACAGTATTATTTAGAATTTGGAGAGAAATTTTATTAGTTAATAATCATTTGAATTAAAAATTGGCATTTTATATACGCTTCCACAAAACAAGAGTTTATTAACTAACCATTTTTTTTAAAATTACAAACTTTGTTATAAGACTTAACAATCTATAAGTTGAAGAACTTTTTAGATCCAGTACATTAACCGTCTCTGTATCTTGACCAAGGAAAATAGTTCTCTAAGGTTCATAAGTTGGATAAGTAACAATATACTAGAAAATATATTGCATAGGTAGGCGTACTTGTCAAATTTAATGCTTTTTGGAATTTTAATAGAATTTATATACATGTGTATATATATATTATATATTTCACTGAATAAATAAAATAAAAATTTCTATTAGAATTTCCCGGTAGCCAAAAAGTGCTAAAATTGGCAACTATGTACATAGGTAGTTTGATACCATTCAAATGCCCCCCCCCCCCCCGCCTACGCAGCACGTTCTTTCGCTAAAGAAATAATGATAAAATATTTCTTTTTTTTTTTCTGACATTTAATTTCTGTATATTTTGCAACAAATAATTCCTCAGAAAAAAACTAGCCATCTCCCAGATACTTCTGAAAGATAGCATACATTTGAAAAGGAAAATTATTTCTGTTAAAAAATAAATAAACCATATAATTAAAAACATCTGAAAGATAAATTTACTGAAATTTTGAACGAAAAAAAAAAAAAAAAAAAAAAAAAAAGATGAGGAAAATTAAAAGAAAATTTATTTTAACTTTTTAAAGAAAATATTAATAATTATTACTTATTCTTATAATATTATTTATTTTTAAAAATTATGCTTTACTTTAGATAATATATATATATTCATTTCATCTATTAAGCAAATTCTAAAAAATTCTATAACTTTTTAGGGAAAAAAAAATGTAATTTTATAAACTGTTTTAAATATTACAGAGTAAAAAATATCTTTTTTTGGGGGGAAAAAAACGCTCTTTTTTGATAAACTGCACTTTTTCTAAAAAATTTTGTTTTCTCCAGTAACTCTGGCCATGCATTTTTTTCGTATGAGAGTATGAATCAAATGAAAATAAAGAATCATAACTCCTTATATATATATATATACATTCAAATACAGGCAAAGTAATGTGTAAAACGTTCTGGGTAACAGCCGTATAATTCCAATTCAGTTTTACGAAACTACTTAGGTTTTAAAAGATGACTTTCGCTCATTTCACATGTGATGTTTTATAATTTTTGCATTCTGTTATAGTTTGAGTTTATTCAAAAATTGAATATGAAATTCAATTTCAGTCTTTACAAGGAACAATAAAAGTAAAAATTATTTATATACCTAAAATATAGCCTAAAAAATAATTAAATAAAATGCAAAAACTATAATGTTTTATGTTTATCACAAATTACAATCTATTAAATATAAAATTTATTTTTTTTCTATTTATTACGTTTATTTAATGAAGCTGTGTACATTTTTCATATACAGAGAAGAACACAATTGTGATGTTCCTAAAATGCGCGATACATTCTTTGATCTTTTATATCGTTTAAATTCATGTAGAACGAATTTAAGGCAGTGAATTACACAAAATAAATAAATAAATAAGTAAAAAATAAATAAGAAAGGATAGTTTAAAATCTATTTTAAAGCATACTTTTTTTTTTTTAATTTTCAAAAGAGTTACTTTTATTTACAATTACTTTTATTTATAATTATCAATTCCCCGTCATTAGAGAAATAACATAAATGAAAGACGAAATAACAATTCATAAGGAATTACGTGAGAGATTTTTTAAAATATAGGTTATCTTTGGTATACAAAATCGAAGTAAAATTTTTAAAAATACTTTTAAAAAAAGAAAGAAAAAAAAACTTTTGTTTTAATAACAAAAAAAAAAAAAAAAAAAAAAACAAAAAAAAAAAACCTCGAATCTTGCCATTATTATTCTATACTCAAAAACGTTGGTATCAAACACTCATAATCTAGTATTAGTGACAAAAAATAAATAAAAAATAAAATAAAATAAAATAAATAAGTAAATAGTAAATCTTTCAAAATTATTAATTCACAAAACTAAGTTAAAATAAAGAAATATTTTTTTATACAATCATTTATTTATTTATTTATTTATTGTTTATATGTTTAGTTTCTCTGTTAGATAAACCACCCAAAAATATGAATTAAAAGGCGTTAAAACTTTTTTTTATGTAAAGCTTTAGAAAAATCGTTCAAAGTTGTGCAGAAATGAACAAAGTTTTCATTTTCCTCTAAACATAAGTTATCCCCAAAAAATGGCCTTGAAATGTACAACTTTTATAATCAGATAATAAAGAATGTAGGGTCGTGTAATGGTAATTAATTATAATAAACTTGCAGTCTTTGGCGATGAGTTGATTCCCTTTTGGCGGATAGAGCGTTTCAAATAATCACTGTTTCCGGTTAAGACGTGTTAAACCTTTTTCCCTTGGGGATGCATTCCGGAATTATATTATAGGTATATTTGTTTGTTATAATTTTAAGAAATAATCTCACAGATATCTGCTTTTTTCGTTAAGATATGAAATATGTGGAAAAACTTGCCCCCACTCCTACCACCCCCCACCCACCCACCCAATCCTTCTAAGGAGAACAAATTCTTGAAAAAGGTTTTTATATAATCGTATTTGTTATGTTTTAAAGCAAGAGAACCGTAGATTTGTTATTTTTCCTTACGATGTAAAGGAATATGTGAAAATAACATTTTATGCCTACCCTCCCACCCTCCCCTCCTTTCGGAAGGAAATTTCTGAAATATTTGAAATTGGCTTTTAGGTATTGGTACCTATATGCTTTAGTTAAAAGTAAGAATCTTATAGATATTTTCCCCTTTAAGGTTTAAATGGGTATGGGAAAAATCACCTTTTGCTTTTCTCTCCCATCGGGGCAGACTTTGTAAAATAATTTTTTAATAGATGCCTATGTCATGGAAAGGACCGAAAATTTTATGTTTCTCGGTACAGAGGCTTGGGCTGGGCATTAATGAATCAGTCTGTTAGACAAAATGATTATATACAAGGTGTACTAAAAAGATTGAAATGCGATTTAATTCTTTATCCGTTAGAGGTGAGTGGGTAATATAAATATTATCAATGTTCAAAATAAGGGAAGTAATGCGACCATATTAATAAAAATCTCTTTTTGCTATTTTTCAAAAGTTCCACATTTTAAACTTTTATACGACCACTCTAGAAAAATTTTTGTTAGGAAGTTTTTATTTTTAATGTGAAAATTTCATTACATAAAACCACATACGTCTAGAAAATTGAGTGGGTTATAGTAAATTGAAAACTGTGGATGGGGACTATATACCAAAATAGAAATGTAAATTTATAATATAGCATAAAAAGAAAATATGTACGAAGTTATTTATATATTTAAGTAAATTTTGCATGTTTAAGGTAGATTTGCTAACCATAATAATTTTCAGTTCATAATTTATTTACTTATTTTTATTTGTTTTTTAATGCCAAGCTTGACATTTTTTATTTAAAAAAAAACCTTAATAAATAATAGATATAAGCAAATATGTCGTTTATTTTGAAATAATTTATCACATTTTTTCAAAACAACTCTCTAATTAATTAACTCGCAGACAATAGTTCTCTTTCATTTAAATTGTAATTTAGCCAGTTCAAATATTTATGTTAAAATAACTTTAAAACTACATAATGAAACTGCAGACGATTTCATTTTTCAGTTTACTTATTTTTTTTCACTGCAACTCAACAAAACTTTTCTTGTACTTATTAAAATAAAGATTAGAAATATTTCAGTAATATTATGTTTAACTTTAAACTGTCGAATTTAGAATATATCTATTTGTGCATTATGGTATTTTTAACAAATTCACAGCTATTTGAATTAGCAGTGATTTATTTTGTATCCATTAAAATGAATGCAAAATCTGCTCGAGAATTAAGAAGACGATATACAAATTTACATTAAATTTCTCGAACATTTGTTTATCGTATGATGAATCGATTAGAACCGATTATGTATATTAAATGTGAATTACGTAATTATTACTTTTAAAAATTTAATAATTTGATATTTCAGGAATTTATGAATAATTTTATTAATTGCAATTTTAAATATGCTTATTAGCAATGAAATATTGGATAAATATAAATAGTAATCCAAGAAAACATGATTATGGGAAGATGAAAACATAACAATAATTACTAGATTTAAATATTTTATGTTTTTCATTTGTCTAATTTAATTATTATTTTAAATATAAAAAATAACGTAGATAAAAATTTTAAGAAGTTTGGAATTTTTTTTTTTCATAACATTCTGAATTCAAAACATAATAAGAAGGTATATTTAGTACAGCTTTTTATTTTTATTTATTTTTTGTGTTTCAAATTTTAAAAGTAATCACATGTTCTTTATGAAATACGTTTATTAAAATAACTACTATTTTTATGCTTATTTTTTTGTAACTCAAGATGCGAGACAGCATAAAATAAGATTTGGTTTTGCTGCCAAACCACTGTTAATCTCTGTTTATAAGGCTTTATTTTAGGTGCATTTAAGATTTTTTTCACACATGTTATTAAAAATTATAGTCTCCTATTTCTAGTATAAAAGTTTCCATTGTGAATTTATATATATTACCTGTTTCCTCCGAATTAAAAGCTTACAATTGATGCAGAAAAATGTCATCAAGTTTTTATCTGACTCGATTGCTTTTAAAGATAGCGTTATAAAATTACACACATATATATACACACACAATTGTCTTGTTGACTGAAAAGTAAAATCTTTCCAGTTGACAAAATTTGTTAAAAGGGTCGTATAAAAATTTAAAAAGTGTAATTAAAAAAAAAAAAAAAAAAAAAAAAAAAAAAAAAAGTGGGAAGAAATTTTCATTAACACTGTTACATTTCTTACTATATTTTGAAACCTATTGCAATTTTCAATACCCACTTACCTGGAATGGATTAAACCGCGTTTCAAATTTTTTGGACACCCTGTATGTATATTAAATCCAATTACGAAAATTTTTATCAAGAAATACTAATAAAAGATTTTTAAAAATATCACATCTGACTGAAAATCAAAACATATATAAAACCACTTTTAAACACGTATATATATATATATATATATATATTAAAAATGTACACGAAGCTTTTCGCTATAATTACGTAGCATCATCAGGTGATTGAAAATATCCAAAATTTTTGGCTTGTATAATCAAAATAATTCCATAATTAACGGGTGTTGTTTAAAGGAGGTTCAAAAGAAGGCAGAATTTTAGTATGACTGACACAGGTAACAATGTCATTCATAACTAAACAAAGAAAGTTTTAAGTAATTTAAAGAATCATTGACATTTTCTGAAAACTTCTCCAAATAATATAAGTATTGTTTGTTCTTTTTTTTTTTTTTTTTTTTTTTTTTTTAGAAGGATATAGAAATTTGCGAGTATATATTTGTGTGTATGTAATTCTAGCAATATTCTCATTGGTGCCCTCTATCTTTTATGTACACCATGTCATATTTCGTAATTACATTTAAAACCTGAAAAATTCATCAAAGAGATCTTAAAGTAAACTAAAGTAATTAAATGAGGAAAGAAGCAAGTATTTGAATCACTAACGAAGTTCTGAATCAGAAAAATGTTTGGGTTAGCAAATGAAAAAGAGTATTTAAAATCTTAATTAAATGTAAAAATAGTAACTCTTAACCTAAAGTTTATGTTAAAAAAAAAAAAAAAAACTGTTCGAAACATATATTAAAAATGTATAAATAAATATAAATAGATAGATAAATCTGTCGCATTTGTAGCTTTTATATTTAAATCCATTGCTTTTCTGAAAAAAAAAAAAAAAAAAAAAAAAAAAAAATACTTTAAAAGGTTGCTAAATAAATATCGCCAATGTGTTTCTCAAAGTATGTTTAGAAATATAAAAATGTCGTATGTTTTTATAATGAGAAGTTTCCTTGGAATTCCGATTTCTTGGTAATTTTCCTAAGCAAAGATTAAGTTTGAGGCAAATAGAAACACGAATGGTAATCATTGCTTCTCAATTGAAAATTTCCTGGAAATATTTATTTTCTAAGTTTTGTAAACAAAAATTAAGTTTCGGAAAAAGAGCGGGAAATAAGTAACCATGGCAATAAATACATTTTTATTACTACAAATGCAGATTAAATTTCACTTAAACGTATGTTGGAAAGTTCTTCTTACTGATCTTGACAAGACAAATGAATTAACCGATATGACATTTAATTTTGCATAAATTCTTTCACAAAAACAATATAAATGTAACAGAAAAATTAGGAAAGTGATATTTGAATGCCAAAATTGTAGAAAATATTTTTAAATTCTGTAAATGTGGAATATAGAATAAATTATATATGAAATGATATATAAAGAATACATTATGTATGTTACAGAATGCTATATGGGATTAAATAAATATTATTGGATATTTTCTTCTGATTTCAATTAAAATTAAGTAATTCAAATCAGAAAAATGAGTAATTCGTCCTTCTCACAAAAGTAAAAACACTTAAAAAAAAAAAAAAAAAAAAAAAAAAAAAACTTAAATGGGAAAAAAAGTAAAAAGTAAATAAACAGTTGTAAAAAAAAAAAAAAAAAAAAAAGGAGAGAGAGAGACAAAAAAATTTATAAGTTGTTTTAACGAAAGGGATTTTTAATTACATTTTTTAATCTTTTTAATAAATGACACATGAAACATGTTGGTCGATAAAATGATTTTTTCCCCGCCAGCAAGAAAGATCGCCTCAATATTTTATTGGATAACATTTGTTGTACAGAAAATTCAAAGATTTTTCTTTTACATACTATTTTTGAGAATAATGATATCTTTCGTAAAATGCAGGCTAATAGTAACTTTCTTTAAATAGAAGTGAGAAAAATGAAAGACGAATAAATAATGTGTTTATGATAAAAAGGAAAATGTTCTTAAATATGTTCGGGATGTTTATTATACATGCAAATTGTAATGCTTATTTTTATCTATTTGAATTACTTTTAAGCTTTATAGAATATATTTTCTAATAAATAAAAATTTCACTAGAAATATTTTTCAGCCACTTTTAAATTAGTTAAATTACAGAAAGTATGTTTTTAATTTCCTTTGACTTTTCAAAACTTTCTTTTATTTAACATGTAAGATTTTATAAATAAAAACATATTTAATTTCTTGACTAGATTTTACAAGCATAATTTTATTTAGCACTTGTAAATAACAATAAAATAGTGTTGTACACAAAAATTGTAGAGATATAATTTCTACATTAAAACAGAATCATTCATTAATCGTCCAATTTAGATACAAATGAAATGCATTTTTCTAGAAATTATTGCTGTTATCTCTAAACAGCATAATTAGTTATCTATATTTAGTTACCTTAAAATGTTTCTTCATAGTTCAAACAAAACAGATTATTAAAAAGAAGACAGATGTAGAAAAATGAAACATACTTTTTTATAGCTCCATTTGTTATTCGACTTAATGTTCTTTAAGCAGCAAAACTTTTAGGAAAAGCATATAAAATTACGATTCTTATTTCAGTGACTAAATGTACATTTTTGGTCAGAAAACTGTAAGACTTTTCACATTTTAAAACAAAATTTGGAAGTATACACAGCATTTTTTAAAAATGAAATAACAGAATTTATGATAGTATAAGGAAATCAAATTATTATTATTATTATTATTTTGCTGTCATGTAGTATGAGTGCAAACAATTTATGACGAGACAAAGTAGAACGATTTTCGAAGATTTGGCCTCAAAGTAACAATCTTTGATTTATGTAAATTTTTACACCTGCAGATTATTATTTTTTACATGAAAGAGGTTTATATACAGGGTATTTCATAAAATAGGGACAAAACGGGATGGTGATAGCACTGATTAAAAAAAAAAAAAAAAAAAAAAAAAAAAGTAGTCAAAGGATGCATGTACGGAATAAAACTGCAAACGGTTAGTGGGCGCCGAATGTGATGATACGTGGCCAAAAAAAAAAAAAAAAAAACAGACTGAGTTATAAGAACAATTTTAATGACATGCTGTTACAATAAGTGTACAAATCAGTGACCGGCAGTGACCATGCACGTGGTACAACGGCAAAAAAAAAATAAATAAATAAAAAAAAAAAAAAAAAAAAAAGGATTTGTGAATATTCTAAAAATTATCAGGCATACCACGCACTTCCCATGTAGCGGTCGATATTTTGGCGACGAGTTTTTCTGCACTTTTAATAGGCGTTTGAAAGATCTGATGAGTGCGGTTTCCAAGCTACAGGACCACCTCGCCCAATCCACCGGTTCAGAAATATTACGTCCAGATAGTTCTGCTCCTATTCTCATAATTTCCTGTCCAAATTTGCATACAAGATTTTATTCCTCATATGACATTTGCATGCTATTAGTGCCATTCTTGTTCTGGTAACTTGGAACAAGAATAGAGCTTTAATGTTTTGATTGACCAAGTTTCCAAATACGGCAGAACCCTTAGGTTTTAATTCCGACCCATGCATTCTCACATGAAAATTGTTTGTTTGCATGCGTACTATCACCTCTTACATTTTTTCCCATATTTTATGAATCATCCAGTATAGTTATCTTAAATTACTAATGTTATAAAAATTCAAAGGAAGCTAATGCGATTGATTCATAAATTTTTTTATTAAACATGAAAGCTGTTTTTTTTTTCTTTTTCCGCAAATAGTTTTATAAATGTTTATGCTATCTATATATTTTGTTGCATAAATATTGATCCAATAAAAAAACTGATTATTACATAAGTTTTACAAAGAATATATGTGAAGACGACAGAAAAAAACATAATATTTTTGCACCATTTTTGAAAAAGTACATGGATATGATGCTATTATGGACTGTCATTTTCTTTGCCTTATGTTTTTGCAATCTCTGAACTTTTGTTAATATTAGGGAAAAAAAATCACGAGATTTTTTTTCAGTTACTTATAAGATCACGCTGTTAACAAACTCCAAAACTTTGGTCCAGAATTTCTCATTTCGTTTCATGTAATCCATGTCTGTTAAATAAAACTCATTAAAATAAAGTCTGATTTGAGCTATACATACATGATAGTCAGTCTGACATATTTATGCGTATTTTACTGATTAATAAATAAGCAAAAAATACTATCATTCATGATATCATGATATTTAATGATTTTTTAATTTAAATTTGCATTTGAATTTAAGGCACTCAAAAAATGGAGAATCCTCGTTTCTTATTAGAATATAATGTTGTTATCTAAAGTATTATGATCAAACAAATAAATAAAAAGACAGAAATAATTAGGTAACTGAAGGAATTTCTTAAATCTAACAATTTCTTCACCTCAAAATGGAGCCGATAAATTAATAAAAGAAAATATATATAATGAGGAAATCGCAACACATTCTGGAGATCTTATCATAATAAGCTAATTTTTTATCTTTTACTGTGCAAAAAATCTGTAATACTTTCTTCATTTTATAAAGTTTTTCATCAATAGCATAACTAGGGGCAAAAAACCCTCTTGTATACTTCTGACAGAGGCTTTAAAATGCATTATGAAAAGAATTTTAGATGCAGCATATTGGCTTTTATCTTTTGAGAGTCTAGCTTCAGGCAAGACATGAAAAGGGTGAAAAAGAAAACTCCAAACTGGGTGGCAAGGCTTACTACGCTTAATTTATTTGATCAAAATACATAGTGCTAATAATGTTTGAATTTTCTATTTAGTTTTAAGTTTGTACTTGTTTATTTCCATTTGATTAAAATTTTATTCAAAAGCTAATATTAGCAAAATATGCAACTTTTATCTTTTGTAGAAAATCCCGAGACATGCTGTTCACATTATTTTCTTATGCGGTGATTTATGAAGAGCTCTGGTATTTTAACTTTTATATTAGAAAAAGAAAGCCTAAAATAATGCACATTTTTGTTACGAATAAGAAATTAGATTTAAAAATAATTTGACTGAAATATATTTATTTTATCATATTGATAGAAAAAAAAAAAATGAAACCACCAAATTTTGCTAAAGAGTCACACTGTTAAAAATTTCGTTTAAATATGGTACATTGTAGCTGCGACCATGCAATGAAGAAATATTTTATTTTTACTTGGTGCTTCGTTCAACCAAGGCGTGGTACTGCAATAACTACATCCATAAAGTGGGGAAATATTTTACCATAATTTGGTGCTTTTTTTTTTTTTTTTTTTTAACAAGAAGCACCAAATCGGGGTAGGAAGTTTCACCATCGCATGGTTGCAGCTACAGCAGTACCAAGTTTTGGTTCAACTTAGTAAATTGAAACTACCGTAGTACCAACATTTGGTTCAACTTTGAACTGAAATTTTTAACAGTGTATTAAACTTTGAATTTGTTATACCAGAGCAACCCAGAAAGTAATTTCTATAATAAATGAAATACATTTATTGTATAATGAAGAGCAATAATTAGATTACTTTTTCACATAGTTGCCACTAATTGTTGAAGCATTTATCATAGCGGAACACAAGTTTTTGCAGGTCCTTGTCGTAGAAAGATGTCGCCTGCAGTTTTACAATTCATGAAGAAATGAAACACAGTTTGATGATGAAATTAGTGGAAATTTTGAGGAAAATATATTGAGTGTTGTAATGGTAAAAATTATAGGTTCTTCCTACTTTTTTTCAATTTGTGTAAGCAAGTCTTCATCAATAAGAGACAGGCCGCCCACTTAGATCTTCATCGTTAACGTTTCACGTCTTTCATTAAGACTTCGCACCCACCACTTTATCATCAAACCAATCGTCACATTTTGTCGATTAACATCACAAGTTTTTCTGCGAATTTTAATTTTTTTTAAAAATATTCCTAGCATTCAGAAAGCATATGACAAACCAAAACTCGCGCGTGGTTGGATGTTCAAATTTTTAAACATGTTAAACGGTCAACATATAGCTGGTGGAACATTCAGCGGTCTAGAAATAACTTCAATTGTTTTCTAGTGAGGTAGCCAAAAATGAATGCGAATACGTAAAAATCACGAAAGAAGAGCTTCTGCGACAAAAATTGAAAACGAAACTTTCTTTCTGAATAGCCTTTAAAAATTTTAGTGCATTAAATATAACGCACCACACAATATAAAGTACAAAAAACAACATATAGGATAATACTCCAAAATGTAAGTAACTTAAAATCTAAAAAATATGCATTTTTGTTTTAACTGCAGTACTTATTAGATATTAGAAATTTTCTCATTTTCCAATAACATTATTTATGAAAACACTTATGAAAAAGAATAAATGAGAAAGATTTAAAACTGTGTAAGTCCATTTTCTAATAAATTATACCTCTTTAATTTATATTAATAATATAGAAAATCTTACATAATTTTTTAACGCACTGAATTTAGGTTTGACTACATTATAGAGGCAACTTTTATGACATCATAATTAATATACAATTATGAAACTGTATTTATATATCAGACTCTGTTGATCATTTCTTCATCATTTTGTGAGGCACCCCTACCTATTATGCCTTCAGCTATATCCAAATTGCCTGTAAATTTAGATAAATCAGTAAAGACATAAATCAAGCTAAACTTAAATGTAGATTTTTTTTATGTAGAACTGAGCGCAAAGGCTACTCGCTATTATTTATATAGGTACGTTGAGAACTGGATAAAATATATTCACATTAGATAGCTGTGGTGTGATGCCATGTAAAAAATTATTACCTTGGATAAGACTTAGCTCCATGAGATGAAGTCGTCTCTCTCTTGCTGTCTTCAATTCAATATTATTTGAAATTCGCCTTTGCCTAAATACTATCACTGGAGAATCAATTTTGTATATTCTCACAAACTACTCTTTTCAAAAACGGTATGAGTGACGATAGCCTTTTTGGTAGAATGTCAGGTTCGTAATCGAAAGATTGCAAGTTTAATACTCTACACGGGCATAGATCACCGTGTGCATTAATGTTGGCTAGTGCACGCAAAATCCGTCGTGGTTGCAATGGCATCTATTGAATTTTTCCGTAAAATAATACCTCTGGGGGTTACTGAAGCGGGGAGCCGTCTCCTCTGTGGTGTGATGGCATATCTCTGGATCACCCTAAGTGGTGAATCCCAGACCCTCGCCCTGTCCATTGCGTAGCGTAAAAACTACTCAACCTTACACAATTCGTTCCGATTTAACAATACCTCAAAAGTTCGCCGATTACAACATTCTTAACGGGCTTAAAGGAGTTCCTTCGTAAAAGAATATTAGAGGAATACGATTATTCCTCTAATGAGCTAGATCATCATTCCATACTTTTGCCTAAATTTCACAACTCTTCATAAATTACCGGATCGTACCATTTAAACTACCTTAAACACCAAAAACTTTCCCAAACTCCTTTAAAGCATACTGATTCACTTTTTTCAAATTCCTTTAATAAAATAAGATACTACAATTGTTTTAATTGATTATATTATATATTCAGTACAAAAATGGTCTAAATATAAGTACAGTGTATAATTGTTTTTTTTTTTTTAAATCGTGTATCACATTTTAAGTAAAAACAGCAAAAACGCATAAGAGTTCATTAAAAAAAAAAAAATCAATACAGTAACTAACCGCCGTTTAATAAATTCACAAGTTAATAAAATTAGTCGCTTAATCTGATCAAACTGCCAGGACCAGAATCAAATCAATGCAAATCAATTTTAAAACTGACGCTTAATGAAATCAGCATTGCCGTTTAATAAATTTAAAAAAAAAAAAAAAAAAAAAAAAAAACCTCTTCAGCAGAAAAAAATGTCATTTATGTACAGTCGGTAACAAAAGTGTCCGAACACTAGCAAAAATTCCTATGTAAAAAAAGTACACTTCGTACGGTTTTGTCAAATAAATCCTTATCGAATCATGTTCTTACACTGACTAAGAACATGATTCGACAAGAATTTATTTAACAAAACCGTATGAAGTGTACTGTTTTACATAGGAATTTTTGCTAGTGTTCGGACACTTTTGTTACCGACTGTACGCTAAACAAAATTTTATTTACACTGTGACTTTTTATTTTTGAAATAAAATCGAAAATAATATACAGCAATCCCAATGTTATTTATGTTTGTCGAAAATTTTACATTCACAAAGTTAAATTTTACATTTACAGTAATTAAACACGCCCCATCACTTGCCTTAGTGACAATTTCAAGGAATGTATTCTTTAAAGCGCGGTAATAGATTACGAATTTGATTTGATTAGGTGATTTTTTTTAATAATGCTTAATTAATAAAAGACAATTTCTAGTTCTTATTCTGATATAACAGAGAAGCAAGAAGCTTAAACGGAAAGAGAGTGCACGAACGTTCAACGGATATAAAAATCAGCCGCCTTATAAAATCCCTTTTGCTCAGGACGAATGTGATTTTAATAAGCGGCGGGTACTGTATACGTTTTAATAATAAAAGCCATAATATTATATTTAGAAATATTACACATAATGCCAGCGTAAGTAAAAACACATATATTTATAATATTTATTAATAATAATTACAAGATAAATGATATTGCTTCCATTAAAAAAATTTAACTAATGTATTCCATTGAAATAATCGAATTATTCAAACATAATCTGAAATGACACTCGAAAGTCAAAGAATTCTTTCTATTTTACCTTTCTGAAAGTATTGATATCAATATATATGCACGAAGGAACACTATATCTCGATTAAATTAAATATTTTTTAATGATATAAATACGTAAATACGACGCTGTGATTGTCCCTTAGTCTTAGAAAAAACGATAAAGTAAATACATGGTTATTAGAGTAAAATTGTTTTTTCAAACATTGCACTCATTAAAAGGATATTTCTGTATTATAAAATTATATCGTAAAAAATACTTTTGCCAAAAAGTAATTTATAATAGCTACATGCTTGTAAGTATATTTAAAGCACACCTACACTGTAAAAAATATTTCTTATTTGCTGCCAGAAATTCTCTGTAAGTTGAGGAAATACGCGTAATTTACGAAAAAATTACGTTGTCAGAACGTATTTTCTCAAATTACAGAGAATTTCTGGCAGCAAATAGGACATATTTTTTTACATTGTAATATGCAGAAAAATCGACAGCTTAAATGCATAATATTTTATGATTTGGTTAAATATTTAATTGAAAAATTTTCGTCAAGTCTATGGCCTTCGTCTTCAAAATTATAAAACTACAAAAAAAAATCTGGAGTGACTCCACTCGACTTTCCGAACATTGAGTAATTAACAGTTTTGTAGATAAAGTAAAGAAAGAGGAGTTGTTAAACAAACAAAAGAGAGAAAACCATAATAGAGTGTTTGAGTATTTTTCTCCATCTATTACACGATGTTTTATTTAACGCTACTGAACTTTGAGCCCATAGATCATAATGATAAAGAATTTTTCGTTGTGTCCCTGTAAAAACCTATAAATGCTAGATTCACCAAAATGCTTATAGTTAGTGCAACAGTGATTTATAATACTCATATAAATTTTCAGCTCAATTCAATAAGGCGTTTATCGTACTTTTAAAAATTTAGTCCCATAGGCCATAATGATAAAGAATTTTTCTTTGTGTCCCTGTAAAAAAACTGTAAGTGCTAGATTCACCAAAATCTATACAGTTAGTTCAACTGTGATCTATAACATGTGTACAAATTTTTTGCTCAGATTAATAAGGCGTTTAGACGCTATCACACTTTTAAAAATTTGGCCCCATAGGCATAATGATAAAGAATTTTTCTTTGTGTCCCTGTAAAAAAACTATAAGTGCTAGATTCTCAAAAATCTATACAGATTGAGTAGTTGTGACCTATAATATGTGTATAAATTTTTTGCTCAATTGAATAAGGTGTTTAGATGCTATCGCACTTTTAAGATTTTGCTCCCATAGGCCATAATGATAAAGAATTTTTCTTTGTGTCCCTGTAAAAAAACTATAAGTGCTAGATTCACCAAAATATATAGGGTTCGTACTATGGTGACTTACAATATGCGTACCAACTTTCAGGTTAATCGAACAAAGCGTTTAGACGCTAGCGTGTTCACTCACAGACATACACACATACATACACACATACACACATACACACACACATACATACATCATCGTAAAAATAGTGAAAACGGACTCAGGGGACCTCAAAACGTATAGAAACATCAAAATCTCGAATTCGGATTTTTGACATGATTACAATACTTTTCTCACTATAGTGTTCGGAAAGTAATAATAGCATTACAATAATGGTTAATTTCTTTAATAAACAAAAGCTGTACCTTTAACGATTGACGTAAGAACGGTTCAATTGATACAAATTATTTAATTTTTTTCTTTTGAATTTTAGAAAAGCAAGATGGGTCACAAGTTAAAAGATCTCAGTTTCTTTTTAATAGAAATAATTTTTAATTTAACAGGAATTGAAAATTCCTCCCCAAATAGGGTCTCTCTGAGAAATGTATAATGAAAAAGCATATAATCAAATTACATTTTTTTTATAAAACATAAAAATAAAATTTTTATTTATAAAAAAGAAACATACCCATCGATTAATCAAAATATTTTAGTATATTTTAGTATGTTATATATATATATATATATATATATAACATATGTAATGTGTTTAATGATGATCAAAAATAAAATAAATGTAAGCATGAATAAATATTTAATGCCTATTTATTGTTTAAAATTGTAAAATTATTGCTATATTCAATTTCTTTAAACCTATATAATCTGTAAACTTAATGCTTTAAGTATGTTAACTTTTCTAAATGCTCACGAAAATATTAACCCTAATAGTTATTGCTGTTTGGAACGGAACTATTAAGAATTAGAATAGGTTCATAAAAAATTTGAAACTGTTTTTCTTATCACTGAATATTTCGTATAAACGATACGCATAAAAGAAAATGTTTTCCGCTAGAATATTACATTAAATTTAGATATTTTTTCATTAAAAATCTATTATCATTTAATATTTCTTATCTTAAACAAAGAAATATCTTTCAAAAAATAATCGTTACAGGGATTCTTTTATTTTATAAAGAAAATGGTACAAATATTCAGATAAAAAATGATACAAATAATCAAAATATTCTTATAACTTTTTTCTTTTACTCCTAATGACTTTCTGAGTCTAATGCACAGACTACCATTATGGGAATTTACTTTTTGAGGCATGAGCTATTAGTTTTATATCGCAGCCCATTTAGTGAGGCCACTCATAACATTTCTGTCTAACATGTCTTCTTTCTACTATGAAAGGTTTGATATTAATTGGCATTTGTGGCATCGCTTCTTTCAGGCTAAATAATCAGGATTTTGGTAAATGGCTTTCTATTGCGTGATATTAGGAAAGATATCTTGTAATATCCAATACGTGAAAGGCGATGTAGGAAAAGATACTAAAAAAGACGTGTATAGGTGAAATGTCGATGTAGCGAGTAGAATCCGATTATTTATTTAATCGTTTGAAAGCATATATAAAATAAAATAATCTATATTAATCATTGCTTGCGAATTGGTAAATTAATACTGCGATATAAAAATTTCTAAGAAATGATTATTTTCTATTAACTTCTTTTAACTCTTTTCATTAGTTTAGCATTAAAATCAAGCATTTAGCTTTTTTTATGCTACAATTTTCCATTTTTTTGTCTTTGTTTTAATTAATTTAATTTTTAGATCTTCTCTGTTCGGTATATAGCAAAAGTATTCCGAAATTTATTGGTGCCTGGAAAGAATTTAGGAGTGAGTCCCGGACCATCACCAATTACGCATCACTAGTGCGACGTATAAATCCTTCAACCAAAATTTAATAAATTATGTTTCAAAGGAAGCCATATAAAAAAAAAAAGGATTTTTTTTTTTTTTTTTTTTTTTTTTTAAGACCAGCGTGCACATTGCTGCTTTGATAATGCGTTCGTGCTTCTTTTTTCACCTGATTAAGGTGAATATTTTGACCTTAAATAACAGTTACGAGTTTTTGAAATTAAAAGTGTTTACTTAATAGATTATTTATCTGTTAAATTAACTATTATTTGGATATATTATTGTTAAAATATAAATTTTTCAAACCTAAAGTCTTGGAAAATTAAAAATACTTAAAAGGGAGAGAGAGAGAGAGAGAGATTTATGGTAGCTATGCATCTAATAACCAATTTTTAAATTACTTTAGTAATTAAAAATATGCAGTGAACGTTGTGTGCTACGTTGACTCTCCAAAAACACGATATATTCTATTAAAAAATATCGCAAATCTTTTAGTATTTAAAAATAAATAAATAAATAAAGAATTAAATTTTGCGTCAAAGGACTCAGCTTCAATTCAGTGTTCAATTTTATTTGAGTAATTTAAAGTTTAGAAAAAATTGTTCAGTTGATGATTTTCGAGTTTATTTTTTTATTAATTAATCTGGTTGATAAAAAAAAAAAAAAAAAAAAAAAAAAAAAAAAAAAAAAAAACATTTTATTAAAACACATACTTTATATCTGCTTGATTGAATTTGTTTCTTTTTTTTTATAACGGCTTAAATAAAAATAAGTGATAAATATTGTTTTTTCGTGATTCTCCGTTTTATCCTGCATATTAAGATACAAGGAACTTTTTTTTTTTTTTAATTCAGTAATCTGAGCATGCGCAAGAATCTACAAGCCAATTCGAAAGGCTTACACTACAGTATTTTCCAGTCTTTGTATGATGAAGAAAGAAAAGAGAAAATTGAAGTGTGACGTTAAAATTATTCAAAGTCTTTCTTGCGTAAACAAACATTATTTTATCATTTTAGATAAAGTGGAGTGGAAGGTTGATTTTTTTATACCAACTATGGGAAAAATACAAGAGCCGGGATTCGAATCCGGGACCTCTGCTTAACGTGCGGTTGCTCTACCACTGAGCTATCCTGGCTGATAACCAGCTCGGCATTTCTAACATCCATATATATTTTATCAATCAGGGTAGCTCAGTAGTAGAACAACCGCACGTTAAATGGAGGGCCCGGGCTCGATTGACAAACTGCCTGAACCCCCCCCCCCCCCCCCAAAAAAAAAAAAAAAAAAAAAAAAAAAAAAACTCGCTTCTTCATTTATTGTCCTAACCCTTTAAAGTTTACTACATATTTTCTTTTGGAAATTGCTATTCTCATTTCAAAATGGCTAGTAGCATATGACTAGTTATAAACAACTTAAAAATAAAAATAAAAAATAAAAATATTTTATGAGAAAGTTTTGGTTTGAAAAGTTTATATATTCACCTGATTAAATTCAAACAATTAATTTAATAAATAATATAAGTAAATACAAAAATTTCTAATACTATCAACAGTTTTTTCAGGTCAAAATAACAGCACGCCCCTTCATCAGGTGAAAAATAATCTGGCATGAGTGCATCATTAAAGATTTAAGCCTACTAAAATTTAAAGTGACTTCTGCATATCACTTCCTCTGTAACATCATTTTTTTTAAATTTCGGAGTAGTGCTGCTATCTAACGAGCAGAGAAGAAACAAAAGTTTAAAAATGGATTAAAACGAAGAAAAATATTGAAAAAATGTTGCATAAATGTCTGATTTGAGTGCAAAATTAATGAACGTTAAAGGATTAAAATGGTTACGGTGCTAGATGGGTGAGTTTGGCTGGTTTTACTATTAATTTAACAAATATATTTTTTAAGTTATGTTTGTTTATGAAATTCTATGTTTATTTGCCAATATATATATTAATTATCCTTTCGAAGAGTTTAAATGTGGAAGATTGTACTTTAAAGGAACTCTAAATTGATACCAAATTATCCAGGAAATTACGTGTCATCACGCATTTCCTCACACATTACATCATTTTGATAAAATTCGTATTAATGATTCTTTAATAACTGCATCCATTTTTGTATTTAGTAGAGTAACAGTGATGTGTAATTAGAAAAATGTACGGTACCTATCCCTAAATTAAAGTAGTATTAATTTTACTAAAATACAATAAAAATTCTTAAACAACAGTATTTTACAATTTACAATATAACAATAATAACTAAGGTTATTTTTTTTTTTTTTTTTTTTTTTTTTGGTAAAAATTTGAATTACAAAATTATTAGAGTTGAACCCGTTTAAAAATTCTCAAAATAAATATGAAATAAAATAAAAGTACTGTTTTAACGCCTGCGGGGATAAGTTAACAATCTACATGCAAATTAATTTCAGTAGCGCTAGTCTTACACAACTTTTGAAGGAGAAAAACTGAAAAATAAATAAATAAATGTTCTTATCAAAATTTTGAAAATCTACCAGCTATTTATGCGTAAAAGAAACGTAAATTTCGAATTCAGACTAACCAAATAAAGTACATAGCTTAAAGTATAAATAACATGTACTGGGTTTTATTCATATTGGAAATGTTTTTCAGTATTCATTCAAAAAGAACCTATATGTATAAATGTCCTTTAGAGCATTCAGTTTATTTTTGCATTAAATATATATGGAATGTCTAAATTCAGAGCAATCCAAATGTAGTACATATATTTACATTCATTTTATTCCGTTTACAGAATGTTGATTTCTAAACTACGATATTATATAATATTGCTTTTTAAGGTATAAATATATTTTTAACAAATAAGAATTTATACATTTAATTTTTCTTTTAAGAAAGAAATTCAAACACATTTCTTTATTTTTAATTTATAATATATATACATATATACATATTTTAATAAAAAATAATTATTTGCTTCAAATTGCTCCAACAAAATATTACCTTTCAGCTAATTTTTCATCAAACTAAAAAGAGTCATTAGTTTATTTTTCAAATAACATAAGAATCCTCGAGTTTTCATACTTGATGGAAAGCTTTTAAGCTAACCAATAAATAAAAATGCTTCATAATGCCTATCGTATATTCATAATGCCTATCCTATATTCTATTTATTCAAAGTAAAATGAAATATGCGCAGTTTGAGTCTTGCGCAGTCAAAATAAAGTATAAGGCTTTAGGTTTAATCTGCCCACTTCGGAGGTATGCATGATGTGCGATATTTCTGCTCGAATTTTTGATGTTCGAATATTTATATTATTTGAAAATGGAATGGAATATATTTACTTTAAAAAAGGGCTTTTACTCAGAAAAAAGTGTGGCTTAAGGCACTTGCCTGTTGAATATTTTGACTGAAGATGAAAATGAAAAATAAACTACTCCTTGGAGTTTTAATGTTATTCTCTTAATTTAAACTTAAGTAGTATTTAAAATAAATAATGGTTATTGAAAGTTTAGTTTTCTGTATATGTAATTTATCAAAACATTTTTAGTTTTAGTAACTTAAGTTCTTCATATATGAATAATAGATGTTTATAATATATTACGAAAAGAAGTAATTCAATTATTTTATTAAATATATTTTAATCCTTAAGCTGTTTACACATATTCCGAGATACTTAAAATATATTTCAAATTGACTATGCACAAAGTCGTTAAAGAAGAAGAAAAAGAAAGCGGAAAAAATAAGCATAAAAGCTAATTGATAAAAATTATTTTATATTACTTATAAAATTACATTTAAAAATATTAATACATATATCTTTTTTTCACATATTTCCAAAGATTTGTTTTTCTCCATTTAAAAGATGATTCCTTATATAATATATATATAAAGTTTAACTAAATTAATTTCAAACTAATATAGTATATACTAGAAATTGTTTTACCTAAACTATGTTTATACCAGTTTTTAAAAAAATCATTTTTATGTAATCCATTTAATGGTTAGCGTACTTAACACAAAATGAAGGATTAAATATGGATCTAGTATATTTAAATGGGGTAGCTACAAAAAATATTTTTGAGGTTTTATCTTTAAACGCACATTTTCTGAAAATGAAATACAAGTTCCTGCTTAAAATGCATATATTTATTAATTGTTCATATGCTTATTAATACTTTATTTTTAATTTATTTAAAGATGAAAAAATTTCATTGCATCAAACTCACATTAAGTACAGAAAGTCATATTCATACTGTAAATCTCCGAAACTTTTGAACCATTAACAGTTATCGTGCTCTCAGATGATCAGCAATATATCGAAATGTGTTTTTGTTGAAGAAAGTTTGGATTTTGGAAACATATGTTGCAAAATGCCTTTTGCTGTTCATTTATTTCGGCAGATGATATAAAATCAAAAAAGTTCTTTTAAGACTTTTATACAGAAAAAAGTAATTCTGTTAGTAATGCGCACAAATGTAATATATGGACTTATATATATATATATATATATATATAACATTAAAAAAAAAGTAACATAAAAGTCCTTAAATAAAATATTAAAGAATTTTATGTAATACTTTCAACACAAACTATGTAAATAGGGAAAAAATATTTCATAGGAATTAGAAAGCGTTAAAGAAATATTTCTAATTTATTTGTTGTAATTAAATGGAAATAAATCAATTTTAAAATAAACTTTTGCACTTAATATTAAATAAGAATTATTTCCAAAATATTCACAAAAGAAATCAGTTGTTTTAAGCACAATTCACTTTTACGAAAAAAAAAAAAAAAAGGTGAGAGTGACAGGAAAAAATTCAAACAAATCACATGTAGAGTAGGTTCTCCAGTGATTGGCATGCTCCAGTAATTGACATCTATACCGAAATAATTAATAAATAAGAAAAATAATAAAATAATATATTTTACATATAAGAATTTTATCATTTTGTGTCAAACACTGGAGCTTAGGGTGCTAATAACTGGTAAAATGAATAACTAGCAGTGTCAAACACTGGAACATAGGGTGCCAATTACTGATAAAATGAAAAACTGGCAGTGTCAATTACTGGAACATTGAAGGGGTGTCAAATAAAAATTCTTAAAAGAAAATAATTCTTATCAAATAAATATATTTTAACATATATGTGGTTCTGAATGTCTTTCATGTCATATGTACAAACTTAAGATTTCTAAAAATATTTTCTGATCACTAGAACATTAAAAACATCAGAGATTGCTCTAAAAGTGTCAATCACTGGTGCACTTACCCTATAAAGTATTTCTTCAACATTAACTTTTTACACAGTTTCAACTTTGTAGATGTTAATATTTAATTTTAAAGAGATTTAAATATTTTGTGCAAAATGTATTAATACATTTTAACAAATTAACAGTAATCCGTATTAAAAACACATATTTTAACTAATCTTTAATAACGCATGTGATATTGTACACAGGTATTTAGTAGACTTAATTACAGTTATTTATTTCAAAAGCGAATCTTCTAAAACAATATATCTATTCATTGTTGTGCTCTACGATTATGCTACTTCAAACTATTCGTAAAATTTTCAAACAATGGTAGCTATATATATATATATATATATATATATATATTAAACAAATGTTTCATATGTATTAATAACAACTTCGTGTGATAACATTAACGAAATTAATAATTTTGCATTTAGGGGAATCAAAATATTTGGTTGCATTTTATTAATATATTTATTAATATATTAATAAAAGATAAATATAAATTTGAAGGTTTTCTTTAGATGCAAAATGCATATCGATCGTAGAGAAATACTTAGTTTTGGTCCAATCTTGGTCAATAAATCTTTTTTCATAGGAACTATTTTATTCAATTAATAATTAATTGTTTAACTTTATTCATCTATTTATTTATTTTCATTTATTTATTCATTCATATTTTTGCTTACGTCTTTTGAACCATGCCACATTTAGGATACTTCAAGTCTATGGATTAAAAACAGTTACACTATATCTAATAAAAACTTTTATTTAACTGTAATAAGGAAATAGTGAAAATTTTATTTTAGATAATAAACACTTTAAACTGCCGAGTATAAGGAAAAAAAAAAAAACATTTTATTCTGATTCAAATGGATTATAAGCTAAAAGTATATTACGGACAGTAAAGAGTTATGATTTTTAAAGTTAAGTTGGACATAAAAAATACTGACAATTCATTAGAAATAGAATTTATAGAAAAGAGAACAAAAGAGAAAAGAGAAAAAAAAAAAATAAATGCAAGCTGAAGAACCCTTTGATGCACAATAATGAGATAATGTGCGTGTCGCTGAATCATTGAATATAATTTTTGCTACATAGTGCATTATTCTATTTCAAGACTAACAAAGAATTCCGAAACTAACTATTAATGATAACTTACATTTAAGTTATCATTAATAGTTACCTACGTCCTGAACACCACTTTTTTTTTTCCTTACCTAACCTTCAAACCAACACTGTGCCCCCCTCCCCCCCAAAAAAAATAAAAAATAGCTTAAGAGGAGTCATACAGAACTCGATCCAGTGGAGTTATGCATCCTTCAAAATTATGAAACGCAGTTAAATTGAATATTCATAAATAAATAAATACAATAATAGGGTAGGTGCTTCAGTGATTGGCATGCTCTAGTAATTGACATCTCGAAATAATTAATAAATAAGAAAAATAATAAAATCATATATTTTACATATAAGAATTTTAACATTTTATGTCAAACACTGGAGCAAAGGGTGCTAACAACTGGTAAAATGATTAACTAGTAGTGTCAAACACTGGAACATAGGGGGCCAATTACTGATAAAATAAAAAACTGGCAGTGTCAGTTACTGGAACATTGAGTGTGTGTCAAATAAAAATTCATAAAAAAAAAAAATAATAATAATTGTTATCAAATGTATATATTTTAACATATATGTGGTTCTGAATGTCTTTCATACCATATGTACTAACTTAAGATTTCTAAAAATATTTTCTGATGGCTAGAACATTAAAAACACCAGAGATTGCTCCAATCACTGGTGCACTTACCCTGTAACAGAAGATTCAAGTAGCTCATAAAAGTGGTTTTTAAAACTTTGCATTAAATTAGGCACCTAGGTTAGTGTTAGGATTGAGCACAATTGATTGCGCTAGGATCCTGGGTCTGAGGGAAAGTCTTTTTAATGGGTCCTAGTCCGCATTTAAGCAACTTTCGGAGACAATGAAAATCTTCACGGCTAGCCCAAAAAGTGAGACCTGGGTTCGATCCCGAGACCTCACGTCTACCAGCTTTGAAAACAAAACTTCTCGGGCACTGGTGGGGCGAAATTAAACACCGGATAATGAATAGAATAGAATAAAATAAGTACAATTGTTCATTAATCATAAAAGAGCAGCTTAAGATATAGTATCATAAACACTTATTTTTGTTATTTTCGTGCACATGATTATTTCATCTTAAATAAAGAGAATCATAATTAGATATACAATGTGATCCAAAAGTCACAGAAAAAATAAAACTTTATTATTTAAAAGTTTTCCCCTAGCACTATGTGGTTTTCACTGAAATGCACATAATAACATGGATTTTTTTTTTCTTTTTTAAGGTCACAAAAAATTTAATATCAAATTAATTTTAATTTTCTACTTAAGGTAGCGTTATAACTTCAAATTTACTTTTTTACAGTAGCACAGTACATGCAACAACGTAACTGGGACTATAAATGCTGAATGCAATGGCCACCATTTATTAGAATGACCGTCAGACCTAGCACATTGGAAATTCTTCTAATACGAGTAAAGCTTCCGTATTTGCAATGTAGCGTTATTTGATCAGATTGATCTGTTTAAACTGTGAAAGGATACTGCGAATAGCGCTATATGTCGGTGAAAAATGTTGCTAATATTTTTTTCTTACATACATACATAAAAAAAAAAATCCAATTCTTGTCTGTACATTTCAGCGAAAACTGCATAGAGCTACAGTCAGTACTTTCTAAATAATGATTTATTTTTTATTTTTTCTGTGATTTTTGGAACACCCGGTTTATATATATATATAAACTTTATTTTTATGCCTTTTAAATATTTATGTTACTACTGCTGTCGATAACCAGAATTTAAATATACATGGCCAGATATGTGTAGTTAAAATTTATAAAATATTTCAGAAAATTTTAAAAGCCATTTCATTTCATTAATATTACATTAGGATACCTTGACGTTATTTTAGAATCTTTTTATCCATTATTAAATCAATAGCTTTTTTTTTTTTTTAAGAAGTTCTCAAATTTTGATAAGATATTACACAGAGTCTTCCTTAAACGTATTTTTTAATTAGTTTATAACGTCCAGAGTGCGTTTATGACTACAGAGCAGTAAAATAACCTAACAGCCGTTCCAAAGTGCATGAAAGAAAGTACATTGGGGGGGGGGGGAAATATATATATATATATATATATATATACTAGCAGGCTATGCCCGCTTCGCTGGTTGCTATTTTAAAATGAATCACTGTAGTTAATGAATTCTCAAAATTGTATTAATTTTTATCATGTGAAAAAAAAGAGAGAAAAAAAATTCCGATTGGAAAAAAAGTCACACATGTTCCCTACTGCCTTCGGCAGCGCAGGCCTTTGTGTGCTGCGCGCGTGCATTTATGTTCGACACTCTTAATGCATGACTATATTATCGTAAGGGTAAAACATAAATATATATATATATTAAAAAAAAAAAAAAAAAAATCTTCTCCCATTGTTGAATAATCGGTCCGGGCCCCCACTTCCTGCGCGCGGCGCATAGTCCTTCACCTAACGTTCCCACCCCTCCAAATTATTTTAGACTTTAAAAATACTCGCAATCTTTCTCTCGGTCATTTAAACCTAATAATTCTAATTTCTAACATTCTATCTGAATTTCTTTCTTTTTACCCCTGCGTCCGTCCCCCTTCCTGCCCCTCGTAATAATTCTGTACTTTCGAAAATATCCGCAATATATTTATCCGGCCTCAAAACCTAACAACACTAATTTTCAGCGCTCTAACCGTTATTTATATATTTTTGCTCCTTACACCCCTTCCCGCCTATCCTAATAATTTTAGAAATTCGAAAATATTCGCAATCGATTTGTAGGTATCAAAAACCTCCATGTACCAATTTTGAGCAACCTAACTCTATTTTTATTTTTTGTCCCTCCACCCTCCCCCTCCCACCCCTCCTAATTACTTTACAAATTCGAAAATATCCGCTATCGATTTGTAAGTATCAAAAACCTCTATGTACCAATTTTGAACGTTCTAACTCTATTTTTTTTTTTTTTTTTTTTTTTTTTTTGCTCCTTCACCCCCTCCCCCTTTCTGACCCCCCCCCCCTAATAACTTTACACTTTCGAAAGTATCCTCATTCGACTTCCAGGCCTGTAAAACTTATCTGTACCAATTTTGAACAATCTAAATGTATTTCTATTTTTTTTTCCCATAGCCCCCTTACCTGCCCCACCTGGGATGAATTTCTAAAATTAAAAAAATTATTTTTTATGTATTTGTGAGAGATGTATTTTAGAGCAAAAATTTCGCATATATCTTTTTTTCTGTTTGTGATATAAAGGATTATTTCAAATCACGTTTTGCCCCCTCTCTCTCCCCCACTTGGGGGCTGAATTTCTAAAATTCCAGAAATTGCTTTTTAGGTATTTGTATTAGCTATATATTAGAGCAAAAGTTTCACGTATATCTGTTTTTTAT
This sequence comes from Salticus scenicus, assembly GCA_963930645.1. NCBI lineage: Eukaryota > Metazoa > Arthropoda > Arachnida > Araneae > Salticidae > Salticus > Salticus scenicus. Next base: position 80,570,693 of record OZ005657.1, on the reverse strand, counting down.
TTTGTTTGAGATATATAGGAGTATGTGAAACCACGTTTTGAGCATGAGAAATCACGTTTTGCCCCCTTTCCCCCCTTGAGGACCGAATTTCTAAAATTCCAGAAATACGTTTTTAGATATTTGTGTTAGCTATATTTTAAAGCAAACATTTTACGGATATCTGTTTTTTTCTTTGAGATATGGAGGTTTTTGTGAAATCACATTTTGCCCCCTACTTCCCCTTGGGGGGCGAATCTCGTAAAATCGCTTCTTAGGGGGTGCTTACACTATATGTTCTAAAATCTGACCCAGTTTCGAGTCAGTGGCTTCAGTAGATTTTGCTGTGCGTTGATGAGTCAGTGAGTGAGTGAGTGAGTGGAAATACTCTTTTATATGTATATATATATATATCTGATAAAAACTGTTTTTAAGTATAATTTATAAACTAGTAAAAAAAAAAAATATTTTTTAATTTCTTAATAGTAATCCCCTCTCTCTCTTTTTGTAAATTTAAGCATTATCTATAATCTATATATATAAAATCGTTCTTCCTCACTGAGTGAGGGGATGATTCATCATCGCCCAGACCAAACCCCTGAACCTAGAAGCATGAAATTTTGTGACAATGTTCTTTCTATGACGTAGGCATCCACTAAGAAGCGATTTCACAAAATTCGCCTCCCAAGGGGGGAGAGGGGAGCAAAACGTGATTTCACAAAATCCTTCATATCTCAAACAAAAAACAGATATCCGTAAAATTTTTGCTTTAAAATATAGCTAACACAAATGTCTAAAAATCGATTTCTGGAATTTTAGAAATTTGGTCCCCAAGGGGGGGGGAGTGGGCGAAACGTGATTTCACATAATCCTATATATCTCAAACAAACAAACAAACCAACAAACAAAAAAGATATACGTGAAATTTTTGCTCTAAAATATAGCTAATGCAAATATCTAAAAATCAATTTCTGGAATTTTAGAAATTCAGCCCCCAAGTGGGGCAGCAAGGGGGGGGGCTATGGGGCAAAAACAAATAGAAATACAGTTAGGCCGTTCAAAATTGGTACAGATAGGTTTTAAAGGCCTGCAAGTCGATTGGGGATATTTTCGAAAGTGTAAAGTTATTAGGAGGGGTGAGAAAGGGGAGGGGAAAGGGGGGGGGCAAAAAAATAAAAATAGAGTTAGATTGTTCAAAATTGGTATATAGAGGTATATACTTACAAATCGAATGCGGATATTTTCGAATTTGTAAAATTATTAGGAGGGGCAGGAAGCGGGGTGGGCGATAAGGAGGGGCTATGGGCAAAAACAAGTAGAAATACAGTTAGGCCGTTCAAAATTGGTACAGATAGGTTTTAGAGGCTTGCAAGTCGAATGGAGATATTTTCGAAAGTGTAAAGTTATTAGGAGGGCCGGGAAGGGGGAGGGGCGGAGGGGCAAAAAAAAAATAAAATAAAATAAAATTAGATAATTCAAAATTGGTATATAGAGGTTTTCGATACCTACAAATCGATTGCGGATATTTTCAAATTTTTAAAATTATTGGGAGGGGCGGGAAGGGAGGCAGCGGAGGGGCAAAAAAATAAAAATAGAGGTAGATCGTTCACAACTGGTGCATAGAGGTTTTTGATACCTACAAATCGATTGCGGATATTTTCGAATTTGGAAAATTATTAGGATAGACGGGAGGGGGGGGGCGAAGGGGGAAAATAATAGAAAAAAGAGTTAGAGCATTTTGGGATTTTTTTCCGAAGGCAGTGGTGACCCGGTGCGACATTTTTCCTAATCAGATTTTTTTTTTTTTTTTTTTTTTTTCACGTGATAAAAATTAATGCAATTTTGAGAATTCAGTAATTATAGTGATTCATTTAAAAATAGGGACCAGCGAAGCGGGCGTAGCCTACTAGTTAAATATAATTCCGAAAATATTTATACTAACTACATATTTTTTTATCATTTAAACATGATAACCTCGGTGAAGTTTCATTCTGTGTAAAATTCTCATCTCAGAGACATATTGTTACAAACGCATGTATATTATTGTTTTTTTTTAAATAAAATGCTTAAAATGTATATTTTCAGAGAGTGTCAAATATTTTCTAAATTGACTCTAGTTAATATATAATAATTAGAGGTTAATAAATAAGTGTAAGGGGAATAAAATAACCATGACTTTTACTTAAAAAAGTTTTCTAATTAACAACGCGTCTTTGTTTCAACTAAAGGTTTTTAAACGAACTTATATCAACAAGAAAACATAGTAACACATTTTACAAAGTACAAATCCACACAATGTATCTCTCCTTCCCTTTATTTACATTTTTGACCTTTCTAATTACCAGTATAACACAATTAATCTCATTTTTACAGAATTCAAAGTGATGAAGAGTATTAATCTAAGAGTGAAGACAATATATATATTCTCTATTCTAAGTGGGTAATGCAGCATGCTAAAGGACCAAGAGGAAAAGTTGTGAGGATTCTTATATGGAACACAGCCAAAAGTTTTGAAGGAAGCTGAATGATCTTACAATACCCTCCATAAGGCAACAAGATACACGAGAGAAGTTTTGAATCCTACTCAATGTCATTTCTAAGATAAGTTTTTATTTTTATGGAAGCAGTTTTGTTTCTCTTCCGTGAGCTTAACTTTATGTTGATGATCAGTTTTATAATGTTAACTTTATATATAATTATTTTCAGAAACAAGATTTAAAGATTTAGAACAGTTTTTCTTTTCTTTGATAAGAATAGTATGTATATATATATATATAATACATTTTACAATACTTTAAGAGTTGTAATTTATTGCAGGCATTTTTTTTAATTAAAAAATAAATAAATAAATGAATAAAATAAAAAATAAAACCCAATAATTATAATATTGAGATATGTAACTTATTCATCTGTATATAAAAATTCACGACGCCTCATTTGTTTTCATTTCGCACATATTATTTCACACATTGTATTTGTAATATGTGTCCTAAAAATAATGAATTTAAAATTATGGAAAATAACTCTCCTATTGCCATAACTCTTTTACATCAGACTATTCATATTTATATTATAATACCTCAAACACGTATCTAAAATTACAGAAAGATAGACAGTACAGGGTCTCTTACATCAGAAACAATTCTGCATTTTTTTTTTTTTTTTTTAACTTATTGGTTTATGAAAATCTCGTTGGATTTTTTTTTTTCTTTTTAAGATTGCTGCATATTTCAGAAATTATTTCAAAATACTGTGAAAAAAAAAAAAAAAAAAAAAAAAAAAGAACCAAAAAATCATGCAGTATGCAACGATTAGTATCACTTTCTAACTGTTAGTACTTGTTGTATCGTATAACTTTCAATATTCTTTGCATACGTTATCACATAATAGACAGTCAGAAGGACTGAAAAGTATACAGATAGACTAATTGAATTTAAAATCACTCTTAGACATTGTTGGAAAGTATTAAAAAGGCTTAAAGCAAAAGAAAATGCAGCCGTTAGAATACAATTGCAGCCCTTAATCTATCTGAATATTTTAACGTAGCTCTGTAAATCAGAAGGTTAATCATACCATATTCTATAAAAACATTATTTTAGAATATTAACAATACATGTCGATTTCTTTAAGATTTTTACAGTCGAAAGTTACTTAAATGTGTCATTTAAAAATATCTGTCCTAAAACACAATGCACTGGCATTTATTTTTCGTTGTTCCTGCCCATAAACTAGTTCAACAGGACCTTTTATTGTCATATTAAATAGGGAACATCTTATAGTGAATATAGTTACGGACGTTGGGGGTGGGAGACAGACATATAGAAAGATAGAAAATCAAACAGACAGATACAGAAATTGAAATCCTATTCACACTAAAAAATTATTAAAATGTATTCAAAACGCTTAATGTAAACGAAAGTGCAATTTCAGGAAATTTTTATTAACAGCTTTTAATGTAATTGAATATTTTTGTGTGGCCCTGTAAATATAATGCTAATCATACTATATTCCATAAAAAGCATTATTTTGTGTATATGAATAACATATTTCAATTTCATTAAGGTTTATGCAAAATAAAGTTATTGAAATTTGGTTTCTAGAATTACCTCTCATAGAACGCAATGTTTTGGAATATTTTTGAATGTCCCTGTACACAAACCAATAGTGGTATATACTCTATTTTACATAGAAAACATTCGACAGTGAATTTGAATAACATATTGCAATTTCATTAAGATTTGTGTACAGTAAAGTGACTAAAATGTGGTTTATAGAAATACCTGTCATAGAACACAATGATTTGGAAGACTTTCGGGTGTCCCTGTACACAAACCAGTAAAGGTATCCACTCCATTTTTAATAGAGAACATTCGATATGGAACTTGAATAACATATATCAGTTTCAAGAAATTCTATAAATATTTACGGGAATTAGAGCACGGACAAACAGACAGACAGACAAACCGAAGTCATTAACGCTTTTCAACCTCGTTGGAAATTGTTAAAAAGATATACAGGATCGAATTTTCGCAAGTATTTTAAACATACCGTAAAATACTTTTCACTTTTTAAGCAGGACGACTTTTACTCCCGTCATTGAAAGAAAAAAATAATATGTACAAATTTATTTCTGCCAAACAATTACTAAAGGTTTTTGTGTAGGATGTACAAATTGATGTCGCGTCTTCTTACAAAATTGTGTAGAAAAGTTAACATTCATCTTTATTTTCAAACATAAAGCAGTGGCATAAAATTTTAAGATATCTATAATTAATGTAATGAGGGAAAAAAATGTAACAATCAAATAAAATTGTTATCGACATAATTCCTTGTTTCCATATTTGATATAAAAAAAAAATATTTTTTCCAGAGCCTATCATTAATTGGTTAATATAACAGGGTTGGAACTGAATGCATGACTCAATACCATTATTACTGTACAGTAGTCTTCATAAGATTTTGTAATAAAGAAAAAAAAATATTTCTGAATAATAACTGCTAAAGACTGCGCCCACTGGAACCGCTCAAACATACTACATTTTTTTTTTATTGAAATGTGTAATACAAGAATATTTTAATAAATGTATTTAATTAAAAAAAAGTATAAATAATATTTTTATTCGAATTTAAAAAGAAAAATTTGATTATTTAAAGTAAAAAAAAAAAAAAAAAAAAAAAAAAAAAAAAAAGGATAATATGAAACTTTTATGAAAATTTGTTTTAATATTTATGCATAGTAAGGTAGTAAACTAATATTAAACTAATTGACTACGCGCGATATACTAAACTTGGGTAGAGTGCCCTCCCTGCTGATTGGGGAGGGGGGTCTTTTAAAGGTGTATTCACCCGTGTATCGACAAAACCGACGACCACGACCTGGGTTCGAACCTGGAGTCTCTACTCTACCAGGTTCGACGGTTCATTACTTAAATGAATTTAATAGTAATATTTTTCCGCTCTACGGATTAAAAATTTCTATGAATCAATTTTTTAAAAGTTTTTAAATAACAAACTTAATTGCATAAGTTTCAGTATATGACGTGTTTTAAGTTTTTTTTTCCACTAAACTCAACAACAACAAAAAAAAAAAAAAAAAAAAAGACATAACAATGCAACTAAACGCCTTGCTAAAATAACATGATTCATCTGCAAGGTGAAAGACTTTTTACAGGTACCGAAACCACAAAAACGTTATCTCTAAGTAAAAATAAAACAGAGTAGGGCAAAAATGTTGGTAAAGACAACATAACCTCTGCCAGAAACGCGCAGAAACGAAAAGATCCCAAGCTAAATTTATTGATTTTCCACTGAAGTTGAACAGAAAAAAAATATATTATGCTTGTAGAAATTGTAGACTTTGTAAAACTAAAAACTCTCGAAAAATAAACTTAGTGAAAATAGGAAATATGATAATTGGAAATAACAAAAAAAGAAACTGCATGTTGTTGATGAAAGAAATTCTCACTTAACTAATTTAAAGTCAAATAAATCAAAGAAATATAAGCGCATTTTAACAACTTAACCAGAGTGCCTTTTGTAATTAGATTTTTTTTTTTTTTTTTTTTTTTTTTTTATCTGAAGTAATAATTGTTTTAGAAAAAGTAAAATAAGTACCAAAAAAGTAAAAGTAATAAAAAATAGATGCTAAAGTAAGTACATTTTTATATTAAAAATTTAGCGTGTTTAGAAAATTTGTAGAAACTGTAAAATTAATTTAAGAAAACAGTTTATAAAAATTTAAGAAAATATTGCGGATGTAATTTAAAAAATATATAAATTTCAAAAAATGAGTACATTTTTGAAATTTTAGCTAAAAATCAGGATGCTTTTTTATTTTTAATGTTAAATATCCCAATATAAGAGAAATTTTTGAATATTCATATTTATTTAAAAATATACGCACCGGACTTTTAGAGATTGATAACTGATATGAAATATCTCTGAAAATAAAGTTAATTAAAATTAAAAAGAGTAAAACAATGGGATAAAAAGAAAAAAAAATGTTGTGCTATAAATGTGATTAATACAGTCGAACCTTTATCTAACGAAATCACTAAATGAAGCAAAATGGTTCGTTATACGGAATATTTGTTAAATAGATTAACTTTTTATAATACTTTAAACTATTTAAAGGCAACTTTTTGATTTATAAGCATTAAATATAATATAAAGCTTTTTAATACACAATCTTTTATAAATTATATTTATTTATTACAATCATTCTGTTTAAAATAAGGATATTTTGTAATCCAGAAATATATTAATTAATTATTTAATGTTTTATTATTATTATTTAAAACTACGGAGCATATGACATTTTATTCTTCCAATGTTATTATATTACGATATTCATTATAGAGGAGGAATTATGAATGCATTACAATATTATGAATACATATCATATGTTTATTTTATTTATTGGAAAAGTCTTAATTTTATACGAGTCCTTTGTTTGAAAACTATCTTTTTTCGCTTACATTCGTTTGGGGATTTTCGTGTTTTTTTTCCGAAACTTGCGTGAATACGGGGCAAGGGACACTTAGAAAGAGCCCCCCTTCCACACACACACGGAAGGAATTCCATGCAAGCCCATGACTCCCAAGTATTCAATTGGTCGTAACACCTTCACCACTTAGTGTAGGCATTGTGAAATGGTGAGCATACTGCCTTCACATGTTTACCACCTTTTCAATGTTATAACAACTTCATCAGGAGCGATTTTAAATCACGTTTTAATCACAAAGTCAAATTCTTTCTTAAGATAGTTCCAAAAGTTTATTGATTTCAGCATCATAATCGGTTGAATTTTAATTTTCATCGCAATCTTTTGCTGTACCATAAATAAGAGTTACCTGGACCGTAGAGGGTTAATAAAACCCAAAACAATAAAGGGATTAAATTTGCCCATGTCACTGGTTTATTAAGTTAACGGACGTAGATCGTAGTTTGTTTCCAAATGATACGAAATACGTCCATTATTTCACTAAACCAGTACCCGGACCGATTTTAATCATTTTATCGCTTGAGGTTCAAGTAAACCTGAATTACGGTATTGTTTTTATTTCTATTTAGTTCAAAATATCGGATGCATTTATTGTTTTCCAAGGTTTCAGTTTCTGAATGATTCTTGGAAAATCCAATTTTAGCCAATTAAGCGTTATAAAATGCATATGGAAAGGTAATATTTTGAAAAATAGAATGAAAAAAAAAATAATAAGGTTACAAATAAAAAAAGTGTAAAAATGCCCATTAAACAGAGAACACACATTCCAATTTGGAGGTTATTTTACAATGAGATTCTTAAAGAAATCTTACTTCGAAAAACAAAGCTTGTATGATGAAGAAATTTTCAAAATAATCGTTCATTTAATATAGATCCGACAGTATATAATATATAAAAAATACTAATATATAGAAAATTTACAATAAGAATAAAAAATAGAGTGTAGTTTGTTATACTATTTTTGTTTATTAAATGGAAACATGCTAAAAACCTTCTATAAAGTCATATATGCATATTAGATAAAGTAACTCATATATGCATATTATGTAAAGTAAATTTATGAGAAATAAAATTAATTGTTGTATTAAGAAATTGTATAAGATATTCTGTGTCTGTGAAAAATAATAATAACCTCAGTATAAAAAAGCTTAAAAGCTAAGCTTGAGATGTAAATTACAAAAAAAAAAAAAAAAAAAAAAAAATTATAATAATTTAGAATGAATTTTTCTTCAATTCCGTAAAATAACCAAATAGAAGCTACGACAATATCTTATAACACATCATTTGCTGACTTTTACGATTCAATAAAAATATATATATGAAACTTTTAGTTTTGTATAAATCCACCATTAAACGCATAAAGAAAGATTTATAAAATGTTATGAATGCTGAAAATAAGATTGTGGCTAGACTTTAAATTTACACATTTTATTCATTTTAAAGAAAAGAAAGGACACCGGAAATGGCTCGTATATATTTTACATTTTGTACGGTGATGATGTTTCCCTCGCGGGAAAGAAAACGAAATAAAGCTCAAATTTCTTTTTACAGTTATATAAATTGAAGAAACTGTACACTTTTTTTTCACTTTAGTTTGCATTAAGTTAAATAATAGCTGTGGCCGGGTGAAATGCCATATATTATATATGAAACATTACTTTTTAGAGGAATATAATTTTTTTCTTGTTTAATAAATTTTAAGGAGACAAAATTATAAATCAATATTCAGCTGAAATTTTTTATGTCGTCAGTGTTGGCTGAATGTACTTTTGAGTTTGAATTTAAAACAATATTTATGTATAACTTATCGAAGAAGATAGAATATTTATTGTTTTAATAAAAACTGCACTTTTTCATACACATGAAGCTAAAATTTTGAAGTTATATTTAAAGGAATATAAAAATAGATAAATTTCTTGAAAATAATTCGTAATGGATATCTTAAAAATAATGTATAATTAATGGTTTATATTTTTAATATTGATAATCTTGATACTGTGGCTTCAAAATAAAAATTATCAAATCGTGCATATATTTGCTTTTGATAAGTGCGATTGAAATATACCAGGAGGCATCATTATTTGATAACGCGTTCATTAATTCTTTTAAATTTTGTTTTTAACTTTGAAAGTGGATATTCTACGATCCATTGTCGTCATTTTATTTGATTTTAGTGAAATTTAAATTTTTATAATATATTTTAAAGTATTAAACTAAGAACATTTAAAAGCTTTGTTTTGTTATTTCTTTATTAGTTTACTACTAGTTTAATTAACTTAACTCTTGTGGAATTTAATAACGTAAATAGTAATAGAATACCGTAAATAGAATAAGGTAAACATAATTTTTTAAGAGAGCAAATAGAGAGTATAAAGTGGTATTTGGACAAAACATCTGGTTATAAGTTTCTTTCTTTCTTTTTTTTTTTTCAAATTAATAACATATATTTTTTTAACTCTCTAAAATGAGCATTATTGTGAAGAAAATTGTCAAATGACTACCTGTTTTTTTTTTTTTTTTTTTTTTAAACCCTTTTCGACCGAAAGCGTACAATTGTACGGGTTAGACATTCACGACATCCACTCATATTTTTGCGTCTGGAACAGTTGTATGTAATAAAATCAGGAAAAAAAAAAGCGATCGAGCTAATTAGCAGAAAGTGTAAAGTACAATTTTCAATCAACAAATGTTGGTTATAGTCCATATTATTCTATCAGTTTGCAAAAACAGAAGTTCCTGGTCTTAAAGGGATAAAATAAAAATCACGCATAGAAGTTATAATTTAATTTAAAATAAACCAACTAACTCCCATTATAAATTCATTATGTTAATATTAACAACTAATACGTAAAAAATATCCGGGTGTGGGTTACATTTAACATTTTTGGTACGTCGATTTTGAAAACTTCAGTGGGAAAACGTCACATATGGCACGAGAATTTCATATGAATTCAATATGAAATTCATCGGAATTTCATATTGACGGGAGCTAGAAGGAAGGGGTTAATGAAAAATATTGCAAGTACAGCATTGAAAGTTTTTAAAAGTGTTTTTTCTGTGTTATTTAAAATGTTTTACAGCAAAATAAAAATTCTTGAAGCTTAAACTTTTTAAATACCTTTATAAGTAACTTTGTCTATTTTACTTAAAAAACTTCTAGCTTTCTATCATCTATCATTAAAAATATTTCTGTATTTTTAAGCATATTTGAGTATTTTGAGCATATTTGAGTACGTTTTGTTATATGTAAAATTATACAGCAAATGTACAAGTAATTCTAGACATATTTTAAAGAAAATAAAAGGTATAATTCATATCAATAAATTTTACTCTGTATCGTAACAGCAACATCGATGATTCTACAATAATCAATGGAATCGCTTTATGTTCGAAATCTCATTAAAACCTTACCATTTAATAGCTTTGCTGGGGGGTATTCAATATATGTCCAATGTTAAAAAAAATCTACTGTTTTCAGCCAATGTTAAAAATAACCAAGAGTATAGAGCGCTAAAATTAACTTGTGATTTGTAATCCACTGCAGCTGTCATTGAAATGATCTTCTAATTACTAAAAACAACAAAAAGGAATTTTTCATAAAAGCAAATATTATGAAAAAAAGAAAAAAAAAACTTTTTTCACAAATATGTTCCAGTTTTGATATATTAAGAAGGAATAATGTACTTCACATTGATATAAGTTATTATGCATTGAGGTTAAGCGAATAGATATTTATAATTCCACCAGTGGCCTGCACTTAAAGCTGGTAGACGCGAGGTGTTGGGTTCGATCCCAGGTCGCGCTCGTTGGCCTAGCCGTTCGGAGTTTTCTCCGAAACTTGCGTAAATACGGGTTAGGACCCCTTAGAAAGACCTCCACGGAAGGCACTCTCCTTCTGGCCCTGGACCCTAGTGCAGTCAATTGCCCTTATTCCCAAACACCTTCTCAAATTTGAAATTTGCTTCATTAGTCATTGTAATAAGAGGGTTTTTTTCCCTTTTATATATACATATATATATATATATATATATATATATATATATATATATATATACAGCAAGACCCCGCTTAACGCTGTTTCATTTAGCGCTCTTTTATTTCAACCTGGGGATTCCCCGAAATTGTGCCCATTATTTACATGTTAGTTACATGTTACATTATTTACATGTTACATACCCCATTATTTACATGTTAAGATAGCCTCGTTTAGTGCTGTTTCGCATTACGCTCTACTTTGATGGAACGTATCCCCCCGCGTTAAGCGGGGTCTTACTGTACATACAAATTTAAATTATGTATAAAAATTATTTATACAAATACTTTTTTTTTTTTTTAACTACACTAATTTACATGCTTTTGCTAAAAATTGTTTAGTCATTGTAATTCATTTCATTAGTTATTGTAATACGAGTTTCTTTTTTCTTTTCTTTTCTTTTATATACATTTAACTTTAAGTTACGTATAAAAATTATTCCTACAATGATTTCTTTCTTTCTTTCTTTCTTTTCTTTTTTTCTTTTTTTTTTTTTTTTTTTTTTTTTTCGCTACACTAATTTACATATTTTTGCTAAAAATTGTTTACAACAAAAATTTCTTAGGGATACATTTTATTCTCCATCGTGAGTTTATAAATGGACATAAATTTACTTAAAGCATGAATTAACCAATTATTCCTTTTTAGTAGACATTAAAACTTGCATTTTATTAATTTCTTGTTTTAATTAAAAATGTAAAACTGGCAATAAACTTTTTTTTTAAAGTAAAATAATTCTAGTACATGGCAATATACTTCACTGCGCATCGAAATTATACAACTGAATCATCCCCCCCCCCTAATATATTTCAAATACCTTTTACTTAGTACACTTGTTCCTATATTTTTAAACGTATTTACATAATAACATGAATAATCACATAATTTTAAGTGAAATTCTGGCATAACTCCATATTTGCTATTATTATATTCGATTATTTCCATCCATTCTTTGCCGGTATATTTTATTCACCTTCGCAAATAATATATAATATTAATACCTTCGCGAAACGTATATAATTGGATCCGATTTATTTTTCCCCAGTTAAAATTATGACAGCGAAATGAAATGCAAATAAAACGAAGCCGCAAAAGCTTGGCTCTAGACGCCATTGTTTTCCGTTCAGCGGCAAAAAGGAAGTACCGAAACCTAAAACAATCCTTTGGGGAAGATGAAGAGTCAGACGAGTAGCTGAGACGGACTTCATTCCTATAAATATCGCATACTACAGATGGCCTCGTGCCTTAGCAAGGGTGAAACACAAAAGCCGGAGAGAAAACACAGTAAACTCGAAAAGTGAAGGCATGTGGGTACATACGTGATGTCTACTCGTAAAGCATGCGTACTGACGGAATTCCCAGTTGGAAAAACATCAGAGCTCCCGAGGTGGCAAACCTTGGTCGTTTTTACAGCATTGCACTTGTTGCTATATAAATAGCTTGAAGTTGGGAATTTCTTTGCACCACATTATTCCTACAAATAAGATAACAGATGAAGTGTTTCTACCGGACGAATACACTTTTCTGTCTGAGTCAGATGTTTTGGCTTCCGAACAATGTCATGACGTGATATGAAAATCTGATTTAAAAAAAAAAAAAAAAAAAACCGTTGAATATCAGGAAGTGTTTTTTTAATTCCTTACAATTCGTTTCTGTTTTTCATGAAAATAATACCAAAATTTTTGTAATATTTATTCTTTTCATTTATTTTGTATGAAAGATATAGTATTATTGTAGAAAGTTGTAGTATTACTGCTTGACTCTTTAATAAGTAATTGACTCTTTTAGAGCAATCTCTGATGTTTTTAATGTTCTAGTCTTCAGAAAATATTTTTAAAAATCTTAAGTTAGTACATATGGTATGAAAGACATTCAGAACCACATATATGTTAAAATATATACATTTGATAACAATTAATTTTTTATGAATTTTTATTTGTCACCCACTCAATGTTCCAGTAATTGACACTGCCAGTTTTTCATTTTATCAGTAATTGGCACCCTATGTTCCAGTATTTGACACTGCTAGTTATTCATTTTATCAGTTATTAGCACCCTATGCTCCAGTGTTTGACATAAAATGATAAAATTCTTATATGTAAAATTTATGATTTTATGATTTTTCTTATTTATTAATTATTTCGGGATAGATGTCAATTATTGGAGCATGCCAATCACTGGAGCACCTACCCTATATAAGGTTAACTTTTCACGTAAATATTAAAAGATAAAAATTATTACTTTTTTAAAGAAATAAATAAATATTCAAAAGTTTATCCATTAACGATTTAAAACGCTATTCAAGGATTTACTATCGTTATGTTCCCCATGACATACTAAAACAAAATAACTGCTAAAATGGATAATTTTTATATAAAATAATACTTAATTTAACTTGTAAATTTATTAGGTATGAGTGTAAAGATATTGAGTAGCATGCATTTAAAAAACATATGCATTGTTTTTAATAGAGTAGCCTGATTGGAAAATGAAATAAATAAATATAGCCGTAAATAAAAAAACAAAGCTAGATTTTAAGTGTTAGCTAATTAAACATAAATTATATTTTAATGCTAAATTCCTGTTAAATATCTAGCTGCCAAGTTGACTCACATTACTTTTATTTGAAAAGTAAGCTTCTTGCAAAATAGCATGATACTGGTTTACCGAAGTGAAAACATTAAAGTTCGGTAAACCAATTAACATACTTTTAATTTTTAATAATTTTTAATCACACCTTATTAACTTAACAAAAAACTGAATCTTGTGCTTTATTTATTTTTGTGTGATTCAAACACGACTGTTTATAGTCTTTTAAATACAGAACCTCACCAGTGACCGAGAGGTTTTGCTGTCAGAACTTGTAGAAGAGAGGTGCTGGGTTCAATTCCAGGTCACGGTCATCGGCCTTGCTGCTTGGAGTTTTCTATGGTTTTTCCCGTAACTCGCATAAATACGGACTAGGACACCCTTAAAAAGATAGTCCCAGTTGAGCATTCCACCATACCAAAAATTTTAGCGTTAATCGTCTGTGAAATATCTAACACCGCCAACGTTTTATTCTATGGGGAATTTGTTTCCACAATTGCTCATTAGCTTGTGTTTTTAATTACGTTTTCACATTAAAAAAAATCGCAACCATTGAATTAGTATTTATCAAAAACTGATTTTTCACATTTTCAACATTTTGTTTTTAGCTAAAATATGCCAAAAATGCACTGACTTAATTTTTCGCTTTAAAAAAAGAAAAAAAGAAATAATTAAATCGAATACTAATTTAAAAATAGTGAATTTCTGAATGTGAAAACAGAATTAAAAATGTAACATTAAAGAATGAGTAGTTATGGAAACAAATTTCCCCATAGAACAGCATGGGCTTTTGGCTGTCATCGAGGTTAGGTAATGTACGCTCTTAATCCATACAATCACAATCGTTTAAATGCATAATTCATTCATTAGTAATTTTTTCAGAGAACGTGCATGAATGAGAAATATGTACAATAATGTAATGTCGTACAAAGAGCCAAGTAACGCTTATACTTACATTTCATATAATTATTTATCACTTCTTTAGAACTATTAAAAAAAAAAAAAAAAAAAAAAAAAAAAACAGGCAGCCATCACTAGAAATTCTCGCTTCATATTCATTGATATACAGACGAATTTCGCTTTAACAAACTAGGACATATTACTTTTTTTTTTCTTTATTGTAAATTCATTAATATTGAATGAATATTTCGTAAATAGGGAAGCTCCTGTGACTGCCAATTTATTTTATTTTTATTAACAGTTTTTTCGATTTTTAAACATTTTACTATGTACGATTTAGCTATATTTGTAACAAGCCTTTTGTATTATTTCATTTTGAACACTTTCACCGCCAAGGACGAGATATTTCGCTCTTTACTATGTGCTAGGGACAAGATAAACTCGTACTCTGCGCAATGTTTTACTATTCTGTTGCGGCGGATCTAGAGGCTTATTTGTTAACTGAACTTATTTATAAACTTATTAACCTAGCTAAGTAAATTATTTATTTATTATGACAAAATCGCACTATTACAGCTATAAATTTATTAAATATGTTAAATGCATGAATTTTTATTTTTAATAAATAAAATTTGAAATCACCTGAGAAATGGGTGTAGTTAATGAAAAAAAAAAAAAAAAAAAAAAAGGATTCACTTTATAGTACGGGAGGCAGCGATACACTTTTGGTAGTGATTTCATACCAACCAATTCCTATTTATAGTAATTGTTTAGGTATCAAGAGTAACCAAAATGAGTGTCTGTCATCACACGCGCGGGGACGGTAGGAGTAGGAGGGTCTGGAACTTGCCAATAAAATAAATAAAATAAAATAAGTAAATAAATAAATAAAATAAAATTTAGAGTTATTTCATACCGCTCCAAAGATTGTGTAACAGATTGTTTATATAGTAAACAATGACAAAATAACCGTCAGTCACCTTGGAAATGGTTGATTATACGTCAGTCGCGAGGTCGAACCTGCAAAAAATCTTAAAAAATAAAGTTATTTCATTCCGCACGAAACTCATATATATGATTCTTTATATATCAAATAATCGGAAAATAACCGTCAGCTACTTTGTTAGTGCTGGAAAGACCCTCAACCGAGGCCATGAACGTACCAAGGCGTGGAAAATCAGAGCGCAGTCAAATAGCTTATATGGCTAAACTGAGGACTTTCAACCCGTTAAATAAAAAAGCTGGCGAAAATGCAATTACTATTAGTGTTAAAACTATCGTATTATATCACTTTCATATAGCAGTGTTGCCAGAACGAGCAACTTTTTAATACTATACTCCAGAAAATGAAGTTTGTGTTATTGTTTGCACTACTTATTTATTATTATTATTATTATTGTTTTCGTTATAATGTGTTACTTTTATCTCCTTCCTTATAATTTTATTATTATTATTATTATTATTGTTGTTTTCGTTATAATGTGTTACTTTTATCTCCTTCCTTATAATTTTATTATTATTATTATTATTATTATTATTTAAACAAATCAAGGGGAAAAAAAATTTGGTAACACTCTTTGAAATGTATTTTTTCTTTTTCTTTCTATCTTTCTTTCTCTCTCTCTCTATTCTATACTCAAGCTATAAATGATGTAGTTTATAAATGTTTTTTTACATGCTTGTTAGATATTTTTATACCTCATATATATACATTAACTTACACCCACCTACCTTATATATATTAGCTTACATCCGACTTTTTTTTTTCTTTTTGACATTGTATTATTATTATTGTTATTATTATTATTATTACTTGTTTTGGACAGCAATTTCGGCTTCGTTGCCAATTTTTACCTACCACCTTGAATGTACGTGAAAACATTTTTGTTTTTATTTAAAATACCGAATGTCTCACAAGTCTGTAGACTTTTAAAAAATTCATAAAAGTTGAAGGAACTTATAGACTGAACTCGGTTTCCAAAAAAGTTTTTTTTTTTTTTTTTTTTTTTTTTTTTTTTTTTTTGCGGGGAGGGGGGGGAGTTAAAGAAAAAAAAAAAAAGTTAAATTTTTCGTCGATAGAGGACGCTGCACGGATGAGTATTCAGAAATATTCATATTAGAGTCCTATAAATTAAATTGCATGGCTTTACGATTAACACAACTTGGTGGATAAAGCTTTATTGGTGAAAATGTTTTTTCTCAGGTAAAAATCGCTGACTGGAGCTGCAATTAGCGATATTGTAACTTGTTTGCAAACTGTAATTTGTTGTGATGACGGACACATGGAATAGGATTTATATGCCTTTAGACATTTGCTTTCAAATAAATATAGTTTTTCACAGATATGTGGGATTTGCCCGTGTACAGTACCTTCTATCCACGAAAATTTAACTAATATTTTTTTCTTAGGAAAAAAAAAAAAAAAAAAAAAAAGAAATGAAAAGAAAAGAAAATCTCTCTTTACGAGAATAACTTTTTCACAAACCGCGTTCAATTCTACCAATTCCTGTAATTTTTATGATTTTTTAAACCG
Organism: Salticus scenicus; assembly: GCA_963930645.1. NCBI lineage: Eukaryota > Metazoa > Arthropoda > Arachnida > Araneae > Salticidae > Salticus > Salticus scenicus. Next base: position 80,553,659 of record OZ005657.1, on the reverse strand, counting down.
TCTATGGAGTTTTTTTTTTTTTTTTTTTTTTTTAATAATTAAATAAATGTATATATATCTTGCTAAAGAAACAGCTGAAACAGCTTTAGTATAGAACTCCTTTTCGAAATTTAAAATTTGGCACCGAAGTAGTTCGGACGTTTCTCGCCAAGATGTTTACTTACGTAATTGCTATAGCCAATTTAATTCATCGCCAAAACGACAACAAAAATTTAAAAGCTGCCGTGGGTCTCCTATGCTGAATCTTTTCCAAAGAAGTTTAAAGAAATGAATATAGTGCAACTGCCAACCGTTTCGTATTTTGGATACCGGTATTTTTTTCTTTTTATAGAATCTTTTGTAAGATTTTACACAATTTTCTTATGATTATTTGAATTAAAAATTTCTATAAAAAATACCAGATATCAAAATACGCAATGGTTGGCAGCTATGGTTTAGTAGCCGATGCCAGAGAATGAAACACAGTTACTGCATGTCATTATATGGAAGAATAAACGAAAATAAGTCCTGTCGGACTAAATTAAATTATGTTTACAAAGAATGTAAACATATTTTTTTTCTTTTTATTTCTGTTTTCTTTCTCACTTTTTTTTTTCTTTTTGTGTGTGTACTACATTTTTTGATATGTAACTAAGGTAGCACGCGAAGAAGATAATCTTCTGAAAAAAAGGGGGGGGGGGGGGTGAGAGAGGGGAATGTCGAGTACAAACATTTCTTTGGAATAAATTAGAAATGTTGGCAGATAAAGCCGCTATCAAACGGAGAACCATACGATAGTCTTTAGCACAAAATACCTCATAAACAGGTTTTTCATGCGGGAAACGATCCAAATATGCCGTTTGATACAAGTTGCCGAACGTATGTTCTTCAATCACGCATTTTCGACTGTTTAAAGCACATACAGTAGTCTTTAGAACGAAATCCTCCAATCAGAGGATCGCGATTACAGAACACCCTCTATTCTTTTCCCTTTTAAACATCCTTGGGGGAGAATAATAGCCAAATGTTGGGTCCGTTGTTTACATTTCTGGATTTCGTTCTTCCGTTTATGCTTAAAAACAACCCCACTGAAGTCGTTTGGTCGCTTTTGAGCGGCAATAGCTTATACTTTAGAATATATCGTCTTCCGTCTGATAGTACCTTAATTCATTGATATGGAATTCCTTCCTATCATCACCACCACCGATTATTATTTTTTATTTTTTAAATAATCTGGCAACATTGCTAAGTTATCAGCGTTTTTCGTTGTTTAGTTAAAATAAATAAATAAATAAATAAGGTACAAAAATATCTAACAAACATGTAAAAATCAGATATAAAAATACATCATTTTTAGTTTAATAATAGTATAGAATTTTCTTTTCTGTTTCTGAAACCGAATTCATTATTTACTAATAATGCTTTATGATAAATTAGAATAAATTAGAAATGTTGCCAAGTATGAAATTCTAAAGTGCCGTTCGAAATCTAAAAAATACACACACACACACACACACACACACACACACACACACACACACACACACACACACACACACACATACACAGACAGACACACACACACATACACAAAAAAAAAAAAAAAATGAAAGAGTGTTACTGAATTATTTTTCCACAATTTGTTAAAAAAATATACAAAATATTAAAACTATACATCTTAAAAAATAAATTAAGGAAAAAGGAAATAAAAGTATAATAACCATAACGGAAATAAAAATAAAATAATAAAATAAAAACAAGTAGTGCAAACCGTAACATGACCTTCATTTCTAAAGTGGAGTTTTTACGCTGTGGTACATTCATGGGCTCGGCTGACGGTCTTTCCACCACTACCTAAGCAGCTGACGGTTATTTTCCCGTTATCTGATCTATGAAGAATCGTATATGTGAGTATCGGGTGGTAAAAAATAACTTTATATTTTAAGATTTTTTGCAGGTTGAGCCTCACGACTGATTTATAATCCACCATTTCCAAGGTGGCTGACGGTTATTTTCTTATTGTTTATATATAAATATTCTCCTACAACAAGTTTGGAGTGGTATGAAATAGCTTTAAAATTTATTTTATTTTTTAACGACTCCGACCCCCCTAACTACTACCCCCACTGCTACTGGAGCAGCTGACGGTCGGATGTCTGATGATGAGGGGGGAGGGTCGAGAACAAACATAGGTATAATTATCAGCCGGCATGAAATAACTGACCTAATTGTAGCGTTGCCTCCTGTAGTGTTAGGATTAGTGAACTTATGTAGAACCGATTTTGTATATTGATGCATTTTTACATCGCGAAAAAAGCTACATTTTTCTTGCATAAATTTATCAGTATATGCAAAAATGTAAATATTATTCGTTACTCTTATGTTGTTTCTGTTCGAAAATTTTTTTCCTGTGTATTTTTATTACTTTCTACATAAATAATCATAATTCGTAACACCCGCCGAAATGAAATTATATTCAGATAGCGCGCCAACAATGAAAATTGTGACAGATAATGAAATAAAATGTCAAGGATTCTAGTTGCGTTTGGAAACAATAAAATAGTTTTGGTAAAATTAAAATTAAAAGAAAAGAAAAAGAAACACTATGCAAAGATTGCTACATAAAAAATATGATGTTTTAAACATACAATGCAGATGCTTTGCATTTAAGGTTAAACGGCAATTAAATAGCCAGAAAATCTTATTTACTTCAATAAATAGTACGCCCTCCAGAAGATATACCACAGGAAAAAGTTATTCATATTCTTATCTTCTACAAGAAAAGTTCTTAATTACCCCGTTTTAATCCATGTTGTGTAATTCAACCAAAATCTTCATATCTGTGACAACACAAGTTAATTACTCATATTAGCGAGTACTTTCAATTTGTTGCCAAACAAGCTCAATGACAAATAAATCCTTTACATATATATTTAAAATATTAAATAATGCTGCAAGTTACTTTAAATGTAATAAATAAATAAATAAATAAGTAATTTTTTTTTAATCTAAAACATGTATTTCTTTGATCAATTTAAAATATACCACTAAATAAAAAAGCAAAGTTTGTAGATAAAATTTTAAATAAAAGAAGCAAGAATAAATCTCCTATAAACTCCATATTTTTTTTAGGGAAACATTCTTACGATTTTTATAATAAATGATTTCTTCAAAATTAGTTTTATCACATTCAAACATTTTAAACTAAATAACGAAACCTTTTTTTTTTCTTTTTAATGTGAAAGAATTTTCCCAAAGGGGGAAGAAAAATTTACTTTTCTGAAAAGAATCGACAGAAATTCCGTTAAATTTTAGAATGTCTAAAATAGAAGTATTTCATTTGAAGTGTATTTGTAAATGTAAATTTAGTTTTGCTATTATGGATTTCAAAGTAAACTTAGGGTAGTTGTGAAAAAAAGCAGAAAATTTTTCGAAATATTTGTGTTCTCAAATTTACCTGTTCTATAGCGTGCATATTTTTCAAACACACAATGAAATCATTATTACATAATGCTTTATAGAATAAAATAACAATAAGAAAAATTTCTTAGGAATTTTATTAGGTGTTAGTAAGTTTTGACATATTGTCGATACCATATTTTTAATATATGCTTCTATGGCTGCAAAATGGCAAAACTGTTTTTTCTCCTATAAGATTCTTTTCTTAGTTTGAAACATACTTTAAATACGTTGTAAATTGTTTCGTATCTGGTGACAACGTAGTTAAAACTTTTTGGTCATAATCTCATGTTTCTTACGCTTCAAAATAAACAGGCTCAATAAAATTCTATGTAAAAATTATGTTCGTGAAATTGTTGGCTACAAACTAGCATAAGACACCAAATTCGATTCCTGATTGTATACAATGAAATAATTTTCGTTTTCACTCACACTTGATGAAAAAACGACTTATAGTTACTATCAACATTTATATTTTAGATCGTTTCACCCTTGTGTAAACTTTCACCTCGCATACGTACTCTAATTAAATGACACTATTACACAAAAAATGCAGATTACCAAAAGAATATTTTTTATACATGATTGTTTCAATAGAAATCAAGATATTAATGAAAGATTAAAAAGAAGGAAGTTTAGTAAGGGGAGAGGAGAAATCTCCCAGTTTTAAAGGAAATATTCTCAATCTTGTTTAAACTTCGCTAGTACATCATGAAATCTAACTCAGAGTTGCTTATTTTGTTTTTAGCATTCCAGCCATTAAAATAGACGATACTGTGTTACATTACAAAAAAACTGAAATACACAGTATTTGTAAATGCAATGGCTGCAACAAATATTGTACTTACTTATTCTAGGTAATTTTATAGTTATTTAAAAAAATTAATTAAAATAAGTTTTCAATCTAAATATAATTTTAAAATGGTGACTAACATACCTCTTAGAGTTTATATAACAAAATTTATCAATATATTTATTTTAATATATATGGCAATAATATATTTATTTAAATACACCTTTTTTAAAATTTTCTTAAATTCATAGTATTCACCGTTGCAGCAGTAAATAATTACAGATTTTGCTCACAAGTTTAATAAAATCGACTTTTTAATTACGTATTCACTTAAAAGAGTATATAGAAAAATAAGTAATCATATCGTAATTAAAAATATCTGTTTTTGCTAACGAAATAAATAATAGTCTCTAAGTAACATTTTTGCAATTATAAATTCCCTTGAAAAATGTGGAAAATGTATGACCGCTTGCACAAATACCAATTATCTACATAAATAGAAATTTCCTAGCAATAAAATGAAACTTTGTGCAAAATGAAGATGCCTGATTCTTCTGTACCTCTTAATTAACGTTCTACAATAGATATGTGCTACGTGATTAACATGGGAAAAGTACGTGATTAATTATAGAAGTATACCTTTTACTTTAGAAAGAATGTTTTACTTATTATTTGAATGACTGTTTACAAATGCGTGTGTTTCATTTTTTTTTTAATTAGATGTAAGTACAGATTAAGCAGTATTTAGTTTCATAAAAGAGATACAAAGAAAAAATAATTCATTTTATACTATGTTACATATTTTTAATATGTTTATCGAATTGGGACAGTTTTATTTATTGGTTAAAAGTCAAGCTATTATTCAAACTAATTATATAAACTGCTTTATTGGCAGATTTTAACGATTTGTTAGAGTGATATAAATTAAATATTTATTCATTTTAAAATGAAGTAAGCTATCATTGATTCATGGACATTATCTATATGATCTCATAAATAACGTTATGCAATAATCTTTTACCATAACTTATATACAATAGCATACAGTGCACACAAATAACAAAACATTAAAAAAAAAAGCTTGATCTCATTAAGATAAAAAACAACAATGATGAAAGAGTAAAAAAAAAAAAAAAAAAGATTTTTTGAAAAAAATTATTCTTGAAAGAGATATACCTAAAACACGAAGCAACAAAAATCCTATAAGATTATATGGGAAGATAGAAAGAGTGAATTTGGCTAATGTACAAACTTAAGGCCGATTTATTATTCGAGAGCCCTAGAACTGGGTGAAGTGCCTTATGTGAGGGTTCTTTTTAAAGGGTGTTGGTATGAGTATTAAAGCTACATGTCTGCTCCTACAACTAAGGCGTGAGTGGAATGCATTCCATGGAGGTCTTTTAGCCTGTATTCATATGATTTTGAAAATTTCCGGGACTAACACAATGTACCCGACTCTGGCTCGAATCTGGCATTTTCCGTCTACCATCTTCGAAAGAAGAACCTCTTGACCAATGGTGGGTGTTACAGGGACTAACACAATTAAATTGTTAAGTATACTGATGTAAAAACAAAATAGAAAATTTATATGAAGAAAATGAACAAGTAGGGGAACTTCTCCAGTTATGGGCATTAACCGGTTGTGGGCACCCCACCATATCTTTTAACAAAAAGTAAATATGGTGGATTTGAGTACTGTCAAACATGTATTGTGACAGTACGCAGTTATTGACTTCACACCGAATTGAATAGACGCATTTGCTTAGTAAGTGCAAGCATCAACACAAAAGTTTGAAAAAAAAAAAGCAACACAAATGTAATTTCTGAATTTTTTTAATGTGCGATAAATCGAAGTGAATTAACTAAAAAATGTGAGTGTAATATATATCCATGCAGTATATTCAATATATTTTGTGATGCAATATCTAATGAAGCCAAAATTTGGAATGAAAATAGTTTTTTCTGTGATTATAAACGTGATTGTCATTCCCGGTTGTAAAGCAAATTAGGATTGCTTAGTATATACGAAACCCATAAAATCGATTGCCCGAGAATATGAACCTCCTCGCAGCTTCTGTGTCCCTACAGAAGAAGCCTAGAAAAAGTAAGGGAACTCCACCTGTCAAACTGCTGACCAAGCGTGTTAAAAATAGGAACATTCACAATCAGGAGATGATGTCGATTTCTGCATCATTATTTTGGGGCACCTGCTACCATGCCGAACAAGAGCAAATTCAACCAAATGCAACGAGTATGATCATCTGGTGCATTTGAAATGTGCCAATATACATGAAAATTATTTTATTTACAAGCATTGCACTTCTGATTTGAAGGATGAAGAATATGACAAACAAAATTGAAAAAATGATATATTTCGTCATTATTTTGGCCACTGAATCCTTACAAAATGAATAAAGTTTGTGTTTTTCTGTATTTATGGTGGTTTTTCTTATTATTTTCTCATTTTTAGCGGATTTTTCAAGTGTGCCCACAACGAGTATAAAATTTTTTTTGGCAAAAAATGATCGCTTCTCAAAATTGGTAATAATTGTTTTCTGGTTGGCGGAATCAATACAGTTACTTCATCAAACGTTAGCTAATGGTTCTAGCTTTCCATTGTTATTCATATGTTTGCATATATCTATTCTATCAAAAGTTATAAGCTAAAATCAAAACCGTGCCCACAACCGGAGATGTTCCCCTATATTTTTTTAAATGCATAATCTTCTTATCGATTTTTGAGGAATAAAAATGTTATTTTACTTTTTAACTTTTGATTTAGCTTACAGAATGGAGCTAGAAAGAGATCGGCGCAATGAAAGGATTTTAATGAATTATTAACCAATTAAAAAAGACATATCTTGTGGTCATGGGATTAGATTTTGCTGTTTTATTGAGAATAAGCCCTATTTGATCCCCCCTTGAGAATAAGCTCTATACTACCTTATAGGAGTATAATTTAAGGGAAAACTTTAAATAGAAGAATAATTCAAATATTTTAAATGGTAGGGGTAAATCTTACCACCTTGAACAAATCAAGTGACGGTAATAAACTCGCGAATATTTTTGAAAATTTACGTGCGAAATGTACAGTCGGTAACAAAAGTCTCCGAACGCTAGCAAAAATTCCTATATAAAAAAAGTACACTTAATACAGTTTTGTTAAATAAATCCTTGTCGAATCCTGTTCTTAGTCAGTCTAAAACCAGGATTCGACAAGGATTTATTTAACAAAACTGTATTAAGTGTACTTTTTTTATATAAGAATTTTTCTAGTGTTCGGAGACTTTTGTTACTGACGGTATGTTGAGCATATAACTTTATAAAGAGTGAATTATTCAATGGTTTACATAAAAAAAAAAGCTTGAGAAGGAAGAATTAAAGATGCAGCAGAAATTAAAGAGAATTAATTTTGAAATTTAGTTTGCATGAAAAATGCCCTACAATTGCGTTAAAAATATTATTCTTTCATAAATGTATATTTTATTTTCATGTATGCTAGATAGTGATTATGCATATTCGATGCATATTCGCCTATTCCTACCGACCATATTGTCTGACCCATAATTTAATAAATCAAGTTCCTAATATAAGGTCTCAATAACATTTTACAAATACTTAAGTATGATAAGCAATTAATAAGCTTTAAGCTATCCAATGTAAAATTATCAAATACCATTAAAGAGTAAAAAAGAGTTTGATTTTTATTGTTTATCATGGCCTTAAATGTGTAAGTTCTTATATTTTACTTTGTTTACATTTAATGGCATTTACATGAAAAGGGTTTAACTAGCGGGCTTTTGAGAAAATGTATTAGAAAGCTTACTTTCATATTTTTGACATTTATAAATATTTCAAATGGTTAAATATTTTTGTTAAAAGTTAATACAGTTGACTTCTGTGTATCCTTATGTTCTATACATATAAATTTTGTATGAATATTATGTAATTAACCAATCATTCATAAACTGAAAAAATAGGCTCTTTAGACGTAGTAATTGGACCTACTTTTTCTTTATATATGTATATATATATATATATGTACAGAGACTCCAACATCCTAATTAATATTCCGTAGTGTTGTTTGTCACGCCCTTTTTTACACACCGGTAAATTTTTACAGTAATAGTCTCCAAATTCACTTACGATTAAATAAGAAGAAAAATACTCTAAAATGATACTGGTGTGAAAAAGAAGGCGGGGCTAACAATACTACGGAATATTAATTAGTATGTTGGAGTCTCTGTATATGTATATAATTGTAATACATAATTAGTATAAAAATAAAGGCTAAGTTTCAATTTCAAATTAATGATTAATGTGTAAGTGAAAAATAAATCAGTTTCTGGAACATAAAATTTCTACTTTTTCTTTTTAATGTTTAACAATTAATGAATATTTCTTTATTACATTTATATAAACAAGTTTTAATAAACAAAAATATGGATCGCAGTTTTTTCATTGCCTCAGAAAGTAAGAAATGAAAGTATTTTCAGTCAAAAAAGTTTTCATAATGTTTTACTTTACAAAGCAAAGTTTCTAAAGACTCTCTTTGGAAGAAGTATTTAGAATACATGTCGCGCGTATGTCACTGGAGCTTAAAATCACAGAAGTTATTACCTCTGCGCAATTTCAAAAGCACAGAAGAAAATTAAGTTTCTCATACGCGGATTTTGAATCCAGATGTGTTCCATATAATTCATTTTGAGCATTTTGCCATGAATACTTTAAGATGGTAGTATTTTGTAGAATATTTTTCAAACAGATGTTGCAAAATGTTTTCAGAAATGTTTCGGATCTGTTCGTGCAGAAAAACGAGTTTTGTTTCTTATAATAAATAACGGTTGAATATTATTTCGTAAGACGAATGATTAATGTATTGAAGAAGATATATTTTATTTATATTAAAACACGAATACTTTCGTGAGTTGAATCGCAAGAAAAGTTTAAATGTTAAATTATTAAAGTATACTTGGAACAGTAAAATATTTAGATATTAAAAAATATATATATATATGAAAATAAAGTGAAATATAGGTTTTTCAAACACCATTTATGTATCTTACTGTCATGCATGAATAAATATAAATGTTATTATGGTTCTAACCCAATAAACGTTCGATTCAAAAATATAAGCAGCTGTTTCGAAACATTAAATATATTTTTAAGTCATAATGTCTTTTTATCGGTTAAATTTAAAGCAGTTTTAGAGCTTGGAAAATGGCATAAATGGTTACATTTCCAGTATTGCCATGAAGAGCCCAAGGATAAGATATTTGGATATATGTGTGGCCATGGCACTTAACACCTTATATAAGAGGTAGCGCCATCTTTTTTCCATTTAAATTAAAAAAGCACTTTATTCAATGGAAAAAAACTAAGTAGGTACCATTTCTTTTTTTTTTTTTAATGAACATAAAATAATGTATAATGTAACACAAATTAATGTAATAAATTAATAAAAACATATAATTAATATGAGAAATACAGTGTGGTTAGCCCATATTTCTCGAAACATATTAGATTAGATATAACATTGAATATTTTCCATCTCAATTACTACACGTACAAAGAAAATGCAGAAATTATTTCAAAATTGTATTTAAAAAATATAATTATAACGCTTTATACAAATACGGCACATGTGACACACACTTGTCTGAACAGAGGTGATATTAATTCTATTTAAGAAAATAAATCTTATTGGTCCTAAATAATGTTTCTTAAATCAAGTAATTAACAAAAATAGAGAAAAATGCTGATACAAGAAAATCTCTTTAAATTCGGAACTTATTTTTAATATTCCAATAGGACCTATATTGAAACAACAGCATTTTTTCAACTCTGAAATGATAACTGAAGATTTCAGGGATTAACTGCCGCGGGACTTACTGGTAGATCATGATACTTTTTTTTCCGTTTCTTTTTTTTACAGGTAGAGGGGGGGAGGGGCGGTAATCTACTGGTTGGTCATAGCAACGTTCACGTTTGTAGCCGCATACACCATTGTTGGGTCACTGTTTATGCAGATTTATACCGGAATATAAATTTCTTGAGTCGGAATACATGAAAATATAAATTTATTGACTAAGTACGTTTCTTCTGTTCAAGCAAATTTTTAATGTAAAATTGGTCTGTTAGAAAAAATTCCGATAGTTTTTATTAATGAAACAATACTGTGATGAGAAAGAAAACTTAATCGTAGAATGTAACTTAAACGCCACCTTTTAAAAAAAAGAATAAACATTTCATGAGTGGCCAAACGTTGTCAATAAAAAGAGGCTAACCAAATTCAGAATATTTAAAAAAATAATTATTTTGTTTATAAATTGTCCACTTACAAAACTAAATAAAATAATTATAACTTTATTTTTAACAACCTTCAAGTTTTAATAAAACATTTATTTGAAAATATTCTTTAAGTAATTAGCCGATATGGGCCTTAAAATTTGTTCTTTAATTTTTTTTTTTTTTTTTTTTTTTTTTTACATGTTGACAAAAATGAAGCTAGATAATATTTCCATTGATATCGTCGCCCATTTTTATGTAAAACAAGTGATATTCATGATTAACGCATAAAGTGTGTAAAAATATGTCTTTTTCACAATTAATAAAAGTACGCTAAAGTACAATTTGGTTAAAATTTCTCAACAGATATAGGTGTCATTGTTATTTCTAGTAAAAGTAATATCTCGTTTATTTGAATACAAGTTTCACTATAATTCAAAAAGAAAGATAAGTTAAATCGTCAGATGTAAGGTGTTCGTCTTATTTCAGATAATCATTTCACGAAAAGAAACCGTGCACTTTGAGAATACTGCGTAAAGGAACGAAAAACGCTGATTTCAAATATTTATTGGATTTTTCAATATCTTTATTTTATGGTTGAATTACTATTTCTTATAATATATTTATTGATTTAAGCTTCTAAAAATGTATAGAAAACTAGAAAGAAGTAGATTCCCCACTTTTAAAACCTATTAAAGGATTTTATAATTGCGAAACATAAAAAATTTTGTAAAATTTTGAGATTTGTAAATTTTTAATCGCTTATTTGAAAGGTTCTTGTCAATTACGCATTTTTTTCTAATATCAAAGTCATGAACGATTTTTGAAAATTATTACTGGATACAACGGAAAATACGCTATTTTAATTATTTAATAGCGATCTGTTGCTTTCAATTACAATATAGATTTTTAATTAGTAAATAAGTCATTTGAATATCAAAATATTTCAGCAAAATACAAAAAACTCTTTTTAAACAGTTTTTTTTTTTTTAATTGCTAAAAACTGTATTTGTCTATTAAAAGCCAAATTTTATTAAAAATGTCGTCTTTATTGGCTCTCAAAACCGAGACATTTCTAGTTTATTTAACAAATTATAACATTATTTTGCAGAATATATATATGTATATATACATACAATCTATTAAAGAAATGGAAAAAATTTAAACGTATATAGAAAATTTTAAAAGAAATAATTTATAAATTAGTAATATGTCATAAAGTTGTCAAAATATTTATTAGAGGAGACCGGGGCTAGTAGTGACGTTTTCGTCATTTTTGATATTTGCTGTAAGATTTGAACTGATATGAAACACTTAGTATATGATACTATAGAGTAAATCTTGTGTAATATATTTATAAAATTACTATTAATATTATTAACGTTTTTGCGTGGGGCACATTTTGATATACAAATTACACATACAAACACATTGTAACATATACAAATTATGTGAGAAAGGTAATTAATTGCATTTTTTAAAATCAACAATGAAAAATTTATTCATTTATATCGTTCTTAACACAATAAAAACACTTTCTTTTTCTTTCTTTCTTTTCTTTTTCTTTTCTTTCTTTTCATTTTTTTTTTAATAACACTGTTAACCAAATACAAATATAATAGTTAAATTACTAAAACTTGTAAACTCTTAGTCATTTATAAAGCTACATTTAGAGGCATTTAACAATAAAAATAAAGGAAAAAAAACTTTGTTAATCAAGAAAGAGATAAAAAGTAGGCTAACACAATTTTTTTGCCATATTGATCTTTGAGTCGGTAGCTTACTATAACGTGTAGGTCAATATCCTATAAAATCTAATTTAATCTATCCTATTAAAAATATAGGCCTACCTATATTTTTAATCACTCTTTCTCATCGCTTGTTTCAGCGTCTGATTTGCAGTTAATATAAATATAATAAGGTTCATTTTTGGTACATTTGACATAAGCCCATCTTTTACATGTCATGTATTGCACCCAGTTTTCTCCGGGTCTAGAAATTTTGTATTGCTCCAAGCAAACTAGACATAGGCAATTTTCGTCATCTTTAGAGCTATCCAATTCTTGCTACTACCTATTTTCGATAACTTTTTTTTTTTTTTTTTTTTTTTTTTTTTTGCAACGTACTGTTTGGCCTTTTTCTATAGTGTGAATATCATACGTGATTTTTTATATCCCGTTACAATATTTTCTTCTGGATTAGTACTCTTCTTTTTATTCATATATCTAAGAAGTGATACTGTTTTTACATTAAACAGTTCTTGAACTTTCCTTAAGCTGCATCTTGCGGAATTTACTACTATTGATGACCTCTCGTAATCTTCTAGAGTAGTTTAACCCTTTGAGTGCTATGGACGCACATATGCGTCCAGCGAAAGTCATTAATATAGACTATGGACGCAAATACGCGCTTGGCAGATGTTATCAGTATGGACTATGGACGCAAATACGCGCCCGGCAAAAATGATTAGTGTACTATGCAACACTCGCATAAAGCGCGCCCGCGATAAGAATGAGACAACTCTCAGCGCCAACCGCGCGCCGTCCGTATGGACTGCATAGGCCGCGAGTATTCAGCACTCAAAGGGTTACGTTCTTTGAGTATGAATTTCGTAATTTCGCACCATTTTTTTCTGAAATATAAAAATCTGCATTAAAACTCATGCCGGGACAAGTAGTGACACTGCCACAACGTGCCTCCTACACTTCGTTACAACTAGCCCCGCGTTACGCCGTTTTGAACTTTATTCATTAGTTTCCGAAAAAATGTCATGATTAGCAAATGAAATACATAGAATAATAACTCAAAATATAAATATTCAAATAATGCTAGGGAAGTTTACATACCTCATGACCCCTCGTGGCAATGATGATTCTAACGTAGGTCACAAAATTTACTTTTGCTATAGAAAACACGTTAAATAATTTTATCTGAAAAACAACACAACGCTATACTTCCAAACATGCACAGCACACTACAATAATCAACCTGTTCCCTCACATGACGCGACAGGTTCTGCAATCTATTGGCTGATCCAGGAAGCTTTATGGCACTACTTGCTCCCTGACACCACTAACCCCTGTATCCCCTAAATCCTAAAATAACATTTATTTATTTATTTATTTTTTTTTTTTTGAAAGTGTTTATTTTTTTTTTTAATTCTAAAACACTGAATTTCGATGCCAAAAAACAGATTTCGCAAAGTCACATTTTATTGGCGTCTCATCCAACAGATTTGTAGAAAATTCATTTTTCTGGTTACATGTTTACATATTTAATAAATATACTCAGAAATATTAAACATGTGTACATGGAATTATATGAAAAAAAAAATATTTTAAAGCGAAATTTTGTTGCTATGACACAATGTTATTCGTTTGTTATGTCAGAAAATTTTAGTTATTTACATCGCAATGTAGAATAATGTAAAGCTACATTTGTCTATCACTAATAACAACACGATTCAATTTAACAAGTAGCATTGTTCAAATTATAGATAATTGCCTTAGAAACATTGAATTCCCATTTCTCTACATAGCTAAATAAATTTAATCATTCGTACCTAATGTGCAATAATGCATATTACATGTCAATGAATTGAAGACTTTCTTGATCCTCTGACCCACACAGAAGGGCAATCATAATATTCCTTTCATAAATTTAAGTAAGTATTCATATGCAACAATACCCTTCTAGCATAAAAATCAGTTTTTGATTCTTTTCATTTAAATTATCGATAAATTAAAAAATAAAATACTCGAAAATTTTTGTTTTGAATAAACTTATTCGACCGCATTTTTACTCTCAGCGTCTTCATTTTCTTCAATCAATTCCTTTTCCTTTCTTTTCATAATAATTGATGACATTAATTTTTAATAAGATTAAATTTACTGAGAGAAAAACTAGATGCGTGTAATTAATTGAATTTGATGTTTTCTATCAAAAAAAAAAAAAAAAAAAGTAAACTAGATTTTCTGATTAGTTGTGGTTAGACTGATCTTAATTTTCTGAAATTAAATTATAAATAATCGCTTTTTTCTGTTCATTCGGCATATTTTGATTGTACTTTTTGAAATATTAATATCGTACATTGATTAAAATGATTTGTTGATAAATTGTTGTTTTAGTTTAAGATTTTTTTTTTCGCTTCACATAATATAACAAATAAAGCTGCTTTTGCTACAAGTTAAAATAAAAAGTAATTCATAAAAGAAAATTAATATTTTAATACTCTTAATTTATTTTCTTCATTTTACGGTTATTTGCTATTTTAAAGAAATAGTTTATTGATGTTTTTGGATCAGGTGTAAATATTTGTATTACAGCGTAATATATACGGCGTATTTCTGAAATTACTATGTTTCAATTAACTGATTTACATTTTTCAATTTATAGAAAAATCCAGATATTACAAAAACCATAATGAAATATCAAAATATCTATAGACTAATAACAAAATATAAAGGTATTTTAGGAAAGAAATTTCACTTTTAATTTTTGGTAATATTTTTCCTGAATTTTTATATTTTACGAATAAATTAAAAGGAGAAGAACATTGAGCTGTTCTAGTTGTACATCTGCTAAAATTTAAAATGTAGAATCTAGATTGATTTTGGTGTGTCTTTTTTAGAGAGTCAGATAATTAAATTCTAAATATCTCTTATCTATCAGCTATATTTTGGTGGTGGTATAGGGATTAAAAACAATTGTCTGCACTAGAATTTAATCCTGGGTAGAGCGCTGTATGTGAGGGAGGGGCTAGCCAATCCGCGGGCCTCATGTGGCCCGCCGTGTGAGATTCTGCGGCCTGCGACAAGATTCAGGAAATTTCTAATTTGACATCTTAGGTTAAAACATCTAAAATTAATAAATTGTTTATGATGTTTTTAATGAAAATACCTATTCAGGTAGCTAAATAAACAAAAAAAAAAACATTACCAGATCAATAACTGATTCTTACTACCATTATACTTATGAATGTATAATCATGAGATTTTGAGTGTTTTATAGTTAATTTATGAATAAAAATGTATTTCATATACATATTTTCTGTTTAAAATCCTCACAAACCCACCGGAAAAAGAATTATTATGTGTATGTGGTTCATGCATTTATACAATGCAGCCCGCCTGTGTAAAATATATTTCCAATGTAGACCGCCAACAGTTTTGAGTTGGAAAGGCCTGTTCTAAAGGATCCTAGCCCGTATTTACAGAGCTATATTTTGAAATTTAACAACCTTTAGAATTTCATGATGAGACATTCTATCCTCATCAGCGAACTTGCCCGAGTGGAGTACTGTACCGTATTTTTAAACAAAGAAGACATATTTAGCACCTATTTCTTTAAGATCATTACTTTACTAAGCTTCAACAATAAGTTTGTTGTGGATTTTGATTGATTTCACTCCTTTTTTTTTTGGGGGGGGGGGATATTCAGAGAGCGGGAGGTGTATCAGAAAATATCTTATAATTTGTGCCTGTTTTTTGGATTCTGGTTCTTGCGGTTTGGTCATTTTTTTTCAAATAAAGGCACATTAGACCGTGATCTACGGCTTAAAGTGGATAACGAATTACTACGAACATGCATGTTTTAATAAAAATTGGAACCCTGTACTTGAGAACTGAAGATCAGTGCGCTAACAATTGCGCTCCAGATGTGTGACCGTTCTGTGGTTTCTAATATCCTGTAAAATTTAATCTCCATGACTTTGACAGGTAACAATAGATAATTTCCTGTTCTTTAAAACAGAACAGACGATTGTATTTCGTGTTTCAAAATATATATTCTGAAAATAAGCCTCGTGAAAAATCTCTATCTTCATATTTCTAACAGATCTCAATGAATGATTCCACCACTCTTGCTTCGTGAAGTGTTATTAAACTAAGTTTTTAATAACTTATATCCCGCAAACCAAATTTTGAAAGGTTTTCCTTAAATTTCCTTTAAAATCTCCTCTGCAAGCAAATTACTTATAGTTCAATGTCTACTTCCAAATAAATATCCCAGTAGTAAGACCTTACATTTTTAAACTAAGAGTAGTTAAAACTTTCATATGTATAGCACTGATAGAATCTGAGATATCTCTTCATTCTCTAGAAGAAAAATGACTTATAAATTTTCCGAATATCGCTCTTATATTTTACTAATCTGTATTAATAGACCAAAACTGACTATTTAGTAACTTTATTTTTAAAGCTTTGATGTTATACATCGATTTCTAAAAAGTGTATCGTATTTTCTGCCTATGTTCTAAAAATCTCCATTGTAAAAATTTCTATGTTTAAAGTCCTGACAGATTTTGAAATTCATTTTGATGTTAAAATGAATTGGCGAAACAGCAACATCGAACAAATCATGGGGGAAGATAACAGATTTGCTTTTATCAATGAACAAACCCAGTTCATGTGAATTACTTCACTTCAGTAGAAATGCTTTTGTGGTAATTGTTCTGCATTTTTTCTTTTATTATTTTCTTATATTTTTGTCTACTTAAAGCTCGTTAGACGTTAAAAGAGACAGAAAACCAAAAATAAGAGAACCAATGTGTGACCTAATTGACTTTTTTTAATATGAATTAATTCAAGAGAATTAATTTATTTTGATACACGCTTGAAATAAATAGTTTCTACTTTGTAATGTTTTGAACCGAACTAACTGCATCATGAATAATGAAAGACAGCATATTAGAATACATTAGCAGAGTTAAAAGGAAGAAGAAAGTTTATAATAAACAGGGACGAAACAAGTGAACGAAAAAAAAAAAAAAAAAAAAAAAAAAAAAAAAAAAAAAAGGGTCTAATGGTTTATGAGACATAACTCACTATATTTTGAGATTGTTCAGATTAATAGAGGTTCATATATGTTACATTCTTGTTACATTCTTGTACCATATACTAAAAATCAAATCATATTTTGTTCTTTTCCAATCTCACTGCTAAGTGTGAATCAGTTTTTTGATATAATAAAGCTTTGAAAATAAACATCAAAGATTGTTTTGTAAGCATTATATATAAAACAAGAATTTCAACTTTTAATACGTATAAAAGAATATATAAATCAAAAGGTTCTTTAAATATGTATGTACTTAATGTTTCAAGAGCTTAAAAGTAAATAAAATAATGAATGAAACAACCATTCGTCATTAAAGACAATAATACTTCATACAATTAATGCACTATAAGTAAAATTTAATTTCGACTAATATTTAAATTAAAAATATTATAAGTGAAAAATTTAACTTTATTGAGAAAATGTATATGTAAATTGTACTAGTTTACTAGAATCTACTGATATTAGTAAATCATTATTAGATTTTACTTCATCAAAAAATAAGCAAAACATTAAATTGGATGTATTTTCATTCTTGTTCCGAAAAACTTTCAAAATGAATAAGAAGTACATAATTGTATGTGAAAAATAAAACATGAAAATGAATTAAACTTTCTTTTCATATTTGAAATACTAATACAAATATTCGATCTTTTGTTATTCAGTGAAAAAAAAAAAATTTTTTAATAAAAAAAAAAAATAAAATGCTCTAACAATCTTACGCTAACAAAGAATTACATCTAAAAGCTTCTTAACAAAATTAATCAGCTGAAAATATGAAGATATAAAAATAAGCGTTTTTTGGGGAAAATTTAATGGATAGTTTCTTTTCTTTCAAAAAAAAAAAAAAAAAAAAAAAAACGTTGTTAAGCCAATTAATTAAAAAGAAGACATTTAAAAATTATTTCCAAGTATGTAATTTTTCTTACTTCAGCATGTCTGGTCCAGATAATTAAAATAATTTGCTAGGAAAGATAAAGGAATTTTAACAATTCATACTTCATTAAAAGTTTGAAAAAAAATAAATAAATAAATGAAAATGTAACGTGTTACTATTATTTTTCTTACACGAGTCCTTTTTTTTTTTTTTAAATCTTTCTCAGAAATAAGTTTAAGATAGTGTCTGTAAATATAAAATGTTCATTAGTTCTGTAAGAAATAAAATTGGAGATGCTTTTGGCTCCTGGATAAAAGCCAGCTAATGTTCTGGCATTGATACCTCCACTAAAAAGACACTGAAGCCAATGCACGGAAATAGTTTGGCAGACAGAAAACAACAGCTTCCAAAGGAATGCTTTAAAAGATCAACGTGAAGTCAGACTTATGCCGTGACCAGCCGGATAGTACTAAGTTATACTATGTATTCTAAGGACTCGGAAGTGTCAGTACTCAATGAAACTGTAGCTAGTGTACTTATAGATCTTCACAATGAATGGGATGCTAATTTGTATGTCGCATATAAGCTTATTTTTTTATGCTGCCAAAATAGAATGAAACAAATTCAGCAAATAAATTAATATATTGTACATTATGAAGGTATGAAAGATATGTATATCTGGAAAAACCAGTATTTTTAATACGGAACTAATGCTTGGAGTATACAAATTACGAAATAATTTCCAATATTATGAAGATAATACTGATACATTTGATAAAGAATTCTGAACAAATTTCGCAGATTACGAAACGATTTGTATTTACATGAGACATTTTCAATTAATCTCTTAGTATAATTAAGACAATTTTTCAATTACAAACAACAATTCCAAAGGATTACTTTAAATTATTAAAATGAATTCAGAGTTGTCGAGTTGAATTAAGCTAGTTTAACGTCATGCTATAGCTATTCAGTGGGGAACTGGTGTCACACTGTATCTATCTCTCTCTCTCTATATATATATATAATATGAATACCCTTTCAAACATTGTACAAGTTGAAATGATATATCGCATGAAGAACAGGAAAGATAATGAAAAATTATTTAAGAAAAATTATTAAGAATCCTTTTAAAGAATGCATACAACACACAGTACTTTTTCAAGGGCTTTGATTGAATGTTGCATGCAAATAGGTGTTATATCTGTCACATTGTTGCATTTGCGAATATTTTACAGTAAAAGCCCAATAACAACTAAAAGGACGTGCAAATAGTTGCAAATTCAAGATTGAAAAAGAAAAATAATATACATCAAATTATTTGTCATTTAATATTATCAAATTTATTTTATCGTATATTTCACAAAATGTCATTTAGGAATAGAAACAAAATTAGAACTATTATTGAAATTGGTGAGGAGAACATTTTTCATGATGGTGATTACATCAAAAAGAAATTTTTCTCATATATTCTGCTTTTCTATATACAAAATTATTTTTTTCTAAACACCATTTTGTACGTATAATATTTTTATTCTCAATGTATATTATTTCTTTTATCACAATAGACCAGTTTTTCAATTATCTACTGCATTTTCACGTAGTCATTTTATAAAGAGAGATATATTAATCATAAGCTTTTTAATGATTTAAATTATTTTAGAATAATTGTTCGGTTTCATCATACAGAATTTTACCAGTACTTTTAGTATATATATATATATATATTTCATCATTCTTTTTAACTGATTATTAATAAAAGATTGGGTTTGGTTTGGTTAGGTTTCGTACGCTACGAAAAATGTATACGTGAGAATCTGGAGAATGAAGATATGTATCTAGGTTAATGTGTATCTAGATATGTATCTAGGTAAGGTCTATCGGTTATGTTTTCGGCTTGCACTTCGTAGTACACCGCAAATAACAATAAGAAACGGGGTGCTGTTTCTCTCTATGTTAAAGATATTTCCGTGAACTTTCACTCGAAATAGATATATTCTTTCTTCCCGTGTGTCTAAAGCTTTGTTAAGAAATAAGTTTCAGAAATTCTTTCTATATAAAAATAATAAAATAAAATAAATAAATAAGTCATGTTGAGTGCATGAAAATTTTGAAATTTGATTTAAAAACATATTATTAAGTATATTACCGTTTTAATTTTCTAAGAATATTTTTCTTTCATACCCAAATATTTTTCATTTCTCAAATACATTTTTTGCAAAAGAATGAAATAATTATCATAAAGAGCTTCATGGGCATGTTTCTGAAAATTTCTGAGTGTTGGCGAATAGCTTTAACAAACACATTGAAAAAATACATACTAACATAATATATTTCTGATTTTACAAACACATTAAAAAGATTAGATTAACATAATAAATTTCTGTTTTCTATTGTTGAAATTCATTCAAAACAGCGTGAGGCGCCACCAGTGACGAGAGATTCTGCTCTCGAAGCTGGTAGAGGAGAAGTACCTGGTTCGATCCCAGGTACAATTCATCTACTTAGCCGTTCGGAGTTTTCCATAGTTTTCTCCCATGCTCGCGTGAATGCGGTCTAAGACACTTAAAATGTCCCCCACATCCCTCCGTAAACCATCCCTCTTAGACCCAGGTTCCTAGCACAACAAAACAGCACGAAGAAAATAAGAAACTATAAAGTTTAATATATTATTATTTCCATCATACAAAAGTTATCGCTGTGGTTTAGTTTGAAATACGTCACAGAAAACGTAAAAATTTAGTTTCATTTTACATTATTATTTTAAAATGCATAATATTTTTTTCTATTAATACTCTTACATTTATCATATTAAATATATTAAGAGGCGAATTGACGCTAGATAACTAAACTCAGAAAGTATCTTCAACGCATTGAACACTACAGAAAAAAACTGAACAGCAGACAGCTGTTTCGGTAGTACTTAACGTACCGTTTTCACTGAAGACAGTACGAAAGAGTCCAAATGACGTATTCTCATAACTTAGTTCGTATTATGTCACAGAAATATGATTTTTCTTTCTTTCTTTCTTTCTTTTTTTTTTAAACAGAATTCTATTATTTTAATTTTTTCGTTGAAGTATTGTTTCTTAAATGCTATTGAAATTAAAATACCGAAAAATTTTTAATTAATTAATTAATTAATTAATTAAAAAAATGGTCCTAAGCCTGCAGGTGGTACGCTCTCTATAGGGGGTTTTCTAAGGGGGTCCTAACCCTTATTTACTAGTTTCGTAGGACGAAAAAAAAAAAGAAAGAAAAAGAAATAGATTGTTAGACATAAAAGTTACAAAAAAAAAAAAAAAAAAGAAAGAAAGAAAGAAAGAAAAAGAAATAGATTCTTAGACATAAAAGTTACAAAAAAAAAAAAAAAAAAGAAAGAAAGAAAGAAAGAAAGAAAATATAGGAAATTCTTAAATAAAAGGTTACAAGGAAAAAAATAATAATAATAAATAAAATAAATAAAAATAAAAAATAAAATAAAAAATATAAATATAAATAAAATAAAAAAGTTAATAAAAAAAAAAGTACTGGCAGCTTCATTAATTTAACAAAACTAAATATACAGAATATTCATAAGCAGTTACTTTTTCTAAAATATTCTAACAATAATAAACTACTTCATGAACAATGCAAAAATAGCGATTGTTTACATAAAAGATTTATGCTTGAACGAGGAATCCATTTTCCCAAATTACTGGGAAGGAAAGAGTATAACCACTCTACATACATGAAGTGAATTTTTAATTTGATATTGTTTTAGCGATACATAATACTATGATTTTTTTTTTTTTTTTTTTCGCTGAATGTAGATAAAGGCATCGAAATAAAATTTCTGGACAAAATTATCGAATGAAGGCATAATTTTCGTGAGATTTGCTGTCAAAATTATACCAATAACTTTAAATATCAATAACATATAACTATTTTCATACATAAATAAAATCTAATAAATTTATAATGTACAAAATATTTCTAAATGAATTATTTATTTATTTATTGAACGAAAGTTTTAAAGTTAACTGATTTGTAAAAGGGAAAAATAGAAAAAGTTAGAATAACTGCAGAATATATTAAATAAAATTTCAAATGAATTTCAAACTAATGTCTCTAAAAATTACATTAAATATCTTCAAGAAGTAATTTTTTTAAATATAATTTTTCACATTTATTTATGTGTAACCAAAAATTTGTATTCTTCCCTGCATATTAGAATTCTCAAAGTGCCCGTTTGCATAATAAAGAAATCTCATACTAGCATAAAATAGAATAATTATTGCTGAAATATTAAGGCCTCTCATGATCAATAAATAAACTCTCATAAAAATTAAAAAGAATTTACATGCGATGAAAAAAAAAAAAATGTAAATATTTGTTTATGAAAACTTCGATCGGAGGTTTTAGTTCTTATGCAAAACTTTTTGACCGCAAGGAATATCAAGTAGTATAAAGAATATTTTCAAGGGAAAATATTAAGTTTTTTTTTTTTTTTTTTTTTTTTTTTTTTTTTAGATGTTTTATATTATGGACATTAAAAATAAAACAAAGAATTAGCCTCTCCTCCAAGCAGTTAAAACATGATGTCACGCTTTTTTATTAAGATAATATTTAAATACTTAAGTTTTTTTGTTAAGTAATAATTGAATAAAATCAGGAAGTTATCAGGATTAATATCAAGAAGTAGAATATCTATAAATTTCGTGTTAATTACGTGTTACAGAAATGAAATAGTTTTATTTAGATAATTTTATATGAAGAAATTTAAAACAATTTATTAATAAGTTAAACAAATAATAACAGAATCTTATTAAAAATAATCCATCGAACATTTAATTAGTTGTAGCGAAAAAGAATCTTGCAATAATGTTTCATAAAACTCAAGTATATGAAAACTTTCAAATAGTGCAATATTTAATTTGTCTTCAGATTTTTTAGACTATTTTAAAACCAAGTTAAACGAAAAAAAATAAAAATAAATAAATAAATAAATAAATAAATAAAAGTCATTTTTTTATAACTCTATTTGTTTTTCCTAAATAGGTTAAAGCAGTAAGCAACGAAGTTTTTCCTTAATACATCATAACATCATAATATAAATATTGCATTTTAACTCTTTACATCACTATGTCACATACCTGAAAACACATGCAAAATCGTTATGTCATTTCTACATCAAAATCTGATTTTTTTTTTTCCAGGAACATTATACTTAACATAAATTATTCGTAAAATTCCTAACAGATGATGATATTCTGTTTTCCTACCATAGTTTAATTTATCAAGAAAAATTATTTATATATACATGTTAAAAAATGCAAAAGATTGTTTATACAGACAATTTTATGAGAAATGAAGTACAGAATCTTGTTATAAAAAAATAAAAATTTCAATATAATCCGAAATTTTGAAGGTTTTTTTTTTTTTTTTTTTTTTTTTTTTTTCCATTTCACGAGATTTTGCATGATGTTGTTGATATGGAATTAACACTTCCTTGTGAACTTCTTACTTTTTGGCCAGATATTTTCAAATTATTTATTATATATTTAAGAAATTGTATTTTAACATGTTGTTAATTATCTTTGAAGTGGAAATCCTTTTTTTTTTACAAAGGGGTAATATTTCTCTGTCAGTCGTATCAATATTTCTTATATCACAATATTCTCTGACAATGAAAGAACAGTCGCTCTTTCCAGGTCTTTAGAACTATGCTTATTTTTCCCCAATGTGAAGTCATCCATCTGGAATCATTATTTCAACACATTTAAATGCTTTACTAAACCAAATCAAAGATTTGAATAACATTCCAATAAAGGCTCTATGGATATGCCAAGCAACAGAGTTAGAAAGAATGTTATGATAAATAAAAGTAATTTAAGATGATTTTATTTCGTGATAAACAAATTCTAAAACTTTGTAAACGCACCAAAGTATTAATATTTTAAGTCAAAAAATTTCAGGTATCATCAATTTTTAAGTAATTTTAAGATTAATTTTTCTAAAAATAAAGAAATAGAATTGGAGAAAGTGCGTATTTTTAAAATTATTAAAAGTAATAATCATTTTAATAGCTAATCAAATATATATTTTTCCAAATTTATACTATGAAGAGAATAAAAAAACAAACATCACAAACAATGTCTGTGAATTGGTTAACAAATATAATTTTACAAAATCCCAGGAAATTAATTTATTTTAAAAGCAATAAAAACTCTTGTTAAAAGAGACTGGAACGCTTAACAGGAAGAAAGAAAAAATGAATATTTATTAAGAAAACTATTTAATCAACTTTATTGTAACTCATGTCATTTTTTTAAAGATTTCCTGTCTTCTTCATACTCCGGCTCAAGATATTTAATTTCACTTATGTAATTCTATCTAGAGGGTATTTTGAATGGAAGCCTTTTTTTCCGATCCATCAATATTTAGCTTTTGTTTACTTTTTTACTCACGGTATAGCGTCGTTTATAAGTTTAGTTTGTCCATTGAATTTTTCTTTACTTTAAGCTATTTATTTTATATTAAGCGAGGCTTAATATAAAATATTAATATTAGCGAGGATTAATATTCCAGTAATTTTATTTTAGATATCTTTAGGTTGCAGGTAACTTTATACGGAAAATAATACTTTTTAAAATTAATTTTGTGTTGTAGGCTCATTGCCAGATCATATATATACTAACCATTAGAATGTGTATATATATATGTGTGTGAGGAATAAATACTTCAACTTTCCTACTTCCAGATAAAAACAACTACAACTTCACCGCTCCATTGTTTGTAGCTGGAGAATGACAACAGTAGTGAACCGGGAAAGAAATTCCAGAGCAAAACAGTAGTCGCCGTTCGTCGATAAAGTGTGTAGTCAGACGGACTCACATAAATTATGATAGAACAAAAGTGTTCTGTATTTACTTTTATGTATAAATAGCACAGAAGGTGCTGATTTACAATATTTTTCCCAATCATTTTGAAACCATGTAAATAGTTCTTGTAAATAATCATCGCATTAAAAGTATTCGTGTGTAGACAGACGGAGTGATTATTGAGTTAAATTGCGAGAAAGAATGATTTAATGTTGAAACGATTATCTCTTCATTTTATATATTGAGAGAGTATTTCGTTTTTTACACACACACACACACATATATATACAGGTTGTTCCGAAAAGATTAAAACGCCTTTTAATTCTTTATCTATTAAAGAAAAGTGGGCAATGTAATTTGCAAAAATGTTCAAAATGAGGTACAAAATAAGACCACGTTACTAAAATTTCCTTTCTGTTAATTTTGAAAAAGTTTCACGTTTTAAATTACCATGCGACTCTTCTAGATGATGTTCATTAATTAGAAACCTTTTGCTTTTATTCCAACATAATCATTAGAAAAACCACATACACGTATCTTTAAAATTGAGCGAGTTATACTTAAATGAAAATCGAACACTGAATCTAGGGACAATAAATCAATATAAAAATTTGTGACACATCATAGAACAATAAAATATATAAGCAATTATATAAACATTATGATAAACAATATTATAAACGTTAAAACAATTTTACGCATTTAGGATAGATTCATCACTTTTTTTTTTTATAGTAAGGAAGCCATTTTTATTTGAAATAATTAAAATTTGAAATAATTAAACTCTAAAATCATTTTCTGCATAATTGTCTGTTTAAATCTTTATCGTATCAGATTTAAAAAAAAAATCGTTTTATATAAAATACGTTTTATAAAATATGTATCTATCTGTGTGCATAATTTTTTAAGTCCGCATAAAATGAAATCGGAGACTGAATATGTTCGGCGTCATACAGAGGGAATACAAACATAAAGTTTATTTATTATTTTTCAGTACTATTTTTCACTAAACTGTTTTTGTGCATTTTTTAGTAAATCATTTATTTCTGTTTATTCAGCCATAGCTAAAATAACTAGTAAATGATGAAAAATTATTCATATTACACCAGTAAATGTCTTGGCGTATAAATTTTTCGGTTCATTCTAAATCCTGAAAAAGCCATTTGCAAAATGAATAAAATATGACAAATTTATCAAAAATTTATACGTGTCAGTTTAAAAGCGGTTGTTTATGCTAGAGATTCAGGCCTGGTGTGTGGCAGGGTCTTCCTAAGGTGTCCTTCCCGTGTATTTACAAGTATTTCGAAAAAATAAAATTAAATAAAAAAAAAAAAAATATTAACAAGGAATTAAAAATAATATTTTCATTTTTAATACATATGTATATATTCAAAGTGCAATGATTTGTACTACTACTATTGACAATGTACTACTACTATTTACAAGACTATGGAATTTAATAAAATTACTGAATCAGTAAAGCTTTTTTTTTTTTTTTTTTTTTTTTTTTTCTTTTCCTTTGAAATTAAATAACTAAATTAGAAGATTAAATTTTAAACGTTAAACTTGTTTAACTCGTTTTAATTAAACTTGTTTAATTAAAATAAATTTAAAGGAAGAAAGTCATAAATATGTTTTTGAAAACATAATTATCACGTTTTACATTTATGTATTTCTTGGTGTGGAAATAAAAAATAAATAAATAAATAAAAATAAAATAAACAAATACATGTAGTATAGAGTAAAATTATTCAATTGTTAATACATTAGAGAAAAAATGCTTACTTTAAAAGCCTTATATAAACTTTTTCAAACTATATCGTATCCGTACTTCCTTAAAGTTTAATTTTAAAAAATTTGCTGCTAAAGTAAATATTGCAGATATTTAAAAGAAATTATTTAAAAGTATAAAGATTGCATTGCAGAATTTTATTTCATGTGAAGTGCATTTAAAAATTTGAAAAGTAAAAGCTTAACAACTGATTTAAATATTACAGAAATGTCAAATGTTTGGATTAAAAAAAAAAAAAAAAAAGTAATGATAATTTTCTTTCTTCTATTAGGA
This sequence comes from Salticus scenicus, assembly GCA_963930645.1. NCBI lineage: Eukaryota > Metazoa > Arthropoda > Arachnida > Araneae > Salticidae > Salticus > Salticus scenicus. The sequence continues at coordinate 80,526,504 of OZ005657.1, read as the reverse complement.
TGTAGTGAAAATTTCCTTGCAAACTAGGGTCCTAGGCCTGGGGAGGAGTGCCCTCCGTGTGGGGGGGGGGGGTCTTTCTACGGGGTTCAAGTTTGTACGAAAATAATATAATAAATATTACTGAACTATAAAAGCATGAATAGTTAAATTGTTTTAAAAACTGGTTATATGAGCTTAGAAAATAAATAAATAAATACATAAATTTGAAATAAACTTTTGAAAATAGATATTTTTTGAAAAATCCCCGCTTCTTCCACAGAAATAAGACACAAGTAACACATATGCTTTCAAGTATAAGAATCGTCGCACGTTAATTGAACTTATTTCATTAAACTTAATAATTTATTGTTATTGAACTTAATATATTATTTTTATGGATTTTTATTTTCTACTCCATGAGATTAAAAATAAACTGCTGTCAATGTTTAAAAATATGATTTTCCTTAACTTTCGGGCATTTCAGAAAAGAACTACTAAGTTCCACTTGTTCCTGCATCTTTAGATACTATTTTTGCATGTTCTGTAAATATCTAAAAATAAGCTAACTAAATCCAAACGAAACGTCTGCGCTCAAAGATGGTAGACGTGAGGTGCCAAGTTCGATTCCAAGTCGAGCTTATCGGTCTAGCCGTTCAGAGTTTTCTATGATTTTCTCCAAAACTTGCGTAAATACGGGCTAGGAACCCTTAGAAAGACCCCCCACGGAGGACACTCTCCCTCAGGCCTAGGGCTTTAGTGCAGTCAATTGGCCTTAATCTCCAGAACACAACTCAAACGAAACGATATGTCTGTTTCAAACTTTAAACAAAAGGAAAATTGTAGCTTGAAACAATTTCAAGCACCTACATCGATAAAAATGTATCTGATTTTATGTATTTATTTATTGAACTAATTTAAACTAAAGGACTATTGCTAAAATAAGAAAGGTTTTATTTCAAAGCATTCTTTAATATCTTGAATATTTTATCTTATAAACATTCATTAACTTTGCCATCTCTAGTATTAGGCTTTATGTAAACATAATAGATTGTTACATTTATTAATATCACACAATCAGTAGATTGGGAAGAAAATCATGTATATTGAAAATTTATTTTTCCAATTGAGCGAAAATAATGCCCGCACCGGGAGTGGTAATGCCCACCGGTTGTCGGCCTGGATAGCTCAATAGAGCGTTGACCTTGTAAGTCAAAGATCCGGGGTTCGACTCCCGGTCCGGGCATTATTTTCACTCAGTTGGAAAAATAAATTTTCAATAGATTGTAATTGGCGTAATTGCTTTACAAACGAAAATAGATGAAATCTCAGTTTTTAAAATTTACTATAATAAATCGAAGTGATATACATAGGGCAAGTATATTTTAGTTTAATTACACCTTGCAAGGGAAAAAAAAAAAAAAAAAAAAACTGTAAGGCCTATTTTAGCAAAATTAAATTGTGAATCATAATACCTAAATTTTCGCTGTCCTTCCATTATATATATTTTTTAGTGACAATCATCTCTATTCCTTAGATTTTGTAGTGTAATCGAATTTAAATATGGCACAGATATATCCTCGCATAGCTCCACGTTATTTTGATTCCGATAAATTGATTTTGTGATAAGGTACTAGCCATACCAAATAAGAATTACTTTCTTTAAGGCCAACGACAGGGACAAAACTAATCTGAAGTGTTTGTTATCGGTTGATATTTAAGACAATAGAAAGCGCATAACAAGTTTAAAGAAACAAAAAATAAAAGAAAATATGACTTTGAACATGACGTCAACGGATAATGTCTATTAAGTAAATAACAAAGATAAGACTCCCATGACTTTGGAAATCATTTGGTCAATCCTGAAGAATGAAAGTTTTCCTTTACAATAACAGGAAGAAAATATCTCTTTACTATTTTTAGAATGCCCCTGCGCAGGATAATTACTTCCCCTCTCTCAGTCTAAAAGCGCTTCTGAAAGGTGAAAGAAGCCACTTTCTTATTTCACTATTGCCTTATCTAAGAAGGTAAAGAGGCGAATTACCGTTTAAAATCAGCACATTCCCTCGCACACCGTCCCTCTTCTGTCAGCGCTTTCACTAAGACACATGAAAGTTTTATCTTTCAACACGTCAAAAGAGTGTCTTAATTATGTATGTCATTTTAATAAATTAAATTAGACTAAATGAGCTGAAAATACGTTTAAAGGAACAGAAACATTCAAGGATAATTCGTAAACAATACTTAAGAAAAATAGGTCAATTGTTTAGTGTTTGCGTTTGCATTATATTTATATTTCATTACACATTTCTTTACAGCTTTAAAAATAAATCTTATTATATATATATATATATATATATATAAATGATAGATATCGTAATAAAATTTAACCTTAAAATTTAGCAATTTATAGATACAAAACAATACCAACACCCAAAAATAGAACTGATTTTAACTTATAGTTAAGACTGACACAAAAATGTTGCGATACAGATTAAGAACCAATAAGAGACAAAAACAATTTAAATTACTTACGCCGACATGAATGATAATAATAAAAATAGGACCATTAAACTTAATGACAGAGAAAATAACCAAAGGACCACAGAAATAATACTTGGATAAAAATGCTTAAAATTAGAAGTAAAAACTCGTCAGGGGGCATGTACTTCATAAAGCTCTGACAGCTGCATCGATTTCGTAAAACAATATAGCTAATCATAGCAATTTATATTGTTTCGGCCCCGATCGAGACAGCAAAACCAATTTGAATGAGAAATTAAATAAATTATTAAATCAAATCACCAAGGAATCCATAGAGAAACTGGGAAAAAAAAAAAAAAAAAAAAAAAAAACAGAGTAGCCACATGTAAAACTTTTACACAAACTGGAGAATAGGAAGATGCCAACAAATTATATATATTTGTTTCCCTTTTCTTCCATGTTGTTTAGTTCACACGCTGATAGAGCTACTAAACCAGCCTATTATGGAATGCTGGAAATTTTCAGGTATTCGCAATAACTCTAACAAAAAATGAAAAAAGGAAAAGGAGGGAGGCAGAGCAACACTACTTATTGTAATTGTTGCATTTTTGTAATTTACTGTCTGAAAGTTATCAAAATTTCTGTACATATGCATTAAAAAATAGTAAGTTTACTAAAGTTTCTCAAAAACTAAATGTAAAAGCATAAAATTCAAAATTTTAATTTAAAAATATTAAAATGCTTCCTGCTAACGAATTTAAAAATTTTACTCAAGTTATTATATTATTAATCTTAAACTATTACATTATTACAGCGTAACAATATATTCTAAATCATTTGAGAAATACTTTTATAGATTGCTTTATAATAACTTTTTAAAATATTTTATATATTTGAGTACTGAACTTGCACGCAAAAAATTAACATTCTTTCAAAGATAATTTTTAAAAACCAACTTTTAACCAATCTACAATGTATTACTTAAATATGTTTAGAATATATTGTTAAACTATGATAATATAAAATTGAAGGGAAAAAAATTTAGTAGTAGAGAGTATTTCAAAAATGTTCAAAGCGCTTAAGAATTTTTTTTTAATTAAGTTTAAATTATTTTATAGAAATGTTAATATATATATTTATATTTCAGTGCATATGCAATTTTTTTTTTATAATAATTCTTTAACTAATTTACAAAAAAAAAAAAAAAAAAAAAAAAAAAGTTTGCAATGTGCTCATTGTCTGGAAAAAAAGTAAAATAAAAATAAATAAATAAATAAATAATCGTCTCAATCCATTATAATACAATCTTATTCAACAATGAACAATATCTTGAAAATTTTTTAAAAAGTAATCTTGAAAAAGAAAATAAAAATCGCTCTCCGGTGATTGAACTCAAAACCTGCTACTCATGACTAAACACCTAATCACAGTTCCACAAACGTGCTTTATTCTTGTTTCACCATTTTAAAAATAGACTTTAGATAATGGGTTTATGGCAGCAAGTATTTTCATAAATAAATTAACAATAAATAAAGTTAGTAATTATTCCCAATCTAAAGTGATGATTAAAAAAAAAAAAAAAAATGAAAAAATCAAACAGAAAGAAAAACATTTTTTAAGGAAAAGTTTGTGTAAATTTGATTTTTTTTCGTACTCTTTTTCCTGTTACAAAATTTTACCTAAATTTTCACGCGCCAAAATAGAAATGAATCGGGAGGGGTGGGGGAGAGAATAAGAGAAAGAAAAATTAGATTTTTTTAATACCTCATTCATTAATTTTTTTTCTTCTTCTTTTCTTTTCTTCCTTTTTTTTTTTTTTCTTTGCGAAAGCTTTATGTTTTTCAATTGAAATCTTTTGTATCCGCGTTACTATTAAAAGTCTACTCTTTTTCTTTTTAATTACACTAGCTCCTTTTAAAGTGCATAGTCTAAAAAATATCTGCCTATAAATAGAAAACATTTTGTTATTAGAAGTTAAGAGGAATCTCTAATTGTTGTTGCTGGCAGTCACACTTTGTGTTATCCTATGGGAATTTTTTTGTTAACAGAATTACTCAACGCCTAATGCATTTTTATTCTATTCTATTTTATTTATTTAATTTCGTTTCAACATTCAAGAAACTTACAACCGTTAAATTTGTTTTTCTTTCCTGAAAATTTATTTTTTTAATTTTTAACATTTTATTCTAATGCTAGAAAATGTAAAAAATAACAGTACATTTTTCGCACTTTACAGATTTATACGGAAATATTTAAATAAAAAATAAATAAATAAATTTAAACAATTTTTTTTTTTTTTTTTTTTTTTTTTTTTTTGGAAACAAGGGCAAATTTAACGATTGTGAATTTATGGAATGAGAAAATAATTATGGAATTTAAATAAATGAGTGATTTGATAATGAGTAATTGGGTAGTGAACAATTCGGGTAAAAAAAAAATTCCATAGGATAACATGGGATTTGGCTGCCAAAAATGAGAAAATTGTAAGAAGTAGCGTTATCAGTTATCAGTAGTTTATTAGTAGTAGCCTTATCAATTATTTAAAAGTTAGTACTCTGCTCAAAAAAATTGAAACACCTTACATAACTCGAAAAATGAACTAAGCGCATTTTTCGCTGTTTGTAGTTTCAAAATGAACTATTAAAAATTCTAAAAGGATATTTTTTTTTTCCCCGTTTTAATTGCATTATTTTTTTTCTTTTTCTTTTACCCTCTAAATGATACGCATTTAGTTTTAAAATTACATGTTTAAAATTTTTTTATATACTTTATGTTACTAATTCGAGTTAAAAATGCATAATTTTTTTACGATTTACAAAACCTTCTTTGTATAATCAATATAAAATCATTTCGTGTAATTCTCTATTAAACACAATCAATCTTTCACTTGATTGAGGGTGGGATGTTCATTTTAAGACTATTTGATATTGACTGTATTTTTTGTTCAATACATGCAGCATTTATCACTATGAAGAAAATAAACCTAAAATAAACCTAAATTACTCCATTATTATAATATATCATTTTCTTTAAAAGTGTATTGACATAGTTACAACTTTTAAGTAATAATGTATACGGGGGAAAAATCTGTTATTAAAAGCGATAAATGCAAACTGATATAAAAACATGTTACCTTTTTATTTATTTAACGCGTTTAACTCTAGTAGTTGTGATTTAAAGTACCCACGAATTTGTTTGACTGTTTGTATGCCCTAAAAGAACAACAAAAAAAAAAAACTTTTTAAATAATGTGTTTAATTACTTGTTTATTTCAGAAGGCTTTGGGTAAACTTTTTAATAACTAAATGCAAAATTTAAAATTTATTATGGTAAAGACACTTAAGATGTATGCGTAATGAAAACAAGTTGAAACCATAATATAGCTAGTACACAAAAATCTTCATCTTAAAATAAAATTGAGTATAATTATATTTTAGACTTAATTAAAAAAAATAATAATAATGTATGAAAAACCCCTGGATCTGTTTGAAATAGCTATACAATTTCTCATAAAGTATTTTTTATTAAAAAAGTTCATTTTAATACTAACTCGTAAAATTTATTTTATTATTATTTTTTTCACAGGAAAAATATTATAGATAATTTTCTAAATCATAAATATAACTAAAGCTAGCATATAAGTGAAGAGGTTATTTCTACCAAATAAGTGAATAGTTGGCTTTTAAGGAGTTTAATTTCGAAATATGAATATGTACTAAAGTAGCAAATAAATTATTTAAAATGTTAATTATTTTTTAGCAATATCATATTAATACCGAACAAAGTTGGATTAATTCTTGAAGCATCAGTCTTTGATTGAAACTATTTATAAAATCGGAAAATATCAAGTAACTGAAGAGGTGAATGTAATTATTTATTGGCAACAAGGAGAAAATGAATACGAAAAGGGACAAAGATACGTAACTTTATGAATAACTTACAAACAAGTTAAATGAACATACATATTTTGACAATGTTTGAGAATGTAGTAGTTTAATTAGAAACCAAAATTAACTATACGTTATAAGCTACTTAAATAGAAATTGCGTTTCATAAAACTGAATTTCGCTTTCAAAATTTATTATTTTACCTGGGACCAAATTGTCCTCTCACTGCTGTGTTAGATTTTGTGATTTTGTGGATATATATTATTTGTAAATTAAAAAAGTGTCAGCACTCTGATTCATATTGAAATTGTTATTTGTAGCTCTTGTAAAATTCATAGAACATATGACACAATTAAACAACTGTGAACAATAGCATGTATTTCTAAAATACTTTTTCTTATATTGTTTAAATTTATTCTAAGAGAAGAGAAAAAAATCCGTCCAAAAATACAGTGGATTTTTTTTAAACACTTGTATTTGTGATACAACTTTAATCTGGATTATGAATTAGTTAGCCAGATAGAAAATGTTTAAATAAAAATCTATTTTACAATTTATGGTACTTTGCTTTAAGAATTTTACTACGTTTTAACTGACACTTCGAATAATTTTCGTTATAAAATTTCTTTAATATTGAGGGGATTTACAATATTACAAATTATTTAAACAGTGTGGACACTTGCGACCATGTTAAGAAATCGATAGGAAAAGATAAAGAAATCAAATTTAATCAGTTAACGATTTAATCATTTAATGAAAAGCCAGTTAATTCTAAATTTGTTAGGATTTCCACTGTATTTTTACTCGAAAGTAAAAAAAAAAATTAGAACATTAAAATTTTAAAAATACATCAAAATAAAATAAATAAATTGTACTTACGTTGTCTCATTGTTTTCAAAGATGATTTCTCCTTCCATGTGCTCGTATTCTTTCCCAGCTTTAGCAGTTCCTTCTACGGTTCGAAAGGGGAGAATAACACGACCCCGAGCACCACTGAAGCGATTTACTCGAAGCTCATACTCTCCGACAGATTCATTAACTTCAATTTCTGCTTCAGGAAAGAGGAAAATACCAGCGTGATCGTCATCTAAAATCATAACAGTTGCTAAGAATGGTGTGATCAGTTCAACAGGGATTCGGGGTTCAGCCTTTTCGATCGTGTAACGAGGTTCTGACAGTCTCACGTAAAAATGTTCGTCTTCTTCAAAAACGTCGTCATCTATCACGGTTATAAAGAATTGCTTCTGGGTTTCACCAGGGTTGAATACAAGAGTACCTTGTGCTTCTTCATAATCAGACCCTGCGTTTGCCGTACCATCTTCTGTCCGATAATCAACTGCAACAGCTTCATTTAAGTTACCATCTCGGATGACTGTAACGGCGAATTCTCCGACATTTTCCATAACGGTGTAATGGCCAGGATCAAAACAAATAGAGACGATTTCACGCTGTGCTTCTTTTACTTCCTCCTCTTCTTTCTTTTCGATTTTCTCAACTTTCTTTTTCATTAGATTTGTTCCACCCATCAATTTTCTTGTTGCTTGAATTCTATAATAAGCTCGACTTTTAGGGCCTCTTTCAAGGATTTCCTCCCTAGCCATCATTTCAATATCTTCCATGGTAGCATCTGGGTGTTTTCTGCGAAGTTCTCGAAGTATCTGAATATACTGCATGCGATGCTCTTCAAATTCTCTAATCTCATCACTTGGCTCTTCATCATATGTCTTAACAGATCCATCGGGCACATGATTAGTTTTAGTCATGCCCATTTCTACATCTTCACCCCCTTCTCCTCCAACAATCACATTCCTTTTGTTCATACGATATTTCTTTGTCATGTATTTGTAAATTATGAATTGGCGATCTGCGATATAAGCAGTTAAGACAGTAGCAGGGAAAAACATAAACGTAACCAGACCTTCCCATACGTCAATGACACCAGGTGAAAAGAGAGTTAATATAAGATAAAGCCAGACGTATGCGAACACACTCCAGGTCATGGTCACAAAAAACACACGGAGATGTTTAATTTTTCTATTTTCCTCTGTAGGTACTGCCCATACGCAGATACCTATGATGACGAACATATTGAAAGCTGCACTTCCAACTATTGTTCCGGGTCCGAGTTCACCAGCTTCGTAGTTTTGGGCGTACACTTCAATGACAGACAGTAAAATCTCTGGAGCGGAGGAACCCAGAGCCATTAATGTTAAGTTCGAAACTGTCTCATTCCATATTCGAACACTTATACTTTGAGTCTCTCCATTTGGTTTTTTGATAACAACTTCCTTTTCTTTTGATGTAATAACTTCAATTGAAGCCATGAAACGATCAGCAACAATGGAGACACCAACGAACAAGTAAAATAATGCTACGAAATAGATAATACCTCTAGCGACAATGTCACCTTTACTCAAGTTCTCCTGTGGTAACCATACAGGTAATAGAAGTCCATCTTTGCACTGAATGTGCACATGAACGTCTGTGATATTATCAGCGGAATACACAGTGGACACAACCGAACTGAGGAATACAACAGTGGCAAGAAGCCACCGTCTTGATGAAGTTTGTGAAGTCATTTTTGAATGTATGAAAGTTACACGCCAAACACTGCTGTGCGAAGATGGCGGTTAGCCTCTCTGGAATCGCTCTCCGCTAGTGGCCGTTAAGGGTGAGCATGAGATGGGTGGTCCATTGGCCGAAGCGAAGGGGTGACTGCAACAGGCCGGGATAGTCCTGCTCCAGCAAACGATGGAAAAATACCTGCAAAAACAGAAAAAAATATTTCTTTAAAAACATTTCCGAAATCAGAAACGTGAAAATCACCAAAGATCAATAATAATCAGAGTCAAGAATTGATAAAGAATTTGCGATAACAAGTGCTACATGATATCAGCTACTGAATAAGATAACAAAAACATGAAATTCTTTGTGTTATAGTAGTTTTCAGTAAAAGTTACCCATTGTCATTTTGAGATTAACTTCAGATATTAGAATTTTTTTTTTTTCACCAGACCTGCTATACTTAGAGATAATAAATTCATTCATTCTTAGAAAGATTTCAAAGAGCAAAATGTATTCAGACCTATTCAACTTTCAAGTGAACATTATTTTAGTTTAAACCATTAAACTACAATATACAGTTTTTTTTTTTATAAAATGCTAATTCATTGTTTAAGAAACAATGAACCAAGAAACAAAAATGTTTAAGAAACACTAAATTCGAAAGCCGTGTTCACTGATGATCGTCATTTCTAAAATCATTGACTAAAAAAAAAAGATTTTAGAATAGACGATCATATTAATATATATATATATATATATATATATATATATCAGTGGCGAAGCATCCATGGAAGCGATGGAAGCAGCGCTTCCCCTATTTAAGATTTTTAAAAAGCAATCAAGTAATGTCACCTTGTCGAAAGACTGAATTGATTCTTTCTCTGCTTTTGGAAGCGCTTCCATAGTTTTATGAACCCCTCCTCGCTCCTGATATATATATATATATATATATATATGTATGTGTATATATATAAATAATTAATTTCCACCACATTTTAAAAGATTCATTTATAATGCATTGGAATTTAACATAACTTTTTTTTATTTATTTATTTATTTATTTATTTTTTTAAATAAAAACTGATAAATATTGTTAAAATTAGAGAAGAAACTGAAAAAAAAAGAAAAAGAAAAAGAAAAAGAAAAAAATCGACATCGCAATTGAAATAAAATAATTGGAAAAATCATGTTTAGAAAAAAAAAAAAAAAATAGAAATTAATAAGAAGAATTAAGCAAAAAATTCAAATTAGAAACTTCATATTTCTTTTGAAAATTAGTAAATCAAGATGAGTATAAGGAATAATAGTAAATGAAAATAGATATTCAAATGTAGATTTCAAATTTCAACTGAGTTATTTAGACTTACAAAAGTAAGTAAATGTATATATAATCTGATTTTTTTTTTTTTTTTTTGTTTAATTTATTACTTGAAATATACTTTTAAAATTTACTGCATATATTTTAATTATTAATATACTTTGTATTATTTTGATCCTCATGATAAATTATCGTACACGAAAAGTTTCTAAAATTTTTCTTTATAACATCTTAAAAAGAGTAAAAAATAATCCATTATTATTATTTTTTAAAATATGAACAAATTTTTTGAAAAAGTATTTAAATAAAAAGTTAAATGTGCATTTCATGACATAAATGATTTTTTGACTAAAATTCTCTGCATATTGGTGTAACTTTAATGAATAATTTTGAGCGGACTTTAAGTAGAAGAAAAAAAATTACAACTACATTGCTACGTAGATTTAAAAAAGTGTTATTGGTATAAAAATATAAAAAAGAAAAGCTGCAAAATGTGATATATATCGGATATTTTTAGAAAGGTATTCGCCTCCCAAACAATGACGTTTGCCCATTATTTCTTTCTCTGCCTTTTTATTTTTCCAATGTCAGCTGAAACTTCACTAATATAAATGTGTGCAGAGATTGTTGTAAATTTGATATTTAATAGTTTGAAGTATCTTAGATAATATGCACTATTGTAATGTTTTATAGATTTTACGGTAACAATTCACTACTCCATTACATATTTTGAAATGAAATGAAATAAACTTTTAAGTATAACACCATTATTAAATTAATAAATAATGAATATTACTTAAAAAGTTAGACTCAGACGCTTGTAATGTAAGAAATATAAGATATTGCCTGTAAGAGAAAAAATACCATTTTATGGTGGATGAAACAAAACTTTGAACTTAGTGATATACACATAATATATATTTCATAGTAAGATGGGAATGTAGGTAAATTAAGTCCAAGGTTCAATTAAATATGGTGCTGACGACTTTTTTAATTGAAACAGGTAGAAGATAATATAAAATATTAACTGATGGCTTTAGACTGGTTGCACCGTTATGTTTCAAGGGGCATAAAACAATCTCCAGGAAAACGCTAAGTTGCGTCAGCAATATAAAACGTAAGTTATATCTACCCCAATACATTCCACCATTAAGCCATACGTATCTTCCACCTTTGTTATTTGAGGGATAATAAGTTGATCATTTCTGCTCGCCATCATCATCTTTATCCAATTCATCAGTGAAAGGTAGTAACCCACTTTCTCTGAAGAATCGATGAGTCATAAGCCAAAGTACTGACTCGGCTCGAGATTATTTAACCTGTAAATTCACAGGTCATTTAATGATTATGATATGCTCCCTTTTGTCTCCCTGATATATTTATTTTCTTGTTTTCATTCATGAATTTTCGCTCTCATTTTCCAGGTCAATTTTGGGTAGTCTAATTTCCTGTACATTAAAAAATACCAGTGTATTATAAATGTTGTTATATTAACTCATACAATTTGTGAACATATGAATAACTAAATATCAAAGAATCACAGATTTTCCTCCAAATTCCTGTATTGTTATTTTTCAGTTTTATTTTCGCTTCAAAAATTTATCTAATTTTCATTTAAAACTATAATTATCTAGAAGCTTTCAGAAAAATATGTGAATATAATAATTATAGGATTCAGAAAAATATGTGAATATAATAATTATAGGATTCAGAAAAATATGTGAATATAATAATTATAAGATAGATATTGGTTCGAATGGGTTTAAATAGACACTTTTTACTAAATATATTTGAGCTGAACGAAGAGATTTCCCAAGAAATTATCAAACATTAATAAATTTGAGCATCTGTGTGTATGTGGTGTTCGGGTTAAAGCTAATTGTCTACACTACACGATGGACCAGGGCGGATGTCTTCCGTGGGGATCTTTCTAAAGTGCTCTAACCCGCATTTACGCGAGTTTCGGAGATAACCACGGAAAGTTCCGAACGGCTAGGTGACGAGCGCGTCTTGGAATCTAACCCGGCACTTCCGGTCAACCAGCTTTAAGCGCAGAAACGCTCGACTACTGATGGGGCTAGCCTGAGAAGTCAAACATACAGATACTTCTGTTAAGACAGCATACAATCTGTAAGTCAAGAAATTCGTCATAAGTATATAAAATGAAACAATTTCTATTACTTTAATTTGCTGTTTTTTCCCTCTCAGAAAAAAAAAAAAAATGTGAAAATAGAGGCTTCATATTCAGTGACTAGAAAGCACGTTTTATCGGGAGCATGAGAATATATGCAAAGGCTGACAAGAAAATAGGTTTACAAAATGGAATTAATAAATCTTGCTGTATTTTTTTACGAGGCGACTTGGCATATTGAGTAAAAATTACTACCATTATAAATTTAGTCGATCGCATAAAAATCAGTGCATTATTATGCATTGGTTCTTATTACATTATGTATTCCATTCGGTTAAAAAAGTGTATTTCTATTAGCACAATGGTATATTGTTTATGAGTTCCCTTTAGAAAGCTCATAATTGCTTTTTATTTTTCTGGTATTGTCACAAAAAATATGGGTAGCAGAGATTGTAATTGTGTTGGTTTAATCCGATTGACTACAGTAGGGTCCTAAGCCTGTATAGGTTGACCTCCGTGGGAGACCTTTATAAGTAGTCCTAGCTCACGTTTACACAAGTATCGGAGAAAACCACAGAATTATCTAAACGAGTAGGCCGATAAGCGTGTCATGTGTTCGAACCTAACAACATTCATTTTGCAGCTTTGAGAGCAGAACTTCTCAGCCACTAGTGGGAAGTGGAGAACAATGAACGTTTTTGCATTTATTTTTTAATCTATATTGGTACGATATTCTTTTTTATAGAATTTATTCTATATTGAATGGAAACACTGCAGTATTGTTACTTAAACGAAATTAATGAAAACAAAATAATTCTATACAATTAATTATTGAAAAATCAATATAAATCTGTAAAGCTCACGTTGAAACGAATGGGATTTGTATACTGATTTAGGCCAGGGTTTAAGATTTTTTTTTTTTTTTTTTAAATTATTATTTCATATTTTTAAAAAGGGTTAAGGGATTTAGACTTGACAAAAAAAAAAAAAAAAATGTTAATATAGAAACAATTTTTAGTATTCTGACGCGCTATTTATTATTTATATATCTATACACTTTGGTTCAAAGTTTTGGAGGAAAATTAAAACTATGCCAAGACTGAACTTCATTTCCAAAGTTTATATAACACCTATTTTCTCAAAGGGTTTTTTTTTTTTCTGTCTTTTTGCAATTATCTGCAAGATTATGAGAGACTTTTTTACCTATCGTTTTTACTGCTTTAAAATTGTACACAGATTTACATAAAGTATATTTGTAAAATAAATTAATATTTAACGAATCTAACTGTATTTAGTCAAAAATTAAAATATATATATATATATTAATTTCAAAAAAAAAAAAAAAAAATCCAATTCATTTATTCTTTTATAATTAAATAAGTTTGTACAAATTTTAAAACAATTAGAAAAGCAACAGGTTAACTTTATTATATCTTACAAATAGTAGTATATATTAGTAAAAAAAAAAAAAAAATTGTTTTGCGCAATTGCTCAGAAGCACATGTGTCAAAATTTTGTAGTAGCCGAGAGGTTTTGCTTTCTGAACTGACAAAAAAGGAGTGCCGAGATAGAAACCAGGTCAAGCTCGTCAGCTTAATCTTTCGGTGTTTGGAGTTTTGGGAGTAACGGCGATCGACTACTCTAGGGTCCTCAGCCTGATGGTGAGTGCCCTCCGTGGGGGGGGGGGGGTCGTTCTAAGGGGTCATAGCCCGTATTTACGCAAGTTTAGGAGAAAACTACGGAAAATACCGAACGGCTATGCCGACGAGCGCAACCTGGGATCGAACTTGGCACCTCACGTTTATCAGCTTTGAACTCTGAACCGCTCGGCCACTGGTGGGCCCATAATCTTTCGGAATATTCTATGATTTTCTTTGAAACTCGCGTCAATACGGGCTAGTACAAACCTATAAATCTCGTGCACCCAGTCGGCCTTAATTCAAAATACCATTCAAGATTTATGAGATTTTGGATTCATGTTTAAATATATACAAAAATAATTACGTTAGTGCACTATAAATGTATAACTACATTATAATATTCCTATAATGTTAAGACTGTTTATGGTTATAGTATGAAATGTATTTGGATAATTATTAAATATTTTCTTATGGTAACCGTAATTTTACCGTACAAATATTATTCGATATAAAATTGTTACATCATAAAAGGTATTGTATTACTTAACATTATAATTTAATACTAGATAGTACCTTTATAGAAAAAGAATTTTTCAATTTAATTCAACGCTTTTCGTTTGTCACGTGTAAGCAATATGTAATTTAATTTTAAATGATTGATTTAACCCATTTACTTCATTAGTGTCCATGTACACACATTTTTTTCTGGTCACTATCACCGTAGCCTATACAGGTGCGGACACACACAAAAGACACACACATATAAAAGAAAAAAAACTGCATCACCTTAAAAAAAAAAAAAAAAAAAAAAAAATTGAAATGTTAACGAATTATTTTGGTCACGTAAAATTATCTTAGTTGCTACAAAGCAAGAAATGGTATCATTCCACATTCCTACTGCATAATACAGCCCTTCCGTAGTATTGCGTCATCCGATTTCAAAAAATAGCGCGACTAAAAAGGTGACGGTGTTGGTGTTAAGGCTAATTGTATACACTAGGAACCTGGGCTTAATTCTGAACTGCTCTCCGTGGGGAGTCTTTCTTAGAGGCCCTAGCCTGTGTTTACTCGATTTTCAGAGAAAACCACGGAAAACCTTGAGCGGTTACGTCTACTAGAGCGACTTAGGATCTAACCCGGCACTTAACGTCTACCAGCTTTGAGCGCAGAACAGCTCGGTCACTGGTGGGGCTGCGGCTAAAAGGGAAAACTTTGATTTGCTTCGTTCTTTATGAGATGAGGGATTCGTGTGATGAATTGACGGAAGAGCAAAAATGTGTGCTACTTGCTTTAGATAAAGAAAGATAATCGACACGTGTGGTCACTAAAAAAATTTGTTGCAAACAATCGACAGTTTCAAGAACGATTAAACTGATATGTGAAACTGGTAATGTTGAGAGAAGGGCCGGATCGGATTGGAAGGGGGTGACAACAAATTCTGATTATCCATGTCTAAAACAGTTGTCTCTCAGAAATCATCATGCAAGCATTGCTGATTTAAAAGTTGAATTTGAGAAATTCCGTCGTGTTAATTTATGCGTACGAATTGTCCAAAGACGCTTTGTCGAATGCGGTCTCCATGCGTATCATCCCAAGAAAAAGCCAATACTTATAAGAAAAAAAAAAAAAGATTCAGAAGCGACTTTCTTGGGCAAAAGAGCGTGTCTCATTAACAAAGGCTCAGTGGGACTCAGTAATTTTTTTGGACGAATCTAAGTTCCACCTACATGGATCGGATGATAAGCGAAGGCGTGAAAGTGAAACATAATTCAAACTTCATATCGCCTACAAGAAATTTCCCAGCCATCCAAATAGTCTGGTGATGCATATCTAGCAAAGAGGCTGGATCTCTAAAATTTATTATTGGAACCGTGAATGCATCCGTCAATATCAAGGTCTTGGAGGAGTGTGTAAAGCCAGCCATTCAGGATCTTTTTGAAGGCGCTGGAAATTGCATTTTCAACACGACTCGGCACCCTGTCATATAGCGAAATCATTCAGTACAATCCAACTTATTCATGAATGATTTTGTTACCTAATTTGCAAGTTTTCATCTCCATCAAGTTCACATTCCTGTTGCATCATACAGCCCTTCCGAGGTATTGGGCAATCTCCTTTCTAAAAATATCGCGTCTAAAGAGGTAATGGTGGTGGTGTTAGTGTTAAGGTCAATTGTCTACACTAGGAACCTGGGCCTAAGGATGGGGTGTGCGCCGTCAGTAAGGGTCTGTCTAAGGGGTCCTAGCCCATATCTACGCAGGTTTCGGAGAAAACCACGAAAAACTCCCAAGTGCTAGATCCAGCGCAGAACCGCTTGGCCACTGGCGAGGACCTGGAAATAGTACTGACTTGAATCCCATTGAAAATTGATGGCTTGTAATAGGTATAAATTTGCTGCTAGGAAACCTGCTACTCTGCAGGAAAGCATTATTAGGATCTGGTTCCATGAAATTAGCCAGAATTATATTGATAAGTTGATATCTTCTACGCTAGACCGCTGCAAGGCTGTCACTGCAGTTCGGGGAGGATATACTAAATATTGAAATGATCCTCATGCGTCTATACACGTTTAAGTATATGTAATATGACTGGTATTATGTTTAATTTACATTAACTACCCTACAAACACATCTTCTTTCCAGGACATTTGTAGGACATCTTGAGGATGAAATAACCATCTTTAGGATGCAATATGGATGAAAGGGATGGATGGACTGTGGATAAGTGTGTTTGTTGGGTACAGAATTTGTGTATCACTTACTTTGTTCCACTTTCTTTAAATATCGAACTTTTCAACTTTTTTCATTTTTCCACGTAATTAAGTGTAAATAATTTATTAATTTTAATAAAATTTAATTGGGATTAATCGTACAACTGTATTTTATACTAACAATTCCATAAAACATACGCATGAAAAAAACCGACTTTAATCGTTCCTACTTTAATCGTTCCTATAGCTATAAAACTATTAGTAGCGACATCTCTTGGCATCTTGATAGAAGCTACTGACATTTAGCAATGTTGTAATACGAATCTTTACCTAAAGATGTCGTTCGTGTTTTTGTTATAGTGTACTCAGTGTGAAATTTGACTGAAAGTGATACGTTAGTCGTTTGTCTGAATTCAAAAATGAAAAAAGGGTAGTAAAGAACAGTTTTGACTCGAAAAAAAAAAAAAATACTTTTTGAAGATCACGAATTCATGAAAAAATGCAAACTGAGAAAACGCAATTTAAAGATTTCAAATCTATAAAAAAAAATCTATTAAATTTATACAATTTTTTAGCTGAATATATATTACAATAAATAAACATATTATAATTTGATTTATAAATATTAAATGAAGTTTTTATATGAAACTTTCAATGATGCCAAGTCAAAGGTGCCAAGTCTTCTTAAGAAATTAAAAGTCGCTGTTAAAGTTAATCGATATTACCGTGTTTGATAGAATATTTAAATTAATCTTCTTATATTTCTATGAATTGAAACAGACTCTTAAATAATTACATTCCTCCAATCTAGAGCTGCTTGTTATCGCAACATTTTACAGAAAAATATGAATTTCGGTGTTGGTGTTTGGGAATAAGGCCGATTGACTGCACTAGGGTCCTAGGACCGAGGGGAAGTGCCTTCCGTGGAGGTCTTTCCAAGGGGTTCTAGCCCGTATTTACGAAGTTTCGGAGAAAACCACGGAAAATGCGGAACGGCTAGGCCGACGAAAGCGACCTGGGCTCAAACCCGGCACCTTACGTCTACCAGTTGTGAGCGCAGAACCGCTCGACCGCTTGTGGGCCTATGAATTTCGGAATGCTTCTGAAATAATGCACAGGACTGTAGTGTTGAATCCGATTGCCTACCCGAAGGATCTAGGACCTAGGGGAATGCCCTCTGTGGAGACCTTTCTAAAGGATCGTAGCCCGTATTTACGCGAGGGATGGATAGGAAGGATATTTAATCAATGTTGAATATTAGTGTTAAAGACCACTAATGTTGTTATAGCTTTCAAGTTAACAAGTAATAGAATTGATTAATATAAAATAACCCTACTTCCTCCGTCCCGTATTAATAGTAGCAAGTCATTATTTCAACGTAAATTAGCTATAAGCTATGTTGTAGCAGGAAAATGCAAAGTCTTTAATCAAAATCATTGTTTCATAACATTGGTCATTTGTTTTAGACTCATGCTTCAATTATTTGGTTAACTAATTTTTACAAATTTTTATAATTTCATCCGCTGATCGATATTAATTGTATTATTTCAGATGAATACCAAACCGTTGTAAAATAAGATGAAAAAATCGATTTTTGAAGTAAAGATCGAATTGCTATTGCTCAATTCTTGATGGCTCCTTAAAAAAAAAAAAAAAAAAAAAAAAAAAAATCTAATTACGTTACCTGCAAAATATTTTTTAAATACAACAGAATGACCGTAATATGAATTTGGAAAATTGCTTCTGAAATATTTTTTACAATAAAAAGCAGGAATAATATTTTTAATTTACTGTTTAATTTATTCTAGTATTGTGATAATAAGTACTGCATTTCATATTTATTTTCTTTTGCTGCACTTTCATTACGGAACAAATTAAATTTATCAACTTCTACTATTTTTGTCGCACAGAAAGAGTATTATTTTTCTAGCCTCTGATTGTCAACTGTCTTTAGAAATTGTAAAATATTATGTTAAATAATCATGATCGACAGTGAGCCACAATTGTGAGCCACAATTTTTTAAAAATTTAAAAAGAACATTTTACCCCATTCACTTGAATTCTCATAAATTTTTTTATTTCAAATTATATGTTTTTGTGGCTAATGAATCTTTTGTGTTTCGGAACTTCCTTTTGCTATATGTATTTATCATTCATTTAATGTATTCCTTAGTTATTATTATTATTATTTTTTTTTCATGAATAGTTCCGAATGTAGGCAGGCCCCACCAGTGGCCAAGAGGATTCGCTCTCAAAGCTGGAAAATGGGAGGTGCCATCCTTGATCCCAAGTTGCGCTAGTCGGCCTAGCCGATTGGAATTTTCCGTGGTTTTCCACGAAACTAACGCAAATACGTGCTAGGACGCATTCGAAAGAACTTTACGATGGAACCCATATGCCAAGGACACTAGTGTAGTCATTAAGCTTTAACTGTACAACCACAACCGCATTTAGGCGGCCATAAATAGGTGAATTCCAAAGTTTTCCCTTTAACTTTAGGCATCACTTTAATCTTATTATTTGTACAAATTCCTTTATGAATGCTCAAAATATCAGTTTATACTTAAATGCCTACATTAGAGAAATAGTTATGTTATATAAACTGGGAAAAAAAAAAAAAAAAAAAAAAAAAAAAAAAAAAAAAAACTTTTTTATTTTTGCCATAAATGGTAAAAAGAAAAAAAAAGGAAATTTTTGATTGATTTACATTATTTTGTTGTTCGAAAATCAGTTTTCTAGCGGTTGCTTTTTGTTTTGTGTGTATGTGTCTGTGTGTCTGTACGTGACTATTATCAGCTAACTTAAAAAAATAATAGCAAGAAGTGCAAACTCGATATTCTAAATCTATGTCAACTGGGGATGATTTTTATTGAAATGGGACAAATAATTTTTGTACAAGGTCTTCCACGAGAATTCTAATATATTACGTTGATTCGCGAAATTCCTGGTAAGTACATTTTAATATTGTTACACCTCAATAAGTGAAATGAAACGAACACACATTTTATAGAAGCAGTTTTTGTATGGAATATGATATGAAAATGGTTCACCAATCGTTCACATGGGCGTACAAGATAATTCGGATATATTGAGGCTATACTTAGAAATTGCTGAAAGTGCATTCTAAGTTGTTTTATGTATTTTTCATAATGTGCTAAATTATAATATACTATGTAGTGAGTGTATGTAATTTACAGACAATATACAGAGCTCCCCAAAATAAAGGGAAAATATTTTTTGTCGAATGTAATCGTACTTTACTAAATTTTAAGTCCACGAAAACTGCAGAGGAAGGACAATTACTTTCTCATACCGATACGGAATACGAAGTCCAACTTTTTAATGTTGGTTTTTTCTATAATTAAGAATTTTAAGGTCCCCTGGATATGAAAATAAAGTTTTTAGGGGTTGATCGGCATTATACCTCTTATCAGCGTAACTAAAAAACAAATAATTGCAGAAAATTTAAATTTAGTATTTTGAAGATCAAATGATAGTACCACTTGAAAATTTGACCAAGATTAGTTATTTTTGAGGGGTGATGTGGGTGAAAATTATTTAAATAATATGAAATAAACGATTAATTTTAATAACGTCTTCAACTTTATGAATATATGTACTAAATTTAAAGGAGATAGAGAAGGGCGGTAGTCTCTTCATATAAAAATATATGTCAAATGAAACTTTTCTAAAATTATTATGAACTCTTTTTAAAGTATATTCACATGCAGTACTTGTTATCTTACACTTTAATCTGAAATCTGTCTTTATAATATTCAAGTGCAGGATAAGAGAAAGTCATGCAAGTACCACACCATATTATTTTTATTTATGTAATCATATTCTTTGCAATGCCCAAAATTAGCATAACGAATGATATTGTTTCAGAAAAATAACAGATAAAGAACTTTACTAATCTAAAACAATATTATTTAATATAGAAAATGATGTGTAAATAATTAATCATGTCATTTGAGGATTCACTTTAAAAGACAAAATGATGCTCCACCTTTGCTCCACTCAAAGATGTTTTGGTAATTAAAAAATATCTTCTTCTGAATACTTTCATGAGTAGTTTTTTCTGTATATTCAAATAAAGCAAAAACGTAATTATGAGCAAATTTAAATTTTCTCTATGTATGGGGTTGAATAAATATCTATTATATTTTCTATTCGATTAGATTTTTTAAATTTTTGCATAAATATTCTAAATATCACCTGACAAAGATGTTGATATTTGAATATTTACTGATATGACTATGTCGTTAATGAAAATAATCTTTAGAGTAGTATAATTTCAGAGAATCATGCGGTTTTGTAAAAAGAAAATTGCTTTTAATGCCATACTAGAAAGTTGACAATAGATGATTAGCTAGCTATAAATTTTTATCCGTGAAAAACGGTATGACAATCTTATTCTACCTTGCTTAAAATGTTCAAGAAGGAAAATGTCATATTTGACCTACTTTAAGATGATAAATGGATTTCAATTTTTAGGAAATAAAGCACGATTCTTATTTCACTTTATTTATGTACAAAATAAAATAAGTAAATAACAGAATATTGATCAATAAGATTCTTCAAAAACAAAATGTAAGTTTATGTTACATTTGCTTTTGAAGATGGATGTGTTTACGACAGGAAATCTCTGTTTTGATCATATAAATTACATCAATTTGTTATTTAATATTAGGTAAGACAACATCAGTTGTTTTAAATCATTGCTTAAAATAGATTATATAAGATTAAACATTCTTTTATATAAAAATTGCAATTGATACAAATGAAATAAAAGGAGAAATGAATAATGTATGTTTAAAAATGCTCTTAAAGACATTTCTTATCCGAGTTAAAAGATTAAAAGGAATAACAGTCACCTCTATTTAATCAATAACCAGAAAAGAAGATAAATATTTCCATTCTTTCATTCAAAGATAAATTAAGACTACATCATTTAATGTAAACATCAAATATGGTAAACCTAACGTTAAATTTAGATCATTCACGTAATTCAAATGACATCAATTAATTTTCCTTATTCTTTTCCAAACATTCTTTCTGTTTTTCAGTGAAAGTAAAACTATCCGATGTGGAAATACTTCCTTTTAACAATTCCACTGTTTCTCTCTCTCTCTCTCTCTCTTTTTTTTTTTAAACTGCCATTTATTGATAACACATATAACATCCAATTTGTATGCTTGATTCGGTGTCGCTGATAAACCTTCGTTAGATAAAGACAGATAGCACATGAAAATATTACAATTCGAAGATTGGTCGGTTGGATAACTGGGTTTTACGTCGAACTAGTGCTGCGCAACACAATACGAAGAATAGGAAAAACGGGCTACCGCGGGAATCGAACCCACTCTCCTACGCTGAAGGCGATTAGCTGTGTGGTGACATAACCATTCATACACGGAGGGCCTAAGGGATAACATGACTAACTGACGTCATTCAACGTCTTGAGGACGTATTTCATTCATTTAACTTAATTAGTTAATTAATAATTTAACCCACAAGCAGTAGAATACAGCCAATCACAGCACAGCTTTTACCCACAAACACTGAAAGCTCCGCCTCGTTCTAGTCGTCCATTCCACTGTTTTTTCCAGTAAATATTTGTTTGTTTGTTGTCATTTATCTAGACTGACCAGAAAAGAATACCTATATAATAGAGAAGCGTTAAAAACTGCTACACGTATCCAATTATGGATGTAATTTTTTTATTCTTAATAAATAAAAACTAAAAATAAAATATTAATGACAAATGATTTACTTTCTACAAGTTCTTAAAACTTAGAAAAATGTTTTCAAAATAAAGGCTGTCCCCTGAAAATGATGAGGATACAGTCGGCAACAAAAGTATTCGAGCACTAGCAAAAATTCCTATGTAAAAAAGTACACTTAATACGGTTTTGATAAATAAATCTTTGTCGAATCATGTTATTAGACTGCCGACTGTATTTGGTCAGCTTAAATTTATCATACTTGTATGCTTGACTCAAAAAGTGAAAGGTTCACTTCTAAATCTTCGTCGAGATGAGACAAGTAGGTAGTTTGGGTTGAACGTCGCACCAGTGCTGCGCTATTGGGTAATTGATGACAGTCTGGGAGTCACCGCTAAGGATGGTCTGGAGACATACCATCGCAATATTGTTTCTCCATGGAGGGGATGGCTCCCCCGCTTCGGTGACCCTCAGAGTTATAATTTGGATGGGAACATGGAGGACATTGCGGCCACGACTGATTTTACGTTCACCAGCCACCATTAGTGTACACGTCGGTCTTCGGCCGGCTCGAGTATCACACCCGCAATCTTGATAAATGATGAATTGGTTAGAAAGAAGGAGCTTGCATAGTAGGTTTTAAAGGTATAATGAGAAGTTTTAAGTAAAAATATAGTTTTCATGGAATTATTGCGGAGATGTTGGATTTGAGTGTTGCTACTGTGGCTGAACGTAATAATTATATGCAACATAAAATCAATATCAATACATAGCACACTTAACGTAAACTTAAACGTAAATTAGTGGAACTAATGTGTTAGTTACAGTCGGTAACAAAAGTGTCTGAACACTAGCAAAAATTCCTATGTAAAAAAAGTACACTTCATACGGTTTTGTTAAATAAATCCTTGTCGAATCCTCTTTTTAGTCAGTCTAAGAACATGATTCGACAAGGATTTATTTAACAAAACAGTATGAAGTGTACTTTTCTTACTTTGGAATTTTTGCTAGTGTTCGGACACTTTTGTTACCGACTGTACATAAATAACACATTTTTCAAATTAACATTTATATATATATATATAACCTTTAAAATCATTTTAATCAGGTATATACTATGAATCTATGGCGATCCTTTTGGTAATAATAAATTAATTCATTTTTGTGCTTGTTTCAATCTATTTTAGTTCAGACACTGGTACAGACAAACAAAACAAAAACGGCATAATTCAACACACAATAAAAAGTATCCGAATGATATCCTGATCTTTATTACTTTATCTGATGTTTGAAATACAGCCAAACTGAAGAAAGAATATTATTATTTTTTTAAAGTGTAACAAAGTCTAGCTATCTTCTAACCAATTTGGTATAATCATTGATGTGCTGAAGATACATGAAACCCATTAGGAAAGGGGATTATAAGATTTTACTTTTACTTAGAAGTAAACTCGTATAATACTGTCGCTTTAAGGGTTTCGTATACATACAGATCAAGACTTATTCTGCACTGTGCGATGAATATTAATAAGAGAAAAACTGTCTCTGTGATACCACAGAATTTTCTTATACTACATAATTGTTCCTGCATATTTTTGTGAATAAAAAATTTCATACCTAAATCAAATAAAATATAACGATAAGTTACATAATAATTGTCTTTTTGTCAGATATATAATTTCATTTAGAGATTTTTAATAATATATATATGTGATTTATTATTATTATTATTATTATTATTATTCAATTCACATTATAACATTTTTTTTAAACTACCTTCAACCAAGCGTTCTTTTTATTGCATTCATTATATTATTTTTAATGTTGAAAAATTGAAACGAGTCAATGTCGCTATATTTTTACTCCTTTATTGATGAGTATTTGCTAAGACTATACTTATTGCATTTGATTTTATGCCATATGCTCGGCCATTTAAAAGTGTGTATAGTCGGCAGCAAAAGTATCCGAGCACAAGAAATAAGCCCTGTCTAAAAAAAGTACATTTAATACTGGTTTGTTAAATAAATCCTTGTCCAGTCATGTTTTTAGTCAGTCTAAGAACATGATTCGACGAGGATTTAATTAACAAAACTGTATTAAATGTATTTTTTTGATATCGGGATTATTGGCTGGTGCTCAGATACTTTTACTGCCGACTGTATTAATAATTTACTGCAATTTGTATTGTATGTGCTAAATTACAAACATTTCTCTATTTCCTAAAAATTAAAAGAATGATTCTGTCTTTCTACTGCATAGCATAACGAACATGAAGTATATTCTTTAACCACATTTCTTGCGACCATGGAAGCCTCTGCGCAAGTGCGGATTGAACGAGTCCAGTGTTAAAATAGGGGTGACTGAGAGAAAACAAGCGATAAGGGAACACCGAATAACTGGATGTTTGCCAAATAACTATCTATCGGCCAATTTTGCATCCCTCCAAACTTTTGGACTTGACCTCACTGCTAGTCGTAGGAAACGTGGTCGCACTATAGTAAGAATCCATTTATAAATACATGATTCTCAGAGAACTACTTATATAGCACGCTTTTTATGTAGGACTTTCTCAGGAGATGCCCTGGGACGAACAGGACATAGGATAGCTTCAGTATGTCTAGGAAAAAAGATGTGTTATATGGGTAAAAGGGTGTAATTAGCACTTGATATGTTATTATATCGATTATTATTTTATTTGCTCGATACACGTTATCTGAGTGAATAGTAGAGACTTGAGAATATAAGGACAAAAAAGAAAGTGTGTTTCACAGTTCCTAATTTATCGAAAATCTAACTTCTGTTTAAATATTTAAAGCAATGGTGGTGTACTAGAACAGCGCGTATGCATCGTATTTCATGGTATAATCAATAAAAGTGTATCTTTTCAAGGAAATAATTTGTTTATTCTGATGTCTTAATTACACATTTACACATTGTTTTTTCCCAAAATATAGTTAAATTTTTCTTAAAAGATTTAAAGAAAACTTAAATATAAAACAATCATCCTCCCAGAGTAGAAATAGAAATACCTTTTGTCAAAGTTAAAGTTCTATCTTCCAGACAAAATCAATCAGTCAACGATTACATAAAATAAGTGAGAAAATGAAGGAACACAAGGTGCATTTTTTAGATAAAATATTTTTAAACGCTTCTAAGCTTTTGCAAAAAAAATAATAGTATTTGAATTGTAGTCTTATAACTAGAATATCCAAAACAGCTTTTAAGAAAAGTAGTTTAATTTCTAAAACAGTTTTTAAAACAATATTGTGCAAACAAACTCGCTTGGAGTTCATTTAGGGTTTAACATTTTCCTTAGCTTTTAAACTAACACTGTGCTTGCAAAAATTATTTTCTAACACGTAAATGAAATATATTACGAAATAAACATATCTGTATATTCATAAAAGGGTTATATTTGAACATGCGCTTATAATTATACTTAGTAAAAAGATATTTAAAAATAAAATTACTTAAATGTTTTCAAAAATATTAGAAGGAAATATTGAGCCAAGAAATCAATCTAGTCAAATTCGTAATTCTCTTGACTGTAACTGATTATAAATGTCCTTCAAAGAAGTATACCCAATAATTTTTAAAACACGTAAACTTCATACAGTTATAAAAAGGTGAACTAAAATGCATGATAAAAGTACAATCATCCACTTAGCAAATTTTTATATCTAATGCATTTATTTAATTTAAAATAAAGAGTGACGATTTTTATAAAAAATAAGTTTCTATACCACAGATTGAATCTAATTTTTGTTTTTAAAGATTTTCCCAGAGGTTTAAATGTTTCGAAAAAACTTATTTACTAAAAATTCCTTTCTGGAATGTAGTCTTATTTTGTAATAATCCGAAGAAAAAAAATAGTTTCAGATATTCGTACAAGTATCAAACACCAACTGATTACACCATAGGCTGGCAAAAGTGGGTTCCATATGGTCTTTCTAAGAGGCCATAACACATAATCACGCAATCTTTGGACATCACCATAACTTCGAACGGGTAGGCCGACGAGCCAGATCATGATTCGAACCCAGAAATTTCCGTCTAACAACTTCGCGTTTAGATTCTCATGGTAACTGATGCCACACCATGGTAATTGATTTCATGAAACTAAAACTATTAATTTTTTTTTTTTGCCAACAGCACATGGCGTTGTCATATTACATATCGTTAAGAAAAGAGAGTGAGGAAAAAAACCAACAATATTTTATTTGAAATAAAAACAGATTAACAAAATAAAAACAGAATAATGCGTACTGTCAAAGTTCTAAGCAACATTATACTTTATATATTTATTATATTTTATTTATTTTTAGGTTTATTGACAGAAATCTCGCAATTTATCCAATTTATGTTATAAAATTTATAAATTATTTATAAATTATGTTATAAATTATTATTATTATTATTATTATTATTATTATTATTTGCTTTTTTGTGATAAATGGTGTTACCAAAACGAATTGTTACGATTCTTTGAAAATTCAGAAGTACGAAAAAATAAACTTTTGTAATGTTACTTCTTTGAGGTGTAAGAACATTCAATATGCTGACGTTAATAAGTAGGGTGTTACGACCATCACAAAAAATTCTTCTATATTTTCCTATAGAAATTAATGCAGTACACATCATTTAATAAGGATGTTATTAAATTATCTGTACTGCATGTTATATATTTTCTATGGTGAGGAAAAATTATTTCCACATGAGAAAAGCATTATTTTAAATATCAAAAGAAAGTCCATCTTGTGCACTGTAGATGACATCTCAAAAAATGCTCTTTTTAATTTAACTTATTTATTTTTACTAAAAATGTAAAAATTCTATATCTTTCTTTTAAATTATTGCAGGTACATGGTTCAAATATTCGATTTAAAGGTATTAACAAGTTCTTTATAATATTACTCATATTGAAAATGTATATCCCATACGGGAACGCGATGCTCCTTTATGCAGAACAATTTTATTCTAGTTGACTGCCAGTATCAAAAATATATACTTTTCAATTTCACAATGCTTGATTGAAAATAATCCTGAATATGTAAAGTTAAACGAATTTTTTTCTATGTTGCAGTAAAAAATTTGATAAACTGATACGACAGCGCCACATGTTAAGTGATATGCATCAAAAGTTGATAGGCACCAATGTATGCCACGGTTCAACTAAATAGAACTTTTTATGAAGTTCCATGCATTAATTCTTGCGAGAGAACTGACATAAAATTTTGTCACACACACACTCAGATAGTCAAACTGACAGACATATAATATTTAAAAATGATTAAATCTTGTTCAGAAAACCTCGAAACGAATAAAACTATCAAAAGCCGGAAGTCAAAAAATGATTACGTATCCAATACTTTCTTTAATTAAATAAATAACAAAGCTAATATACGTAACTGGAAAAAATATTACCATTTATAACATTATAAATCTTATTTAATATTTAAATAATTATGTTTCATAATAAATATTAACACATATTAAGTAAAAAACCAGTAACGATAAATAAATTTACCGTTTGAAATTTTTAATTTACAAATACCTCTCTTGAAACAATTTGAATTTTGACAAAATATGACACTTATTTTCATTTAGAAATACTGAAACATTGTTAATTAATAAACATTTTTCTTGGTTTATATGTTTTGAAATGCGATCACTGAATACAATTTCTAAATAATTAATAATAAATATTTCCACAATTTCAAATATTTAAATATCTCATTAAAGCAATAAGACTAGGGATAATTAAATGAAAACGAATATTTAAAATATTTCTAACTTAATTAATTTCGCAAAGTGAAATAACCCATTTCAATCTATAATTTTGCAGCTAATGGTTTTCAAGAATTCTAATAATAAATTAAAACTATTCATTACAGTTTTGAAAATACATTAACCCCGTTTCAAATAGACCCATAATAACATTTCTTGAGGTTACGTCATATCATTCATTATTATACCGCTGATTATTTAGGAAGGCTAAGATAGGGATTTAGGGTAAAAATAAAAAGAGGGTATAAACACAAATGATACCGTTTTCTATCGAGATAAGAGTTCTTATCATTATTCTCTGAAATAATACCCTGATAACATTTAAATATTTAAAGTATATTGATTGTTTTAAATTGTGTAATTCGGAAATTGACATTTTTGTGCACTAGATAAAAGGGTATATTATGGAAAAATCGGAAACTTGCTCAAATACATAGAGACTATTCTACTATTTAAAAAAAAAAAAAAAAAAAATCATAAACTATAAAGGTGATTTTTACGTGGAATTTTTATTTTAAAATATCTACGTGTCTTTTTTTTTTTTTTTTTTTTTTACATTTTCAGTTTTACGCTTAGTTGATGCGTATAACAATATGATTATTTTTATGTAGCTATTTTTTATATAAAATTAATAAGAAATAATAATTTGACACAGTTTCTTACTCTTTAAATTTGTAAATGTTTAAAGTGGTTTCAAATGTGCAAATGTTTATACAGTAGAATCTCGTACAACGCATTCCCACACAACGCGATTTCGTATAATGCGACGAAAAATCTC
Source organism: Salticus scenicus (assembly GCA_963930645.1). Classification (NCBI taxonomy): domain Eukaryota; kingdom Metazoa; phylum Arthropoda; class Arachnida; order Araneae; family Salticidae; genus Salticus; species Salticus scenicus. Next base: position 80,497,502 of record OZ005657.1, on the reverse strand, counting down.
CGACTATTACTCATACAACGCAATAAAGATTCTCATATAACGCGTAAAATAAAGTAAGCACATGAGGATATCTTTTCTACTTCCAACCTGTTCATGATGGATTGTTCCGTTACTATGCCAACACCCGACGCTTTTGGTCTCATTGCAAAATAAAATCGTCTGCTCAATGTATGTCTCCTATAACGCAATTTTCTATTCCGTGGAACGTATCCCCTGCGTTATACGAGAGTCTACTGTATATATATACTATTAGAGATTTACTGATATCCATAGCAGATACAAAAATGAAATATTTTCTTTGAATATAGAGTGTGTATTAGTACGGAATTTATTTTTTTATTTACTACATTATAAAATGGACAAAAAATGTGTTTGGAATCTATTTTTTTAGTTACTTCTGTGTAATATTTAAGGATATAAGCAATAAAACTTATGGACATCGCCTCATCATGGTATTTAATGAGGATTTTGTGAGGTGCCACTTTAGTGTAGAACTGATACACAGATGTCGGACAAAAGATCTGGACCTTAAAAATACATAAAAAAATATTTTTTAGTATGACAGGACTGTTTCTTTCAGGCAGTGATTTTGCGTTGTCACACGTCCAGTAGGCCAGGATGCCTGCCAATATCCAATTTTACCATTTAATTTCTTAAACTATCTTAAAATATTTTGAAATTTTATTGATAAACTCACCAACCGTGAAAATTCATTTTAAGTAGTTCGGAGTATAAAATAGATTTTTTTTTTTTAACCAACTAGGTGAAAATTGTCAGAGCCGGGAATTAAACCCAGGCCCTCCGCTTAACTTGAGAACGCTCTTCCACTGAGCCACCGTGGCTGATAACCAGCTCGACATTTCTCATATAATAACCGTTACATATGCGTTTGCAGATACGGTGACCTTGCCAACGGTTATTATGTGAGAAATGTCGAGCTTGTTATTAACCAGGGTGGTTATTATTATTATTATTATTTAGTTGCAATATATAAATAAGTCCTGTCGTACTAAATTAAATTCTGTCAAAGGCAAAATTTTTCTTTATTTTATGTTCTTTATAATTTTTCTAAAATTGGTGGTAGATCCTTAACACTTTCGCGACCGCTGATGTAGATTCACGTCATTTAAAAATCTGTAACTCCTCTAGTGGGCGTTTCTTTCGCAATTCGCGTGTTACTTATTTCTTAAGAATATACCTAATATTCGTAATTGTACAATCAAATAAACTATGGATACAAATTCTTTGATTAGAAAGAGTATAATTTTACTGCATACCCATTAGTAATATAAATGTGAATACAAAAAAATTTGTTCTGAAATATTATAACTTAGGAGAATTACACTCACTGGCGGACTTTACTGTCAATAATATTATAGTTTTAAAGAATTAAAGAACACGCTTTTATAGAAATGTGAACTAAAAAGCACAAAATATATATCTTAGTATTAAAATGCAGGGTAAGATAAAATCGTGTGAGTGACACACCATAATATTTGCATACATTTAAATCTTTAATTAAAATAATTTAGAATTAAACAAAAACCATTTTTAAAAAATCTCCCCTGACTGGGATCGAACGCTAGACCATTAGGTTTGTAGCGCGGAGCTTTACCTCACAGCCACAGCGTTCACGTATGGAAAGTCTTTTTTTTTTACAATATAGATTTTTTGTTTGTTCCCAGAGCGGTTACAAACATACATTGATACATACAAACATACATACAAACATACAAACATACATACAGGTGGAGCTAATAAAAGCGTGTTAAAAAGACAAAAGCATGCGGTCGTAAAAGTGTTAAGGTGATATACAAATTAATTATAACACTCCTGAAAATCGTGAGAAATCTTAGTCAAAAACGAGAGTGCTGTATAAAATCCTTTCTTGGTCAAAAACGGCTACATATAGCATCTGTTATCATGTGGTGAGATTAAAGTTAGGTATAAATTCCAACCTTAGAAATACTTTTGACATTTACCTCATAATTTTGATTTTATACGCTTTTTAATCGAGTGGTACTTTAGAGTACCGTCAGTAGATAAAGGGTTAAAGCCAATTGTATTCACTAGGGATCTAGGCTTGGGGAGAATGCCCTCCACACAAGGAGACAAACATCGTGGTAATTCGGGACGACACAAAATTAGAAGTTAGACCCTTCCACGCGTGCGCAAGGTAAATGGTTAAGACAAAATATGTTAAGACAAAAGATGACAGCTTAGTGCCGAAATCATTCGTAGACTTTGGTTGATTGATAGAAGCGATATATTCAATATGCTGCCGATAATATCTCTCAAGCGAGAAAAAAAAATGCTTGTTGAAGCAATTTTTTTCCTTCCAATGCTCTAACACATTGTCGCTTGAAGTGGCCGCTACATTTTTAAGGGATCCTAGGCAGAGATTACAACTGTTTTAGAGAAAAACACACACACACAAAAAAAAAAAAAAACCGAACATCTAGGTCGATGAGTGCAACCTGGGTTCAAACCCCACATCTCCTATCTACTAGTTCTGACGGCATAACCTCTCAGCCACTGGAGTTTAAATATTGGAAATTTAAGAACATTTAAATTTGTCTTTTATTTTTGAGATTTATTTTCTTGGTTTTTAAATTTTATGCAAAGTCAGCGAGATCTTTCAGAGGAATTTAGTTACAGATTTTTAAGATGCTTTTTCCATATTTAAGATACTAAATGACAATTTTTTTTTTTTTAGAATTTTTAAATAAAATCACTTTCATTTTAACTGATTCTTCAGTCTTTTCTTGAAATAGACTTAACAGATTATCCTGTAGAAATACGCGAGGAATTCTTTATTTGGCAACATATACTAGCAAAAAATTTATGAAAACATTATCATATTTTATTTAAGGTTTTAAAAAAATCGTTAATATTTTCTGATAATCTTTTGATATTATTATTATTTTTTTTTTAAATTTAAAATTAAATGAGCGCAGAGTTTTTTATTTGATTTTATTTTATTTATTTATTTATTATTATTATTATTATTATTATTATTTGTATTTTCTAATTTTCGGAAGTATTTTAGTTTCAGTATAATCAAATTGAAATACCTTCTTCTTTTATAATAATAATATTCATTACCGTAATTTTTACTTTAGAAAGAACGCGTCTTCTAAAAATTACTTGAAAAAAAAAAAAAAAAAAGCAGTTTTTTTTTTTTTTTTTTTTTTTTTAAGCGCAAATATATTTAAAAAACTAATACTTATGAAATAGCTAGAACTTATAGATAATAATTAAGAGTTCAGAAACAAAACAGAATTGTCACTTCATGATCTTATCATGAAACAGCTGTAAAATACGTTTTTTGGTTTTGGATTGACGTCACGCTCTTAATAAGATTCGCAAATCAAAAACACAAAAAGCTTAAGCGAAAAGGTTTGGATAAAATTATTTTTTTAAATACTCTCCTTTCCTATCTGAATGAGAATAATACTAAGTATAACTTTATAAATTTCCAAGATTTACACGAAATAAAATATAAAATGTATACTATATTACAAATATTTCATCATAAATATGTTTTATAAATATGCAAGATGCAAATATGCATGGAATTTAAGCCAAATAATTATATATATAATACATTAATCTCAATTGCTATGCCACAGAGTAATTTGATGTCACAATATGTCATAATTTCGCCGTGACATCACATATTTACATCGGAGCAACAATAAAGTTTCTGCCATTAAACATACACCATAGAAATGTTAAAGGTTTGAAAATAATCTATTACAGTAGCATACAATGTTATTTTCAAGTCTGGTTATAAACGTAATTTCGCTGGTACTTAATGAAATATATTTTATTTACTACTGTAAAAACTATCTCTATGAATTTGCATTATGAAAATTTAATGTATGAAACTACAGCCGGCAACAAAAGTGTCCGAACACTAGCAAAAATTTCTATATAAAAAAAGTACGCTTAAATCTTTGTAGAATCCTGTTCTTAGTCAGTCTAAGAACAGGATTCGACAAGGATTTATTTAGCAAAACTGTATTAAGCGTATTTTTTTTATATAGGAATTTTTGCTAGTAATCGGACACTTTTGTTACCGACTGTACGTAAACAATATCATCACAATGAAAAAAAAAAAAAAAAAAAAAAAAAAGGAGCAGCTATTGTTTGTTAATGCAAATTTTTGTATTCAAACATTATAAAAACCTTATTAGTGAATCCACAAAATAATGCCTAAATATGTTTAGAATATAGAATTAAACTAAATTTTAAAAATAAGTAGCAAGGAGCATTTGAAATTTTTAGTTAAAAATTTAATTTTTTTTTCTTTAATAGTAAATGTAAATATTTTTGTTAAATTTTATTATACTTAATAAAATATTTTTATAGCGGTGCGCATGTAGACAAATTTTATTAATTCTAAGACAATCATTAAAAAGTAAATAAATAAATAAATAAAATAAAATAAAATAAATAAAATAAAATAAATAAATAAAATAAAATAACATAAAATAATGATTTATAACATTTATTATCCCTTAAATAATACAGGTATATTTTCGATTTTCATAAGTATGCCAGGTTAAAGAACTTACATAAATTTTAGAGGTTGTTTCAATATTGAATATTCAGTTAATATTGTGTCAATAATGTTTTAATAATCGAATATGAATTCATTTATTTATTTATCTGCCTATTGAAGTCGCAATATGTACATGACTGTCTCTCAACATTTACTCTGCTTACCTTGCAATAATTTTTAATTTTACAAATTTCTGGAAAAGTTCCCCTGATTAAATAAAATATTTTTATTTTTTAAGTCAGTTAATGTGATATAAAAATATGTAAAAGTTAGCAGCTATATACATATATACACACACAAGTAACTTTTTTTTTTTGAGAGCATGAATGTTTTCCAGTGGTTGGTAACTTTTAAATGAATTAAGTGTGATAGCTACAGTAATTTATAATTTTTAGAAAATAAACTAACCGGAAAGAAAACTGCTCGTACTAGAAATGGTATATTAAGATAAATCATAATTTCAAAGGAAATTTGTTCCGAAAACTTCGCTATTGCGTGAAGTAATAACAACAACGACGAGCAATATAATATACATTAACAGATGAAGTTTTTCTTAGTCACTAATAAGGAAGCCTGTCATATTCATCCGTAAAGGCGTTTTTGGTCATTCATAAATCTATTTAAGGATACAAAGATCTTTCGAAATGAGCAATATCGATTATATATAAAAGTAAAATTAACTCAAAATATCATCGTCTTAGACTTTTTTTTTAATGTTTTGTGAAATAAGTAGTAATCGATAATCATCTAAAACATGATATAATACCTATGCATGTTGTACAAGGAATGCAATTACTCAATTAACGTACTTATCGTAAGATTAATGCTACAGGAGGCTGTACGTAAAGTACGGGAAGACATTTAAAATTTTATTTTATCCAAAATATTGGCAGTAGAACGTAAGAAAGTACATAATTTCAAAGAATAAAGATGTAAGTTATTATTCTTATTATTTTTTTAAAATATCATTTTACATATATTTTATGTAGTAGTCATATGTGTCTCCACAAATTTGCTGATAACAGACCTACATACAAACTTACTGCTAAAAATTGGGCTTTTGTAATTAGGGACCTCAAAACAGGATATTAAAAAAAAAAAAAAAAAAAAAAAAAAAGATGAAATTTCAAAAAGTACTTTGTTTACAGTATGTGTATGGGAAATTAATTTTGTTTCCTGTACAGTGTTCGTCGACATAGTAAAATGTAGCAAGGCACTTCCACCAATTACATTCAATAAAAAAGAACGTTTAGCTTAATTTTGTGTAGCCCTGTATTTTGTCTTTAAACAATATGCACTATAAAGAACATTGTCTCCTTAAATCTAACACAAAAGGAATTACAGTTCCAGCAATTTCCAAGTATAGTTACAATATATCAACATACTTTGGGTAGCCCTGTAAATGAATGATTAATTATTTCCATACAACAATCGACATAAAACATGCTTAACAAAGTTTGTTTATTCCATTTTGTTTAAGTCAGCCTATACACGTTACACTTTACTTACCAGAAATTTCCGCATAGACATAATGTATCTGGATTCTCTTGGATTTCCCTGTATATGAACCATTTGCTTGATCTCAAAGTTTAGTGTAGCGTCCCTATATAATACACATTTAGAATACCAAGTTTAGACATTCTGCTATAGTTTGTTCTTGAGATAAGCTGATAACAGACACACAGACATACACTCAGACACACATATCAACCGTTAAAAACATGATTTTTATATCCATGGGACCTCAAAACGTGTAATTATAACAAAAACTTAATTTCGAAAATTTGACCCCAAAACAATACTTTCTCTATACCATATATATGGGTAAGAGAAAGCAAAAAACATTAAATTTAAATAATTTTTATTCTTGTTGATATCATTATCTGAGGTACGATTATTATAAACTTAAAATCGGGTGTATCCGTTTGTGCGGGCTTTATGCGCCAGCACAAACGGCATTAAAGCTTGCATTGCTCTCATTTTCTCCGTGTTTGTGTTTTTAAAGCTACTCACACACAGCCGACAATAACATTCTTTTTTATCTGATCTACTGTTAAGAAGATTCGTCTTTTCTCGCTTTTCGCCTTTTTTTTTCTTCTTTTTTGTGCTTCAACTTATTTCCTCTCAAAAGTTATTTTATCCTCTGTAAACGCCTTTAGATTTAGTGAATCTTCCAATATTGTTGTAGTTTCCTTTCTTTTATGTTCTATTTTACCCTACATTTTTATCTCGATTCTGTATTTTTTAATGGGCTAACGTCCTCAGGAGTTAAATGTCCAACATCCTCAACTAAAATCAGAAGAGCTCCATGTTTTCCGGAGATAAAACTAATAAAGTTGACACTGAAACTTTTGAATATTCAGCCTCTCTCCTGTCATTTACCGGAATAGGACCTACTTCATTTTCAACAGCAGATTCCCGTTCTGGATTTGGACTGTAGGTTGCGTGTGAGGGAATAGGATCTTGCTCAGTAAAAATATTAACATTTCTTAAAAATAAATTTGATGTTCGTATGTGTGCATGCTTGTGGGAGTACAGATTTTGCAGTTTTAGATTGTAAATGTTCACAGTTAAACCAAGTTAATTTGTAATCCAGGCGTCACAAGCTTTGTTGATATTTAATTCAATGTTCCAAAAACTTTACATTCCGGTAGTTGCACTGAGGTGGAAATGAACACACTGTGACGCCGTTTTCTTTGAGGAATTTCAATGCTTTAACTGACAGGTGAGAAACATGGTTTTCTAAAATGAAAAATACCGGTCTGTCTTTTTAACTTTTTGTATATTTAACAAAATGATGGGCAAATTTGACAAAATTAACCTCTGTTATCCAACCAGAGACATTTGATGATTATCCTTTAGAATATAAAGAAAACTTTGAATGGAATTGTCACTAGCAGATACAGAAACTGCAAGAGTCACGAAACTTAGTCACTCAGTTGATGCAACCTGTCCTATTTGCTTAAAGCCTTTACAAGCAATAATGTGATCAGGGGGTTAAATCGTGGTTAGTCCTGTTTCGTCCGTGCTCCAGATATTAGAACTTTCCAAATTTAAACCGGTTTGTAGATTGTTGAAAAAATTGTGAAACGTTTGTTTGGTTGAAGCTCGATTCTCCTACTGGACTTGTCACCTCAGGTTTTCTAACGGACAGTCTTGGATGTCTGTTGAGAAAAGGGTCAACCACACCGGCCCTCATACTTCTTTATCATTTCATGTCTGTGACAGTGTGGCACATATACTCGTTTGTGCACAGAGCCAACCTGCCTCCTGTTCAATGCGCCAACTACCTCCCTAATAAATATTTGCATAAAACGAAAGATGTAACCAAATAAATCTCGTATGGATAGGTAGCGTTAATCATACACTATGAAAATTTGCACAGGTTTATTCGTAATTGTTAAGATGAGTATTCGAAATTAAAAAAAAAAAAAATTAAGCAGCCAAAAATTACTTCTCAATGCTAGAAAAAGGAAAAATCGTTGTAAATGACCACTGCACTGGGTCAAAACTGCAGTGACGATTAGAGAAGGAAGAAGGAAAGTACTTTGTGGTTGGTTGTGCCATCAAACAAACGTATTATGATGAATGCACCTACTTATCCCTGTAGCCAACTTGCCCTGATCTCTCCTACAGTTGAGTGGACGCGGAGCGCAAGGATTGTACCGTATGCGATTTCTCAGTTGTAATCTTCTGAGCTATCGTACTTCCACCCGCCTCCTGTTTGTTTAATACCTCCTATTCAGCTCACCAGTGAGACACATGTATTCTAAGCATCGGGAGGGGGGGGGGTTGTTAACTTTTTTTTTTTTTTTAGATGTCTGACACTCCCTGAATGCATCATATCCCACAGGATGGTTTGCACTTGCTGGATTTAAAACATTACTTGTTCCCCTCCACCCTGATTATCAGGTGTAAATCCGATGGATTTATTCTTGTGATAGCACATAAATAAGTGCACGAGTCGGCTATGAACAACGTAAAAGATTACGCAGCGGGAATCTTTATTACAGCGGACAAAATGAATTCGACATGAAAAATCTTTGATAAAGCATCAGTGTTTCATTTGCTGGTGGGAATTGTACAGTACCAAACATGTATACCGCTTTGAGCATCTATTTATGTATTTTTCTGACGTCAAGAAATGGATCTGTGACAGTTTATGATGTCACCAATTCTATGTTTTTTCTGAATAGACAGATTTATTCAGACATCTCAAGTAATGTTATTCTGAGTGGAATGCGACCTTAAGTTTCATAAAAAATATTGTTCGTCTTATTGTGTGCAGTTTATCTCTTAATTTTTCAAAACCTTTTTCAATATTATATTATAATATTTGAAACAAAATGGCTGTGTTGTATAAATTATGAAAAAAAAAAAAAAAAAAAAAAAAAAAAAACGCATAAGATCTTAGAATAAAAACAGATGAAATTAAACAAAACAGTATTAACTTGAACTAGTTTCTGAGTTAAATATCTTCTTTTTTCATTTATTTAATTTTTTCAGTAGTCTTTGTGTAGTGGTTTTTTCTGTCCGAGATACTCTTTTTTATTCTTTCAGCTGATAGAATCTCTAACCCAATAATGTTATTTGATATAAAGTAAAATAATAAGTAAATAAATAAATGAAACAATTTTAGAATTAATGTTTGGTTTCTTAACAAAAATAAAAAAAGAAGAAGAAAAACTTTGGCTTCTTTTTTTTTTCCTTTCTCTGAAAATTTTCGACATTTTAAATCCAATATTTATTAATAATCATAATTTCATTTGGTGTTATCCTGCCTTAGAGGCATTTTAGCATTTTTGGAAAATTGGCTATCGCTAGGCTATACTGTAAAATTTTTCGTGTCATGTAAAAATAATAATAATAATAATAATTAGGAATATGTCACATAAATATTCGACTCCAGCATAAAATTAGAGAAAATTTTCACTTAAACTTGTAATCTACGTTATTTATTAAAATGTTTTCCATAAAATAAAAATATAAAATTAAAGGAAAAGGAGACTGAATAAATATAAATCTATCTTATATCAGTCGTATTCCTTATCTTCAATCTTATTATGACGCGTTTCACTAAAGATGCAGCGCTGAAATCGCAAGGAATGGAATGAAACTATTGGATCATAAATTTGTTTTTATTCAGTGCATTTGCACTTCAATTTCGAAGATTATATAGCTTTTGACTGAATCAATATATGCATTTATGGAAGAATTCGCCTCATGAGTCACATATCGCTTCTATTTTATTGAAAAGCATATTGATTAAAATGAAATGAAGTGATCAAGTTTAAATACTGAACTATATTTTTATATTTTGTAAATTCTCAAAAATACTTTCTTAGATGACATAAACAGTTATCTAAAGAAAATATCAAACCTTTCTCTCAAAAAATATTTTTTTTTTTAATTAAATTTCAGATTTATTCAATAAATAAACAAATTAATTAATTAAAAAATAAATAAATAAAACGAAATAAAATAAAATAAAATAAAATAAAATACAAGTATTGAATTAATAATGAAAGCTAATAATTTCAAGTTTTTCCGCCAAAGGACTTTTAAGACGATTATTTTCTAACATAAATGGTTACAATTTAACTTCTGCTATAAACAGAATCTTGCAGGTAAAATGGGTAAGCAGATTGCCACAAAATTTGACATGTGGACGATTCAGGAGATGGGATAAAGGAATAATAAATGAATAAATAATGTTCACCAGGTGGCGTACTGCAGACTAAAACGGAAAATACAACTAAGGAAGTGATTCATATTAACTCATAAGAATTATTGATTAGTTCTTAATAACTTCAGCGTCATTTCTTGGATAAAATTTACCGTTTTCCAAGGAAAGTGACACCTGTCAGTTTTTTTTTTTTTTTTTTTTTTGCTGTTGTTAATTCTTATAGTTCATTTCGTAAATTGTTCACATACTAAATTTGGTAGTATACCACTCGCCTGCTTTAGATTAAGGCTACTTTTTATAGCAATGTTTAATTATAATTCCCCTGTACTATAAAAGAAAAAGAAGTGTAATATTACAAGGAGATAACTGAACTAACAAGGAAACATTCAAAAGGTGTCATCTTCAAAAAGTATTGAAAAAAATATATTTGATTCTACTCTTCATGAAACACCAGAAAATGGAAAAAATTATCGGCTGAAATGAATTACAGCGACCACAAAAAATTATCAAAATTAAGCATATTTGGCGATTTCACACTGCTAGGCGATTGATTTTGAGTACTTGGCGGAAAAGCAAAACACGGTTCTGTTCGTACACGGCAATCTCGATGCTAGCGAACGGAACGCATAACAGCGCTAAATCGCCAAATATGCTTAAATTTGATTATTTTTTGTGGTCGCTGTAATTCATTTCAGCCGATATTTTTTTTATTTTCTGGTGTTTTATGAAGAGTAGAATCACATATATTTTTTTCAATACTTTTTGAAGATGACACCTTTTGAATGTTTCCTTGAAAGTAAGCTTTATTTTATTTTATTTTATTTATTTATTTTTATGCATCCGAATGATAAATTTATATAACTTGTAGTTTGCAATAAAAGATTGCATATATAACTTCCTAATAGCCGAAATACTAAAGTAAAAATCGTGTAAAAGAATCTTTCTTTTAGTTTTTCGAAAACAGCCTGTTTGGATATATTATTTCATATGAATAACTGAATAGGTTTACGTGAAATTTGATGTTTAAGACTATGATAAATGCTTATTAGAAACGAAAATTTGAATTTTTTTTTTTTATAATTTTTAATCATGGATTATGCATATTTAAGTTCAATATTATGTTTTTGAAAAACATGCGTATACAGTTTTGCATAAACACTCCGAATTCGCCTGGAAATATAATGCATATAAGAAATTTAACCCATTAAATCCATGTGTTCTATTTTTGGATAATTAATAATACCACACACATAATCTTTATGGTTTCTTTAAATGATTTATTTTTTTTTTTAATTTAGTGACAGTAGAAAGCAGTGTTATAAGTAATCCCACAAATTTTCACGCATTTGTGATCAATTATAATTTCGTGAATTTGATCGCCGTTTTATGATTTTGCCATCATACATTTGGATTTTGTGCAGGTATACCAACTAATGTCAATGTGAATAATATCTCTTATGATATTTTGTATTAGTGGGTCGTTACAACTTGAGGTTCGGAATTTATATGTTATCTCGAAATTTTTCAGCCTAGCGTCTTTAAATGAGGACAGACTGTGCAATGTAAAGAAAACCTCTGTTATATTGCAGAAAATATCTGTATGCTATGCGAAAAATAAAAATGATAAAAATTTTCTGTAGCAGAATAATGCAGAGAATATTTGTACACAACAGATTTTTTCTGTAATTCCCACTCTAAAAATTCTCGCATTAAATACATATTTCCAGTCCTAACAGGTAGGATCGAACCACAGTCCACCACATTGTAGGCAAGGATATTACCTCCGAATCATAGAAGCACAACTTAGAAGAACAGGGTTGGTTGGTTGGTTGGGTTTTACGTCGCACAAGTGCTGCGCCGATGAGCAAGTGGCGACGGTCTGGGACTCACCCCTAGAGGTGGTCGGGAGACATGCCATCGCAATTTTGATCCTCCATGGAGGGGACAGAAGAACACGGAAGAAACTACTTAGCAATTCTGAATCTTGCTTTCATACCAGTTTTCCGTATGTAAAACAGAAAAAAATTATTTAACCATCAGATGAAATCTGTATCAATGTTTATAAATTTTATCTGGTTACAGAGAAAATGTTTCTTTTGAGGGATTAAGATACAATTTTAAACTAAATTTCTGTAGTTTTGGAAAACCTAAATTTTATGCAGGAAAATTTCTATTTTTACGGAAATTTTCGATTTTTTAAAGTGTAAATTTAATATGAATCGTTTATTTATTTATTTATTTATTTTTTTTTTTACTCTCCGTAACATAAATTAACTTATATTTAAATTATTACTCAAAATATAATTAGCAGTAAAATTTTGGACGTTGAGGGGTTAATATTAAATGTGCGTCTAACGTATCAAGTGCATAATATGGCTGAAAATAGTGATCATTATATAAACTATTTTTAATTTTTCTTGTAATATTTTACTTTTTTCTATATACATATAATAAAATATTGGATTCATGAAAATTTTCGAACTCTGGTTTTCGATATATATACATGTTTTGAAATGTCACGATTACGCTTTGATCAATTTTAGAAAAAATTTTGTATGGGGAATTTTTCAAAAGAACGTTCAAGTGCCTTTAAAATGAATGGATAAACCATAGATCGGTGATTATTTAAAACAATTTTAGCCGTTTTATTTTCTCTTCACTTCTAATTAAAAAAAATAAAAATAAAATGTATATATATATATATATATATATATATATATATATATACCGGGTGATTCAAAATAGATGTTACAGCGATTATCTCGTAAACTAAGAAAGATAGAAACAAACTTCCAATTACAAAATTAGAGCAAATTAAGAGTAGATTTCAGATATGGCATTCTTTTGTACAAGGGGCTGTATACATATTAAATACGAAATTTAATTTTTATACGGCCCCTCCTATCATATGACTTATATTTAGAAAAATATTCTCCTCGCTCTAACAATCAAAATAAAAAAAAAATTATCTCTCTAAGTCAAAATCTCGCTGAGTTATTGCAATTTGAAAATTCTAGCATTTTTCGCCAAGTCTTAAGGGGTTGTATCAAAAGTGAGAAATTGTAATTACTATTGCTTTTGTAATAAGGCACACGTTGATTAAGCGTTTGGGGGGGGGGGGGGAAGAAAAAGAAATCATTCAGAGGAAGACGGCTATTTTAACCTGTTATGTCTCCTTTTCCCTAGTGAATACACAAGAGAATGCTCATTGATAATTTAACAAATAAAATTTATGAATAATTTATGTACTGAAAGAGAATTTTCAAATTCATTTTTCTTTCTTTATACATTCTCTTACTCATATACACGGTGTAGAGAAAGAATTGTTTTTGAGTCAAATTTCCGAAAATTACCTTTTGTTATATTTGCACTTCAAAAATCATGTTTTAGTGGTTGGTCTCTCTCTCTCTCTCTCTCTCTCTGTGTGTGTGTGTGTGTATGTGTGTGTGTCTGTGTATTATTAGAATATCTCAAGAACAAATAGTAGCAGAAAATTCAATTCGACATTCTAAATCCGTATCATATTGCGGTGCTACACTAAAGTATTCGTTACGATCAGACAATTGTTTGTTTACAGGGTCATCTAAAAGAATTCAAATACATTACGTCTTTGAGCGAAATTTCTCATATGTACAGTGTGACATGTACAGACTGCCTTAAACAAAATGAAAAGAACAAATTTTTTATACGCATAAAAGCATGTTTTATGTAGATTCTGGTATAGCAACCATTCATCATTCATTTACAGGGTTACCCAGAGTATTTCGATATATTGGAGCTATACTCGGGAATTGCTGGAAGTGTATTTCATTTTGTGTTACTTGTTTTACATTTAACACTAAATATACGTACACAAAGTCATGTGTATATAGTTTATAGACAATATACAGGGCTACCCAAAATTAAGGTAAATATTTATTATTATTATTATTACTAAATGTAATTGGTCTAAGAGTTTGCTGCATTTTTTTTTTTTTTTCGAAGAACACTGCTGACACAGAACGCAAAATTAATTTCTCATACCCATACTGTAAACAAAGTAGCTTTTGGAGAGATATCCCATTTTGAGGTCTCCTGAATACGAAAGGTAAATTTTTATTCGTTGATCTGTATATATATGAATTATCAGCATAATTTAACAACAAATAATCTGGTGTGCCACTCACACGACTTTCTATTACCCTGAAATTTAATACCATAAATACAGGTTGGAAATTAAGAGGTAACATAAAGAGTACTGTTATGTAAACCTACGTTAAAATAATTCAAATTAGGCTTCGGAAGAGTTTTAATGATAATTAGTTCTGTGTGAGGGGGGATCTCCGGAAATTATTCGTTTCCTGAAATTTTTCGACGCAGGCAATAATCAAACATTAAAAAATATGGCTTTGGTAATAAGGAAGCCTTAAAGCGTGTAAATACACAAAACACAAGCGATGCATATTTAGCTTAAAAACATACATATTTATCATATGTCTATGAGGAATTCATTTTCATTCCTGAGCAGCTTTCCTGGACATGGTAAAATATTATAGTAAAGCGCTTTCACTAACAATAAAAAAGAATATTATAGCTTAAGGTCCCTCTTCACTCACCGCCGCCGGAAGCCGAAGCTAATGTTATTCTATGGGAAATCTTTCTTTACAAATAACTTATTAACTAATACATATTTTTAAATTCGTTTTCACATTTTGAAAATTCCCAGCTGTTAAATTGACGGACCTTTTTTAAAAAATTGTTTTTTTAATTTTTTATATTTTATTTTGAAGCTGTAAAATACGAATTTTCAATATGTAAAATTTTTAATTTTGCAATTTCAAAATAAAATATTAAAAATTAAAAAAATACATTTTTAAAAAAGGTCCGACAATTTAACAGTTGGGAATTTTCTGAATGTGAAAACAGAATTTAAAAATATGTATTAGTTAATAAGTTATTTGTAAAGAAAATTTCCCCATAGAATTACATTGGCTCGGGCTTCGGGCGACGGTAAGTGAAGAGGGCCGTTAAATATTTGCAACCCTGAATATCTTTTGAAAAATATGTACAAACCACAAAGTGCACCTAAATATAAACCTATAGTAATAATATACGGCACAACCTAAAATGCACTTCCATCAATTTTCAGCTATTGTCGCATTGTAATCTAGTTATTTTGTGTAGCCCTGTAAATGAACAGTGAATGATTTCCCTGCCATATTCTGCATGAGGCATGTTTTTATGCATATAAAAAATATATATTCATTTCATTTGGTTTAGTGCAGCCTATAGGTGTTAAACTCTACTTACCTGCAATTTCCCCCATAGACGTAATGTATTTGAATATTCTTGAGTGTCTCTGTACACGAACCATTTGCTTCATCTCAATGAAAAGCTTAGTGTAGCATTCCTATATGATACATATTTAAAATACCAAGTTTGGAATGTCTGCTGCAATTTGTTCTTGAGATAAACTGATAACAGACAGACACACATACAGACCAACCGCTAAAAACACGAATTTCATATTCAGGGAACCTCAAAACGTCTAAATATAACAAAAACTCACTTTCGAAAATTTGGCGCAAAAACAATACTTTCTCTACCTTATGGGTATGAGAAACTAATAAGTACAGGAAAGGCGAATTTGGTACTTTGGATGCCATATCTAGTTGCCACTTGAAAAGTTGATGAAGGTTTGCAAGTTTCAAGGAAATTGGTAACACACTTGATTTTTGTTTTGATAAGTATAGGCACTATAATTAAACGGGGGTTGAGAAGGGCGGTAACCCCCTGGCATAGAATTATACATCTATACCATATCATACTCTATACAAAACATTATTTTAGAATATTAACAATAAATATGAATTTCCTTATGAGTTTTACAGTATAAAGTTATTTAAATGTAATTCATAAGAATATCTGTCCCAAAACGCAATACATTGGCATTTTTTGTGCGTTCCTGTACATAAACCAATTGTAAAGAATTAATTAATGTCATTTTAAATAGGGAATATCATATAGTAAACCTGAATAACATATATCATTTCTGAAAATATTTACAGACGCTGGGGGCGGGCAGACGGACAAATAGACAGTCAGACCAAAAAAAAAAAAAAATGCAAATTGAAATCCTATTCGCAGGTAAAAATTGTTAGAAAATGTTTAATGTAAACGAAAATACAATTCCAGAAAATGTCCAATAATAACCCTTAACGTAACTGAATATTTTTGCGTGCCCTGTAAATCTAATGTTAATCGTACTGTACAGTATAGAAAGCATTCTTTTGTGCATATGAATAACATACTTCAATTTCAGTAAGATTTATGCAAAGTAATTAAATTTTGGTTTCTAGAAATATCTTCACATAGAAAGCAATGCTTTGGAATGCTTTCGGGTGTCCCTTTATACAAACCAGTGATGGTGTTTACTCCATTTTCTATAGAAAATATCCGATAGAAAACTATAATAACGTATTTCAATTTTATTAATATATGCGTAAGTTAAAGGTATTAAAATATGGTTTATAAAAATACCTCTCATAGAACACAATGCTTTGGAATACTTTCGGGTGTCCCTGTGCACAAGTTAGCAGATGTATTCACTCCATTTTCAATAAGGAACATCCGATAGTGAACTCAAATAACATATATCAGTTTCAGGAAATTCTATGAATATTCACGGGAGTTAGAGCGCAGACACACAGAAGGACGGATGGACAGACAGACAAATCGAAGTCATTAACACCATTAACACTTTTCAATCTTGCTGGAATTGTTAAAGAACCGAAGTCATTAAATTTATCAACCATGATGGAAAGTGGTAAAAATAAAGCGCAAAAATTTCACACGGTTTTGCTAGTCTTTTAGTTTTTTCTCTCTCTTAACGTGTTTTAATTTGCAGGTGACCCCTAAGAAATTTAACTATTAAATTTTTTAACAATACGAAATAATGTAAATTTGCATTAAATTCTTAAAATTGTTAATTTCACGTGTTTGAACGATTTTAGTTGCTATTTTAAAATAAAGGATCTTTTTTTAATTTTTCTCAACTCATAGATAACCCCCTAAAGTCAGCCCGTTGGCGTCGAAAAATAGATGCCAAAATTGAAAAAAAAGTGGTGTAAGTCATCATTTTCAAATTGCAATAACTCAGCGAGATTTTGACTTAGAGAGATGATTTTTTTTTATTTTGCTTGTTAGAGCGAGGGGAATATTTTTCTAAATATAAGTCATACGATAGGAGGGGCCGTATAAAAATTAAATTTCGTATTTAATATGTATACAGCCCCTTTGACAAAAAAATGCCATATCTGAAATCTACTCTTAATTTGCTCTAATTTTGTAATTGGAAGTTTGTTTCTATCTTTCTTAGTTTACGAGATAATTGCTGTAACATCTATTTTGAATCACCCGGTATATATATATATATATATATATTCTGAGATATCTTCTGTATAGCATAAATCTGATTTTATTTGAATATGAAGTGTTATAATTCTGTAATCTACAAGAGAAGCAATTACTAAATTTTTTCGATTTTCAGATGACTATATAGCAGCAGCTATTGGTTAATATTGCTTGAAAATTCATATATAAAATAATTATTATAGGAAACTGTGTTACATAAATTCTCGTGGATTTCAGATGGTACGTGGCACTGTTACATAGAATAATATAAAAGAGAGTATTGTGATGAGCACAGCATACTACTTTTTTAGTTTTGCTTTATATATATATATATACCGGGTGATCCAAAAGTCAGGACAAACTTTAAAAATGAATAATTCGAAAACGAATCAAGATACAAAGATACGGTTTGCACCAAACGGATGTGTGGTAACGAAAAAAAAAAATCGTTCCGTTGGCGACCAATAGATGGCGCTGTCTGATTTCTGACGTAGGATTATGCAAAGCAAAAAACGATATAAAAATGAACAACTACAGCATGTAATGGTAGTCGAAGCTTATACGCATCGAAATATCGCATTCTCAGTCGCTACTTTAATCACGCATGGACTCCAAGATCTCCCGATCTAGAACCTTGTGACTTTTGGCAGTGGGGATTCTTGAAGTCAAAAGTGTACCGCGACCAACCGGCATCACTAGCAGCCCTGAAAGATGCCATCCACGAAAATGTGTCTGCCATAACGCAAGAAATGCTACTAAATGCTGTGAACGATGTGGTGAATCGTCTCACAGCTGTACTTCTAAATGATGGACATTGAACAGTTACTGTAGTAAAACTAATTAACTGTAATTAAGCTGACTTGTAAGTTGTCGATTATTTTTTTCATTTGTAAATCACCTTTTGGTGAAATAAAACACTATAGCGCCATCTGTTGGTCGCCAACAGAACTACTTTTTTTCTTTGCCACACAAAACCCGGTTTCTTTTTCATCCGTTTGGTGCAAACCGTATCTTTGTATCTTGATTCGTTTTCGTATTATTCATTTTTAAAGTTTGTCCTGACTTTTGGATCACCCGGTATATACAAGACATCTTTAACTTTCTGCAAATTATACACGCCTGTCAAAATTTAATCAAGATTTAAAACAAACATGATTTTTTTTTTTTTTTTAACTTCCTACTTTTGATGAAATGTTTTGAAACTTTGGATATGTAAAGAACAGGATCGTTCTCGTGCTTTTCCATGAAGATTGTGTTATGACAATAAATAAGGGCCGACGACAAATTAAGTGAAAAAATAGTGCTTCCAGTCATCCTGTACCATTAAAAAAGTGAAATGTTATGTAAATGTAACAAAAGTTAATATCGACCCTGTAAAAATTCCCAATAGAATGCAAAATAATAGAATTTTAAGCATTTAAGAACTTCAAAGCAATTCAACATACTTCTTATTTATAATATTTTTTAGTTATGATAAGCAAATTTCTCAAAGACATTTATCACCACTCTCTGCTAAATTAAAAAATCTGGAGTGACTCCACTCGACTTTCCGAACATTGAGTAATTAACAGTTTTGTAGATAAAGTAAAGAAAGAGGAGTTGTTAAACAAACAAAAAAGAGAAAACCATGATAGAGTGTTTGAGTATTTTTCTCCATATATTACACGATGTTTTATTTAACGCTACTGAACTTTGAGCCCATAGATCATAATGACAAAGAATTTTTCGCTGTGTCCCTGTAAAAACCTATAAATGCTAGATTCACCAAAATGCTTATAGTTAGTGCAACAGTGATTTATAATACTCATATAAATTTTCAGCTCAATTGAATAAGGCGTTTAGATGCTATCGTACTTTTAAAAATTTGGTCCCATAGGCCATAATGATAAAGAATTTTTCTTTGTGTCCCTGTAAAACAACTGTAAGTGCTAGATTCACCAAAATCTATACAGTTGGTGCAACTGTGACCTATAGCACGTGTACAAATTTTTTACTCAGATTAATAAGGCGTTTAGACGCTATCACACTTTTAAAAATTTGGCTCCATAGGCATAATGATAAAGAATTTTTCTTTGTGTCCCTGTAAAAAAACTATAAGTGATAGATTCTCCAAAATCTATACAGATTGAGTTTTTGTGACCTATAATATGTGTATAAATTTTTTGCTCAATTGAATAAGGCGTTTAGATGCTATCGCACTTTTAAGATTTTGCTCCCATAGGCCATAATGATAAAGAATTTTTCTTTGTGTCCCTGTAAAAAAACTATAAGTGCTAGATTCACCAAAATCTATAGGGTTCGTACTATGGTGACGTACAATATACCTACCAACTTTCAGGTTATTCGAACAAAGCGTTTAGACGCTAGCGTGTTCACTCACAGACATACACACATACATACACACACACACATACACACACATACATATATCATCGCAAAAATAGTGAAAACGGACTCATTGGACCTCGAAACGTATAGAAACATCAAAATCTTCAATTCGGATTTTTGACATGATAACAATACTTTCCTCACTATAGTGTTCGGAAAGTAAAAAGTATTTTAAAAATAATATACTGTAGTCGGGGTACAAAAATATTAAATTATTTTTGAAATATTAGTATTTGTTTAAAAAGTGTTTTAACTGCGCATCTACAAACGACAAAGAATCAGTTTTGAATAAATTTATAGCCAAATATACAAGTTAACTTATACTATAAGCCCTGTCAATAATGTAAAAATGAAAAAAAAAAAAAAAAAAAAAAAAAAAAACATTGAAAAAGCTCAGGTGCTTTTCAGTTATTATTATTTTTTTCTTTTTTAAGGTTGGTTATGGGTTGGATGGGTATTTACGTAGTACCTGTGCTGCACAATGGGCAATTGGCGACGGTCTGGGACTCACCCCTAGAGGTGATCCGGAGACAAGCCATCACAATTTTGATCCTCCACGGAAGGGTTGGCTTTTCCGCTTCGGTGACCTCCAGAGGTATAATTTTTCTTTTCTAAGGAAATATTCGCAAATAGCTGTTTTCATTATAATTAATGGATAGTTTTACTAAGTTATAACTGACAATGATTTATATAAACATTATGAATTTTCAAAAATTGTTCTGTTGTAATGTGTAAAATAGAATTTATTATAATATACATGATGTATAATTCTCTATAAATATGTATGTGTGTTCAAAGCATTAATACGTAGTTATATATTCAAGTTATTATCCATTGACTTACAATGAAAACAGCTATTTTTGAATGTGACTCTAAACAAAATCAATTTCATTTCATAACAGAAAAACATCTTTATATTTTGGGTATAACTTTCTGAATTTTTACGATACTTGAGAGAGCTTTTAGTATGCATATCGTACATTTGGCTATAAAACTACGTAAAAAAGGATATTTTGCCGTTCATAATATTTATATCATAATATTAATATCATAATATTAATATCATCAGAAATATACGCAGTTAAACAAATTTTCATAAAAATGCTTATATTTTAAAAATATTAAATATACTTTTAATATAATTGTATTTAATTTATCTGAAAGGGCATTTTATTTTGCAGAGAACTTTACATATTTTAAATAAAAAAAACACATTGAACTTTTTGAAGTTCTCAAGTGGACTTGTCAATACTGAAGGTTTAACACAAAAGTTTATATTTCCATTTAATATTTATAAATTGAATTATATCGGGTTTATTCAATAAATTTTATATTCAGGCAACAATTCTTATGATTTTTGATGCATTTTTTTTTACAGATTTAAAAGCTTTAAATTGCGTTGTCTCAGTTTTTATTTTTTCATGAATTCACGATTTCAAAATGCTATAACTTCTATAGATATTTAAGAAAAGACCTAATATTATTTATTTATTTATTTTGATAGAACCTATTTAAAAGAATTAGAGATGGATTTTGAGTTTTATTTATTAGTTTTTTTCAGAAAATGTTTAAAGTGCATGTCTATGTAAAAATTTGCAAGGAATAAAAAAAAAAAGTGATTTTTTTTTTTTTTTTTTTTTTTTTTTACATATAACTTTAATTATGATATTTTTCTTTTAAAGATATTGCAAAATCCATTTCTAAATCTTTCAAGTAGGTCCTAATATACATCCAAGAAATATTAAGTCTTATCGTATTTACCTGTAGAAGTTTATTTTGAAGATCAAATATTTACAAAAAGATATCAAGCGTAGAAACGCAGTTTAAAGATTTTAAATACGTAAAAATTATATATCAAAACCAGAAGATTGTTCCCAGAATATATGTTTTCTTTAACAAATCTAGTATAGTTCAATTTATAATAAATATTAAATGGAAATATAAGCTTTTATATGAAACCCTTAGTGGTGCCAACTCAAGTGTGCCATGTCCTTTTAAATAAAAGCTTATAACAATTTTATTTGGCATGCTATTTTTACACAAATGCATCAAACTTTTTATAGGTTCTATATCAACATTAGATACAATTACAGGAAAATTAAACTGAAAGTTCGAAATCTGAAACCTAGTTTTGTTATGGTAGCAAATATTGAAAAAAAAAAAAAAAGAGAGAAAGAGAGAGAGAGAGAGAGAGAGAAATTTTAAATTATGATAAGTGTTAAAAATTATTTAAAATAAAAAAAAATAAAGTAATATGAAAAAAAAAAATAATAATAAAAATTTATTTTTATGAAATATTATAACTATGGAAATATGCAACGGCTATTGTAATGCCGTTTTTTTTTTTTTTTTTTTTTTTTTGCCGTACAAATATAGATCCCAAAGGTATACAAATTTTTACATATGTTGGGAAATGTCCAAAAGAAACATATAACTGTATCCATATAGCGTCACAGTAATATTTTAGAGTATGTTGAGAAAATGAAATCCCCCTAAAGATTGAGACAATTTATGTATATTTCGATGGAATAATGAAGGTTGTGATGGTGATGTGATATTTAAGGTCATTTATCTAAGCCCATGTATACGGTAGAATACCCTCTGAGGGGATCTTTCGAAGTGATCTTTGGAAATATGAATACGTGTTTGGGAAAACATAATGAAAAACTTTGGAAGACTTCGGAAGACTAGACTGATGGTATGTGACCTGGATTCGAACCGAGCACCTCCTGTCTATCAGCTTAGAAAGCAGAAATTATTGACCCTGGTGGAGTATAATGAAGGAAGTTTTGAAAATGAATAAAGTTTTCAAGGAAAATTCCAATGCTCAATAAAAAAAAAAAAAAAATCCAGTTATGGATAATTGTTTAATTAAAACACAATGTTACTACAAAATAATAAAATAATAATAATAAAAATAACAAGATATAAATATTTTAGATTAATATAAAAAAAACTTGAAACTGGTTATTAAAAGAGCTTGTTTAAAATGTAAAAATATTGCAATTTCGTAATATGGTAGCCTGTCATTCTAAAAAAAGAAAGAAGTAGCGGAAGTACAAACACCCAACAACCCGGAAGTCGTAATCACATTTCAGCTACATTAGAAAGTATTAAAAAAAAATGGTTACATCCTGATAACAGTTAAAGAGTAAACTAAGAAAATAAATACGTTTTAGTCAGAGTAATCCACTGGCGTAATATCAACAAATATTGAAAGAATTTGTATATTTAGGAAATATATAGATAGCATTTGTGATTGTTTTTACACCTTTAAAAAGTACAGAGTTAAACATAATGTCTGTTAAACCTTTAATTGGAACTCCAGACTACCTAGCACGACCCAGTTAAAAGGCTTCTTTACTAACGCATGAAGCTCTAGAAGGTCGGATACCTCAGAAATTTCAACAATGCTATATTTTTCACTGATAGATGTATACTTATTCAAGGTTATGTATTCTATGTGACCTAATATATAGTTTATGTACTTTATTTAACCTAGATATTCAAATTATATGCGTATAATTAAAAATAAATTATACACTAAGGTAATTTTTTCATAATTGACATAAAAGTATAGTTTGATATTCGATTATCTACCATATTTTGACTCTTAAAAAATGTAAAAGTCGGATAAAAAGTGAAAAATTCATACCTTTGTTACACACATTATGAAATCTGGAAAAAAAAAGTATATAATGAAGTTACATAAAAAATAATAAATCATTTCGCATTCGAAACTGAGTGGTGGTACTGGATACAAATATTCATCTAATCTCTCGGATTGACCCGACAACTTTGTAAATCATATCGCTTCCGGTTTCCTCTCATCGAAAACGCTTTTGTTGATTTAAAAAATATATGACTGAAACAAACTAATAAAAAATAAGTGTAAGAGAGTGTTTTATTATTTATGAGAGATGTGGGAATTTACTGTGTGTATACACACGCACGCTGTTCAAGTGTACGTGTGCTTGTACAGTCGGTAACAAAAGTGTCCGAACACTAGCGAAAATTCCTATGTAAAAAAGTACACTTCATGCGGTTTTGTTAAATAAATATTTGTCGAATCCAGTTCTTAGTCAGTGTAAGAACATAATTCGATAAGGATTTATTTAACAAAACAGTATGAAGTGTACATTTTTACATAGGAATTCTCGCTAGTGTTCGGACACTTTTGTTACCGACAGTAAAATTAGTTTTTCTGTCTCCTACAGATTTTATTAGTTTCGCTTCCCTTGCAAAGGTTTATTTAGGATTTATTTCTTTTCCTACAAATAAAATAAAATGTTTAAAAAAAAAAATAGAAATGATGTAAGATTTTACGTTCTCGATTTTTACTGTAATATGGATTTGTTTTATACACTTGTAAATTTTACTTTTCACGAGTTACAACTAAAACTATATCCCACAGTATGAGAAAGTGCTTAATCATACATTATTCCAGGTGGCTAGTGATGACGCTTTTAAACTGTCTAAAATCAATTGCTTTTGAATATAATAATAAGATGAGCAGGCTTAAAGATACTCTTTAAAAGATACTGTAAAAATAAAGCTAGATATAAAGATAAAGCTGGAATATAAATATAAAGCTAAAGCTATATATAAAAAAGATACTATAAAGCTTAAAGATACTCTTTAAAAGATCATTATACATATAAATTTGATACGTATATTTAATGGAATAATATGTACTTCATTTTAACCCTTTAATGCCCATATTGCTTCTACAAAAGTCATATTTTGGAGCAGATTTGGCACCACTAATGTACGAATAATAGTTTTTCTTTTATTTAATTGCAAAAAAAAAATAAATAAATAAAAAAATAAAAATAAAAACTATATGAAAACATTAGCGAAAAAGCTGCTCTAGAATATGTTTCCTGTATGGTAGCTATGTGATACAATGCGTGTTAAAATTCTTACTTTAGTGCTTTATACTGTCATTTCATTGTCCAGATGAGTATCTAATTCTGGAGTCGGTCGGTCAAATAAGATAAAATATATTGCATTGTGCAGTGTTGATATCGATACCGATACCGTTTCAAACGCATGATGATGGCTGATCTCGTAATAGAAAAGAGGTTCAATAGATACCGATGGAGATTTTTGATTATCGAGAATCGAAAACTTTAGATAGTATAAACATATATGTCCTGAATATCTTCATTTTAATGCTTAGTCATAATACATTTTTTCCAATGAATTTTGTATTTGACTATTTCTGTGTTATAATGAAATTTCCCTCCATACACGAAGTTTAAATCAAAAACATATTTTAAAAGAAAATAAAACTTAAAACTAAGCCTATTTTTTTTTTTCTCAGTAATAGATATAAAACTCTATAGAAAACAAGATTTAATTTAGCAAATCAGGACACTTTTAGTCAATTTTCTATATAAAAGCATACGGTAACTGTGTTGTATTTTTTAGCAACGGTTACTATATCCATTTCTTAAAATCTCTTTATTATAGCGTCACTATAGGACAACCTTGGCGGTTTTAAAATTTTTTTTGTCATTTTGGCGATGAATTAAATTGACTATCACAATTGTTTACGTAAAGTCCTTGGCGAGAAAATGTCTGAGCTACTTCATTGTAAAAATTTCGAATTTCGCCAAGGGTGTCCTAGACTATAGCTGTTCCATTTCTTTCACATGTTTCCTGAATTTTATTTTAAATATATTTTTGAACTTGATGCGGGTGGTAAAAAAGGAAAAACATTTTATAGTTGGTCTAAATATACAAAAAGCGTTAAAAAAATATGCCTTGTCCCTCAATTTAAATAAAAGAAAAATGTTACGCGTTCTGTTTACTTTTTTTCTCTCTCTCTCTCTTTTTCCCGACATAAAAAAAAAAAAAAAGAAAACACACCACTTTATATAAAAAAGAAAAGAAAAAAAAAGAGAAAGAAAGAAAGATAAGAGAAAGGAATGCATATATATATATATATTCCCCTTGTCATCAACTTGTTTTTCCTTCTAATTAATTTTACAGTTAAAATGAGGATTTTATTTAATATCTTTTGAACCAAATTTTGGATTGGAGAAAGAAATACGACGTTAGATAGATTTCGTCCTAATTAATCAGTGTACCAATTTTAGTGAAAATCGGTTGAACAGTGTAGCTTTGTATAGCGAATTAAAACTGGGCAAAATTAAGAACTACTTCATTTAAGGTGGTTACTACAAATTTACCTAACGCAATCTGTAAACAATAGCCATTTATACTAACAACAATCAAGCTCCTGCATATAAACATATTTCAATAAAAATGAAGAATAGTTATTATTAAAATACTTTCGTTGTACATCGTATATTTTGCCTTTTAAGTTATCAAAAAAAAGAAAAATATAAACTTAATCCTGTTAAAAATGAATTTACTTTTTACTAGAAACAATCACCACCCGATTGAAAAAAAGGGAAAAATCATAAAGAAAAACCCCTCCCTCTCCCCCTCCATTTAATATTGTTATCTATAATAATGCAACGAATATTGATATAGTTAAAAGTATTGTGCACTAGCTTAAGAAATTTTATATATTAAATAATTTAATTAGCTATAATACACAAGCTGATTTTTATTTATTTATTTAATTAAATAATTTATTATTATTTTTTTTTGTGTGTGTAGAAAAAAAAAATAACAATAAGTATGTCTTACAGTTATGATAAGAAGGAATGTATGAATGAATTTTGTAGTAAATTTCATATGCTTATAATTAAGAAAAGATTTAAAAGGTATTTTTTTAAAGGTTGCAAATAACATAAAAATAGTAATACTGTACAGAGAAATGGCTTTTCTTTTTTGATTGAAAATGCATTATATAAACACAATCTATATTAATAAAACAATACTTTTGTTTGTAAATTTGTCAGAATCAAAAAATTTCGCGATATCTTCACGTTTCATACATCGTGAAAGCCAAAAATGACTGTAACGCTATGTCTGTAACGCTATTTTTCACCGGGTATCACCTGAGAACGGCTGGACGGAATTCAACGACACTAGGCAGAAATTTAAGTCTTTACCCAACTTAAAATTATATTTATCAACTTTTGAGAAATTCCCTTCTGTTCTCCCCCAGGAGAGGGGGGGGGGGAGAAGGAAAAAGCACGCTTTTAAGCATAACTCGGCTCCAAATTACTTCAGTGTGAAGAAATTGAGCATGGCAAGACTAGATTTGAGTACAAATAAAATGTTATCTGTAATTTGAGAAATTTCGATTTTTAAGAGGAGAGAAGGGGGGGAAATCGATTTTTGGCAGGAAATTTCGCAAATTCCGGACTTTTGAGTAGAACTATACCAAAAATGGAACTATAATGTTGTAAACAGTCAAGCGTCTTCTTTGGGATATTTTCAAAAACACATTTTTGGTTTTCTGTGATTTTCGATTTTTTTTTTTTTTTTTTTTTTTTTTTTGGGGGGGGGGGGGGGGGTTACGTGGGAGCAAATTCGGGACACTTCTTTTACTGCTAAATTTAACCTTGGAAATCTATGGTAGCTGCGGTCACGATTTTTGGTGCTTGGATTATTTATATGTATCCAACACCTAAAGTAACGGGATTACTCGAAATCTCCTCCCCCTTCACCCCTGGCGGCAGGACGCAAAAAAAAAAAAAGTTTGTAAGCACAACTCGGCCCCAATTACACCACGTTGAAGAAATTGCTCATGAGGAGACTAGACTTGAGTACAAATAAGATCTTATGTGTCCTTTAGGAATTTTCTGATTCTTAATGGAAGGAGGGGAAAATCTTTTTTAGGGGGGGGGGGGATTTCGCAAATACCGCATTTTTTAGTAGAGCTCTACTAAAAATAATACAACGATATTGAAAACAGCCATGTGTCTTTTTTAGGATATTTCCAGAAACCTATTTTCGTTTTATTTTTTATTTTTTATTTTTTACTTTTTAGGATGAGGGGATTACGAGGGGGCAAATTTGAGACAACCCTTTTAGCACTAGGGAATCTATGGGATCTGCGGTCACGATATTTAGTGCATAAATTGTTTATATGTATCCGACACCTATTATAACGGGATTTTACAAATTCCCCTTACCTTACACATCTCCTTTGGGTTTGTGAGCAATAAATACGTTTTCAATCGCAACATTCTGCTCGAAATTATCTCAGTAATATTTTTTTTTATGTGTGGATTGGTTATGCGTACCGAATACGCACTATGAAAAGTGATTTCCTGAAATTTGCGATTCTCCCCCTCCCCCTTCTAAAGTTTGGGTGGAAACACGCTTTTAAGAGTAGCTCTGCTCCAAATTATATCGGGATAGCAATTTTTTGATGCTTCGATTGGCAATACATTCCCAGCACTCACACTACAAAGAAATTTTGCAAAATTACTCTCTACACCGAGGGGTAGGCGAAAAACACATTTTCAAGTTTAAATATGCTCCAAATTATCTTAGAAAAGCGGTTTATGATGTGTGGGTAGTTTATATGTATCCAACAGGTAATATAAAGAGATTTTGTAAAATTATACACCCTTCCTTCTCTTTAAAAGCGGTTGGAGGCAAAAAGCACGTTTTTAAACATAACTCAGCTCCAAATTATCTCAAAAAAGCGTTTTTGTTTTTAGGTGTCGCATGGTTATGTGTATGCAACACGCTCATTTTGCGAAAATAAACAACGTTTTGCGAAATTAGCGGGGCAAAAACCTTGTCTTCACGTTTGAATTTGCTTCATATTATCTTAGAGCGGCGAATTTTTGTGTCTGGGTGTTGATTAAAAGGAACTCATTATGGACTTTGGTGGGATTTTGCGGAGCTTCGAACTTTCCCGCTGGGGATGGGGCAGTAAAAAAAAGGTAAGTTGCTCCCAAAGGCAGTGGGGACCCAGACAATTCATGGTGCGAGCGAGAAAACCTCTACCGAACATAGCGGTAACTTTAACTTAGGTTTCGACAGATTTTAATGTTTTTTTTTTTTTTTTTTTTAGATTTTATTAACCATCTGACCGCCTTTGTAAAGAGCAAAATTGCAATGTTATATTCACTGCACATTTTTTTTGTATGTATTAAATTAAGGATGTTGAGTAAAAATGTAACTGTGCACATTGCAATAATCTTTATGACTATTATAAAAGAACTTCAAACATGAAAAGTAAGCTAAAAATTCATAAATATATAATTTTGAATTATAAGTGAATTGGGGGTAAAAGAACAGCTCCGTGACCGGATATATACGTCAGCGGCGGTCAGAGGGTTAATAATGATATGGAATTTTGGGGACTCGTCTAAATATATTGTGCAGTGAAGCGGGCAAATCCTGCTAGTATTAAATAAAATTAAAAACATATCAATGAAAAAATAAAAATCAATAATACGAACAAAATCACTCCCCTCCACCCTAAAAATACTGAATATCTATAATAATAAAAGGAAAGGATTGTCTGTCTGTCTGTTCTTTTATACGTTCAGCCCCTATTGAACGCAGAAGTACAAGAATTGACATACGGATGCTCTGGAGCCTTTCCGAGGTCCTCCTCGAAACAGAATTTAAAAATTTTAATTAGTTTCGGAGATATTAATTAAAACGTTCACCCATGTCGATCGAAAAATGACCAAAAATCCTTATTGCTTAAAAAGAGGCATTCTATCAGCAGACGATTTTAACGGCTGTCTCGAACGGAAACAAAACATGTGGAAGTCATTAATGTCACATGATCTTGAACTGGGGTTAAAAATTGCAAATTTCAAAGTGCTTCAAATTTTCTTTTTCGCACACAACACTTAATATACAACCTATTCAGCACAAAACCAACCTGCAGTTAAAATTTCATCAATTTTCAATAATAAACAAAGCAGTTACATTTTAATTGCAAATTAAATTTTATTCTAACACGTAATCTATCTTTTAATAGACGATAGGAGTTTCCATAGCAACAAAATACATTTGAAGAAACTAAAAAATACTTTTTCTTTTTCTTTTTACTTCCATTACCCGACTACCGTGGTATATATAGGTTTTGGGGACCTAAAAAATATTTATTTTTCTTTTTACTTCCATTAACCGACTACCGTACATAATGGAATTAGAGATTTCACGTGATTTACAAGTTTTAGAATGTCCTGATTAGGTTTTCTTTTGTATCTCAGCTACTAATTAAGATAATTTCATAAGTAACACATTATTTGAAAGCTTTGATGATTTGGAATTGTACAGTAGATTACAGAATTTTCTACCGCCAGATATTTTAAAATTTCGATATTTCAAATTCTAATTAAATTATTTTTAATACATCATTCGAAATATATTTTAAAGTTCTTTTAAATTATCGAAAGTTTTCACCAGATTTACACGTTTTGAGGTCTCCTGAATCAGTTTTCTTTTGTATCTCAGCTACTAATTAAAATAATTTCATAAGTAATACATCATTAGAAAGCTTTTTTGATTTGGAATTGAACAGTGGAATACAGAAATTTGTACCGCCAGATGGCGCTGTAATATTTTAAAATTTCAATATCTCAATTTCTAATTATGATTAAATTAATTTTAATACATCATTCGAAAGATATTTTAAAGTTCTTCAAGTTTTCATCAGATTTACACGTTTTGAGGTCTCCAGAATCAGTTTTCTTTTATATCTCAGTTATTAATAAAAAAATTTCATAAGTAATACATCATTTGAAAGCTTTGTTGAGTTGATACACATTTTAAGGTACTTTTACATTATCGAAAATGGAATTCGAGATTTCACCCGATTGAAACGTTTTGAGGTATAGTGATTAGGTCTTTTGTATCTCAGCTACTAATTAAAATAATTTCATAAGTAATGCATCATTAGAAAGCTTTTTTGATTTGGAATCGAACAGTGGATTACAGAAATTTCTACCGCCAGATGGCGCTGTAATATTTTCAATTTTCAGATTTTCAATTTCTAATTATGATTAAATTATTTTTAATACATCATTCGAAAGATATTTTAAAGTTCTTTTATATTATCGAAAGTTTTCACCAGATTTACACGTTTTGAGGTCTCCTGAATTAGTTTTCTTTTGTATCTCAGCTACTAATTAAAATAATTTCATAAGTAATACATCATTAGAAAGCTTTTTTGATTTGGAATCGAACAGTGGAATACAGAAATTTGTACCGCCAGATGGCGCTGTAATATTTTAAAATTTCAATATTTCAATTTCTAATTATGATTAAATTATTTTTAATGCATCATTCGAAAGATATTTTAAAGTTCTTTTAAATTATCGAAAGTTTTCACCAGATTTACACGTTTTGAGGTCCCCTGAATCAGTTTTCTTTTGTATCTCAGCTATTAATTAAAATAATTTCATAAGTAATACATCATTAGAAAGCTTTTTTGATTTGGAATCGAACAGTGGAATACCGAAATATGTACCGCCAGATGGCGCTGTAATATTTTAAAATTTCAATATTTCAATTTCTAATTATGATTAAATTATTTTTAATACATCATTCGAAAGATATTTTAAAGTTATTTTAAATTATCGAAAGTTTTCACCAGACTCACACGTTTTGAGGTCCCCTGAATCAGTTTGCTTTTGTATCTCAGCTACTAATTAAAATAGTTTCATAAGTAATACATCATTAGAAAGCTTTTTTGATTTGGAATCGAACAGTGGAATACAGAAATTTGTACTGCCAGATGGCGCTGTAATATTTTAAAATTTCAATATTTCAATTTCTAATTATGATTAAATTATTTTTAATACATCATTCGAAATATATTTTAAAGTTCTTTTAAATTATCGAAAGTTTTCACCAGATTTACACGTTTTGAGGTCTCCTGAATCAGTTTTTTTTTTTGTATCTCAGTTATTAATTAAAAAAAGTTCATAAGTAATACATCATTTGAAAGCTTATTTTAGTTGATACACATTTTAAAGTACTTTTACATTATCGAAAATGGAATTCGAGATTTCACCCGATTTACACGGTTTGAGGTCTCCTGATTAGGTTTTCTTTTGTATCTCATCTACTAATTAAAATAATTTCATAAGTAATACACTATTTGAAAGCTTTGTTGATCAGGAATGGAACAATAGATAACAGAAATTTCTACCGCCAGATGGCGCTTTAATATTTTTAAATTTCAATTTTTCAAATTCTAATTATGATTAAATTATTTCTAATACATCATTCGAAAGATATTTTAAAGTTCTTTTATATTATCGAAAGTGGAATTCGAGATTTCACCTGATTTACAATTTTAAGGTGTCGTGATCAGGATTTCTTTTGCATCTCAGTTAATTGAGTATGACCGTTCAAAATTGGTATATGTAAGTTAATTAGGAGGGCCTGGAAGGGTGGGGAAGGAATAGGCGCGCAGCACGCATGGGTTTGGGACCCGGTGCGAATTTTTACCCGATGATGAAAGATTTTTTTTTAATTTTACTTTCTTAATAATAAAAGTTTGAGTTGAGAAGGAATATGCGTGTACAGCGCACGTATATCCTCAAACGTGCGCGCGCAGGGCGCATGGGTCTGCGCTGCCGAAGGCAGTGGGGTCCCGGGGTGAGTTTTTACCCGATGCTAAATGATATATTTTTTAATTCCTTTTCTTAAGAATGAAAGTTTATGAGTAATAACATGGAATTTTGAGAATTCATAAGGATGGTGAAGGAATACGTGCGCGCAGCCCACGGGTCTACGCTGCCGAAGGCAGTGGGGACCCGGTGCGACATTTTTCCCGATCAGAATTTTTATTCCTCTTTTTTTATCACATGATAAAAAATAATGCAATTTTGAGAATTCATTAATTATTGTGATTAATTTAAAAATAGTGACCAGCGAAGCGGGCGTAGCCTGCTAGTTGAGAATAATTAAAAATATTAAAGAATATATATTGCTGTATATTTAGAGAATCAAGAGAAACAAAGGGTTACCGAAAGACCATGATTATGGGCATGATTATGACCATGACTATGTTTTACTTTTTTCTCTGTATAATATTGTAGAATGTATATTCCTGAATTTTGAAAAATTTAGCAAAAGCAAACGTTTACTGAATGACCATGATTATGAGCAATAATGTTTCCTTTTTTTTTCGTGTATAATATTGTAGAATATATATTGCTGAAAATTGAGAAAGTCAGCAGAAATAAACGTTTACTGAACGACCATGATTACGAACAATATATATATATATTCTGATAATTCTTGAATGAGACTTTAAAACTATTGAAAGAGAAAAAACAATACTAATATTTTTGACATTTTTCTATTTAAATGAATTAAAAATTTATTGCTTGCAATGTTTCTTTTTTATTGTACTTTACGCATGCATATTTAAACAAATACGATTTAATACTTAGCAGAATATCTATTTGTTGTGAGATAAAAGAATATTATCATTTTAAAATTCATTCCACCTAATCTTTTTTCTGAATTTATAAAAAAAAAAAGAATGGAAACCTTAAAAATTTTGTTTTTATTGATTCTTCTTAGAAGGGGGAAAAAAAACTGAAACAGAAAATTCTCATACTAAACGGATAAAAATATACGCTATCATAATCCTTTTCAAAGCTTATTATATCATCCAGGAATATTCTAATACTTTAGTGCGCTTACTCGCAA
Organism: Salticus scenicus; assembly: GCA_963930645.1. Classification (NCBI taxonomy): domain Eukaryota; kingdom Metazoa; phylum Arthropoda; class Arachnida; order Araneae; family Salticidae; genus Salticus; species Salticus scenicus. Next base: position 80,463,900 of record OZ005657.1, on the reverse strand, counting down.
CAGTATTGATTTAAAATTATTTGTTTAAAATTATTGTTTACTTGTAAAATTGCGTTTCTAAACTGACAAAAAATTAATTTAATTTCGAATTTGATGCATATTCATTTCAGTCGATTTTGTTAATTAATACTCTTTCATATATCTATTTTTTCTCCTTTGTTTGCTATAAATAACTTTTAAAAAACGATAATTTTTAAATCTAAAGTTTATAATCATATCAATAAATAATTTTTAAATGCAATATTTCGTTCAATCATTTATTAAAAATGTTCATTTACTAATATACTAGCAGGCTACGCCCGCTTCGCTGGCCACTATATTTAAATGAATCTCCAAAAGAATTGGATCATTATTTATTTTTCACATCACATTATAAATAAAAACAAAAATAATTGCATTGGAATCGCTCTAGACCTCGCATCGGGTACTCGCTGACTACGGAAGCTCTGCAGGCAGTGGGAACCTGCTCCCGATGCCCGCACTTTATCGGGAGCAAGTTCCCACTGCCTGCAGAAATCTCTTTCCTATGTATTTCAATATGGGTATTTATTGACGATAGGTGGGTCTGCCATTATTTAAGAACTACGATTTTAAAGATAACTGTATCTCAGCGTCTATTAAATATTTTAGTTTTTGAACCAAGTATTTTATTGCTCATGCTATTTACACTGTATTACAATTTTATTCCGACCAATGTAATGAAATAAAATAAAAAGTAGATTTTCTTTTAGAAGGAATTAAATACATAAAAAATAAATAAATTCCAATCAGTTTAATCCTTTCTACTATATACTACCATTATTTCCTGACAAATACTATAAATTATAAAAAAAAAAAAAAAACTTTTAAAGAAATTAAATTAACAAATGAAAAATAATTGTTGTTATACTACAAAAATTATACATAAACATAACTGTTATAAATACGTTTTTAAATTTTAAATTTAATATATTTAATTTTTTCTACTGCATTACCATTTTATTTTCAATAAATATAATAAATTAAAAAGAGAAAAAAGATTCGCCCTCAAATAAATGTATTAAATAAAAAATAAATTGCATAATATAGCCGTTGCTAAGATACGCAGACGATTACAATTGAAGAATAAATTCATGAAAAATGAAACATAAAAGCCAATGTTTAAAATCGAAAAAACATTAATTTAAAAAATTCAAATTCAAAATTCGAAAAAATCTCGATGAGGTGCACACCTGTAGGGTCCCAGGTACCTATATGCCAAATTTGGAAGCTCTGCGATCAGTAGTGTGTTAGTATTGTTCATGTTTAGATAAATGTATTTATTTTCCTGTTGGAAAAAAAAATAAACTCGTATTTTTTTTTTTTTTTTTTTTTTTTTTTTTTTTTTGGCAACAATTAAATTATGGATTAAATTTAAATGGCTAATTTTTTGCTATTATTAGCTTATTATTTTCATATTTTTATTAATTAAAAGAAAACTAAACAGAAATTCGAAATTCTGACTTCGATGTGCGCAATGATCCTTCGGGGGGCATCTTTGTGTTAAATCTCGTGACTGTCCGAGCTACCGTTTTCGAGAACAGTGAAATATACATACAAATATTGCTCACTTAATAGTATAAGATTAATACTGAACTGCCTGCAGTTTATTTAGTGTAATAATTGAAACAGATTTTCAGCAGAATCGATTTTTAATATTTTCTCGATTAATTTATAATTTAGATAAACGATAAAGTCTATTTCAAATATGAGGCAATATATTCAAATCGGTAAATTCAGTAATTGTAAATCAATATAAAATACGATATTCTAATCCTTCACAGAATCAATTAATAATGATATTGCAAAACTTTAGTTATCTAGTCCTAAAATAATACCTTTAGTTAAATATTTTAAACGTATAATACTCAGATAAATATAGTATTTAAAAAACGTTAGTTTTAATATATACAGAAGTTAATATATACTCTAATAAGTGAAACTCAATTTTTATTAATTTGTAAGTAGTCTTTAAATAGTCATTCTCCATTTGTTTGCTTTAAACTGTTTCAGCCAGTATTTTTACATGCAACGATATATATACATACCTGCCAACATTCTAATTAATATTCCGTAGTACTGTTAACCTCGCCTTCTTTTTCACACTAGTATATTTTTGTAGTATTTTGTTTCTTATTTAATTGTAATTACATTTGCGGAATATTACTCTAAAAATTTACTGGTGTGAAAAAAAGGGCGTTACTAGCGACACTAAGGAATATTAATGAGCATGTTGGCAAGTGTGTATATGTATATATACCCAATTATTATTTCTGTGGTCCTTTATTTACTTTCTCCGTCATTAAGCTTAATGGTCCTTTTTATTATTATTATTCATGTCGGCGTAAGTAATTTAAATTGTTGTTAATAACTAATATGACACATATTAGTTATTAATCTGTATCGCAACATTTTTGTGTCAGTCTTACCTATATGTTACAATCGGTTCTATTTTTATTGTGTTGGTATTGTTTTGTATCTATTAATTGCTAAATATTAAGGTTAAATTTTATTACGATAACTATCATATATATATATATATATATTATATATATATATATGTATAATAATAATAAAAGAAAGAAAGAACAATTATTAAAGAAATTAATAAATCTGTTAAAAAGAAAAGAAAAGAAAAACAGACTTACAACAATTTTAAACTTTACCACCTCGAAAGAAAAGTTTTCAGAATTTAAAACTTTAAACGTTTCAAAACTCCCATTTTAAAATTCACACAAAATAATTTATTTCTTTAATCTCTATTTAAAAGAGAGAAAATTCTAACCTCAATTTCACTATTATATAAACATACATTTAGAAAAACAATTCTAATTAATTCTGATTTCCGGGAATTTTTTTTTAGAAATAGAATCCTTCAACTGATAAAATGTACACTGTTTTAATTGTTTTTAAACTTTAATTTTTCGCCTGTAACTATTTCAATACATAAAGATTTTAAGTACACTTTTAAAATTTTATTTATTTGTTTTAACATTTTTCAACTGTGACATAAATTTTTCCACTGTCATAGCTGAGACTCATTCAGTTTAATCGATTTCTATTAAATTCTTAATAAGTTTCTGATTTCTAGAAAGATTTTAGAAATAGTAAATTGTTCAACTGATAAAATATACTATTTTAATTGTTTTCAACCTTTATTTCATCGTCAAGAAATATTTCAAACTAATTCTCTTTACACATACAGATTGTAAGTATACATTTAAAATCATTTATTTGTTAAAACATGGTTCAACCGTGACAGAAATTTATCCACTGTGATAACTGAGGCTCATTCAGCACAATCGATTTCTATTAATTTCAAAATAAGTTTCTAATTTCCGAGATAGTCTCTTTGTTTGCACAGTGAACCTCGGTAAAAATCAATATTTTATTTTCAATTTTTGCGGGGTCTGCATTTGTTAGAGGCAGCAAAAATTGTATATTCAGCGTTAAATAAGAAAGATAAAGAGTATCTGATAAAGGGACCATTTTCTTACAAAATTTGTACTTAAAATATCTTTTGAGTATGACCTGGTTTTAACCTTTCTTTTCTAAGATCAAGGAAAAAAATATTTAAAATGATATCATCTCTAAGCTATTAAATATTTTTAGAAATAACTGCTTAATTACGTTAGAAAAAATATAACTAAAGCCTTTTAGCCAATAAACTAGAGATTATGTAACAAAGTAACTCACAAAGTAAAAAATTCGATAGCTTTTCTAAAATTATAATCTTTAAAAATATTTGTGTATGTAAAAAAGAATAAATATTATAATAATAAATTAGATAAATATATATATCTTGCTATAAAATTTTATTTGTGGACAAAGGAGGTAAAAATTAAACAAATTTGGATTCTTGTTTTAGTTTTTATAAGCTATCTGTTATCGAAATGATAAGAGGATTTTGGTCATAACTTTTGCACGCGAAAAATTTCTTATTAAACAAACAAATTTTTAGTGCCTGAATGTACTTAGAGTCTTATTAAGAAAAATAAAACATCAAAACTTCTTCACATAGTAAAATTTCATTTCTACGTTTTTTGATTTGAAATTTTATATTGTATAACTTGAAGCTGTACATCCCGGTCTAATTAGCCGTAGTGTGAAAAAATAACCGTTAAGTGACCAACCAGGCGAAATATCACCCGATATTATATCACTGCTGATATATATATATATATATATATATATATATATATATATATATATATATATATATATATATATATATATACATATATAGTGTAAAAGAGTAAACAATATTTTAAGAATGTAATTGGTAAATTAAATTTTTACTAAGAAAAGTTTATTGATTTTAAATAAAATTCCAGATAATAAATTCACCGATTTACTTGACATTTTAAATTTTTATCATGAAAATTGAAAACACATCACACATTTACTAAAGTTATTAAGAAGAATTACAACTTTTAATAAATTATTAAAACGTTGTTTTATACACATAAAAGCCAGGTTGTAAATATCCAATTCTGTAATAATTCAGTAATTGAGTTTTAGATTCCTTTAGTGACAATTTTATTTTTAATTTAAATTGATCTTTTATTATAAAATTTACATTGTCTTATGAAAAATTTTTTACTTCGAAATAAACATATAATATACGAAGTAAAACTTTTTTAAAGATAACGGTTTTCATCAAATGAAAATTGACCGTTCACACTGAAACCATACTATACTTTTCCATAAATGGCCGGATACATTCGATTATTTTGTTAATATTTTTGTTCGATTATTTTGTTTTCGGATATTTTGTTAAATATGTAGAAAGAATTTTGGCGAATTATCCTGAAACTTGGAACATGTAAAGAACATGTTTTACAACATATATTTCAGCGAAAGTTTTGCTTCCAAAGCAAAAAGGAAATCAGTAAAAAAGTAAAGAAAAAATAATATGTTTGGGTTCACTCTGTAAAAAGTAATGCATGAAATGGATATAACATGTGATTACGAGGTTTCTTCTTATTATATGCATTATTTTATATGAGACAGGCACGTATATTAATGGATATATAAAAGTTTCTTTAAAAAATTGAAAAAAAAAAAATAATAATTACTTAGTTATCCGCAGAATATTACTAAAAGCTTATATTTATCTGTAACCTCGACATAAAAACTGCCGATTTTTTTTTTTTTTTTTTTTTTTTTTTTTTTTAAGGAAGGTTGCAATAATACGAAAGCCACATATTAGGTATTTTCTTCGTAACACCATGAATTCAATATTTTTTATTTTTTATTTTTTTTTTTTTTTTAATACTGTGTAACGCAGAAGTGAACAAAACCCAAGTGAATGTAAATTTTATTTGTGTAATTTATTACAAAATCATAATATTAACACTAATAATTGGTATTCAACTCATTTTTGTATATCGTCAAAAACATTCACATGCTGTAGGGTAAGTGCATCAGTGATTGACACTTTTAGAGCAATCTCTGATGTTTTTAATGTTCTAGTCATCAGCAAATATTTTTTAGAAATCTTAAGTTAGTACATATGGTATGAAAGACATCCAGAACCACATATATGTTAAAATACATACATTTGATAACAATTATTATTTTTTTTTATGAATTTTTATTTGACACCCACTCAATGTTCCAATAATTGACACTGCCAGTTTTTCATTTTATCAGTAATTGGCACCCTATGTTCCAGTGTTTGACACTGCTAGTTATTCATTTTACCAGTTATTAGCACCTTATGCTCCAGTGTTTGCCATAAAATGTTAAAATTCTTATAAGTAAAATATATGATTTTATTATTGTTCTTATTTATTAATTATTTCTGGATAGATGTCAATTACTGGAACATGCCAATCACTGGAGAACCTACCCTAAAAACAAACAAACAAACAAAAAAAAAAACTTATTTCAAATTACGGGGCTTCAAAAATAACGGTAGAGCTCCATAAAATTACTTTTATTTTTCCGTTGTAAGAAGGAGTTTTATTGGTAAAATTCATTGGGAAAATGGGTGAAGTTTAAATCTACGGGTTTTACCATTTCAACAAGAAAAATGCAAATTTCCCATACAAGAAATTGTAAAATTTTCAAGCACTTTTTTTTTTTTTTTTTTTTTTTTTTTACGAAGTTGGTGATGTATAAAGAGGTTTTTAAATTGTTTTGAATAAAACGTCGGAAATGTCGTGTTGTTTTGAAGCTAAAATACATTGAAATATATTTAAATTTATTAAGCTATTTAGTTGATGTTTAATGCAATAATTTATTTATTTATTAACTTTCGATTAATGAACATTGCTTTTAGTAAGGTTGATTATTTTATTAAAAAAAAAAGCAGCATTAAACATTAAATCTTCTTCATTACATGTTAGCAACAGACCAATACTAATCAAGAATTTTGGTTATGCCGTATTTATATAAAGATATATTTTACACCCATTTATAAGCACGACAAAATTTCAGATAAAATGTTGTTGTCATTATATATTAATAAATACTAAATGCCCGTTGATAAATCATTAAATACATATTTAGTTTAATTCAAACTGTTTTCTAATTTTTTAATATTGATAACTAGAAAAATCATTTTTACAATCAAAACATTATGCAATTCATATTTTGATATCTTCAAATATGTGCAAATCTTTTGATAAGCAAAATAAATCTATTGATATCTTTTCATTCAAGAATTACAAAAATGCTTATTTTAATTTTTAAAATGTTCAAGTTTGTGAGTGATATTTATCATAATACCATTCAAAAATTTTCCAAGAATTAAATAAATAAAATAAATTAGTTTTAAAAAGAATTAAGCTTGTGAATAATATTCATCGTAATATTGTCAGTAAATGTTAATGATCAGTATAAAGTTTTTTTCTCTGTAGCAATTAAGAAAATGATTTTTTTTTTTTTTTTTTTTTTTTTTTTGGGGGGGGGGGGGGGTACACTAATCTTTCTTTTCTTCTGATAAAATAAGTTATTTTATAATTATGTTTTAAAGTAGAAATACTTAACTATTGCAGGAAACTTGAATTCATTTCACGATTTTTGCGTGCGTATGAGACTGTCCTCAAATATAGTACACATATACTCTTTCACTATTTCATTCAAAAATTATATAAACAATTCTTTATTATTATTTAGAAAAAAGGTTACCAAAAAAAAAGAATTATGTTAATAAAGTTCATGAAAATTTACTTTAATAAAAGTCAAATTTTCATTTTATAAAGTTACTTTTTTTAAGCCCATTGACTGAATGATATAAATAAAAATGACGTTTTTTATTACCATAAATATATGCTCTTATACGTAAAAATAAGAAAGAAAAAGGGGGAAAAAATCTAGAAAATTGTAGTATTTTCTTAATGTAGTTACTTTTGAACTCCCATGTCAGCTTTTTCCAGAAATTATGCTATAAATAAATTCAGTTTCTTGCAGTGAATTCATTCCTTAGTCTTTTTCAATGGTGAAAACGTCTAAGGGTTCTCAAAACAATCAAAAGCTCCAGGTAATATTTCATCCAAGGACTAGAAAATATGCTTATTTCTCTTTAGTAGTGTTCATACCCAAAAATAAGATCCTAATGTTATCTTTAAGGGGATGGTGAACATTATAAAACTCCTTTATATATTACCGTCTTGAAATCAGGAAAAAATCACGTACATATACATTAAAATATAGTAATATTAAGTATATTATTTTTTTTCTCCAAAATAAATGAAATTCAAAAAGTAAAATTTAAATTTTAAATTATTTTGTAAAAAATTTAAATACTCCCTCCTTACTAATTTTAGGTTAAATAATATATATATATATATATATATATATATATATATATATATATACAGTCGGTAACAAAAGTGTCCGAACACTAGCAAAAATTCCTATGTAAAAAAAGTACACTTCTTACGGTTTTGTTAAATAAATCCTTATCGAATCATGTTCTTACACTGACTAAGAACAGGATTCGAAAAGGATTTATTTAACAAAAACGTATGAAGTGTACTTGTTTTACATAGAAATTTTTGCTAGTGTTCGGACACTTTTGTTACCGACTGTATATATATATATATATATATAGTAATAACACCTTATAGACATTCATAAATATCTGTTGATAAATTTCAGTTTTTCTCTTAATGTACCCTTCAATGCATGGTGATTCATACATGAATCATACAAATTTTTATTGAATTTAGCTTTAAAAATATTATAAAACAGACAGTTTACTGGGCTGATTTTTCTCTTAATATATCCGAATCAATGTTTAACTGTTCTTTTCTTTAGTACATGACAGCATTAAACAGCCATGATCTCAGAATTGCAGTCAAGAGCTCAGAATTTATTTTTATTTTTTTTCAGTGGTCAGGCTAGATTTGTGTAATTCATAAATTCGATATTGGAGACTTAAAAATTTTACTCTGAATAACTGACGGTATGTATTTTTCATTTCTATGTTAAGATTTAACCACAGAATTGTTTTAAAATGAATTATTTAAATTTTTCTGTCTGATTCGTTTATGCATCACTATGCATTGATGATTAGACTTCACTCTATAGTACAGTATGATGGATGTATGAATCAGATTAAAATTTGGAGTGGATTTTTAATTATAAGACTACGTACTACCTTTCATTTCATACCGATTTTTATATCAACAATACCCACTCAATATTTTCATGCATTGTTGTTAATTTGAGACATAAAATATTAATTTTATGTATCCAATTATGTAGGTATATTGTTTGCTAGTATTGAAAATTCCTATGATTTTTTATTATTTCTGTTTATTCAGTGAGTAATTGTTTTCAAACCATTTACAATTGATGCATACTGTGAATTGCATAATTTTCCTCAACCGTTTAAACCTGAATTTCAAAATTATTTCACTAATAGTTCGTTTGATAGAATTTCAGTTTAAAATTAAACAGATTTTTTTTTCTTTTCTTTTTAAATGGGGGAACTTGGTAGAAGAGCGAGAAAAAAATATTTGGCAGGCAAAGAAATAAAGGAAGTGTGGGACAACCTGCCCTCTGATAGAGAAGATAATTTAGAATTTCTGGAAAATGATGATAACAATGATCCGTCATTCAGTAAAGAAAATACCGAATGATCGAAAAGTCACAGAAAAAAAAAAAAAAAAAAATATTATTCAAAAAATACTGACAGTATCTCTATGCTTTTTTCACTGAAATCTTCAGAAAAACATATGATTTTTTTTTTTTTATATATACATATAAGAAAAAACCTTAGTTACATTTTTCGCTAACATATCTCGCTGTATTCATATTACCCTCTCACATTTTAAACAGATAAGCTTGCTCAAATGACGCCATATCGCGAATTCTGAAGCTTTTATAGTAGAATGCCCGATTGCGTAACACCTGACGGTCATTATAATAAGTGACGGCTGTCACATTGAACATTCATAGTCCTAGCTACGTTGTTAAAGGTACTATACCACTGTAAAAAAAAAAAAAAGAAAAAAAAAATGCAATTAAGGCGTCACCTGGTGTAGGACATTTAGACTGATTTTTCAATAAATCTTTTGTTACCTAGAAAAATTAAATGTTTTTCTGTGTATTTCAGTGAAAACGACATAGTACTAGGGCCAATACTTTCTAAATAATTTTTGTTTTATTACTTTCTTCTATATTCAATAGAAGAAAGTATTGGAATCGTAAAAATTTTCGACCTCGGGTTTTTGATGGATTTACACGTTTTGAGAGCTGTAGAACACGATTTGACCATTTTTAGAAAATGTCTGTCTGTCTGTCTCTCTCTCTCTCTGTGTGTGTGTGAGAGACAAAATTTTTTGGCAACTGTATCTCAGGAACTACTTCACAGAATTTCATACAAATTGGTATGTAGTTGCACCTTGACATAAATTAGTGCCTATCAACTTTTGATAAAAATTGTCTTACAGGTTGCGTTGCCATCCCGATTTTTCTAAATTTTTAACATGGTGATATAAGACAAAATTTTGTATAAATGTGCATAAAGAGAATTATTTTTTAGTAATCTTTATGAAATTTACAAGAATTATTTATAATAGAGATAGTCAACTGGGAAAATTTTTTTGTATGCGTAGGAGCCTCGCCAACCCCCCTGGGGGAAAGTCCCCCCTCGAGGGGAGTAAATTTTCAAGATGGGTATCTTTCGAAAGGTCTCGTCAATACCTTTAAAACGAATGGTTGAACTATAAATCTGTGATAATTTAAAATAAAGCTATCGATTTTTCTTACTTTGAACGAAAAAAACTTTGAAAAAAAAATCGTATTTTTATTTATTTATTTATTTATTTTATTAAATATTTTTACTGAGTGAATTTGTATAGGAAAATATAGTAGAAAGTCATGTGGTGGCCACAATATACTAGTTTTTTCTGTGGCTTTTGGATCGCCCTGTATTATTAAGTATTTAATTTCTAAGCATGGAAGACCAAGAGCAGTCTTTTACAAATTATTACAATGTGAAAAGACAGAGGTGCCCTGCATCATAGATTCCTCCAATCTACATCAGACAGGATAAATTTGAACATAAGGAGCGAAAATCGCACTCGTTGTAAAGTGTCAAATTGTAAATTCTAAACATTTATTGGATGTGAAAAATGTGCTGTAGCATTATGTGTAAATAAGATAGAAATTGTTTCAAAAAATTTTATACAACATAAATTTCACAATAATTGTATATGTATAAAATATTTGATAGGGTATTTTTATTTAAAATTTCATCACAATTAAAATTTTTATAAAGTCTGAACATGATTAATTAGAATAAAGCTTCAATAAAATTTTAATTAAAGTCAATATCTTTTAAAAACATTAAATAAATAAGCATCTTATGCTAGTATTCATTAATTATATTACTGTAAATGATTTTTTAATGTGGTTTATATTTTAGTGCTAAATGCATGACGATACATACATGCATCAAACATAAAAATTAAAAAAATATTCAATAAAAAATATTCAATAACTTTTTAAATATTTTTCCATGTTTATTTAAGTTATGATGAAGAGAAAAATTGTTTGGCTAAAACATAAAAAATCCTCCATTGAAGAGTTAAGACATTAAATCACAATTTTAAGTTTTGAAAAAACCTGAAATTTATAAAATTTCACTATTCAAACATAAAAACCTCCCTTAAGAATTGACTTATATATGTGTTCTTAATGTAAAACCCAAATATTTGAACAGTGATAATGTGAAATTAAGGAGAAAAAATAAGCAGGAGCATTAAAAAAAAAAAAAAAAAAAAAAAAACTTTCAGAAAAAATTACAATTTTTAATTTCACTTTTTAAATTTTTAGTTTCGAATTTTTTTTTAATATACTTAATGTTATTACATACACTATCTACCAATAAGTACGTGGACACAGTCGAATTTAGATGATTTCTCAAATATCTAAGAAAGTTCTTTAGGAGTCATCTTGAAACATTGGTAGAGTACAGAACATGTTATATGTCATATATTTCAGCAAGAGTTGTGTGCAAAAGGAAAAGGTTATTACAAGTGTAGTAAAAGTGTTATTACATACACTATCTACCAATAAGTACGTGGACACAGTCGAATTTAGATGATTTCTCAAATATCTAAGAAAGTTCTTTAGGAATCATCCTGAAACATTGGTAGAGTACAGAACATATTATATGTCATATATTTCAGCAAGAGTTGTGTGCAAAAGAAAAAGGGGACCAGTAAGAAAATAAACAAAAACCAAAATATTTTGGATTACCCTGTAAAAAATAATGCTTTGAATTCGTTTTAGCAGTAGCATTTGATTATGTGGATTTTTCTCATTCACTGTATAATTTTTTGTGAGGCTACCAAGTATGTTCATGGAGATAAATCGTTTTTTTTTAATTGAAAAAAAAAAAAAAAAAACTTTTATTCTTTTAATTTTAACGCGCAGTGAATTAGACACAGTGCAAAGCCATTTTTAGGAAATTTGGCATACTAATTTACACACAGATTACTGCAATCAGAATACAAAAATGTTTAATATCTTACGAAAGATGAGCATTTTTACTAAATAATTTTTAATTACGCATGCGCTAGCTTAAAAAAAAAAAAAAAAAAAGAAATCACTTACATGTTATAATAGCCAAAAGTATTAAGCAACTAATGCGAAAGCCCCAAACAATTATCGTGTAAATTCAAAAAGTTATGGGAGATAGAATGAACAGAATTTCAGTACTTCTTAAAAAAAAAAAAAAAAGATAATAGGGTTTTTTTTTTCAATATTTTTTTAAGATCAGTGAACACTTTATTACCATTGAAAATTCACTGAATCAAAATAAAAATGTGAGTAAAACCCCTTATAGTTTAGTTTTTCTTTCGACATAGCTGAAATTCTGTTCATTCCATCTTTCATAACTTTTTTAATTTACCCGACATTTGGTTGGGGTTTTCGTATAAGTTGCCAATATTTTTGGCTATTAAATTATGCAAATGAATTTTTTAAAAGCCAGCGCATAAGTTGTTGAAAATTATTTAGCAAAAATGCTCATATTTCGTAAGATATTGAACATTTTTGCATTCTGATTGCAGTATGCTGTGTCTAATGTAGTATGCAAAATTTTCTAAAAATACTTCTGCACTGGGATGCAATTTTAAATTTATTTGCAACTTCTGCAATTTTAAAAGTGGATTTTTTTTTTCAGTTTGTTAAAAAATCTTTATATCTTCATGAATATATGTGGCAGACTCATAAAAATTTATATAGATAATAATAATAATAATAATAATAATAATAAAGGTCTCTATAATTACATGCTACAGTGAAAACACATTTAAAGCATTATTTTTTACAAAACACTTCGTTCTTTGTTTGATTTTTTTACTGGTCCCTTTTTCCTCTTCATTATACAACTTTTGCCAAAACAAATGAGGTGATACATGTTCTTTACACCACCAAAGTTTCAAAATGATTCCTAAAGATCTTCTTTAGATATTTGACAAAACGCCTAAATTCGAAAGTGTACAGTCCCATCAGCGGCCGAGCGGTTCTGCGCTGAAAGCTAGTAGACGTGGAGGTTCGATCTCAGGTTGTACTCGTCGGCATAGCCGTTCGGTGTTTTTCGTGGTTTTTTCCGAAACTTGTGTAAATACGGGGTAGGACCCCTTAGAAAGACCTCCACGGGAGGCACTCCCCCTGAAGACTAGGACCCTAGGGCAGTCAATTGGGCCTTATTCCCAAATACCAACACCATTGAATGTGTCTAAATACTTATTCATAGATAGTGTATTTTATTGCATATAAATTCAAAAATTTTTAAGACCGCAATTTACTAAAGAAATTTATAATGTCCATCGTCCCTTTAAATTACCGATCAAACAGCCCTAATATAATTTTTAGTATATACAAACAAATTTCTGTGTAGTAATCTATGCGATTTTAAAATTTAAACAATTTATTGCATACGTAAAATATTTACCGTGCAGTATGAAAAACAATTATCTTGGGAAAAAAAAATTAATGCATCTTCTTTGAGATTATATTTCAATTTTTATTATACTATTACCGAGAATAATAATTGTAAGCAATTTCTGTTACCTGGATTTTTTACTTTTTCATAATCTATAAAAACATGTAAAAAGTCTCGGAATAAATGAAACCTCCAGGTGATCTTTCATATAAGAACTGTGAAAGATGCTGATTTCTTTCAATTAACATTTTTTACTTGAAAATAAGTTTTATTTTTCTTTTTATGTTATCTATAAAATCCTCAACTAACTTTAGTTTTTAGCACACACGTAGATACATAACTATATTTATATCACTAGCAGCTTTAAAACCATGAAAATTTAAAAATTAAAACAAGTTTTAATATCAAATTTCACAGATAGATGCTTCTAGTGAAAATAAAAATAACTTTAATAAATCTTTTTTTAGAAACTTCTCTTTCATTTCTTGATTTTTTAAGTAACATAAAAATGTTGAAGAAACCAAAAGATAATTGAAATCTCTGGGTAACAATCGATTTAAAATATTTCAATTACATGTATTACTTTTAGAAAAAGAATAATAAAATTCAGATTTATGTTTAAGTCAACTTTAAAATTCATTTAAAAAATGTGCATTGATTTTCTTTACATGATAGTGACTCTTAGCACGATAAAAATAACTAAAAGAATAAAATACTTACACTACTGAATAAAAAAATTTCATTTTGGTAAGGAGGTTTAATACCTCTTTTAACCCTTTAACGTTTGAAATATATTTCCATAATAATGTCAAATCTCAATCAATAAGGATTATTTATAGTAAAAATTATATAATTCAAACAAGTTTCGTCTCAATTTACAATTAGAGTCCGTCCTAATTAAGAAAGCTGTGTGTTCTAGCGAAAACACTTAGAGAGAGAGAGAGAGAAAAAAAAAGGAGATAACACATAAATTTTCTAAATATCTTAATACAGACCTTTAAAATTAAAATATTATAAAAATATTTTTACTCTCTTTGAATTTATTTGTTGCACAGTCATTAAAATAAATAAATAAATAAAATAAAATAAAATAACGCCATCCCCTACTAATTTCACTGTAATTATCAAACAAACATGCAGCTGATGCCAATCAATTGGTAATAACGTCTAATTATTAATGCAACAGTTAAAATTTGCTTAAGAGGTCGTCTACATATCAATAATTACAAGACAAAAATAACTTTTTAGATACCACGTTTTTAAATTTTTTGTTGAATCGTATAAACTTGACAATTCTATGCATTAATAAATACTTTTTAAAATTTTTTTTGATGAATTATCCCATGAACTTGAAATAAAATGATCAAAATGCGTAATAAAGAGAGCAATTATAAGAATTTTTCAAACATTTAATTCTGCTTAAAAATGGCTAAAAGTATTAAAAGCATTTATTGTCATCGTGTTCTGAGCTATTCTAAAAGTTTAAAATGTCTAGCTTGTCGATAATTAGTTAAAAATCGATTGCAAGATTTGTACTGGACAAACAAATAAGAAAGCGAGTTAATAAAAAAGTGGTAAAATTTGCATCAACTTGCTTTTTTTTTAAATGACAACATGCATTTTTGACTACATATTAGAATTTCTGAGATGAAGGTGGTTTTGAAAAAGGTATAGTTTATACATGTTTAATTAATTCTTGATAGAGCTGGAACTGAAAATGTATTAAGGGTTCAACCAAACATTTAAAAAAATTAAGTTAAGATATCATACAGAAAAGTATTATGTCCATTCAGATAATAATCGGAAAAAAAGTATGACAATTTTAAAATATAAAATAAAATAAACTGATGCTTTCTCTAGTTAAGAAATGATGTGTGCATCTAAACTAATTTGAATAACTATTTTAATTTCTGTGTGTGAAAAGATATATATGACACAAATGGTAACAAGTCATGTACCCTTAATAGCGATAAGAAAGGAAATATCACTGTAACTCGAAAAATAATGACAGGAATGAACTGTACATTTTAAAACCCATATTTCTAACAATGACTGTTCTATCTGTGCAAAAGCTAATATAAGCCATAATTCATATTTGTTTGGAATATGGATTTATTAATCTATATTAATATATAAAGAGGAAAAGTTTGTTTGCAGGCGAAGGATAACCTCTGGAACTACTGAACCGATTTAAAAAAAAATTGTCACTAATAAAAAGCTACACTAACCCTGATTGCTACAGGCTATAATTAATTTTGATAAAATAAATTTTTAATTCGAAATTTCAATAATCATTTTTATTAAAATCTCCATAAAAGCCATTGAAAAAAAAAAAAAAAAAAAAAAAAAAGAAATATTGTAAGAAAAGCTTCTTTTCCTGTGAACGCCGTTGTTCTGAGGTGAAGCATCGGGCTGCAAATCCAGAGACTGTGATTTTGACCCACGTCAAGGAAAATGTTTTTTTCTTTTCTTTTCTTTTTCTTTTTTGGACACGAAAAGACATATATTTAAGCGTATATAATAAAATTGATATAAAGCTTAATTAGGAAAAATTAAAATTGCATGGTAAAATTGACACACTGAGAAAAAAATACACTGCCTTCATCTAGAATGAGTAAATGGTCATTTTCTAAATCCTTACACTAGAAATATATATTTCCGAGCTATGCGCATAAGGCACTCCAATAAACTAAATAGATGAAATGCTCGAGAATTTCTAGTCTACACATTTCTAGATGGTAAAACAATATTCTGAATATTCTGAATCTTTTGTATTACGAGAAATTCTCGCTTAATTTTCTAGAATTGGGTCATAAACCAAGACTATAGCTGCTGAAACCCGCCTTTTGTATTCACATTTAATTGGAGATATTTTCAAATAGGTTTGTCCTCGATAGTATAGGCAAACGCTCAAGAATTCTAATAGAGGTCTCTAGAATTCGCTTTCGAAGGGAACTAGAAATTTTTTTATAAGAAATTTATAAGGATGACATGGAACTACTTTTTCTAGAGCCACAATTTAGATTCTAGATGTCAGTTATAGAATTTTTTCTCAGTGTATTGGCGTGCCTTATACTCATAGCTCGGATATCTATATTTATAGTTTAGGGATTTAGAAAAGGACCACCTATTCGTTCTAGATGAAAGCGGTATATATTTTTTTTTTCTCAGTGCAATATTAATCCTTTAAAAGTATTTCTTTTTCTAATGATATGATGCATTAAAAAAAATACTTGTGTATATTTTAAATATTGCCGTTTAAACATTATTACAAATTTTATTTGTTAGTTGGTATTTAATTCTGAAAATACGTTTAATGATTCAGATAAGTATTTTTTATTTTTTTAAATCTAATTTCTTTTACATTAGTCTTTATATATATTTTAAAATAGACTAATCGTTAAAAGGCATTATTTATTTTATTTTTATTTATTTATTTATTTGATTTGATTGTTCCTTTTTGTTTTCTCGCCGCTAATTTCTAATTAGGTGATTATCACGCAGTTTGGCACATTTGGCGATTAACACACATGACGTGCATATCAGATTATTTTTGTTTTTAATGAAGAAATAAATATATATTCTTTACATATATACATATATAATAAAAGCAGATGTGTGTGTGTGTGTGTCCGGCGCTTTTTAGGAAAATGGGTAAACAGATTTCTGTGGAATTTCGTAATTACCTCTCCTGATTAACCTGATGGTCAATTTCTGAATTTTTGATCTTTTTTTTTTTTTAATTAATTAAAGCATGAAAATATTAACCCTATAATAGCTGAAAAATTAGCTATTTAAATATTAACTTTAAATTTAATTTTTGCAAAAAACAAAAAAGGTTACGAATTAATTTTTTTTCCTAAAAGAAATGTACTTTCACGAGAATAAAATAAAATATCGAAAATTAAATTTACTCATGCATATGACAAAATGACGTCTTTATAACTTTAAAATTAAATAATAATAATATACTTAGAGATAGTCTTGGGCATTTTTTATTATTATTTTTTTAATTTTGACGCTGAAGTACACCAGACATTTTTTACCAAGGGGTCTACTTTCGCAACAGCTATTTTAAGACAAGCAGTGCATCAAAAATATAAGTACATTATGAAACATTGGAAGAAAAAAAGAAACAAAGAAACAAAAACCATAATCGTATAAATTATCTCTTTTTGTCTCACTATATCATTTTATAGAAAAAGCCAATATGGTGACAATAATTTAAAAGTCACAGAGTGGCGCTATAATAAACCTGTACCATGATCAGGTTTACATATTTATTTATTTATCTTTCTATATAAAAATCACTATTAAACATTAAATATTTATAATTGAAAATAGCTACAAAAAAATTAGTTGTCTCATACTGTAGACGTAGCGATCATAATACATTGTATATTTGGTATAAAATTTCTGCCACTTTATGGCCGACCTGATAAATAAAATAAAATATTGGAATGTGAAAGTAAATATTATATATAATACGTATAGTGGTACTGATATAGAACTGAGATTTAAATATAAAAGCTTTTAATTTTTTTTTTTTTCGATACTTTCCATTTCGAATCTGTCATCCGATAAGCACCCAAATTTAAGCCCACTTCATTGTCAAAGGCAATAGGGGCACGTATCCGAGACTTTTCAGGGTGAGGAAGACGCTGCTAAAAACAGCTTGGACCCAAAACAAGCTTTCGAGAAATCGCAAAGAATTTCCCTTTTATTTTTTGTTTGTAAAGCGATATAAAAAAGAGTGATTCTGTTTTTAATTCCTTTAAATATAGTGACAAACGAAGCGGGCAAAGCCTGCTAGTAATTTTTATAATAATAATAAAAAAAAAAATAAATAAAAAATATGCGTGGAATATGCTTGGGTCAGTTTATTCTAGCGCATAACAAACGAAATTTAAATATAACAGATTTTGGGGAAAATATTATTTAATGTTTGTTACATTCATTTAAAATTAGCTTCCCGATATTTTGGCAGTCTCTAGGGAAAAAAAAAAAAAAAAAAAATGTAAACTATAACATTTTTCAGGCTGATTTATTCCAAATTATGACAAAATAATTGTCAGAAATGGGTTTACAGTTAAAAAAAAAAAAATGAAATTGGTGCAAGTTTTATTATGTATCTGTAAGCAACATCTAAGAATGTTATTATAAACTAGACATTATTATCAATTGTTCGGCACCATCCTCATGTTTCTATGCTAATTTACCCCGAAATCAGTTGAGGAGGGAGGGTTCTAGCGCAAAAAGTAAAATCATGTGCAATGGTTAAAATATCAAAAAATGGCAATTTAAACCTCGAAATTTCCATTAATGTTAGATGCGAGAAAATTTGTAAGACTGTTTATAGCGATGTCATTATAGTGATAATATTGTTTATAGTGATGACCCAAAAATACAGTTAATTTTTATCACACATATTTAATTGTTTTTATGCAACTCTTAAATATAAACAAAATCATATGAAATAAAATACTTGTACTGTGCAAGGAAAACATTTCATTCTGTGAAAAATCTTGAATACCCCATTCTTCATTTCAAAAATAACGTAGCTGTTATAAGAGAGTATTTTCGAAGTTCCAATTCAAATTTTTTGATGAGATACACTATGAACAAATTCAGTTTCTTCACTGAATTCATTTCTCATGTTTTTGCATATACTTCAAAACAAAAATTGAACAAAAATTTCCCAAAACAATTGAAACATTCAGTTACTGTTTCATATGAGGAATTTAAAAGTTTTTTTTTAAGGAAAATTTACGGCTGAAAAATCATGTATGCAGGGTATCTATAAAATATCGAACAAATATTGATCTTATTTATCTACCTATCTGTCTATCTATCTATCTATATATGTATCGTTAATTGTAAAATTTAATTTATTCTCATCATTTTTTTTTTTATTTTAAAGCATGTAATGTTTCTAATTTACTCTATTATATCAATATATTATTTCCATTATCTATATTACACCACAAGATATTGAAAGATTAAAATGAAACTTTCTAATAATAAATTAGAAAAGAACGACTCTAGAGAAGAAATTCAATGATTTCAAATTATTTGAGTATTTTAATTAATAGAAGGTACACTAAATTAATCTCTTTCATTAAGTAAAATATTTCTTTAAAAACAGGAAAATATTTATTAAAAAAAAAGTGCCACATAATATATATATATATATATATATTCCAAATCACTAATTTTGAGTAAATACAAACATTAATCTGTGTCTTTTTCATTTAGATGATTTAATCGTTTTAGAAACATTAAGGAATTCGATAAATAATCCAAACATTCAATAAATATTTCATACAAAAGTCATAAAAATGTTTATCACATTAAAAAAAAAAAAAAAAAAAAAAAAAAAAACTCATAAACGAGATTAATTTTATTAACATTCATAAAAATTAACGAGAAATACGCCCTTGATTTTTAACCCTCATTATAAATAAAAAAATTAATGAATGAATATTACAAAAATAAAACATTAAAAAAAAAAAAAAAAAAAAAAAATCTGAACAGTTATTCTAGAAAACAAAAGAAAGCTAAAACACTGAAGAATTATTTCAATTACAAAAGAAACAGAATTAAGTAATTCCTTAAATCAAAATAAATATTTCTTGTAAAGCATAAATGACATTTAGTGTGGCTACAGAATTAAATACTGCACTGTATGCGGCTTCTTTAAAATTTCATTTAAGTAAAATTGAAGAAAAAGCAACAATCTAACAAAATGCCTTTCTTCAATTACATGAATTGAATTAATGTCTCTAGAATTTAATTTGAAAATTATATGGAGACAATTTAAATGTCTCATTAAAATGTCCGAAAACACCAGATTGTTAATGTATACTTGTATTTAAATTATGCTAATTGCTATCCATGCTTAAAAGCAATTCATTTATATGTCTAAGTCATTTTAAAAGGAAGAAATAATTTATTTAAATTAAATTTCCGCATGATGTATATAAGTTTGGTGATTAACAAAAAAAGAAAAAAAAAAAAAAAAAAAAGAAAGAAAGAAAGAAAGAAATGAAACAATCATACCGTGGTGCTAAAAAAATGTATAAAAATGTTTAATGACAAAACCGAATGACAAAAGAAAATGAATATATTATAGTGGTCTTGAAACGAAAACATAATTTTAGAACACAACAGAAGATATTTTTCTTTTTTTTTTCCCTGCATCTATTTAAATTATTGAACCAACCATAGATTTTGATTTTTTATTTTAATTAACAAAAGTTTTGTTACTGCCTAACTCACTGATATATTTTCCAAATGGAAACATGTGGGTAATTTTTTAAATATCAGTACGTTAAAAACTTTTATTATTGCTTAACTCACTGATGCATTTTCTCAAATGGAAGTTAGTAGAATAAAAACTTTTGTTATTGCTTAACTTACTGATATATTTTCTCAAATGGAAGTATGAGTTTTTTCTTTTTCTTTCTTTCTTTCTTTCTTTTTTTTTTTTTTGAAATGCTAGTACATTAAATACTTTTACTATTGACTAATTCACTAATATACTTTCTCGGTGATATGAAAAAGAAAGAAATGATAGATGACGCGTTGGTACAAACTGGTTCTTACGGGAGACATTGACGGGATTCTTTTGGCCTCCATTCAATTTTAGATAAAATGAACAACATATTAAAGTTTTATGCTAACCTTGAAAATAACTCTGTAAGTTTAAAATTAATATTCGAAAAAAAGTCTTTTTTTTTTTTTTTTTTTTCTTAATGATACAAATTAATTAAGCTGTAAAAATTATTGAAGTAAAGTCGTTTTTTTTTAGTTTTAATTTATGTCCTAAAAAGGTCTCTTTTGGGTTAGTTTTGTAAATACATGTAAGTAGTAAAAGAAACAACTTTTATCTTTAGAAGCATATCCAAAAGTCAATACATTACATGTTTTCATCTATGGGAAGTTTGATTTAAAAAACTCAAGTAAATAAGTAATATAAATTGAAATGAAACAAATGAAATGATTATTTAAAAGACATATTTGTATTTTCCCTTTTTGTATTAAAAAAAGTTTAGCAATATCAACCTACTACATTTTAACTTAATTCTTATTTAAATAATATTCTAAATATATTCCTCAATAATCTTTATGATTTATCTTTAAATTGAATTATTTTAAAACTTTATTAGTTGCCTTTAAAAACATTCATTTTTGTATGTTTTACCAGTATTAATTTTCCCTAATTTTGATTTTTTAAAACAGGCACAGAGTTTAAATGTTAATAATTACAAATTCATAGAATTGTAATTAATTTTATTTAAAAATAGGTTAAAAAAGGAATATAATCCAAATTCAAAAATACGAATCTGAATTGTACTATTACGCGGTTGGGTACCTTAGTGATTTTTTAAGTCTCAAGTACAAGATTTTTTCAGTAGTGTATCCATTATACTTAATAATATTTAAGGATAATAAATTTATTAAAACAATAACTATGTTTCCCTAAAAATTAATAACCTACAGTACAAATACAAACACATTTTTCCTCAAAGTCCTACAGTCGGCAGCAAAATTATTCGAGCGCTAGCAATAATTCCTATGTAAAAAAAGTACACTTAATACTGTTTGTTAAATAAATCCTTGTCGAATCATATTCTTAGTCCTACACTGTTTATTGAAAAGTAAGTTGCTGATAAAAATTAGCTATAAAACTGAAAAAAAAATGTATATATATATATGAAAAGTGTCGATGTGTGCTTCAATAATTTTGCTATCGACTGTATCGCCTTTACGGGCGGTCAGTCTAAGTTCTTAGTCAGCGTAAGAACATGATTCGACAAGGATTTATTTAACAAAACAGCATTAAGTGTACTTTTTTATATAGAAATTATTGCTAGCGCTCGAATAATTTTGCTGCCGAGTATTTTGCCATGTTTTGAAAATTATTAGTTACTAATAATGTACAGAACTTTTTAAATAAAACGTAAATATTCCATAATATTCTTGCCAGTACCATAAATTATATTTTAAAGTAAGTCGCTTTCTTGTTATTAAAATTAGGAAGGATTAAAAGTTGACTATTATAATAGATCCTTTTGTTGTAAGAAGATTTGATAAGGATGCTTTTTGTTTTAACAATCAATTTTCCTCGTTTTACCTAGTACACATTTAAGATTATTTAAACAAATATTAGCTTAAATTTTTTAATGAAATATATGAATAACTACATATTACACACACATATATATGTGTACATTCATTTTATGTTGATATGATATATTCCTTTCAGTATAAAAAAGCGTTTATTAAAAAAAAAAAAAAAAAAAGGATAGAAGAAAATGGAAAATTTTTAACGGCGTATTTCATATATAACAGGAAAATTTCGTAAATAACATCATAAATATTTTTTAAAACATGCACAAGATGTAAACTTGAACACTGTAGAAAAGTTTTGGGAAATTCCTGGGAAATTTAGTGCAATCAGTTGCCAAATATTTACCAATATTTTTTCTGGGATGTATCAGTAACCATAAAATATATCATTTAAAATAACACTAAATTCCTGTTATCAGGGAATTTTCAAGGAAAAACACTTGTTATTTATTTATAGGAATCTGTTTCAAGCTTATAAAACCAGGAATGTTTCTGGTATATAAGATTAAAGTTACCAAAATTTTTTACAGTGTAGGTGCAAGCCATTTATTTTGTAATCATACAAATTTTCGAAACGTTCCTGGGAAATTTGGTGCAATTAGTTGCCCAATATTTACCGATAATATTTCTGAGGTGTATCAGTAACCATAAAATATATCATTTAAAATAGTACTAAATTCCTGTTATCAGGAAAGTTTCACAGAAAACACTTGTTATTTATAGGAACCTGTTCCAAGCTTTTAAAAACCCGGAATGTTTCTGGTATAAAAGAATAAAGTTACCAAAATTTTTTACAGTGTAGGCGCAAGCCATTTATTTTTTAAATATACAATGTATCTCGTATTAGCTCGAACCTCAAATTTAACTTGATATTTTTACGATATTTTCAGCTACTATATTTCCTATAAAATACAACGCCATTCCAGAATTTGCACGGTCCACATTTTATTACGGAACCCATCAGTAAATTGAAATTGAAATTTTTGTGATAAAATAAACTTATAAATTTTAATAATAAGCATATCTTGGATTTAGATTCATGCATGGGTTTGTATATTAGCACAATTTGTTTCGCAAATTGTTGTACAACAAATGGGCAATTTTTTGCTTAAAAACTGCTTCTAAAATGTAGAAATGTACCAACAAATTTGAAGAAATAGGGACTACATCCATAGAACTAAAATTTGAAAAAATATCGGTAAGCGCATTATTCCAAAAAATCACATACCATTATTATTATTATTACAAAGTTTTATTTATAGTTTTAGGAATAATTATTTATAAATAATTACTTTTTCAAATTAAAAAAGAAAGAAAAAAAAAAGTAAGCCTTCAAAGTATTTTATGCATCTCTCAAAAGCCCAATCCATTCAGTTTTAAAATTTGAAACTCAAATGTTTTCTGCCAATGGTATTTGATATTTGGCTTACTTAAATCAATATATTAAGCAAATCTTTACAAACAATTGTAAAATTTTTGAACATTTAAATAAACAATAAGAGTTCTCTGGCATAAAGTATATTCGAACAAACATTTTTACTCAAATAAATAATAAATCTCTAATATCGTTTGCCGCAAGAAATGAACATCCCTTAAGTATACAAAAGGTAGGGCTAATAAGCTTTCTCATGAAAGGAAAATAGATAAGGATAAGAGTCTTGTAAATAACTCTAACCTTGTATTTTTCTGCTTACAAATGCTTTTAAGGAGCTCCCTAGATATGATAAAAGCTTTCGTTTCTAAATTTCAAAGCCCGATAATGCTTTATTTTTGCTTCCTTTTTTAAATTTATTGTTAAATTATAAAATTTCTTAGAAAACAAGTTGGAAATTTATTGATATTTAATTTTCGTTTGAAATGAACAACAATAAAATATTAGAATTGGATAAATTTTGAGAATATGGGTGATTATTCTCTTATTGAAATTTTATTTTTCCGACTGAGTGAAAATAATGCCTGGACCGGGAGTCGAACCCCGGATCTTTGACTTACGAGGTCAAGGCTCTACCAATTGAGCTATCCAGGCCAACGACCGGTCAGGATTACTCACTCAGACAACCTTTAGGCAGAAACATCTCTGGTCTATCATGTAGATAACTCAACATGATAGACCAGAGATGTTTCTGCCTAAAGGTTGTCTGAGTGAGTAATCCTGACCGGTCGTCAGCCTGGATAGCTCAATTAGTAGAGGCTTGACCTTGTAAGTCAAAGATCCGTGGTTCGACTCCCGGTCCAGGCATTATTTTCACTCAGTCGGAAAAATAAAATTTCAAAAAATATGATTTTCTTCCACAGTTGATAGTGTGATTTTAATAAAAATTGATTATTCTCTTAGTCTATATTTTCTTCTATAAAATTTTTATCGATGAGTTTTATTTTGTTAGATTGGTCTTAAAATAATGCAATAGTCTAATTTGTTTTGAGTGTATCTTTGTTTGGAGTTGAGACTGTGGCAATCTCTTTCCGAAGATTAAATTTTTTTTTATTTTTGTTTGAATTTTAATATTGTATTTGCCTATGATTCTCGTAATCATTCATTTTCAAGTCATTTTGCTTTTCGTTCCATGAGTTACTTTTAGGTTTTATTTTATAAGTACATAACTGATAGCATATTTCTATATGCCACAATTCTCATCATATCGTTTGAGTTTGGCTCTCACAAAAAAGCTGCAGAAACAATTTAAAAGAAAATTATGTTATTAAATACATTGATGGATGTAAAAAGTTTTACACAGAATTTTTTTCGAGAAAAACCATGATATGATGTGCTTATGGAAATTGATAAAAAAAAAAAAAAAAATAAAAAAAAAAATGATTTTAATGGATTGACAATAACATATTTATTTATTGCAACTTAAGAATTAAAAGAATAAGTAGTACTCTCTTCATTTAAAAGTAATGAAATACTTTTAATTAATTAAAAAACTTTTATTTTAGCATTTTTTACCCATAAAAAAAAACGTTTTGTCGTAACATTTTAAAAATAATTGCACAATAATATAGCAATAAAATTACTGGAAAAGCTGTTTCTGAAAAATGTCTTCTAAATCATGAACTATTACAATTAAAATAAAGTCGAAAAATTTACAAAATAATATGTTTTTTACGAAAAATTCTCTTACTTCAAACAATAGTTTTTATATCAATTGATATAAAATTCTAGATTTGGAATAAAAATTCTAGTCAAACGAAACTATTAAATTAGTTTCTAAATGACATTATTATAATGTAAAGCAAATAGCCACGAGGGAACTAATATATTTATTAAAAATTAGTAAAATGTTAAATATTGAATCAATTACTTATAATTTCATACATATATATCTATAACATTATTTATTTAATCTAAATTCATAAATAACTATATATCCTACAAAACTTTTAGGATTATCCTATTGCCCCTATTTAAAATAAAGTAGTTAAAGGTAAACTAACATCTAAATAATATATTTAATTATCCAATAAAATATGCTTACTTGATTGAAAAAAAAATTATTTATATTAAGTTTTGAAAAATGTATTGCATTTCTCGTGTTCAATTTAGTATGGTAGTATATAGGTAGTATTAAATATATCTGTGAAAAAGATCGCTTTATACTTTTGGAGTATATACGTTGAAGCCATAAAAAATTAAAATTATAGCCTTGTCAATGTAAGTGAGTTGGTCATAATTCCAGTCTTAGAAGAAACTTTTCAGTGAAGTTACTTTTCACGTGTCCAGAATCCATTACATAAAGAAAATGAAAAATCAAACTTTCTCCCAATTTTAGATTTTTCTCCCTACAGATTGTCGAAAGCAAGAGAAACCTTTTTAATATATTACATACATTTCTCATGTTAAATCTCTATATTTTCGTAGAAATAATTTAAAGTAATTAAAGATTTTTTTTTTCTTTTAATCGTACGTCTAGAAGTAAATTAAAATAAATTACACTATGTATTGAGTTTTCCTATTTGTTTACCTGTATTGTTCATTTAGAACCTAATTTCTTATATTATTTAAATAATAACCCAATTTCCCCTTGTTTATATTAAAACCAATCTTAAAGAATTGCAACTTGAAAGGTTAATACAGTAAAGCACCGTTTATGTTTTTCAAGGGACTGACGTGAAAGGACGTATAAATGAAAAGACATATAATCGAAATTTTAATAATAGCACTTTGATTACAACAAATTTAATGACACTTAAGCAAAATTTATATGAAAATACTAATTAATAAAGTTTCTTAAGTTAGTAAATGTATATTATATAGTTTTTTAAGGATAATAATAATAATAATAATAATGAAGATTTATTATAAAAAGTGAGAAATATTATACTATTAATGCATGACTGGGTATTAATTGCATATATCATATATTGAATATTATATTACATTTCTTAAGAACTATAAGAACACATTTTGAATATTAATTATACATATTGCGTATCTTTAATAATAAGCGTACGATTTATGTCCATACAAATAGTTATTTAATAACATTAAAAATCTTTACTATTCGTCTGATTTGCTGCTTGTGTATGAGTATTAAAAATTTTACTGTGAATTCAATTTATTATTTGATCAGTATTCTTCGATCTTTCCTCTGTTCCTCCATTTAAGATGCTTTCTATAAAAAAATCCTTTTTATTTAGAATGGAAAATACTGACAGATCGAGAAATTTTGAAAATTTTAGTAAAGTGGAAAAGACGTATAACCGATATTAACGGCGTATAAACGAAGAATTGTTGCATTAAAATGAATAAGAATGAATCGGGACTTCACTGAAAGAACGTATAAATATAAAAGACATACAAACGAGAGATGTATATAATTAAACTGTTGAAGAATTAAGAAATCAAAGAATAAAAACAACCAAAATCCAGATTCCTTATTCATACTTAAAATTTTCTACACATCTCGATTAAAACCATTTGGGATTATGGGGTGAGAAAAATAATCGCCTAAGATTACATTAACTATTTTGACATTATTTACAATTTAAATTTGTATTCTTATAAAAATCTACCAAAGTCATCTTAAATACTCCAGTTAAAAAAAAAAAAAAAAAAAAAAATAGCCACTTTAATTGTAAGACTTTGGTAGATTTGTTGTGTGTTCACATATAATGTCCTTCATATCTATGAAATCTATATTATGATTTTCGTTAAATGTAGTACGTAGTACGTACTTTTTAAAACTTTATTTCATATTTTTCAGATATCATTGATTAAATCTAATAACATTATGTAGATAAAAAATTAAAAGTCTCCAAAGTAATTTAATGGTTAATCTTAGGTTATCTATAAATATGTATAAGCATTATTATTGACAATATTTTCCTTTTAACCCTTTCAGGGGCGGTGATGCCACTACAGCATCCCCTAATTTTAATTTTCAACTGCAAAAACTCATCCCAGAAATAGTTGGAAAATTTTACTTTTATAACATAGCAGAAAAGGTCATCAATTTATTTTATTTTAATTTTGTTCGTGAATTCCGGTGGCAGTATAATTTAAATAATCCCAATTACCTTGCGCCGCAAAGGGTTAAAAATGCTGTATTATTAAATGGTAATTAAAAAAAATATTTCAATAGTCGGGAAAATATTATAAACAAACTTCGATTCAAATATAACAGTAATAATAATAATAATAATAATAATAATAATAATTCATTACAATGATCAAACACCAGAAAGGTAGACCAGAATTAATGAACATAGAAACACACAAACTAGACTAAGAAGAAGGAACAGAGGCCACCATGGCTTAAAAGGGGTGGAGCGAGTTAAACAAGTTTTACGGGCTCCTCGACTTTTGCCAAAACTTCTGCAAGTCCACATTGTAAAAAGTGAAAAGTAAAGAGTAAATATGAAGATAATAATTGCTGAAAAAAGAAAAAAAATTAAAACTTAAAGCGAAAACAGTGAAAAATTTAATGAATTAACGTCGTATTTATAATACTATAAGGTAGAGAAATTGGTATTTGGTTTACAATGAGATTGAAGACTGTATGTGAGTTGAGAAATTTTAAAGATATAAACAATTGTATAGGCAACATTCCATTAAAAACACGCATTAAAATAAATTTTAATTAAATACAATAAGTAAACAATTGGCTTAAAAACCTTTGCAAATGCGTGTTATACTATAAATATTATTGTAATATATATATATATAATTAATGTTTAAATCTTTCCACAAAAAGAATCCTTTTTAATTTCACTTGTATTTAAAAGAAAAAAGTAATAAACTTTTCTAGTAAAGATAATAGCAAATATAATGATGCAAGAACATTTCTTTATATTAGCTATAATGAAAAAAAGTATTACTTTTAAGACAAAAATTATTTGACTTCGTTCTTAAAAATAAATAAATAAATAAATAAAAAATAAAGAGCTAAATAAAAAAACATTTATCTTTTCATTTAGCTAAATATTTCTATTTATTGTTTTCTTGCAGCGACCAATGTCCATTCAAACATCAGCTCTATGAGGAAAAAAAAAAAAAAAGCTTCCTTTAAAATTTTAGAAGACAGATCACAAAGAATTGAAAATGTCTACTTTAATATTCAAAAATTTTGCTCCGATTTTTATTTTGATATTTGAAAACTGATTACATATCATTCAGAGCACTTCATTTGTTCACTATGAACTGGATCCCAAATCCAAGTAGATATAAGAATGAGCATCAGTACTGAAATACTTATGAGGTTGCCATTTGTAATGCAAATGATATATGATATAAAGGTTCAACTTTCCTTGCACATATTTTGATCATTTGCATAGTCGGTATTGTTCCGCAACCCTCTAGAGGGAATAACGAATGACTGTGTTTTTTCTTTACGAAGTACCCTGGAGTATCCATGCCAACTTTTGTGTTATAGTTCTATGTGGAAAGAAAATGAAAATCGGTGGTTTTCACAAAAGGAGAATTTTCTAAGAAAGCAATGAGAATCATTTTGAGAATAGTTATCGGCTTTTAAAGCTCTAAAAGAACTAAAGTGCCTGATAATGTAATGAGCTAAGGAACGTTATTTATCGTTTTATAAAATGTAATAAAGGCAGAACTACTAGTTTATTTATTGAAGACGGAATTTATCCAAAAACAGGTTTCTAATGCTTTCTTAAAAAAAAAAAAAAAAAAAAAAAAAAAAAAAAAAAAGATTAGTATTACATATTACTTTTTAATTAAGTAGTTGTAAATTAAAAAAGATATACAAAGCAGTGAATTTTAAAATATACATCCGTGACTCTATTGCACTTTTTTAAATAATTTTTATTATTATTATTTAACAATAATTAGTAAAGTTTAACGGAAATTGTTTTAAATTAACGGGATTATGTCATTTCACGCTCTAAATTGTTAAAAATAATTAATTAATTAAACAAAGTTAGTCAATAAATAAAGTAAGAAAGAAGACTTTTTTTTTTTTTTTTTTTACACAATTCTGATGCGTATCATTGTTTATTTACATAGTATTTTAAGTTGCTATTTAAATAGATATAGGAATTTGGAAAAAAAAATTGAATGGATGAACTTTATCTCAATAAAGTTAAATTTTAAATTATAATAAACATACGTCGTCTTCCTTTTTTTTTAAATAGGAAAATTTATAATTCAACTTTCTAAGATATTTTATAAATTTAAGTATCAATCATTTTTTTACTTTACGAATAATTTTGCTTGTTTAGGTAAATCTTATTTCAATAAACATGTTAAATCTAAAAAAATATACTAAGTATTATTAAAAAAAAAAAAAAAAAAAAGATACTTTACTAACTATTAGTATCAGTTTCATCAATATGTATTAATCATTGCACCATTGTAAGAAAAATTAAAAATGTTTTTATATATAGATAGAAAATATAGATGTATTTTTTTTTTTTTTTATTTATTTATTTTTTTTTTTTTTCGATCTGTAATTTTCTAATTCTGCGAAAACTAAAATGTATGTCTCAAAAAGCAAAGAAAAATGTGAAGTTACACATAAGTTTAATCATAAAAAAAAAAGAATAATGAATGGAATAATGTTGTACGGTTTATGATTTTTTGCATAATTTCATGAAATTCATTTTAATTACTTCTTGGAAGAAATTGCAGTCGGACGAAATAAAAAGAGGAAAAAGGGAATGAAAATTATTTTTCATTGAAAATAGTTTTATTTTTACTGTTATTTAAATTTTGGAAAAATTTACTTAATGCAATATGTTTGAAATTTTCAAATATATTATCTTATAACATATATGTATATATATTGCATATTTTATCTACATTTTATCTTATTATTTTAAAGTAAATTCATGTTAGTATACATACTGTTATACAATATTTTAAAAATATTTCTTTATTGTCTTAAAATATTCATTTCGAAGGCACAACTTATGTACTTCTTCTTCTTCTTCTTTTTCGATTGTATGCTTGTTACCGTTTGAAACTTTAACGACATAAAGTATGTAAACTTCATATTAATCAGTACAGAGTGAGTGGTTCTCTTGTAAGAAGTACCAGTGGTTAAAAATGTATAGCTAAAAATTTACAAACTGTATATCATTTTTTATTCTTTCATTTATGATATAACATACATACTTGCTGTGATTATAGTTTAAGGAAACTTTATATAGATAATTATTAAAAAATTTAATTCCTCTATATCTAGGTCAAGATTAAAATATTTTCTTAATTTTGGATTCTAAAGAGGTATATTTTTAAATCTTTATAAATATGCACGTTAATAACGCCATATTTGGAGTTTTGCAAAAATATAGACTAGGATTATATACGTAAGTAGATTTTGGTTAGATTGTTCAATTATGTAGACTGGGAATTCTATAATAATTATCTAAAGCATTATTTAATAAAATCCCCATTGGCGTATTTATTACTTATTATTATTATTATTTTTAAATAATAACATAAATATAAAGACATATAATTACGAAATGTGTGAAAAAATACTTTAATCTAGTAATCATGATTATCAACATATGATATATCCAACATTCACACGTGACAATTTCCCAAATGTATGGGTATTATGTACCACAAAAATAGTTAGTCTAAGGAAAAACATTTTGTTATTCTCTTACTTGTAAATACAAGCCTGAAAAATTATTTTTGCAATGAAATTTGAATATGTAAATTAACTAGGTGAATATTTTGGGGATCATCTTGGATACAAAAATATAGAATAAACGAGAGTCATGATTTAATTCTTTTTATTGAAATTTTAAAATAGCCAATGACAAGACAGATGAATAATTTGTATTTTTCAACTGCATTTCATTAAGGAATATAAATCATCTATATCTTTTCACATAGGTAATTGTGTGATTATAAACAACTTTATATCATAACTTTTCAAATTATAAAATGTTTTTGTAAACAATTATATGTAATCTGTGCTAACATAATATGCTGATTAAACACAAATTTATTATTAATACCAACATTGTACTCTCAAGACAAAATTCGCGTTTTACTAACTTTAAATATTTCTTCTTCTATAAACGTTAGATATTATAAAGGTTTGATTTACATTAGCAGGATATGTAGAAAATATTCTGCATAGTAATTCTTGGCACTAATA
The DNA here is from genome assembly GCA_963930645.1 of Salticus scenicus. Taxonomy (NCBI): domain Eukaryota; kingdom Metazoa; phylum Arthropoda; class Arachnida; order Araneae; family Salticidae; genus Salticus; species Salticus scenicus. Next base: position 80,431,761 of record OZ005657.1, on the reverse strand, counting down.
AGAACTAATGGGAAACTAAATATTCAGAAACTTTCTCAGCATTAGATATTAATATTAAAGCAAATTTTAATTAATGGTTATTTTTAGTTTAAACATTATTTAAGCATTTAAATAAAAGGATTATACGCTTATGCATTTGAAATTTTTCTAAATGAAGATTAATGTTTTAATGAAAATAAATGCACTGGGATATCTAATCAGCAAACGGAAACTCTGCATGCTAATAATAGTCATTATGCTTACTGAAAATAATTTTCCCATAAAAGATAAAGTCATAGTTTGCAAATTCGCTTGACAAAAGATAAAAATAGTCAATCTCCCTTTTGATGTTTTATTTAACTGATAAAACTAATTAACTGATAAAAATTAACTAATTAACTGATTTTAACTGATCATTAAATGAATAAAATATAATTTTTGTAATAGATAATAATATATTTTTTTTAAATTAAAATTTATAAGAGATGAGCGTAATTGATAAATATTATCAAAAGTGAATAAAAGATATATATATATATATATATATTGATATTACATATTTTACAAATACGTATTCCTCTCTTTTATACTCGCTGAAAGATATCAAGATTTGGAAGTTTTAATCTCGTACAAAAAACTTGAAAAAGGTTTATAATGGCAATCAATCATTATATATTTGCCTGCCCACCTATTTATAGATGTCTAACTTTCATAAGTATAGTTGAATGTTTACTGTATTCAAGATTTACTATTTTATATACTTCATTGAAAATAAGCATGTAAAATTTATATATTTACTTATTTATTTATTTGTTAGAAAAATCAGCAAAATAATTATACATTATTATCATTGACGGTAATTATTTTAAAAACTTTAATTTGTATGTAAAACAACGGAGTTAGTCAATAAAAAAATCATGATTCAGTTCCAGCTGATAAAAAGTGCTTTGATTTTCGACTTCAATTATTCTGCCATCTATGAGCAATTTTTAGCTTTAAAAAGAATTAATAAACGGATGTTTTAAACTGAAGAATTTCAGAAATTGTTTTATGCAGTATTTAATTACATATATCAACAATTTTGTTGAAAGTGAAATGAAAAAAAATCTTTTAGCGAATTGTTTGTGAAAGACAAAAATAAATAAATAAATGAATAAAATAATTTCTTCCCGAATTGTAATTTCCTGAAAATAAATGTCCCAAAACAGATAATTTCATAATAAAGGGTGACGTAATAAAATAATTGTTAATACTAAATTTAGATTTGCATATTATTTCTAAGTGAGTTGTTTATCTCGAAAAAAAAAAGGGTAAATTTTCACAACAAATTAGCGTCAAGAGGGGTAGGGTAACCTTATTTTCATTCTTTATATTATTACTGTTACTACTGCGTTAGAGATGTCAAAACATTTCACAGATTATCAAAAGTATTGGCATTCATTTTTCTTTGTCATATACTTAAAAAAAAAAAAAAAAAAAAAAAAAAAAAAAAAGTTAAAATGTTTGTTATGTTTCGTGATTTTGAAATGGCAATTATTCTTTTAGGGCATCTATTAAAATGGATTACTTCTGCTGAGTACAATCTTTTTTTTTTTAAACAAATGCAAGCATGTCTATAATTAAAAAACAAATTATTTAAAAACGTATGGTTAACGACGTTTTAAAAATTGTTTAATCTCTTTATACTTTATATTAAGTATCTCTATCTAATAAACAAATGTTCTGGATTCAAAACTTGCGTATATTATTATTATTATTATTATTATTAGTTTTTATAAATGTCTTTTTTTTTTAAAATTAATTATGCGGAAAATTGATTACGTAAAATTTCATTAATGTTCGAATAAAAATACTTAGGCAGAAATGATTGACATACCTAAAGTATTAAACTTCCGGAAAATATTCTTTTATTAGTCAACATTGGGGTCATGTAATTTGTGGAAATTTGAACAATTTGGATAGATTATACAAATTTGACAGTGCGTACGTGACATCAGCACTAAAATCTCCCCTATCGTCAAATTTTGATACAAATTTGTTTCTTCAAGGAAATTATCTCCGTATATTTTCCAGTTTGTATATAAAATTTTGTTTCATTCCGTTCATTAGCGTTAGCTGTAAATGCTTTCTAAAAGGAAAAGTTTCCCTATGCAACAAAAAGGAGAAATGGATATATATATATATATATATAGAACCACTCAGTCACTCCCTGTATCTTGTGGATATGACTTCTCGACGTAATTCATAAAATAGTTCTTATAATATTGAAAATTATGGTTTATGCGAAATATATTCACCCCGTGAAAAGGTCTTGTGTTTCTAAATAATTAAACACGTTTTCAGCAGCTTGTTTAAAGGTATTTTCTAACTTCCAGTCATAAACATTATTTTTGAATGTAGCACAGTTAAGTGCACCGATTTTCTTTATTCGTGTGAATAATGAGAATGTTTTCTATCCATACACTTTGATCTTTAGTGTACCTAATTATTTTAATATAAGTAATAAACGCAATTCTTTTAAATAAGATAAAATAAAATATTTTTTATTGTATCCTATTTATTATCTTATTACAATATAACTTCTAGCTGAAGTTATAGATAATCTATATGTGTATATATGTGTATCTATTAGTAAGTATTTGGACACTTTAGAATTTAGACAATCTGTCAAATATCTAGAAAAATTCTTTGAAAATCATCTTGAAACTTTTGGAGTATAAAGAACATGTTATACGAAATATATTTCAGCAAAAGTTTTGTCATAAAGAGAAAAAGGGGACCAGTGAAAAAAAAATGTTTTGTATCATCCTGTAGAACGTAATGCTTGAAATGTGTTTTGGCTGTAGTATGTGATTATGATAAATTTTCTAATTATTTGTATAAAGTTTTATGAGGCCATCACATATATTCATGGAGATATAATAGTTTCTTAAAAAAAAAATGCAAATAAAATTAACACTTTTCTCACTGTAACACGTAGGGTATTTGACCCAGGGCAAAGCTATTTTTAGAAAACTTGACATATCACATTAGACACAGCATACTTTAATTTGAATGCAAAAATGTTGAATACGATAAAAAATATGAGCATTTTTACTAAATAATTTTTTACTGCGCATGCGCAAGCTTTTAAAATATTTCACTTGTATAATGTAATAGCCAAAAGTATTGAGCTACTTATATGAAAACCCCAAAAAAATATCGTGCAAATACAAAAAGTTATGAGAGATAGAATGTCAGTTCTCTCAAAATAAAAGGGGTCAAAACTATAAGGGGTTTTGCTCATATTTTTATTTTGATTCAATCAAATATAATGAAATGTTTACTGGTTATAAATAAATATTTATCAATATTTATTTACAACCAGTAAACATTTTACAACCCCATCATCATTTTTTTTTTTTTTTTTTTTGAGGAACTGAAAGTCATTCTATCTTTTATAACTTTTTTAATTTACACGATATTTATTCTAGATTTTCATGTAAGTACATCAATAACTTCGGCTATTAAATTATACAAATTAATTTTTTTAAAAGCTTGCGCAAACATAGTTATAAATTATTTAGTAAAAATGCTCATATTTCGTAAGGTATTTAAAAATTTTGCTTTCTGATTGCAATATGCTGTGTTTAATGTAGTATGCCAAGTTTCCTAAAAATGACTTTGCACTGAGTCTAATACCTTACGTGTTATAAATAAAAAAGTGGTAATTTTATTTACATTTTTTTTTAAAGTAACCGTTATATCTCCTTGAATATATTTGGTAGTTTCATAAAAATTTAAACAGATGATTAGAGAATCTTCATAATCACAGACTATAGCCAAAATGCATTCCAAGCATTACTTTCTACAGGGTGATCTAAAACATTTTGATTTTTGTTTTATTTTTCACAGATCTCTTATTCCTTTTTAAACCAACACTTTTGGCTGAATATATATGAGGTATAACATGTTCTTTATAGTTTTAAAGTTTCAAAATATTTCTTTAAGAATTTTTCTAAATATTTCACGATGCGTCTAAATTAGGCTGACCATACGTCCTCGAATCTCGAGGAGAGTCCTCGAAAACTAACTTCGTCCCCAAAAAATTACAACATATTTGGGGACGCCTGTTATAAAGTTATAAATGTTTTATTATAATAATTTATTATACGTATAATAAATAAGCTTAAATAAGTTCTTTTAGGTGTTTTATACATAAAAATTACTAGAATTTTACTATTTAAGGTGATTTAAATATTTATTTATTTTTTGTCCTCCAAATTCGAGGACACCGCCATATTTGTCCTCAAATTCAATGAAAAAAATATAGTCACTCTAGTTTAAATTCGAAAGTGTCCAAATACTTATTAGTAGATAGTGCATTATGTATATTGTGAAATATATATTCAAATCACTCTGCTTATATGAGCAGGGATCGTATAACCTGCTCTTTTCCATAAAAATTTCCATTGGCAATCACAGACTACAAATTTCTTTTTAAATTTATGGGGCCACGATGACTTGGTTTCTCCAGCGTTCATCTCGCAATTGGAAAATTAGTTCGACACTTGTGCTGGCTAAAAATCGTCACAAACATTTAAAGTGGCTCGTGCAAGTAAAATTCTCCTGTAGCTGCAATGGGGATACTTTGGGAGTAGTTGGAAGCGAATAATCTTGTAGATATAATCTTATAAGTTGTATTTTTAAAATTTACGGAATATTGAAAAAATAAATGTAACCTTTCTCGACACATGTTCTAAATAATATGTCTGGTTTTTAAATCATACAAGGACTATTATTAATTTAAGGCGTCCTTTTCTTAATTTAACTTTATATTAAACTTATTTTAAAGAGCTACCCATTAAAAAAAAATGTTCTTTATTAATAATTTATATTGCATTTTATTCGAGTGAATTTTTATGCTTGTGTGTCAATTGGATTAGCGTAGATCTTTGAGCATTGGCCAATTATGGCAAAAAACTAAGTCCTATTCTTAGCCTGGCGACTTGTTACTTTTGTTAGGATTAATTCAGAATTTTCTAAAATGTGTAATGTATATTTGGTCAACGTTGATGTTGGTATTGTGTGTTAATGCCGAAGAACGCTGTGTGTTAATGCCGTGTGTTAACACGAAGAACGTAGTCATGGGTAGGATGCTCGCTGTCGGGGGTCTTTCTGAGGCGTCATAAACTTTATTCACATTAGTTTAAAAAACCTCGGGAATTGTCAAACGGGGATGTCGAACTGGGATCAAATCTGTCCTTTTCCGTCTATCAGCTTCATGATACAAACCTCTCGGTTACTTGTGGGGTCGAATTTACAGTTATATATACATATATATATATATATATTCTCGACGGTTATTCTTTGCAGATTAGGACAAATTAATCCGGGACGACCTTCGGCATGTAATGGTCTCTGAGCTTCTATGAACAGTCTAGTCCAAACTGATATCACAGTATGGCTATAAAGATCAGAAGGCTAACCATTCCCCTTCCTCCAAAATAGGCGGTCAAAGTTACAACTCATTATAAATTATAAAGAAAATTCATCGAAGAAAAAAAAAAAAGAAAATCTTTCTTTTGTGCAATTTGATTTATTATGACCAAAAAATTATAGACGAGTGCTTTATAAACACTTCAGATGCAATATTAATTGTTCGATATTGTAGTATGATATCACTAATGAGTTCGTGACATATAACAACATGGAAACCTAATCCGAATTTATTTGTTTATTCCCTTTTTAAAGGGAATAAACAAATGTAGACAATATGACGTAACTTACTTTGCTAATAACTTTGCAATAAATACAACAAATGTTTATGGTAAGGAAATTGAAAATGCAATTCACTCCTACTTTAGATTACAATTTACGATCTATTTCCGAAGTCAAAAAATCAGCTATATAAATAACTCTCTGCGTTCTTCAGAAATTACATTTTACTAAATGAATAGGAACAAGAAGTAAATTCCTTTCAAATCCTCAATTGCTGCAAAATAAATGCGTGATATATTTTGCATAGGATTTCAGGAATTAAGGCCTGAAAAGTTTATAATGAACGTACTTTATAACTAGTTTGATTCAAAGTTGTGGAACCGAAAATGTTTCGGCAGTTTTAAAACTGGAAACGATTATGTACTTTTATGGCTCTACAAATAAGTATTAATCTTCTTGAAAATCGTTAACCCGTGAAAGTTAATGTGACAATTAAAACTGATAAAACTAGAACTATCAGAAGGCGGAATAGATAAGACAAATTTGTTTACAGTCTGTGACTTTTCTCAGTTCTCGATTCAATTTCTTTTAATGAAATGTTAAACTTGTATTTAATTATTAATATGTTTACTTAAAAAATGATAAATATGAATAATAGTATTTTATAGCGTTGTAATGATTAAGTATTGTTTTTATATAAATAGTAGTATTGTGGAATTGAAAGGATTGCGATGCGAGAAATGGCTCTCGTAATAATACTTTTGGGTTGGCAGGAAAATTCTGCGTTATTGCATTAAACAACTATCAACAGAAATTTATCCTAGGCAAAATTTACATTTATATTTTAAAAAGGTCTTTACAAATACCTTATTAGAAGTTATATAAATATTGTTCCGTGTAAATTTCCGGTGTCAGTTGTTTAATTCAATACGACAGAACTTTCCCGCTAATCCAATATATATGCACCTACAGTCGGTAACAAAAGTGTCCGAACACTAGCAAAAATTCCTATGTAAAAAAAATACACTTCGTATGGTTTTGTTAAATAAAACCTTGTCGAATCCTATTCTTAGTCAGTGTAAGAACATGATTTTTGTTACCGACACTTTTGTTCACCTTAATTTTAAAATAAATGTTTAATTTGTCCCTTTCCCTATCCTTTGTCTAATTACACAAAATAACTCTACAAAAGCGCCTTATTTTCAGATTTCAATTTAACAGAACTGGGTTCTAAAGTTTCATGATATGCTGTGTTCTTATACCAAAAACCCGAAAATGTATTTCTCTGGATTTTTACAGCAATGAGTAGACAACAATAAGTCTCTTTTTTTGTCAATTTTAACTTTTGGATGTGATACTCCAGAATATTTTAATATATATTGTTCGTGTAAGTGGCCTAACATGATCTACAAAACTACAAAGCTCTAAACGTCGGTATAAGACTAAAAACACATTTATTAAAAATACTGTACTTTACACACTAAACTGAGTATCAACTTAGACTGATAGTTTTTTTTTTTTTTTGACTGATTTTAATATAATTTAATACATCTTACACATTCTAATTACATCGAGAACACTTTCTCCAAAAATGTAGAAATTTTAATATCTATTATAGTGTTTAGTTTTTGTATTGTTATGTCAATATAAAAGTTTTCTAAGTTTCAGATTAAAGGGAAAATAAATTATGAAAAATTTTCAAATCAAACGATATATAAAACCAGCAACACTACACTATTTTCACTTTACTTTAAAAGTTAAACACTTCTATCTTTTAAATTTTCGAGCTACTTCTTAGAGAAAAACTTATGCATTTATATTAGTAATGTTTATATAAAAAACATACCTTATTTAAGTGAGTAAATTAGATGGTCATTTGATTAAGTACAAAATTTTAAAGAGAAATGCATGTTTGTTTATTATTGACTCATCAACATCTTCAAATCTTGTATACATTAAAGCAAAAGGAAACATTGTGATATTATTCAATTGTTTTAAAGTCAATTAACATAATTTCTTAAATTTCTGAAATATGCTGCTAAAGTTAAATAAAACAATAAAATTTTAATCTAACAATTTCTCTTTCAAATCCGCGGCTGTGATCAAATAAACACTCTGCATATAATTACATGCTTCACTAAATCTTCTCTGATATAGTAATTCTGTACCAGTAATTGGAAATTTGTATCGATTAAACGGATTCAGGCATTTTAACGCATATTAAAGATTTTGATTCACAAAAAGGCATGAGAATGTGAATGCAGAGTTGTTGCAGCGTTTGAAATAAAGCTTGCAAAAATAAAGAACTTGCAATCGAAGCAGTTGGTGAGATAGACGTTCACATGTGAATAATTTTAGTACTCGAACAATGATTTATTGCAGATTTAAAATTAATTCCGATTTCAATGCAAATATTAGGTTAAAGATTTAAAACGATCTAGTAGACGAATAGTAAGTGGTGTTGCCGCCAGGTGTCATGTTTGAGTCTTAGTTAAGGCATGGTGATCCTAATGGTTCTGCAAAGGTTTAATTATTATTCTTAAAGTGAGGTCCAATTACCTTTAACGTGATAAACATGACCATAGAGGGAGAATCAAAACCAGAGTTACAAACTGTGAAATGGTATAAAACTTTTGAAAGTGCTTGTAAATCAAAGTGAAGTTAATGATAAAGATAATTTTAATTCAATAATTCAGTTTATTTAAAATTAGATCTATTCTAGAAAGACGTCGCCGGTACGGTGCGGTGGTTAGCGCTCTGTTGTGTTCTCCTTGTTACGGGCAGCGATAGCAGCCTATTGGGTGCTCCTTCACAAATGGCTATCAGTTCAGTTACCCCCTGTAGCTCTTGGGACATGTTTCTTTGACATTTCTTAATTTTAGTTAATAAATAAAATCTATTATTTTGTTATTGTAAACAATATTTCGCAGAATTAACAGTTTACAAAATTAAAGAGATTTATTTTATTTATTTATTTTTTAATTTAACTGAGAGAAAATAAAAATAAATAGACGAAATAAATAATGATATAAATATTTTTTAAATTAGTCTAACAGAAATGAGAGTCATCGATTAGAATGACAAAATAAAACAATCTAAAATTTCAAATAACTGAAATTTAATAATTTGTTCCGAAAAACTTAAATATTTGATGCTTTATAAAGACATATTATTAAAAGTATGAGAAGTAAATCCATGCAGTAATCACAAAAACAATAACAATGAATACAATACACACACACAAAAAAAGTTATAAAGATAGCTTATTTTTCAAAGTCTTTAGAGAAATTTTCAATATAAAGTAAAATTGAAGCTTTCAAGAAATTGATTTAAGCAAATAAAATACTTTTTATTTTACTTTTGCATCGCGAGGGCTGTAAAGTATAGATCCCATTACTCCATTAGAAAAATAAGCAAGATAACGGAATTCAATCATTTTCAAAAAAATATTTTTATCTTCTATGATGAAATTACCTCTTGAAAATCGATTAAACTGTTGAAAACATCAGAGTTAAAAATATATATTTATGTATTCCTTGATTACACAGTATATTAGAGGTACAAAATTATTGCAAAAAGAAGAAAACTTGGATGAAGAAAAAACAGAGAAAGTGAAATAACTTAACTTTAAGAAGAAGTATGAATATTCTATTTGTCAAATTAAATAAAAATATACTTTTAAAATTACGAAAATATATAAAAGATTGTTAAAAATAAATTTTAGTGAAATAACAGTGTGTTAAGCATTGTGCAGTCTTTATAACATGAAAATATTTATGAAAATATATTTAAAGAATAAATACATAATGTAAACTGTCAATAACAGATTCAGATTTTCTAAATTGCATTTTAAAAGGTGTAAAAATCCCAGAGAAAACAACGTACGCTATTTCATTTATAAAATAAAAATTCAATTTAAAATGAAATCGCTAGAGGCACGCATTTTTAAACAACAGAAAATTCCAATATTGTATTTAATATCACAAAATGTAATAAAAAATGGTATTGCAATAAGTAATATGAGAGTCCTACAGGCGGTATAAAGAAATGCTTTGTTTTTAATAAAATTATTTTGAATCCGCAATATCTGTAAATAGGAGGTCAATATCACAAACTCGAAAGGAGCTGGATTGACAAGACGAAATTTTATTAATCAGCTGGAGGTTTCCGATTAACATTTATTACTTATACTGAAAAAAAAAATGTAAAGTATATAATTCAAAATAAAGCTTTTGTATTTTGTACATAGTTAGAAAGAAATAAAATCCGAAATTACAAGCTAATATTTCATTGATTTTATGGAATGTCATTATTTTCTACACTATTATTGTGATTTACTTCAAAATGGTTAAAAGGGTATTCTAAATACTATTTATAATTATAAATATTTAAGAATATTTCTCGAAGTTATTAAAATAAACAGAATTTTTGATGACAACGATTAAAATTTTTGTGGAAATAAAAAAGACAAAATTTTTCAAGCATCATTATTCATATTTTGTTTATCTTTCTTTTTCTATTACCTTTCAATTAATGAAAAATAATAGTAAAAATAACACCATTGAACAAAATCTGGCTGTTTTAAACAAGCCATCCTGTAAAATTTTAACAGGATCAAAAAACGAATGGTATTTGGATACAAAATGATATCATTTACATCGCTTATATAGTTTTTCTACCATATAAAACGATGATCAAGGGATCAAAATGGGAAAACTTCGATCTATACGATAATTGGATCCTCCGAAAACCTCAAGCTATAATAATGCAATTAAAACAAAATTCTGATCAGATAATGTCTTCATTTTTCCAAACACAATGCAATAATTTGAAATAAGAACTGTACATATGCATAATACAACTTTATTCTTTTATTAACTATACATGCGAATTAAATCTGATTAATACTTAATAAATACAAAACTAAGAATTTTGCATTTTAAATAATAAAAATTATATATATTCATTTTTAAAGCTATATGTGTATGTATACACGCTATATATTTATTAATAACCATTCCGTAGATTTTTTTTTTTTTTTTTTTTTTTTTTTACATAACCTAATAATCTTCATATCCAATTATGTTACGCTATTTCAGTTCATTTCACGCGATGGAAGTAATAAAAATCACATGTTTAAATATTCAAATAAACATTCTACATAAAAATTTTCAAGATCAATCAACTTATAGATAATGTTTAACGTTTATTTATTTATTTATTTATTTATTTTTTGTTCGCATTTTGTATTTAAATCATTGATTTATATATTTTCGTTCTTAAATATATATATATATATATATACTCACTACTTTATATATAAAACCTTTTTTCTACAAAGCATTATACCTTAAAATCTGTTTATGGTAAGAATAATTACTTTGCATTTCATGCTGACATGATTTCTCATATATTCACGTAAATTTTCATCAATTTTTAGTATTTTCGGATTTTAGGTATAAAATTCTCTATTCTTTAAATTAATATGTTTTTGTATATATTTTATATGCAAAATAAGGCTTAAAAAGATAAATCTAATTCAGTCTGTATTTAATCCACTGTGATGTAAAATCTCATTCTTAAATTATATAAAAATGCATTAAAAATCTTCTGATAAGAAGATGCTATGTTTGATATTAGTTTTTATTGTTAATTCAATTTTTTAATTTTTGTAATTCTTTCTAATTTTTGTCTTTTTTTATTACGATGTTTCAATTAATGTGTTTGGTCCGAAGATAGAGAATTTGATATTGTATTGCTATAATAAATTCAGCTATAATAAATTCTTGGTTTTTTTTTTTTTTTAACATTAAAACATGTTTTTTCAGATAAGTAAATTTGGTTTATATTCAGGGGATAACTTTTGGCACACAAATCAATAAATTAAAATCATGGATAATAACCTAAAAAATATATTTGATTGTAATGAGATGGGATGCTAACCTTATCGAGCCAACTCCTTTGTTAAAAAGAAATACACAAAAAAAAAAGGATGCTATTATATTAGAGACTGTAAATACGTACATGCATAATTTCAAACAACGATGAATATCTGACTCTCCATGTCCTCGATGCCCAATGAAATCATTCCTTTTTTCCAAGTTTTACCATCGTAAGCATACCACGAATCTATTTTAAAAGAATAGTCATATTTCAGAAGATGTTTAGAATAAATATTTTTTTGTATCTGTGTAACTAACAAAAATAAATTAAATATACAATTATACAAGGAAAGTTTGCACTTAAATACTTCAAAATATGAATATAGAAAATAAATATGCTCTTTATAAATTTACTGTAAAATACGATATTTTCTATAGCTGCATATTTAAAGAATGAAAAACAGCCGAAGAAGAAATACTTCAAAAAATATTCTTTTTTTACCTTAGCACATCCAGGTTATTTGTATCCCATTTACATCTAATGCATGTCTCATACTAATAAGATGTTTGTTAAAGTATAATTTTTGTAGTAATTAAATAAATTTTTAGGTTAGATGAATAGTGTATATTACTGATATTCATAAATAGTTATTCATTACTTTTTACGTACTAGAAGACAGAACAGTGGCCGATAGTTTGTTTCCCAAATGAGAAGACAGGAGGTACAGCGTTCGATCTCTGGTTACATTAGTTGGCTTACCCCTTCGGAACTTTTTCGTTTTTTTCTCTGAAGCCTACGTGAATACGAGCTAAGACACTTTAGAAAGACCCAAACAAGGAGCATTCTCCGTAGGCTTAAATCACTTGCGCAGGCAATTGGCGATTTTTCTTCATTTTTCTTTGCTTAGAGTATTTAAAGATTATTGTAATTACGATAAGTTGTAACAAGTAAGTACGATAAAATTTGAATTTCGGATAAGATCAGGTGTTACGCCCCCCCCCCCCCCCACCCGTTTTTTTTTTTTTTTTTTTTTTTTAAACAAGTTATGTTGATTTCGACTTTTAAATCCATTTTATAATGTGATAAATAATACTGTTTCCCATTAAAAAAATAAACATGCATGATATAAAGTGTTATAAACTAATATGAAAAAAAAAAAAGAAAAAAAAAAGAAATAAGATAAAAAAAGAAGTATTTTAGAAATTTTGATTGTGCTGTTAGATCCCAAAGAAAGTTGGGCCACGGTAGCCCAGTCGGTAGAGCGCCGGCCTCGTAATTGGAAGATTGCGGGTTCGGTACTCGAGCCGTCCAAAGATCGTCGTGTACACTAATGGTGGCTGGTGCGCGTAAAATCTGTCGTGGCCGCAATGTTTTCCATGTTCCCATCAAAAATTATACCTCTGGGGTTCACCGAAGCGGGAGAGCCATCCCTTCCGTAGAGGATCAAAATTGTGATGGCATGTCTCGAGACCACCTATAGGGGTGTGTCCCAGACCGTCGCCAATTGCCCATCTGCGCAGCACTAGTGCGACGTGAAACCCATCCATCCATCCCAAAGAAAGTTGTCTAATAAGACAAAAAAAACTTATGTCTATCAATCTTTCATGATTCCATTGATAAAATTTTTACGAATTACAATTTTTATGAAAATACACAAATCTAGCCAGACATTAAATCCGACAATGAAAAGAGTTTAATATTTTTTAAATTATTGTTTTATTTATATAAATTGTGTATGTATATATAAATTTAATTAGTGAAAAATATCAAAAAATGAATTTAATTGTCTATAATAAGAAGTGGAAGTTTATATATTTACATATGTTTATATTTTTAAAATAATTATCTAAACAACTATAAGAAAATTTTAGATGTTTATTCATGTATATTTTACAAAAATCCAATCTAATTATACGTTTTTTTAAACTACAGGCATATCACACTTAAATTCTTAAAATCACCATATTTAAACTAAGATTTTATTTCGATTTTAGATTGTTTACGTGAACAACAACAACAATAACAAAAATAAATAAATAAATAAATAAAAAACCTGAAGATCTCAAATTTAGTGAATTAATTAAATCCGAAAATATATATTAAAAATATATTAGCGCATAATTGTAATAGTTAAAAATTCTATTTAAAAGAAAAAATAAAAAAAAATTATAAATAGCGCTTATTACTTTATTTCTAAAAAAAAAATCGCAGTATTACTGCTTCAAATGAGTCAAATGTAGATTAAAAGAATACAATAAAATAAAATGTAGATGAAAGTTTTCAAAAGTTTAAATCTTCCTGTTGTTTTCCCTAAAATGGCGAACGGCATAAAATGTTGATAAGGAAATAAAATAAATTCCGTAGAGTGAAACACATAGTATGTCGAAGAGAAAAAAAAATCGTAACGAAAGCAGAAATATGTAAATAAAAATATTTTCTGGCTTGGTATCTATTTTATAGAAGGGAATATTGAAAAAATTGTTTGTTTCATTTTATTTTTTTACTGAAGAAATGCAATAGTGAACGAAGCAATATCTTTGAAAAAAAAAAAAAAAATCACAAATATATCCAGACGACTACTGAAGCAATTTTCTTACTATTTGAATTCTTTTCCTTTTATATATTGATTGTCCAGGATCATTTTAATACTGCATGTTTTTACTAACATATTTAAATTATAAATATTAGTTACGTTATTATGTAGATATTATAGTATATCTATCTATCTATATATATATATATATATATATATTTGCTGTAAATATTAATCTAAAATTTAAGAAAAAATATTAAAATGACAATACATATTTTGCTTTATTTTGCCTTAAAGATAAATAATTCAAATGTATTTTAAAGAATACTGATATTTAGAGAGACTCAGGCTTAGTCACGCTCTACTTGCGACAGATTTTGCTTAAAATTGGAACATATCATCGTTAGACATTTCGAATTATTTTTTTTTATTTTCCATTATTTTTCACTTTTCACTTTTCATTTTATTTGTTTCCATATCAAAATTTAGTCATAAATTTTACAGTGAGCCGTGGCTTTTTCGGCAAACATTGCCGTAAACAAGTAAAAGTAAGGCTCACAGTAAAATTCACGGCTAAAGTTTGGTTAACGTTTTTAATTTTTTACAGTGTATGAAAAATATGTTTATATTTGACTAATTAAATTTGCGACCTTATCTGCATCACGCACATAAAATCAAGATAAGCGCAAATATATAATTTTTGGTTTTGATAGCCCTTATAGCAATCTTTATCTTAAGTATATAGATTTTGATATTAACACTGTAATATTTAATGTGAGCTGTATATAATTAGTTTTAAATTTATTGTTTTATAAAAAAATTAATTACTTTTGATGATGTTGAAAATCACTTACTTTGTTTTCAAATATTACAAAAATTTATTTTTTTATTATTAAAAAAAAAAAAAAAAAAAAAAAAAAAGAATTTCGAAATGATAGAGTCAATGCGTGTACGGTTTAGGCATACTTGCCAACTATCTCATTAATAAGCATAAAACTGTTAACGATCCTTGAAAAAACGCCCTCTTTTCCACACCACTTTATTTTTAAAATAATTTTACCCAAATGTTGTTAGAACTAAATAAGAATAAAATTGCTCTAAAAAATGACTGGTTTGAGAAAAAAGGCGGGTACTAAAAATGTTATACTTCATAATGAAATGGTTGGCAGGTATGGTTTAGGCTTTTCGTAAAGCAGTTTCACATGGCATACTTGCCGGATAAAATACGGTTGTTGCATCAAAGGTGCATTGCAAAATCTCACATACAATAACAATTAAAAAATTTCAGTTAAAGTTTAAAATAATAGTAATAATGCAGTAAATAAAAAATGCTCATAACGATATTAAAGTTATCATTGAATACAAAACAGTTTGAGTCCTTTAATGGATATAAATTTTATATAATTTACATCATTTAATACTTCACGTTTTAAGATAATTATTTACAGAATTAATTAAGTAATTAATACTAAATAAAAGAATTGACGTACAATCATTATTTAAACTTAAAAACTTTTTCACACACCATAACATTAATGAGAGAACTACCGGTTTCGGAAGGACATGGTCCTTCTTCTTCAGGTGCAAAACGCGTGCTAACCTTGGAGGCAAAAGCAAGACGGAAAATTATAATGCACATTACTACATTTTGATATATCAACATTGCGAAAAGATCATTATCAAGTAATAACAGAAAGTAGTTAAAAAGTATTTTTAATGACAATGAAAAAAGAAATATAACTTAAATATCGATATTGGAAATTTGCTAGTAAGGAAATTCAAATTTACTGATAGGAAGTATTGACTGGTAACGTGTGGTTTAAACGTTTTAACGTAAGATTAAAAAAAAAAAAAAAAAAACATTTACAATAAACAAATAAATAAACAAATAAATAAGAACATAAAATGAGCATGAAAATAATTTAACAGTGATAAGTGGCTAAATTACACCAAAAATTTATATATAGCAATAATCGTCTTCTATAGGTAATATTTTCTGCATGTAAGTTTCCCTAAATTGCTAACAATGGCTCTAAAAAAAAAGTCTACGATTCAACTTTTATGCATTTTACAGTAAAAATCGCACTTTCAAAACCATTTTTTATTCTAATTAAGTATGACGCCTTAAATTAAAAAAAGATACACCCAGCTAATGAAGAAAGAAAGCAAAAAGAAAAACTGTATTTTTAGAAGAGATTAAAACTGTTTTTATCCACGCGCATAGTTTTTAATTATAAGACTCCTGTTTTGAATTTATTAGCTTGCAGAAATACTAAATTTATTTGTTGGCAGTAGTTTATAAAAAGAAAAATAACATAATAATTAAATAAAAATAGCCCCTTTTTCACTCAATTTGTCTTTATTTTATTAACAAAAGTGTCTAAAATAAGCTATAAAAATAGTTTTTACGTTAAAATTTGCATGCACTTATAATAATGAGAAAAATATTTCTGAAGTAAAAAGCAAGAAGATGTTAGTTTAGAGGTAGATATTTAGAATTCTGAAAAATAATTAGTAGAAAATAAATTGTGGTTTTAGCGGAATCCCTTTTATTTTTGCTCACTGTTAGATAAAGAGCAAGAATCATTACCACTCGACATAAATAATAATTTTAAACAATTCTGGATACTATAGAATTAAAATTTTTTTAACTTGACAAAAAATATGAAACATGTAATATAATGAAGAAATTTGAGCACGATTCTTCTATAAATGTAAAAAAAAAAAAAAAAAAAAAAAAAAAAAAAAAAAATAGGGATAAAAATGCACAAAAATACAGTACTTATTATCCTATCACAATTTTTACAAAACATTTTATATACAAGTTGTTTATACGAATGTGTTTAAAATTTTCCCGTATTATAAATATTATTACAAGAAGATTTTAATCGGCCACTACAATTTTTTAAAATAACTTAGATGAAAACGCTTGTGAAATTAATTCACTTATCTCAGAATCTTTAGTTGAATTAAGCAGACGAATTTAATTCCACTCTAAATTTAGCCGAAATTTTCCTTTTTTTTTTTTTTTTTTTTTTTTTTTTAAGTTTTAGTTTTAATACTTAAATTTTCTGAATAAGAAATTTTCTGATAAAGTACACACTTCCATAAAATATACTCATAATGTATGCTATGTACTCGTAAAGTACATAAAGTATGCAATTGTGAAAGTATCCAAAACGCTAGGAGTGCCCCATGACATTTTGTTAAAAATGTGAATTAATTCATTTATTAAATTAATTAATACTTTTATGTTTCCTAGGAAAATTTACACTGAGTTGAATTTATTTTTTCTTTTGCTATAACTACAATATAAATAGGTTGGTTAAATTTTAGTTTTTTAAATTCTTGATATCATACCCTAACAGCACATCTTCTAAATATGACATCTTTAAGATATCCTATGGATGAAATGACATCCCATGGACATCCTCAGGATGTATTATGGATAAGTGTGCTGTTTGGGTAGTGAAAAAGTCGCTTTATCATATCCGTTTTCAAGATGTTAACAGGATGAATACAAATCGTTAGCTAACATTCATCTTTACATATTTAAAGTAAAATGATAAACTGACAGAAAAGTCCAAAATTTTCTAAATTATTTTCATAGATGTTCCCCCACCTCCTCAAAAAAAAAAAAAAAAAAAAAAAAAAAAAAAAAAATCAGAATTTTAATATTTTTTTCATTGAAAATGTAATTTTTAAAATATGTTTCTGAAATTATATATTAAGTTGAAATTTTATTTAAAATTATGAAATTTTCTATTGGACTTCAGTTGTTGCTTAGTTTAAAAACTTACAACATATTTTGCCTTTCTAAAATATTTCCTTTAATCTTTAAAATATTATCTTTAATTAATTTTGCATTATTATTGCATCAGCATTATTGGTAAAAAAAAGACATTTTCAATGTCACTTTATGTATACTTATTTTAAATGTTTACATTGATTTAACAGAATTACTTTAAAGATTTACATTTTTTTTTTTTCAAACAGTTAAGCACCACTTGAAATTCCGTTCTATACAATCAAAAATGTCTGTGTAAATTCTGAAATGCCTTTAAAATGCAAATTCTGTATTATTAAATTGATTCTAAAATCTCACTTTATAGTTCTAAACTGTACAACTATTAATTCCTATTTTTAAATGGGAAAGTATTTAAGGTATTGTATGTCATGTACGGAAAAATACAAATTTGGATAAATTAAGTAAAAATAGGCGATGAATCTCTGTAATAATATGTAACATATATTTTATGCATGCTAAATATTTCAAAATAAAAGTATTATATCGCGGATTATAAATGGAAAAGGAAAGTTGACATATTTTTAAAATCAAAAACAAAGTTTTCAGATTTTTTTTTTTACTTATATGTTTACTTAAATGCTAGAATACATTTTTTCTTTTATAAGATTCAAATGCAAAAATCCATGCAAAATAAAAAATATACTTATGATGCATCAGACTAAATGAATATTAATAAATGCAACACAGAAAATGCAACACTACTTATTCCTTTTTTTTTTTTTTCCAGGAAGAACACTTGAAAAATTGTTCACTTTGAAAAAGTGCCACATCAATGATAACCAAATCATTGAAATACTTCTACTAGAAATGAACGTTCAAAAGAAAAGAAGAAGCAAATTTTAACTGGGATTATTTCTTTAAAAGGAAAAATCAAAAAGGAAAAATTGAAACACTTTTTAATGATTAATTCATAGGTCCACTTTTTGATTTTAAGAAAGCTCTGCGTTTGTACCTCTTATTTTACATATTTCGATTATTCTTAAAAAAAAAATTAATAATAATAATAATAAAAAGAAAGGAAGGGAAAAAGAAAGAAAGAAAAAAGTAAAGAAAAAGAAAAGTAAGAGCACACAGTTAAAGAATTATTTTAATGTGTTTACTTTAGTAATGTAGTTACTTTAATGTAACTTTATTAAATGTAGAATTATAGCATAATAAATGCCAATATAATTTTTTAATTTACAAATCTAATATTGTATAAAGAAATAATAAATATTAGCTATATAATTATACTATATATTTGATTATATTAATAAATTCATCTCAAGTGCAACAACTGCTCCAACATTTCAAACAGTTGAAACTGTTAAAAAAAAAAAAAAAATAGGAGAAAGGCATAAACTATTAAAAAAAATTAATAATAAAACTTTTCAAAGTAAAATATAAAAATAAAAAGAATTTTAGGAAGCTTAATTATTTTAACACGTTGAGCGCCACGCGAATTCTTAAGAAAATCCCCGTCAGGCCACGCGCGCTGCTTAGAGCCGCGTTATATTTACCGTGTTTCAATAAAATCTATTAAAATGCATTAATGATATAATCCTGTAATAAATAAAAATTAAGTAAATTTTAAATAAATTTTCAGTAATTACTTAAAACAATGTAATTTTTTTTTTTTTTTTTTTTTTTTTTTTTTAGTTTTATATCATATTTTACACTGTCAGCCACCGGTGGTTGACGCCTACTGACGGAAAGTTCAGTATCAACCACCGATGGCTGACATGACACTCAACGTGTTAAAAAGCTCCGGAGAGAGCTTGGTAGCCGGGTTTTAATGATTTTTACAAATATTTAACATAAGTATTATTTATTTTTTTCAGCAATTCATGTATACAATTTATAGTAAATAAAACAGTCACCAGCACCATAAGCATACCTGCCAGTCGTCTCATTATAAAGCGTAAAATTTTTAGTACCCGATTTTTTTCACACACTAGTCATTTTTTAGAGCAATTTTATTATTACTTAGTCGTAACAACATTTGGGAGAATTACTTTAAAAATAAAGTGATGTGGGAAAAGGGTAGCTATTTCAAGGGGCGTTTACACTTTTAAGCTTGTTTTTGAGATGATTAGAGGGTATGCATTTATATTTTTTCTATTACATTTATATATGCAGTGCCCATCTACAGCAATATGACCTTCTAACTTCGAAGATCTCAACTCTTCGTTCAAAATACGAATCGAACATTAATTTCTTGTAAGCGCTATAAAAAATAAATATTGTTTTTATTTATGGTAATGAATATTTTAACTCATTTGTAATTTCATATCTTTAAAGTAAAACTAACTGCGATCCAATTATACACAAACCGTAAAAAATGCATAACATTACACCAAAGACACAAGGCAGTATGTTTTGCTTAAAAATTATTGTGCAATGCAACACAAATATATGGTTTAATGTTACATAACAAAAAAAAAAAAAAAAAAAAAAAAAAAAAAAAAAAAATGTGTAAGATTACGCCAAAAGCTGAATAACATTAAACCATATCTGTAAAACGTTACACCAAAAGTGTGCGTAGTTGAGGTAGCTAAGCTTCTTCCCACTATAAAATATGTGTAATGTTACACATTAAGGCAGCTTTTGTGTAAAAGTAAAAAAACGTGATGAAATGCTACGCAACTTTTGGTGTAATTTTACACATCTGTATCAGTACAAAAATAACTTTGTAATGGTACAACAACTGTATCATTACAAAGTTGTGTAACATTACAAAATGTTTTAGTAATGTTACGTCAAAAATTTGAGGCTATATTATATCAAATTTTGGTGTAGTGTTCCACATTTTTTAATTTGGTTTAATGTTACTTTTTTTTATTATTTTGGGATGAGTTAAAAATAATGAAGTCATAGCATAATAATAGAAAAAATTGTAATTGTCCTTTCTCTAAATTAGTTTAAATTTAATAAACACTCTTTCATACGCAATATTATAATGCATAATTATATTAAAAAAAATAGTCACAAAATCTAACACAATTAATCTATTATATATTTGATGTATCCCATGATATAGTTTTGTCTATTTATATCCTACATATTTATAATCTTTAAAAAATTGGATTAAAATGTGTTATTATTTTTATTAATATTAAAGACGTCAGCACGTTTACTCACCTGAGTTTTTCTAAATATATCAACCTAAAGTTTCATTCACATAAAATTTACAAATTAGACGTTAAAAATGTAAATTATGTTAAAGAGATAAAAAAAATAAATAAATAGCAAAAGCATATCTAAGCGCATCTGTTCAATACTCTAATTAACCGTCTTTCTATGCATTCGAGTTGATGAATAGCGAAAAACTACCAATGCACTTTTCAAAAATAGAGAGTATGTTTTTCCACTAAAGTAAAAGATTCATTCGAGGATTTTAGAGTTCATATTCTGAAATTTTTTCAAGTGGGATTTTTTACTTTTTATAAATTTTATTTTTTCGTGAATTCTATTTTGAAAATTATTTTTAAAGTATCTGTGCTAATTAGAAGTGTTAAAAAGGCTGAATTCAAATTTGTTTAAATAAAATTTAATTCATGTTTAGAGATTAGTGAACTTTTGTCTCATATTTTTACGATCAATCTGGTTTAATATGAAAGTTATAATAAGGTAAATAAGGTAATATATAATAAGGTAAATAAATAAATATATAATAAGGTAAATAAATATTATAATAAGGTAAATAAAATAATGTAAAATATAAAAGCGCGTATAAATCAGATTTTTGATTTCTTTGCTCGCTGACAATGATGTCAATTTGATTACAGCAAAAATTTCTGGTGCGATTTGTGAATGAAATGTATAGTTTTATTTATTTATTCTTTTGTTTTCCATACACAATAAAAAAAAAAAATCTATTAGTAATCATCTTAGACTTCCGGGTTTTGATAGATTTACACTTTTTTTTTAAACATTAAGTAATTACATTTTATTAAATTTCCGTCCATTACACAAATTTTGTGGCCATCTATAACTATTATATGTAAATTCATGGGAATTAATATATAGGTGAACTCGATGCAAATTTGAGCTAATTAGATTTTGACGGATATGTATCATGGGCGGATACTACTGTGCTGCATAATTCTTAATTTTTATAATGCTTGTGTGGCGGTTTTTATTGAACCGAAACGTACAAATGATAATATGCAATATGATTATTATTTAAAACTGTGCTAACTAATTGGTCGTTATTATCCTAATATGAAATTTTTTCTTATCTCGGAGCAAATTGTGCCGCTATGTGGCGCGTTTCATAATTGTCCTTTCAGTTATATCTCACCCTTGATATGCAAGGTGCGTATTAAAAAGAGTACACTGATTAAGTTTCTGTTTGGATGTCACACCAGAGTCTTCTGTTACTTTATGCCTCTTATGATAAAAATTAAAGATTAACATCCATAGATTATATAAGTGAAAGAACTTTATCCAGATAAGTAGAATTAGACAATATTTTTAATATAATATTTGGAATAGCGCACTTACGATTTGCTTGTTAACTATATCTGACACTATACAATCCCGATGTTAAAAATAATGTTTAAAATTTTACCAAAAACATGGTGCCAATTTCAACTAATTCAGTTGCAGCTAATATTTTAAGAAATTTGAAACTAAAGTTTACCCTTTTAATGTTGCCATTTTAGTAGTGAAAACCTCTAAAATAATGAAACTTACCAACTAATTTTTAAAGATATCGGTTTCAATTAAATTAGTCTAAAATGGCACCAGTTTTTTGGCGAAATTATGAATTTATTTTTAAAACTTCAATATAAATATTTTGAAAGACAATGCTGATTGAATTGTATTTGGATCATGTGCCGCTTGTAACCTATGTTACTTGGTACAAGTATTATATTTATAGACATTGGCAAAATATTTCTTTAGAATCCACAATATTAAGAATAATCCAGCTATGATTGTGAAATTTATTGATAAAATTTTGAAATGAAAATGATATAGAAATTAAATTTCTGGCGCACTGAAATTAAATTTATAATGGTACAATGAATCAAATTTCATATAAAGTATTAATCAAATTGAGAAAAGAGAAATTAATCTGAAACTAAAAATACATTAGTTAAATTACTATATTATATTCTGTACTTCTTACTATATATCAGACTTGATTGAAAGTGAACTGTTTCTAAATTTACAGTTCTCTCTCTCTCTCTTTTTTTGCGACTTAAATTCTGAATATTTTTTTTAGAATGTTTATTATAATATATATATATATATATTAAATATATTATGTGCTGCACAAAAAATCACAACATAAATAATTAAAAATATTTATATAGAAAAAAGAAGAAAAAATTTGATAATAATAATATTTTTTTTTCTAAAAATGTTAAAAACAAAATTCATCATTGTCACCAAAGTAATGGGGTCAATTTACGCTAATTAAGCTGCATCTATGACCAAATATTTTAGATTTTTTACTTTTTTTAAGTTTCACTATTTTTAAAATGCTTACGACTAAAGTTGCCTGCTAAATTCAAACGGGAATTTAATTTAATATTTTGGTGAAGCGTTGAAAGTTAGTATGAACAATGTAGCTTGTTTTCAAAACACAAAAGGCCCAAACTGTTTCCAATATTAAAAGAAAAAGAATGAACAATGTACTAAAATGGGCTTTAAATTTGCGTATTTAACTTTAGTCTAAATTTGAGAAGTTTACAATTTGTTGCTATTGTACCGCTCTAGGGATGCAATAGTAACAGATAGGCCCAACAGTAGGAAGGATTGTCATACCTACAGTAGGAACAGTACAGTGACAGTACTTAATTGCAACAGTAGGAAAGTTTATCATACCTACGCCGTACTGTTTAGCCCACTTTTTTTCTGTTTTCTTTTCTTTCTTTCTTTCTTTTTTTTTTTTTTTTTTTTTTTAAATAAAGAAGAAAATGACAGTAAAAATAAAAATAAAACTAAAATAAAATAAATAATAATACTTGATTCGGTAAAAATCACGAGAAACAAAATTTATTTGGAGAATATATTTTTTTGTTTTTAATCTTTGAGATGTAATATCTTGAAACTTAATATTGCTTACAAATTTACGCATTATATAATAACAAACAATTATTCAACATACTGGAATATTTTGTTAATTTGAAAAAAAAAAAAAAAAAACTAAAACATAAAAATAAAATGATATAGAATAATAATGATATTAATAATAATATTACACTCTTTGTTTAGTTTACATTACAAGGAAATTCACTTATGCTTGTAGCGAATTTCTCATGAAAAGATGATATTAAAGGATTTAGGGAAACCAATATTTCAATATTGTATTTTTCATCTGTATATAATTAAATCTAAAATCGTGAATTTACCAATTTACTAACAGTTAAATGAAATAAAGCTATCAGTTTTTGTAAATAATTATCTAGCAAATTACACGCGCGCGTGTATGCCTTTCTCTATTTTTAATATATGAAATATAAGAAGTGTTTCATTTGTTATAGTATACTCTTTTTAAGTTTGATAATCTTTCAAATTGTAATCGAGGTAATAAACCATTAGCTACTTTTATGGTTCATTGTATATAAAGGAATAAATTTTCCAAATAAGTTTAAAAATGGTCTCTTGAATAAAAATATATTTTACTGGAAGTATTTCAGTTGCAGAAATAACTTCTTAAGTCTCAAGAGTTCCTTTAAATAAATGACCTAGTGCACGAGAGAAAATATTTTAACGTCTATCATGAACTGTAATAAAACGTGTAATCAATTTAAAGGTATAAATCAAATGGTTTCAAATTCAATACTGTTCTGTCAACCTTATCTTTATAGTAAAAGAAACACTAAATCAGTATAAAGTAAGTCTTTTTTTTACTTTCTCTTACCCATAAGGTAGAGAAAGTATTGTTTTTGGCTCAAATTTTCGAACACGAGATTTTGTTATATTTACACGTTTTGAGGTCCCCTGAATACGAAAATCATGTTTTTAGCAAATGGTCTGTGTGTCTGTGTGTCTGTCTCTTATCAGCATATCTCAAAAACAAATTATGGCAGAAAGTTCAAACTTGGTATTCTGAATGTGTACCATATAGGGATGCTACAGTAAGCTTTTCGTTAAGATCAAGCAAATGGTTCGTGTACAGGGACAATCAAGAGAATTCTAATACATTACGTCTATGGGGGAAATTGCAGGTAAGTAGAGTTCTACATCTATAGACTGCACTAAACCAAATGAAACGAATATATATTTTTTGTAATAGAGATAGTTAACTGGGAAATTTTTTTTGCATATGTAGGAGCTTTGCCTCCCCCCTGGGGGGGAAGTCCCCCCGTAAATTTTCATGATGGGTATCTTTCAAAAGAGCTCGTCAATACCTTTAAAACGAATGGTTGAACCATCGATCTGCGATAATTTAAAACAAAGTTATCGATTTTTTTTTACTTTTAACAAAAAAAAAAAAAAAAAAGAAAAAAAAAACTTAGAAAAAAAATCGTATTTTTTTTTTTTTTTAATATTGAGAATAAAATGGACTTTTTTTTAGATATTTGGTGTTATACTAATTCTCTAATATAGAAATCGTCTTCATTATCATAAAAGATAATTTTTTTAAATAATAATTTTAATAAATTATTTTATAAAAACAGAATTATTTTTTAATAGCCGGATTAAATTCTATATAAATGTAGGTGCATTAATGAAACGGGGGGGTTGAGGGGGGCTACCGCCCCCCTCACACAGAACTAACTATCATATAAAAATTTTCAGAAGCCTAATATGAATTGTTTAACACAGGTTTACATAACAGTACTCGTTATCTTACCTTTTAATCTGCAACCTGTATTTATAGTATGAAATTTCAGGGTAAGAGAAAGACGTGTGAGTGACACACCAGATTATTTTAAATAATTTTGAATCAGGAAACAAAAAGTGCGCGAGGAATATGAAATAAATATAAGTAAAAAAAAAAATTAATTTATTTATTTAAATTTTATGTAAAACATGATCGCATGCTATCATAAAAAGTAGATGTAAAATTTAAAGTTTAATTTTTTTGGCAACAATTATAAATTAAAATAAATAATTTAATAAAAGTTTAGAAGTATATATGTATTTATTTATATATATATATATATATATATATATATATATATATTATATATATATATATATATATATATATTATATATATATATATATATTTTCTATATATTAATTTGAAACATGTTTTTGTCTGTCTCCACTAAATTGAGAGAACGGCTAGGTGTAAGAATTTGGTTGAGGTGTCTTAAAAAAGGTCTCGGTCTGTAGATATGTTGTGAAAAGAGAAAAATAAAAAGAGTGGAACGGTTCCCCCCCCCCCTGAGGGGGGCAGGGGTTATAAACACGTTTGCGAGCTTAACTCAGCTCCAAATTACTTTACGGTGAAGAAATTGCACATATAGGGACTACACTCGAATACTACAAAATCACTTTCTGAGAATTTGAAAGTTCTCGATTTTGAAGGGGGGAAAAGGGGGAAAATAGATTTGGAGGGAGGAGGGAAAAGGGAAATTAGTTTGAGAGGGAAATCCGTTCTAGACCCACACATGTAGCACCTCATTTTAAAGGTCTTGAAATTTCATGTCGATTGGGGATGTTTTTTTTACCATATAGTGCGCCCCCTGGTGGTGAAAAATGGAACTAGGTGATTTTGCTGTTGACCCTATCATGTTACACCTTATTTTAAAGGTATTGGTATTTCCTGACCGTTGGTGATGTTCGTACAGAACACGCTGTACCCCCTGCCGGTGTAAAGTGCAACTAAATGATTTTGCAGTTGACACCACCTCGTGACACCTTATTTGAAAGGTCTTGGAAATTCAAGGCGATTGGTGATGTTCATATACAACATACTGCGCCCCCTGGTGGAGGAAAGTGGATTTTGCAGCGCGTGCGTACCATGCCTGCTATACGGTGCCGCAGCCACAGGCAGAGGTAACACGAGTCAGAGGTTCGTTCGGTTACAGGTTAATTTTTGAGAATTTTTTCATGTTATAAGCGGCCTGCATATACGCTGCCGCAGGCAACGGGTCCCGAACCCGAGTTACGTTCTGTTTGAGGTATTTTTTTTTTTTTAATCGGTTGACCATCCACTTTCGCGTATCACATTATGTAATATGCATATTCTGCGTCTTGCTTAATGAGCCTATTTGTAAGCAAATAAATATAAGATGTTTTCAATTTCAATGTAGTGTTAACCGGGAACACCAGCTTTCCTCTGGATTGTTAGTACGTTGACTTTTTGTTCATTTACATTCCATAAATATAAAGAAATTCTGGGATTCTCCAACCATTATTCACTGAAATAGTCGTAAAATTTGGATAATTCTTATTATATTATTATTCTGAATTTTTAATTGAGAGAAATTCCTTGTAACAATACGGAGACAATTATTTTTTAAATAGAGGTGTATATATGATTCTGCGTAAATTAAGCTGTTAGACGCCAATATTTTATAATAAAAATTTTTTACCTAATTAAAGCACAAAATTTCAGGCATAAACATTTAATATATATATATATATATATATATATATATATAACTGTAATGGTAGTGTTCCCAGGGGTTAATCAGGCTCTTGTGTAGGTAGGGCAAGGTCATTAAGAGAATAAAATCTTATATTATTAAAAATTACCTATTCATTAGAAATAGTTTACAATTTCAGCACATAAAATTAATCACAGGCTAAAAACCTTCTCTTATCTAGATTAGCTGAAGCACATATTTTAGGACTCTTATTCAGACTTTTAAAAAAAAGTGTCTAATATTTTTGACATTTTTTTACAAGAATAATGAGTTTTAAAAAACACTATTTATCTTATTTAATTACATTCTCAAAGCATAACTTTAAAAAAATTGATTATATGTATCGATATATATCTATAAATAATGTTTTACATTGGTATTTAACGATTAAACGATGAAAATCTACCATTTATTAGAATATATATAAATATATATATATATATATATATATATCATTCTAAACCTTTGGTCGCTTAGTAAAAGTATAAAAAATTTTCATGCGTGGAAAAATAAAATATAATTGTTAAAGTTTTTCCTTTAAAAATCTTAGTCAAAAAATTGTATAAGGGAAAAATAAGGTAGTACAACTGCTATAAAATGCACCAAATGTATCAATAACGTATTTCAAAATATATTCATTACAATAGAGAGTGCATATATTTTATCTCTGGGCTGCTCGAGAATTAATAATATGTTTCTGCAATATTTTATAACAAAGTTTTGTAATAATAAACATTTAAGAAACATATTTTCGTTCCGAAAATTTCTAAAACGACATTTCCAACTGGTTGGAAATACCTTATGCATTTTCTTTTAGAAACATATATTTTTTTTTAACTTCTTGCCAAGAGAGTTATTTGGTTTCAGAAATACATTATTTATTACATATTATGGTATAAATATGCTGATATTTTTAGCGTTTTCTCTATTGAAACTGCACCTATAGATGAATTTTATGTGATATTTTTTGCTCTTTACATATAGCCAGTGAAAATACGTTATTAGAAAAGGATTAATGACTAAAATAATCAGATAACCTCATAACCAAATTAACGCTCCTCATAAATGAATGCGCAGATAAGCATCCAATTAAATCGCGCAGAGCCTCTTCGTTTGGATTTTTCATTAAAGCATAAGCAACGTGAATTGTCATACCTTTCAAACTAATGACATGTTTATCCACTTAGGGAATTACTTCAATTAGTTTGTTGGCTATTTATTTATTTACTTATTTATTTGTTCATTTATTTTTTACCCTAGTTAGCTATCTCAGTGAAAATGTTCAAACTCGTAAAAACTGCTGGTTGTTCAAAGCATTTTTTTTTTTTTTAATTTATTTTACTTTTATCAATTTAAACTTAAAAAAAAAATATATATATGAAAAAAAAAATATTATTGACTTTTTAATGAAATAGATCCTCAATATTTCAATTAGTATTGAGATATTTATAGGTTAGTTTTAATAGTTTTTCTATGACAATTTATCAAACGTTATGTCATTCTAAAAGCTAGTAATAATGCCACTGCCAGTGTTAAATAAATAAAAAAAAATACTCGTAATCATTTACCTTAAGTCTTATATAAAATTATACAGAGAAAAATAAACTGAGATGTTAGAAAAATATATGTTATTTATGCATTTTAATGGTTAATATTAATTTCATTAATTATTGGCGAAAATATATTTGTGAGTTAGAATGCTTTTTCTAAAGTAAAAACTGTCATTTTAAATTTTTATATTAATAAATTAAATAAATAAAAGATATAAAAATACAGATTAAAGATTGAGAATCTCGATTATTTACTTTTAACTAAGAATTACTGTAAATTTATAGAGACGCTGATTAAACATTTCAGTAAATTTACAAAATTTTTTACAGTGTATCTTCTAAAAACAATATTTGTAAAAGCAATTTTAAATTACTTTGGTGGCATAACAATCATATTGATGATCAATATTAATCAACTTTTATTTTTGGAACATCTATTTCACAATTTGACAATCCCAAATTTTCTTCATTGTATAAATATTGCCTATGAAAAACACATTAATTTCTATACACATTAATTCATTGAATATAGTCAAAGCTCATATTACGGAAAATGTTTATATTAATTTATTTTATCGCGTTTTGATAAGGCGATAACCTGGTTGGTAGAGCATCAAGCTCGTATTTGAAAGATTACATGTTCGATATTCGAACCGGCCAAAGATGGTCGTGGGCATTAAATGTAGTTGGTGTACGTATAATCTGTCATTTTTGCAAGGTGCTCTATGTTCAATAAAATTGAGGGTTGCCGAAGTGATAAAGACATCCCCCTCCACTAAGGATCCAAATTGTGATGGCATGTCACCGGACTATACCTAGTTCGGAATCCCATACAGTCTTCAGTTGCATTTTGCGTAGCTCTAGTGCGACGTAAAAGTTACCAAAAATCAAGCTTTTAACCTCAATTTTTTATCAAGTTTAAAAAGCTCTGAGAAGTAAAGAAAAAAAAAAAAAAAAAAAAAAAGATAACATATTTTAAATAAGGATAACAACTGACCAATGATGATTTATACAAAGAAACTGGTTGATCCTAATAATAATTTGAAAAAATTAAAAATTAAAAATTAAAAATTAAAAATTAATAGCATTAACATTTCCCAGAAAAATATATTATTAAAAAAAAACTCATATTGAAAAAAAAATTAACGACAGAACTGTCACATAACGGCTAAAACGTCACATTCTAAATCTGTACTAATAAGCTCTTTTTTCAAAGATTTACTTCATGAATACTACACTTATAGGAAGTTAGTCTACATACTATTAGGTTTTGCTTTTATTCCAACTTTACGAAATCTCGAAACTAAACATTATATATTATGTAACTAATTGCGAATTTGTATGTATTATTTAGAATATAAATTCACAATAAAATAAACAAAAAGTCATATATACTTAGAATACATGTTATAAATCAACTTTGAAGGATTTTTTTTTTCGTTTTTCGTTTTGTTGTAAATGCGAAAAATTCGTATGCATTTTATTAGAATTTATTCGTGTGTATATACATGAGAGAAAGAAATAAAGAAATATTTAAAGACGAAAAATAAATAAAGAAATTTATATTTTGTTCGTTGTAATTTTTATGACAAGAATCACAAATATTGTTTATTTATAATCTCTCTGCACAATTCACAAATAACAAGAGTCTGCCTCCATGACATACAATACTCTTTATCATAGCTAGGAAATATATGTCTTATTAGTTAACACATGAGAATTCGAAAATTAAGTGCAGTATCACGTTGCTGGTTTATAACGTTGAATTGTCCTCATGTTTCGAAGAGAACTTGGAAAATTGTACAATTTGCCATCTGACAAAAGATTTAGCATTGTTTGGACGAGGTATTAGATATAAATAAAGAACTTATGAGTTATTTTATGTCATCAATTAATATTATATACATATATATATATATATATATATATATATATATATATACATATTATTCTTCTACAATTTTATGGGTTTTTTATTTTAATCTTACATTTAAATGGTTATGGCTTTTCATATTTAGGTAAAGGTTTTATTATGATTATTGTTTTATTATGATCTTCGTATTTCTGTTTTGACTATGTATATTTCTTTTTTGAGTTGTGTTCATATCAAATATTTTATTCAGTAAGTTGAATTTTTGTATCTTTGTATTTTTATTTTAATCTTAATTTTATATGGTTATGGTTTGTCATATTAGGTTATAGTTTTATTTTTATCTTCTTCTTTAATGGATTGTCTATGGATGTTTCGGGCCTGCGAACAAAGAAATTCTTAGCTTTTGCTTTCTTTGTTACAGAAAAACATCCATATTTTAGCATATTTGCATTCTAGCAGGCCCTTGATAACGTTAGAATGCAAATATTGCTTTCTTTCTAATTCCAATTTCCAATATCTATTTCGATTTTTCTTTAATTATTCTTTGATTTGATATGGGTAGTCTCAGCTTATGATCCGAGGAATTGTTTTGATACTGATGTTGAGTCATCTTTAAATTTCATAAAAACATTTTTGCACTGATTATATTAATGTATTTCAATATATATATATATATATATATATATAATTAAATACTTCATACTTAGATATTAAACAATAATGAAATAATGTTAATTAACTGTTTCTCAGGTATTTAAAAATATATACTTTTTTCATGGTCATGTAATAAAACATATTTGTTTTTTTTTCCTTAAACCGAAATACCTATTTACTAAAATAATACTCTCAAATTTGTACATTCCCTCCATGGAGGATCAAAATTGTGTTGGCATGTCTTCGGATAACCCCTAACCGAGAATCCCAGATTGTTACCAATTGCCTACTACGTAGCTCTAGCACGAAGTTAAATCAACCCAACCTCAACCTCAATTTTGTTTAAAGACACATTTACCGATATATTGAGTATCATGTAACTATATCGATTTAAGTTTCTGAAATTAATTTTTTCGTTTATTCTTCAGAAAAAAAAATAGTTAGGTGTTTTAACAAAAGCGTACAATAGCATGATCAACATTTATTTATTCGCTACTTATTTTAGCTAATCATAAAAATCATATACATTGGTAAAGTTCATTTTCTGATTGAATAAAAATTTGTTGTTGAAAGTTCTGAAACAATGTGATAATGGAACATTATGTTTGCTGATAACAAGGGCATTAAATATTCAACGATTTTATATGAAACACCAAGGAAAATACAACAGAATTTACTTAAAATTATAATTTGTCATTAGAATAATTTGAAAAGGAATATTTATCAATTATATATTTATTTTTATAAATTATTTGGTGGTTCAAAAACCTTGCGATATCTTTTGAAGAAAAAAAAAAAAAAAAAAAGAAAAGAAAAAGAAAGAAAAAAGAAAAACGCATATCATCGTAACGATAATATACTAAGTCAATAGAATCAAGTTTAGTTTAAAAAAGAAGAATATTATATTGCCGATTATAAAAATTCTATTCAATTTTTTAGTAATTTGTATGAAAAAGGCGTAAATTTCTGCTAAAACTATATTGAGCAAGTAAAACAGCTTTCAAAAGTTTCTTTGAAAATGAAGCAGTATAATTTTAAACATAAAATTTAAATGAAAACCAGCTCTAATTAATAAAATAATTAAACATTCTCTCTTAAGTATCT
This sequence comes from Salticus scenicus, assembly GCA_963930645.1. NCBI lineage: Eukaryota > Metazoa > Arthropoda > Arachnida > Araneae > Salticidae > Salticus > Salticus scenicus. The sequence continues at coordinate 80,399,141 of OZ005657.1, read as the reverse complement.
CACAGTATATATAAAAAATATATTATTAATTTTTTCTAATAATATAGAGGAGAGTGTGGTTGAATGGGACGCAGGATAAATGGGGCGATAGCAAGATTTTTTATGTTTTTCAAGCACTGGAAGCTTGGCAATTTTTCTGATATATGGCAGCATTGAGGTCATTCATCAAGTGTAGTTTCAAAATTGTGCTATTTACAGAAGGGCAGAAAAAAAGTACAGTGCCTTTTTCAGCTGCCAAAGTAAGTTTTTACAGATTCAGTTAGGTAGTAGTTAAGAAATTAACTATTTGCTTAAAGTTAATATAACTCTTATATGGTGAAAAGGCATAATCTTTTATTGTATTTATGATATTCAAGAAGAATATTGACAATTGTTCATTAAGCTTATTTCCTGTTGTATATGATCATGTGATGGTTGGGACCTGTCATGGTTGAGAGATAAATAGGGATGAAGAGGACTATCCCCACTATGTACTAATTTAAAATTTTACACAAGAATTATATTAAAATGTAAATTAGCCATATTGGTTATCAGGATTCTTAATTTTGTGGACTTAGAAAAAAAAATTAAATTAATTGTTCTGACTTTTGTTTATAATAATTGTGATAAAAAAAATTATAAGTTAGAATATTCAATGCAAAATAAATCAATAATTAAAATAAATAAATAAATAAATAAACTAATAATAATTTGATTAAATCACAATTTCAACCAAGGTAATTAAATAAATTCTGGTGATTAATAATGTAATACAGAATAGAATGTTGATTTTCCCGATTAGTCGGAAACTAAAATTTATCTGGATAATTTGTACTTTATTATAATGATTTATCTCTTTCTAGTGTCTTATTTATTTATTTATTTTTAGATTAGGTCTTATTAGATTAAATTACGAAAGCCTAGAGCACTAGGAACTGCACGAACCAAAGGACTTTTGTCTTTTGATGTTAATTTGTATCAATACATCTGTTTATGTTAATTTCAGTGAATTCATAGCGTGTAATAAAATCACATAAACCAATTTAACTTCAAAAATTTATTTACTTTTCATTTTGTTTTCTTTTCTTTGTTAACTCCAGTCCTGTCCCATTTATCCCCAATCATGTCCCATTCATCCCCATAGGTAGGGATGAATGGGACAATGCACATGTATGTAAAATAAATAAATAAATAAATAAAATAAAAAAATATAACTTTTTATTTAAGGTAGTATGTTTATATGCAACTAATTACTGGAGTGTACTTATGAGCAGTGTTGCAAAATTCTGAATTACATATGGCCAACGTTATCAAAAAAAAAAAAAAAAAAAAAAACATGAAAAATGTCCCAATCATCCCCACTCTCCCCTATTGTAAAGGTTAATTTTCAGCATTATTTTAAAAGTACAAGATATATTGCTAAAAAAACAAATAAAATAAATAAATAAATAAATGAGTTATATAAAAAATATTAAGGACTGCTATATAGCTAGAAACAAGAGTATGCTGTGTAGGAAACTTGAAATCTTTATTAAGTTGCGTTATGATTGTTGCTGTACGATAATATTTTACACATTAAGCCTCATTAGACAGATTTAAAATGGATTTAAGGCTTAGAGTGGATTCCGAGCTACTACATGCATCCAATCCTAAACCGAGATTTGCACCCGGCACCTGGCATCTATAAGATAAAATGCTAACCACGCTCTATTTATCCAAAAGAAAACAATTTTAGGAAAAATTGTAAAATCATTTCACCTTATTTAAATAAATAATAAAGTTTTCATATTAAAATCAAATACTATAATGAATTGCAATATTACTGTTTATTAATAAAATGCAATATTCAGATATAAATATATACTAGAACTTATAATATTTATTTAAAAATATATATATATATATTTTCAAAATAAAAACAAGTGAGATAACTAAAATCCGATTTATTTCAAATGTATAAACAAAGACTCATTTTTAAATATCGTCGAAAAATTCCTAAATATAATATGTGAAAAAATTTTATAAATATTTTTCTTATACATTCATCATGAAATATTTTCCTTTCTTTCACTTTATAGTGAACAGTAAATACTTTATGAATATTCTGTAATGGAAAATCATTTCGTTTGAGAATAAAGAAAATATTGCTAACGAAAGGTTTGATTTCCACTTCAATTCACGCATTCTCCCAAAAATATCTTTGCAAGATAAGTAACAAAAGTCGATTTTGACACTTTCAGTTTCTGAAAAAATGTTCTGAAAAGAAAAATAATTTCTATGTTGTTTAAAATACGGGGTTATGTTCATTTTCAGGCCTTTTTTTTTGTCTCTTACATAGTATATGCATCACTGATTTTTTATGTATTTATTTATTTATTTATTTATTTATTTTGAACGTATTTGTTTGAAAGAATTTGTGATATGAAAAAAGAAATGCCAGTGCGTCGAAAATATACATTGTTGATTTTTATTTGTTACGTCGCGTTTTTTTCTGAAAGAATAAACAATAAATATCAATCAAGGGGAAAGAAAGCAAAAAAGGTCATGTATTTAGAACTGCACGCGATGATGTAGAGAATTAATTAAAAAAAAAAAAAAAAAAAAAAAAAAGATAATAATGGACCTTTTTTTTTTTTTTTTTTTTTTTTTGTCATTTGTAATTTTTCGCTCATAGAGGAAAATGAAGTTAAGTAATTAAAAAATGCTAATTTATAAAACGTTATGCTAAATCTTTTTTTAATTTTTATTTCTGTAATATTCATAATTAAAAGACATACCATTGTTTAAATCTAAAGAATGATATAAAAAAAGAATATTAGAGAGATAAATAAATAAAAACAAGTTTTGTCTGCTTTTTAGTAATTATGCACCATAAATAAGTAAAATATATTAAAATAAATAAATTAAGGATTCACTTAAATCATGAAAACTAGAAATTGTCGAAAAAACGGAATTAAATTATTATAATTTTTTTTATAAATACGATAGTAATGATTTTTTCTAGTTCACTTTTATATTGAATATTTTACTTGAATATTTAGAAGAAAAATCTATGAACCTAAATTTCTAACTATTAATTATTTCTAACTATTAATTATTTCTAACTATTAATTACATAATTGTATTATTTATCTCGCTCGTACTATTTTAAATTTTTTGAAGGAAAACTGAGGGATAACCTAAAGCATTTATGTACAATTAAATTTTTATAAATAGTTTTGGTAAAATTTTCTATAATTTTGGAGATTTTCTGGTAAATATATTTACTCAAAATTTTTTTATCGTTATTTGTTACGTTTTAAATTATTTTCCTCTAATTCATGTAAATTATAAAAGTAAAAAGAAAAAAAGAAAAAATTATCTCGCAATTTTTGTTATTTTTGAATTACTAGAGGGTATATAATAAGAGTATGTATATAATAAGAGTTAATATGTATTTATATTTTATTTTATTTTATTTTTTTATCTTTTAACCTTATTTATATATTTTAATGATTATTAAAAACCATTTCTATTTTTTAGGTGTTCAAGACATCTATCATTTATTCTTTAAATAAATTATAATAATTTATTTTACAATTTTAATCAAAATTTCTTTAAGTCTTGTTTTCTTTTTTATTCTTAAATGTTGTAAAATGCTTAAAACAGCATCTCTCTTGAAATAATTAAAATTGTGTTTTAGTTTGTAGTTGAGTAAAAATCTATGAAAAGTGAAAATCTATTTAAACGTATTTGGAAGATATTTTTAAATATCCGTAAAATAAAATGTTGACAGACTAACAGTAATTCAATAAGGTACGATGATACTTTGTTAAAGTGCGGCATAGGTTGTTTAATTTCAGAAAATGCAAGTATAGAGCATATAACTAAACATCATATAACTTGTGAGTGTAAAACAGCCATAAAAATTATTAGAACAGCGGTGTTTTAAAAATTTCCCATAAATCTACACAAATGTAAATACTGCAACACTGCATTCTTTTTTAATAATGTATCTATACATTATCATTCTAGAAATAGGTGAATTTCGCTAACGCTAGTTTTACAATGCCATGGCGTAAACATACTGTACAAATTGATGATAAAACTCATCTAGTAATTTCAATAATTAACATAAAAAATGAATGGAGATGTTAAAAATTATTTTTTATTTTAGGTTGATTTCTTTAGAAATCGACCTATTGCAATCACTTCGTTTATCTATACATCTATCTATCTATCTATCTATCTATAATGAAAATTTTGTCATCACGATAACTCCCGAAATAATACTCCAAATCGAACCAAATTTGGACAGTGAACTGATCTTATAAATATCTTGGATCAGTTCGTTAACCAAGTTGCTCCGACTTTTTGTTTTCAAGTGGCAGCCACTTGAATATTTCTAACCCACATTGTAAAAAGCGTATTTAAAGCAAGATTTGCTTGAATTTTTATGTAAATCTAGACTACATAAGGGTCTAAATGAACTTAATAAAGTGGCGGATATCTTAAGTTAAGTGGGGCCACTTGAAATTAGGCTACCACTTGAAAATTTAAAATTATGATAACTTCTGAAATAATACTCCAAATCGAACCAAATTTGGACAGCGTCTTAACTTGTGTTATGAATATCTTGGATGGGTTTCTTAACCAAGTTGCTCCACCATTTTGTTTTCAAGTGGAGACCACTTGAAATTTTCAAATTCAAATTGTAAAAAGCGTATTCCGAATTCGTTTGAATTTTGATGTATACATAGACTATATAAGTGTCTCAATGAAGTTTATTAATGAACGTATCCGCCATTTTTAATAAAGTGGCAGATATCTTAAGTTAAGCAGGGCCGCTTGAAATCAGGCTACCACTTGAAAATTTAAAATCCTGATAACTTCCGAAATAATATTCCAAATCGAACCAAATTTGGACAGTGTCTTAACTTGTGTTATTATGAATATCTTGGATGAGTTTCTTGGATGAGTTCGTTAACCAAGTTGCTCCGACTTTTTGTTTTCAAGTGGCAGCCACTTGAATATTTCTAACCCACATTGTAAAAAGCGTATTTAAAGCAAGATTTGCTTGAATTTTTTTGTAAATCTAGACTACATTAGAGTCCCAATGAACTTTATTAATGAAATTTATCTGCCATTTTTAATAAAGTGGCGGATATCTTAAGTGGGGCCACTTGAAATCAGGCTACCACTTGAAAATTTTAAATCGCGATAACTTCCGAAATAATACTCCAAATGGAACGAAATTTGGACAGCGTCTTAACTTGTGCTATGGATACCTTAGATGAGTTTCTTAACCAAGTTTCTCCCCCATTTCGTTTTCTAGTGGAGACCACTTGATATTTTCAAATTCAAACTGTAAAAAGCGTATTCTGAATTTGTTTAAATTTTGATGTATACATAGACTATATAAGTGTCTCAATGAAGTTTATTAATGATCGTATCCACCATTTTTAATAAAGTGGCGGATATGTTAAGTTAAGCGGGGCCACATGAAATCAGGCTACCACTTGAAAATTTAAAATCACGATAACTTCCGAAATAATACTCCAAATCGAACCAAATTTGGACAGTGTCTTAACTTGTGTTATGAATAACTTGGATGAGTTTCTTAACCAAGTTGCTCCACCATTTTGTTTTCAAGTGGAGACCACTTGGAAATTTCAATTTCAAATTGCAAAAAGCGTATTCCGAATTTGTTTGAATTTTGATGTATACATAACTATATAAGTGTCTCAATGAAATTTATTACTGAACTATGGATTTTCTCGCCAAAAATCGCCAAAAAAGTCGCCAAGTGGAAAAGTCGCCAAATTTGGCGCCAAATCCATTACCTGCCATATTGGAGCTTTTTAATGCTTTTTTAAGGGGAAATTAGGCTATTTTAACGTTAAAACAAACTAGAAATGCAAAAAATTAACATTTAATCAACTTACTAAGCCTCTTTGAAAGAATTTCTACCAAAAAAAAAAAAAAAAAAAAGAATTATTTTCAAATTTGCAACAATATCTTAGATTAATTAGTTCACTGAGCACCTTTCTCTGCCATTTTGATCCAAGTGGCAGCCACTTAATTTTTCAACACGATGACTTCTGTGATTCTGAATTAATTCAAACTATATTTGTACAGTAGTCTTATCTCACAAATGCATTTGATGTATTTCTCAACTTGGCCCACCATCTTGTTTCCAAGCGCCGGCCACTTGAAAAGTTTAAATTCACATAAAAAGGTATTTATGAACCTATTTGCTTAAAACTCCATATGTACATAGCCTACATCAATATTTCTACTAATTCATTTATAATTTGTAATCGCCATTTTGAAACAAAATGACGGCTGCTTGATAAGAAAAAAGAAATCAACCTACCCTTCCGAATAAGCCGGAAGGACTTGTTTTAAATTCAGAAGGCTTTCCTTAATTTTAGTTTAATGTTCAGTAATCTACGTTTATTCAATTAAATGACCAGTTTATTTAAAGAATTAATATATATATATATATATATATATATATTTTGTTTTTTTATATATATATATATATATAAAAAAACAAAAAAAACATTAACTATCGAGCTAAACTGGGTACTGTAGGTCATGGATTTTCTGCAAAAAAATATTTAAAGCGATGACTTTTGTTTGTAAAAACAGAATTTGAGAAAATTAAAATACTTTTATATTAATGGTTTCGGTAACAGTATGTTATACATGTTCATTTACTTTATAAATATTCGAAATATTTAGGCATATTTTGTAGCGTATTTCTTATAATGCTTCTACAAAGACAAAAAATTATCAGCATTCTGGGAAAAAAAAATTATCACATGAAACGAAACAACTGATCATATTTTAACACATTAACGTCCGCTACATATATATATATATATATACAGTTGGCAAAAAAAGTATTAGAACAATGAGAAAATTGTGGTTTTGAAGTAATAAATTCAAGTAAATCGCGTAATCAGTTTAAAAATGAGAACATTTTCTTAGAAAATTATAACTAAATAAAAAATAAAATTTAAAAATAATTACAAGATTTTTAAAATAAAAATAACAAAATTTGCATCGAAAAAAATGTATTAGAACAGAAGCGGAAACATGCAAATTACAGCGCTGGTGACGTTATTAAACTTTCAAGGTTACGTTCACCCGTGTCAATATCAAGGGTGTTTGTCTCTTTCACTGCTAATTTGTGAAAATTCAGTTTACGTGGACTTTTCCTGCCATGGCACCTAAAAGAAAAGAGATTTCACTTGCGAAGAGAGAACAAATCGTTCACCTGCACCATAGTGGCAAAACATTTCGAGAAATTTCCATGAATGTTTCACTTTGCGCAATTCACAACATTCTGAAAAAGATAACAGAAACTGGGGCTGTGGATAATAGGCCAAGATCAGGGACACCAAGCAAGCTGACTGTCAGAGAAAGACGACAAGTAGTTAAAGATGCCCTACAATCTCCAACAGGAAGTGCAAGGATGTTGGCCGCAAATATTGAATCAATATCAGGAAAGCTTGTAACACCTCAAACAGTTAGAAATGTATTGCATAATGCTGGTATAAAAGGAAGACGGCCAAGGAAAAAACCCTTTATTTCAGAAATCAACAGAAAAAAACGCCTAGAGTTTGCCAAAAATTATAAAAATAAATCTTTAGACTTCTGGAAAAATGTTATTTTCTCCGACGATAGTAAATTTGAAATTTTCAAACCTAAACACGTGCTCACAGTTTGGCGAAGAAAGAGAGCTGCTTTCCAGGCTCAAAATGTACAGAAAACTATAAAGCATGGAGGAGGGAATATCATGGTCTGGGGCTGTATGGCTTACAATGGAGTTGGAAATCTCCAGTTTATTGATGATAAAATGACAGCTTTGTCATATATTGATGTGTTAAGAGATAACTTGAAAAATAGTGCAAGGAAATTAGGGTTAGAGAAGACATTCATTTTTCAACAAGATCAAGACCCCAAACATACTGCCAACAAAACTAAAGAATGGCTATTATATAATGCTCCCCGAAGATTGGTAACTCCCCCACAGTCCCCAGACCTGAATCCTATAGAACATTTGGGGCATCTATTGGATGAAAAAGTAAGAAAATGCTCAATAACAAGTAAAGCAAGTTTAAAGCAAGCTTTGCAAGATGCCTGGACCAACATGTCATCAAACATCACCAAAGATTTGGTGGAATCTATGCCAAGACGTCTAAATGCAGTAATTTTAGCTAAAGGACTACATACCAAGTATTAGTATCATGTTTGAATTTTTAGTTATTTTATTTTATGTATGATTCAACATTGAAGTCCGATGTTCTAATACTTTTTTTTGCAATGCAAATTTTCTTTTATTTTAATTTTTTAAATCCTATTGCTTCTAAATATTTGTTTCTTATTCCATGTAGTAATTATGTAAAAGTGTTACATAATATAAATACTATGAGGCAAATGTTTCATTTTATTACCTTGAAAACTTTAAATTTCCTACTGTTCTAATACTTTTTTTGCCAACTGTATATATTTCAAAAATGGTTATTAGATACATAGTTGATCATAAATACGTAAAATAACAACAACAATAACAATGATGATAATAATAACAAATAAATAGCATTTTTAATTTTTGAAGAAATTTCGATTTAAAATACTTATTTGCTAACCATATTAAATTTCTAATAAATTTAATAAACGCATAAACTTGTAAGCATTATATATTTTAAATACTTGAAACTGTTGTTTCAGGTCAAAATAATAGTATGACCCTTCATCATTTGAAAATACTATTCACGCGAGCATCATTAAGACAGCAACTACGCATCGCGCCTACTAAAAATATTAAAATGATTTTTGAATTTGGTTCCTCCAGAAATATCGTTTGTAAAAGTTCTGAGTAGTGCTGTTATCTACCGATCAGAGAAGAACCAAAAGTATAAAAATCGATTAAAAGGAGGGAAAAAAAATAGTGAAAAACTGTTGCATAAAAGTTGTTTAATGTTTGGTTTCAATGAGAAATCAATAAACATTGAGTATTTTTTCAATGATTTTAAGTTACAAAAATAAATAACAAAAATGAATGTTTTCAATTTAAAAATGTTTTTCGCATAATTTACGCATAATGCTATGTACTTTATATGCTTCCGTATATTAAAATTTTAGAGATTTGTCATCTTTAAAATATAAGGTTTTCTATATTATATATTATTGCGAACTACAGCATAGTAAATTTTTTCGATCTTTCAAACTCAATCGCATTATAAATGCAAGTCGTACCATAACTAATAAAGATAAGAAAAAAAAAGAAAAAACAGGGATAATACCTGTAAATATAGATTTTTACAGTATTGTTATTAGTATTATTTATTTATTTTTTTTTTACTTTAACCTTTTCAAGTAAATTTATACGTTTCCGCTCAGAACTTTTGAATAATTCAACTCAAGATTTCCTCTTTCAGCCCCCTCATTCACCCGTACTTTTTTTTTTTTTTTTTCGTTGTTTTTGTTCTTTTTGTTCATATATATATATATATATATATATTTTAAATTGAAGAATTTTTATTGCATTTACTGAGAGATTTCTTCACAGAGTAATTTATCATAATCACACAAACATTTTTTATTATTAAATAAATAATGACAAAAAATATTTTTTTTTTTTTTTTTTTTTTGACAATTCTGAAAAGAATAATAGTAATACCAACATTTTAGAAAACTCCAAAGTCTACTTAAGTTCAAAATAGTTATAGGATTAGAAACTGAATTAAAAGTAAATGGTCTTAAAAGTGCGATTTTCTACCTTTCATTCTAAAAATGGCAAAACCTAGTCGTAAATCAACTTTCTTTTGTGACACCAACTACATCAGTTATAGTAGGCATCAATCTTTTCCTTCTGACTGAAGGAAAAAGAAAAAAAAAAAGATATAGTATCTTCAAAATATTTTTTAACACTAAGATAAGCTGAGGTAACTTATTTCTGAGTGAAAATTCATACTAAAAGGTATATTATATGAAACGGCGGAGATGTAATTTAAGTTTTAGGATAGGGAGAGAACAAAATAAGCCCCCCCCCAAAAAAAAAAAAAAATGAAATCGAAAAATATATCCAAATGGTTGTTACTATCTGAGTTCTAAATTTTGTGTCATTGGATTTCTTATGTTTAATATTAAGTACAACTTTTTACAGCAAAAAGAAAAAAAAAAAAAAAAAAAAAAAAAAAAAAAAAGAGAGATTTCGAAAACAGAACAAAAAAATTAGCTCACAAAGAAAAAGCTATTAAATTTTATTCTCCGATAGTAAAACTAATTGACTTTATATCCATAAATATGCAGTGGAAGAAAAAGGATTTTTTATTTTTAATATAAAATATAGTTCCTTAATATTATTGATTCTTATAACCTTAATTTTATGTAGATGTATTTTAAATCACTATCCAAACTAAGCAAAATTTGATTTAGTTTAAAACTCCATTATAAAGCTATTTCTATAGAGCAGACTTCTACAGTCAGCAGCAAAATTATGGAAGCACACATCCACACTTTTCATATATATATATATATATATATATATATATATATATTAGTTTAATCGCTAATTTGTATCACCAACTTACTTTTTTATAAACATTATAAGACTAAGATCATGACTCGACAAATATTTACTTAACAAAACAATATTAGGTGCACATCTTTTAAGTAGCAATTATTGCTAGTGCTTCAATAATTTTGTTGCCGACTGTACTTATAAATGTTTAAACACTGTATTATTTGTAAAAATATAATTTCCTTAAATCACTTTTAAAAAATGCATGTTGTGCATTTAAGTTTTATAAAGTATCGTAGAAAAAAAAAAAAAAAAAAAAAAAAAACAGTAAAATATTTTAAATACTATTTGAGATCTGTTTAAATACAAACTCCTTTCCTTTGAAAACTTTAGTTATAATAAAATATTGTATAGTATCATGACTTTATATTTTTTCGAAACATACATTAAATAGAACACACAATTATATACTATATTTTCAATAAAATATATAATGTAGATTTTTAAGGGGAAATAAAAATTTATTATAAAATTTCGGGATTGTAGTTGATATTTTAATGTACAGTAATGCCTTTGTAGAGAATAGATTCAGAATAAAAAAAAAAATCTTTTAAATTAATCGTTATTACTATTATTATTATCATCGATTCGTATACTGGGCAATATAGGTAGGCTTGTACGACCATTTTCCTTTGTAAAAATTTAAGCTGCTCAAAATTTCATTATAAATTTAGAGATTAATTTATTAATTTAAAAAAATTGCAATATTGAACTGTTTCCACAATATCCGTCAAAAATAAAGATTAGTTTAGTTATATGAAGATTAGTTACTAACAGCATGAACTACTTATAACATGAACAGCTTTTTTATCCCCGTTGAGGTTCACATTAACGAGGTTCGACTCTAAGACTCTAAGACGGAAGGTGGTCGCTCACCCCTATGCAGCAGTTTTGAGCTATTTCAACCTTTAGAGAGGGACTGTGGCACTGTGGAGATTCAAAAGAGCCCGTTTCTAAAGATTAAACCTCCTACGTTGTTTATTGCATAAACAGAAAAAAAAAGTACAGAGGTCGCCAAAGCAGAGCTTTCACACGACAGAGGGCGACAAGGTAACAAGAAATAAAACACACCAAAAAAAGAAAATACATAGGGCCGCCTGAGTGGAAACTCGAACGCGACAGTGGGCGGTTAGAAAAAGAAAAAGAAAAAAAAAAAAAAAAAAAAAAAAAAAACATGCGTATCATGCCTTTCATTTTGTTAGAGGGACATGACCTGTGGGCTTAAAACTCACTAATTTGATTTGTAATTCTAAAATTGGTAACTGATGACTTTGATTTTTTTTTTTTTTTTTGTTTTTAAGAAGTTAAATTAGAGATATGCATTAAGTGGTATATATTTTTTCTTGTAACAATTAAAAAAATATCTGAAGGTTCCTCATCTAGAGATCTAAGGGACCATGATTTCACTTACATGGCGCCATCGTTTCCTTTCTTTGCAAAACACGTATGACGTATTTTATATGAAAAAAAAAAATCTAAGATTTATTAATCTGTTTTTTAGCGATATAATCTACTTTTGCAATAGTACATGATAAAAATAGATTGCGTTTAAAAAGTCAACAAAAGTATACTCACAGCATATCAAATTATTAACACAGCTCTGCCAAAAAAAAAAAAAAAAAATCGAGGTCTGATATTATTCTTGCTGATTCTTTTGTAAAATGACCTTCTGAATCCGAATATGACTCCCATTTTGTCCAATCACCCACCGTTTTCTAGAAACACCACCTCCTCCCTCAATTTCTTTCCCTGTTCGATAATTTTATGACAATGAATTTGATTTGAAGAATAAAAAATAATTAATTTAACACCTAAAAACAAAAAAAAAAAAATATAAAGTTTAAAAAATAACATTAATAACAGATTAAACTAGTATGTTGTGGCCACCACAAGACTTTCTTCTATATTTTCCTATACATATTCAATCAGTAACAATATTAAAAAAAAAAAAAAGATTTTTTTTTTCTTTTTCTTTTTTTCTTTTTTTTTTTTTGTGAAAATTAATACATATTCAATCACTAACAATAATAATAAAAAAAAAAAAAAAAAAAAAAAAAAAAAAAAAAATCGAATTTTTTTTCTAAGTTTTTTTTTTTTTTTGGTAAAAGTAAAAAAAATCGATAACTTTGTTTTAAATTATCACAGATTTATGGTTCAACCATTCGTTTTAAAGGTATTGATGAGATCTTTCGAATGATACCCATCTTCAAAATTTAACCCCCCCGGGGGGGTACTTCCCCCCCAGGGGGGGAACCGATGCCCCCCCATGCACAATTTTTTTTTCCTAGTTAACTACTGCTATCATCAATAATTCAAATTAATTTTACAATCACAAGTTTAAAATAACTCTCATTATGCCCATTTATACGGAATTTTGTCCTATGCTGCCATGTTAAAAATTTGCATAAAATGCGATTACAGCGCCACCTGTTGAGCTATTGATCCCCAAATCTAATGGGCACCAGTTCATGTCAGGGTGCAACTAAATACCAAGTTTGGTTAAATTTCATTCATATGTTCGTGAGATACAGCGTCCACAAAAAATGATACAGACACACAGACAGACAGACAGACAGACAGACAGACAGACACACAGACAGACAGACAGACAGACATTTTTAAAAAACTATCAATTCGTGTTCAGGACATCCCAAAACGTGTAGATCCGTCAAAAAACGGAGGTCGAAAATTTTCGCGAATCCAATACTTTCTCTATATTACATATAGAAGAAAGTAAAAAATATAAGATATGTAATGCATAGTTTCGGTGGCAAATCCTCCCCAAAAATTTTCCCTTGTCGAATTTTCCAACTGCGTAGCCCATCAGAAGATATTTAACGGTTAAAATAATCCTTCCCCCTCCTAAAAATAAAATTTATAGCCATAAAATCACCGAAAAAAGATAAAAATAGGGAGCCATTCCTAAAAAACGGTGGGTGATAGGGCAAAATCGGCGTCACATTCGGATTCAGGAGGTTATTTTAGTCAGGTTAGGAGGTTAGTTTAGTTCTCTGAAATGGTATCAGAGACAATTTTCATGCCGAGCAGTGTAATATAACTTTTATGTCAGAATATTTAAATATTTACTAATAATTATTAATATTATTACTACATTATATAAACTTGATAATTTAATTGTAATGGAAAATAGCACATATTTTAATATTAAAATAATAATAATAATAATAATAATAATAATAAAAGCACTCAGAGTCAAATGTTTTTTTTTTTTTTTTTTTTCGTTTAGAGATTTTTAAGTAAAAAATATATTAAATGCGATAAAATAAAACATATTTTTAACTTTTTAATTTAATATCTTATCAGCTTAAAAAATAAGTAATAATAAAAAACAATAAAGATGATAGATTCGGAATTGAACATTAATTAATTCAATCAGTTTTTAAATTGTCCATTGATTCATGAGAAAGTCAACTAAAGCCATGTATTTCGAAAATAACACGGACAAATCTCACGCAAAATGCTCTCTTACCTCTATTTACATAAACATATTTTGAATTGAAAAATATTTTCAATATACAGAATAATCAAATAAAGAATTTAAGGTTTTTAATCACTAGGCTTTACATACCAAATCATCATTACTACATTTGGACAAGATTTAATTAACGCTTTAGAAAATCAACAAGCCCTTTCATTAACTTTTGTAATATCAGACTCGGCTTTCTTTACGAATGGGAATAAGCCAAATTAATTTACGAAAATGGAAAAAGCAAGTAAATAAATTTAAGATAATTTTCATGCAATAAAGTTCTAAATGTAAGAAAACTTTCGGTTCTTTTCTTATGATAAGTGGTAATTACTGTCCGGAAATAGTTAGGAATTTAAATGGTGTATAATAAATTTAATGATAAAATATGGAAAAATCACATTTCTATTAAATTTTATTTATTTTCAATTAAGATTGAAGGAATTTTAATTACTAGTTTTTGATTTGTATGAAAATAAATATAGAGTTTTCAAAATATATTTTTCCATATATTAAAATGAAATATAGTTAAAAGGCATCTCCTTAGATAAAGTGTCAACTATTTGAATATTTAAAAGAGATAAATTTATAATAAATATTATTAATATTTATAATATATTTAATGTATCTTTTCAAATAGTTTCGATTTGTGGATTTTTTATGTATACGTTTATCATTTATTGAGGAAATAAAATTTAGTGAATTGAAAACAATACCGGCTCAGAAAACTTTTATCGTGGAATTAAGAAATTCACACGGATATAAAAACATAGTTTCATTTTATGAGAAATAAAGAGAACAAATTATTGTGATTCAGTAATATAGAGATTTTTTACGGTCCTTCTAATCAAATATCCGTGAATGAATTGACGGAATACATATGACGGAAATAAAAGAAATGGATATATCAATCAACAGAATCAAATGAATCAATATTATCAATCAAATGAATCAACAATAGCAGTCAAATGAATTAACAATATCAGTCAAATGAATAAACGCTATATCTGAATTATTAAAAAAAAAATGTTTATAACAGTTGTCGTATCTAATTTGTCTAAAAAATTTCATTACCATAACGGAACCTCTGTAACTGCGAAAGAAGTTTAGTATAGTGGCAGGAGGCAGTCCGTGCAGTAAACCTTTACGTTTGTACCTCTAGTTCTTTTATGAGGGATAAGATCTCGTATTTTTTTTATTGGTATAATTGTAAAATTTTGTATTCGAGTATGTCGTTTACACATTTTAAAACGAATATAAATTGGTGATTGCGTTTAAAATCGGTGATTGAATTTAATATCGTATTGAAAAAAAAAAAAAAAAATACGTTTACGACCTCGTCAGTTTTAGAAATTTGTATTTAAAACATGAATTTTTGTGTTTACGGTGCAGATAATAAACTTATTGTCTAATTAGAAAAAAATATTAATTGAGAAGAAAATATTTTCTGTTATTAAAATTGATAATATACTGGTGACATTGTTGAAATTTTCTTTTACTTTTATTTCCTGTTTAAAATTTTCTTTGAGCAAAAAATTTATTTAAAAACTGAAATATTTAACGAAACGCTGAAACACTATCTTAGTATTTATAACATATTTGATATCTTATACTCATTTTATTAATAACTAAGAATTGAGATTTTGATGTGTTCCATTACATTTTACTAAAAGTAAACCACGTGCATGCACGCCACGCTTTTACCACGTGTATGCATATGAATTATATACACTAAGAAAATACACCTTCATATTGGGTGTATCTTGTTTAAAAGTATTTTTATTTTATAAACACAAATATATGTAACGCTAAGACGTATAATATTAGAAAAACTCAGAATACCTAGAGGAAAAACATAAATAACATATTACTACGAAATGTTAACAGAGTTTTTAAAATCAACAAGTTCCATTTGCGTGATACTGAGTTTAGGGATTTTTCGTGACTGCCACAAGATTTATGTTTTGAATATCCCAGAATATTCTTAGCATTTTTTTTTCTTTTTTTTTTAGAATAGTTATGTTATTATATTATTATATAATACAGTAGTTAAGGTCTACTGAAAAATGGCTTCCATCTTTTCATCTCAGTTTATATATATTTTTATTTTCTAAAACATCTAAGAGTAATACTAAATTTTATTACTTTGATAAAGTTTGCACTCCACGATAAAACTTACATAATGTATCTTGTGTATTGTTACATTGTTTTTTTTTTTTTTTTTTTTTTTTTAGGGGGATCAACAAGTTTGGGTTGCGTGATTCTTTGTTCAGATATTTTCCATGAATGCAACAAGATTTATGACTAAGATGTTACGTGATATTCTTAATGCAACCAAGTTTTGAGACAATGTGAAATCCATCTTTATGATATATGCGTAAATCTAACTGCCGATCAATACTACTGCAAACCCTAAATTTTCCAAAATACTTTCATGATGTATTATATATATATATATAAATCATGAAAAATAATTACTAACTGCGTTCAAGATTTTATTGAATATGACAAGGTTGCAGAAAACTAATAAACTTTATCAAACTATTTTTCTTAATATACAAAGTCTTCTTGCTTCTTAAACAAATCAGTGCTTTCATCATGAATATTTATTTGTAAAACGGATTTGTTTCTTCCTAGAAGGAATTCAGATCATTAATCATTATAGTCAGCGAAAAGCTATGAAGGTATGAAAGCGCTTTATTTACTTTTAGGATTTTTTTTTTTTTTTTTTTTTTTTTTTTACATTTATGGATAATTCACATTTGTTTATACCAAAATCCTTATATAAACAAACATAGAATATTACATAAAAAAAAAAAAAAACTATATATTTAAAAAAAGACACAACTCATGATAATAAGATAAAAAATGTTGGAACTAAAGTTATATCTGAATTTCACAGGAAATATTTTGTTTTCACGTGAAATCTCGCGAATATATAATTAACATAATTTTTCTAGTCATCAAAATATGACAAGCTAAAAATACCATTTACAAATTATTTTCCACAGAAAATCTTTGACAGTAACGAGATAATTTTTTCAAGCAAATTCACTAATTTGTTATTCTTTTCTTGTTTAGTTTACGTTTGTTCTTATACCCTAAGGAGAAACGACATTGCTCTTTCAGCAACAAATATAAAGAATTTTATATTAATTAAAGAAAAAAAAAACTTATAGCTAATGTAAAATTTTAATTAAATATTAGCTATGCGTAAAATATATTACTCTAAAAAAGCATTTGTTAATTATTAAATATAATTCACAAACGCAACTCTAAAGACTTTGAAAAAATATGTATGCTAAAAAATGTAATTAACATAAATTTAGTATTAGAAAGTAGATATATAATAAAAACGTATATAAACACATGTACAACAACATACTGTTGTTTCATATGCAATTATTTTTAAAGGCAAAATTAAATGCTTAGTATTATTATTATTATAGTCTATACATAACTTTGAAATTCAGTTGATCACTCTGATATTGTACTTACTCCTATATAGCCTGCTATGCTTATGTAAAATTATATACAATTGAAAACTTTTTATTACTTTCGCTTTGTTTTATTATCGTTCGATATGAATGATGATTATATCATTGTTAGATGTCCATATGATTAGCGACTTGTTTCTTTATTTTTTTTATTTTACAGGGCCACGGTTGAGCGACGAGCTCGTAATCAGAAGATTGTAGGCTCGATAGTCGAATTGGTTAAAGATCGTCTTTTAATTAATGGTGGCTTGTGCACGTAAAATCCACTATTACTGCAATGTCTCCCTTTTCCGAAATTAATACTTCATGATATTACTGATGTAGGGGAGACATCCCCACCAAAGATGATCAAAATTGTGATGGTATGTCTCCCGACGTTCCCTAGAGGCGAATCCTAGACCATCGCTGATTGCCTACTACGTAGCTATAGTGAGACACTAACTCACATCCATGACACAGGCCGGTTTAGAATTTGACAGAACATTGACTCAAACGTTAGTCTGTACATGTCTATATTTTTAGTAATTTCTTCATTCTACAATGCTATATAACAATGCTTGAATATAACTAAGTGCTTTCAAGAGAATGAGACTGTGAGTGTAGATTCTCATAAAAGTAGTTTGGATATATAAAAGATATATTATAAAACAAAAGGAGATACTTTTGTCTATCATTTCCTCCTTTTGTTTTTACTGTAGCGATTATACTTATATATCAAATGCCAGAGATTATAATATCTATATCTATATGTATATATATATCAGAGATAATTATGTATGTCAGAGCTTGATTAACGCAGGGGTACGCAGGGCACATTCTCCAGACCCTGAGTAGTAGGGGCCTTAAAACTCGCCCTAAAAGTGCCATTTTGTACTTTTTGCCCCTAAAAATGACAAAAAATTGTATAAAAAATGCTAAATTATCTTATTATAGTCCCATATACAGGTACATATTATGTACTTTTGCTGATTAGTGCACAATATGATGGGGGAGGAGGCTCACGAAAGTATGTGGTCCCTGGGCCTCACATGAACTTAATCAGGCCCTGATATCTATATGTATATATATATATGCATGTTATGTGCAGTGAAAAAAATTCGGCAAATAACATGTAGAACATATATTATGACTCTAGTAAAAATAGTTCTGTGTCGTCCTTATAAATTCTAGTTCTCCATGCTAGCGCGTTCTCCATGCGCAGAGGCTCCCATGGTAGCAGGAAATGTAGTTGAAGAACAGAAAAGTATAAAAATTCTCGATAATTTCGTATATTCTGTTTATTTGTTTACCTTATATTCATAACATGAAAATCTATATTTTTAGTTTAGGGATTCAGAATATGAATATTTTTGTGTTCTAAACGAAGACTGTATTTTATTTCTTAATGCATACTATTAGTTCCATATATCACGCGCATGTGCATAAAAAGGAAAGTTATTTATCTCAACGAAGTAAAGGTACATTCACATATTTAAATATTGGTAATTAAAAAACTATCATTTATTTTAAAAGAACATTATTTTAGGTAAGCAGAGTAATACAGTTTATAGAAAATAATAATTCATATACAAAGCTTTACATAAAAGAGCTAGTTATTTACAAAATCTTAAGTATAACATAAAATTCAAACATTACAGTAAAAAATTATTACCAGAGAGAAGCAAATTGATTACAAGAGAAAATATCTATTAATATTGGCAACAACACCATAAAACTCGTTTTTTTATGCTTAAAAACGTACAGTGAACATACAGTATAACTAATTAGTTATACATTTAAAGGGGGAAAATATCAGATCCCATTAATATCTCTCTTTATAAATATATATATATATATATAATAAAAACTTTATATTTAAAATTTGCCTTCTATAAAGCCTATTGGTTAAAATTTAGTCTTTTTTATATTTATTTTCTTACGGTTCACATACATTAACACAAAAAGCACTGTCATAAAATTTATAGCAGTTTACTTAGAGCAGTTTATACTGTCATTAACATCGGAAACGACAGGGTTTTTTTGTTAATCGAGTTCATCATAAATGAAGTATATAAAATATATATTAATAGCTAGCCTTAAGATGATGCTTATAAAACGAAATTTTTACTTGAAATGAAACATCGATAAAGCATATCAAAAAATGCATGTTTAACTTCAGATAAAATAAATTATTGTACTTAAATACGATGGTAGAATTTTTAAAGCATTATAAAATATGATGGCTAAACAATCATTATTGTTTGAGATTACAATTCACTGCATGCAAACTTTAATATGCAATCATAAAATAAATATTCAAAGAAATATATTTTAATTTAATGCAAGGAGTTTATTTTTTTCCACACTAAGAGAATTTACTTTTACTAGATTTCTTACTGCAGATAATAAAATTGTTATATTTAAGAGCATAAAGTTACATACAGTTAGATATTAAAATAAAATACAGCTGAATACAATTTAAGAAGATATTTATTAATGACTATGTACAAACACTTAAAAAGGGCTAATTAAAAAGCTTTTCCAAATACTGCAAAACTAAAATAAAATGTATCAGAAAAAGAAAGAGAGTATAGAGAAAAGAGAACAGTTCAGATTGCAGGGTTTTTCATTCGCATGACACAATAATATTATTTTCAAATATGTATTTAAAGATAACAAGATTTGCGATTTGTTTTCTCAGGTGTATGAAATTCTTTTCGTAAAATTTAAATTTTCGAGGATGCTGAATTAAATAATAACCCCCATTTCTGACCACCAGTTACGAATTTTTCGCAGTACATTAGGGGTTTGAATTAAAAATTTACTAATTATTTTACATTGAACAAAACATGTTCTTTATTTTAGTTAAACAAACATTTCTATCGTGATATATTTAGCATTTTATTTTCTCTCTTTTTGATTATGAAGCATTTTTTTTTTAATGCCTTTTGGTGTCCCACCAAACACAATTTTTATTCGACAGTCATTCTCCTCTTCCTTTCTCATATTTCACATTTGTATTATTATTATTATTTTCAGATTTCCTGTTATAAATATTGTTTTAAAGCGAGAAATTGTTATTGAATATGGTTTTTCTAATCAATGATATAATACTAAATTTTGAGTTTTATCGTCAAAAATAAATAAAAAAATAAAAATTAAATAAAATAAAAATAAATAAATAAATAAATAAAATAAATAAAAATATAAGTTTTGGGGGAAAAAAGATGGAATTATTAATATTATTAAAGAATAAATATTTTAAGATAGTGAATTTGAGACTAAACAGAAAAAAATCTGTTTCCTATATCATATTTGTTTATCTGAAATTTTCTTCTTTAAAGATTCTTTTTTACGGAAATTTCTTATTATGTTTATTGTGTTATGTATACGCGCTTATGATATCTTATTATTATAGTCTCCACCCAAAAGTAAATGCAGTAAAATTTAATAGCGTACGTGCGTGAAAATGATAATAAATCTTATAATTATTTTTTCCTTACCATGGGATCAGGTATCATATGCGAAAGACAAAAAATATTAATCGCAATGATACTGAAGTAATTATGAGTTAATTTAGTATTTATTTAAGCCATTTTTAATTAATAGAGGTTTTATTACACTACAGTAATTCAAATATGTTTTTAATTTTGATTCTGTGAATGCATGTAATATGGAGTGTATTTAATCAACAATAATAGTAAACTAGTTGTATATAAAAAAGCTAAAAATCATAAAATGCATGCCATTGACTCAAATAAATCTGCAACCCCCCTACAGCTGAAACATCATTCATTTTAACTCATGTATATATATAAACATTCTTATTGTACGTATGTTTCTTTTATTTTCTCTTTTTCTCGCTGTATATATATATATTAATTTTGTTTATGAACATACACACACACATATATATATATAAATATAGCGAAATGAATTTATTTCAGTAAAAGTAAGTTGTATTTGAAAAAAAAATATGAACATAAAATCATATCAAATAAAATTATACTTTTAAAAAATTAAAGAACGCGCTTTTATTGAAATGTGAACTAAAAAGCACAAAATATCTATCTTTTTAGTATTAAAATGCAGGGTAAGAAAAAATTGTGTGAGTGACACACCATATTACAGGGTGATTATAAAATAATTTAGAATTAAACAAAAACCATTTTTGAAAAATCTGCCCTGACTGGGCTCGAACGTTAGAACTTTAGGCTCGTAGCCCGGAGCTTTACCTCACAGCCACATCATTGACGTAGAGAACGTCTTTTTTTACAATATAGATTTTTTGTTTGCTCCCAGAGCGGTTACAAACATACATACAATCATACATGCAGGTGAAGCTAATAAAAGCGTGTTAAAAACAAGTAAAAGAAATAAATTAGCAAATTAAATACATTAGTTCTTCGAAGGAAGTGTATTATACTTTTACCTAAACTGCATTACACGATATCTATTACCATACTGTGCGCCTACATGGTATATATTTTATTAACTTTTAATTAAATAAATTTAATGCATTTTCGATGCAAATACGTATTTTTAAACACATGTAAGAAATATAATTTAAATATTATTTCAATATATCACGTGTTAACCAACAGAGTTACCTATAATAAAGGTCGTTTTTTAAAGTGTTATTCAAAATGATACATGGTAAGTAATATTTAAAGCGATATGATTTAAAGTATTATTTAAAATTATTCAATATTATAACTGTCTATACACACTGCAGTTATACTTCAACTTCTTCTATTACAGGCATGCTACAAATAAAATGAGCGAGTGAATTGCTACCATATGTTATACATGAGATGATCTTAGAAAATTGAAAAACAAGAGCGAAAATTCATCCGGTACTCGTTTATTATTAACACTTTCCAAATGTACGTAATTGTTTTATCGTTTAACTTTCAATGCTCTTTGCTTACGTAATCACACAACGAACAGACAGTAGTTCCGAAAGGCAGTCAGATAGACTAATTGAATTCATAAACATTCTTAAACTTTCTTAGAAAGTGTTAAAAATGCTTAACAGAGAATAAAACGTAGCCCTTATAATTTAATTGCAGCCCTTAATGTACCTGAATATTTTAATGTAGCTCTGTATATCTGATAGTTAACCATATCATATTCTATACAAAATATTATTTAAGCATATTAACAATAAATTTCAATTTCTTAATTTTTACAATAGAAAGTCCTTTAAATGCAATTTATAAAATGTCTGTCCTAAAATGCAAAACATTGGCATTTTATTCGGTGTCCCTGTACACAAACCAGTTGCACAGGACATATTAATGCCATTTAAAATGGGGAACATTTCATAGCGAATTTGAATAACACACACACACACACATATATATATATATTTAATTCTGAAAATATTTACGGACGTTGGGGGCGGGCAGACGGCTAGATAGACAGAGGGACACTCGGACAGATAGACACACAAATTCAAGTAATATTCACACTTAAAAAAATGTTAAAAAGTGTTAAATCGCTTAATGTAAACAAAAATGCAATTCCACCAAATTTCCAATAAAAGACCTCAGTGTAAATGAATATTTTTGTGTTGCCCTGTAAATCTAATTCTAATCATACAACATTCAGTAGAAAGCATTCTTTTGTGCATAAGAATAACATATTTCAATTTCATTAAGATTTGTTCAAAGAAAGTAAAGTTATTAAAATTTGGTTTATAGAAATACCTCTCATAGAACGAATGCTTTGGAATACTTTCGGGTGTCCCTGTACACAAACAATGTGCACAAGTATGCACATTTCAAGGAAAACGAATAATGTAAAAACGAACATAAAACATAATGCACCAACAACATGAACTTTAATTGATTTATTTTTTATTCGTTTAGATTCATTATGGTGGTATTTACTCCATTTTCTATAGCAAACATCTGATAGTGAACTTAAATAACATGTATCAATTTCACTGAAATTTGTGTAAAATAAAGGAATCAAAATACAGATCAGAAAAATAACTCTCAAAGAAACAATGCGTTGGAATACTTTTGGTTGTTCCTGTACACAAGCCAGTAGAGGTATTCACTCCAGTTTCAATAGGGAACATTCGATAGTAAATTTGAATATCATATATGAGTTTCAAGAAATTCCATGAATATTTATGGGAGTTTAGAGAGCAGATAGACAGATAGACGGACAGACCTACAAACCGAAGTCATTAACACTTTTCAACCTTATTTTAAAGTATTAAAAACATTTAGAAAGAAATAAAAAACGATTAATAAAAACGAAAATGCAGTTCTAGTAAATTTCCAATAATACCCATTAATGTAACTGAATGCATTCTCTTGTGCAGATGACTAATATATTTTAATTTTATTAAGATTTGTGCAAAGTAAAGTTCTTAAAATTTGGCTTATAGAAATACCTCTCATAGAACGCAATGCTTTGGAATATTTTCGAGTGTCCTTATATACGAACCAGTGATGGTATTTCGGCTAACATCCGATAGTGGATTTCAATAACATATTTCAATTTCATTATGATTTGCGTAAAGTGTTGTTGTTGCTGCTTATCCTCCTTGTCTGACGGAGTCAGACAAGATCCACGAGTTCGTTGACTGTTAGGAAGTCAAAGACCAGAAGAGGATTGGTGAAAAGATCCTCCTTAGAGACTCCCATGCATTCCAAAAGGTGCTGAGGAGAAGCCTGATGATTTTGGCACTTGGTGCAGGTGACGAAGGTTTTCCTGCCCTCGTTGAAAGTGAGGCACTTGATGTGACCGCTAGCGAGTCTTGAGAGTGCAGTTCGGGTACGTCTGTCACACGGGAGGTCAAGGGACAAACCCTGTTTTGAGCCCTTGTATCAATAATGGATGGGGGGGAGTTTTCCACTCCTCCGAGATTTTTGAATTTTCCCGGGAGTATAACTCCAGAAAAGTAAGTGCGGAGGAGGGAGTAGAAGAAATCCTGCAAACCCTCCTTAGCAACATTATCCGCCATTTCATTTCCGTGGAGATTCACGTGTGAAGGTATCCGTTGCAAATGAACGTCATGATTAAGTGAAATGAGATTTAATTTAAGCAGTATAGAGGTGCTGACCTTGTCTCCCACAAGAATCCAATTACTAAGATGGTGAAGAGAACTACGGCTATCAGTCAAGATCCATAGGTCACCATAATCCTCTTCATAGAGAATAGCTTCTAGTCCCAGGTCTATTGCAATCAATTCACTTCTGAAGACAGAGCAGTAATTTGGATTACGATGAGAAAGAGTCAAGTTGGCCTGAGGGGTTTCAATATATATGCCACTACCTGCTAGGTTTTCAATTTTACTACCGTTGGTGAAGATTTTAATGGCATTATTAGGATTGTGGTTTAGGTTTCCCAAGGTCAATTGTCTAAGATGTTCTGGGATGTAGTCTTTCTTGTTAACATGAGAGCTTAAGTTAAAGTGAAAGTGAACCCTGGGGAGTCCTTCTGCAGGATAATAGTAACGGTATTAAAGTAACGGTATTAAAATATAGTTTATAGAAATACGTTTCGTAGAACACAATGCTTTGGAATACTTTCTAGTATCCCTGTACACAAACCAGTAACGGTATTCACTCCATTTACAATAGGGAACATCCGATAATAAACTTGAATAACATATATTAGTTTCAAGATATTCGATGAATATTTACGGGAGTTAGGTCGCGGACAGACGGACAGAGAGACAAGCAGACCGATGGACAGACAGACGGAGAAAGCGACAAACTGAAGTCATTAACACTTTTCAACCTTGTTGGAAAGTGTTAATGAGTTAAAAATGTGCACAAGTCGGCGCATTGCAAGGAAAACTAATAATGTATAAACGAACATAACTCATAATGCATGAAAAATATGAACTTTAATTGGTTTATTTTTCATTCATTTAAATTCATTATTAGTCATTCTATTTGTTAATTTTTTTTTTTTTTTTTTTTTTTTTTACAATATAGAGTTGTATCTGATTGACATTTTTTTTTTAACCAAAATAATTTTTGACACTTTAAACGCATGTCCTCATTCGCATAACAAATTTGGTGGCGATCTCCTCTCCTGTTTCCCATTAGGAGGCTATTCGCAGGGGAACGTTTAATTATAATAACCCTATGGATACGCACATTTGAACCTAGATTAAATAGCACTAATGGAATGCGCTCTAATTCTGTGGAAGGATATGTGATATTGCTGGGTGTAATTTAATAATTTACTAGTCCATGTTTAGCACTGACATTTTCGCAGACATGGGACATTTTATGAAGTTTTGGTCTCATGGCTAATAAGACCCAAATCACGATGAAATGTATAATATTTAAGGATAATGGTACTATAGCATTAAAATTTGGTTCATTCTAGTGGCAAATGTTAGCAAAGTAAAGCTTAAAAATCGAAAATCTACCGGTCTAAGTATAATGCAACAACATATTTAGGATAAAAATGAAGCTAATTCCTCTTGCACAGCAGCAGATAACGCAAAGTGCATTTGAAAATGTCTCAAGAGCATTCTAACCAAAGTACAGGTTACAAGTAAAATATAATGGAAAGTGAAGGATTGAATTTTGCAAGGTCTGAATTAATGGCTCTCAGTAAATTTGCCTAGTAGGGTGGAGTGAAAAAAGATCGAAATTTTAAAAATGTTATCCAATTAAGTAGCACTAGCTGCCAAAAGTTGTGTATTGGTCCTTATATAATGTGATATTTTTTTAAGAATTTTTCTAATTCATCTTCATTTGCCGCACGGGGTTTGAAGTTTTTGATTCAAGACCCATGTGGCAAATGAAGATGAATTAGGAAAATTCTAAAAAAAATATCACATTATATACGGACCAATACACAACTTTTAGCAGCTAGTGCTATTTAATTGGATAACATTTTAAAATATTGTCACCACGGCAAAAAGTACGTCTCGTCCGCGGTTCACCATTTAAAGTCTCTACACAAAATACACCTAATAATTTTGGGATACTTTGCTTTAAATAATTGGCGTCAATTTGCTGGCTCTAAAAAAAAGAAACACATATTTTGCTATATTTTGATGCTATCACCTACATTAGTAAAATTGTACACCGTCTTTAATAGACAGAAATTAGCACCAAAGATTGGTGCAAAATACCATGAAAATTTTTACCGTGTATTTTTTCAGCTGTTGCCGAACCATTATCGACTGTTTAAAAATTCCTAAAACATGACGAATACGCACTTTTTCATTCTCCATTTTAGGGTTTAGGAAAAACAATTCAATGTAACATGCACCACACAAAACTGTTATCTACAGAATAATTATAATAATATAAACCATATCTATTTAAAGAAAACAAAATGTCGTTTGTTCTTGTGGATTAAAGAGAGTAGATAAGGACATTAGGTTCTATCCAGCTCAGAAGATTACTACAAAATTTTGTATGTGGATGATTCGAGAGATGTATTCAAGAAATTAAAAAATAATAATTAAAAAATATTCACTAAAGAGAGATCTGCATGAAAAAAAAAGTTTAACAAATTGAATGCTCCATACGAAATCAAGAAAAAACCAATAACTGTATAAAGTGATTACGCGTTAAATAACACTTGTTTGCATTCTTATATTTTCCCTTTTTTCATAGTAATCTCTACCTGATGGGTATTTCTAAACCCTATTTTAGGCCATTGAGCTTATTTTATAAATCGTCCACATGCCAAATTTGGTGGCAGTCTGCTCGCCCGTTATAACTCGAAGATAATGTTTATAGCGGAATTTGTTATTATTAATCTGTATGTGATAACCATTAGTTTCGAGAATAATTTGATGGTTTCGCGAATATTACAAAATTATATTATGAAGTATTTTTCATTTTTGGTTAATTTTTGACATAAAAGTCTTATAGATAATACGTTATCGGAATATTTAATACCAAATTTATTATACAGCGGTAACTAACAAGGTATTTTTTTTAAAACTTAAATTTAGAGTGTATATTTGTAAATTCTAAAATAAATTTCTTTATATTTTTACTCAACACTTAATATACATTTATAAGAGAGAATAATTTAGAATTTAGCTTCAGTTTTTTTTTTTTTTTTTTTTTTTTTTTTTTTAATGTTATACAGAGTATCTAACTTATATCTAAGGTCCCTGTTATAAGTACTCATTATTACTTTTTTTTATTATTAATAAGTCATGCTATAAGTAAATTCCTCTCATGTGAAATAGAAGGAATTCCATTTCTATCCACGTAAAAAGTAATGTAAAAAGTTTTGTTAAGATGCAATGAACGACTTGAAGATTGCATTGCGGTAAAAAAGAAAATAATAATAATATATATATCAAATAGAAAGAAAAAAACTAAAAAAAAAAACAGATTTTTTTTTTTTTTTTTAGTAAGGAAAAAAAAGATAAAAGAAAAGAAAGAAAACACGTTTAGTTGTTCTCTAGAATAAAAAGAGTACTTCGAATAAATACAAACAACTGCTCTCTCATTTTTAAGGGGTTTTAGATAAGATTTATCTGAGAAAAACAGTGTTTGTTTTACAAAAAATGCTATAAACTTTATTAGGTGCATTATTGTAATTCATTGTGTTTATAAAGAAATAAATGCTTCCCATTTCAGATTAAAAGACATTTTAAAATTTATATAAATATTTGTTGTTGAAACATTTTCTTAAAAATACAAATTATTTCTAGGAATATAAATAAATACTATTATTTTTGAGTGTTTCTACCGATTTTACTAAAATTCTTTTATATTTTATTGGAATATTTTTTTAATTAATTGTGTTTATGAAGAAATTAAAAACTTCTCGTTTCAGATTAAAAGACATTTTAAAATTTATACAAATATTTGTTGTTGAAACATTTTTTTAAAACACAATTTATTTCTAGGAATATAAATAACTATTATTATTTTTAAGTGTTTCTAGCGGTTTATTAAAATTGCTTTATATTTTATAGGTTTGTTATTTTAATTAATTGTGTTTTATCAGAATATAAACGTTGTTCATTATTAACTTTTTTTTAATAAAGTTTATTAGCAGTTTAAAGGCAATAGAATAATTATAAAGTTAAGTAAATGCACCTTTCTTTATTTTTATTTTTAAGCCTTTTAAGTGTACCAAAAAATGATTTAAATTTTATTACTTTATTACTTTAATTAATTGTGTTTCATAAAGAGGTGAATTTTTATGTGCTGAAATACAGTTTATTAGTATTTCAAGGGTAACAGCGTAGCTGGCAGATTTAAGAGATTATATTTAAAAGTAAATATTTATAGAAAATATTATTCTATTTTTCCGTAAGTTCAAATAAGTTCCACATATATATATCAGCAAATTTTTTTTCCAAAATTTGATAAAAATATTTTAATACTAATGCAATAATAAAAGAATTTTAATTTTTTAAAAAATCTGTAGAAATTTTTAATGTTTTCATAAAGTATAATGCAAAAACATAAAAAAAAAAAAAAAATTCTGTATAAAAGAAAAATGTTAAAAGTTGATCATTTATGTAAATAGTTTCTTAATACAGATAACCTAGTCAAGTTTATTCTTTGAGTAAAGCCGTAGTATTTCAATAAACTACAAACTTATAAATTAAAATATCTTTTTTCATGATTTATGTAGACCTTTATTTAACGTACAATATTATAAATGGAGAAAGCTATTTCTGAATTTCTCAAGTTATGAGTGGCAAAAAACAATATTAAGAATAAAATTATATATATATATATATATTTCTACAGTATTTTGTAAAAAACCAATATATATATATGCTAAATTTTGCCTTTTGCTCCAATAAATGAATTTACAGACAAGGCATACTTTTATTAGGTCATATTTTAATAGACATATTTTTGATTTATTTTTAGTAACAGCCACTTCATAAATAAATTTCATTATTTCTTTCTCGCATTTTTTCGTAATATGAATGTTTTTCGTAGCACTTAAATAAATAATCCAGAAAAAAATCTTAATAACACATTATAATTATTTTATCTTTTTTTTTTTTTTTTTTTTTTTTTTTTTCACATTCGCGTGCTTGATTTATCGATCAATTTAAGGTCTCAGTTTTCGCTACTGTCATATATTTAAGCAATGAATGCATAGGTGGGAACTTTATTAAAGAATCCATACATATCAGAGAAAATTTTAGACATAATATTGTTTACAGCAAAGTAAAATCCCTTGAATATTTCCTAGAATAAGAGGATTACTGTGAGTCTGCTATATTATGCATGAAGTAGGATCTAGGGAAATTTCCATATGTATAGATGTTCCTTTAAAAAAAGAAAGATAGTTCATAAAATTGATCTTTTTAAGCTTAAAGTGTCGCATTAGCAGAGTTTTTTTTTTTTTTTTTTTTTTTTAATCAAAATGGTAGTGTGGACTTTATGAGCATAAAAAATGAATGAGGGATTTGAAAAAAGTACTTAGAGAATTTCAAATCAAGAAATAATACTTAGTTACAGAAATAAATTTCTAGTAATGTTTTATAGTGCATTATTTTTATTTAAAGAGAAACGTACTTTCGTTTCAAAATAATGAATAACTTTAAAAGAAGCACCATCGATATTTTTGTTAATAAATTACTTTTATGATTAGAAAAATATCAAGTAACCAATCGTGTTATTAGATTTGGTTTTAAATTCTTTAAAATATAAAATTTATATAATATTTTTAATTAAAAAAAATAATAATGACTAATTTTAATATTTTCCTCTATTTTGCTTATGACATTTTAACAATATATTCTAAACGTATTTGGGTATTATTTTGTGGATCGATTTCAAAGTAAATAATAAATAAAAAGAAATATATCTATATCTATATATATATATATATATATATATCATTCTTAATGGTCTTTGTGTTTTCAGTGATCTTGGTTGCTTGGCTTCTACTACGCTTCATAAATCATTATATATATATTTACTTATGAATGCTAAAAACGAAAATTGAATTTCAGTTTTCTAGCATAAGAAAATGCCCTCATCAAACAATCTATAAACTAAGCCCCAAATATGATTGGAGTGTATTGTTAAACAATAATAATATTAAACCGAGGGAAAATAATCTATTTAGCATGAAACATTTTACAATTTTAAATAAAAAATTAAATTAAATTAAATTAAATTAAAAATAAAAATGAAATAAATAAATAAATAAAATTTTATATTTTATATTTTTTAAATTAAAATAGTTTTCGCGAAATTTTAATTTTCTTAATATTGTTATATTTCAATGAATATGTATGCAAAATTTAATAATGTTTAGAATGTAATTTACAAAAATAGTTTATAACTTCTACCATTTCCGTAATATATATATATATATATATATATATATATTTTATTTCCTAACAACTAAAGTTAGAAAAATCAATAATATCTTTTCGTCTGAGTTTCTTAAAACCGATTTTTCTGTATTTTTATCGCTTGCATACCAAGCTCATAGTTAAATACATGTTGAAACCTAAATTTCTTTAAAATAATTTCCATGGACTTGGACCGCTTGTATTCTTTGCGTTTCATGTAGCTTATTACATCTTCTCAGCAAAAGTCACGTACAGTGTCTGCAGTTAAGAAGAATTTTCTAAACAATGCATTCATCAAACGGATTTTAGTTTGACAAACAAATAATTACTGCGTAGAAGTTCTTGCAATGAAGCAGTATTTAACAATTGATAATATTTTCTTTCATACAGGAAATTCTTTTCTTATCCACCAAAGTGGAGCACACTATATTTATGGCCTACATATGTCTTAGATAGTTTTGTATTATTTGAATGGAAATCACATCCGAATAATTTAAAGTATAAAGAGGGAATAAATTAACATTAAAAGAATCCAAATATCTTAAAAACATTGGAACTAAATAAGTGCTGTTTAGTCTTAAACTATGAAAATGAATCGGATTGTCAATATTCTTAACCATATATGCATATTATAATTAAGAATTGTTTTTTTAATATGATATGGATTTAGTTTCTTAAAGATATTTGTTTAGTTTAAAAAGAAGTATTGACATAACAACAAAATTATTTAATTTTGAAATTAATGTGTTATTTTTGAATCTGAAATATTACCTAAACAGTTTACCGTTAACGTACAGCAAAATATATTGGTCACAGTTTAGTCAGTTATAAAAAGAACATATATTTATTAAAAGCCTTCATAACATAACTTTCAGTGATTTTATGAAAAAAAATATTAATACAATATAGTACTTATATATTATAACCTAGTAAACAAAATATCTAGTATATATCCAGTCAATACTAATATGTGATAAATAATTTACACAAAAATATATTTGCTTTGAGTTTTTTATGATTAATTTTGTTTATTACACACCTGTACCAAGTGTTAATAATAATATTTCAGATTAAAAAGTAATACATTTATTGATGTTTTTAAAAATTAAGAAGAAAATAAAAGGCATAGTGAAATAACGCAAAATTATATTATAATCATAATAAGTTTTGAATTTGTGATAAAACTGTTTTAGCATAATCCAAAGTATTACTTTCTAGAGCTGATGCAAAACGAAATATATTGGTTTCTGTGTAATCAATTTTATCCGTGACATGCCTTTGATAAAAGCTTTAACAACAGAAGTTTTTGACGTGATATGGAAAAGTGTCAGTGCGTTGGAATACTTTAACTAATGCTAAAATCTGTGACATATGTCTAGTGAATACTTTTAGCAAAATCTATCAGAATTCCAATTTTGTGTGAATAGAAAAATAATGAAAATAAAGATTTATACTTCATTACGAAGTATTATCACTAAAATATAATTTACAATTCAAAAATATTTTGGCTCTTGGGCATGGATTACGTGTACGTATTGTATTACATGTAGGTATACATTATATTAATTTTGTATTTCTAAACTATTTTTACTTTAAGCTCCTAATTAAAAAACTGATTCTGTTAATTTTGAAGGATTTTTTTTTTCTCTGTTGATATTTGCAGAAAATTTCTCCAAGCGGTTAAATGTAGCTTCGAAATTTAACAAAATATTATGAAACAAATTATTATCACTAAACCAACAGAATAATCATAAAGAGTATTTATATTATGGTATTAACTTTAGAAAGTTTTTATTCTAAAAAAAAAAAAATCTACTTAAACTTCAATTGTTACATAAATTTGTTTTAGAATACGCATTATCTGATTAATGTGCTCCAAAAATGATGAAGGAGCCCTTAAAATTATACAAACAGCACTTTGAAATACCAATTTAAAATTAATATAAGGAAGTGACCACTTAAAAATGAATGAATAGAAAATATAAGTTTAAACTTGAAGCTCCAGTTTGTTTATTTTACGACACTAAATACTAAACGCAGTCTCATGTTATTTTAGGATAAAACTGATATTTTCTTTCTTTATTATTATTATTATTATTATTATTAGTATTATTATTATTTAATTGAATGAATGAATTTTTATTTATAGAGTAATTTTAACAGCATTTTGGCTTTTGAACTTTAATAGAACATAAATAAACAAAAGTAAAATCTGAAATAAACTGTAATTTTTATTTACATTCATTAGAAACACGCATTTTTTCTGATAAATATATTAAAGAAAGAAAAGAAAGAAAGAAATACTTTACTAAATATAACTTTAAGCTTGGAATTCTAGTTAGTTTATTTTACGACCGTAAATTCCAAACCCAATCACATGTTATTTACAGATAAAACTGATGTTTATTTATTTATTTATTTTTAATTGAACGAATGAATTTTTATTTATGGAGTAATTTTTTTATAGAGTAATTTTAATAGCACATTCGCTTTTGAACATTATTAGAACACAAATAAAGTAAAGTAAATTCTGAAATAAACTGTAAATTTTATTTACATTCATTTAAAAACACGCATTTTTCTAATAAATTTATTTAAAAAAATAAAGAAAGAAATACTTTGCTAAATATAACTTTAAGCTTGAAATTCCACCAGTTTGTTTATTTTACGACAGTAAATGCTAAACGCAATCTCATGTTATTTTCGGATAAAACTGATGTTTATTTCTTCATTTATTTTTTTTAAATGAAAGAATTGAATTTTATTTATAGAGTAATATTTTCATTTTTATTTATTGAGTAATTTTAATAACACATTGGCTTTTAAACTTTATTAGAACATAAATAAACTAAAGTAAATTCTGAAATAAACTGTAATTTTTATTTACATTCATTATAAAAACACGCATTTTTCTGATAAATATATTTGAAAAAATAAAGAAATACTTAAATTTTTATTTAAAATATTTAAAATAAATACTAAAGTAAAATTTAAAGTAATATAGGGGTCATTTTAAAGTGAATGTGTAAAAAATTTAGTTATAAGTTTGAGGTTCTACTTTGTTTGGTTTACAACAGAACATGCTACACACGAGATCATGAAATCATCTTCTAAACCTGATGTATTTGTTTATTTTTTAAATTAAGTATATTAACTCTGCTTTGAATTTTTCTTTTAATCTTCAGATAAATAAAAGTAGATAGAATTAGATGATAAACAGAATTCTTTAAAATTACAAAAGTGTTTTCACGGGTAAACCAAAATTAAAAATTGGGGAAAAAATATGTTAAAATTTAAACTGTAGTGTGTGAAACCACGTTCCCAACGACTAGGAGTGAAGACGAGTCCAGATGCTTGGAGGGGTGCCAAATTGACCGACAGATTGGGATTTGGTAAATATCCAGTCATTATATATATATATATAGGTGTTTCTTATCGTTTATTTTCTCTCAACCACTCTTATTTTAACACTGGACTCGTTGAGTCTGCGCTTGCGCAGAGGCTCCCATGGTCGCAAGAAATGTAAACCTAGGATTAATAAACAATATTAATCTTAAGATAAATAAACAATATTGCTATGGATTCATATCTGGTTTTTGTTATTTTATTTTATGTTTAATTTTGTCAAATTTACTAATTTTGTGATGTTACAAATAGTTCCAGTGCGATATGAATATAAGAGAAAATAAGAGAAAAGCATGATTATAAACTTTTTAGATTTATTTTTTCGGTCAAATAGAATGTCCAAAACATAATAATAACTTTGTTTCAAATATGAAACAAATTCACTATTCTAGCTCCCCTGCATAAATTGTGATCAAACATTCAATGGATATATATATATATATATATATATATATATATATATATATATTTTTTTTTTTTTTTTTAATTCAGTGAAACATCTCTATCTATGATGGATATTTTAATTCCAACATCAAGACAGATGTTGAAAAACATTAAATTATACAAAATGAATAGAAATATTCACAATTATAGCAAGATTCTTCAAATTCTATAAAATTAAGAAAGTATAATTATACTAAATAATATTATTAAACAGGAAAGATAGCAAAACACTTTATATTTTAAAGCTTTTTTATCATAAGAAATTTTTTGTAGATGTTTGTCTGTACTTATTACTTTTAACGCAATTAAAAAAAATAATAATACTTAGAATTTAAAGGGTCTTTTTCTTTCGACTACAACTACCTTTACACAGCTGTACGTGGGGTAAAATTTATCGAAAATTGTACTCTCTTTGCATACAACTCTGCCAAAAATTCAAATTTCATTTTTTTAAAAAGCCATCGTTTATGAACTAGTGAATTTTATTTTTAAGACGTGTATAAAATTTTAATAAGATTGGTGCGTTAGTTTTAGAGAAATTGCGTTCATCGCTTTTCTCATGGCTGTTCGGAAACCAGGCCCCACTGGCTGAATTGTGCACATTTTTTAATGAAAACTTTACAAGATATTGTTTAAATGTTGCTCTTTTGCATGCTCAAAATGTTTAATAAAAACTATTTTTATTATACTAAAAAGAAAAAAAGAGAGAGAGAGAGAATATATGCTTTATTTAGACTTTAAAACCCATGTAAACCCTTAAAAATCTCAGCAACTTCTTCTTCTCCACATTTTGTAAAATGACGTTATCAGATCTGAAAATAACGAATGTTTCGTATCATTCTTTAATATCTTATATTCTTTTTTATCTTTAATGCTTTTAGTTTAATTTCCATATAAAAAAATTATTATCATCATTATTGCTTTTACGATTATTTGTAGAAAATACCTTATGAAAAATTTACTAATGAATTAAACTGCTGTTAAAAACATTTAAAATGTTTCAAAATTATTCATATAATTTAGTTGTACTTAAAGGAAATTTGTTCGAATGGCATTTTTCCTGTTCTTTGGAACATCACATAATGTTATACATTTTTTGAATACTTCAGTAAGAACTTCAGTTGCACCATTCCCTGCTTCTTTTAAAATATCCACGGTGATATTATCTTCTCTTGAAGCTTTTCCATTTTCCATTTTCCATTACTATTATTGCTATAGCTACTTCTTCCTTCAATATTGCTGCTATAACATCATTTGTATTTGATGAGGTAGGTGAACCACAGAGTTGTTCTAGTGAGCTGTAGAATTCTGAATAAAAATTTGCTGCCTCTTTTAGAATTTGCCCTTGATTCCGAGTGATATTTTCCCTTTTTGCCTTAAAAGTTATAATCCTTTTCCTACCAAGCATCAGATTTCTCTTTGCACTCTTCAAATATTTATTTTCTTCAATGGCTTGCTGGATCATATTATTATTGAATTTCTTGGTGTCTTCTGCAATCTTTTTCCTCAGAGTTTTACATAGTTCTGAAAATTCAACTCTTGCAGTAGTATTTTCCTTGTTATATTTCATTTTTCTTCTCTTAGAAAAGCATACACTACTATTAAAAATAGTGATTATTTCCTTATTTTAACTATCATTTTGTCCCAATTTTACGTAAAAAATAATAGTTAAAAAAATGTGGTGGCACTGTAACTTGCCTTAATTAGGCTATTGTTCACTATAGCTGAAATCAAAATATTTTTCAAATTCTCATGTTTCTTTGAAAATACATGTATAGAAAAACTTTTTTTAATTCTTCCGTGTATTAGAATTTTAAACTATGCAAAATATCAGAATTGCATTTAAGGTCCAGAAAATATTTATTTTCACTTTTTTTTTTTTTTTTTTTTTTAACGGAAAGAAGAGTATATATTTTTTAAGTATTAAAATAATTTTATCTAATTAAAAAGAATATTTTCATAAAAAGTCTCATTGTAATAGCTAAATTACTCACAAGCGTTAAGGTACATTTTCTTTACATTCTTTTCAATAGATAATTTTTAACAATCACCGGCAGAATGTTTTCAACAACAGTCTTCTGCTGTCTTTAAAAATTTATATTACATCAAAATGAAGGGAAATTCATTTCAGTAAAAGCAATTAAATCCAATATTTAAAAAATATATATATTTGGTTTGTTTTCTAAACAATTTAATGTCCTGAATATAATGAATATTCTGCTTAGATAGATGAATAAAAAATATCGCTACATATTTATCACATGCTTTGTAAAAAGACATTTTCGTTTGTAAACAGACATTTTCAGCATTTTCGCTACGCGAAATACATTTCCCGCGGAATGTTTTTAAACATTCCTTTTTCGATTTATTGAAAAATCAGGGTGCGGATGCAGGTGGCAAGTTTGAAATAACTCAGGTGTATTAAAGATGTGCCATATGCGACAGCATGAATATGAACATGACATGTATACGTCAATTTATTTTCGAAATAATTTGCGTTGCGTAAAATCTCTTAAAGGATAAGCGTAAGCATGTCATAATAAATTCTTATCCGTGACAGACCTTAAACGTTGTTTTTTATCATCAGCAATTTTTCACAGAAAAGAAAGAGAGCGTTTGTGATATTTTTTAATGCTTAAAACATATTGAGGCTTTTAGCATTTTTTTTTTTTTTTTTTTTTTTTTTATGTAAAAATTATTTCTATCTCGAACTTAATGAAAAAAAAAATCGCAATTTAATTTTTGTAAACAGTTTAGCTTAATTCAAGAAATTCTTTATCTGATCAGCCGATAAGAATTAAGAATCATATAGTGTTAAGTTTATGCTTCATTTTTAAATGTTTCAAATATACTTTGCGTTAAAAATTAAATACCACTGTAAAATTTATTAATGTGTGTAGATTTTTATGTGTTTTGCAATATTCTTATATTCAAGTTTGTAAATAATTTAGCATAAAAAGAAGAAAACTTTAACATTCTTCTTCTTATTATTATTACTTTTGTCAGCATCATTTTTGATAAGAGGATTTTCCTAGGAAAAAGGTTTTAAAAACTGCTTTTTATTTATACGTATTTTAAATAATTTTTGCCTTTATTAGTAACTAATTATTACAAAAGCTTGCTTGTTAACAGATACTATGCGATAGAAATATTCTTGTTATATTTTAAATCATTACCGTAATATATATATTTTTAATTTACTTTTGAAGACATAACTTTTTTATATAGGAAAATTTGTAACATATTCTAATTAACGCACGTTCATCTAAATTAATATATATATATATATATATATATATGCATTATTGCACATCTAAAATTAATTTTGTTTTAGGTAATCAAATATTTTTAGGAAAAATATTTCTGTATTTATGTTTATATGTAAAATGCTGTATGCCAAATGTTGAGTTGAAGTTGAGTTTATAAAGGATTTATCATAAAACGAAGAAATTTTTCTTATAAATAAATATTTTGTTTCATTGAAAAAACGTAAGTTTAAAGTTT
Organism: Salticus scenicus; assembly: GCA_963930645.1. Lineage (NCBI taxonomy): Eukaryota > Metazoa > Arthropoda > Arachnida > Araneae > Salticidae > Salticus > Salticus scenicus. The sequence goes on along the minus strand of OZ005657.1, from coordinate 80,360,979 downwards.
ATTTTTACAACTATGAATGTTTAAAAATGTTTTTCCTTTAGTAATTAAGTTTATCACTAGAAAACATGTTTTATTCATTGAAAATTAACATAATGTTTCTTTACATCTCAATTATCTAATGAAAAAGAATTATAATTAGTGACAAAAATTTTTGTTCTATCACCAGATAAATGTTGATCTGCCTATAATAATGGAAATTACATAAAAAAATAGGTAATAAATAAAGGAAAAATTAGGTACTGCAAAACTATCATCGGAAACTCTTATATATATATATATTTTTCTTGAAAGACGTTTCGAAAAATATGTGAAATTAAAATTAATTTAAAATTTGTTAGTTTTAATAAGCATCTTTTTTTTTCGTTTTTAAAAAACAAAAAACTGAGACTTATATACATTAGTTCTGTTCATTGTACAATCGTGTTTAGGATGATGACAATTCTGATGATGAACAATTCTTTCTGTACATTACTAAATTTAATTAATTTTTGAAATTGGTACTCTTATGTAAATAAAAGAAGAATGGGTCCTTTCTCTTGATAAAACAAAGAAATTAAATTGTCATTTAAGAGTAAATAATTGCTTCAGAAATTACGGGATTTGAATAAAATAAATAAAATAATTTATTATATCCATAAAAAGATATTTTTTGGTTTAAAATAAGTTATATAAAAAAAGCTTGGATTTGAAGTTTCGTAATGCGAACATTTTACGCACATTAAGGCTTATGAGAGGGAGACGTACGACTTAAAGTGATTTGCAAACCACTAACATCATACCTAAACTGGGATTCGAACTTCACACCTGGTATATAATACTAGAGGATTAACCATTTGATTGTAAGATGGGCAAGATCATACGAAACGTAGTGATATCCGTGTGAACTGAATTCATTCTACTAGTTCATTATACTCATTCTTCTAATAAATATATCTTTACATTTAAAAATAAACATTTGTGGAAAAAATAAAATTATAAGCAAATATACAATTTCAATAACTAATAATTTCAACAGTGCTAGTACATACGAGATATCAATACTTAGAAATTGAATTTAAAACGTAATTTCATATAATTTCAGTAAATACTTTATTAATTCAATCAAATATCAAGTATTCTAAAAGTAAACTTAGCTATATAAAATGAATTTTTCAAAACTGTCAGCAATGTTAATAAATCAAGTGGTCATTGTGTAGCACCGAATAAATTTAATTTATAAAAAAAATATACTTTTGTTTTTTAGTATACTGTTAAAATGCTTTCACAGTTATTTAGAAATGTTTATTCAAAATTTAAAAATAAATTTACTTACAAATTCATTGACAAAAGAGGATGTTATTTATTTGAACGCTAAAAAAATAAAAAATAAAAGAATAAAGAAAAATAAAGAAAGAGAGAGAAAAAAACTCAAAAAATGAATTTTAAAAATATATTTATACATTATTGCTATCCCGCGTCATTACCTAATTTGTAAAATAACAATTTTTAAAGACAAAAATAATTCTGTATATTTAATATCTTAATTACACTTTGAAATATGTATTGTCTTGAGAATAAATGAAGAATGATTTATTTCAACTAAAAATAAGTTTTAAAAAATCGTTTGAAGTAAAGAAAAAAGATAGGAATATTACAATTTTAAATGAGTTTTTAATAATAAAAACTACATTGTTGTTTTTGTTAAAAATTATAATATGGATATTGGTATAAATATGAAATAATAGGGAAACTTTGTCTCGTTTTTGCAGAGATCATTTGAAAAGTTTATTATTGTTATTATTATTGTTACGAAACCGAATTTTCTCAATCCATAAACTTTATGAACTGAAAGACTTTTTCGAACTCTTATTTTTATTGCTGCTTATTTCTTTTTTTTATTGGCAACAGCCACGTTTTTGATGTACTTTTGAGGGAGATTGAGAACCAGGGTTCGTAAAGATAGAACGCTGAAATGGCGTATGACAGAATTGTAATATGTTTTATAGCCAACTAAAATGTAAATAATGTATATAAATTTATTAAATAATCGTGTTTTTTCAAGAGTCATGAATTAATATTGAAGTTACCACAATTCGGCAGGAAATTAAACTTAGAAAAATGAAGACATCTGACCCAAAAAGAAGCATTAAGTAAGAAGTTATTTTATGCATTCTATTATTTTATTTTATGCTATGTTTTAATTATTATTTTTGCTTTTTGCTGGCGTTCTTTAATTAAATAATTATTAAATTTAATCGGATTAATGTAAAAAAGTAATAATATACTGGAGTCGAATGTTTGATACTCGTATAAAGAATAGTTTGAGGCAAGACCATACCCATAATTTTTTTCTGATTGAAAGGTTTAAGTGGTAGTACATTATATGTTAAAATTAAGAAATTACGAACTGATTTTCTTCCTTTTCGGTCATATTAGGGCCGGGTTGGTTGCTTTATTTCTCGTGGATCATGTTCGGATTAGGTTCACTAAATTTATATCTTGAGTGCCGTGTTCATTGAAATAACTTTTTCAGTATGTTAGACTTTAAGCTCAAGTCGGGTATATATTTTAACAATTCATCTTAAATTGAAGGCATGTTTAATATAAAATTACAGTAATAAGGAAAAACCAATTCATAGAAATATAGCTATATAGCTGATGGAAGCATACCAAATACGCCCATAACTAAATACACAAGTATACTCTAAATATACCCATATCTAAGCTATTATATTAGTAATGCAAAGTATTAAAAATATTTATAACTCAGAAATTTTATTTTTTAAGTATAACTACAGAAATCTGTAAAATTTCAAAGGAGTAAAGAGGGAGTGAACGCCTAGAGGTGATCCAGAAACCGCAAAAAAGTATAAAATTCTTAAATTTTTGAAATTTTTTCTACAAATTAGTAAATAACAGATACCTAGTTATAGATACATAATTGATTTAATGCATACTATCATGCACCTTTGCTGTTTTTTGGTGCTCCAATAGTGTTACTCAAGCTCTAACTTATTTTCTTTAGCTGAAATTTCTTCCAGACACACTGAAACTGTTTAATCAACGGGTCAGTGAAATCATATGATTTTCCATTTCATATCGGATTTCTTTCAAATTCCACATCAAATTTAATTTTATTGAAATATTTTCCTCTAAAAAATTTAAATCAGTTTTCTTTTGAGACACATCTTTTTCAAATCCAAAAATTGAAATTAATTATAAACTTCTTGAAGCAAAAGCTTCATAATCTCTTTCATCGGTGAAAATATGGGAAAATTAAAAGAATTTTGAAAAGAAACCGGAATTCTTACGCATTACTACTGTATTATGCAATCAACTTAAGTGCAATTAAAAAAGATTTAATTTCATACATTAAATCGTTTAATTAATATTTGAAACACGCTTTCATATTTCTTTAGGGAAAAGATGAAGAATAATTTATTCCTTTTTATGAAATATCGATAGAATACGGGTCGACCATATTAAGAAATATGACAACTTAAAATCCGGAAACATTAAATTAAAAATAAATAAATAAATAAATAAATAAATAACTTGCGTTATGCATTGGTACAAGAAAAATTCTTGTCAATGAAACAGTTGTTATTTATGTCGTTACAGGTTGATATTATTTTATCTGGGTTGCTAATGATCCACCATTTTCCCAAAACTTTTCCACCAGATTATTCATATAGTAATTATGGTATGGATTAAAGTCAATACCATAATAATAATAATAATAATAATAATTAATTTAACAAGAGTGAAAAATGACTATGTCAGCAGGTGGTGATAGTGGTGGAGATGTATGGATTAAATACCATGGTTACCCTTAGGGAATAAGCCTTGGTGGAATGGCCACCTTTGTAGGTCTTTAAAAGGGTTTCTAGCCAGTACTGTAGTTCCGAAGAAAACCACGAAAAGTTGAGATCGATTACGCTAAAAAGTGCAACTGGAGTTCAAACATAGCAACTATCACCTATTAGATTTGATTACATAGCCTCTTGCGGTGATCAGCTTAGGAATCGAACCCCGGTTATTGGTTTAACGTGCAAAAATTCTGCCACTGACATAAGTCAATAGTCATGTCATAAGTAAAATTGGCTGAATTAAATTTGGATTTTTTTTTTTTTTTTTTTTTTATCAGCAAATAACACACACAGTTTTATGGATATAAATATAATATTTTCAAACTCCAATACTGATATATCCTTCAATAATTGAAATATCCCTAAATTATGCTATTCGTAGCTGGTCAAAGCTAATAAAAATCGAATAATACTCCTGATAAATGGAAGTTATTTAATTACTTACGCAATAAAGTCACTAACATTGTTTTTTTTTTTTTTTCTTTAACAGAAGTTTAAAAGTTAAAGTCTATCACTAATTCTTTTTTGAAAAATATATTTTATAGAAAATTTCAATTTCAATTAGTCGAAAATAAGTAATCGAAAATACGAAAATGTTTTCCTTTGATGAGAGTATAAAACCTTAAAAAAAAAAAAAAAAAAAGAAAAATACATTTTATATTTTATTTATATTTTTACTCTATTTCTAATCGATGGTGTTCAGAATAAGTGATTCCTTGAAAGCTTTAATATGATACCTTTTATCCTTTAATTAATTTACGAAGGATGTACATTTTCCTTTTTCTAAAACAAAATAAAGAATAAATTATCTTTCTTCGTGAAATAAATTGAAAGTGAATGACACATATAAAAAAAATCTGGTGTGAAACAACCACACGACTTCCATTACCCGCTATTACATGTATTATATGCATTTTTGAGAGAGAATGTGATCAGAAAACATAAAAGTGACCAAAAAAGAAAATCGTTAGAGCCGTTTTTGAGATAGCAACTTTCACAAAAAATCAATTATTGAGCGGAAAACAATAATTACATACAAAAGCATATTTAAAATTGAGTTAAAATGGCGAGTTTGAAAAAAATCCGTACAACCGTTTTTAAAGGAACGCCCTTGGGAGGCCTGAAATTGAGCTATTTATACAGGACGCCTATCAATTTTCTTGAACTAACCAACTATATCATTCGAAAGGATATCTAATAGAGTGTTTATATAGCAAGTTTGAAGAAAATCGTTAGAGCCGTTTTTGAGATACGGACTTACGGTCCCACTTCCGGTTTCCGATGTCCCATTTCCGGTTAAACTGAATTATTGACAGGAAAACAATAATTACATACAAAAGCATATTTAAAATTGAGTTAAAATGGCGAGTTTGAAAAAAATCCGTACAACCGTTTTTAAAGGAACGCCCTTGGGAGGCCTGAAATTGAGCTATTTATACAGGACGCCTATCAATTTTCTTGAACTAACCAACTATATCATTCGAAAGGACATCTAATAGAGTGTTTATATAGCAAGTTTGAAGAAAATCGTTAGAGCCGTTTTTGAGATACGGACTTACGGTACAACTTCCGGTTTCCGATGTCCCACTTCCGGTTTTTCAATTTTCACCAAAATTTGGAAATTTCATCTGTAGGCCAGACGTATTTCAATTCTAAAGTTTCGTAGCTCTATCTTTATTAGTTTATGAGCTATAATAGCCAGAAGATTCTCCACATACATACATACACACACACACACACACACACATACATACACACTGACCAATTGCCAAAAACCACTTTTTTGGACTCAGGGGACCTTAAAACGTGTAAATCAGGTGAAATCTCGATATCGAATTTTTGGACCGAATACAATACTTCCATTACCTACGGTAGTAGGGTAATGGAAGTAAATAATGGAAGTAAAAATAAAATTAGCTAGAAACATACCAACATAAAAAAAAAAAAAAAAAAAAAAAAATGAATATGATATATGATGCTATCCGTCTTTGGATGATTTTTTTTTTTAAAGAAATATTTCTCAAAAGTGGATGGGGAAAAAAATCTGCATCTTTCAAAATTTCATTTAAATTTCATTTAAATTTTATTATTATAGCAATTTTTTAAAGGATTTATAAACTTTTTTTTTTAATTGAGCACTCTGTAGTCACTGAAACGCATCAGAAAAGTAATATTTTTAAAGCCATTTTCTTGCATTGAAGAATTACTTTAAAATTCGGATATAAACGTCACTAATGATGATAATAAAAATACACCAGGTGACTGGTTCTTATAAGTAATAAATAAAAAACTTCGAATAAACGCTATGAAATGAAAAAAAACTTGCAACAATTGTTTCGTGGGTCAAAAGAAAACACGACCCTTCATCAAGCGACGGTGTTTTTTCGAAGTTTCTTACTTATTATAATTTGAGATTCTTTTAAAACAATATATAGAAAGTAAATAATTAGTATAAAATTAATAAATATTAATTTTTTGAATATTAGTAAATAAATGATTAAAAGTTTCACAATATAATAACATTAAAGGGATGATAAATGTTATGCATCTTTATATTTATTTATTATTTATTGTGAATTTCTGTTTCAGAAAAAAAAAAAAAAAAAAAATGCACGCATGTTAGGGTGAATTGGAAAAAAAAAAAAAAAAAAAAAAAAGCTTTAACTATTGCTACATAATTATTATTATCATTTTGCAAATTATAATTATTAATCGTTGAAATACAAATTGTTATTAATAATATTAATAATATTTTGCATAACATATTCTGCCTACGCGATAGTTCTAATTTTTAAAAGTGTGATTTTTCTTTATTTATTTCCGTAACTTATATTCACGAAATGAATTTGGGGTAGTATTAACACAAGTACCTAGATGACCAAGTATACTCGGTCTCAATGTAATGGTCTTTCGTGGTGTAGATACAGTGATTTGTTCACAGATAATTATATTTCTCATTTTTATCCAAGGGCAAAGCGTGGATTACCATTGAAAGCTAATTTTCTTGGAGATAAGGAAAATTCAAATCGAATTATTATATCAAAACTCGAACTATAATTTCTTATCAAAATCGTTCAATCAATATCCTAAAATTCCAGAATTGTGCTCTATATATCGTACCAGCGAAGACTAATTTTCCTATAGAAGAATATAAATGAGAGCAGCTTGCTTTTCATCTAAAAAGAACAAAAAAAAAAAAAGGCTGAACACTCCCCCCCCCCCCCAAAAAAAAAAAAAAAAAAAAAAAATCATTCCAGTGATTTCCAGAAAAAACAATGTATATATCGTATTTTTCTCGGGTGATGTGCAGGTTGCCAGTAAATGCTAATTTTACTGAAGATGATATTTCAGATCCAAATGTCATCTTCAACACAGTAACTCTAAATATCTATCAAAATCATTCCAATACTTAAAATAAATAAATAAATAAATAACGAAGTTTCTGCCATTTTTTTTCCTGGGGCTTATCGGTAAACGTTAAATGTTCTAAAGTGAATGTCAGATTTTTGTCTTTACAATTCAATTGCAAACTCAAAAATTTCCTAAATTTAAATATTTATCAAAATCATTCCAATAATTTCTAAAAAAAAATCATGTTTCTGCTATATTTTACCACGTGCAAAAAGAAGGTTAATAGTAAACGCTAATTTTTGTAAATACGAGGATGTATCAGATGGGTTTCCCATCTCCAAAAACCCTTAATTCTAAATTTTTATCAAAATCACTAGAGCCATTTCCTAGAAAATAAAATTTCTGCCATTGTTTTGCAGTGGGCGGAGTGAAAGTTATGACAATTATTTTGTAAAATTATTCATTGAACCAAGCCACGACAGTCGTTAGGCGCAACAGTCGTTTTTGATAAGACAAGTTTCTTTCTTTTTTTTTTTTTTTTACTTTTTTCGATCCACCTAAATATATATACATTGAAACATAACGATATTAAGCATATTAAAATTTCTGGAAAAAACTATTTAAATTTAACAAAATAAAATTAAAAATTTACATCTTTTTTTTTTCTTTTTTTTAAATGCTCCCTAACTAACTTTTTAATTTTTTTCCGCCATTTTCCATTTCTATAGTTTAACAAATTTGTGGATTCATTATTAAGTTAACTTAAAAAAATTATTTTTATATTTGAATACTAAAAATTTGTATTAAATTTCAGTATTCAAACATAAAAATATTTTTTCATAAATTAGCAGATCAGTGAATCCACAAATTATTATCTAAATAACTTTTAAAAAATGTATTTAAACTATATAATAACATAAAACGGTCGGGAAAATTGTAGAACGTTTCTAAAATGTCTGAATTTTGAATTTGAATTTTTAAACTTAAATGGTTTTCTTCAAAAATTTTTAATATATTTTATAGAGTTATGTTTGCATATGTACGCAAATTTTTTAACTATAAGACAGTAATTTAGTACTTCTAAATGTCTCAAGCCCTTCTTAAAAAAAAAAAAAAAAGAAAGAAAAAAAAAGAAAAGAAAAGGAAAAGGAAAATGAAAGAAAGAAAAAGAAAAAGAAAAAAACTAAATTTGAAGATATTTGTCAGTTGCAGAGGTGTAACCTTTACTTCGTTACATTCAATAAAGCAGCACCATTTAATAATCATCCGTTACGGTTAATAACTTAGTTGCGAAATTATTAAATTAATCAGCAAAATTCATGTATAATATAATTTAGAAATAGAAATTTGTTTGCAATTTAAATAATGTTATTTAACTCATTTAATTATTTCAATTAAATTTTACACCGTTTTCATAAGAATTAATCATTTATATAACCATGATGTAGATATGCAAATGCATATGACGAATAAATTCTTTCAAAATAGGTTGTTCTTTCTTGTTACAATTTTACTAATTTTCAACTAATCTAAATAATTTTTGGGTTTATCTATATAACTTTTAATAATAATAATAATAATAATAATAATAAAACATTTTAAAAGTTAATAAAAACTGTTTCCCTAAAAATAATGTAAATTTAAAGCATTATTTTAGACCTTTAGAGGCAGCAGATTTTAACAAAATTGAATATTTTTAACTATTTTTCTAAAGAGTTAAAGAATACTTTATACCTTACAATTATTCAAACATATAATAATTGTAAAATAACAGTTAAAATTTATTAAATGGTTCAAAAGTAGTTAGTTTGTTGGTTAGTTGGGTTTAACATCGCACTAGTACTGCGCTATGGGTAATTGGCGACGGCCTGGGACACACTCCTAATTATGGACCGGAGACGTGCCATCATAATTATGATCTTCCACGGAGGGGATGGGTCCTCCGTTTCGGTGACCCCTAGAGGTATAATTTCAATTGGAACATGGAGGACATTGCGGCCACGACGGAATTTACGTGCACCAGCCACCATTAGTGTACACGTCGGTTTTTAGCCGGCTCGAGTATCAAACCCACAATCTTCCAATTACAAACTCGGCACTCTGCCGACCGGACTACTGCAGCGCCACCAAAAGTAAATTGTGTGTATTTCATTCCATAAATATGGTACATATTTGATCTAAAAGTTATATTTAAACTACCTGCAAACATATAGTACAGCTTTGCTCTAATGAGCTGTCACCTCATCATAAAATGATTCCCAACACTAAGAACGCATGGTGCTGTGTAAGTTTAGGAGATTTTATACCCGAGGAACCCAGGTCTGTATGGAATGCCATCTGAAAGTTTTGAAAGAAAAACCTCTCGGTTGTTGATGAGTTCCGACGCCAAGAAGAAACAGCAATGACTAACATATTGTTTTCTTTTATTTCTATACATAAATGGAGCCTTTTTTTTTTTCTCCTGATCCACGCCTAAAATAAAGGTATTATAAATATAATCACAGAACTTAACATTATACGTTAAATTATGCGATATATATTCAAATTGCCATTTAGTAGACAATTAAGAATTTTCATTGTCATGCTAAAAAAGTCTTTTAAATCCTTCGGTACCACACGGCTTAGGCAGCGCTGGTATTGATTCAAAATCTTTCGTTTTCAGATAGCTACGTTAACTATTGCATTGATAGTTTCAGGTTTTCAAAATTGTAATGTATAAAATATGTAGTATTTAAGCATTTTCGTAACATTTACAAAATAATGTAACACTTAGACATGGATTTATACTACAGTTTACAAATAGTATTCATAAGCAATTTGATTTTACATTTACATTTTTATACGCTTAAAAATAAGCATTAGATAAATCAGTTAATATTGGGACTATCAGAACTTAATACATTGCCATAGTGTATAAATTTTTCATTAAGAAAAGATATTTTTGTATATTTGGTAAATGACGTTTCTCTTCTTGCACGTTTTCACTCAAAATATTCAATTTTCTTAATACTGTCCTGCACAACCAAAATATAGTTGATTCAACGGTGTATAATTGAGGTGCCATTCGTTGGCCAATATTAAAAATATTCCTTTTCCTACCACCTCCCACTTCTTAACACATTGTCATCTAAGTAGTATACTATTGTGAATAGTAAGCCCCGCACTTTGGAGTTCTTCTAAAGCATTATATTATTTAACATAACCATTTTACGAATTCGTGATTAAATTCTGGTATCAGCAACCAATGACGTAATTGCAACTATTGTATATATACACCGGCAAAACATACAGTGTTAAACCCGAATATTCGTAAAATATTTTTTTTTTTTTTTTTTATGGAAGGTATTATTTTAGTGGAACGTCAAATGGCAAGACTCCTTTTTCTTCAAGAACGTATTTTTACATGACTCGCAAGCAATTCGTTAATTATACTAGATCAACCTCCTGAAAATATTCCAAAGGAAGTATTATAGGTTTGTCCAATGCCACTCATAAATTGCGTAAATTATTAAACTTTTATCATTATCATAGAAATTATCATAAGTTGAGTACGTTATTACGATTTATAATATAATATAAAAATCACAAAAATTCGGGAAACTTTTATATATTATTATTAAAAGTTACTTATTTTTATTTTATAGAAGAAATTGATAAAAGACTAAAAAAACTAAAGTATGCCTATATGAATAAAATAATAATTTTTACTTACATAAGATCTAAGAATTGAAAATAAATATGTTTCAACAACAAATAAAATTGAAAATATAATTCAGAATAAATAATACTATATTAAATGTTTCAAGGTAACACGCGAGAGAAAGTACAACTGTTGTCTTTTCAAAGATCTCTAGATGTAATAGGATTAAACAATCCTTCGATCGGTTTCCCAGAATGTTATTTGACTTAAATAAATTTAAACTTGGTACTAGTATAAAGGATGATACAGACAGCAAATATATGTAAAGAAAATGTCACTAAAATTTTTAGAAAAAATATATTACTTAAGAAAAGACTTGAAAAATAAAAATGTCTCTCAGTCAAGATATTTTCGCACCTAATTTTATTTTCTAGTACGTGAAAAATTAACTGAAAAAAAAAATGGTTTTAAAATAACACTTTTTTTTTTGTTAAGTTAAAAAAAAATGTTTAAATAACAAAACTGAATAAAATTTTCTGAACATGTTGTGATAGGGAGGAAATGTAAATGAAAGGTTTATATAGTTTTACAAAATATCAAAGTCACATTCATTTTATTTTTCTATTAGAAAGTGTTTTAATTCCAAGTTCATTTACAGTAAAGCATAAAATTTTCAAGAAACACACACACACACACACAAAAAAAAAAAGCGTAACAATTATTTAATAAAAATGTATGCAAAATTATATATATATATGATAACTTTACTGGAATATGCAAACATTTATCTCATCAATAGGCTTAGTGTTATGATTATAGAAGTTCACTTGGGCGTAAGTAATTTAAAATAATTTAGCTATTAATTGGTATTGTAATTAAATTATAACAAATTTGTGAAAACATTTAAAATGAACTACAATCTCTTTTAATTTTGTAATGTTCGTATTTTCATTTCTCTTTTGATTGCTGAGTATTATAATGGAATTAAATTATTCAATTTATATATATATATATCATCTAAAAACAATTGTGACCTCTGGGGGTCACCGAAGCGAGAGAGCCATCCCTTCCGTGGAAGATCAAAATTGTGCTGGCAGGTCTCCGGACCACCTCTAGGGGTGTGTCCCAGACCGTCGCCAATTGCCCATCTGCGCAGCATTAGTGCGACGTAAAACCCAACCACAACAACAACAACAACTAAAAACAATTATGAGCTATTTTATAAAATGTGTACTACAAATAAAACTTTTTTTTTCTTAAGCTATTGCATAGCTTCTATCGCGGGCTTTGAGCGCGGCGACCGAATCAAGAAATTCCGTAACGAAAAAAAACCTAACACAGTTCGGCAGACTTCGGCAGACAGTTAGTTCGGCAGACTTCGGCAGACTTCGGCAATTCAAAACGTAATTTCACAAAATCCTTCATTTCTCAAACAAAAAAACAGATATCCGTAAAATTTTTGGTTTAAAATATAGCTAATAGAAATGTCTAAAAATCGGGGCTATGGGGCAAAAGCAAATAGAAATACAGTTAGGCCGTTCAAAATTGGTACAGATGGGTTTAAGAGGCCTGCAAGTCGAATGGGGATATTTTCGAAATCGAAAGTGATTAGGAGGGGCGAGAAGGGGGGAGGGGAGAGGGGGGGGCAAAAAAATAAAAATACAGTTAAATCGTTCAAAATTGGTATATAGAGGTTTTCGATACTTACAAATCGATTGCGGATATTTTCGAATTTGTAAAATTATTAAGAGGGGCGGTAAGGGGGGGGGGCTATGGGCAAAAAAAATAGAAATACAGTTAGGCCATTGAAAATTGATACAGATAGGTTTTAGAGGCCTGCAAATCGAATGGGGATATTTCTGAAGGTGTAAAGTTATTAGAAGGGCCAGGGAGGGAGGGGACAGAGGAAATAGAGTTAGGTCATTCAAATTTGGTACATCGAAGTTTTCGATACATACAAATCGATTGCGGATATTTTTGAATTTTTTAAATTATTGGGAGGGGCGGGAAAGGGGGGGAGGGAGCGGAAGGGTAAAAAATAAAAAAAATAAATAATTATAATTGCATAAGTTGATAAAAAATGCTATGCAATAGCTTTACCGCGGCAATCCCCGAGTGCCACACGTATTTTTTTTTTTTTTTTTTTGGTTACAGACATTAAATTTTAAATCTGTTGAATGATTTTTTTTTTTTTTTTTTTTTTTTTTTTAGAAATTTGTATCATTTCATTTTTAAAATTCCTAAATTTTCTAAAGAAAAAGAAATCATTTCTTACACAAAATTTCGCATTGTCAACTGCAATGAAAGTTTTATTTGATTTGGAGTTTATGAAACATAAAGGAATATAGTTGTTGGATAATGAAAAATTAATTTTTTTTTAGAATATGGAGCAACGTATTTTGAAGAATAGATCCAAATCTTTCTGATAAATGTTTTTGTAATTTCGCGTCGACATTAATAAAATGTGACGGGCAATCGGTGTACTATTTAATATTACTTTCAATTTCATTAGTGAACAAAAGTTTGAAATTGTTTAAATTTATTCGTTACAGATAATAATAATAATAATAATAATAATAATGTATTCCTTGCAAAAATGATTAATCAGGTTCATTGGGTTTCAACTACGTGTATTAATATTTTATGTTAGTATGTAGAAATTAATTTTGATTAAAAAAATAAAAATAAATAAAAATAAATAAAAGTCTCTTTCTTTACAAGAATATATTTTATAACATTTTCAATTTGTTACAAAAGCTGGTTTGTAATATTTGAAATAAGTATAATGCGTTAAAGTTATTTTATTCTATTTTATTTTAAATAAAGTTCTTTTTATATCATTTATTTAATTTAATTTTCATTTCATTATTTAATTTAATTTTTATTTTATTTATTTTGATTTGGGAATCGAAAATTGATGTTTTTTTTTTTTTTTTTTTTTTTTCTCTAAACCAAGTTCTTCTAAAAACCAAGTTCTTCTAAATTAAAGTCGATTTTAAAGAGTTTTAACTGGCAATAAATTCAAAAAAAAATCTGCGATCTTGAATTTCAATTATGTCTCACCAGTTAATGGTTTTATTCATTATAGAACTAAAAAGTGATCAAATATGAATTCCTAAATTAAAAACTAAAACATATTAAATAAAAGCACTATAATCATATTCGCGGTAAAACCTATTTTATTTTTGTTAAAGAAATTTGTTGATTTTGAGGAAAATACTCTTTTTCAAATTCAGACTATCAATTTATACCAAATACTCTAGCAATGATCAGATATCAGAACGTCCTTCGTCAGAATGGCTTTAAATAACAACTTATTAACACGTATCTGACACTTCTGAAATTGTTCAAAAATGAAAACAAAGTATTTTAGAACGACCTACTGAGTTAATGAGACTTACGATATTGTGAGACTGCAGATCTGTCTTTTATTTATCATGCTTTTCCTAATGTAAGAATCTTTTGAAGTTCCGACCTAATTACAGATTGTGCTCCATGTTTCTGTGTAAACCTCTAACATATACGTAGAAGATTATTTTCATACTAGCTGCTTCTATATTTTCAAATAAGACTTTTATGATGTTATTGAAAATTTTAAATTTGTAACAGTGAAAATTCATTATACTCTGAAAGAAGGAAAATTATGCTATGATTTCACAAAAGGGGGTATAGATCCCTTTCATTAATATATATTATTTTCTTTAAAAAAAAAAAAAAAAAAAAAATGAAAATAATTTTTTGAAGAAAATGATAAAAAGTCGTAAACGTGATAAAATATATATATATATATATATATATATATCGCATGCTTTTTAGTATTATTTATCAAAGAATGTAAGTCTAAACTTTTAACGAATATTTAACTCTGTGCATAATTTAATGTAAAAAGGAATGGAAACATGTTAATATATTTATTTAGTAAAGATTATAAATTTAACTTAACCTGAAAAAAGAAATAATAATAATAATAACATAGAAATAGTTGTTTGACAAGACATATATATTTATCATAGTAGAAGTTTTTATTACTTAATTAAGAGGTATATCGCGGATGTATGTATTTTTCTTTATATAATCTGCTTATAACCTAATTTTATTTGTCAAAAAAGCAACACGATATATATATATATATATATATATATATATATCATGATTACTTAAAAACGGATGGATAAATAAACTCTTTTTTCAATATTTATTAAACATGAAAAATTAAATCATAATTTCAACAAATTTCTATCTGAGTAATAATTTTATGAAAAATAAAATTTTACGCATTCTATCAAAATTTAACGTATTTTCATGCATTTTATCTTTAGTCATTAAGGAAACCGATAGATTGTGTTTAAAGTCACATATATTCATTTTTAAACAAGAAGTGAATTACAAAATGTACCTTCTGCGTATTTAAACATATTTATATCAATCCAAAATAAATACTACAAGATATTAAATATGTAAAATTCTGTACATATTGTTGATACAAATAAGTAATATAAGCGTACTGGAATTTTTACCGGAATGATATAGTTATTTCTAGTCAAAGAATAATAATTTAAACTACAATATAAAACAATACGAGTGGATTTTCCCATTAGAATTACTCTAAAATAATACATCCTATTTAAAATAATAGGAAGTTAATAATTACACATTGTTAATAGTTTTATAATCAACAATAATCTATGGATGTCAATTAATCTACAGCATATTCACTCTTACAAATTAAATACAGTCTTAGTGAAAATATGAACAATGAAAAGAATAGTTTTATATAAATTCAGCACATTAGAACTCGAAACCCTTCAATGGCTCTGATAAAGACCAGTTCTTAAATATTGCAGCAAGGGATTCAAATATTCTAGACGAAAAAAATACGGTTCTGCATATGCCAGCAACATTGCATTAACATAACTACCAACATTTGTATTTTTCAGTAAAATTAATTATCCGTATTTTAAAATAGAAATTGCTAGCAAAAATGTTCTTTATTATAATATGATGAATTTCATTAATACGAAATACTGGTGCACATTATCCTGGAAATTTGAGAGAGTTAGAAGCTATAGTTTATACATTAACTAAATGAAAAAAAAATATTCCATTTATATTATTTTGTAATTAATCGAAAATACTAATGAAAACAATTCTTTTTAATTCGTTTTCAGGCCACTGTGAATACTGTGTGACATTTGTTTAAAAACATTAGTACTTAGAAAGCACAAGATCCCGATGTTGAATTTAAAAAAAAAAAAAAAAAAAAAAAAACTTAGCTCTATAGTAAAATATACACTTTTATGTATTTTATCTCTTTATGTACTAATAAAAACGTTTATTTTTGTTGTAATTTGTATTTTATCATTAAAGCATTTATTCAAAACCATCACAAAGTTCTTAAAATCTAGAAAATGTATAAGGTTGCATTTTTAAATAGCTTAATCATGTAAAAATGAGACTTTTCAAAACTTTTACGGCAAAACATAAAAATGGCACTTTAAGTAATTAAAAAATATATAATTGTAATAAAGCAAAAATGATTCCTAAAATTTGCAGGGTAAAAAAAAAAAACTTTAAAAGCCAGAAAAAGAAAAAAAGTAATTCATAACAAAAGAGGAATCTTTTTAACTATTTTACTCTTTAAGAAAATGCTTTAACTTATTTATTTACAACGGCCTGCAAGACAAAAAATCTTATGAAGAAATCACTCGAACGTGTTTTAAATATTCAATTTGTGAAAAAGATGCCGAGGAAGATTTTGTAACTAAAAAAATGAAGAAAAAGTAAAACGAACTGTTCACAAAAAGAAAGAAAGAGAAAAGAACAAGATGGAATAATTATGATACAGTCTCCATATTTTCCCAACTAAGTTACGCTATGTTATCATTTATTCAGAAGTCTTTTATACAACATTAGTCGGAATTATTTTTTATAAAATGGCCATTGTCAAGAGGAAAATTACGAATTCTTATTCTCTGGAGCAAAAGCTAAAGGTTTTGACGACGTATCTTTGTAATTTTAAGACGAATTAAATAAGATGTAAATAATTTAGGAATGTGTATTTTAAATAATATAGTAAATTTAACATACGTTTTGTAATCTGTTATTAATAATTTAATGATATATTGGTAGAATAATAATTTTAAATATGCAACCGTTATATAAATCAAAATAGAAAATTTCTTCAACACATTTCTAAACATGCGTTTTGGGCATATACTCATATTTTCAAATTTAACTTAGATTTCAAGTTTAATAAATTATGCATTCTTTATAAGACAATTTTATAAAGCGTTTTAG
Organism: Salticus scenicus; assembly: GCA_963930645.1. Lineage (NCBI taxonomy): Eukaryota > Metazoa > Arthropoda > Arachnida > Araneae > Salticidae > Salticus > Salticus scenicus. The sequence goes on along the minus strand of OZ005657.1, from coordinate 80,343,843 downwards.
AATAATGAGATTAGGTTAAAAGTTTTAAGAAAAATATTAAGAACTCGTAAATGATTAAAGGAATTAAATCTTATTTTTCAATATCGTGCATTAATCTATATAATGAAATCGATATTTAATTATATTAACTTATTGATGTTTCTTTATTTTAATAAATAATTTCTTCAGTTTAGAAATATTTATTCATGAATTCATCAACCATGAATATTCATTTTAAGTAAATTGAGTGTAAAGGTTGATATTTTAATTTTACCAACTATGTGAAAAATACCAGAGCCGGGAATCGAACCCGAGCACCTCCGCTTAAAGCACGGATGCTCTACCTTATGTGAGAATTGCCTAGCTGGTTGTCAGCCAGGATAGCTCAGTGGTAGAGCATCCGTGCGTTAAGCGGAGGTGCCCGGCTTCGATTTCCGGCTCTGGGATTTTTCACATAGTTGGTAAAATTAAAATATCAACCTTTACACTCCAATTTACTTAAAATAATTTCTTCAGTATTGATAAATTAGTATATTAACTTTAATATTTAAAACGACAGGGGATGATGAAAAATATCAAAATCGATGCAATTATAAGCGTCTAGATAATTATTCAAATACTAATCTATGATAGTTATCAATCAAATAACCTAGAGTGTACTAAGCTAGATAATATTTTTAAAGTAGTATTCTACATTTCCTGAAATATTATTATTATTATTATTCTTTTTTTGCAAAATTTTGAACTTTAAATTTATTTTTCTTGGGTTCAAAATTTTGGGAATAATTAATTACTTTAATGCTCTTTGCTAATTTGTTTTCATCCGATCCTCTTAAAATTTTGTGTGGATATTAATCAGTGTATTTGTCACAAAAATGAGCATTCATTTTGAAATCAAGGAATTATATGTGAATGTTAATAAGTGTATTTGTCACAAAACTGGGCATTCATTTTGAAATCAAGAAATTATGTGTGAATGCTAATCAATGTATTTATCACAAAATTGGGCATTCATTTTGAAATCAAGAAATTATATGTGAATGCTAATAAGTGTATTTGTCACATAACTGGGCATTCATTTTGAAATCAAGAAATTATGTATGAATGTTAATCAATGTATTTGTCACAAAAATGGGCATTCATTTTGAAATCAAGAAATCATATGTGAATGTTAATAAGTGTATTTGTCCCAAAACTGGACATTCATTTTGAAATCAAGAAGTTATGTGTGAATGTTAGTCAGTGTATTTGTCACAAAACTGGGCATTCATTCTGAAATCAAGAAATTATTACATTTATTACGAACTCTTTATTTAGTCGCATGACAAAAATTCATGAAGATTTCAAGTTTTAAAAATTTTGTTTGTAACTGGTGCTGTAATTGAGAAAAAAAAAAAATCAGTGCAAAGATATGTTCAGTTACATAACAAAAGACACACAGTAAAATAACTGGAGCTTTCAAGTTGCTTAGAATCAGCATGGAGTATTTTGAAAGTGGATCATTATTTTGTATTGTTATTCCCATAAAAGAAGCTTTTTCATCTCAAAAGATACTTTTTGTCATTTTAAATACGATATATGCATAAAAATCATAGATTTCATGAAAGAACTCAATTTGAGAAGCTATAGAATGTAAAACAGAAGTAAATCACAATGTCTCTTGTCCCTTTAAATAGTCTTATTATAGAATTACATAAACAAAATATTTCCTGAAATGCTTCAAAAGGATTTGCAAGTGCTTCAGAATTAAAGAAAAGCAGTTAAAATTTAGCATGAAATGGTTCTAAATGGTACATAAAAATAATAATAAAATCTAGTTGCTAATCATAATTTCATTTCTAAATGTTAAGATGAAAAATAATTGCTTTAATCCCCCTTATTATTTTACATGCATAAGTACCAATGGATATGTTTTCTTTTCAGTCAGAAGCACTCTAGTTATGTATTTTTATCCTAACTTTAAATTTCGCACTACAAAACTCTAATATTTTCCTTTAATTTATTATAATCAATGATATCAAATTATAATTTTTTATACTTTATCTGAGAAAACACATTGTATTTGTATGCTACAAAAATACTTTTAAGTGGAATTTTTGAAGTTACACGAAACTATTTCTTTTAATCGAAAGTTTCAGAGGTGGTTATTTGGTGCAAAATTCTCAGCAGTATTTATGAAAATAAATTCTTCTCTTATAAGATCGTTAATAAACTAAGAAGAGAATTCTTTTCATAAATAGTGGTGTGAAATAGGCACCAAAAGTAGAACGCGTTAGCGGAAAAAAGCAAAATAATAGTTTGTGTTACGCTGATTTTAATGTAGCCGCAAAGGTGTACATTTAACTTGAAAATGTCAATCATAACATTATTTAATAATAATTATTTTTGTCTTAGTATCTGTTCAAATACAATTAGGAAGTTTGCAATAAATAAGGAATTGCTATTCAAGTTTTAATGTCTAACTTCTGATTAATTATACATGTAAACACTGAACATATAAGAAAGCATACACTTTTACAAATACAAATAACAATATATACCAAAAGTAGATGTAGAAATAAATTAACAATTATTATTTTATAACATGACGCAGAATATGATAATGAAATTTAAGTATTTTGATGCATAATTTTACATTTCATTTCAATGAAACTTTTTGATATTACGCATACGATGCTTTTTTAAGTCATTTAGAAATTGATTAAATTTCAAATAGTACATTAATTTTAATAATATTTTAACCTCTTTGCATAAACTTTGTATCGAAAACTTAAAATAAAATGAAGAGAGCATAAAATAACTTAAATGCGAACAAGAAAGTTTTGCAAAAAAAAAAAAAAATTTCTTTGTATAAAAAGAATTTTTATCATTAAAACACATAAGAGAGATTTGAAGCACAAGCACTAAAACATAAATGACAAAAAGCATAATACGTTACTGTATGTATATATACACTATTTTTTTACAAATCTGTTTCTTTATTTACACGCTTCCTAAATGGGATTTCGCCCACTGACAATTTCAACAAAACGTGATAAAGAAAATGCTATTTTCTTCTATTGTAATTGCACTGGTGATTTATTGCTTATGACAGATTTTATACTTTCTGAGAATTTAGAGTCGATAAAAGTGTATAGATCAGAAGTTTTTTGAAAACATGTATTTGGTGAATTCAAAGAAATTTTCAAGATCTTTTCCATTAAAATTAACATATTTCTGATTAGTTGAGTGCATAGTAGAAAAAAAATCAGTTAGTGTGAATGTTAAAAAAATTGGCACAAAAAATTGAAATGTTAAATTTTATTTGCATTTTGGTATTTTAAGAAAATGACGCTTTAAATTTTTCCACATTTTCAATACTCCAGGATATTTATATAGATGCCTATTTGTTAACTTTTAGTTTTTCGTTAAGAATAAAGTCTGCTATTTTCTGACAGTACTTTCTGATAGAATAAACGATGTATAATGAGCAAAAAACTACAATAAAAAAAATTTCTTTTAAAATTTTGCGGTAATAATCTTAAAGTAAATCCGGGAAAATTAGCAATTATGTTTATGTAAATATTAAATAATTCATAAATTGTAATGCTGCCCAAAAAAGAGCAAACTATTTATGGCTTTGATTAATAATAAAAAATAAAACAACTCACTAATTTCTTAAGTATTATTATTTTTTTTAATCGAATTATTTATAAATGTTAATTTTATTAGAGTATTAACATATAAGATATTTTTCTATACAACTAAAATGTTTAGTCTTAAGGCAGCATTAAAGGGTTACTAATTTCATTAATAAACAAAAGTTATGAAACTAAACACAATTAAAAGATTGATTTGATATTTTTATTAAAAAAAAAAAAAAAAAAAAACAGTGACAGGGGATAAGATTATTTCCGATAATTTTTACTTTGATACAACAAATGAGGCTTTTGATATTGTTTTTAAATAATCCAACTATTTTATAAACATATATTAGTTTACCGTATGTTTTTAGGGCAATATATAAAATATAAGAATTGCGTAATTCTCTAAGATTAATTTAACATTGAAATTGCAGTCCCGTATAATGTTATTTACTTCTTTATTCACTATATTTACAATGTTAATGATAAAACGCTAATAGCCTTAAAAATAAATAAATAAATAAATAAAACTTTTTATGCCCGTATTTTAAAAACAAGGACCAATTTTTAAAATCACTTAAATGACTTTAAAATGCTATGGTGGTTAAAAAATAGAAATTTTTTTAAGTACTTGTTATTAATTTGTAAAAGGAAAAAAATCTCGTCATATTAAATGTAAACATTTTTTATAATCTAGCCTACAAAGAAATGCAGTAATTTATTTCATTTACTTAGTTTTTCTTATTGTAAATATTTTGCTACTTACGACTAATTTAAAAATTCCAAAATCTGTTAGTTGCTTCAAGTTGGCTCTTACTAGAATATCAAATCTCAAACAGCAATGTCTGCGGTTAGTATTTCAGAGGTTTCTACATCTGTCAACTAGTCTACGAAGAAATCAATGGTATAAATCCTGGAAGAGATCCTTGTTAATTTTTACCGTCGAGTACACCACTTTAATCTCAACGTCCACGGAGTACCAAAGAAAGAAAACCAATCCTTTCGTGGAATATTAAGATTATGATTGCAAGTCTGCAGACCCCCTTCGGGGTGGCTCCCACGCACTCGATAATTTCCGACTGCGCAACTCCAATGCTCCGTCAGTCCACTCAAGTTCAATCTCAACGTCGCGTCGTCCAATGACTACCAAAGTTACGGGAAATCATTCCATCCGTGGAATATCAATGTCTGCAAGTCTTTAGACCAGCCTTCGGGGTTGCCACACGTCTTCAGCAATAGCCCACTGCACATCTTTAGTGTGGTACGAATCCATTCAACTTCAGCCACAACGTCCAATCTTAAAATTCCGTGGTTGATGAAAAAACTGAGTCATTTAAAGAAAAAAAAAATGTTCATTCTACAGTTATTAAGGTTTCAATGTAGGTTTAAATAGCGTATATATAGTCTAATATATATATGTACAGTCGGTAACAAAAGTGTCCGAACACTAGCAAAAATTCCTATGTAAAAAAAGTACACTTCATACGATTTTGTGAACTGAATCCTTATCGAATCGTGTTCTTACACTGACTAAAAATAGGTTTCGACAAGGATTTATTTAACAAAACCGTACGAAGTGTACTTTTTTTAAATAGGAATTTTTGCTAGTGTTCGGACACTTTTGTTACCGACTGTATATATTCTAAACATTATTACTTCTTTTAAGTTTGAAAAAAAATGAAAAAATCTTTTTTTTTTTTTTTTTTTTTACCTATATTATATTTGACATGAAAAAAGACAAGAAAGAATATAAAAAACATTAAAAAAAATTCAGTGACTGACTAATTTTGGTGTAATTATTTAAAAAAAAAAATGTTAGTACACCGAAGCAATTAATTATTAACATAAATGTCTTTAGGAATATATGAATATTAAGTAACATGCAAAAATGCTAATATTTTTAGTACCTTAAGTATTTACCATTTCTGATTTTTTAAAATATTTATTTTACTATCTGAATTCTTAAACATGTTATTTAAATATGTGCAATACAATTTCTACCACTAACAAAATTATTTCTCAGCATTCTTTACTTAAAATTCGGATATTTCTTTCCAATTGCACTACTCATTGTGTTTGTTGTATAAATATTTATGGATAAAGAGAAAGCTGTGAAAATACGGTTTGAAATTGAATAATTTTCCTTTACATGATTTTCTTCAGTTATGATTCAAGAATATTTTATTTAAGCGGTTTCATTTGAAATTTGAATATGTGCATAAATAACATGTAACTGAATTAAAGATCAGTACGAATGTTTCAAACTAGTCAAAGCAACTTTTACACAAAATGCTAAAATAGAAACTCTATTTGAAACAATTTTTATACTTTGTTTGCTGTCAGACCACAGGAAGAATAACGGATAAATAAAATTTGTGAATTTTCTTCAATCTGTAACGGAAAAATTTGTATATCAAATCTTTTGAACATGTATAAAATGACAAAAGAAGTAGAATGTAATTTGTATAGCATTTTTAGCCAAATCACTTTTTTTTACATTTACTTTAATTTTTGTAAACACTCAGAACGTGTTCAAATATTACATCTTCTAAGTGTGTCCCCTGACTTTTTGACGCTTATATATATATATTGGAGACACGTTTGGACGAAACTTCTTTAAATTATTTTTATTTAAAACCATACCTAATGTGCAAATAGATAAAACTATCGTGCAAATGGGTAAAAAAATCGGTTTGAAACTGCATAAATATTTCTTCAGATTGATTTTTTCGCTTTTTGTTAAAATATATACTTGAGCAACCATATTTTGTATTTCAATGGATATTGAAATGAATTAAAGCTTAAATACAAGGAGTTTGAAAAGTATGTCCAAGCAATTTTTTACACCGAATGTCAAAATAGAATCTATTTGAAGATAAATGCGCATTTCATTTGGATTTAGAGTAACAGGATTGCGAATTTCTTTTGCAGAAAATTGAAGACAAAATGGTAAAAACTGAATTTTCTTTACATGCATGTTTTTGTAAATATATTCAAGAAATAGAATATAATAACTTAGAATTTCGTTATGAAAAATGTTTTTTCTTCAAAAGTACACCTGTTATACAAAATGAGTTACGTAAATAAGCTGAAACCACAACTATATTTACGAAGTATATTATAATAATGTTAATAAAATTTCAGTTTATAGTTTTATATATATATTTCTTATTTAAATAGTAAAGTGATAGTAACTGGTGATAAGTATTGTTTAAAGAATCAGGGGTGGATAGAGTCACTTTTCTGAATGTGACTTCGTCGCAGTTAATTCTGCGTCGTTGTACCATGATTTTTTTTTTTTTTTTTTTTTTTTTTTTTTTTTTTTTTTATATAGAGAGAGAAAATTAACAATCGTTTGTAGTAGTTATCTTCAACTGAAAAGTACAAAGATTGTTGTGCAAAAATAATAGTATTAAAAAAAAAGGACTGTGCCGACCTCTGGGAATATATATCTCCAGAAATGTATAAGTATCTCCTAATTTCTGAAACCAATATGCAAATTATTATAGCAAATCATTTTGTAGATAAACTAAATATGCATTAGATATTTATTGTATAAAAAAATATTTAGTTTTATAGTATATGTATTATAACATATTTTAATATACAGTAATAAGTTATTCTAAATGCAAAATCTGTAATCGTCAATGACAATTGCTGAACCAGTTTTTTTTTATTTTAAAAGCATTCTACTTTAGTTCTACTTCAGTTTTTAGCTCAGAATTTACGTTATAGTTTACGAGGTGAGAAGTTTTAAAAAATTCATAGATTTTAATAATTTTACTATTACTTTAATTGATTTAATGAAAGTTAAATAAATGAAAATTAATGCAATACAAATAAAAATCCAGTTTTAATTATCCACTTTATTTATTATCCTTTTATTTATTATTATTATCATCATATTTAGAAATAATTATTGAATCTAGTTTGATAAGAAGACTCGTACAAACTCGCCGTTTTTAGCGAGTCTTCCACCACTATTCTCAATCAACAAACGTCTATCAAATTTATAGGCTTATTTTTATCCAAAAATATTATTTAAAATTAGTGGCGAAAAGCTTAAGAAAAAATATAGACGGTACAAACTCGATGAATAGTTTGAGAAAATTATAGAGCGTGTTTCACAGGTTCGGGGGAGGGAGGATATATGATTATCGCAACTAAATTTCTTTGAATTCTTATTTAGTTGTATTAATACTGACATTTTCTTAAAACTTTACAGTTGATCTTTAAAATAAGATTTTATAGATGAAGAATATTCCCTAAATTTTAATAATAATCATACTTCAAAAAAATGAAAAATATTAACATCATTCTTTGATAATACAAAACTCTAGTGTTTCACATTATGTAAATGAGAAGAAGAAGTAACATAGGAAAATGCATTGATATCCCCAACTAAAAACGTTCGAAATTAGCATATTTACGTGCTTTAAATGCGCACTTGTCACTAATATTTACCATATTTTCTGTTTTAATACTCCTGTTTTACACACATGTTTTATATCCGAAATTTTATTTAGAAAAATCTAATAGTTTATTACGTCATACTTTTTGTATAATAATTAAAATTTCTGAGATAAAATGGATTTATCTAACATCAACTATCCGCCAAAAAATAAGTTATTATTGTCACAAAATTAAACATTGTTTTTACGTATACAAAATAACCATACTTTGTATGCAATGCTCATTTATAAAGAGATTTATATTTTTTATAGTAACGAATTGTCTGTACGAAACGAGTATTTTTACTTAATTAAAAGAAAATAATCTTGTATTTAGTTACCCCTCTAAAACAAAACATTATATTTAGAAAAAAGAAAATCATGTTTGCATTTAACCCTTTAAGTGCTGTCTTCATATATGTATATATATATATATATTAGTGACATTTACGGCGTAGATTATTGTGGATAAATTTAAATTGTTTAAACAAAAATACGTAAAATTCTACTGCAACATAATGTAACGTTTTAAAGGAACGCTAAAATGCGTGGTTCATGCTCAAGTAGAAAAATATCCCGACAACAATACGTTGAAGAATGACTAAATTTTATACATTGCCATAAAAATCGTGTCTTTTGTCACCGTTAGCGAGAAAATAACTTTATGTTAAATGTGGCTGAATTTCCTTGCAGAATGAAATCTACAAAACCATAAATACTCAACCCACTCATACAACAATATCGAAAAAGAGAAATTAAAACCTGAGGCTAGAATTAAATATTAGGCTAAGAGTTATCATTCATTTGAACAAGTAAGGATATTTTAATTTCCAATTATCATAATTTTCTATGTATAACCCGCAGATCAGATGAATCAGTTTTGCATCGAAAATTTTAATTAATAGACAAATGTATATTAGTTCAAGGTACTTCATTGTTACATTTTATTAAATGAAATTTTGTATGTAAAATGTCTGCGTCGGACCTATGGATCATACGCAGTTAAGTTAGGTAATACTTATTAAAAATAAACTTCCTTTAAATGAATTCCTAGTGCATAAAAATATCCTTTCGCGTTCTTATAATTTAGAAATAAATGTTTATATCTGAATTTTTAACTTCGGGGGAATTTATATAACGGTAAAAAGCTGTTTATTATTTAGAAAGGAACTATATTATGTGCACTTTCTAGCCAATATTGATACTGCAGCTTTTAGAATCTGTGACTAAGAAAAGCTTCCTTTTTTTATAAGGCTTCAATATCGTGATGTTTCATGTAGGTGTAAAGTTGTGAATTAAGATTCTGATGTTTGCTTGTAGATAAAAGGATCTGCATGTGATTTTGTTCAAGAGGGGCTGCAAAAGAGATTGAGATTTATCACGTGACACCATAAAGAAACAGAAAGCAAAATCGAAGTTCAAATGTGATAAAAATCACTGCATGAAATATTGAGTCATTTTTATTCAAGAGGAAATATTTTTCGTGTTTCTGATAGATAGTTTGGCATTTATCGAATTTCCTTCCCCTCTTGTAATGCTTCGGTCTTCTATGCCAAAGTGCCGAGTTCGAATCCTAGTTCAGTCATGGATGCTTATAGTGGTTCGGATGCATTTTAAGTTGTCGGTTTCTGTCTAATGAATTTTAATGCGCAATAAAGGACCGTAGACCGTAAATGACTCCCATCCAGACAGGCCCATACCTTCTCTACACCACTAGACACATAATTTTTTTTTTAAACTAATGAACACCCTAAATTGAAAAGCTGAAAAGAATAACAAAAAATATGGTAAGTTTAGTAAATCGATAAAACAGTTAAAACTTTCACCACCCGTTATGTTTTGCGTCACCACTGTGAAATTTGAATATCACCTTCGCTAAGTTTACATATTTTAATTTAATTTTTACTTTTACCTTTTTATTCTTTTGCACGTAAATATAAATACTGGTGGGGAAAATATATCTCGATTATATGAATAAAACGATAGAGTAAAATAAAACGTTTTAATCTATGACACTTTTCTCAAGACTAACTAAAATATTTTTAATTAAAAAAAAAAAAAAAAAAAAAAAAAAAAAAAAGATCTGTATTTAAAATTCACACATTATCTCCATTAGTTTGATTAAATAAAATATTAATTCTGAGTTCATTCAAAACTCATTGTTCATCGTTGATTTTCCATGTACTGTATTTGTACAATACAGTACATATTTTTAATACATAAATTTGATGTAATGATTTTTTCTATTCAAAATTTGTATTTCTTAAAAGTTTATGAGTTGCTGACCTATGTTCACTTCTGGAATATTGAAAGTAAGTTTCTTATATATAATTATCAAATAGGTCACCTATAATTTCATATCTTTTATCCTGTATTATATGAAATGCGGAAATGGGGAAAAAAAAGAAAAAAAAAGAAGAAGATGAATTAATATGAAATAACGAATAAAAGATAAAATTGTATGTCAAATGAACACAGTTAAAGCCTGACCCCTTCAGGTTTTTATGAAATTGGCCTCATTTATTTGTTCTATTGAGAAATGAATGTATACCAATTAATAAGTCTCTATCACTTTAAGTTTTTGATATACACTGCTGCAAAAATGGGTAAAAAATGCAAATTTCCGAAATTCTTCTACTACAAATGTACCAATAATTTCTTTCTTAAATAATTTAGAGATAAAAGATTGGTGTCATTAGAAAGCTTATAATACAGACTTTCAAACAATATATCACAAGTATATGTTTAAAAAAAAAAAATACTTTAAGGTGAAACATTTTGAACTTTGACCTCTAATATCTCAAAAAGTGCACATTTAATTTTCTTTTAAAAATTATATGTTATTTTTACATTTATTATCTATAACTATTGAAAATTTCAACGTGGGATGACCATGAGATGCTGAGTTATAAACTAATATGCAACCCTAAATCAGTATTTTTATACTAACATACCGTAAGTTTTCCCCCTATTTTTTCGATAATTAACTTACAGATATAAGATTGGTATCATTAGAAAGCTTATAATACGGGCTTCTAAATGATATATCACATGTATACATTTTTAAATTTTTTTCATTTTAAAGTCAATCATTTTGACTTTTGACCTACAATATCTCGAAAAGTACATATTTAATTTTCTTTTAAAAAGTATATGTTATTATTACGTTTATTATCTATAATTACTGTAAGTTTCAACATGGGACGGCCATTTTTTTTTTTTTTTTTTTTTGTAAAACTTGCGTTATGTTAATATGGAAATACTGGTAGAGTTACATTATAATTTATAACTCAGTATCCTATGGCCGTACCGCATATCGAAACTTACAGTAATTATAGATAATAAACGTAAGAATAACATATAATTTTTAAAAGAAAATTAAATATGTACTTTTTGAGATATGGAAGGTCAAACGTAAAAATGTTTGACTTTAAAATGAAATTTTAAAAATATATACATGTGATATATCATTTAAAAGCCTATATTATAAGATTTCTAATGATACCAATTTTATATCTCTAAGTTAATTAGGGAACAAAATATGCGTAAACCTTACGCTATGATATTATGAAAATACTGATGGAAGGTTGCATTTTAATTTATAACTCAGCATCCCATGGCCGTCCCATGTTTAAATTTACAATAATTATAGATAATAAAAGTAAAAATAACATAATTTTTAACAGAAAATTAAATATGTATTGAAATATTGAAGGTCAAAGGTAAAAATATCTGACTTTAACATGAATTTTTTTTTAAATATATACACGTGATACATACTTTGAAAGCAGCCTGTATTATAATCTTTTTAATAATACCGATGTTTTACTCTCTAAGTTAATTAGGAAAGAAAATATGGGTACATTTGTAGTAGAAGAATTTCGGAAATTTGCATTTTCTACCGATTTTTGCAGCCCTGTATATCAAAAACTAAAAGAGATAGGGATTAATTAATTGGTATACGTTCATGTCTCAATAAAAAAAATACATGAGCCCAATTTCATAAAAATCTGAGGGGGGTCAGGTTATTAACCCGGGAGCAGGCGCGCTGGGTCTTACAGGCCCGTTCGCTCCAAAAACCCCTCGTAGAAACACCCCCTTTTCTTGGAAATGGTCCAGATAACCTCTAGCTGTATTCAAGGTCATCCACTTTCTGAAGGTTGGAATTTCCACATTCCAGAATTTCCGTTTAGTAGATATATTGGATTTTCGGGTCTTTCAAGCCCGACGCGCGTGTTCGTTTTTTCCGATCTCAGCCCAATTGTTTTAGTGAGATGGCGATATTTTTAGAGTAAAATGAAGCGATATAGGACATAAAAGGAAGAAATGTGGCAAGAGGAAAATATGTCATATTTTTCCGAGTAAGAAAGACAGAAAATTTGCAATTTGTTGTGCTAAGTGTGATAAAAATATCTGTAGTGAACACACTACTTACATATGTAAAAAATGTGAATAAATTGTAAGTATATTTTTAATTATTCATTTTGTCTGTATGCTTTGGGTCTGATCTTTCTTAGAAAATGCATTTAATGAGATAAAAGCCATTCTCAGTAGTATTATTTAACGGAGAAAGCTAGCCGGGTCTGAGAGACCCACCGTGAGTCCCCGCGTAAGAAAATATGCGCGCGTTCCCCCGGGTTAATGCTGATTTTTTTGTGTTGATTTGACATGAAATGACTCAATATTATTATTCGATTGCCAAACGATTCGATAACTTTCAAAAATTTAAATTTTGCCGTTATTTTAGATCACAAGATAAAAATTAATTTTTACAGAACAAGCCGTAGTAACGGGGTTTGAATATTATCCCCATAACTCATAATAAAATTATTATAGTTTTTCCTTCAAAGGGAATTTTTCTAAAAAAAGTTATGTAAAATAACATTTATTAAAAGAAGAATTAACAGATATAATAAATTAAAATACTATATCATTTAAAAAATGTGATTGCGAAAATTTAAACAACTGTACAGAATTTGAGAACCTTTTAAATTTTCTTTTCTTTCATTATTTAAAAATGGTTTTTCTTCGTTCACTAATTTTAAAACGTTGACATGTTAAAAAAGTTTAAAATACAAATACTCGTCGAAAAAATTAATGTACAAAATAAAGTTGTGTCACTCACAAAAAGTACATAAAAGTATATAAATAATAAGAAAAATCTCATATTCCCCATGACTTCCAAATTGTTAAAAAAAAATATTGTAATTAAATTTCTTTTGAAACTTTTTTTTAATTATACACTCTTTAAGCCCCTTTTCTTTCACGTTACGAACAAGATCAAATTTCCTAGTTTAATAAACAAACATTGCTCTGACCAAGTTTTCAAAATTCAGGAATACTTTTTTAACTTACTGCACCAACATATAGTAAGTACATAAGCATATTACGGCAAATATTTACATGAGTCTGACAAAAGAATGAAAAAAAGAACCCTGATGTACTTTCATTAATCTGTACCATGACATTAAATACGTTATTACCTTCAATTCTTTTTAAAATTTGTTTAAAATACTTGTATCTTTTCATACTTGTCTGTCCTTTGTGTTCTTTCCTTTCCTTCTTGGATTTTTAAAAGGCTGTTATTCAAAGAGGAAAAATTCTGAAAACTTTAACATTTATCGGTAAATTAAATTCTTTTTATTCCGAGAGTTATCTTTTGCAAGTGGTACTTATTTCAATCATTTTCCATGTTCTGATCACAGTATTAGCAGCATAATGAATTGTGCATTAAATGTTTTTTTAGCTTGTTTTTTTCTAACTTTAATAATTATTTATAAGCAGTTGCTATTTTTAACTACAGGAATAGCAGTAAAAGTATCATACAAGAGAGTCTTAAATTTGAAAAAAAAAAAAAAAAAATATCCAATAAATATCTAATTTGTTTGAAAAAAAGTAAACGCAAAATATAATTAATCTTATTTTTCTTATTTTGTTTATGTGTTAGATAATTTCAGTTTCGAAATTATTTTATGATCAGTTGTTTTATTAGTTATTAATGCACCTTTCCTTATATTATAAGAGTTAAAATTATGTATATATATAGGTTCTAGGAAAAAAGGTCTAATGATTTCGATAAAATTTTAGGGTTTAAGGATATTTGAGGTTATAACTCGATCTGACTTAGCCTCATCTTCAGGGAAAATCACGTTTGCCATTAACCCTTACTCCGCTGGCTGCATATTTGGTGTAAATTCGGTTTCCACGGAAATGAAGTCTAATGATTTCGATAAAAAAGCAGGCTTAAGTTTTTTTTTTTTTTTTTTTTTTTTTGAGAAAACAATCCTATCTGACTTATCCTCATCCTAAAGAAAATTAGCTTTCAGGGGTGATCCTCACTTCGCCTGGGAGGATATGGCAGAAACTTTAATTTATTCGAAAATACTTGAATGATTTTGAAATAAATTTAGATTTTGCTTGTTTTTGAGATGACAATTCGATCTAGATTAATCTCATCTTCAACAAATTTGGTATTTACTGACTTTCCGCACTCCACCCGGTGGAAAATATGACAGACAGTCGGTTTTCTTGGTAGCTGCTGAAACATTCTAAGAATAAATAAAGGACTAATGAGGATTTCAAATGAAGATCCGGTGTGACTTAACTTCTTCTTTCGGAAAATTAGCAGTTACTGGTATACTGAACTTCGCCAGGAGCAAAATATAGCTGAAACCTGGTTTTCTAGGAAACTGCTCGAATGATTGTGATAAAAATTTAGAGTTAGTTGTTTTCTTGTGATGATAATTCGATATGAATTTTTCTTATTTCCAGGAAAATTAACGTTAATTTGTAACCCACGCTCAACCTGGGGCAAACCAATTCGAAATATATTCCCGAAAACAAATGACCGTATATTTACTACCAATGATACTCTGTCATTCAGGTACTTACGTTAAAATGAGAATTGTTTATTTACGAGCTTAATTTTAAAATATTTTATTAAAAATTCAGAAATAAAGACTTCTTGTATTATGAATTATTCACAGTTTAAATTGGCACTGGTTAAAATAAACAATAAATATAGTAATTTATAAAGTCTTAAAATACAGTAAAATACAATAATATTTGAGGATTTTCCTAAAATTTTATCATTTTCATTATACGAAAAGCATTGTAAGAAAATTAATTTCAATTATTACAATATTTAAAGATATTTTATTTTTTCACATGATTACACTTTGTAGTATAAATTTATCAATAATTTAATGCGTGTAATAATTGTTGCAGGAGATACAGAAACTTATCTCTTCAAATCTAGATGTATATGAAATGGATTAACGATAAATATAAATAATAATAAAAAAAAATAATTATTATTAATAATTCTGCCTTATATTTTCTTTAAATTTTATCATCTCTTACTCAGTCCGCTTAATTGGTTAACAAGTTTTACGCAGCTTTGAATTTTATTCCTAGCCATTTGAAAAAATATGTTAAAATCAGTTAATAAAAATATAAATAATCATTTTTATTCACAAATTCTAAAACGTAATGCAAGTAGCTTAATGAATGGTTCATTACAATTGCCCCAGAGTTTATAATTTTCAGTGTCTAAAATGAAATTTTTTTTAGTAAGTTTTAGTTTTTTTCAAATATTTACACACATTCCGTTTTATAGCTGATGATACATAAAAAAAAAAAAAAAAAAAAAAAAAAACTTAAGTTATATACTTTTTTTTCCAATTTTGAAGAAAAGCCATAAATACTAGCTATTAAATGCTCTCATACACAACACCCTGAAAAACAGATTTCTTTAATGCAATGTTTTCGTCAAGGATTTTTTTTTTTTTTTGTCAATATTCAATCTTACATCCTAATATCCAGCAAAGGTAACGGTCGAAGAAAATACGTGACGTTTGCATTCAGCATACAAGTGTAGTAGCATGGTACCATATGACAAAAAAGATTAGAGGATTATTTATAACATGGAAAAGGGTTTCTTTCAAACTCATTCTTTCTCTGGCACATATACAGAAGAACGAAAGAACTGTAATTCAAGAAAAGCTTCGTTGAATTAACTTTTTATTTATGTTATCTCAAACCTGCATATGTTTTTACGAGTATCCAGCTTTGATGAAATACCCCGTTAAATCCATTTCCTACACTATATGAAATCAGAATGCCTAATATTTCACCAAAATTTAGTATTAAAATAATAACGGAGAATGAACGATGACTATATTTTGGGCATCATTGTCATATTCTGTTCGATTTTACAGTTAACATTATTATTTCATTGTATGAAAGTTCATGAATTTTAAAACACCATGGTCTAAAGATGTGTGAGAAGTTTCTGGTGTTCATTGAAGAATAAAAATATATAGTAAATTAAAGAACTGGTGCAGAATAAATAATTAAACCTCAAAACTTCTTCACATACCATAAAATTAATGTAAGCTCTACCAGTTTCGAAAGGACATTACTTTCTTCTCTAGGTACAAAGAAAAAAAATGCTTCCAAGCATTCTTGCACTGTAAAAAAAAAAAAAAAAAAAAAAAAAAAAAAAAAATCCCGTAAGATTACGGGGAAAGCCTGGCAGAAGAGATTCCACACAAAGCCCGTAAAAAGCAACGCTTAGACCGTAAATTAAGTATATAAAAACCTTAAATTACGTTACATGCCTGTAAAAAAACATTTTGCTCGTAAAACCATTTTTTTTTTTTTTTTTTTTTTTTTTTACGGGCTTTGTCTGGAATGTCTGCTGCTGGGCTTTCCCCGTAATCTTACGGGATTTTTTTTTTTTTTTTTTTTTTTTTTTTACAGTGTGCTTTTATTTCCAAAATAGTAGCTTTTTTTTTTTTTTTTTTTTTTTTTTTTACCTCCTGAAGAAGAAAGGGCGCGTCGTTTCGTTTCCAGTAGTGTTTACATTAATTTTATGGTATTTAAAGAAGTTTTTAATTTTAATTAAAAAGATATAGGTAATTTTTTTTCCAAAGACCTTTGTGGGTGTCGCTTTTATTTCACTGTATTCAAACCGGCCCTATATTTTATGAAAATCAATTGAAATTCCGCATTGTAATCAACAATGTAGATAAAGCCAGATACTAAAGACAAAAAACTCTGACCAGTATTTCTTTACTTTTAATATTGCTATAAATTGCTTTTTTATCAAGTTCAGTAGTGTTAAAATTTCTAATTATGCAAGTTTGTAAAATTTTAATGAATAATGTAAAATATTGTGAAATATACAAGGTTAATACGAATGTATATTGACTTAGTTTAGTACATCAGGGCTCCGAGATTTCTCTATTTTGAGAACTATTTTTTTAGAATAGTGAAATAATATAATGTGTTTCTAAGAATAAATAAAGCGAAAATTTTTATTTATAAATAATAGAAAAAACTGCAAACTCTAAATATTTCCTTTTTTTTTTATCTACCTATTTATTTATCAGTTACTTTTGCTGTTATGCAGCTTGAGAACCAACCTCTCTAAATGCATAGATTTTTTTTTTTTTTTTTTTTCAGATAACAAAAAGTTAAAATTAAATCCCATTCCTAAAATTTGCTTATAATATATGAACATGAGGACAGTTGATAGGAACAACAACCTAACGCGTAAAACAAAGAATTTTCCATTTTATGTTAAATAAATGCAATTTTATTCTAAACATTTTGATACCAAATTAATGTTTCAACAACATTTTGTTTTTAAATGATCGTATAAAGAAAAAATACACTTACAGATGTAAACTATATAAAATCATGAAAAATCTTTAATTTGGAATGCTATTGTTGGTGTTGAGTTAAATATTTCCTCACACAACTCCCTTATGTATATCTTGGGATTTGGAAAACGGATTAATTTTATAATTACATGAGAAGTGAATTAAATCTGATAGTATTAACCCAGATAGGAAAGTTATACAAGAAAATCCAGTATTTTTCTCTAGTTTTTACTTCTATATTAAACATTTTATCTAACTTGTCATATTATGTTTATATTTTAGAATGACAAACGTTTGTTTATATTGGTTTGTTTAATATTTGCTTTCAATTTTACTAATTGCTTTTAAGCTTGCTTACGTAATTTGCTAATTGAAAATTTCATTTCTTTTTCAAAATATTGATAAAAAAAAAATAAAGACAGAGAGAGCTATAGTGATTTCGCTCTGCATAGCATATACGCTGAATATTTAAAATTAATATTAATTTTCTAAAAGATTTTCTTTTCAGTTATTTTCTTGTGATATATTCCACTATAAACTGATAGAAACAATATCAGAAAGTTTGACTCACGGAAAAGCAATTTTCTATTATCCATAAAACATTCTTTTTAACTTCTATATAAACGAATAAAAAGAAAGACGATCATCCAGCATACTGACGAGGTTTTGTTTGACATGCACTTCTGCTAACTCTAGTATAATGAAAGAATATTTTTTTTTTTTTCTTTCGTTATTGTTTTTTTTTTTTTTTTTTTTTTTCTTTTTTTTTTATTTGACACAATTCTTTTAATAGATATTAAAACTCGTAATTAAATAATTTGTTAACATTAACGAAGTTCTACTTTTATCTGATATACATTGGCTTTTTATGTAACACACAAGTTAACTAATTGTTTTATATGTAGTAAAATACCTAGGATAAATGATAAGTGCACAAAACTTGCCGGTAATTTCAGGAAATATTTGCTTAATGAGCAAATAAATTGCCCTCTGGCACACTGATACTAATAATGTAAAGCTGTTTTCTTTGTGTAGCATTAATAAAGATTATTATTCTTGCTGAACAATCTTGACTTAAAAGAATAAACGAAAAGTTGTGGTTAGTTAATAATAAAAGTAAAAAAACTCTTTTAAATAACGGGAAAAGGTAGTATAATTTTCATTTATTTTTTATCCTAATTTATTTTTATAACCCTATTTGAAGAAAAAGTAAAAAGTTTAACTTGTATAGTTAAGGGGATTTTTTCATGAATTTATGTCGAAAGCTCTTCGGAAATCAACTACTCTAGATGTTTAGTTACTATTAGACAAAAGGAATTAAAATTAAATAAGAATTTCTGTGATATTTTATAATTAAATAACTCCATTAACTTAAAAAAAAATAATAATAATTCTGTGATATATAATATCGATTAGAGATTAATTAACATGAAAAATACATTAAAAATGGTTTATATTGGATTTATTAAAAAATTTGAAAAATTGTTTTATTTCTCTCCATATATATTAATAAATAATTGATTAGCAACTACTAACAGTACGTTATTTCCACCAGTGACAAAGGCATGTGTATATGTATGCATGGTATAATAAATTCATAAACTAATTTGAGGTAAAAAAAAAAAAAAAAAAAAAACATGTGAAAATCTTTTCTCTATCCATTTGTTGTAAAAATGTGACAAATCTCAATCATCGTAACATAAATATATCCTGTACTGTAGCAAGATACACATTCGAAATTACACAAAAGAAAAAAAAAATCAATAATTTGTTACAGTATAGTTTAAATAATAATTTTAATCTCTTATTGTCTATAATGTGTCAAGTTTGTGGCTTTAATGTGACATTTATGACTCTTCAGAAAAAAAATGTGTCATATCATATTCATACAGGAATTGCCAAGCAACAGTCACCAGACGGCATTATTTTTATTCAGATTGAATTCATCGTGCTGCTTATTCTTATTTACTTTTAAAATAGTTTAACAAATTTTAACTAGCTTTTGAATAGACAGTAATTATCTCAACTTTTTTTTCATAATATGGATGTTATATTATATGCTCAAGTAAGAAAATCTATAATTTAAGCATTGTGTCAGGCACAAAAATAAAGAATTGACTCTGGATAACAAAAAAACAAGCTGCTCATGATTTGAAAAATCTGTGTAAATATTATAAAATTATCATGAGCGAAAATTTATTGTCTAGATCTTATTATTAATATTTGAAATATTCTAATGAAATTTAAACTACTATTTAAATTGATATTATTTTCTCAACTTTTCCCATAATCTGGATATTAGATTAAACTTTTACAGAAAGAAAATTTACTCTAATTTAAACTTTCTTTAGGGCAGACAAATAAATAAATAAATCTTGATAAAGAGGTAAGCTACTAATGATACGCAAAATCAGTATACATTTCCTAAAACTTCTTCTAAGCG
The DNA here is from genome assembly GCA_963930645.1 of Salticus scenicus. NCBI lineage: Eukaryota > Metazoa > Arthropoda > Arachnida > Araneae > Salticidae > Salticus > Salticus scenicus. The sequence continues at coordinate 80,323,679 of OZ005657.1, read as the reverse complement.
GAATTTATTGTCTAGAACTTATTATTAACTTTTTAAATAATTTAACAAATTTCTAACTACGTTTTAGATTGACTTTAATTTTCTCAATTTTTTTCATAATCTGGATACCATATTAGGCGTTTAAAGAAAGAAGATTCACTCTAATTTAAATTTTCTCTTTGGCTGAGAAACAGAAAATTGACTCTGGATAAAGAGACTAGCTACTCCTGATATGTAAAATCCATGTAAATATTATACAATTCTCAAAAGAGAAACTTAAATCTGGCTTAGATTTCTAAACGAAAAAAAAAAAATAATAATTTCTTAAACTTTTTTTTATAGACGATATTAAACTGAAGTTGCTCTATTCACTACTAGGAAAGTTTGAGGGGATATGCATAAATATGCTTAAAATATATGAATGGTACTTCAGCTATTTCTAATTTGCATAATTTCTTTGAAAAACTTTTGATTTATTTTTAGATCATAATCATGTGTTTTATTTTTCGAAAGCATATTTTTATGAATCAATCGAATTTAACTTAATAGTTAAACTTTTATGTGTTTTAATTTAAAGGAATTTCAGGAATAAATTTATTCAAAGTTTGTAAAAAATGATAACAAATTCAACTTTATCCATTTATTTCATTCTACATTTGTAAAAGAATAAAAAAAGGAAAACGATATTTAGGGGAAAACATGAATAATTACTGTGGAAACAAACTTCAAAAAACAAACTATGTCTATGTGTACGGAAGTAGCAGTAAACAGATTAAGTCATCAGAGCAAAACAGTGAACATTCCTCAGGTTTTTAACTCAAAAACTTTTTGCTGCTATTGGCACTTGACCAAAGGAGCCACGAAAAGGATAAGAAAATTGAAAGGCGGCTATAAATTACAACTCTTCCACTTTAAAAGAAGTTTTTCTTATCATTTAACAGACTTAAGTACGTTCATAAGCTTATGATGAGGTTTTATTATATATATAACGATTTTGTAAGTCTACGCATGACCCTCTAAAAAAAATTTAATAGCAAATTTTGTTTAAATTTCATAAAATTTACATTATTTAAGACGGTTTGAGAAGTAACAGATTAAACTCTTAAAGACCGGGCAAAAGATACCAATGGAAAAAAGAAAAGAAAAAAATTGAAATACATTATGTAAGTTTTAAAATCATAATTAAAATAATAATAATAATAATAATAATAAATTATTATGATTACATGGAAGGCCTTTTAGTTCAAATCTCAAATTAAATGGCAAATAAAGAATATGCTAGCTATAAAAAAGAAGAAAAACAATAGCATATAAAAATGTGTACAAGAAACGGATACTTTGATATATCTTGAACTAACATTCTAAATTTCAGGATATGCAGCAGCGTGTAAACTTTATTTAAAGAAAATATTTTCTATGAATAGTTTTTATAGAACTTTTCGACCGCAAGATTTGTAAATAATAACCATCCGAAACCCTACTGACATAAAAAAAAAAAAAAATTTCTTTAACTGGGGAAAAAATCTAGTTCGCACTGTAAATACAAGTGTCTGAAATTCAGACAAAATTGTGTCTGAAACGGGTGTTCAATTTTAAGATGCTAAAAAGTGTCTTAAAAGGCACATCGTTTCACACTCGAAACGTCTAAAATTCCGCCATCTTTGATCCTGTCTGAAGTGAATATTTTTCATAAATAAAAAGATGCGTTTTATACTGTTTACCTGTGAGAAACAGATTTTAGAATCTCTTAGAGCATAGAACATATATATTAATAATTTTTACAATAATAGTCCCCGTTGCCCCCGGCGGGAATCGAACTGACAACCTATGGATTCAAAGTCGAGTGTCTTCCCAATCAAGCCATCGGTGCTCACGCTGTACTCTGCTTGTATAACGAAATATATTCTAGTATCCGTAAAACAAATTGAAGTTTTATGTCTTTGCAATAAAACTGTTCATAAGAAGTAAAGCTCAATACATATTATCTTAAATTTCATGTATAAAGGTTTAGAGTTTTTTTTTTTTTCTTTTGTAAAATGCGTAATAAATATGGATAAATAGTAGCCTATGGATTTTAAACGATTTTTTTTTTAAACTGGTATTTGCAAGAAAACAAACTATATACATAAAAAAAAAAAAAAAAAAAAAAAAAAAAAAATGCTCTTTTACATTTTGAAGTGTAGGGAAACATAAAATAATTTTCAAAACGCGAATAAAAAAAATCAATTATGCACAAATTGTTTAAGATTGTTTAGCTACGAATTCGTTTTCTTAGCTACAAGTTACATGCTTCGTTTATCATAATATTTTTTTTATTTATTACATGTGAGAATTTAAAAAAAAAATTAACTTTATTTTTTAATTTTTAACAGAATAAGATCCGTGTCTAAGTATTTTAAATAAGTTAACTACTTATATTACATAAAATAATGTCAAATTTATTTGTTTAAAAAATGTTAAAAGAGGATATGCATGCTGCTTAAAGTAGATTCCATATGGAAAATTTGTTAAGTAATACAAATGTCTGAATTTCTAAGTGTCTGAAATTTGTAATGTCTGAATTTTTAAGTGCATAAATTGTAAAATGTCTGAAATTTTATGTGTCTGAAAATGTTATATGTCTTAATTTCAGACATATCGACCTTATTCAGACACTTATCTGAGCTCATTTATAAAACAGACACTTACGTGTCTTAATTTAAGACAGCACATGCGTCTGAAATTTTGCATGCGTAAGTGTTTCAGACATTTATGTGTCTAAATTGACATTTCAGACACACTTCTGTGTGAATTTAAGACGCTTCTATTTACAGTGCGCATGCGTTGTTTACAATGCTGACTTGGTAGTTATTTTTGTGTGGGCTAAGTTCACCGTTTTTTCTTTCTCTTTTAATATAAACTATATACTTTTGTTGGTTCAGTGTTTTAAATATTTCTTTCAATTTTTCTACGTTACAAAAAAAATATATATATATATATATTGGTGTAGCGATAACGTTATTTTAGTCATTTTACAAAAATATTTTAAAACCAATAATTTTAAAAGAAAACTATGTATTACTATTTTCCCCTTTTTTCTGTTACTTAAAAAATATCAAAAAAGTATTTTTAGTACAGAAATTCGATTTGATATTTTTCAAAAATTCGTTATTTAAAAAAAAAAAACCTTCTAATAATCAACAAATAAATTATGAGAGATTTAGTTTGACTATATTTTAAAATTCGTTACATATTAAATCATCAATTTTAAATTTTAAAAATTGTACATTTCAATTGACATATACAGAGATAACTTTAAAAATGTAATAAATTGGTTTTGAAAGAATACATTTTGAGATTCTAAAAAAACATTTTTATTTATTCTTATTTGTTATAGCAAAACAACGTACTTAAACGTTGACATTTTCAGTACATAAAATTTATGCATTATGATTAATTTCCCATGAAAGACTCTGATTAATTGACACTAAATAGAGCAGTACAAAATAATTTTGGATATTTTCTATAAAAAATGTTAACTTGTAATTTTGAACTTTTTTTTTTTTTTTAATTTAATAGCAATTACTAGTCAACAAATTTGATAACCTAAACGAGAATTAAGCGAAATATCTAACAATAAATAAAGTGGTGAAAAGATAGTTAATAAGCTTTTTTCCCCCTATTTCTGTGCCTTGTACTTGTAAAATAAAAGTATAAAGCAAAGACAAATGCATGGATAAAGGGTATTAAGCTAAGACGTAATAGCTAAGATTGAAAAAAATGTTTACTAGGATTAAATATGATAGAAAAGGATATATTAATAATACAGGAATTTAAAAAAAATAATAAAAATAAGCATTTGTATAATAAAAGAGGAATATATTTTGATTATCCCATTCATCACGGTATTTTAATGGGTAATAATGCTGTCAAAAAACTTGTGATTGTTTCTACTAATGCTGTTTATTAAAGATGCTTACAGTTACATAAGTATGCATTTTTATATATGTATATAATATTTTTCTAACTAAAACGGAATTTTTACATGTAAAATTAAGGAGTAAAGCAAAGAAAAACATATGGATAAACTATATTTTAATAAGACAAATAGTGAAGGCAAAAAATTGGTTTGTTAAGACTAAATAAGATGCAAAAATATACTCAAAGCAGACAAAACAGTGGAAAGACTTTTAATTTTACACGCTTCGTCAATTACCTTTAAATAATAAAAGACACATTTTTGCATTATCCTGAAACTTCAGGGATAGTAAAAAATAAAAAAAATAAAAAATTAACTTGTTATATCTCATATATTTGAATGAATATTTTGACCCTAAAATTAAAAGGGAACGGTAATGTTTAGGAACTCTGAGAAAATAATACCTGAAATGCATTGTTACTCTAGCATTTGAATCCAATGCTTCTTTTAACTATCTATATTCATTCATATGAGAATACAATGTATATTCACCCCCTCCGCAGAGGATCAAATTTGTATTGGTATGTCTCCGTACTACCAATAGGGGTGAGTCCCAGACAGTGGCCAATTGTTATAGCGCATCACTAGTGAAAAAACCAACCAAACTATTAAGAACGTATAATCATAAAGACGCAAATGTTTGTTCGGCAAAGTAAAAATAAAATAAATAAAATAAAATAAATAAATAAATAATAAATAAAAACACACATTTTTTGTTTACAACAGGAAATAATTTTGAAATAATTCAATTCTATTTTTAGTAAAGTTGCAATACTATAAAGAACACAACATAGTGCAATTTCAATATAAAAATAAAATTATACATGTGATGGCATACAGTCGGCAGTAAAAGTATCCGATCACTAGCAAATAATTCCGATATAAAAAAGTACACTTGAAACTGTTTTGTTAAATAAATCCTTGTTGAATCACGTTCTTAGACTGACTAAGAACATTACTCGTCAAGGATTTATTTAACAAAGCAGTATTAAGTGTACTTTTTTTTTTTAGACAGGGATTATTTCTAGTGCTCGGATACTTTTGCTGCCGACTGTATGTGATGACATATGAGCATTTTTGTTCAATGGTTTTTAACTGTGCATATTGGAGTGTTAACTTACATTCGTGTACATAATTTATTAACCACATGTTATAGAGTTACTCTAGAAAATTCTCAATCAAATTATGTTAGTGTTAAGAAAGATATATGTGATAAAATTTCAATTCAGTTTCTGACAGAAAGAAGAAAATACTTAAGGTTTTTATGTAAATTTTTAGTTTGATTTAATTAATGGCAATACAACGTTTTTTTGTCTGTTTCTTTGTTCATATATCTTGCTTTTAATTTTAATAAGACAAAGTTTTCTTTTCTCACGCAACTATACAGCTTTTTGTATTGGAGTATCGAAAAGAGGGTAGTAGATTCGATATTTAACCGTGATTCTATAATTTAATGTAATACATTATTTTGGAAGAAGAAGATCTGATTTATTTTGGTTTCAATATTTGATGACTTAATTTTATAAAGATTGTGTATACGAGATTAATTGTCATACTTTAATAAACACGTTTTCCTTCTATTTTGGAATATGTAATTTTCTATAATTTTTTTATTGAAAGGAATGTTTAGTACAAGTACATAAATGGACTATATGTTAATATATGATAATATAATATATAAACATAATATATGTTCTTCAATTGAAAATGTATTTCTCTAATGAATGCATTTTTAAATTTATTTATCTGTGTATATAATTATCTACATATGTATATACTTACTTAAAAAAGTATACTCTATAGTATACCTTGGTATAATTTTAAATATAAATATAGGTATTCAAATAGGAATTTTGAATGCAGGTTCGAAAATATGAAACAGAAATCAGACCTGCAACATAGAGATATTATAAGGAATGGGAGAATGATATATAAAGTTTTAATAAATCCGAAGTAATTTTTTAAGGTCTTATTAATAAAGTTTGAATATTATGGACATCTTAATTTAATATTATTATTATTATTATTATTATTATTATTATTATTATTTCGAAGATGATGAACTCTGAAGTTTAGTAAGTTTTATAGGTATGTGATAGTGTGTAAATTTTGAAACATAAACTACAAATGCTTATTCTAAAAAACGTTATACCAGATTATTAGAAATAAAGCGAACTGTACTTTAAAAATCGCGTTTAAAATATGCATTTCAATATATATGTTATTTTATTTGCAAATTCCATCACTATTTTATGGAGAATAATAGGAATTGTTTTACTCAAGCGGAAAAAAAAATTAAAAATCTTAAAATTACGTCTAATGAATAAAAAATTTAAAATAGGCCATTATGTGATTTTTTTTTTTTTTTTGTATTAAGAAAGAAAACTATTCGGAAGATAAATATTATATTAGTTTATGTTTGACGTGTATATAAAGAGAATATTTCCTTTGAAAAACTTATCAATGATTTGGGCAATCTTAAATGCTTGAAAAAAATTATGGCTTAAAAAGGACAAATGCGAGAAAATAGCAATTAAGTGCATATTAATAATCAAGCTACCAAAACGACAAACATAAAAAAATGTCATGTTACTTTGAAAGTCTTGCTTGAGAAAATTTGTTTAAAATATAAATTGTTATTACTATTCGTATTTTACACATAGATTGTATGAATAAAGAAATTCCGTCATTATTATCGTTTATCAGTTAAAGAGTTTTCTTAGGGCTTTTTCATATAAACAATTAGTCTTAATTACAGAAAAAAAAAAAATTACATTAAATACTGTTTTTTTTTTTTTTTTTTTGTCGTATTTTACTAAATAGTAGCAATTACTTTCCTCTTTAAAAAGATTTCGTAAGCATCCATTTAAACAACTTTCCATTCAGGTTTTGTTAAAGGCTTCAAAAACTAAGCAGTTATTTTACTGCATTTCATTTTTCAGTTATAAGACGAATTACCTTTTATATCATTCTATCAAAGGTCGAGAAAAATAATAACTTCTCCTTTTTTTAAAAAAATATTTTAATATTTACTTTGAACTATTAATTTTTGCCAGATTATGTTCTTAATATTCCACAGTGCTTTTGCAAGATAAAAGGCTTTATACCCAAGAGAACTGTTAAAGCACATTTTAACGAGATTCAGCATACTGTGAAAAGAGAGTATATGAAGGCTTTTTACATTTCCTTTGCGCTTTATATTTAGAACGTAGTTAAAGAGTGCAGAAAAATACGTGGAATAGTAATATTTAGAAAGAATGGATGTCTCTGTTAAGGATAATAACAATGTTTCTAAGCTCTGAATCTCTGAAAATAAGGCACCAATTACAGAGTCAACAAGGAAAAAAACAGCTATAATGCTTAATATTTGTTAAGGACAGTCCTCTTATTAATTCAGTAAGGTATAAGTATTAATTAAAAATAAAGAATATTGAAACTTCAATAAAATTAATTTTTTTGCCTTATTACGATTCTGTAAATTACGCTACCATTTGATAAGAAAGTACCACAGAACTGGTATTTTAAAGTAATAATTACATAACTTTGAATAAACACCATAAAATTCAATAAACTCGCAACAATTGTTTCGGTACGAAAGAATACACGACCCTTCGTCAGGCGAACAAAGTAGGCACGAGTGCTACAATCAAAGCGGCAACCCGAAACAATTGTTGTGAGTTTGCTGCATTTTAAGATGTTTATTCAAAGTTTTGCGATTACGCTACCATTTGTTAATTTAACGTCACTATTGCTAATTTAATTGAGTTACACTTCTTTTTTTTTTTTTTTTTTTTTTTTTTTTGTTGTTGTTGTTGTTTGTTTGTTTGTGAATATTTTATGGTTATATTAATTTCATCCAAATACATAACATACAATTGGAAACTAATGTATTCATTGTTTTTTGAGTATACTTCAACACAAAAATAACTTAATTTAAATTACTAAAGTTTTATTTACTATTATGAATATCTCTCTTGCAACAACATTAATAAAATATTGATTTTAAAATCAATTACATAAAAAAAGTTTAGTTCAGTTATACATGATAATACTATTTTACAAATAGCAAAAAGCTTTTTAATTCAATATTTAATTTTTACAATTTTCAAAATTTTACATAAAGAAATTTTTAATTTAGATGTTTGAAAGTTTTTTATAACTTCATTTATCATCATTCTACACTTCGTTTGCCGTTTCATTCGTTTTTAAAGAAATTTCTACATAATTTAAATAATTTATTTAAAATTAATATTTATAATAAGTAAACTTGTTATACATTTTCCCAAAACACTGACAACGTTTATTTATTAAAAAAATAAATTTACAAATTTGACACATTAAAAAGTACCATAAAGTTTTCTTTATTTCTATTGTGTGACTTTACTTACGAGATCTATTATTTCATTTGAGTTACCTTTTTTTTGGAGCATTATTTTATGTTAGCGTTTAGATGAATAATTCTACAGAAACAAGGATGAAACGCCCTATCATTTATGCATTACAATTAAGGAACAATTTGGGTAGAAATCCCTTTCCAACGAATTACTAAATATTTCTTCCTAACATTTAGAAAAAGAGAATGTCTCTATATAAATATTCTCTAAGAATATATTTACTGTAGACAATTTGAGAAATCGCCTTTCTTCTTTTTCCTTTTTGTGTGAATACGATATTAGGAGTTTTTATCTTCATCAAAGTAACTAAGATTTTGTAAAAATGTAATTTAGAGTGTGCGAAGATTTTAACTGTGGGTAACAATAAAAGAATTCGGATTCTGTTATTAATATTAATTATTTGTTCAGGATATGTAAAGATACTAACTGTGAGTAATAATTAAAAAAATATTCGGTTTTAAAAATTAATGTCAATTGTTTGAATTTTAACCTACTATAAATTTTTATTTGGAAAATACTTTTGTGTGTTTTCTGTCGGCCATGAGTATTTATTCTGGTGAGGGCAAAATTTTCTCTCTCTCTCTCTCTCTCTCTCTCTCTCTCTCTCTATATATATATATATATATATATATATATATATATATATATAGTATGTATGTATATATATGCATGCACGTATATACATACCTGGTAACATTTGTAATTTATTTCGGAGTACTGTTAGCTCCTCGCTTTTTTCGCACCAGTATGATTTTAGAGAAATTTTCTCCAATATGTAATAACGGCGAGATAAGAAGAAGTATGCTTTTATGATATACTGGTGTGAGAAAAGGGTGGGGCTAATAGTACTCCGGAAAAAAATATAAATGTTACCAGGTATGTATACATATATTACAATTGAATTTCCTGGTGCCGTCTACTTTTTCTTCAGAGTTTTACATAGTTCTGTAAGTTGAACTTTTGCATTAATATTTTCCTTGTAATATTTCATTTCTCTTATGTTCTCCATAAGCTGCCGTGTCTCTTCCGAGATTTTCTTAATATGTTTATCTTCTTCCAAACAAGCAAAATTTTTTTGCTGATTTTTAACAACATTGGCAAAAATGACACAATTACAACGATATAGGAGGAAGAAGAGTTACGACAGTAAAAATAATGAAAAATTGAAAAGCTTCAGCTGAAGACAAAATGATAGTGGATACTTTAAAAAAAGCAGGTAGTGAAGCCTTTGAGGTTCTTACTCAACTATTGAACAAATGTGTAACATTATGTGGTGTTTCAAAGCAAAAGACCATGTCAAAAATCATCGTCCAATCAGCCGGCTCACAATTCTGTATAAAATTCTGATGAAAATTCAGTCAAACCGTTTTCAGAAACAATTAGATGAAACACAACCTAAAGAGCTAGCATGATTTTGAAGTGGTTTTAGTACCATAGATTTCATACAATTAGAGAAATTATTGAAAGAAATAATGAATATAAACTCCCTCTCTGTATGGCTTTTGTGTATTATGAAATATCTTTTGACTCTATATCATCTTCAGTAGTTATGGATATATTCAGGAATACTAATATTAATTCAGGAAATATTCACTTTAGTGGGAATATTTATAAAGAAGCAACAGCCAAATTAAAACTCCCCAAAACGAGTACGACAATCAAAATTAGAAAGGGTGTAAAGCAAGCCGATACAATTTCACCTTAATTGTTTAATGCTGTACTTAAAGAAGTTTAAAAAAAAACTAAATTGGCAAGAGAAGAACTTAAAAAATGATGGTGAATTTATAAATCATTTGAGATTTGCGGATGATATTGTACTGATTGCTTATTCATTTGAGGATTTGAAAGAAATGCTTCAAGAATTAAACAAAGAAAGCAACTTCGTTGGATTGAAAATGCACTTCATTAAGACAAAAATTATATTAAATTCCTTTGTTTCTCCGGTGAAGGTCGCTGTTGATATGGATGGATTAGAAATGGTATGCAGTTAACAATTCATCACGATGGACGGGAACATCATGGAAGAAATTAACAACCGAGTTAAACTTGCATGGAGAGCATTCGGAAGAAATAGAGCTATATTCAAAAACGACCCCCCCAATTTCAAAAGAAAAAATTTTGATCAGTGTATATTTTGCCTGTATTAACTTATGCTTTAGAGAAATGGACATTATCCTGTAAAACTATATAAGAATTTCAAACAATTTAGAGAAGCATGAAGAGATGCATGTTAGGATTCAACCGTAGAGACAGAAAGCGAAACACGGTGATTAGGGAACAAACAAAAATTACTGATGCCATTTGTAGAGTAATGAAGTTAAAATGGAGCTGGGATGGGCACCTTGCCAGAAGAAACAATGATAGATGGACCACTAAAGCCCTATTTAGGATACCTAGAGATAAGGAAAGACCGAGAAAGAGACCACAATGACGTTGGAGAGATACGATTATCAAGTTTGGAGTAATAGAATGTAGAAGACTTGGAAAAAAAAAGGACAGAATGGAATCAACTAGGAGAGGCCTTTTTCCAGCACTGGACTGATAAATGCTGAAGTTAATGATGATGAGGATGACGATGTATACCGGGTGTCCCCTCTGTAGACATTTTAAAAATCCATAACTAATGAAGGAATTGGTAGAATTAAACGCGGTTTGCGGAAAAGTTATTCTCGAGAAAGAGTTTTTTTTTTTTAATAATATATATATATATATATATATATATAGTTAGAATTTTCGTCGATAGAGGGTGCTTCATGGATACGTAACAAAAAATATGCAAATCAGAGTCCTGTAAATTGCACAGTTTTATGATTAACAGAGCTTATTTCTTATTTTGCCTCCTACTTCGTGGATAAAGCATATTCACTTGGTGAATAAAGCGTTATTTTTGAAGATGTTTTCCCTCAGGTAAGAACTGTCAACTACAGTTAGCGTAGCAGTAAGAAACTGCAGTTAGCGGTGTTGTAGCTCGTTTGAAAACTGTAATTTGTGCTGATGGCGGACACATAGACTAGGATTTATAATCCTGTAAGCATTTGCAGGCAAATAAATATATTTTTCGCGGAAATAAGTGATTTGCCAATGTACAGCGCCCTCTATTAACGAAAATTTTAACTATTATTTTTCCTTTACCCCCTCCCCCCCCAAAAAAAAAGAAAACCTTCCTGAGAATAACTTTTTCGCAAATCGCATTCAAATTGTGTGAATTTTTGAAATGTCTACAGACTTACGAGATATTTGGCATAGTGATGTAATCTCTGAACAAAATGCAGCATATTCAACAGCTTATGCCTACATAGTATACCTGTTTCATAATTATAACAAATCTATCTTACAGAAATGTAAATTTAATTAAGCATTTATAATGAAAAATTACACTGATATTTTATTAAATTCTATAATTTAATAAAAATAGTTAACACGCTGAGTGCCATGTCAGCCATCGGTGGCTGACACTGAACTTTCCTTTTAGGCCGCGTCAACCACCGACGGCTGACAGTATAAAATATGTTATAAAACTAAAAAAAAAAAAAAAAAAAAAATACATTGTTTTAAGTAATTACTGAAAAATTATTTAAAATTTACTTAATTTTTATTTATTACAGGATTATATCATTAAGGCATTTTATTGGATTTTATTGAAACACGGTGGTAAACATAAAAACACATTGCAATACCGCAATACCAGCGCTTCTAAGCAGCGTGCGTAGCACTGGTTCTTTTATTCGAATAACTTCACTTAAGAGAAGTTTCGTATATTTAAAATTTTTTAAACATATTTCGAATGAATTGGATAGTATATTTATTTCATTGTAAATGAAAAATGCGTTAATTGAATTACGATTATTTTTCATGAAAACTACTTATCATCTGAAATATTTAAAAATAATCTTCAAATAATTATAATTGTTCACTTTGAAAGAAAAGGAAAAACATATAATTTAAAAATTAAAAAAAAATGTTATTTCCTTTTTTTTCAGCATAAATCAATTTTATTTTATTTTATGTCTTTATTTTATAAAAATTAAAATTACTTCAAAGAAATAAATAAAAAGGGATCATTAGAGACTATCACGAATTTCAGAAATTACTAAAGTTTCTGCAATGTTCTAAATTGGTTTCTAGATGATCGCACCAGTGAAATAGGGTGGTTCTTCGTGTTAAAAAGTATAACAGAGTTTAAAAATAGGAACAAATTCAAAACAGATTAGAGCGGAGGATCTAACTGTGTTCAATATTATGAAAATCTCTCTGTTACCAATCTTTAAAAAAAATTACTTTATAGAATCCCCTTCTTTATAAAAATAGAAGATTACTGATTTTAATGATATCCACAATTACAGACGTTTTAAAAATGTAAATACCCAAAATTTGGAAAATTAAGTTTCTTGGTTATTCATATATCCAAGAACATTAACATGAAAAGGGTATTTAAATAAAATAATAATTATTTCAAAGCAAGTAATATTGCTTTAAATATATCACGATAAACAAAATACGTAAAATGTAAACGAAATACAAACTTAAGTCATGACATAATACGTACATTACGAAATAATGCGTAAAATAAACAAAATACAAACTTATATCATGGTTATTGTTTATTTTTTTTATTATTATAAATATATCCGTATATAAAATGTAACCCATAAGAAAACCTGCACTGTAAAAAAAAAAAAAAAAAAAAAAAAAAAACTGTTAAAAGTACAGGAAAAATCTGGCAGCTGGGGTGCCAGTATTTATCCGTCAAATATACAGGACAAAACTGTACTAGCAAAAAACCTGTTTGATTTACAGAATTCCTGTGTAAAATATATGTCAGTGATACAATTTGACGGTTTTAAACTGTATATTTGACGGAGAAATACTAAGCACCCCAGCTGCCAGATTTCTCCTGTACTTTTAACAGTTTTTCTTTTTTTTTTTTTTTTTTTTTTTTGCAGTGTGTGACAGTAAAAAAAGCAGCAAAATGTGAATAGTTCCTATCAGTTTTTATTATTATTATTATTATTATTAATTAAGTAGAAATGTATTTTCATGCTTTTTTTTTTCCTTTTTTGACAAATGTCGCACATTGGAAAATACATTACAAAATCCTTGTACGCACATTTTACGCTGTTTTTAGAAATTTGCAAACCCAAGATTTATCATTTTTCACATTTTTCTCAATTTTATGCAAAACTGAAAATATTTGTTTAAAAAGGAAAATAAGTTTATTTTTAGGAAAAAAAAAAAAAAAAACTGAAAGAATTACGAAATTGATAAATAAACAATCTATGAACAATTTTCAAAATTGACTTCAAGTTCAAATTATCGACTTTATTTTACCATGAATTCAAAAAGAATGTGAATTTAGATACACGAGAGCATTAACAACATGTTACAGTGGAAAGTATATATGTTTCTAATCTTAAGTAAGAATAAAAGTTTTTACACTTTTATTTTTAAAAGTGTAAAAAGAATAAGTGTTTTTACGCTTTTTTTTTTTTTTTTTTTTTTTTAATACTTTATATTAAATGTTATGTGATAATTTCAAATTTCTATAACACACTCGTTTTATACATTTTAGAAATCTGAAATTGATTTTATAGATTTCGAAATTACAAATATAAATTCTTGATTATTTGATTAATTAAATATGTTTATAAATAAGTAACAAAAGTTATCAAATTATCTAAAGAGGAAATAGCATTTGATTTGAATTTATCATGAAACAAATAAACAATTTGTATGAAAATCACTAAATATTTATTGGTTTAGTGAAATGACTAGTTTTATTATTATTATAATTCGATATTGATATCAAAGAGGCACCACAAAAAGATAATTAAAAAATAAATAATATCAACCAAAAAAAGTCTTAGAATTCTGATTAAAAAATAGTTTAATGTGTTTACATAACTTTCTTATTACTTCATCGTATCAACTGATATTGTGTTGACTTTTTCATACTTTTACAATTTACACATAATTATTACACTGGCGTTTCTATATTTTAAAAATCGTTTAGCAAACTATATGTTAGAAATAAAGATTTAGTATTTTTATTTTTATTTTTATTTTAAATTATAAATAAAAGTTTTGTATAATAGTAAGAAGTATTACTGAAGAAGTAGAAATTAGTGCAGAGCTGCCAACCTAATCCGGCAAATTTTTAGTACCGCCTCTTTTTCTACACCAGTCATTACTTAGAGTTTTTATATTCTTAATTGATCATAAATATATTTGAAGAAAATTACTTTAAAAATTAAGTGGTGTAGAAAAAGGGGCGGTACTAACAATTTGCTGGATTAGGTTGACAATTCTGTTAGTGTGATAATAGGAAACAGAACATGAATTTAAAGAATTCAAATCGCTGTATGAATCTGTGGAAGGTTTAAAGAATTGTTAAAGTGTAAAGAAATAATATAAAAAGGACCTACTATAAGTTTTATTTTTTTATGTTCAAAATAATCGATAAATTTGTAATGGAGGCTTTAATTATGATTATTTTTTGAAGGATTATTAGAGATTTAGTTACTTTTTAGATGATTATTATAGATTGTTACTTATTGACTTTGAATCTTATACATTGTTACTTCTTGAAACACTTCAAAGCAAATTTCTCAAAACTTTAGTTTCTGATGAAAGACATTTTATGAGATATAATTATTTTTCCGCTTGTCACACGTAAGTTATAATTGACAATTTTGATAAAATATTTTTCTCATTTAATTAGCATGTTTGAGATAAATCCAAAATAAAAGTTTTTTAAATGGGTATGTAACATGCGTACAGAATGCTTTTTTTTTTTTTTTGTTTTTTTTTGTTTTTTTTTTTTTTTGTATCAAAACGATAATGGTATTTAAATTGTGTACTCTAGTATTTCATTTAAGGGAATTATATTTATAATTTGGTGAGAAAAATTAAAAAAGTTAATGATTTATCTTATTTCTATTTTTTAGTATATAACTGTTGTTTGTTAAGAAATATTTTGTTGTTTGTTCTGTTCTAAAATAATAATAATAATAATCTATATTATTTCATATTCGTATAGTATAAAACTCAACATTACAAAAGCAATATCATTTTATTTTCAACAAAATCAAACGAAAATTCAATTTTACAAAAAGTGTGCATATTAAATATATTCAGTAAATATATGGGTAGTATTAGTGAATAAATTTAAGCTATCAGGATGATAAAAAAAAGAAGTTTTCTCCCTTGATGATTATTGGCTCATATTTTGTACAGCTGATACATTTCATACATTAATACTGAAAATTATCAAAAATCTTAAAATTGATAAATGCATATATTTCTCGATAAATAAACAATTTAATATTACTTCTTCAAAACCTGAACGATAAAAACATCATATCTCTAGAGAAAATTTTATCCTTTTTCGATTTTATCGAGAAAAAATATTAGACTATCATCTACGGCACAAAGTAGTGCAATATTTTATATCTTCTTTCAAAATAAAATCAACAGACTCTTCTCTTTCGACAGATGCGGTCATGCCTTCAATGTAAGAAAAGTGCTTTTTTGAGGATCAATAATCAGTTTTTTGGCATGTTCGTTATATCACTGATATACATCCACGCAGCACATACTTTGTAAGAGGCAGGTGTCATACCGGATAATATTCAACATGGTTTTTTCGTGCACAGTGATCTCCTGTTCTGATAGGATAGGAAAATTCTGCTCTATCGATTACTAATAAAGTCAGGTAACATTTTCCCCCCTTATATTATTTCTTTGAGCACTATTAAGCTAATAGTTATCCACCTGAATTAATTATAGGGATTAATTATTTACTTTGTATTATAATCAGGTGTATTACTTAAGGTTATTTCTTTTTTCCCACATAAATCGATTGTCGGGATGATAATAATAATAATGAAATATCAGAACCTATATTATTTTAATCTCTCATGCGAGGTAAGATATATATATATATATATATATTTGTTTTAAATCAAATTATTTTATAAAATGATAATGAAAATTTTATTTATTGCTAAATAAACAATTTAAATAATAAAGATAAAGATAACTTTTATTTTATTTATTGTTTTCTCCGATATTTGAATTCCAATAACCTTTTTTAATTACCAAATATTTTATTAATAATCGTTAGTGTTCTGAATCGTTTGCATCAAATACTTATTGTGTTTTTATTTATTTATTTATTTATTTTTTGGATTCATTTATTAATATAATTTTAGAATTTTTTAAATAACTCTAATACTAAATGACTGTGTTATCTTTATAAATCTTATAAGAACTACAATTATAAATTCTGAAACGTTGTTTAATATGACATGCAACTTTAATACATAAGAATTGTGTTATATCATCATTAAAGTATAGTACTTCTTACGCTATACCGTATTTGAATATATGTATCTTTTCATATTTTCCATGAAAGGTATAAAGGGCACATTATTCCTAACTATGTGCTTATATAATTTATAAAAAAAATTAAACTAATTGAGTTAGAAAGGTTATATTAAGAACATTTTTAAGAATTTATCCATTTCTTGCAATTTTTTGCAGACATTTAACGTGGTAGAGCAGCAAACTGAGTGAAGTCTTCAGACCTTTTGCATCCTAGCTAAAAAAAAAAAAAAAAAAAAAAAAAAAACTAATCTGCAACGAACATTAGTTACCTAACCATAAATATACTTTAAAATGCAATTGAAGTTTTAAAAACACGAAATCTATACAAAAATTATTAAATTTATATTTTTAAATCCTCTACTCTGTTTATTCCAAGTTGAAATCTCTAGAAAAATAATCATATGTTTAAAAACTGCTGTTTAAGTTAAACTAAATACCACACGAAAACGTCCAGGAAAACCATGATGCCGTTTGTTTTACAATTATAGCGAGCGCTCCAGAACCTAGTTTTTTCACCCTGAAATCCTTTAAAAAAAGTCTTGGCACAAACTCTTAGTGTAACAGTGTAGAGCTACGACCAGCAGAAAGGGGTTTGAAGAGCATTCTTTTTTCTCCTTTTAATTTTTTTCTCGTGGCGCGCAATTGTTTTGAGTCATTTTTGACTGACTTATCCTAGTGCCTGCTGTGCTGAATATATATTTTATTTACGTGACTATTAAAATAATTTAGATGTCAGCATTGATTCATTGTCATTACGACAAGGTAAATAATGAAACTAATTATCTAAATTGGTTGTTAAAAAGTATTAAAATGAACGAAACACTATACAAACAATTAAAAATTTAATTAAAAAATTTATTATAGTCAATGATTCATTACAGAGAGTGATGTATAAAGTTTGTACCTTGATTATGTACCAAATTTTATATTTCGGATTCTCACAAAAAGGGTGTTTTTATAAGCAATTAATCTGTTATTCAGCAATTTGTAATGATTAATTCATAAATATTTAATCCTCATAATAATTTTTCCTCTGGAATTTTCTTTCCTTCACCTCTGTTACAATTAGTGCCTTTACAATTTTTAATTCCTGATAGGTGAAAACGATTCTGATCCTGCTAAAAACTGGAAAATGGTAGCATTAAAATGTACTAAATATTACCTTTGAATTATCTATTCTGAATAATAGGTATTGCATAAATCTCAGTTATAATTCTCTTGAAATGAAATTAATTCATTTTAATTAAATTTTAACACATTCTGCAAGAAGAAATGTAACCAGTGATCTCCAGTTAAATTCAATAAGTTGAATGATTTTTTTTAAAAATGCACTTCATTTACTTGTGTTATAATGGTCATGTTATAAAAATTATCGGCACACTTAAAAAAAAGTATAACGCGCTTTGTACCCCTGTCGGCATTTCAGCTCGGGCGACTTAGTTAGCATTCAAACACTGCATCTCTAAGCCATTCTATTCATTCTTAGTCTATTCATACTATATCATCTGCTTAGCTGTTCGCAATCATTCTCAAGCGAGAAGAATTTTATCAATTTTTTTCATTAGTATTTACAAGATAAAATTATATCAGTTAAATTGATCTTTGTTAATGCCTTATTACGCTAATTTTTTTAAACGTTTACGTATGTTATGTTTTAATGAATGTAATAAAGATATAGAAAAGGTATTGGTTTGAATGTCTTTACTCATTAAATTATTCTTTAGCTTTATATATTATATTCTTAATATTATATTCTTATAAAAAAGGTTTTAATATTCACAAAAAATGGTATTCATAACTTATTTAATGGTATTTATTTAGCAATCATATATATTTTTTCCCTTTTGGTATTCACAAAATATTCAGAGATTCGAAGTATGATATTATGTCAGTTGGTATTAATTTTTAGCATTGATCTAATTTTATATTCATTAAAAATATTCACCATACATATTTTTGAAAATTACATAAACTTTAAATCTAAGACCTAAAATGATAATTCATGATATTCGATATATGTTCCGAAGAGTAGGCCCACAAAATTAAAGCAAACAAATATTTGTTTAACCAGTAAATCAGGCATAAACAGAAATAACTGGAGTGTTAATTAAATTTCTATATATTAAGTTTTCTTAAATAAAAAAGCAACTACTTGACTCAGACAAAGTCATTTCATTTCAAGTCGTAAAAAAAACCCTCATGTTTGAGAAAGTAAATTTAATCATTCATTTTAAGAGGAGAGTAAAAGAATATAAGTATATACATATATAGATTCTTATAACTGAAAAAAACCTGTTAAATTATGTGTCAGTTGTCGAGTTTTCAATGAAACTGTGAATCACATTATTCGTTCAAAAGTTATTTTCCATGTGAATAACCTAAATATTCATATAACTCTGTTTTATTTATCTAAAGACATATACCTCTCTTTTGAATGCATTTTAGAAAAAAATTCTTACGCAAGCGAAAATTGTTCTGTCATACATCCGATAATCAATATATACACATTTTCATGTCTTTGAAAATTTTATTACTTTTCTCTGAAGTAGCTCAATTCTAAAAAGTAGAAAATGGGGAATTTTTGCACGAAGATATATTTATTTAAGTCTTAGACAATTAATCAATAGTGATCATAATAATGTCATATTATTCACCAGGCAACAATTTTCAAAACAATTTAGAAAATTTACAATTATACCATAAAATTTGTAACTTTTTTCGATATTTTGCTACTTTAAATCTTGACAAATCTCTTAACTTGAAACTGCTCTTTAACAACAATAAAAGAAAACTATTTTTTTTTTATAATAACGCATTATCTCCGTCGCAATCATACATGAATACTAATGTAAAATTACCAAAAAATGAACAGATGGAAACGTTTCAAAATAAGACGAAATCAATTAAAATACTGGGCGTTTACAGAGTTCTTAAGTCCTCTGGGAAATTATATGAATAGTGAAAGTAAAATTTTTGTGATTTTCGGTAAAGTTAAGTACATAATGCTAATGAACCTTAATTTTTAATGCCTGAACCACAAGAACAAAAGTGTATACATATATATATATATGTTTGTATGTTTGTGTGTGCGTGTAATATTTTTTGAAGAATGCATAAATTTGCAGAATGAAGAAAAAGTAGTTAACCATTCTCCGTCACGCTAAATGCTATTAAAATCTTTGTATAATCTTATATTCAAATGGTTTTCGTAAAACAAACAACAACGTTTTAATGTTTTTAAAAGAAAAGCTTTGCGTATATTTTTATTCTTTAGATTTACGCTTTTTATTTAAGCTAGTTTTAAAAGTATTTTTATTTCTTTATACTTTATATTGTAGAGTAAGAATATCCGCATCATGAGTCTCAATATCCTCCTTTCATAATAAGCTATTTTATTTCAAAAAAATATATATTCTGCGCAATGCAATTCACATAACAAGTCTTATGAAATCCCTTCTTACCCCCCCCCCCCCACACACACACACACCAAAGAAAAGTAAGGGGGAAAGGAAAACCTTGATAAAAAAAGCTGGTAAAGCTTTTGTTCAGTACAAAGTGTTTAAAATTTAACGCATCATCACACAAATAAGTTCTCGGTCATGAAAATATGTTTAGCAAACATCTACGTTCCTTTATTTAGTAGACCACCCCCTTAATGAAACTTTCTGTACTTCTTAAAAAACAAAAACAGGAAAAAAAAAGCATCGTTATTGAATTTTGTCCATTCGTATGCTTTGCCGTAACGACCTATAGACTGTGCCAAACATGTCAGCCATTTTCATTATGTAGTTGGAAGAATATGTGCAATTAATCCAAACTGAAGTCGTTCTCTAGATCGCAACTGAGGTACAGTTATTTTTATACAGGACAAAGTGAAAATCTCTTGAAACGATTCCAGTTGAGGTTTAACTTTATCTAAGAGCATTGAAATCTGTGCTAAAATGAAAAACAAACAATATGCAAAAATGTTGAAATTAATTTCAGATAAATATTTGTGATATACTTACTTGAGATTGTGTTTTATAATGTTTTTAGCCACTATACAAATACATTATATAAATAAATAATAATTTAGTTACTTACTTGTGACTTTATTCCATTGTATTCGTATTATTTGCCTGACACGTAAAGAAAAATGCTACATACTTACAATTTACATACTTACGGATTGGGAAACACATTGTTTTGTGACAACATATTCAAATACTAATCAAAAATCAGTAGTTAAATTTTAAATGAAATAACATTAATACAAGCATGTCATAAGAAAACAAATGAAAATTTTAGACAAAGGGAACATTTTTTATACCGTATCAATATACTACATGAGAAAAATACAGGTTAAAACCGAGACCAATCAAGGCCGGAGCACCTGATCACATTTTTTAACAATTATACTTGACTTATAATTAGCAAATATTCATCGTTTAAATAGATAATTATCATTTAAAATAGTCATGGTTGTTTTCATTATGCAAATTGAAGGTCTTAAAAACCAATATTTTTAATAAAAATTTCTAAATAAAACACAGAATTTTTCTCTTAAATAAGTCAAATTTATTTGTTACAAATTAGTGATGCCCCGGATTAATGAGACTCTGAGTTAAATTGTTGCTTATAATCATTATAATATAAGTAATGTCAAACAATTCTACAAAAGTATTATTTCAGAATATAACTGAAAGTAATTTTGGGGAAATTTCATTGAAACTTCTAGCAAATAAGAGTAAAACCTTTGTACAAATTAAAATCCGACAATTTATAATTTAAGATTTTTTTTTTCATATAATATTTGGAATCACTATAAGTAATTTTAAACTTATTTCAATTTGTTTATAGATTTATCTGGTTACTGATCGTTATGCATTTAAATAATTTTAAATGTTGTAAATTTGCTTATTTTACTTTTTATACAGTTCAAAATGGCACAATGTTAAATGAAGTAAACCAAAACTTTTGCTACACTGAGCCTTAGAGCACTTATTACAGAAGAACAAATAGCAACCTACGTGAACCTAAATATTTTTTCTTGTTATTGGGACAATAGAATTGGAGTAACCATAGCAAGAAAATGGTATTGCTGCAACATTTGCTAAAAATTTTAACAGAAGCATTCCATGTTCAGAAATATACTTAGATTCTTATTAAGGATTTTGTAATCAATGATAGTCTACGGGATATAACTCGTGAATTTTTAGATATAATGAATCCGAGCCTGTTAAAATTATTTTATGATTGTAGAATCTATAAAGAAGACAAATTATATTGCTGTACAATTATAATACTTTATTTCTATAGCAATGTTGCTAGGATTATTAAATAATTTTTATTTTTTAAAAATGTATTTTGATCGTTGTTCGGCAGATGAGGTAGATTTAAAAACCTTTTAAAAGTATCTTAATCTTTTAAGAATATTTAACAGTAATTTTTCTATATGTGCAGGGATTAAGATACTTGTTTATGCTAGGGACCTATGTCTGGGTGGTGTGTTTTATTTGGGATCTTTACAACACTGAGAAAAAAAAATATACCGCTTTCATCTAGAACGAATAGGTGGTGCTTTTCTAAATTCCTAAACTAGAAATATAGATTTCCGAGCTATGAGTATAAGACATGCCAATACACTGAGAAAAAATTCTATAACTGGCATCTAGAATCTAAATTATGGCTCTAGAAAAAATAGTTCCATGTTATCCTTATAAATTTCTTATAAAAATGTTTCTAGTCCCCTTCGAAAGCGAATTCTAGAGACCTCTATTAGAATTCTTGAGCGTTTGCCTATACTATCGAGGACAAACCTATTTGAAAATATCTCCAAATAAATGTGAATACAAGAGGCGGGTTTCAGCAGCTATAATATTGGTTTATGACCCAATTCTAGAAAATTAAGCGAGAATTTCTCGTAATACAAAAGATTCAGAATATTCAGAATATTGTTTTACCATCTAAAAATGTGTAGACTAGAAATTCTCGACCATTTCATCTATTCAGTTTGTTGGCGTACCTTATGCGCATAGATCGGAAATCTATATTTCTAATTTAAGGATTTAGAAAATGACCATTTATTCATTCTAGATGAAGGCAGTATATTTTTTTTCCTCAGTGAAGGAGTCTCTTCTCGTATTTACGCGCGTTTTTAAAAAAATCATAGAAATCTCCGAAAGGCTGGGTCGACAAGCGTACGACCGAACCGGACACCTCTCGTCTACTAGCTTCGAGAGAAGACCCTCTAAATTACTAGTGGGGCAAATATATATATATATATATATTTTAATTTATTTAATCACTTCTTGTAAATGCAATATCTCATCACTGTCTTACCGCAGGCACTTGCCGTTAAGGAACGACCATTTCTCATCACCAAAACTTTCTTATAGATCTATTGATATATTTTCTATGTGATTAGAATGCTTAGCTTATGTTAAGTTGGCATTTTATTTTAAAAATTTAGGAATTATGTAAAATATTATCACTGGATATAAGTAAAAAGAGATAACAGCAATAGGTAATAAAAAAGCAGATTTTTCTGGCTCGCACACTTCTTTTATAGTAATTTGAGCCGACTGTCCAAATTAACCTAATATTAGGATATAACTACAAAAATTCGGATATATTCGCACTAAAGAAATTACGAAACCTGCTTTGAAAAATTTGAATTATTGGAAGTTTTGGTGAAAGCTATACGTTTGCTAATGGATTTCTACAAAAACAATACTAGTAATGGAATTATTTACTGAATCTTAAATTTTTAGAGAAATGCAATTTCTAACAGCTATACACCATTAACGTTATTGAAATCTTTTATTAATTTAGCTTTTAAAAATGGACTTCATAAATTTATGTAAAAGTTATTAATTTATCATTATTGAAATTATTATCAACATTATTAGAGTACTTTTTAAAATATAGCTTTTAAAAATCTTTTCAAATTAATTTAATAAAGAGTCAGTTTCATCGTAAAAAAACTAATAAAGCAGTTTGAACACTACATAAAATATATTACTTTCTATCTGATTTTCTGAGTAAAAATGAGAAAAAAAAACTTTAATTGCAAATTGCTAACCATATCAATTTAATATATATTTTTTATTAAAGTACTGCCATTTTAATAAAGTATCAAATAATATTGTATGGTATTAATGCTTTTAATGAATGTGATTATCTATCATAATTTTTCTCTTAATCATAACATAATGACAGTTTTAAACTTAAATGTATTAGAAGATAATTTCTAAAATGTACGTTGGATAGCATGGAAATTTTTATTAAATAAAAAGTAATAAAATAATTAATAAAAGCAATTACTTACTTAATAACTTTAAAGAATTCCTCTGATCAAAAATTTGGAATTTGAAAAGAATAAGTCCTCTAGTATAAAATCAGAAGAACGCTACCTCGATCCTTTCACACTCTCGTTTTATAAGATTTGGCGACAAGATTTTAAATAAAATCCCTGTCACTCTATAAAAAAGAGAAAACGGCATTTTGTAGTTATTTCAAGCTTTCATGATAACAAAATACTCAAAAATGTTTTTATTTATTCAAGATCCATTTAGAAAAATGTGATTTTCACAATAACGCACAATTCCCAAATCTCACTTTTTTTTTTTTTTTTTTTTTTTTTTTTTTTTAGGTATAGTTGTACTGGCGTTGGAATATTAAAACAGGAATAAACTACTACGTCAGAAACGCCAATAATCTTTCTTTGGCGTTTCTGACGTAGTAGTTTATTCCTGTTTTAATAGTTGTACTGGTATCAACATTGAGTTGTAATGACGTAGCCATTTCTTTTACGATGTTTTCTTTTTTTTTTTTTCACAGTGGAAACTTTTTTAAGAAATTATCTTAAATAAAGTAGACACTAATCTAGTGTATGTTTTCAACATGTTTTGATAAAGCTTTTCATTTTAAATCTAACCTGGCTTACTTTTTTTTAAAATTTTTTATTTATTTAAAAAATACATAGAATGGTATTTTTAGAAGGTTGATCAGTTGCAGAAAATAACTTACGTTTTCTTTAGCATATGTTAAATTCGACTGCTGAAAAGTGTATTGAAAAGTTAAAAAATGATAAAATGACATCACTTAAGTAAAAATATATTTAAGTAAATGATTTGCCAAATTGAATGCATATATATATATATATATATATATATACATATATTTATTATGCCAATTCATTTTTTTAAAACTTCAAAATAAAAAACATAATGGCAGATGTATATTTCATTGCTCATTTACACAGTCTATTAAGCTTTTTTCTAACTATATTTTATATGTGTGTTTATTTAATTTTCTTGTGTATTACATAAAATTTGCTTTATGCAATCTATAAAATGTAATAAATATTCGTATTTGAAATGGTAGTATTGAAAAATATTTCTGCGGAAGTCTTGTTAGCATGAATGTTAAATACTCAACAACATTTCTGCATTTAATAATTTATATTTATGTCACCAGAAACATGAAGTTCACACACAAGTCACACACTTTAAAAATTTCTGGAATGTTCCAGGAAAATTTGGAGAAATAGTTATCCAATATTTACCAGCAATGTTTCTTAAATATATCAGTAACTATTAAATATATCATGAAAAATATTACTAAATTCCCGAAATCAGAAACGATTCATAATGTAAAACCTGCTATTTTGAGAAACCTGCTCTTAACTTATAAAAACTAAGAACGTTTCTGAATTATATGAGTAATGTTAATCGTATTTTCTACAGTGCACAATTTAATTGATGTTTTTGATTTTAGTGATTTTAATTGTAATTAGATAATAAATTTGCACACATAATCTCAAAGGACGAAATATATCAATGTGTTTACTTAGTAACGGTAAGTATACGTATGTTTGTCTAACTTGATTCCATTTGTTTACACTTTTCTTTCCTTATAATTTTATACATATTCCACCATAAATATATCTGGTATATAGTTTAAAAAATTATTTTTCTATTTAATAAGTGTTTTTTTTTTTTTTTTTTTTGGTTATTTCTTTTTAATTCTATATGATAAGATGAAGGAACTAAATTCAATAAAATATACTTAGATAAAAAAATGTGACAATACTACATAAAGAGGAAAAGAGTACACAGCATTTAAAAAATCCAAATTTTTATTCATAAAATTAATAAAAGTTTTAAATGAAAAATTATCAGACAAGTAATTTAATTTAATTTAAATCCTCTAAATGATAACTGAAATCTCGCAACTAGAAAAATCAGTTTTTAAAAAATCTATAATTTTTATTATATGACAATTTGTATAAATTAAAGTACACTTTTTAATTTATAATGTGCTGTCTGAATATCAGCCTAAAACATAGAGTTTTGGAGGCATAAGGATAATACATCTTATATAGAACAAATTTCTTTTCTAAATTTTAAATTTTTAGCTAAACAATTTAAATTTAAACTATCAGAAATTACTGAAATGTCAAAGAAAGAAAAAAAGTATATATATATATATATATATATATATAATTTTGGTAAAATGATAAGTCATCAAAATAACAGAATAAATTCAAATTACAATAATCTGTCTAAATATTAGCCTAATATAGAGAGTTTCGAACGCTCAGCCAAGTAAAATTTGTATAACAAATCACTTATCGCAATTACGATTTGTAAAAAGAAGGCTTTCTTCATAAAAGGTAAAGAGCCATTTAAACAAGTTAAAATAAATAAATACATAAATAAATAAATAAAATAACCAGCACATATTCTAAATATAATTCAGTAACATTTTTGAAGGAAGTGGTGTTGAAATATTTCAACATCTTTATGGCAGAAATTAGTTTTAAATGGTGAAGATAAGGCAGATTTTAAGAAAACATCTTAAACTGCAAAAATGCGCAACCAGGGGTTTTGTATGAAACAATTAAGCACCAGCCTTCATCAAGTGAATAAAAGTAGGCTTAATGTAAGCATTAAGGCATTAAGGAACTTTTATTCATTTTAAGTAAATTGGAGTGTAAAGTAGATTTTATTCCCTATGCACGTTTGCTCTGATTTTTGTAATTTATGATGTATGCTTGCACTGTTAAAAATGGTTTCTTAAAAATGAGCTAAATTGTCTTAAAATAGCTTCGAAACAATATAAACTTAAATTTGAAAACCCATGTACTCATTTTTTAGTATATTGACACGTAAAATATGGGGATATTTGGGTTCTTATTGGTCAACCCTATTTTTCGGCATGTCAATATACTAAAAAATGAGTACATGGTTTCCCAAATTTAAGTATACTATTAAGTATTTCGGAGCTATTTTGAGACAATTTAGCTTATTTTTAAGAAACCATTTTTAACAATGTGTAGAGATTTTATTCATTATTTCATTACTCAGTTTATCTGAATATAGCTAATAAATAAACAGATAATTAACATAATTATTTTTTAAATTATTACCCCCACTTAATTAAAAAAAAAAACGAAGAAATTTCTTAACTCTCCTTTTTCGTAATAATTTATATGTTTCATTTTCTACCTAAATACTTTTAAAAGTAAATGAAATGACTTAATTTTATGTATGAGCGTGATGGAATATAGTTCTTGCTATTAACTAATTGCAACATTTAACACATCTCAGTCTCAATATAAATGAATGTAAGAGTTTGATATTTATCATTAGCTTATCATTCATATTTATCATTATCATTATTACTATATGCAAAAATAACCCCACATAGCAATTTCAATTTGCAGCGAAATTGCAGCAATCTTGCTTTGTAAGCCAACAAACTTGCAGCAAGTTCAGTGTGACAAGCTGTAAGTTCATAACAAGATTGAAGTAAGTTTACGCAAACTCCGAAGTCACCATACGCCAAATTTGCAGCAAACTTGTCGTGCAAGTTGCACTATTATTGTATCAAATTTGCTGCAAATTCGTTGCAAACTAGTAGAAAAGTTAGGTTTAAGAGTACTGCAGATTCATTGCAATAGGCAAGCTTGTCATGTCACACCAACTGTTAATGCATTGCAAACTCAGATTCTTATCACGTCACATTATCTGCAAATACACATAGAAACATGAAAATATAGCTTGTATTTCGCATAAGACTTGTCGACACGAAACTTCAAGCCCCGTGGATAACGTCACGCTTCTTCCACCAGTAAACAACACGAGAAAGAAAACTTTGCGAAACTGCTTCAATATCAGTCTTTGGCTGAGTTTAAAATACTTACATAGCAATTTTAGTTTGCAACAGAAATGGTGTGAAAGGAAAAAAAAATTAAAACGAAATATAGATTTTGTTGTATCTACTTTGCGGCAATTTCACGGCAAATTTATTGCATCAAATTTGTCATGGCAAGATAATATCAAGAAAAATCAAACTTGCTGCAAATGTGCTTGTTATCTGGGACGTTACTAACATTGGAAAAAGTCTTTGTAATCATGGTACTAAATAAACATTACTTTTTTAATACATATTTTTCAATTTAATGCGTTTCTTTCTTAAAATAAATGAATGAAAATAACTCAGTTGAGTGAATTTTCACTGATTTATCTAGAAAAAACGCGCCTTCTCATATCGCGTTAAATTCAGTGAGCTAACATAATGCACTCAAACTTCAGTTATTTATTGTATTTGAGTAATTTATTTATTTTATTAATGATTTTAATGCAAATGATTTTAATAAACTGAACCATATCTGATGGCGTTGCCGTTGCACTTGCATGCTAATGAAGAAATGCATTGCAGCGAAAGCGATGTTGAACACTTACAAGTGATTGAATGAGTAGAAATAGCTCAAGTATCGATAAATATTGATAACTCAAGTTCGCTTAAATAATAAGCAAGCAATTAGCTCAAATAATTACATTTTTAACTCAAGTCGATTAAAAAAAAAAAAAAAAAAAAAATATTCTTCTTGGCATAGTGATTTAACTCATTTATTTTAAGAGAGTTTTTAATGGATACTTTTTGTATATTTTCCCATTAAATACAGAAGAAATTTGTCACATTGTTTCTAAATATTTCTCACAAAACTGCCTAATAATGCTAAATATTTTTTCATACACTTTCAATATATATATATCAAGGTAAAATTACAGCACATGGTGAACATACTTGCTTAAAATGTAACTTTCTGATAATCTTACACTGAATTTTTTTTTATTCCTAAATGAGTTCTTCAAGAGAGCAAATATTAATTAATTCCTTACATTGATACATTAATTCAGCAAATGACTTCACTTTTGTTTTGCTTAATTAATATCAAGGCATATATTATAGGATTAATTATGAATATATTAGTTTTACTCTGTTTTTGTCATAAATTAGAAAAAAAATTAGTGCATTTTGTTTTATAAAATTAAGAATTAATGGATGTGATCGTTAGCATAACTTGACGCACTTTAAGAACAGATTTCTTTTTTTTTCCAAACGTGAATCTAATATTTAATGAATCTCTAATCATTTAGAAAACTGTACTGAATTTAAAAACTAATATCGAGATTTAAAAATTAGGATTTATTCCATCAATGACAATTTAGCGATTCAAAAAGACCAATTTGGTTATGGTACAATTATTTGTACAAAAACAAAATTGTAGACAAGTACATACAAAAGCAAACAATTTTGACAATTTTCACGGTATACATTAATGCTTATATGTAAAAACAGTACAAATCCTTAAATTTAAGATAGTCGATATAAAAACTATTTATGTGTTTCTGTAGTTTAAATGCTAGTTATTTGATTATTATTACTTATTCGGTATTATAAATGCCTATATGCTCCTTACATTGAAAATTTTCAGTAAATAATTTCAACAAATAAATTATCCAAAACAAATTTAAATATTTTGCCGCACTGGTGCTGAAAGATAAAATAATCAAGCAAATACCATCATTTTGAAAAAAAAACAAAAAAAAAAAACACTAGTGAAAAGTGAAAGCAACAAATTCGTTACAATAGGTCAAAAGTTGAACAGGTACAAAAACTTAAAATTCGAATTTTTTTTTTTTTTAATATATTTTGTAAATAATAAATTATTATTATTATTATTATTATTTTAATTTAATATATATATATATATATATATATATATATATATATATATATATATATATATATATATAAAGAGTTTATAAACATATTTTAGGCGATAAATTTGTCATCCATGTACATAATCTTGGCAATGTCTTGATGACTCGTTGACATTTGTCTCAATGTAGCCATACTGGCGTAAAACCGAAGAATAAGCAGTCTAATACTAAAGATTATTAAAGTCTAATATTAAAGTTAATGTTTTACTTTTTACGACAAAATATAAGTAAAGGTTTCTGAGATCTGTATACCTTAGTTGGCATTGAGTTTAGGTGTTAATATTGTGCTGTATTGCATTATTAAATATTTTATATGTCAAACGTAAAAATTAATATTTTTTTCAACATATGTTCTCGTAAAAGGTTTAAGGAGAAAAATATTTTAAATGGTTAATTTTACTTCTAATCATATATCTATTAAAAATTTTTACTATATTTATTATTTCATTCAATGATAGATAAATTACCCTATCATTAGTATAATATTTTAAAATAAATTATCTATACAACTAAATTATTTATTCAAAGTTAGTTTTACATAAATAAATTGCATCTTTTCTTAAATAATTTAATTCTTCCTTAAAACCTCGAACCAAATACGCTTAAGGATTTATGAATATATTTTTCCTTAAATCCATACTGTATGAATAAAGTGTTACATATTCCTATTTCTCCAGGCATCTTAGAAAACACAGGCTGAATACAAATACATTTCTGTTTTTATTAAGCTAAAGCGTAAGTGAATGTGCATAACAGAGGATTTTTTGAAACAATTTTTCGAACTATGCAAATAATTTGTAAAATAATAGGTATGAAAATAGAACATGAAACTTTGTTCATATTCAGCCTTTTTGCCTGGATTTTGTTCATCTGGAAGATAATACTGAAAATTCAATCTATTATAACAAAATATTGAAAAATCGGAATATTCGTTTTTGAAATATTTGCTTTTAGAAACAAGCGGGTTATTTTTAAATGAAATATTCAGAAAATATATCTTATGCCCAGATAGCAATGCTCAAATCGTAAGTTTTTTTTTTTTTTTTTTTTTGATTGAGTAAGGGTTGATTTTGTATAATGTTAAGAGTGAATTAAAGGTTTAAGATGATAAACATTATCAATAAATGTTTCTCAATACAATAAATGTTATAAACAAATATTCTACACATGTGTATATTTTAAGATACTTATTATTATTTAATCGTCGAAATTGCCTTGTGGATCTACTTAGAAACTTCGTTTCATCTGACGGTTTTTTCAATTATTCACGTATTAAACACCTTTAATCTACTTTTTGATAGCTATAAGAAAATTTCCAAAAGAAGATTATTTATTTATTTATTTATTTGTATTTTACTTATTTATGTACAAATATTAAATATTGGCTTTAATAGTTAATGTATTAAGAAAGAATTTATACATATACTTACATGCTCAAACAATGTTTGACCTTTCTGTAACATTATAATTTTCGATTAAGTTTGCAGAGAATTGTTTGTGCTCCACCCAAAAAAATTGATTTAAGAATTTCAGTAAAATTTATTAGGAAAAGAATGTCTAAATTTCCGACGTCAAACAAACAAGATAAATGTCATAAGTATTATCACAGATCATTTGAAAACTTTGAAAAAGGCATAAACAAGAAAACAATCTTTATATTATCTTGCATACTTAGAGATGAAAAAATCTAATGAAATATCAACTGCATATGTTTTAATTAATGAAATGAACTTATAAACTCCAATAATATTTTTCTGATTTTGATAAAATGTTTTAAAATGAATTTTAAAACATATTCAATGAAATATAAATATTGAGCAAATATTTAAAATAAAACAAAGATAGTACATTCAGTTTTCATTATTTATATTATTTAAAAACCTATATCTCAAGACGTAATAAAAACATTATATTAACTCAAATGTAAATACAGTATATAATATACTTGCACTATTTTGAACCAATATTTGCTAGTTCCTTGGAAATGAAGTTATCTAATTTTACAGTTAAATATTAGATAAAAACAAATACTAAGAAAAGATTACAGTTTATAACAAAGTTAATGAAAATTTCAATTTTCTGGCAGTTTGTATGAAATTATGTATTTCACGTTCATCTAACTACAGTCGGTAACAAAAGTGTCCGAACACTAGCAAAAATTCCTATGTAAAAAAAGTACACTTCATACGGTTTTGTTAAATAAATCGTTATCGAATCCTGTTCTTAGTCAGTGTAAGAACATGATTCTATAAGGATTTATTTAACAACACCATATGAAGTGTACTTTTTTTACATAGGAATTTTTGCTAGTGTTCGGACACTTTTGTTACACTTTATATTTTGCCTTAGTGGTTAAATAGGTATGTCAAATTCTCACCCACGATTGCTTTACTCCATCAGGAAAACAACGCCTAAACAACGCCTGTAAAACGCGTTTTTTCCACGATATTTTTTATTGAAATCCTCAGATTTGGTTTATTAATAATCCAATTACTATGAATAACTCAAATTAATTCCAATGTTATAAGGAAAAACATAGTCTTAAGAGACTGTTTCTTAAGAAAATAGAATAAATATAAGATAAGATAATGATCCTATAATGATAAATATAATATAAGATAATGATACCTAGTAAATATAAGATAATGATACTATTCTTCTGTTGTGTCTTGTGAATGACGTTTTGGGTCATCTCAGTACAGGTGGCTAGAAACCGTACATTATAATGAAATATTTATTCATCTTACTGGTTGATTAATTTATTCAAGAAACAACGTAGCTATAATGACTGTTCAACAGCAAATCAGAGGAATGTTTTCATAATAACGGTAAGTTGACCAAATGTCCCCATTTTATGGGGACAAATGGGGACATCTGGGGACTTTCTTTATTTTGAAGGCATTTTTCTAAGTTTTAAAAAATTGCAGAAAGTAAATTATTAATCAATAATACTTTATTTTTAGTCCTTATTTATTAGGAATGAAAGAAAACATCCGTAATTGGATAATTGTAGCAATTTTTAACGCCTCTCTATTATAAAGGTACTTTGATCTGGTCAGCCTAAATAACGGAGGTATCTAGAAACTTGCACTAAGATGGTTCAAAACGTCATCCACCAGACGCTACTGCTATTCCTATAATTCCTTTTACGGTATTAGAGTTTAATTTTTTTTTTTTCAATATCCAACATTTTCAAACACTAATGTTATATTGTAATCTTAATTCATTATAAATTATAAGCTTTTGTTTAATGTGATAATTTTTAAATAAAGAATCCTGCAGCTCTAGAAAATTGAAACACAAGGAGACTATAAACATGTATATAAGCTATAAACAACTTCACCTACCTTTTTTTTTTTTTCTTTTTTAACGATAACTCATTTCTTAACATGATTTTAAATAAATTTACTTAGGTGAATCCCCATAGGAATATGGATTAAAAAATAATTAAAAAATATATTATATATTTAAAAAGAAGTATTCTTTTTTAAGGTACTAACAAAGAAATTTCCATTGAAACAAGACTACATTATAATTTGTTCAGTTTACTTTTTTAGCTTTCTTTATATATATATATATATATATATATATATATATATATATATACATATATACATATATATATGTCCTTTTAATTTACTTCTACACTGTAAAAAATATGTTCTAATTGCTGCCAGGAATTCTCTGTAATTTGAGAAAATACGTTCTGACAACGTAATTTTTTCGTAAATTACGCGTATTTCCTCAAATCACAGAGAACTTCTGGCAGCAATATTTTGTACAGTGTACAGCGTACGTTAAAACTTACAAAAAAAAAAAAAAAAAAAAAAAAAAAACTAATACTATACATTAAAACTAATAAACTGTATTAAATTACGTTATGTAAATACTCTAAATTATTTTGAATGAAGTTATTTTATTTAACGAATGGTAAGCAAATAACGAAGTTACAACAGCGAACCATATTCTACACAATAATTGCCCTAAAAAAAAAGCTAGTTTGGATTTTTTATATATTTTTCAGTTTCAAACTTCAGAAGTTTTTTTTTTTTTTTTTTTTGTGCGTGTGTGTGTGTTATTAATTACTTTGAATTATTATTTTTTTTTTTTGGGGGGGGGGGGGGGGGGGTAAACCAATTTTCTTTCAAACATTCATTTACGTTAATAATAAACTAAGCTATAAATTTATTCCTACTGAAATCACCATTATCTATAAATAATAAATAAATTAAAAACATGTTGTACATAATGAATGTTAAGAAATTTATAAAGAAATACTATAAACTGCAACAATCGTTTCTCGTTCAGATAATTTACTCTTCATTGGTCGAGGAAAAGTAGATATAATTGCAGCGTGATCTGACGTTCTTATTTTTCTTTGTTCAGCGCATATTTTTCAGTGCGTTTTGTATACGTAAGCGTATCGTAAAGTTTTACTTATAAATATCATAAAATTATTGTCAAATGTGATTTTGCGGTAACTCCTTTACCTGATGTTCGGAAATACTGCATATAAAATTTCTTAAATTTCACAGAATATGCATATGAATTTTCCTATTGGCTCATCCCAACAAATCTGTTGGCTGTTAATTCGTTCCTCTAATCCAATTCCTTCATGTATTTAAGATCGCAAAATTATTTGAATTTTTTGCACAGATTCCAGTTTACTTGATGCTACCGCAGCTGCAGTATGCTAATTTTTATCATTATTTTTTGTGTTTTCAACTTTTCTATTGATTTATTTATCCCAATAAACCAGCAAATAACATTATTTTTTCTTAAAATCATAATATTATTTCATTGAGGGAGCTAGTTTAGTTATATTCAAGCCCCTCAATTGTGTTCCCAACACAGCGGAAAGTTTTTAAAATCATTTGTAATACTTAGGACTAAAAATACTTATTAAAATGTATCCTTTAGCCGTGTAGTTGTTTTATGGCGTATATTTTTAAAATCAATACAATGTAAAGTAGGAATAAAAAAAATTAAATTTTGAAATCTGTGGATATTCAGTAATCTTATTTTCTAGAAAAAAAAATGTAAGATTTTTCGAAAATTTGTCTCGTTAGGCTTTTATATCAACTATTGAGTAACGGAAAAAGCCGTTTGTAACGGTTAAAGGATTAGTAGCGGATGACCATATCAAATATGTTATGTTAAATTAAATGAATATATTCTTATATCGTGCACAATACATTTTGTTCAAAGTTATTTATCAGATTGACAGTACTATGAAAATCACAAAAAATCATTAATACATACAAATATGGTTAACAATACAAGAAATACTTCGAATATTATTTTTTTAAGTAAAGCAAAAATACGTAATATATATTAACCTGTTAGCGCCCAGTGTCTTCATTTGAGGACAGGTAAAAAAATGGCACGTATATTTTTTGTGGTTTCTTGGAATGATTTCTGCTTTTTAGTGACAGTTTGTAGCGTCACTCTAAATGATCCCTGAAAGTTTTATGTGCCTACTATTAATTATTATTTCATAATTCCGATAATCATTTTATGATTTTTCATTCGTCGCACATATATTTGCTTTTTGCGCAGGTATACTAACTTAAATCAAGTTCAATAATAATACATATTATAATACTTTACTTTCGAGAACTTTGTCAACATATAATAGGAAATTAATCTGTTGTCTCAAAGTTTTTCTATCTCGAAGTTTTCTCGCTAGAACACTAAACGTCGATAAATGAGGATAGGCTTTAAATTTAAAACTACCAGAAGAATTTTTTAAGTTAATATATTTTACTGTCAGTTCTCTATATTAATTTAGAAGTGAAATAATCAGCTAATAATATTTTGCAAAATTAATTCGGGTGTTAACGGGTATTAACTGATTGGAATAATACTATCGCTAGCAGAAAATTGTGTGAAAGTATCGTAAGATATGAAATAACTCAAATATTCAATCTATTTAAACAGTGAAAAAAAAACGGTTGTTTGTCATGAAACGATGAAAATATGATAAGAAATTTGCACATATGTTCTTTATTATTTCTCACATATTACGTGAGAAACGTATCGGCTATGCAATAAAAAGGATACCGACTTAAAATATTCATAGCAGAGTTAGAGGAATGCAGAATCACGAAATACGGTTTACTATATGGACCTGAATGCCAACAGACTGTTTAGAGAAATGCAAATATGATTTCAATAGCTAAAATTTATTTTGAACTATGTTATAGAGTTCGTTCCGTGATAGTATTTTAAATGAAATAAAATTTTGGGATATATCTCTATGCCAAAAAAATTCTTTTTTGCTGAAATTTATTTATTTATATGAATTCTGATGCATATATCCGTCTGTAAAATAGAAATTGTTGAATCGTTAGGTATACATTTTCCGTGTATGTAGAATAAATCGAACACTTGTGGTATTTAACTAAAACTTAAAACGCTTAGAATGCCGTTTATTTCAGATTGAATTCTAAGGTTGAAATTAATCCTATTAAATTTTAGTGTTTAAACAAAATTTACTGAAACTTTATTAAGATATTGACTACAAGAAATTTAAAGCGTAACGCGTAAAATATTTTTATTTCAAGTCTATCAATTTTTTTTCTTTTGTCAAATAGAGGAAACTTCGCTTATGGCTATTCGTCTGCCGATGATCTGTTATCTTCTTCTTCAAAGATGTGTACTTGCTGACTATGAATTATGTCAAAAACGAATTCACTTTTAATCAACTTTGTCATATCCAGTCATATTACATAGTAAATTGTAAGGAAATTATTTTATATGTATATATATATATATATATATTCAGACATGCCACTAACAATATTTTCCAGAATTCTATGTTTCTTTTATAAAGATAGACTATGAAATACCATTTCTACTGGAACTCGCCATAATAAACAGAAGCATTTCGAACCATTGTGGATTCGATTATTGGAAGCTTTCAAATGTACTTTAGATGTTTTTTTCCTCAAATCTTAAAAAAAAAAAAAAATCTGCTTTCATTCTTTTTTTTTTTTTTTTTTTTTCGTTTAATTTACCGTACTTTTTCAGATTTCATAGCGCCCCTCCAATAGTCGAGCGGTTTTCCACTCAAAGCTGGTAGATGGGAAGTGCCGGGATGTCCAGATTGCGCTCGCACATATAGCCGTTCGGAATTTTCCGTGTTTTTCTTCGAATCTCGAGTGAATACGGGCCAGGATCCCTTAGAAAGACCCCCCTGGATGTTATTCCCCCTTAAGCACAGGTCCCTGTGCAGACAATTGGCCTTAACCCGAACACCAACACCAATACCGATATCTTAGCATATGCCGTAACAGCAGTTTCACATAAAAAATGAAATTTGACAGTTTTGCAAAGAAAAGTGTGATAAACATCATGAAACAAACTGTTTATATTTCAAAGAATTATTTTAGGTCATGTTTAGTGTTGAACTAGGGCAAAAAATTTCAGTTATAAAAGTTTTATACACTCAAAACATTCATGGAAACCTTATCAGATTTTGTTAATATATATAACAGCTAATTGTGGTGTGCATTATATAACAATGTTTTAATTTTGACAATTTTATATATATTAGGAGGCTCTGCTCCCTGCTCGCTCCTCTCACCAACCCCCGAGGGAGGCTTTGCCTCCACTCCGACTCGCTTTACTTATTATCACATGCAGAGCTCTGCCCGCCTATTCGCTGTCAAATTGAAATATATAATATATATATATTTTTTTTTAATAGAAAGAAATTAATAATATGTAGACCAATTTGCATTACAGATTTAATATATGACCCTTTTTATTTTTTATTTACAACCTTAGATCCGGAACGGGGTACCCCAGCCGGTAGAGCGCCGAGCTCATAACTGGAAGATTGCGGGTTCGGTTCTCAAGCCTGCCAAAGACCGTCTTGTACACCAATGGTGGGTGGTGCACGTAAAATATGTCGTAGCCGCAATATCCTCCATGTTCCCATCAAAATTATACCTCTGGGGACCACCGAAGCGGGGGGGCCATCCCCTTCGTATAGGACCAAAACTGTGGTTGCATGTCTCCGGAATATCCGTAGGGGTGCGTCTTCGACAGTCGCTAATTATCTAGAGTGCAATAATGGTGCAACGTCAAATACAGCCTACATAATTATCTACCTACCTACAACCATGGCTCTTAATTTCATTTTTTCGTGTAAGAAAATTAATTTTCTAAAAGTAGAGAAAAAAAGTTGATATTTATTATCTTTCTTTTTTTACATCCATGGTTTCGGACCGCGGTACTCCACTCGGTAAAACGCCGAGCACGTAATTGGAAGATTGCCAATTCAATACTTGAGCCG
This sequence comes from Salticus scenicus, assembly GCA_963930645.1. Lineage (NCBI taxonomy): Eukaryota > Metazoa > Arthropoda > Arachnida > Araneae > Salticidae > Salticus > Salticus scenicus. The sequence continues at coordinate 80,285,603 of OZ005657.1, read as the reverse complement.
ACCAAAGACCGTCGTGTACACTAATGGTGGCTGGTGCACATAAAATCTGTCGTGGCTACAAAGTCCTCCATGCTCCCATCCACACTATACCTCTGGAGATCATCAATGCGGAGGGGGGATCCCCTCCGTGAAGGATCAAAATTGGGATGGCATGTCTCCGGAATATCTCTAGGGGTGCGTCCCAGACCGTCGCCAATTACCCATAGCGCAATACTGGTGCGACGTTAAATCCAACCTACCTACCTACCTACGTACAACCATGGATCATATTTTCATTTCCCGTGTAAAATGACATCATGACAGAAAAACAACTTCACTGGGAGAAACTTTTTTCAAAATGGCAAATAGAGTACCTTCATGAACTTGCCGTTTTTAGTTAATAACTTCTTTAATTAAAATGATAGAAATTTCTAAGCAGCTGAAATGTCTTCCTTGGAGTATTCGGAACACAATGATACCTCGCATGGCTCGAAGGACCCTGCCCTCCGCTAGTAGATGCTGTCGCAGACAAAAAAAAATTGACGCCAGTGACAGTAACTTTTTTTTTAATATATATAAATATATATATATATATTTCTACGTTTTTTGCTTTATGCGATTTTTGCGTTTTTATTTTCCACATTTTTCGTTCAGTTGTAATTTTAAAAAGCCACAAAAGATAAAATGCGTACGTGTTTATTTTATTTATTTATTTTTAACACATTCGCGACCTCATATTTTTGTCTTTTTTATAGTGTGTTCCACCTCTGGGCGTTATTCTTTTAAGCTTCATTATTTCAGAACAAGATTTTCTGTATAAATATTTATATTACAAATGAATATACGTAATAATTATACTCTTTCTAACGAAAGCATTTATATCCATAGTATTTTGATTGTACAAAAGTGAATATAGGGAATATTCTTAAGAAATATAGCAACATACAAATTGCAAAAGATACGCCCGCTGGCGACGTGAATCTACGTCAGCCGTCGCGAAATTGTTAACATAAAATGAAACATTTCCTTACAAAAATATTTTTTTTAAATGACAAGTTAAATTTGTCAAAAATTTCTGATATGACTGTTGTCATAGTAGCTTTAAATTTTTTATTTTGATTTATTCAGTATTTAAATACTAATTTCAATTAATTAAACGATCTTATATTTTTATTTTTCAAGATTTTTATCGCCCGCAAACTAATATGAATACATACTCAGTTTATTTTAAATTAAGTGTGTTTTTAATCAATGTAATCAAACACAAATTATTAAATGTCATTTACATTACATTAACGGCTGTATATAGTAGGATTGGGCCACAGTTTTGAATAACTGAAAATAGGTGCCAATCTAAATATATTTATTTAAACGTTTGAATTATTGAATTATTTTGAAAATTCATTTAAATATTGTAACCAGTTAAGCGCATAAATCCTGCTAGGTAATCTGTCTGGGGGATTGATGAGCGATGAGCGCAAGGGACGCAAGCTGTTTGTAACAAGCCCATTTTGTTGCAAAAAATAGAGTTTACATGCAAAGTATTTAGTCAAGGAAAACAACAACAACAACAACAAAAAGTTTTTTCTGGGTAATACGGACCAAGTTGATAGTATGAAATAGTTATGAGGGGAAACATAGAATAATAATTTTCTTTAAGGATAATATGGAATAGGGTAGTATTTTTACAGAAAATCATGAATAATTGGAATCTAAACATTTTGTTTTGAAATTGTTATTGAAAATGGACAGTATTGAAAAAAATATCAACATTCAAGTTTTACAAAAATCGCAGATAGCATGGAATAGTTGATATTCCATATTATCCGAATCACCATCTTAGAGAGTAAATCAAACTAAATCCGTGCTGCCAGATTTAGGAACTTTTTTATTCAACATCCACCACTAAATTTTAATAGTAACGGTTGCCTAATCACTTCGAAGATTAATCTTCTATTATGTATATCAAATATCACTTCTGAAAATTATTGGCGGTTACTGGATAAAGAAGTCTCTAAGTCTAGCAACACTGAACTAAATCACCTGTTGGTAGGAATAAGGTCTTGGGAATCAGACAATTGACTAACTCAAATCCTCTACCGGAAATTACACAAGGTTTTCATTCATTTTACTTCTTCGTAAATAAATTATAGAATTCGTAATACTTACCTGCAAAAAAGTATGAACCCTGTTAAATGAAAGAAGTCTTATGACACAAAAACCGTTCTTCTCAAGATGAACTATCGTTCATATTTGAGATCCATAGAGAAGACACTGGAAATGCTTCCTATAGGTTGAAGCACCGTATAGGTGCGATAAAAGGATATTCTATTTGACCTTACTATTCCATATTCCCCACTGTTCCTCCGTTCGAATAAAGTTTTCGAACATGATGAATGAGACTTGATTTAAAAAATAAATAAATTTGTTATTTAAAGAGCTTTTGTAACAGAATATGCGCCCTCAAAATGCTTACACAATAAAGAGCGCAGTCTGGATCAGTTAATAATAAAATACATGTGTCGTAAAAACATTGCCGTAAAGTATGATTCTTGATAGATAACACCAATGATCATCTTACTCCAAGCACTAAGTTTCCTTAATTAAAGCCCTCACAAAAATTTAGTCTAAATTGAAAAATTGCAGCTCTAGTACTTGACTTTCATAAAAATCCTTTTCTGTTAAATAAACATAATTTAACTACGCTTCTGGTAAATGTGCAGCAACCTAAACAACTGTTTTAGATATTACATAATCAAAATATACAATTTAGTTTAAAGGCTATGATAAATGGTCAGAATTTTCACAAATTAAGATGGCTTTCTGTCCTATGGGAAAGTTGCTATGCATATAGTGTATCGCGTGATGAACGTTTTCGCATTAATATATAAAGAGAGAATCCTACGAATTTAATGTTAAAAGATTACATAATCTTCTGCTTTACTTTTGTAAATTCTTTCTGGGATTAAGCATTGATAGTGAAGATTCAATTCTTTCATTTTTCTCCTTTACATTATTCCATTAAAATATGCTATGCATTTTATGTTTTCAGTGACCGAATTAATGGTTAGTATGATAAATAAAAATTTAAATTTCTTAAAATAGCACGTAGGCAACGTGCTGCTTTCTTTTTAAATTTCTTTGCGTAAATAAGGAATTTTTTCCGAGTGCATAGTTAAAATTTAATTTAATAATATATATTAAAAAAAAAAAAGACTTTAAAATAAGTGAAAGAAGAAAATGTTTTCGATGAGAAATTTAAATGGAATATAGTTTCGATAGTAGCTTTTATATGACCTTGACCAATAATAGCCTTGTCTTGAATAATATTATAAAGATTAACTTATCTAAAACGTTAATGGGAACATTAACTATTATCTAAATTTTAGTTTATTAAAATTTGATATTAACTGTATTTAAACGAGATATTGCTCATTTATTAAAGCATAAAACATTAACAGTACTTTGCCAATTCGATTATTATCACTTTCTTCTATATTCAATAGAAGAAAACATTGGTTTCGTTGATGTTTCGATTTCAGGTTTTCGATTTTTAGAAGTGTCAAACACGATTTTACAGTTTTCAGAAAATGTCTGTCTGTCTGTGTGAGTCAAATATGACACATATTTTGGGCTAGTGGGTGCAACTATCCCCCCCCCCTCCGGTAAGGATGTAACTCCCAGTGAAAATTTGCAATATGAGTATCTTTCAAAGAACTCGTAAATACCTTAAAAACGAATGGTCGAACTAGTGATGTGTGATCATTTAAAACAAAGTTATCGATATTTTTCATTAAAAAACACTGGAAGAAAAAAAGAAAAAACTTTTTTTTTTTTTTTTTTTTTAATATGTCAGTAGAAGAACATAAAATCGACATTCATTGGATATTTAGTGTTATACCTCTATGACAAAATAAAAAAAAAAAGTCTGCATTAATCATGCAAATTAATTTTATTAAATAATAATTTTAATAAATTATTTCTATTGAGAAAATCTGTATGGAAAATATAACAGAAAAATTTGTGATAGTAACAAGATACTGGTTTTTCATTAAGTATTAAAGCAAAATCCCAATGTGCCGACCAACGTATTAATAAATTTGAACTTCTAAGTAAATCCGGCGAAACGTTTGGTCGTTTAGTATATAATATACTTTTCTCCAGCTTTCAAAAGAGTCTTATAGACTTAACACATCTGAGAAATTTCCTGTAAGTAAATAAAAATTTATTACAGTTTCTTACCATACTTATCTTTAACAAGCATGCGATTTCATTTCCTAAAAGATTTAAATAGTTTAGCTGTGATTTTAAACGCGCAAATTTAGAAAACCTATTTTAACTAGATGAAGATTAGTTTAGAGCTGTTTGAAGTTGAGAATGACTTTTTCGGCTGATTTTCCAAGGTGTATAATGCAATCTAAAAAAAGATTCTTTCAAAAGTTCGCCTTGCTATCTAACTTTCCATATGCATGTTCAGACCTAGAATTTAATTCATTTCTTAAAAATTTTTGAAATACAGAAAATTTTTAGAAAGTATTTACGTAGAGGAAGTTAACAAAATAACATTTATCTTGCATATTTTCAAATTCTTAAAATTTAACATAACTTTTTTTTTTTTAACCGTATTATGTACTTAATTTTAATATTCACACAATTTTTATATTTTTTCGAGATTTATAAAAATGATATTTTGAAAAAAAAAAAAAATCTAATAAGTGATTATATAAATGTTAAGAACTTAAAAACTGGTATTTCCGAACTTTCGTTTTTTGGTGTATTCATATGCGATTTTTGAATTTGACGGTTAATTTTTTAATCGAATTTTGAAATGTTACTTTTAAATATTCTGAAAACTTGCTAAAACTACTGAAGAGATAACAAAAGAGATAATTGTTTATATGATTTGTATAGAGGGAGTTAAATAATTTAGAATAAAACTTTAATAAAGGAAGATATTGAAAACATTTCCCTGCAGAAAACTATCATCACAACCATCCTATTAACAAATTCATCGCGACAATGGCGCGGATTCATTTTAGTAAACAAGTAATTTAATTAATTAAGATAATAAATAATTAATTAAAATAAGTTCATTTAGTAAATATGTCAATGTACAAGTAAAAAACCATTTCATAAGCATTGTATAGAGGACGTGTTACCTCGTGCTTAGGGCACAGCGGATAATCTTGGAAGACGAGATAACTCGTCCGTTGCGGCGAAAGTGTTAAGTCAAATAAAAATTTTTCATTTTAATACAAAATAAAAGTTTTGTCTTAAATTATTTATTATGAATATATTTTCTAATTTATATAACATTGTACGTAAACACTTTGTAAGCTACGCGAAAGATTAAAAAAAAAAAGTTTTTTGATATAGATTACCTATGATGTCTATAATAAATGTATATTTGTATGTTCTTCTCTGAAGATGAATTTAAACAAAATGGTTTTCAAGTAAAATTTTGAAAGATGAGTATTCCTGAATATACAAAAAGTAATATATAATATATATAGTGAAACTTGAAACTAAAACAATGTCAGTTTATACTTTTTTTTTTTTTTTTTTTTTTTTGTGTGTGTGTGTGGGGGAGGGGGGGGGTTGTTCGTGAAAATAAAAAAAAATATTATTAAAAACTAACAAATACATCGTTATTAAGGTAAAATTTTCTTTAAAAATACTAAAATAAATTAAAATTTAATGATACACATTAAAATATAAAAGGACCAAAAATAAAAAGGAGAGGTGCTTTGTTAACGCAGCAAAACTTGTATACATAATTCGATCCTTAAATTTACCTTACTTCTTCTAAAAGACTTACTTTTAGATTAGAAATATTCTACACCTAATTTAAACGAAGCTAAAAATTAGTTGATTTTAAATATGCTTTATAATATTCAGCAGTACATAAATATAGAAATATTATTTTATTCTCAATCAATGAAAACAATAAAGTCAACATGCCAATGAAGTTTTTAATTTTTTTAAAATTAGTTGATAATCTGTTAAATTGAAAACATTTTGAATAGTTTAACTATATACGTTACGTAACAAATATGGATAACAAATTAGAATAACTGTCAAATTTCCTTCAGGTTATCAGAACATTAAATCCACACTTTTTAAGAAATTACTTAATCTTACAAAGTTATTACTAAAGACAACATTTTCCAAACAGTAGAACAGAATTTTTATGTAGAAAAAAAAAAAAAGAGGTGATATAAGAAAGAAATTTTACTACTAATTTTGCGTTTTGAAACACTGGCATTGAAATGTTTACGCCTAAGGGTTTTTGAAATGAAAATGTCTTTTACATTTGCTCATCTCCTCTTCTTCTGTTACCTTATTTTTTCTCTTGTGCCTATACACTGTGCGCTGAATTGAGCATAAGAATTTTCAAACTGACTCTTTTTCAACCGTAAAAAGTTTAGAATTAATTTATTATTAGTTATTATTTTAGTGATTAGTTCATTCATTTAATGAACTAATAACTAAAGTACAGTATGGCAGAAAAATAACTTTTTAAGGTGCGTTTGACGCACTGGCATATTGAATTATTTTAGACTGTCAAACAACTATAATAATAATAATAAACTGATTATTTTATGACGTAAAAAAGCCTATAAGCCTGTATGTTAATGACAAATAACAAAAATTTCAGTAAAATTGACCAATTTTGCAAATTAAAACCGATGTTTCAGTCAGAACAGAAACGATGAAAGTTAAAACAATAAAATTCAATAGCGATAACAAATGTGATATTCCATTCCATTATAAAATTGCTCATCCATTTACCATATTTAGAGTATATATATATATATATATATCTTTTTTTTCCAAAGCCGAAGCATACACTTATCTTGGTATTTATGAGGTTGCTCTCCAAATAGCACGCCCTTATAGCTAACAAGAAAAAGACTGTTTAAGATTCACTTAGATTATTTGATTCTGTATGTGTTCCAAATTTCTCTGAGGTGTTTAAATATTTCCAGAGTTATTCAGTAGAACTTTGAAACAACAACTGATTAGTATAATTGGATTTTTTAACTACTTTCTTTTTGAAGGTAGCGCAAGACAGATTTAAAATAGATGGATTTATCATTGTGCTGAAACGTAGAGAACAATTACGCGTTTAATCATAGCGTAGTGTGTATATATTAAGTACGTTTATTAAAAATACATTTAAAATAATTTTAATCAATTTAAAAACCACAAACAAAAAGCAGACGTTTCGGATTCTCTTTGAGTTCCTTATCAGTATATTACTTCAAACTTTAATCAGAACAACAAGTGTTTATTTTTATATTGATTAATATTTCATACTAAAGAAAATACTCTGTTTTAAAAGTCAAAGCTGGTTGACGGTGAATGCCGGGTTCGATCGCAAGGTGCGCTCATCGACCTAGCCGTTCGGCTTTTTCCATTTTTTTTTTTTTTTTTCGAAATTCTCTGAACACGGGCTAGGACCCCTTATAAATATCCCCATGGAGAGTATCCCCCTTAGGCCCAGGTCCCAAATTTAGATAATGCGCCTTAACACAAACACCAACGTTGACTGAAAGGTGCTTGTTAAAGTTTGATGTTTTCTACTTATGAAGTGCTCAAATTGTGTCTGAAACGTATGCTTTTCTTTTTAAACTAATTTAAACAGTTTGAAATATGTTTTAATAAATGAATCTTAACATTTTTTTATAGTTGATATTAACGAGGTATTATAATTATTATTATTTAATATATTAAATTTCATGTTATTTATATAAAAATTATCGATATAAAATTTCCTTATTATTATTATTATTGTTGTTATTATTTAGATTACGCAATAGAGAATAAACATAGAATTTTTTTTAAATACCAGAGGAATATGGAAATTAGCGATACAATATGGATCAAGGTATGATAACTTTGGATTGCTATACTTCTAGCGCACACATTATTAAAAATAAATAGATATAATACTGAATTAGGTAAAATATTCTAATACTAAATTAGGTAAAAAAAAAAGAAAAAAAGAAAAGAAAAATAGTGCAATACGTCTCAATTGTTAATATATTATTCTAGTATTTTTCAGACAGTTTCATGTTATTATTATTATTATTATTATTATTATTATTATTATTTTAGATCGATTTAAATCAAATGTTTGGCGCAGCATTTAACGTGCTATTTTAGTGTTGTTTTCGTAATAAAGAAGATATTTTTTTAATAAATTACTATCGTTTTAAATGAAATAGTTTTAAAAATCCTTTTCTAAAATACCGAGCTAAAACACATGCAAAAAGTACCCCCATTAATCAAATTTACATGTTATTACTTCGTATTAAATAGGAAATTACTTAAAGGCTGTTTTATTCACAAATGTTAAAGGTAGTTAAGTACATTTTTATCACTCTCTTAACAGAGGGTAGAAAATTGGTAGAGAATTATATTATTTTATGTTAGTTGATAAATGATTTAAATTATTGATTTAAAATGCTTTTATACTAAGATATTTCTAAAATTTAGGAATCGGCAAAGAACCCATACTTCAAAGTCCATCCTCTTTTTCGTTCTTCATTATTTTCTATTAGATTCTTCTATGAGGGTGTTTTGGCGCCGCAAATCAATTATTTCAAGCCCTACCGACCAAAAAGAACAGACTTTTCATAAGGATCGTCGTCTGTCAGGTTCCAGTTCACGGCATTGTGGGAAGAAGGCCGAAAAATAAAAAGGGTAAATAAAAGCGATAGTTGGAAGAGACAAAATCAATACCCGTTCCGGCGAACAATCGTTAGATTCTGAAGAAAATAGCCTCTTTGATTGTATAAGAGACAACTATTTGGTAGTGGAAAAGTTTTAGAAATCAGAGAAATCTCGTAACATTCCATTAATAGTAGATAAAATTAAATCGTGAGATCATTTGTATTTCTTTTTTTAGAGATTTTATTTACAATCTTAGCAATAGATATTTCAAATATATTATGAAGCCTCGCCTATGGGCCAAAACTATTTTGGCATATTTATTCATATTTCTTGTATTAATGTTTATTAATTTGAGCATATTTCCTTTTTTAATAGAAAATAAATACATATTAAATATTGAAAAACCATATTGTTAAATTTTGTAATTATTTTAGAATTAATTTAGATTCAAAGCTATCATATTATACTAAAGTAACTATTCGTGCTTAAAATCTCTTAATAAATAAATAACTCAAGTAACTGCATGTTTTGTGTATTTTTTTTTTTTAATTAAAATATGTTTTAATTTTTCATTAATTTAAGAATAAGAATTTATTAATATTATCATAATTGTCAACATTTTAATCTATTCCGGAGTATTTTTAACCCCGCCTCTATTTCCCACCACTTCATTTTATAGAAATTTTTCTCTTATATATATTCAATAGAATAAGGAAAAAATATATACTTTAAAAAAATAAGTGGTATGGAATAAAGGTGGGACTAAAAATACTCCGGAATAAATTAAGATGTTGGCATCTGTGATATTATTATGAACATCATAGATTCCAACTTACATAAAGATAAGAACAAAAAAAAATCATTATCTTATACTTTAGTCATATTATGATTGATATATATTTATGCATAATTTCATTTAAAAAAGTGCCTGTTCATAGATTTAGTAGGTCTTATGCCATACTCGACATATGAATTAACTTGGGAAATTATTATGTAAAAAATTTAAAAAGGTTTTATAATAAAATCTCGGTGCCTATAATAAATATATTCTAATTCCTCTTCATAGAATTTTGTTGGCTTAACTTTAAAATTTTAATTCTTACGTAACTCAAAATAAAAGTTAAAAAATACAATTATAGATTAACGTACAGATTTGAAGCATAAGATATGCTGAAAATCAACGATATCAAATAAGCTTTTTTTTATTGTGTTCTAAGAAAACACTAGTTCAGAATTTCACTCTTACATTTTAGCGATACCGAAGTCTTCATCTTACAGAAGAAGTCATTCGATATTTATACGGAAATTTACCTCTTTAGTTTTCGTTTTACAAAAAAGAAATTACCTTCTTTAATCCCTAAAATTCAATTTAATGTCTCTTTGTAATATAAATAGATTGGAATTATGTCATAGTTATCATAAAATTAATAGTAGAAATAAAGCTAGCATTCACAGGGAAATACTTTTAAAAGAAAACTATATTGGCAAATGAAAATTAACAGAAATCCTTTAAAATAGTATGTATCTATATGTAAATAATAATAGTTTATGTATTTATGTTTGACAAACAAAATTAAACTTTTGGGAAATAAAAGACTAGTTTCCAAATGAATTGAAAAGGGAAGTGCCTAATAAAAGCATAATGCATTATTTTATAGCCATGTTAATCAACAATTTAATGGTTCATTAGCGTCTAACAAACTGTATCTTTATTAAAGAGATGATAATAATAAAAAGAATTATCACCTGAATAAAATAAAGAGATTTCATGATTTGTTGAACACTTGCACAGAAAAGCAAAGTAAATATTTTTTATTCAACTTAATTAAAACCTCATGCGTTTAATAGATTTAAGTATGAGTTTGAAAAAAATATTCTGTTAGAATCTAAATTTCAAACAAATGATTAAATAAATACTAAATAGACATTTTCATATAAATCGTACAAAAGTAAAATAATCTGAATAAACATTTAGAAGTTTATATATATGTTTTCCGCATAATTAAATTTGCATATTTAATGTGAGGTGTACAGTGTTTTTAAATGGTGTATTTTTTTAAGTGAATATAAATTCTGCTTTTCTGGATATTTTAAGCAAACTTATAAATATTTTAATTCAGTTTTTATTTTCGTCTTTTTAATATTTTAATATTAAAAGATACTTTTAGGGAAATCTGCCGTTTTACTTTGGTTATTTAAAGCTTTAAAATTTAATATTGGTGTGTAATAATTTAATTATAAAGAAAAATAGTCAATTAATAAAATAGATGCATAAAAGAAGATATACTTATTTATTTATTTATTTTCTTTTTAAAAGGTATTTACAAATAACATTATTTATTATTATTATTTTTTTTTTTTATCAAGAAATGACAATGAAATTTGAACTTTCCTTTCTGTTTTATAACTTTAATAGATTCAAAAATACATATAAATTCAACATTACTAATATACCACATATATGTACTAATTATTACATGTAACAGCTTTATATTAGGTTTGACAAAACTATGATCGATATTTAAATCAAGGTTGCCATATTTTTTAAAAATTATTCTTTTCTTTTCTACAATTTATTACTTTTTAATCGCAATAAAATTTTTTAAATATTAATTAATAAAAATAATATTCTTTTAGGGTGGGAGGATAGTAATTAATAACTTAAGTAAATACCTAGTCACATTTAATTTTTAAGCAATTTTTTTCTTAAACTAGTAAAAAATAATAAAATATTTTGCAAAAATTAAATATAAATTATAAAAATAATTGTAAAAAATTACTGTAATTTAAAATATATACATATATATACATTGTTTTGGGTCAAAATAATATTTGCGTGAATATTTTTTTGCAGAACCCTACATAAAGCGAAGGAAAAAAGCATTAGAGCTGTAAAAGAAGGAAAAGTATAGCCTTATTCGAGAAAACACTATAACCTCTGTGGTATTAAAGACTAATCTCTCTCTCTCTTTCTCTCTCTCTCTCTGTCTTTTTTCTGCTTTGTTAAACTTAATGAAAGATATGCTTAAATAAAAAGCATACTAAGAGATTACAACATTGATAGGTACAATTTTTGATGTCTAAATTTCTGAAACGTACATTCGATATATTTGCAGTGACTGTTGACAAGGAGCTTCCTTATCACACAGACATACTAAATCATTCTAAATATATTTGCTTCATATTGAACTTCAACGAAATATATATCATTATGGTTTTTTAAACAATTAATTTCACTTGATTAATCATATTTAATAAATCAAATTAGGTTTTATACAGGGCAGTTACCTAAAAACACTCTTCTATTTCTCTCTCTCTCTCTTTTTTCTCTTCAAATCAAACTGTTCTCATACGTTTTATTCTTATATTTTTCATTGATTTTTTTTTTTTTAAGTTGTTTAGTTTTAACTCTATATTATGTTTTCTTTAAAGAATCTTAAAGATTATATAAAATTCAATTTGAACATTTTTTTTTCATTCTGCTATTGTTTTAAAGATATGTAATTATTTCCAGGCTGTAAACAATATTCTTTAATTCTGAAATTACGTGTAATTTCTTATTACCACAAAATAATTCTCTAGAATGAACTATTTACAAATGAATGTAAAGTCACAAAACAAATTAATATTGTTCATATAATGTTAAAAATAAGACATTAATTTGAGAATGTTCTGGCCTTTGTAAACAGATTGCGTTACATCGATAAAACGGTCGAAATATTCGATGTGTTTAGAAGGTATTTAGTTCACGAATCTAATAATTTCAAACTTGTCTAATCATAATATAAAGTGGCGCAAATTTAATAAATATCCCTCGTCGTGTTGTGACTGATTGGTTTATGATGATGTTTAGTTATGTAAAAGAAATTTTTGAACATATTTTTTTAAGTACCTCATAAATAGTTGATACGTACGATATATTTATTATGTTATTAATGATACGGTATTAAATATTAAATCGTAGTAAAATATTTATAACAATTGATTTTTATAGTTTAAGGAATATATTTATGCCGTTTTATCTTTACATTATTATTTAGTTTTTAAATAAATTTCGACATGCCAAAATCATATTTGTTCGTTTTTAGGGTATGCACATATATATACAGGGTAGCTATAATTAAACTTCCCCTATTAACGGCATTCTACAGCGCAAACGGAAGAATGGAATGCAACGAAATTTGGTATATAGACTATACACGAGAGACGCTCACGGAATTTCGAAAAAAAAAGTTCCAAAATATCCAGCAGAGGGCGCCTTTTTCTGAAAAACATTAAATTTAACACAATAAACGAGGAAAACGACGGTATACAGAAACAATATTAACAATCTAGAACAATAATTATGAGTAATAAAATGTAAAACCGGGAAAAGCTCAAAGTTCTAGGAAAAAAAATGTCGAGATTTGCATGCTTGCGAAGAAGAGGAAGCTTTATGGAAAACAGCTTACTGTTAGTTTTTCCTTATCTTTACTTAATGTGGTTCGATGACAAGGCGATCAGAAACTAGTCAATAAATGTTAATATTATTTCTGTATTCTGTTTTGGTCGTTTATTGCGTTAAATGTAATGTTGTCCCAGAAAAGGCGCCAGAAATTGTGGACATTTTGCAACCAAAATTTCTTTTTTCGAAATTCCATGAGCGCATCTCGTGTATAGTCTATATACCAAATTTCGTTCCATTTTGTTCACCCGTTTGCGCTTTAAGATGATGTTTATAGGGGAAGTGTAATTATAACAACCCTGTATATATATATATATATATATATATATGTGTGTGTGTGTGTGTGTGTGTGTATGTGTATGTGTGTATGTATGTATGTATATGTATGTATGTAAATGTATGTATTTCAAGAAAGATTAGATCGTTTGCTGATATGATCCTAATTTTACAATTTTTTAGCGTGCAATTACATGAAATTTCATTAATTAGTTCTCTAAGTGTGGGCCTTTTTTTTTTTTATATTTTATTCAAACAATACTAAGAAGAACATAATATTCATTTCAAACCTTTAATATAAATTACAATATTGTACTTTTTCTTGTTTTGAAACTGGATGTAGGAAATACAAGGACGAAATATCATGCGGATTACACAGATTATTATCATTTTCCAAATGCACGTACTCATTGCATCGTTAAACCTTTAATGTACTTTGCCTACGTAATCATACAATGGGCAGACAGAAGGAAAGAAAGACAGACTAGTTAAAATCATAATCAATCTTAAACATTTTCAGAAAGAATAAAAAAAAATATGTAATAAAAACTTAGAAACGAAACTTTAGCAATTTCCAGTAACTTCCCCTAAAGTGTGCGAATATTTTTGTGCATCCCTGTAAATCTTAATCCTAGTAATATTACACACTATAAAACACAGTTTTTTATGAATGTTAATAGCAAATGTCAATTTCGTAACTATTTGTGTAAAATAAAGATATTAAAATGTGGTTTATTAAAATACCTGTTATAGAAAGAGAACTCCATACTTCAAAATTATTTCGGTTTCTCTTGTGTACAAACCATCGGTGTTATTTACCTCTTTGCCAATAGATAACATCCCATGGTGAACTTATATAATATATATCAGTTTCAACGGTTTCCTTGAATATTTATGGGAATTACAGTGCGGATAGACAGACGGACAAACTGACAAACCGAAGTCATATACACTTAACCTTTTCTGGAAAGTGTTAAAAAAAAGGGGGGTTAGTTCGTTAAAATAGAATTTTTCCCAAAAAGATGTTTAAGTGAAATACTTTGAATTTTCTTGCCCTTCTATATTTAAAGTATTCCTAGGTTTTAAATTTTCTGTAATTTTCTATATTTTAGTAATAAAAATCATAAGCATGTGAAACAAAAATTTTAGGAACTCATTATTCATGTAGGAAATTGCCTAGATTTGATGTATAACATTTAAATTTAGCTGTTATGCACATTTCAAAGAATAAAATGAGAGATAATTTAAAAAATAATAAGAAGAACTCTCTCTCTCTCTATATATATATATAAGAGAGAGAGGTGTCAAATTTGGAAATTTTTACTATTTTCTTCATATCAGTGTTTAGTAACAGGAATTTTAGAAGCATAGGGAAAATAATAAATTACCTTAAAATTGTTTCCCTTTGATACTTAAAAAAACATTTGTACTTGTTATTTAGTTTTAGTTTAATTTTAATTATATTCAAATATGAAATTTTATTTACTGACGAACTGTACATACGCGCACACTCACATATTTATATATATATACTTACCACTTTTTCTACCAAATCCTGTTTTATTTTTAAATACAGCATTACTTAAGAGTGTCACTTAAAATTATTATTTTAAAATATTTGATTATTCCTAACACTAATTACTGTTTTTTCTAGTTTATTTTAATCTTTTTCTATATTGAAGGTTAAATATATTTTATCTTTCAACATTTTTATTTCCCAACATTTTTACACGGATTTCAACAATGGTATTAATTCCATTTGGTTTACAACAGTTTCCGTGCGCGTATTGGAAATTTTATCTTTCTATCTTTCATATTATTCATTTTATAGCCGATCATCCTTTACATTTAATTTTATCCACTGTCAAATGAGAATCTCTGACACATTTTATTAAAAAAAAAAAAAAAAAAAAAAAAAGGTTTTATTAATCTAACCGTCATATTTAAAGTCTTTTTACAATAGATTTTTTTTTTTTTTTTTTTTTTTTTTTTTATGGAAAATGCTATGATTAGTAATAAAATTTTATGAGGTGTTCCTATGAATGCTTTATGAAATATTAAATGAATTACTAGTGGTTATTCTTTTTATTTCCCAGGATTTTTACACGGATTTCAAAAATGGTATTAATTCCATTTTGCTTGCAACAGTTTCCGTGCGCGTATTGGAATTTTTATCTTTCTATCTTTCATATTGTTCATTTTATAGCCGAAACGAAATGAGTCAGGTTCCTAGTTAAGAAGAGAAAAAAAAATGAATAGTATTACAGCATTTACTTATGCAAAATTGCTGCTGGTATTGCATAAGTAAAAGGTGTAAAGGTCTGTCAGGTTTTGTTTTAAATGCATGTTAAAATACTTGACAAATCTTGACAGATTTTTTTTTTGTTCTTAAACATTTTAAAGCCTTTCCAAAAACAATGTCAGGTGACTTCTGTTTGACAAGCTTTCTCTCATCTAAATGCTTTTCTTTTTCTTTTCTTTTTCTTTTTTTTATTTTAATTTTCATATAAAATGCTCTTGATCTCCTTCTAATCTAAACAATATTACTCCATAAGTGGTGGGATAGAAAGAAAAAGGTTTTAGACCATATTGTAATAAGTAATACGTATCATGCAATGTACATTGAAAAAACAACTTAATTAAAAAAATTACTTTTATCTAGTAAAAAAGAGTAGAATGAAGCATTACTGCAAGGTATTGTTAAAGAAGTGTTTTAAAATCTTCGACAATTCAAAACAGTTATCTTTTTCTTAACCTTTCTTACATCCTTTCGAATAACAATGTCAAATTCTCTGTGCCTCACAACAGTTCCTCCCACCTTTTTGAACTTTCTTCTGCCTCCTTATTAAAACCCCTTGCTCATTTTATAACCCAAAAGAAATTACACTGTAGATGACGGGGTAAAAAAGAAAAAAAAAAAAGAAAGAAAAACTTGAATCGTATTGTAGCCAGATGGTGGTGAGGCCAAGAGCACTTTTCTAAAATAGCATCACCTGAAAGAAAGAGATAAATCGGAGACAAAGCGAGCGAAAAGAAAGGCTTTGGAAAAACACCAGACCGCTAAAAAAAGACACCCATTTCTTCTGAATCTATCTTGCGATTGATTCTGAAAGATATCTAGGCTTTATATCTAGCATGAGCTTAGTGACACAGTTAAAGTTGTTTGTACAAAGCTAATGTTATTTCCTCTATCATAAATTGGATTATAAAGTGAATCATTGGTTGCATAACATCTTCGAATAAACTGAATCTTATGAAACGAAACAATTTAATGAACGAGACCATTTTATGGAATATATTCTAGATATGTGTGTGTGTTAAAAAAAAAAAAAAATAAGAATAATGATCCTTATAAAGTGTTTTTAAAATTTATTCTACTAATGTAGTATATTAACAGAAAATAGACACCCATTTATTTGAAACCTATATCCGCGATTGATGTTGCAAGATATATGGGTTCTATATCTAGTATGAGTTTAGTGGCACATTTAAAGCTAATGCTATTTTCACTGTCATAAATTAGATTATAAACTGAATCATTTTCTGCATAATAGCTATGAATAAATTGGAAATCAGAAGATGAAATATTCTATATAAGGAGAGCATTTTCTGGAATGCCTTTTAAAGATGTTCAAATGAAATTGATAAGTATCCCTATAACCCCAATATCACAAATCGCAAGTACATCCTGTGCATGTCCCTTGGATGACTTTTGATTCTCAAGGTATCCTTAGGATGTTATTGGGAGAAGATGTGGTGTTAAGGAAGTGGTTTACATAAGAATTTATGTTACCAAATTGTATGTTAACAGGAAATAAAGCATAACTAAATGAAACAAACAACAGGCATTTCATATTCGCACGTTACGAAACAACAGTTAAATAATTTTATTTTTCTGTCTAGTTCTATGAAATTTTTGACTAGAAAAAGCGCCAAAATTCTAAAACCAGAACAACACTGAAATTTCTGTACTGCAACTATTTGACACATGTGTGAGCTTGCGTATGCTAACGCAAATAACGCAGCGCTGAAAAAAAAATCGAGCTCTGATACCATTCCTGCTGATTTTTATGTAAAATGACCTTCTGAATCCGAATATGACCCCCGTTTTGCCCAATCACACACAGTTTTCTCGGGACGTTACCCCCTCCCCCAATTTTTAGCACTGCTCGGTAATTTTATGGCCATTAATTGGATTTGGAGGGTAGAAAAGAATTATTTCAATACTTAAAAAAAAAAAAAAAAAAAAAAAAGATGTATAGTAAATACTAATAATAATAATTGATTATAATAAAACATAATAAATGCAATTCATAATTTCAGTGGAAAATCCCCCCCCCCCCCTAAATTTTCCCTTTGCTGAAAATGTTCATGTTTTAGAATTTTTCACTTCTTTAGCACCTCAGAATATACTTAACAGTTAAATTAATCCTTTCCTCCCCAGAAATCAAATGTATAGCCATAAAATTATCGAAAAGTAATAAAAATAGGGGGCGTCTCTAGAAAACGGTGGTTGATAGTGCAAAATGGGTGTCATATTCGGATTCAGGAGGTCATTTTACATAAGAATATGCAAAAGTAGTGTTGTGGCCAATTTTTAAACAGAGCAGTGTAATCCGCCCTCTATTACAAAGAATCAAAGAGATTCGATTCCTTTATTTTGTAAAAATTTAGAGTTTATTTTTTAACATGAGTATTTTATATTTTCTCGTCATTCATTAAACTTGTATGTATATATTGACAAAATTCAATTTTATTTTTCAGTGAATGGCTATATTTTCTGTATATTTTTGTTTTAATGTAATAAGAATATAATTCATTCCATTTCGAAAAGTTTATTAGCAGTTATACACAAATATAAGACATTCTGTTCGACAATAATCTTATGATAATTTTCTTCTACCGTAGAAAAGTTTAATCCAAAACATTATCATTTAAAAAAAAATATTTATTTATTTATTGTTAACAAAAACATGCGTTTCGTTATTTGAAGAATTACATTTTTCTTGTACGGTAAAAATAAATTTCAAAATTAATGTATTCATCTAGATTTTTCAAAGACCGTTGTGTATGAATGTAACAGAGATCATTAGAAAACATACAAACTAAAATTCTCGAATACATTTTACGAGAAACTAAAATAAAACTAAATGTAAGAAAAATATAAAGTAGATTAAACAAAAATTGAATAAAGCTAAACTTAAATGCAACAAAATTCTCGTTCTACGAAAGGAAGATCACAGCCCATTATTTTGAAAACCTACCGTTAAAAGTATTAAATGTGGCATGATTTCACGTAAATACTGTTTTCATAATCAGCGCAATAATACCTGTAAGTTAATGCGGATAATCTCATAATAGTGGGTAGCCATAAAATAATTTTCACTATTTGGATGCATATACAGCAATAACTAATGAACCCAATGGAATCAAATTTCATCTACAGATTGTAGCATGGGATGATGATTTCCGCAAAGAAAAAAAAATAGTACCGAAATTCGCCGATAAGGAAGATTTTTGGATGATATCGTGTAGACATAAAATAAATTTCATGGTTTGGAGGACCTACAGCGATAACTAACGAACCGAATGAAACAAATCTCATCTGCAAACTGCAGAAGACATGGGAGGATGATTTCCGCAAAGAAAAAATTAGTACTAAAATTCGCTGATAAGGAAGATTTTGAATGATAGAAGGTAGTCATAAAATAACTTTCCCTGTTTGGAGCCATCCACTACAATAACTAAGGAACTGAATGAATCCAAATTTCATCTACAGACTATAGTAGACATGATAGGATGATTTCCGCAAAGAAAAAATGGTACCAGAATTCTCCGATAGGGAAGATTTTGGGGCTATTATCCAGTACGCACTAGAGACTCCGAATGAACAGGCAGACGTTTGCTCAAAGACTACCGCTGTATAATAGAATATATTTTTTACCACAGTCTGCAACTTTTCTTTTGAATAAAATCTAGAGAAAATTATTTTATTCATCTTTAGAGACCTATACAGAGAATCACTGAAACAATTTGCAGAGCATAATGGCATTACATGTTAGAAGTTACACGAACATGTCAGATCGGTTGGCGAGTTAATGTCTAGTCTCTTATCATATAGGGTCTCTAGTAAGCACTGCTAAATTTGTTCAACCAAGGTAGATTATGTAATTTTCCTAGTGCATATGTGATTCTAGAGTTTATGAAAACGAAAGAAATTAATATTTCAAAAATGCACGGCATAAATGATATAGCAGATTACCGACGCGTCATTCATTTCTGCATGTGCATTTTCATTCGAACATTAATAGCTTATAAACAACATATGCACTAGGAAAGTTGCATAATATAACCTCGATTATACAAATACAATAGTGCGTACAGGACTTTAGCGTCAAAAATCTCTCTTTTCGGCGATTTTTAGTACTAAATTTTTTCTTTTCCCCGTGTCTGCTATAGTCTGTAGATGAAATTTGATTTCATTCGGTTCATTAGTTTTTGCTATAAATGCCTCCTAACAGTGAAAGTTATTTTATTGCCACCCTGTATACGGAAAAAAAAAAATGAAGAATATTTTTAAAAGAAGTAGCTTGTTTAGTCTTTAAGATAATATGCAAATAACTTGATTATATATATATATATATATATATATATATATATATAAGATATTTCTAAAAATAATCTCTTTGCAATTACCGCCATCAATGCTAACCTACCGTTAAAAAATTTCATGGTATTATTTTATTCATTACAAATTGAACATATCACAAATGGAATGTATCACAAATTTAATCGAAAAAGAACTCTAAATAAATTTTCTCAAAGTACATAAAAAAAAAATCAAGAAGTAAAGAATCAATTGAAGAAATTCTAAGACAAAAAAGTTGGCACGAATGCAGCAACAAAGTGACATTGCGCTGATGCGGTGACTATGCCTACATTTTTTGCTTGAAGAAATATCGGGCTAGTATTTCTACCGGAAGTAATTATTGAGATTTTTTTTCCTCTTATGGTGTTTGTTTGCAAAGATTTTTACATCTTATTGTTAACACTAATATTTGGATGCATGTTATTGGTAAATTTAAACATAAATTCATTGATAGGCAGAGAAATACTTTTGTTATTCATCTGTATTAATATTAGAGATTATTTTAGTTGCGTGACTTTTTGAATGAATTATTACAAATAATAAAAACTCTATACATACATATACAAACTAGTAATTTAAATTTTTATATCCAAAATATTGGAATGCTGCTAGGTTAAATGCCCTTAAAATAAAAAATAAATAAATAAAACAAGGCAAATAATTTTCTAATAACATGATTAACACTTTAAATTGTTATTTGGTTTGTTTATTTGTTTAATAGTTTATTTTCAGAATATCGGTAATCTGCATACATTTAGTGTTGTGTCATAAACTCTAAAATAAATAAAGTTATTAATTCTGTCATGAAAGCTGTTGAGTATTAAAAAGAAAAAAAATTCAAAGATATGTTCACATCGAGTTAATAAAAATATTTTCACATAAAAAAGTTAATGTTGTCAGAAAATTTTTGTAAAAAACACAAAATTATGAAAATGTGTTACGTTTAAAATCATATTCTCAAATTTATATTTCCTAGATATCAAAGACAGATAACATTTGTGTTCTACAAAAACATCATTTTTTTAGCTTATAAAAAATAATGTAACATCGATGTGCTGAAAATCTTGATATTGAAAACAATTATGCTATAGAAGTTATTTTTTGAAAAAGGAATATTAAAAATTAATACTTCCACGTGAACAGATTTCAATTAATTCATTGGCTTGAAACACCATTCAAAATTTTTCAGATTTTTCACTAAATAATTTTTTTTAGTGTTATCTATAAAAAATTCCAATAACAACACAGTTCTGCTCTCGAATTAGGTAGACGGGAAGTACCGGGTTTGAACCCTGTATACACCCGTTAAACTAAATATTAAGAGAGATCCATTGTTTTCTCCGAAGTGTATGAATACGGGTTAGGGCCCGTAAAAATGCCCCCTAAAACAGCAATCCACCTACACCTAGAATCCTTGGCCTTAAAACCGCTTCACCACCACTGCAAAAGTACAGCAAACAATGTATAATCAGATTTGGAACTTCTCTTTTCACCCGAATAATAAAGAATGTAAAAAAATGACAAATTTAGCAGCATGTGTCATACATATATCTTTGATAAACTTTAAATTAAGGGAAATTTCCTAGATAGGATAGTTTTATAAAAAGAAAAATTAATTACACTGAAGAATTGTTTACCTTATATTGTGTTGATAAAGCAAAACCTATTAAGTAGAAAAGAGGATTGGAAAATCGTAGAATTTGAAGGCTGCTGGGGCGGGTTCAATTGAAAACGTACACTTAAAAATTTACATATTTACAAATTCTTTCTTTTTGGTTAGAGGATAAACTAGCAATATGGGTATTATTATACAGTAGTATCGCCCAGTGGTCGAAACTAGACTATTTTTATTTTATTTATTTATTTATTTATTTTAAGTAATTAAATAATAAATATAGAAAATCTATATTCCGTGTAAAAAATGTTCTTGTTAGTTGATCAATTAAAAAAATAATAAAATCACCCTAGCAGCATTATTATTTACATTACGATGCATATCCCTATGAAATTCTCTTTTTATTTGCCTCTCAATCAAACCAATGAAAGTTTTACTGGGCATTTCATTAGCAAATAATACTGCATACATCGAAACAATGTGTTAACAGTTTAAAAAATTAAATAAAACGAGAAATATTTCCGTTTCAAGACAAATAATAATAATAATAATAATAATAATAATAATAATAATAAAACAGCAAATAATTAAACCATGAGCTGTCGAATTAAATTTTAAAAAGTAGCACCTGTAGATTTAGCATTTTTATTTCTGTAGAAATTTAAATACAAAAGATTATGTGTATAAAATGAAAAAGTGTATAAAAATGAAGGTATTTTCGAATGTTGCTCGACCTCATATGAGAATATCTTTATATATATATATATCTGCAATCCACATTAACCATACCTTTCGAACGATACTTGTTTTAAGCCCCTCCTCTTGTTAAAAATAGGCTAAAAACGTACGACAAATTCCATGTTTGTGTAATAATATATAGGTTTTAACTATGGCTCAACTAAGCCAAGCTTGTAACTAAACAATGGAATAGTTTAGGGTTTTATATTCTGGTTAAATTATTATAACCCTCATTGTCTTATTTTATGAAGGTAGAAAAACGTGACGATATACATACAGTATGAGATTAGAAAATAATTAATAATATTTAAGATTTCTTTAGATTTTCTTGAATGATTTTTTTACGAAGCAATGCTTATAAAAATTAAGAGATTTCGTGTGAACGTGTACGACATAGCATCTAGTTCATAATTTTATTCTCAGTTTAAATGAAAATTGTTGAAATAGATGTTATTGGTTACAGTTGAGCGCTTCATAAAGTATTTCTTATTTATTTATATATTTTTTTTTAATAACAAAAATGGGAAGTATTCCAATTCTTTCTCTTTTATATTTAACAGAAATTTTAGATAAAGTACTTCCGTGGGGAGGCCTTTTTAAACATTTTACAACTAATAGATTCAGAAACATATTTGTAAGCATATGAGTGAGAGTAAAACTTATCGGGACCTCAGAACTATAAAATTATAAGACAATTTTAAAATGAAAATTGCTGAAATAGTTTTTGATAAGTACAAAATTACGATATGGAAAAAATTTCATTCTATGTCAAAAAGAAAACAAAATGAAATGAAATAACAAAAAATATTTAAATTTCGTCATAATTTCTATGCTTTGAAAATATGAGATTACAATTTTCGCGAAGTTAATATTATAGTTCTTTAAGTAACTGATATGTAGAAAACATTTCATGCAGACGTGTATGCATATGTTTAAAGTCTGTGTTAAAATAACTTTTACTTATAGTTCATAATTTTAAAATAAATAAAATCAAAATAAGTATGTTTTTATGCAGATAGTGGATTATTAAAAACTATGGTATAAAATATTCTTTTAATTTTTACATAAAAATAGTTTCTCTTTCACCAGTCAACATCCATCTAATAAATAAATAAATAAACATATAATTTTTCATCTTCGTCTTCATCAAAATAGAAAATAATTTAACTTAAGCTTAATTATTCGTTTGCACTAAATCATAAAATTATTATATTGTAATTAATAAAAATACTTTAAATTTGCATTATCATTTTTCAAGATTAAATAACTGTATTGTGACAAATAAAATTATTTTTAATTAAAAGCAATATCAATTTAATAATTAATTAGTTGTGCTTTGTGAAAAGTACGTGCGGAAATAATTTATGGTTTCCTACTTTAATAAAATATTTTATTCATGCTGTTTTCACTTATCTAGTGCATATTTTTACATGAAGTTTGCGCTATATCTGTGCGTTATAATTCTATCTTTATGGCTATCAAAAAGAGTATTTTTATCTTGAGAAAATTTAATATGAAATTTTTTTCAAATTTTACTAAAAATGCACCTTTTTGAGAGCACATAAGTCGTATTTTTAGTTATTTTATTTAATTGGAAGTGATAAAAAGGGTAGATAATTAAAATTTTGGTAAATTTATAGTTATCAGTTACCTTCAAATTTTCATGAATAATGATAGATAAAATTTTGGATATCGTTATTTAATTTTCTAATAAAACAATGACATTAATAAATAATCAGATAGCAAAATCTGGTACCGTATAAAAGAGCATGATTTTCTATTTTACGAAAAAACAAACTATAAGTATTACAACTGATAGTAAAATTTGCTTTAAAAAAGGGATTTGCATTATTTTGATAGTATTAATTTTAAATATTGGTTTCATACTATGTGAATTAAGGAATTTTTTCAGTAAAAGTTTAAGTACACTTTAATCTCCCTTCATAAAAAGATTTTGACAACGATTGATATATATGTTTATCTATCAACATTTAAAAAAAGTATAATAAGTAATTTAAAAAATTAACCAAGTATTTCAAAATGATATTTTACAGTATCTAAAGGTAACAAATAAATTTGTTGAATTAAATGTTTTCTTCTCTCTTTTTTACAAGTTTCTCATAAACATGAAAGTGTTTTAAATACCCTCACTTGTGTTACAAATACCGTTCTTGATATTGTTTAAAACTTTTTCTAATGGAAGTCAATTTAAAATACGGACCTAATAACATGCAATGTAAAATAATTACTCAAAAACTTGAAATGTTAAAAAA
The DNA here is from genome assembly GCA_963930645.1 of Salticus scenicus. Classification (NCBI taxonomy): domain Eukaryota; kingdom Metazoa; phylum Arthropoda; class Arachnida; order Araneae; family Salticidae; genus Salticus; species Salticus scenicus. The sequence continues at coordinate 80,260,950 of OZ005657.1, read as the reverse complement.
AAAACCTAATTGAATATTTTTATTTGATTATCACAAGCTCTGAAATTGTTTATGACAATTATTTTTACGAAACAATAAGGTCATTTGTTTCCTTTTTTAAAGGCAGTAATTATTTTTTTAGTTGTAATTCACTAAAAATATTATATTAATAACATTAAACTTAAAGAAGAAGATAACTATTTAGTATTTTCAGAAGTTAGTTTTCTTTTAGTTACAAGAGTAAAAATAAGTATTTTAAACAATAATTATACTATATGCATTTATATATATTATATGCGTTTTATCCCACAAATAAAATTTTTATTTCAGAAGCAAATAATAATGAATGTGTAACGAAGTAATTGTTAAAATCTCACTTTTATCAGGATATGCAATATTTATTTATTATGAGGAAATCTAAACGAATAATTCAATCGTTTAGTATAAAATAAATTTATGGTGAAATTTCTAGAATCTGTAGTTTAGTCACTATGTGCACTAAATAAGGTAAATGTATAAGATTTATTAAATGTACAGTGAATTACAAGAATCGATAATTGTAAAAATTAGGAAGCATCTTATAATATAAAAGAGATAATCGATTACATGAAAGATAGCGAATGTTTCATATAATCTATTACAGAAAAAGATATAATTGATTATATGAAATATGTAATCGAATATCTTTTTTGTTAAATTAAAGAAACATATAAAATCCAAATTCTGTTGTAATTGATCAAAATTTATTGTAAAAAGCAAATATATATGTACACTGCTATATATACAGAAAATTATAAGATATGAAATATCAAAAGCATCTACTTGTGAAACTTTTCTTTTAAATTTTATTTTAATTGCAAATAATGTAAGATTAAGAAATTGACAAAAATTGTTTAATTTTTGACTTGAATTTAACGAGTAATAATATTAAATTTTATTTCTTAATCTTGTCTTTGAATTTATAATTGCTAGATATTTCACAATAATATGAAATTTTACATCTCTTTCATAAGTATGAAATCGTTTTAAAAGACCATTACGGTTCACATAAATATATTTTCAATAAATGCTTTGCTTAAAATTCAAATCTTAATAAAAAATGTCTTTAATTGTGATGTTTTTTACATAAGGGTGAGAATTTCTCATTTTGTAAGGGGAAGAATTTCTCACCCATACACAGAAACAAAGCAAAAATTTTAAAAAAGAATGTGAGAACAGATAACTACTTTAGAAACTTAGATTAATCCAGATTTTTTTTTTTTAATAATGCCCATTTGTTATAATTTGAGATTTATCGCATTTAATTGCTTAAATATGTCGATTGTTTCCACTGCCTATCACTGAAACAGGCAGCTATTGCACTGCAAAATGATGAAACATACTTATTTTTATGACTTCAATACAAGATTATTTAACTAAATCCAGTTATTCTAATGTTTCCTTGTAAAAATATAATGTATTTTTGCAGATGATCAGCAAAGTATGTAATTTTCTCATCGAAGTTTTTGGAAAACATTTTTAAATCATTTAGTATTTGTGAAGGGTCTAATTTAATTTGCTAATTTTTGTGAAAAGTTTTTTATTTTATTGTTGATTTTTATGAATGACCAGTTTTTCGATCAAAGATGTGAACAAACTGAAATGGATTTTTCTCAATGTTAAATATGTTATGTGAGAAAATAAATAAATAAATAAATACTAAAACATGCGTGATTCTCGCAATCTCACCCTTTAGACGGAAACCCTGTTTTAGTCTCATATTTCTTTAAATTTTCCATTTGTTAATTTTATTTTTCAATTTAATTTTATAACATTCACATTTTTGTAAATATTGATTGTTAGAAACTTTAATAAAATTATCTTTTTTTTGTCCATTACTCACGTCTTTCAAATATTCGGTTAAATCAACCCACACATTTATTTGCCATGATGTTACTTTATACAATATACTGTTATACTTTACATATTTAATGTATAACTCTTTAAATAAATAACAATTAAGTAATAAAAAACAGATAATTCAAATAAGTAAGTTACATTCAACGTATTTTTTTTTTTTTTTTTTTTTTTTAATATTCTAAGAATTGATTCTCTTAAAATATCAATATTTTATCAGTATTCTTAATAGCCTCTGAATATATGAATCCTTAAAAAAAAAAATATCGGACTGCAAAATTGTTGTTTCTATCGTTAAAGATAACGATGATAATATACCTGATGAAATTCAATTTATGTAGCATTGCATCGAAATTGAAGGATGTGCTTATAAAAATTACGTTGTTAAAGGTTACATTTAGAATAATTTTTTTACGATTTAGCCAATGAAAGATAAAGAAGTGGATAAAAATTCTAATTTAAATATTTTTACTACGAAAAAAAAAAAAAAATAATAACAATAAATAAATAACCAGTTAATTTTTTATCACGCTGTTATTAACTTGCTTTCTTGTTTCTTTGTCCAGTACAAATCTTTCAATCAATTTTTAGCTTACTTCCCGACTAGACATTTGAAACTTTTAGAATAGCTCAGAACTCGATGACAATGCATCATTTTAATATTTTTAGCAATCTTTAAGCATGTTTGTAAATTTATTATAATTGCTCTCTTTATTACGCATTTGATAATTTTCTTTCAAGTTGATGGGATAATTCATAAAAAAAAAAAAAAAAAAAAAAAAAGTATTTATTACTACATAGAATTGTCAAGTTTATATGATTTAATAGAAAATTTTAAAACGTGGTACATAAAAAGTTCTTTTTATCTTGTAATTATTTAGACTTATTTAACAGGAGTTTATTTCAGTTTTAGTGGAAACAGAAAAGTTGTAGATCAGCCCTCTGACTATTTTTGCAAAATATTATAATTCAGTATCATCTTCAGCATTCGCAAAAGGACAAAAGTTTGAATTTTTTGCAATTTTTTGAGACTTTTTGAAAATTTTCCTCAGTTTATATTCACAAAATAAATTTAGATTGAAGTTAATATGTTAAATATACACTTAAAATATAACATTTTTTTTTTTCTCAAAAATAACTTTAAAAACTTTAAATTATCAAAAATAAGTAAAAAATAACAAAATGTTGCAAAATTTAAGTCACGTACGCAAATTGAAATTTTAATTATGTGACACAAAAATGTATGTTATTTTTCAAATCCATGTTTATCATATTTACACTAACTCAAAATTTATACTGTTAAAATTAAAAAGAAAAATTCCAGTTGCAATATTTAGGTTTCTTGTGCAGGCTTATGATTAAAAAAGAAAAAAGAAAGAAAGAAAGAGTAAGAAAGAAAAAAGAAAACTGCAAGAATTTTCAGAAGGCGAAGCAATAACCATTAACAAGTACCTGTTTTCAGTAAGACAAGATTTTTTTTTTTTTTTTAAGATCCGTTCTAATATACATTATTAAATGTTTAACACATATTGAATTTTTTATCAGAATCATTAATAATGTAAAATTCATATAAGTTAGTATTAATTTATCGTCAGAAAAAAACTATTACTTTTTTTCTAGAAATAATTTCAGAATTTTTAAGTAGCTAATTTGATGAATAAAGCATATATTCAAAATGCGTGTTTTTTAGAAAAAATACGTATATTAAAAATGAAATCAATAGAGTGGTTGGTAACAGAAAAAAAGATGACAGTACTATATTTCACATGTTTTATTATCTGAAAATTTAGGTGTAATATGTATATTTTGTATATTTCTGTAATGAGAATAAAAAGTGCATATATATGTGTGTGTATGTATGCATATATATATATATATACATGCCATATATATATATATATATGCATATATATGACTTAAAGTATTTCGAAAAAAAATTATCGATATTGTTTCATATTTTTTCTTTAATGGTGACATTGTAATAAGAATTGAACTAAAGACATTTTGGTTTGAGTGACAATTTTTGAATATATTCTACTTTATAATTTTCTTTTTTAAACGATAAGTATATTGCTCAAAATTATTTAAAAATGTTCTTTTTTTTTTTTTTTTAACAGTTTTAAGGGTTGTTTATTTCCAGCTTGTAAAAAATAAACAATTCAACGATGTAAATGCTTGATTCTTCTCTTCATTGCATATGATGACTTCTGTTTGTTTAAATATTAATAATTACCTAAAACTAAACATGGAAAAATGAAAACGTATAACTTTTCATATATGAAAATATAAATAAAAAATAATAATTAAAAAATAAATGCAGCATTCTGATATTAGAGATTCTAATAATTGAATTTTACAACTGATAGTTATCAGATGTTATTTAAGATGTCTGTGTGTATATATATATGCATATATATATAAAGCAATGAATAAGTTATTTTAAAGCCTTTAATAAATTATTTTAAAGAATTTAATAGAATTAATACAAACTTATACTTATCTCGTAGATATTTCACTTTTGTCTGAGATGAAACATTTAAAACGTTACAAAAGTAACTTTCTTTTCTTTTTTTTCTTTTTTTCTTTTTCTTTTTCTTTTCTTTTCTTTTTTTTTTTTTGAGGGGGGGGGGGGAAGGATGAGGGATGATTTAACTTTTAACTTTTATACTTTTATATAAGTTTAGATACGATATATTTTTTACATTTTCACTTCAATGTATAATGTTATATTTAATTAAAGTATATATATATATATATATATGTGTGTGTGTGTGTGTGTGTGTGTGTGTGTGTGTGTGTTTGTTTGTTTACAGTATATTGTACCGTAAACTGAACCAGCATTGAGACGCAAACAAAAGAACACATTTTTGAAAAAAAAAAAAAAAAAAAGGATATATATATTATTCAAAATTAAAAGTGCCGGATACTGTATCAATTTTATGTCACTTTTTCTTTTTTATGTTATAATTTAATGAAATCGGTTTAATGAAAGTTTTTTTTAAATGCTTAAAGATTCTGATACCTTAAAAATACAAAAATTAAAATAATAAAATTTAATTTCTTTCTTAGCTATTATTTCCCCAAAAGAAAATTTTAATTTTAAGAAATAAGTATCTTGAAATATGAAAGCCTCGAAGTTTTAAATTAAAAAAAAAAAAACAACTTTTGTTGTATTGTTGTTTTTTCCTCTACTTATAGTTAACAATTTATATAATACAGGAAGTTTCATGTTATAAAATATTCAGATATAAACTTGTTAAACTGACATTTTCGGAAACATAGTCATAAAACGCTTTCGTGAGAAGTGATGGACTTTTATTAAAATTTAATCTCTTAAAGTTTTAAAAATTTTAACAAAATTAAAACAATAATTTAACATACAATACTTCATAATACACTTAACTTTCTTCGAATTGTTTAAACTAAACTAAACTTTCTTAAAAATGGAGAATTTCTTCTTAAACAATAATGTCTTAGTACTTATTAATTAATTTTTGATACTTTAAACATTTTATTAAAAACACTTTTCTGTAGTCAGAAATATTTTTTTTTTTTTTTTTTTTTTTTTTATCGCCAAGTTCTTAACTCAAATTTATTTTTAAACTTATACACAAAATAATATACAGAAATTTAAATTCTTAAGAAATTTAAATTTATAATTTTTTTTTTTCATTTAGACACATTTTAAGAAAGAATTTGTGGTATTTTAACGCTTTTAATTCAAAGAACATTCTAAAATAATTTTATTTTGAAGCTAAACAACTTTAGAAAAAAAAAAGAAAAAAAAACTGAAAGAATTTTTCTGATAGGTCGAATTTTGAAGAGCAGATTTTAAAGATTTTTCGATAGTAAAATTTTCAAATATATTCAGTTAAAAAAAAAAAAAAGAAAAATCACTGAATTCTAGCTTTACAAAATAAATTTTAATATGTTTTTATTCAGTAATTTCTTTAATCTGATTTTTTTTTTTCTTTTTTTTTTTTTTTTTTTTTTTTTAACATATACCCCCAGAATCTGGTGAAACGTTTATTTTTTCTGATAAAAAATGCATAACATTAAAAAATAGATAACAAATATTAATTAATCATATCCAAATACCTTTATCCCTAACAGCACACTTATCCATAATACATCCTAAACACGTCCACAGGATGTATCTTCATCCATAGGACATCCTGAGGATGTTATTTGGAGAACAAGTGCTGTAAGGTAATAATACCAAATTTTGTGGAATAAAATTAATGCAATTCTGATCTACTTTTATGAAAATACTTTTCGTCATGACTCATATAATTTTTATTTAAAATTGATATCCTTAGAGATAAATATTTTAGATTTACTGCGAGATAGGTATAAAATAAGAACTAATATCTAAAAAAAAATATTATAAAAGTAAACTAATTATAAATTTTTTAAAATAATTTTCTACATTTTTGACTTGGTATATATATATATATATATATATATATCAATGTAAGCTTTGCAGATACATACGCATAATTCGAAATGATTTTTATGATACTTGAATGTATTATTTAATGCTTTTGTTTTCTTTTGTTGGCTGACTTTTTTTTTTTTTTTTTTTTTCTTTTTTAACTGGAATATGCAAGAGCCTGTTAGGAAGCTCATTTTTACAGGTTGGACTTTGCATAAAGGATTTAATTGTATTTTTTTCCAGATTCGTATGCGTAATTCAAAAAGTATACCGTAATAGTTAAATGTATTGTTTAACGTTAAAAAAAAATATAAATAAATAAATAAATAAAAATGAAAAAGGATATTTTTTGCAAAATCAAGCATTATAGATAAAAATGAGTAAAGTTTCGCTATTTCTTTCGTTAACTGATTATTATTATTATTATATAATAACAGTTGTTGTCGTTGTTATTGTTTAAAATAGGTACCTCCAAAAGTCTACTTGAAACATTATTTCTTGTGATAAACAAAAAATTAATAACAAACATACGAAATTAAAATATTCTTAATCAAACATAATTTTATGTAATGAAACCAAGTTTTATAAATTAAAAACCATGACATTTTGACCCATTTTTATGAAAATAATTCGATTTCTCGGAGTTAGTGCGTTTGTAACCTTAATGTGTAAAACCCATTGAAATTTGGAGGCAGAGCATAGCAGGCCAAACAATAAGAATACGTCCGAAGATCCCAAAAAACAATGCAATCTCCCTGGATTATTATTAGCCAAGGGAAGCAAATAAATGTGCCCTTGACATCATTGGCTCGAATCCTGGGTGGAAAAAAAAATCAGTCAGCGAAAATGGTTTCGCTTGTCAGATTTCCACACTCCTGATCACCACATCTTTGATTGGGAAACGAAATATAAAAAAGAGGAATGACCCAGAATTTTTAACATCGTAATTATAATATATCTATAAATTACGTTACGACAACTACGTTAAACGTTATCATTCTTATTTTTGATTTATTTTTGAGTTCATATATTTAAATCCCTAAAAAGTTAAAAGAAATAAATAAAGAAAGAAATAAATAAAGTAATTAATTAAACCTTTTAAATAAAAAATTATTATTATATTTTTTTTTTCCAAATTGAAAAATTAGATTATAATTGAAAAATCCGCAAAAAAAAAAAAAAAAAAAAAAAAATGAAAATAATTTAATTTTACAAACAAATACCTTTATTACCATACTTAGAGATTTTTTTTTTCTGTTTATTTTATTTTTTCACTATTTTACATTATTACTGAATACTGTTTTACTTTATTTTTATCATAAAATCTAAGAATTATTTAATGAAATACAGGCTAAATTTTCTAAGTATTTTATGATATATATATTGATATATATTGATAAATATATTACTTTAATAATAAAACAACCAAAATATATGCTATGTTTTTCATTTTAACGATGTCTAACACTGTATCAATGAGCCGATATCTTATTATCATATTATACGATAGCTATTAGTTGTATTGTATCGGATTTTTATTTATTTATTTATTTATTTACTTTTTTGTGGGGAGGGGGGGGGGGGGTTCTCCAAAATTTATGAAATAAGGGCTAAATTTCCTTAGAGAAATCCCACACGAAAGTTATCTCACCCAGGCCTAAGACCCAAGGGTAATCATTTGGCTTTAATCCCAAACACGCAGACAGCACTCCTTTTTTTTTTTTTTTTTTTTTTTTTTTTTAATAATAATAATACAATAGTAGATTTCTTTCTGATTTACATTAAATTTGAATCATTGAATATCACATTTGAATATTGTATTTGAATTGCATAGTGTGTTTGAATCATTGCAAAAAATCATCGCCTAACTTGCTGTTTTGTGTACATTTGGCCCATTAGAAAATATCAAATTCATCTATTTGAAGCGAACACAGCAGGAGGGTTAAAAAATATATTTATAATTGCAAAGATCTTTAAAATTAATAATCAATCGTATACTAAAACGAAAACATTCACAAACAATTGGTAATGTAACAATTGAAAAATTAAAATTTTTATATACATTCCAGGTATGTATATTTGAATTTAGTAAAAAATCCTGATGACATTAGATCTATACTAGCAGGAAAGTAACTCTGACATAAAAATATCGTTTTATCATCCAATCTGAGAAAACTATTCCATCTTAAAATGTAAATTATTTATTTGGGATCGTATATAAAATAAAATATTAATTTTGATTTTATGCACAAAAAAAAAAAAAAGTATTATTTTATAAAATTCTTTATGATAAGTCAAAAATCCTCTGTAAAAAATTGAAACTTTTTAAATAAATAATTAATTTTTAATCATAAAAATATGCTTTTTTTTTATTTTTATGTTAGTATAATACGAATATTTTACTAAATATACAATGGTGTGCATATTACTCGACTGAAAGCAGAAATTACTGATCTCATTACATTTTGCCTTTACTTTTCACTATTTCAGATTTTAAATTTATAGAACATATTATGTCTCACATTTATCAGCAAAAGTTTGCCACAAATTCAAAAAGGGGACCGGTCTAGAATGTTTACAATCAATCTGTTAAATAAATAAATAAAATGAAAAATAAAATAAAATGCTCAAATTTTCTTATTCCTCCTTATAATTATCTATATTCATTTGCATGTGAATAGCATACATATTCAAAGAGATATAATTTTTTTTTTTTTACAACAATGACAGTTTTTGGTAAGGTTTTTTTTTTTTTTTCTAACATGTGGGTTTTTATAACAACACGATGCCATTTTCAGAAAACTTAAAATATACCACAGTCGACACAGCATAGTAGTATCCACAGATGTAGTAATAAGACATAGATTGATCAGCGAGAGGGAAAAAGTGATTCCTCTTTACTCTAGAAAAGTCACTCTACTGGCTGTCTTTTCCCGAATAAAATACACATAGGAATACACACGGATAATTTAGTAAATAAAATTTATGAATAATTAATTTACTATAGGTGAATGAAAAACTCCAGATAAGGTTTCAAATTGATTTTTCTTTTTCTTCTTCTTCATTTATTTTATTTTATTTATTTATTTATTTATTTATTTATTTATTTTCAATACCTTCTAATGGCTGATTCCAAAACTTTATTTCGGCATCGAAAATTTTTGTTCGATAACATGGGGATTGAGGATCTATATATATATATTACTATATCTATGGAGATATCAGAATACAAAAATGCTATACACTTGATAAAATATGAACATTTTTATAAAATAACTTTTAATTACACATGTGTAAGTATTAACTTTTTTTTTTTTTTTTTTTTGCATAACTTATTACCAAATGTATTGAGTTAGCCTTAAAATATCGCAAAAATTCAGAACGATATCATCGATAGAATGAGTTAGCTTTCAGTTTTTCACAAAAAAGCAAAATGATATGGGGATTTATCAACATTTTTGTCTTGAATTAGCATTAACTGTTGTTAAATGACTCAAAATAAAATATTGATAATATCTCTTATGAATTTGCTCCTTTTTCTGAGCTACTGAAAGTTAAGTCATTCTATTAACAATACCTCTCTAAATTTTCACGATATTTGCATGGAATTTTTATGGGTAATTTAATAGATTTGGTTAACAAACTAAGCAAAATAAATTTTGTTAAGACTTGCACAGGCGGAGATAAGAATTATTTAATAGAAGCGCTCATTTTTCATTGGATGTTTAAAATGTAATTTTTTAAAAGCTGAGTGTTGCATGTTGCGTTTATTTCAGTGTATCAAGTTTCTTTTTTTTTTTTTTTTTTTTTATGACGATGCATTGATTTAAAAACCCCAAAACAAAAAAAAAATTTAGAAATATTTTCATCGTTGCTAAAGAAAACTTTATATCTCCATAAATATTACGTGCAGTTCACATATTAATGAATACGGGTAATTAAAGAGGAAGCATGATCTTAAAACCTATAAAACCGTTAAAACCCAAAAGTTCGAAATTTTTACAGACCCAATACGCTCTTCTATTAAAAGCAGAAGAAAATTAAAAAAGGTTTTACTTATCATTGTAATATGTTTATTGTGAATATTTATTTTCTAAAACAAAACTGCGATTTTTGAATATTTAATTTAAAAAAAAAAAAAAAAAACTTTTAAGTGCTAGCAAAAGCATAAATAGAGAATACCATGGCACAAAGCATTAGCATTATATGAGGATAACAGTGAAATATATTTATGGATACTGTAAGTCTATATTTTAATAATCATTCTGTTATAATGATTATAATGAAACTATAAGTAAAGATTAAATTATTAATGAAATCACAATAGACATTGTTGACCTAACATTTTCAAGTGCAAAGTTTGTTTACAACTAGAAAATAATGGAATGTATTGTTGTGTTTGTGTATTTTTTACATATATATTTATTTATTTTGTAAAAAGCTAACAAAATGAACAACATTGATCTGAAAAACTACAATAGCTTGTATTATTGCCATTTTAATTTTTTTATGATATATATTTAATACGTTTAATATTTAATAGTGTATAACAAGTGATATTTATTTAAATCTGGGAAATTTCCCTTTTCCTTTCTTTTTGTTACATAAATTATTATAAACTTCTTCGGGTTTTCTCACTTTAGAAAATTATTTTAAAAAACGCATGTGAAAATAGTGGTTCTATGTATTGTGCCAAATTTAGAAGTTTTGTCATTTGCAAAAGTAAATAAATATATAGCACACTATTTAGCAAAAATGGCTTGTTTAAGGAAGAATTAACGCTGTATAATTTAAAAAGTTTTTTCGCACTTATCAACCTATAAAAATTTATAAACTCTAAGATAATTTTTTTTGTGTGAAAATTATTAAATGAGTTAGTTCTCAATACTTCTTATAAGTACAGTGTAAAAAATTAAAAAAAAAAATAAATAAATAAAAAATATCTTGTTCTATTACAGAAAATTTCGGGCCGCAAAGTTGCTGTAAAATATCCAAATGCTATGTAAAACATGCGTTTAAAAATATTTTTCTTAAAATAACTATACAGAAAATATTCATACACAACAGATTTTCTTCGTAAGGCACACTGTGAAAACTCACATTAAATGTAATACTCCAGCTCGACCAACTAGGATAGAACCAGTGACCACTGCATTGTATGTATGTGATGACGTTACCATTCAGCCACAATATCAGATTTTAGGTTTTTACTTGGCATTTCCCAATCCTACATTGATACCAAATTTCCCATATATAAAACAGAAAAAATATGTGCTGATCAGAAAACAATTGTATGAATGGTTACAATATTTATTTGACTAAAAAAGTGCCTTTTGACAGAATGAAATGTGATTTTATAGTAAATTTCTGTAGTATTAGAAAAATTAAACTTTCTTTTGAAATGATAAATTTCTTTTTGTTTTTTAACAGGTTTTTTACAGTGTATTAATTGCTTTTTTCTTCACCAAAGAAACATTTTTTGTACAATTTTCTACTCCTACATGTGTGGATTTCTTTGTCTCTTTACTTATCACGCGATATTTGCATTAAAAAAATTATCCTTTTGATCCAAAAGTAACGCATAAATTTATAAACTTAATTGAAGTTTACAAAATACACAGTCTGTACCACAAAAAGGCAAATTTTAAAACAGAAAAATAAAGGAATTGTCGACCGAAAACTGTGAATATCTATTTAGAAATATCAATCATTTTTCTGCGCGAAAAAAAAAAAAAATTATTGAATATTGTTAAAATTATTTAATACTGAACATTTTCCCTTTTCTCCGTACACTATATATATATATATATATATATATACATATATAATCCATTTTTTAGCATATTTGCATTCTACCAGGCCCTTAAAAACGTTAGAATGCTAATAATGCTTTTTTCTCATTCTAATTTCCAATAATTCATTTCGATTTTACTTTATTTCTTTTTTGGTTTGATTTGGGTAGTCTTCGCTTATGATCCGAATAATTGTTTTAATACTGAAATTAAATCATCCTTAAATTTAAAATTTTTGCACTGATAATATTGTATTACTATATATATGTAACGTTATTACTCATTTTTCTCGCATCATTTCTTAAAAATAATGATAATTAGCAGTAATAGAAGAACAGGACATCTTCTCCACTAACAATTGCTTATTTTTCGATAATTTAAAAAAGAATATATATATATATATACTGCATTCTATTCTTAAAGTGTTTAGTATGATTATTAAAAAACATATGTGATTAATTCGTTTTAATTTGTACCAATTTCAAAATAAAGAACATTAATCTCTCGTTATGACTAATTGAAGAGTAATAAGAAAATCTACGATTTTATTTAACATAACGGCAAAAATGTTATTTTCATTTACTGCTTTATATACTTTTTTAATCTATTCATAAAGAGGAAATTTGAACAATAAAATATTTTTTAAAGTTACTTTCGCCCTTTTTTACTTTTCCTTTTAAATAATAAATTTATTGCCTACTAGTAAATTTCTAAAACATTAAAAGAATTAATTAATATCGATACCTTAAATTTTGATATATTCGAATAAAATAGAAACCAAATTTTTAAAAGAATAAGATGTTAATTTTCTCTTTAAATAACAATAGATTTTAATGTAATATACACGGAGAAAAAAGTATACCGCCTTCATTTAGAACGATTAATTAGTAATTTTCTGAAACCCTAAACTAGAAATATAGATTTCTGAGCTATATCTAAACTGCATAGACGAAATGATGGAGAATTTCTAGTCTATACTTTTTTAGATGGGGAAACCATATTATGAATATTTTGAATCCATTTTATTGCGAGAAATTCCGCTTCATTTTCTAGAATTAGGTCATAAATTCGAGTTACACAAGTCTACATTAAAAATTTTGATTTGATAATTTTGGCTGATCTTTATGTTTTTGGTGTGCTGAAACCAAAAATAAAGTCTATTTTTCTCTATTACGTACAGATTTTTGTTATTACAGTGTGGCTATCGACACAGTTTCTTACGTGACTCTTCCACCAACTTCCACCAATAAGATAATTTTTAAAGTATGTTTCTATGATTAATTATAATATATCGTAAAAACATAGTAGAAATTATCTGAAATGAAAAAAAAAAAAAAAAAAAATGTGTCGGTAAACATCTTGTATTGACAAAACTCTATACGTGATATAGGAAAACTGGCTTCATTTTTGGATTTAGCACACACACACACACACACACAAAAGTATCAGTCAAAATTACACAGGTCGACATGTAAAATTTTGAATTTATGATTTTGACTGATCTTTATGTGTTTTGGTGTGCTAAAACCAAAAATGAAATCAGTTTTTCTCTATCACGTATAGATTTTTGCCAATACAGAGTGCCTACCATTGTAATTTCTTCCATTACTCTTCCACCAATATAATTACATGATAAGTTTTCTAGTATGTTTTCCTGATTAATTAATCATGGATACCTATTGTTGTAATAGCGCAGCACTAGTGCGGCGTAAAACCATACTAACCAACCAACCGACCTATTGTTATGATGGTATATGTAAGAAATTGTGTTGGTAAGCACCCTGCATTGGCAAAAATCTGTACGTGATAGAGAAAAATGGGCTGCATTTTCGGTTTCAGTACATCAAAAAACACAAAGTTCAGCTAAAATCATCAAATCAAATTTTGCCAACTTCAATTTTGTAGGACTGTGTTATTAAATGAAATTTTGCCAACATTATTCATGTACATAATGTGTTATAGTTACTAAAATATGCCTCTTGTGTTGATATTTATGTGCAGAGAATTTTAATTAAGTTTGATTAAGTTTTTTTTTTTCCTAAATGATAATATAGGAAAACACTCTAGAATTCTAGTAATGGTTTCAAATTCACTATCAAAGGGAACTAAAATTTATAAGGATGGCGTGGAAATATTTTCCCTCGAACCACAATTTATTTTCTAGATGACAACCACAGAAACGTTTTCAATGTATTATAAATACGCTAACATTCCTTATTCGATAAATTTTCCCTACCTATGTAAAATTCACCAACTATGTACATAAAAGTATATAAGTTAAATAGAGTGTGATACTTAAGTTATAATATTTTAAACTACTAACTTCCGATATTCTTATTAGCTGAATTAAAAGAAATAAATCGTGGTTTTATTAGATTTAAAGGAGCTGGTATCTTTAAATATATTAAAAATATAATTCGTATATTTTCTTGTTAATCTCTTAAAGAAAAATTTAGCGATTGCATTAAAAAAAACTGAATTAAAATTTCATTATTATAAATGTTAAATTATTTTATTTTACTTATTATTAATATTTTTATTGTTTCTATTAGTGATACAGAGCAGCATTACTGACTTTTAAAAACATTTTATTCATAACATTAATCTTAAAGGCACGTTAATCTGCAGGTAATTTTGCGAAAATCTCTATTTTTCCTAAATTTTAAGAGAGTCAAATGAATGTCCATAACATCATTTTATTTTCGATCGTAATTTTGAAATTTTCGTACGTAATTATATGAAATACTTTGCCAGGTATTAACAACATTTCAACTTTTTGTATAAAAGTTGTAAATAAGAATTTTAGAAGTTTTCAAATGGAAATTTACATTCTTGAAAATTATTTTTAAAACTAAGAATGCATTTTTTTTTTTCAATTATCAGTTGAAATACAAGTTCTAATCGGACAGTAGGCTTCTTTATTATAAAAACATTTTGCAAATTTGTTTAAAAAAAAAAAAAAAAAGTCTAGTTTATATGAATACGTTATATGGATACATCCTGTACACTGTGTTTTAATATTTGAAATTTTTGCCTATTCATGAATTAACATATCATCACTAAATAAAACTAATTATTTAAAAGAACAGTTAAAAATTCAAAACTTGTATCATCTGAAAAAGTTTTGAAAACTTTGTTGAAATTTTGTACTATAAGTTTTTTAAGAAATTTTTTCAAATTTTACCAATAATAAGATTGAAGTATAATTACAGACTTTGTAATAAATATTCAAATTTTAAACATGAATGATATTTTATTGTAAACAATCCCAAATATATTTTTAGAAACAGTTAAGTTAAACTATTTCAGTCATTTTCAGTTTCATAATGTTTACTTCTGAACTATTTAATAATCTTATATATTTTATTTCTTAGTGCCTTTATTTAAAGAAAAAATTTTAGAGAAAAAATTAAAATAAAGAAAAACTAAGAATCGTTTTTAATAAACATATTTCAGAACGATTTTGTATTAAAAAAAAATAATAATAATTTTTCAGTAACAATACAAAACCTATAATTGGCAGAACAAAATAATTAAACATTTAAATTACATGAAATTTAAAACTTGAATGTAAAAAAAATAAATAAATATATAAAAATAAATGTTAAAATTCAAATAAAGGTGAAATGTAATCAAAGAATCCTGTTTTTTCTTTTATTAAATATTTTATAGTTTCTTTTAATGTATTTTTGTCGTTTATTAAATTTTTGATTTAGTTTTAATAACTTTCCATACTAAAACCCATACTAAAATAAATATATCCCAATACTTTAACCGTTCAGTTTTTTTATATGTGTTTACTTGCAGGAAAAATTATAACTGAACGACTGACAAATATGTCATAGTATTAATGAGTAGGTTATGAACTTCAATTTTTGAAGTATTGTCAACAAGGTACATGTTTCTACGTTTCAGCAAGTAAACAAAGTTCCAATTTTTTTCTGTTTTATTTTTAGTATCAAAGAATTTGGCTGTTGATCCTTCCTTGATTAAAGTGAGGCTCAGATCCCTGTTCCTACAGATTTTGTTTCTCACATTTTTAATGAAAATTATAAATTTGCTTAACATCTAAATGAAAATACCAACCCTAAAATATAAAGATGCATGTACAGTCACCCAAAAAAAAAACGCCACCCCCCTACCTAATTTCGCCGTAAATTATCGTAGAAACATTTGACTGGTACCGATCGATTTGTAATAACGTCTAGTTTATAACGGTATAGTTAAATTTTGCCTAAGGGGTCGTCTACATATTAAAACTGGCATTAACTTCATTTTCTTCAATGGCAACCCCTATTTTTGACTTCATATTCAGATTTCTGAGATCAAGGCGGTTCGAAAAACATACCTATTTATATACCTTAAATCAATTTTAAATAGAGTTACACGTGAAAATGTATTAGGGGTCCGTCTATACATTTAGAAAATATAAATCACGATCTACCACCCAGGATCCATTATTTATTAAGTTTCACACCGGAAAACAACTTTAGAAATGTTGATTATAAAATAAAAAAAAATAACTAATTCACAGAACTTTCTGAGTTAGTTTATGAATTAAAAGATTTTTATTGGTTTCTATTGATTAAACATCAGATAGTTCACTTCATACGAAGAAAATTAAATAGCTTGAATAGATATTAAAATATCTATCAAAAGAAAAAAAAAAAAAGAAAAAAGATGAATGGTTTTAAATTTGTTTGAAAATTCAAAATTATTTTAACTCAAGCTGCCGTATAATTGTCTGAAACGGCGGCACTCAACCTGGTTCCCACGGCCGTTTCACAGTGACAATGGGAGTTTGTTCTGATACTGCAGTACTTTCATTTTCTTTAATTGACTTTTTTAAAATATTAAAACAGATTTATTTTTTTTTATTATTTATTTTTTTAATTAATTACTATTATTTTTTTTTTCATGACATTATTAAAAACTTTTACATAAATCTCCACGATATTCTTTTGCTTTTATATTTATAATGTGTAACAAATTAATATGCAAAAAAATAAATCCTACTACTTAATGGGATGTTCTAAAATTCTACACTTTAACACAGATACCGAAGTGGACGGTGGGTGTAGAAAGGCTGACTACCCTTAATCTAAATCTTCACTTGAAAAGGTCAAAATGTTACATAACTCTTTTTTTTTTTTTTAAGGAAAAAAGAAGAAGAGAAGGAGGAGAAGGAAAGATCAAAACTAATATAAAGCATATTAAACGTTAATACCCTTTAAACACTGGAAAAAGGCGGGGTTTCGTATTGTGTGTCATTTGGGAGCTGTAGAGTGCCAGAAAATTACTTTATGTAATAAAACTTTTCATTTAAAGGGTATTTAAAGCAGCATTATATTTAATACATAGACTATTCAGAAAAAAAGTACCATTCATCTGGTTCATGAAAAATAAAGAACATTTTCTGGCATTGCTCTATGTATATACATTCTTGTCAACCTATCCCGGAAGATTACTGGTCCCGCCCCTTTCCGTACATTTTTTTCACATCAGTCTTTTTAGAGCCGTGTCAGCCATCGGTGGCTGACACTGATCTTTCCATTTAGGCTAAGTCAGCCGGCAGTGTAAAATATGATATAAAACTACAGAACTTACATAGTTTTAAGTAATTACTGACAATTTATTTAAAATTTACTTCATGTTTTTTTTTTTTTTTATATATAGGATTTTTATAGGATTATATCGTTAAGGCCGAATGGGGTTTATTGAAACTCGATAAACATAACACGCTTCTAAGCAGCACGTGTGGCCTGAATGGGATTTCCATAAGTATTCGCGTGGCGCTCAATGAGTTAATCGTAAATGTATTTGAAGTTAATTACTCTAAAAATTAAATTGTGTACACACAGGGGCGGGAACTAACAATGTTACGGGTTAGGTTGGCAAGTATGCATATATATTTTGCTTGATTTATAAAAATTTATAACACATGTTCTTCTTTTTTTTTTTAGTATTTTGTGTTTATATCTCTCATTAAAAATAAATACAATATTCATATATAAACATTTCTATACAGCAATGTATATAAACATATTGATTAAAGAAGATCTGTTGATATTATATAATTATTCTTCTATCAGTATAGTATATTAACGCAAATATATTTTGTAAATTTCACAGCATCGAAAAACAGCAACATAGCTTCCATATCAAGGCTTAATGTAAATAGGACGTAAGCGTACTGTAGCTACTGTTGAAATTTGAAAAGAAAAAAAAAAAGAATAACAGTGGGCAAAAAATACGCCGGAATAAATTAAAATGTTGTTTATTCTGGTTTTAGTCAGGTGATATCACTCATGCTAAATAGCTGGATCCGCCCTCTCTTAAGCTCAGGTTCAGCTCATCATAAAAATATTGTTTTTAATATCTGCCGCAAAAAAATGTTCAAAACACATATGCCAATTTTCATATATTTTGAAATCTTCCCGTTTATACTTTAAAAGCATTTAGATTAATTTATTTTATTTTGAATTTTTAAATTTAGACGTTTAGGGTCTTTTAAATGAAATTTCAGGATTCTGTAAGATCAATATCTATATATTTGAAAGTAATAAGACAATTCCTTTGTTTTAAATTTTTATTCCATAATAACTGTGACTTTGATTTCGTGATTAGGAAATTGAAAATAAATACTATTGAGCTATGTTCCAATAATAGATCTTATAAACTTAAAAAAAAATAATAATAATAAAGCAATTTTTCACTATTTGATTCTGTATTAAAAAACTTTTAATAGAAATTTGATATCTTATTATGTTACATTATGGGATAAATTTTAAATAACACAAAGCTTACAAACGGTACAGTAACCAAATGCAAATATGTCACAAAAAATTTAAACAGAAAATTTATGGTAAAAAATCTTTTTAAAATTATTAAATATTCATAATAATAATAATAAAACGATCGTCGAATGCATAATTGCTGTTTCATGCAATCAGTTTCGCTGTACCGTGTTTTCTAAAACATGATATTTAACTAGAGGTGTACGTACTCTTGAATATTGAAATGCGAAAAAAAGTGTAACAGGGTTAAAATAGAATTTTAGCAGCGAAAAACTAGAAAAAGATATTTAATACTTATGAAGAAAGACTTAACATATTAAGATCGGATATATACTTCTCTTGTACCGTAAGCCACGCCTTTTCACAAATTTTCTAAAACTTTACAATATAAAGCAAAATAATTTTGCATATTTGTAATTAAATCATTTAAGTTTTGTCTTCAATAATCGATGTAGTAAATACCATTCTGATTTATGCATACAAGCGTCACATATAGAGTCAAATAGGAATATGGAAATTTGTCTTTTTTTTTAAATAGTGTTTCAGTGAATCAGAGGCGGGGCTTCTTTTCTTTTGAAATTCTTTCACAATCCCTCGCCTACATTGTGATAACTTTACAAAAATATGCCAATTTGTATAATAAACATCGAAATATTGCTTAGGAAACAATAAAAATAACATAAAGGTAAATTAAAATAGTTTTCCGTCAAATTATATACAAACATTTACTTATAGAAGATACAGATTATAACAAGTGACGGCCCCCTAACAGGAATAAAAAGTGAAATATCACTGTAACTCAAAAAATAATGTTAGGAACGAGCTGTAAATTTGGAAACCCATGTTTTTGATGATGCCCGTTCTATTCGTGCAAAAATTAACATAGGTCATAATTCATAATTTTTTCAAATATGAATTTATTAATAATTTTCATAATTCAAAAAATGTTTTTTTAGCAAAAATTTGCATGGAATATGTTTGGGTCACTTCATTCTAACGAATAAAAAAAACAGAATTTAAATATCATAATTATTTCTGAAGATATGATTTAATGTTTGTCACATTCATTTAACATTAGCATCCCCAAACTTTGACAGCTTATAACTCTATGAAAAATTGAGTGAAATATATAAACTATACCATTTTCCGTGATGATTTGATCCAAAGAATTCAAATAAATTATAAAAAATGGGGGTTACCATTGAAAAAAATGAAGTTGATGTCAGTTTTAATATGTAGACGACCCCCTAAGTAAAATCTAACTATAACATTATAAACTAGACGTTATTACAAACTGATTGGTACCAGTCGCATGTTTCTACGATAATTTACGGCAAAATTAGGTGGGGGGGTGGCGTTTTTTTTTTGGGTGACTGTACATAATACATAAAACGTAAAAAGTAAAAATAAACTGCAAGAAAGTTTATATACCGTTCATAGTTAAATATACGCCGTTCAAATGGGATACTGCTAAAATGTGTAATTAAAAAAATAAAAATTAGAGTAAAAATAGGTATGACTTCATCATACTAGTACATAAAGTTGGTGTTGGTGTTGGTATGTGGTTTAAGAACAATTCCCAACGCAAGGGACCTAAGCTTGGTTAGATTGACCTCCATGATGGTCTTTTTAATGGGTCTTATCCCGTTTTCACCTGAGTTTCAGAAAAAAATGACAGAAAACTTCAACAGCCAGGAAACAGCGAGAACCCAGGCTGTCGAGCACGGCTTGGGTTCTTTCACCTAACACTGAGAAAAAATTCTGTAACTGACATCTAGAATCTAAATTGTGGCTCTAAAAAATAGT
Organism: Salticus scenicus; assembly: GCA_963930645.1. NCBI lineage: Eukaryota > Metazoa > Arthropoda > Arachnida > Araneae > Salticidae > Salticus > Salticus scenicus. The sequence goes on along the minus strand of OZ005657.1, from coordinate 80,240,245 downwards.
TCCATGTCATCCTTATAAATTCTAGTCCCCTTGGAAAGCGAGTTCTAGAATCCCCTATTAGAATTCTAGAGCGTTTGGCTATATTCTCGAGGGCAAAGTTATTTAAGAATCTCTGCAAATAAAGGAGACTACAAGAGGCGGGTTTCTGCAACTATAATCTTGGTTTATTACCAAATTCTAGAAAATTAAGCGAGAATTTCTCGCAATGTAAATGATTCAGAATATTGTTTCACCATCTAGAAATGTGTACACTAGAAATTCTCAATAATTTCGTCTATTCAGTTTATTGGCGTGCCTTATGGGCATAGCTCGAAAATCTATATTTCTAGTTAAGGGATTTAGAAAATGGTCGCTTATTCATTCTACAGAAAGGCGATATATTTTTTTTTCTCAGTGAAAGTCTGCTATCTTGGAGAGCAGAACCTCTATGCCTGAATCTGCTATGTTAAAGTGATTATTAACTGTCTAAAATTGCATAAAGGTACATATCAATTCATAAAACTTTAATTATAGTTTAAGTGTATTTTAACAATGTTACAAGATGATACTAAGAAATAATATCATTTGCGATATAATTTGTAATATTTTCCTTGAAAAAAATTACATAGATTGTTTGCTAATATTTTTTTTTATCATACACTGTAAAAAACAGGTTCTTAAAAATAAGTATAAATTCACTCAAAATAGCCCCGAAACAGTATATACTTAAATTTGAAAACCCATGTACTCATTTTTGAGTATATTGACATGCTCAAAAATGTGGTTGACCAATAAGAATCCCAATATCCCCATGTTTGACATGTCAATGTACTCAGAAATGAGTACACGGGTTTTCAAATTTAAGTATATATTGTTTCGGGGTTATTTTGAGACAATACATATTTATTTTTAAGAACCTATTTTTTACAGTGTATACTTTTCCAAGATCCGTTACATTTAATTAGGTAGGTAATACAAATATGTGATAAATAACCAAAACTTTTAATTATCGGGTAAATTTCAAATGTTTCAAGGAAAATTTTTTAAATAAAATTATAAGATTGTTCAATCCTTGCAAACGTTTTGTGCCATCAGTAAATCTCATAAAAAAAAAATAAAAAAAAATTTAGACATTGGCTATATAAAATAAATTAAAAATATCAATCTAGAACCCCATAATATTAAAGAATAAAAAAAATATAAATAAAATTCGTATTTTTCTTTTGTCATGTAAACAAAGTCTTACTTTATTACAACATATTAGAGATGGAATTACGAACAAAATATACAAGTAAAAAATAAATAAATAGGAAAATTAGTAAAGAAAACAGAGAGAGAAAGTTTTTATTCATTCTATCATTATATACAGACGTGTGAAAAGTATATGAATAATTGTATTTTTTTACATTTTATTTATTATTATCATTATTATTTTACGCAGGACATATTCCAAGACAAAATAATAATAATAATAATAATAATAATAATAATAATAATAACTTCACGGGTTCAAATTACTTATCTTTTATTTTTTAGTAATACTTTGATGTATATTATAGCATTTTAAATCAAAATTTAAAAGTATTTATGATTTCGGTGTTTTTGTCAGTTCGTGTTTTCACATTTTCATTAACATTTTTAGAATACCATACACACTTTCTAAATACATTTACACTCCAAAATATAAATATTAAGTTATGAATACTTATCAACTTTATTAGATTTGTGGTAAACGCATAACACAACTCAAAATACATGTGAAACAATTTCTCGCAATGAATCGGAATAATTTTGTGTGTTCCTGTGAATAAATCATTTATGTTATTAGATAATTTTCTACAGAAAAAATGGTTTATTGCGTTGGAAAAACTTATGCTAATTTTGTATGTTTAACGCAGTATAGAAGTCAAAATGTGCTTTTAAGAAATACATTTCGTATAGACCGTAATGTATCGCAATTATTTTGTGACTCCGTGAATACAAACCAGTTGTGCCAATAATACGACTTTTGATACAAAGAATTCTTCAGTCAATATAAAAACAATAAATAACATGCATCCATTTTGTAGGATTTAAAAAATAATTTTTCATAATCAGCATACAGATGAACCGAAGTCTTTTATTTTATTTTATTATATATACACACATATAACTGCTTGATTGTATTAAAATCTCCTCTAAACTATTCTTAAATAGTACTTGATAAATTATATAGAGAAGTAAAATTATTTTTCTTGAAATATTACATGCATTACTAAAAAAAAAAAAAAAAAAAAAAAAAAAAATCATAATTCTTTTAAAAAATACCACACGTCTGTATGTCTTTTAAAGTTTATTTTTTACGACGATAATAATAATAATAATAATTGATTGTTTCAAATAAATATCTGTTCAATAAATTTTATTAATACGTTTATTTATTTACTTAATTATTTGTAAAAAGATAATAAATAATATGCTCGGCACGAATTTCCACGAAAAAAAAAAAAAAAAATCTGAAATAGCGTTAAGACTTGTTCAAAAATATTTAATCAAATTTATTAAAAAAAAAAAAAAAAAAAAAAAAAAAGAAAGAAAATGTTTAAAAAGTCACAATAATTTTTCAATTAAATTTAGTACATTGATTCATAAAAAAAGGCGTATGCCTTCCATGTCCTTATATATATATATATATATATATATATGAATTCTTAAATTTAAATATATATATATATATGTATATGTGTGTGTGTGCGTTTGTGTAATTTCAAGTAATTAACGAAATATAAATATACTCTAAATGCTAACTACAATTCAAAAAAAAAAAAAAAAAAAAAAAAAAACAATAATAATAATAATAATAATAATAATAATAATAAAAAGCATTGCCTATTTTATTGAAAATATATAAGTATATAATAACATATTCAATATATATAAGCAAAATTTAAAATTTTAATAAAAACTTTTTAAAGTTTCCTTGGAAGTTTCTTTTAGTTTAAAAACATTAGGAGGGTTTGAAATATTGTTGATACACTTTAGAGGAATTGCACGCGGCAACTTTAAAAGAAACCAATTTAGTGCTAAAAGACACGAAAAATGGGAATATTGCCAACCGAAAGTACAGAAGGGTTTAACAAAGTTATTTTAAAGAATTTTCTCTAAAAAGCGGTCACAGAATTATTTATAATTGGCAGGTAAGACACAGCGATAAACGAAAAACAAATTTAACTCCGATCCTGTTTTAAAATATTAATTTATATACATTTGATCATTCCGGCAAAATGACACAATCACGTGCGTTATTGTCATGCACGTTGTATAAACAATTAAATGACTAATTAAAAAAAAAATAGTGTCAAAAAATCAATAATCGTCATAATGTTAAATTAAGTTATACTATATATATATACTGCAGAAATATTTCTATAGAGGTTTTTATTTTTATTTTATTTATTTATTTATTTTTTATTTATTTATTTTGGTAAAACATAAGCACACAGCTTAAATAATATGAAATATTATATTAGTTAAAAATTTCATTGTTTTATTTAAATATTTTTATGACTGTTGATAAAAGTTTCATTTAATAAGTTGTTACACCAGTGTTTACTTTTAACTAAGGGGAAACAAAGTTCTTTTAAATTACACACTTTACTATAAAAATTTAATATAATAATTTCATTTCATAATAATTATAATAATAATGATAATAATAATAATAATAATAATAATAATCAGATATGATAAAATGCATAACAATAAAAGAAATATATTAAGCTTCCCGTTTATTTCTTTATTAAATTTTAAATTCATTGTAAAATTATAAATGTTTTCAAATTTATAATATAAATAATATTCACAGAAAAATATATTTTAAGACAAATTTAATTTTCTAATAAACAATTGAAATTTTTTTTATTCCCCCTCCCCTCTTCCTTTCCCATTCTCACCCTCCCTTCCCCCCCCCCCCCACCACCAAAAAAAAAAAAAAAATGGCTAAATAAAAACTTAACTCAAACGTTAATGCTCGTTCACTTTCATCTATATAAACGTAATAAAATAACATCTCCTTCACTGCAGATAAATTTAATATCTAATTTAAAATTTTACCACCCGTTCAACAATTGAAAGTAATTTATGAAAGTTTCTAAAAAGTCCTTCCAAAACTTTCTGTCCCGTCAAACTGAAACTGAAAACTCCCTTTTATGATAAAATAACGCGCTTTCCGATTTCACAACGTGTAACTGACACCGAAAACAAACGATAATTTTCTACTCCATAAACTCTCTGATCATGTTGACGGAATCCAATAGCAAAACCAAAATCAAAACTGAAATCTCACTCAGCTAGGCGAGGGGCAAGGCCCTGATCATACGGAGAATACAATATCAGAGGTACACTCCTGTCCCTCTTTTGAGTAAAGTGAGATATTCGGGTTACTGTTTTCGGCCCAGCTCGCGAGATTTCTTTCCCGTTCTTCAATCATCCCAGTTCCGAGGACACTTTTCGAAAATATTTTATCTTTTCCTATTTTCCACCTAAAAGAACACGGAGAACAACCGCCTATCGATTGCGATGATCAAGGGAGAGTTTCTCACCTGTGGTCAGGACATGATTGGCAGCTGCAGTCCAGATTCAGAGAGATATCCATTAAGTGCACATCGTCACACAGCGCTCACCGACAACACATCGAGGACTCGCGGAGAGAGAATGCTGAGGCCCGGAGACATCTATTTAGGGCTTCTTTCTCGCCAAATACGACGCCAAACCCCCATGAATAGCGCGCCAGCAGTTATACCCCTTCCCCCCAATGAGAATCTGTGTAAGAAAGTGGGGGAGAATTAGTAGGTGCCGAAATGTCAGAAAACTTTATAAACTAGTAATTAAATGGGAGAAATTATTACAGATTAAAAAATATATTTTTTTCCTGTAGTTTTTCCAAAATATTTCTTTTAAAATAAGAGTAACATTTTTTTTTTTTTTTTTTTTTTTTTTTTTTTTTTTTTAACACTGTTTTTGTTTAAATTAACATTACGACAAAAGTGCTTTTTTGTATAATTTAATTAAAAATGTCTTTTGTAAGTTTTTTTCTGTCTTTTTTTCTTTTTTCAAAAAAGCGAACGCAAGCAAAAATGATACAGTATTATGATTATTAAATATGAAAATGCCAATCAAAATGAGAGAAACTTATATATATATATATATATTAAAAAAAAAAAAAAAAAAAAAATATCTTGCTTTTTTCCGTATTAAGTTTATAATATAAACAATATATTTTATTTCAGTAAACGAAATGGTAATTTAAATCAGCCTCGACAAAATTCCTTTGCTTTGTATTTTAATGGAATTGTCTTTTGTTAAATTTCTTTCTTTTTTCAAAAGTGAATCTAAAACAATTTCATAATATTCCTTAATTTTCATACAAATAAATTTACGTAGGAAAAAAAAAGAAAAAAGAAAAACAGAAAATTAAAATATACATGCGAAAACTAATTTATTATTTTTACTTTTCTCTTCTCAGAAATCTACAACAGAATCAATGTGATTTTTAATTCTTTTAATGCAAGGATGGAACATGGGCGAAGAACTCACACTGGTATTTGTTTAAGAAATTTCTCTACCTATAATATCGTAGATTTAAGAAGTAGAAAATTTTGTTACATTGATAGTGGCATGAATTTTGTGTCAGTGTTCCATCCCAGCTAATGTGATCATATTTCAAATCAAAATTTCATTCAAATTCCCATTCTTTCTGTATTTTAATGAAAAACTTCTTTTTTAAAAGATAAATTTAAATTATTAAAATGTGAATCCAAAACAAGCTTATATTATATTTAAAAAAAGTAATTACACTTCTTCCACTTGAAAGGAAAATATTTATAATATCGAGAAAAATGTAGCCTAAATCCAAAAGGTAGAATAATTTATGAACTAACAACTGAGAAAAGAGAATGAAATTCTCTTTCTTAAAATTAATAGATAAACAAAATTACCTATTAACTTTCTGAAAGGTAATTGATCACTTTTTACTGTACATTATTTTTTAAATAATTATCTTTAAAACTACGATAATAGCAGTATTTTTTAAAGTCCTTAAATATGATAATGATTTAAATCAGTACTCTATTATTTTTTTCCTTTTTTTTTTTTTTTTTTTTTTTTTTTTTTATAAAAGAACTACTTTGAAAGAGCTTGAATAAAGATTTCGCCAGTTGCCGAAACGTTATACTCTCTAATATTACACGAAGGTGCCCACTTCTCACCTAAGGTCGTTGGCCCAGACATTCCGAGTTCCCCATGGTTAGCTCCTAAATTCAAGTAAATACGGTTAAGGATCCTATAGGAACCCCACATGGCGAATACTTCTCCCATGTCTACGTCCCTCCCGGATAGACAATCGGCATAATTTTAATACAAAAAATATTTCAATAAAGTGAATGTATAAGATAAAGTAATGTGTCTGTTATCGTTTTCTACTACTAATACTGAATTTAAAAAATAAATAAATAAGAAGATTAAAAAAAAAAAAAAATCCTGAAATATAGTGGGATATAAAATATTTATAATTTATTATAAAAGAATATTTAGAGCAAAGGAATAAATATAAGCAAATAGATAAATCCGTAAATTTTCATGCATTTGTGAATTTATTTAATTTTTTTTTTTTTTTTTTTTTTTCATTTTTTTTCCAGAAATCTTTAAAAAAAAAAAAAAAGTTTTTTAATAATTAGAATTAAATTTTCGGCTCCATTTTATTCCTTTGAATTTCAAGAAATTATCTTTCCCGAAAGAAATATTCCTTCTTTTATAATAATAATTGAAAAAATATTAATTAAAATAATCTAAATATTTCTTATTTTTAATAAATATATATATTTTTAATATATATATATATTATATATATATATATATAAAGATGATCTATTAAGCATAGTAGAAGCCAAGCAACAGATACAAGATCACTGAATATATATATATATATATATATATATATAGAGCAATAAAGAATTAGTTAACAAAATAAAAACTAAAACAAATTTAGAACAATAAAAAATTAATTAACAAAATAATAATAATAATAGCAAATTTTGCAAACAAGTATTTAAACCAGAAAAATTTTATTTCATCTTAAAGTTTAACTATATGATAAAGCAGATTTTTTTTTGCTCAATGCAAAAATAACATTATTTTCACGAAATATTCCACCACTTATTTTAAGTGAGTGGCCACATTTAGCGGGTTAATATAATTTAAAAGAAATAGAAAGTGGGATAGAGACACTAAGTCTGTAAAATGTTACAAAAACTCGTTCTGATACAGAGGACGGAAATTTTGCAAGTTCGAAAAAAGAATTTTTTTTCTTTCTTTTTTTTTTTTTTTTCCATTTATTCAAATTAAGTTCGAGAACACTTACGCGACATAAAAACAAAAATAAGGAATTTGAATGAAAATTAATTTAATTTAAAACTTTCTTAAGGTCATATAGTTAGATATATAAAGTTCGATATATTAGTTCATAAAAAATTTTGACTATATTCCATTAATTAATAAAAATTTCTATAACTAAAAGTATAAGGAAATTCTCAAAATGATTGAAATTTAAGTGATAAAATAATGAAATTCTATATTAACGAAAATACAATTTTGTCCGAAAGCCCCCACTTATCTTAAAATTTATGTTGTGGGACATCCTGCTTATTCAAGGTATTGATAGACACGACGCTTTTTTGCAGTATGAAAACAATAGACCTCTTGTCCGAATAATTTTGTATTTTACTGATTTTAATTTAGTGCCAAAGTTCTTCTATATTCATGTAAATGATTCAACGTTTTTTTTTTTTTTTTTTTTTTTTAAAAAAAGACAAAAATTCTCAAAAACTATATTGTTAGATACACAATTAATTCAACATGGTTGCGAAATTGGTATTCATCCAGTCGTTACGTTTCTCTAAGATTATGTGAAATGACGTAATTTCTCTCTTCTGATGTCACTATTCTATGCATACTTCGTAATATTTATAATTTAATCCGGAGTACTGTTAGTCCCACCCCTTTTTCACACCAATGTGATTTTAGAGAAATTTTCTATAATATGTAATTACAAAGAAACAAGAAAAAAAATGCTTTTAAAATATACTGGTGTTATAAAAGGGTGGGGCTAAGATTACTCCGGAATAAACTATAAATGTTAACAGGTATGTTCTATGTAATTCAATATTTTAGATACCTCTTTACTGAAATACAGAAAAAGGGCAATATATATGTATATGATTGACACTGTTATTTCTTGTCAACTTGTGCTTTATCAATCTTTTTATAATAAGATTATTACTAGTTAATATCCGTCAAAATTTGACGGATGATGTGCGACTAAAATCTCTTCCCGCTATAAACTTTAAAATACCCTTGCTTTAATATTGCACATTGCTCTTAACCGGTTTAAAACCTCCTGCCCGATTTCCCATATTTGTAAAACCACTTGGATATAATCCAAAATATTAACTTATTATATTCTAAAAATAAACTGCAAATCGGAATAAAGATTTTTTTTTTTCTGGAATAGTATTATAACACTTTATTCTATCGAAATAGTATATTTCAACAAAAGTATACTGTTAAAAATAAATAAATAAATAAATTTTTACTCGTATAAAATATAAATATTTTAATGTTATTCTTTTCAAATTATTTTTACTCTAATATAGTATCGAAATGAAATATCAGAAATTATAATAATTAGATAAATAATAATTAAATAAATAAATAAAATAAAATAAACCCCTCTTTTATTTTATATATTAAAATTTTAGAATAGTAAAGAAATGCTATACAATCGAATGTGACCCGTCATTGATAAGCTAAAAAAAAAAAAAAAAAAAAAAAAAATTGACAGTAAAATTATAAAATATAGTCAGAAAAAAAATGAATTATAATGAAATTAATCCTTTTACAACTGCATATATTAGCATCTTGCACTATATTAGCACTTTATAATCACGTGACTGTCCGAGCTGCCGACTTTGCGCTACGCTGTCCGAAGTGACACAGACCTTTATGTATGTATACGTATGTATGTATTTATGTATATATATATATATATATATATATATATATATATATATATATATATATATATATGTTTTACATGTGGTTACAATGCTTCTTTCTCGTTTTCTCTTTGGTTTCCATGAAGATTTTATTTAATCTTTGTTTTAATTTAATATTTCATTTAATTTCTCATTCTATAAGGTTCTGCTGCTTCGATCGGGGCGTGAAATGATATAAACTGCTATGATTAGCAATATTGTTTTACGAAATCGATGCAGCTTCCACAGCTTTATGAAGTACTCGCCCCCTGATGAATATACTTCTAATTATAAGCATCTATATCCAATTAATTCTGTGGTTAATTATTTGTTTTCTCTGTCATTAGTTTAATGGTCCTTTTTTATTATCATTCATGTCGGCGTAAGTATTTTAAGTTATTATTGTAACTCATTGATTCTTAATCTATATCGCAAGTGTCAGTCTTTCCTCTATTAAGTTCTATATTTTTGTGTGTTGTTATTGTTTTAGTTCTATTAATTGCTAAATTTTAAGATTAAATTTTATTACGTTATCTATCATTTATATACATATATATATATATGTGTGTGTGTGTGTGTGAAAGAGAGAGAGATAGCGCTATACACTTCTATCTTGACTCTATTCTTGATTTTTCAGAAAATGTGCTTGACAAAAAAAAAAAAAAAAAAAAAAAAAACTGCATGAAGAAAAATTTTATTAGGACTACTTTCTTGAAGCTTACATTAGCTTACTAACTTTTAACAAATTTTACTTTAATATATATATTATATTTTTATTTATTTTTATTTATTTTCGTAACGTCTGCAGGACATAATTTACAGTATGTATAATAATGATTTTGCAGACTAATATATAGAAATATTTTTATCACTTCATATGTCTAATGTTATGACTTTCGTAACAACTTCTTCAGCGTACATTTGTAATGTTGTACTTTTAAAATACATTTTGTGTACACGTTACAAAATATTTGCTTACAAATATTGGGTAGTTATAATTAAACTTGTGCTGTAAACAGCATCCAGTATCTGATAAAGACACGTAGATTGCAACCAAATTTGGTATGTGAACTATTCTAAGATGCGCTCAAGAAATTTCAAGAAGAAAAAAATCATTAAAAAATTATCTTTAGTTGATACTTTGCATGAAAAAATAGAAAATATAACAAAGGAAATGGCTTTGAAATGCGTATCCAACATGAATATTTATTCATTAGTTTTTTTTTTTTTCTTAAATCCATGAAGATTATTCAATTTGTAAAATTTTATATTTTCATATGCAAGTGGTACACATTTTTTAAATTCCTTGTGTGCTTCTCGTGAATCGTTCGCATACCAAATTTGTTGATAATCTATTCGTCTCTTTTACACTAAGCGGCAAAAAAAAAGCCGCACTGCAGAAAAAATGACTTATAACTCTTTTATTTGTAATAAATTTAAAATTGAGGGTTGAAACAAATAAAACTGTCTTGTTTGCATAATACCAAAGGGATGAAATGATACCTATGTACATTTTCGATATAATAATTCGCCTTATTACACTCTACGAAATACTTTAAAAGAATCTACATAAAACTTTCGTTTTAAAGAAAACCATACACTTTGTATTCAATTATGATTTATTATATGAAATAAACAAGTTAGATTTTAATATATGAAATAAAACTATTTATTTGTTAGATCTAAGCAATTTTTTATTAAAAATATGTATTCTGTATTGGGTTAATTGCACCTTTATGGAATTACTGCTTTAATGCACAATGGTATAGTATTGTACAGTGTTTCGATATAAATCTTAGAAATTTCAGTGTGCCAAATATCACAAATAATCTTTTCTAGTTCTGGCAGAGTTGTAGGCTGCAAATTTCGAATCCTCTCCCCTCTCCCCCGCCTTTTTATAGACGACACATTTTTGAGCGGATCGTGATTAGGACTATTTCCATGTCTGGTAAAAAAGAAATTCCACTATATATTTTGTGGGATTTAACTTAAAGTGAAAAAAGTTTGATTACTTACAGAATTATAAGTTCTCATGAGAATGGATAGGAAATTTTGACAATTTGAAGTGAATAAACTTACCACAGACGCCATGTAGTAAGGTGCATTATCATCTTGAAATGCTGTTTGCAGAAATGTCCAAGATACCTCCAAAATAGTCGATCAAGCACCATTTTTATAATGACTGTGTTTTATTTCGAGTTAATTGATCCCTTGAGCATAAAAAATTGCCAGACTGTTTGAAACGTTGTGCACCTCCGTACCATAATGTACGGAGAATGTGCCACTGTTTTAAAAGCGCGATTTTCATTAAGTCGGTGTTATTTTCGTTGTCAGATCTGCTTGTTTTCTTCAGCTCGAAATAAGTTAAACTTGACTCAACAGTGAGAACCAGTTCAGCCCAATAATTAACTAATCATTTTTTAAATTTTTTTAGCCATCTGAGATCTTGCTTTCCTAATTCTCTTCACTAAGAATGGAATCTTTTCAAATTTTCTGTCATTTACACCTGCTTTGTTTAATAGTTGCTGCACTGTAGTTAAAGACATTATGCTGCTAAATACTTTTTCTGAAACTCTTTGATGTTCTAAAAGTAATACAAACCGATTTTATGAGCAATGGCTTTTTAACTTACGGTTATCTCACTTGGATGAGCAACATGGCCGACTAAAGTCAAATTTCCAGTTTAAACGGCCAAAAAATTTTATATCTTGCTAAAAAACATTTTACCAATATTTATGTTAACATTTAATTATTTTACCATCTCAGGTATTAAAATATTTTTGATTTTGATTCAAAAGTAAATACTTTTTGTGGCATCGTTAACTGCCTTATTCTTACCATTTTTGAAATAATTTTTAAATTTACAGTTTTTCTGACATTTGAGTTTTATTTTTAACACTGGACTCATTGCTAAAATGTATGTGGAGGACAACATAATAAAATCTGTTAAAAATTTTGCTTTTTAAATCATAAAATTGGCGGCTGTAGAAGGTGAAAAGGAAAAATCCAAGTGCAGCTCTTTTTTTTTTTTTTTTTTTTTTTTTTGTCGCTTAGTGTATGTGAAATATGCTATTTACAGAGAATAATGACTATGTAAATCTTGTGTGTCTTGAAACATCCTTATATACGTTTAGCTGTACACATCTATGGGTTTTTTACGCTATAGTATTACCTACTTCGCACTGGATTTTACAAGTTTTGCTGGATTTATAAAATAATGTACATTCAAATCCCAGTTCTCCATATCATAAATTTTCAAAAAAAAAAAAAAAAAAAAAAAAAAAAAAATCAGCCAATTATTTTATAATTATAATATTTATGATACTTTTGCACATATTATTATTTGCATTTAAAGGTATTCTATACCACTTCTTTCAAATTAGTTAGATACGCAAATAGGAGCGCATTTAAAAAAAAGTTTCAGAATAAGTTAAAAAAGTAGCTCAAAAAATTCACATTCTATATTATTATACAATTTTCCTACTACCTAATCTATGAAATAAAAAAGAAAAAAAAAAGAAAAAGAATTTCCCCTGTAAAAATATGTAACTAAATTTATGACCAAACAACTGAAAATTTTGCTGTAAATACTTAGACATAACTTTTACGGTAATACTTTATTTCCCGTATAGTTGCCGGCGAAACGTAGATTATACGGCGAATTGAATACTTCTTTTTTGTAGTTATTCCCTGTCACACTTCACGGTGAATATTCTGTTATAGTTGCCGCTATTTTATACAGTGTAATGTTTTTTACCATACCAAAAAAATTAAGTGGTAAATTTATAGAAATTATTAAAATATTTTAAAATATCATTAAAAATGCTTCCTCGCATGGTATTGAAAATGAATGAAAAAGTCTCTTATCTCATTTAAGTATATATATATATATATATAATATATATCCACAAATAGCCAAATAACGTAAATGTTTATCACAAAGTTAATCAAAGTAATTAGATTAAAAATTGAAATAATACACATAAGAATAAGAACAATTGCAGCTGTAAAGAAAATGTATGTAAACTTTAAAAAAAATAATATATATATAATTATATGTACAATTAAGCATAAACAAGATTTTAAATTAAATGAAAAAACTGTTTATATTAAACAAAATTTTAAATATATATAACTTCCTAGAAAAAAAAATAGAGCTTAAATTAAAAATATAAAGACCTGGTAAATTTCTAGAATCGCAGTTTAAATATTAAATAACAATTAAAATATTAATCCCTTACAAGGTATGCAAGGATACAGAGTAAAGATTTTTTAAATAGCGATTTATATTATCATATAAGCCACATTCTAAAGGAAGTTTATGTTTGTTAAGAAGAAGTTAAAAAATGAACATGAGGGCTTAATTTAAGGTGACCAGATTTTTTAAATCCAAAATGAGGACAAATTTTACAAAATCCTCATTTCCATGAGAAAAAGGAGGACAATTTGCATTGAAAAATGAGGACATTTCTGAGGACACAAAATTGCTTCAAAAATAATTTACGTCTGCTTCGATAACACTTTTATCAATTCCTACTATAAACAAATTAACGGAAAAATTCTGGTTCGCAATAATATAACGAAAATCTTTAAACACTATTTCATTATTCACAAAACATATAAAAAAACAATAAATAAATAAGATAAACATATAAAAGAACATATAAAAAAATAATAAACAACATAAGAAATTACCAGTAATAAATTTAATTTTCAAAAACTATAAAAAAAAGGTATCTGCAGGCGGCTAATTAGAATCCTAACTCAATTTTTTCATCGAAAATATCAAAGATAACGCTTGCAAACGATAAATTTCTTGTTACCGATAGCAATATTGACATTTATTTTATTTTGTTATTTTATTTTATTTTTTTAACACCATTGATTAAACTTTAATTTATCTAAGGAAAATGACGTCAGAGGCATAAAGAAGAACGCATTAAGAGAAAGCTGGCAAACAGAGTACCTTTGTTAACGCAAGGTTTTTAATTGATAACTTCGTTAATTAAGGCGATAGAAATTTCTAGGCAAGAGAAATGTAATCCTTGGAGTATACGGCAAACATTGATACCTCTTATGACGCTGAGGACCCTCCCGTTCGCGAGGAAATACTGTCACAGACAAACAAAAAATCGGACAGCGTCGGTAAAATTGATTTTTTAATACATACAGAGATTTAAAAGAAAATATTTTAATGTAATTTTAAACTAATTCATTTATTAAAAAAAAAAAAAAAAAAAAAATCAAATGTTTTGCATTTGGTTAAAAAAAAAGTATCATATATTTTTGTACTTAGTAGCACAATTTTTTTAGATTTTTAAAAGTGTGTACCACTACAGGTTTTTTTTTTTTTTTTTTTTGAGGTATAACTATAGAGATGAATTATAAAAATATTTATGAAAATTAATGAGCCTCCATAATTCATAAATATTCACAGCTATCGAATGTTCAACAACAATATTTTCCAAACAACAAAAAAGTTAGATGTTAGAAACTGTTTTTTTTTTTTTTTTTTTTACTTTTCTAACAACTTTTCTAATGCTTCATTTTATTTTCCAGTAACGTCAAATTTAGAACTCATACTATAAAATAAGAACAATTGACCTCCTTTGAGAGTGAGAGAGAGAGAGAAATTACGTTATAATAAAATAAACATTCAGTAATATTTTACAGATTTTTGGCTCAGCATGTTGATTTGCGTGACTCACCAGTGACTCACAACCTTACCATTTCTTTTTATTTTAATCAAAGTTGATTTATCGCAGTTTTATTTTCAGGTAAATTAGCTATGTTTTATTTAGTATGATATATCCGCAGAGAAAACAGTCATGATACACAGAACAGTCGTTTTTGATTATGACGTTTACCTGTATAGCACTAAAGAGTTTCGCAAAGACATTGATTTATAAATATAACACTCGAAAATAAATAAATAAAAGTCCATGTGCATCATCGATGATGCGCGGAAATAAAAATGTGTACAAATATTCTGAATTCAGTAGTGTAAGTTAAAATAGCATATTCAACTGAGTTATAACCTGAAAACACACATGAGGTACAATTGCGTTAACAAAAATATTTAATTACGTGAATAAAATGGTAAACTAAAACTAAAATGGATTTTAAAAAAATCTAGTTACTATGTGTAATATAATTTCTTAAATGAGATATTTTTTAGCACTAATGTAACCAATTTCAATGTCCTAAGATAATGAAATATTTTTTAGTCTCCAAAAATTATAGTAACTTCACATTTATATACTTGTTTAAAACCAAAATTTTGTTTTGATGTACAAGAAAAACTCTCTTAAAATGAAAGAATTAAAACAACTCAACTTGAGTAATTTTTCACTCATTTGCTTAGAATAAACGCGCCCTATCTTCTTGAGTTAAATTCCGTAAATTCAATGAGTTAACATAATACACTCAAGCTTGATTTATTTTTTGTATTTTGAGTAATTTATTTATTTTATTAATGATTTTGATACAAATGGTTTTAATAACCTGGACCAATTTACAATGGCGTTGCCCGTTGCACTTGCGTGCTACTGAAGAAATGCAATGCAGCGAGAGTGATGTTACCACTAACAAGTGGTTGAATCAGCAGAATTATCTCAAGAATCGATAAATATCGATAACTCAAATTCGCTTAAATAAAAAGTACTAATTACCTCAAATAATTGCATTTTTAACCCGATTTTTAAATCGATTGAAAACAAAATAACTCCTACTTGACATGATGAATTAACTAATTTATTGAAGAGAAAAAATACAGTGGAAAAGTATGCTGAATTAATCTTTTAGCGTTCATTAGTTTCACACTGAATCTAAACACTTAACATTTTTTATACAACAACTTTTCAATATTTTCTCCCGTTTTAGTCCCGCAGATTTCAGCACTTCTACGAAATTTAACAAACAGGAAGTGAAATGCAGAAGTTACTTTAAATTTCTTAGTATATGCGAGCTCGTATTGGCTGCGTTATTAATGCACTCGTGCCTAGTTTTTTCACCTGATGAAAAGCTGCGTTATTATTTTGACCTAAAGCAGCTGTTGTGAGTAATTTGTAATTCACAGGGTTTACTTACAAAGTTATTAGCACGACAGGACTATTTCTTCCAATCTGGCATTTTGCATCGTTACCAATTTATAGTGTTCCAATTCGAAAATGCCTGCCAATATCCAATTTTACAACTTAATTTCTTACTCTATCTTAAAATATTTTGCGAAATACGTAAAAGCTTTAACATATATATTTTTTTTTCACTTCCCATCGGTGAGGACCGAACTCATAACCTTCAAGTTCGTAGCTGTGTACTCTGACCACAGAGCCAACGGGTTTTGGCCGAATATTTCCTGATTATTATTTATTAAATTAACTATTATTTGAATTTAATTAGTTTATAAATGGATAGGAGATTCAAAACAGAAATTTCTTGGAAATTAAAAAAGGTAAATTTGTCTTTTTATATATTTCTGATTATTTGTATGCCTAATAGCCATTTTTGAAATAATTTTAGAAATTTTCAAAAGAAAATATGGAGTGTAAGTTCAAGGGCTAAACAAGAAATAATTAAAATTATAAAATGGATTTGGAAACGTTTTAGTAGATTGGCCTCTGGCTGAGAACACATCAAGGTTGAAATTTCCATTTATAGAACTACTTAACAGTAAAAGGATCTCTTAATCAAATTTATAATATATTTCGAAGGCATTTCGATTTGAATTGTTTCTACAAAATAGCGGTTTTACAGATCCATTGCTCATTTAATATCATATGCCTTGCAGTCATATGATATTAAAAGATATAAGTATAAATCAATTATAAATCTCAAAAGAATTATTTTGTAAGATCATATAGTATTAATAATTTTTTATTTCAGGATTAATTTTTCATTAACTAGTTTTATAAAAAATCAAAATCCTATTCTATTCCAAACATATTTTTTAGAGACTCTGTTCTTTCTTTAAATTATTTTTTCGCTTTCGTGCGTACAGCTTTTCTTTGAAAACCAAGTAACATAAACGTTGGTTGGGGTCCCGGAAGAAAAAAAAATAATAACGTGTGTTGTACAAGTAAGAGGTGAAATAATAATAATAATAATAATATATGTATAACAATTGTTAACTTTAAAAACCATTTTCTAATCAATAACATTTATTTTTATATATTTGCGATTTTATGTCTGAAGTATTGATTTACATTTGATTTTCACTTTTATCAAATGCTAACAGAATAACTGTAGATTGCGTATGAAACGTTTCATTATTTTTTAGGCAATTTAGAATCAAGTGAGGGTAATTATGACCACTTATTACACTTTTCAAATTTGTAAGTTTAGTATTATTTTTCAATTGAAAATAATTTAGTTTAAAATTAAGAAAGAGGTAACGATAACTTTTAAAGAATACACCATTAAAGTATTACTTTTCTAGGCTTGGAGTAACTAGGATCTTTATACTGACTAACTTAAATTTCGTTGTGGGCATTGACACCACTATTGTTGTTTTGATTTGGTATTAAAGTATTTCTAAATACACGTATTTCTAATATTTGTTGTTTGGAAAATGATTTTAGCGGTTAAAAAAAGAATATAAAATGAATAATTTTTATTTTTTAAATCAAATCTAAATAAAAGGACATCTTGAACTAGAGGTGTTACAAATTAATTTAACAAAAGTCAAAATAAATACTCGGGATTGTTCAGAAACAGCAACTGTTTCTGTGAAAATATACATACTGTCCTCTCATACATAAAAACGTACATCGCCCCCCTCCCCCCCCCAAAAAAAAATCATTTGTGGTTTGTCTTTTTATGTCTCAAAAAGTCAAAACACCCGTGATTTGGTTTTTGGAAAAATATGAAGACAAAAAAGATTTGTTACTCTTAAATCTAGATTCGTATATGTTAAAAACACGGGCTCTTTTCTTCAGTGCTTAATTATTTTCCTAATATGCAGATTACAATTTCTGGTACAAATCATAAATAATTTGAGAGGTTTATTAGTTTCCTGTATTGTTCGAAGAATATATGCTTTCTTTAATAATAATAATAATAATAATAATAATAATCTTTAATATATGTGCTGTCACTTTCTCATTATAGTGTGGTCATAATTACATCACTTTTGGAAAAAAAAAAAAAAAAGGAGCAGTATTATATACTGCGCGAGTTAATTAGCTACTATCCATAATAATAAAAAAGATCTAAAACTGTTTTTAAATTAGTTGTAAAAATTGTAAATTTAAAATTGAAATGCAATCTACACCCTTTTAAAATAATTTTAGGCGTGACGTTTTAATTAATTTTCTTTTCAACATAAATATTGTTAAATATAGATTTGAAAATTAAAGATAGACATAGTATAAGTATAAATATTTCAGACCACAAAAAAATTACGCCTTCCATTGAAATTAATATTTTATTGCAACCATAATCTCTCTTTTAATTAAGAAGATTGCCTTTGCATTTGCAATTAAGATATCTCTTGAGTTTAACTGTCGTCAATGGGAAGAGATTGTAATATTTTTAAATAATTTTGTAAATGACGTCGAAAATCTTCCTTCATTCCTTTTTTGTTTTTAATGTAAATTAGTTTAAAAAGTATACATTTGTAAAGTGCAAAATACTGTTGTTTGTTGGAAAATTTGAAAACCGATACTTGGGAATATTTAAAATTATTTTCTGCAAATGAAAATCCTCATCCAATTCTTAGTTGAACTACACAGATTGTTTAAATTAATGTTTTATTTTTCATTTACTTTATACCATTAATATTATATTCCCCGATTTAATATTATTAATATTAATAATAATATTATTATCTGTCTCACATAACGATGACTGAAAAAAAAAATACAGAGTTAATATCTTTTTCGCATAGACAATTTAATAGCAGGTACAATACAAAAAAAAAAAAAAAAAAAAAAGACATAACTGGAAAAAAAAAAAAAAAAAAAATTAAGTTTATAACATATGCTTTAATATATAATCCTTTAAAAATCTTTAGAAATAAAAATCGCACTCGAGGGAAAATTGAAAGTTAAAATGCAGTCGCGGAACGGTAGACACAGAAGCGGAAACATTAACTAATGAAAATTCATATTTTATTTTTTTATTTTTGAGTTGTTGATGTAGGATTTATTTAAAAGCGTCCAGGAAACAAGAAGTAGCTAAATTTCCGTTACTTTCGATATAAAAAAAAGAAAAGAAAAGAATGAATGTGGATCATAACTTTAACTTCATTTGATAGATTGTACAGTCATTTACAAAAGTTTAAGACCAGTAGCCGATTTTCAGTACTTTAACACATTGCATCATTTGCGCAGATTATTGTGTAATTTCATGAGCTGATTGCATCAGACGCATTCTACTGCTATAAATAAAGGTGCCCGGCACGTTTATCGCCAGTTGTTTATTGCATTTTGTCTTAGACAGTGCTGTTGTGTAATCATGGTAATGGGTAAAAAACCATCACTTATTGTTACAATAATAAAATTATACTTTTAAAAAATTAAAGAACACGCTTTTATTGAAATGTGAACTAAAAAGCACAAAATATCTATCTTTATAGTATTAAAATGCAGGGTAAGAAAAAATTGTGTGAGTGATACACCATATTACAGGGTGATTATAAAATAATTTAGAATTAAACAAAAACCATTTTTTAAAAATCTCCCCTGACTGGGCTCGAACGTTAGGTTCGTAGCGCGGAGCTTTACCTCACAGCCACGGCGTTCACGTAGGGAAACTCCTTTTTTTTACAATATAGATTTTTTATTTGCTCCCAGAGCGGTTACAAACATACATACAAACATACATAGAGGTGAAGCTAACAAAAGCGTGTTAAAAAGGTCCGAAATATTGACCCTGCATAAAATTGGATTTTCTGAACCTCAAATATGTTCGAAGGTAAATGTGAGCAAGACAGCTGTGCATCAAGCTATTAGTAAATTTAAAATTTCGGGAAAATTTGTGGACCTTAAGAGAAGCGGTCGCCCTAGAAAAACGAGTGCACGTGATGATCATGTGATAAGAAGGATGATCGTACGAGATTTAAGAGCCTCCTTCAATACAGTTAGACATTCTATGCCTGCAAAAGGCAATAGAGTCAGTTTGAGTACTATTTCAATACGTTTGGCCAAATATTTTGGTTTTTCATCCCATAAACCTGTAAGAAAACCTCGGCTTACTCCAAGTATGAAAAATAAACGACTCTTAAGGGCCACATTTTTTTTCGAAATTTTAAATTTACTAATATCTTGATGCACAGCTCTCTTGCTCATGTTTACACTCGAACTTATTTGAAGTTTAGAAAATCCAATTTTATGCATGGTCAATATTTCTGACCTTTTTATAACAGTAAGTGACGGTTTTTTACCCATTACAATAATCACACAACAGCATTGTCTACGGCAAAATCCAATAAACAACTAGCAACAAACTTGCTAGTCACCTTTATTTATTGCAGTAGAATGCGTTTTATGCAATCAGCACGTGAGATGGCACCATAATCTGCGCAAATAATACAAAGTGTTAAAACACGTAAAATCGGCTACTGGTCCTAAACTTTTCCAAATGACTGTATTTATCTATTTAAAATTAAATATATTGAAGTTACAGTTAAAACTAAGAAATCAAATTTACGATTACGTCGTTAATTAAAAAATTAAAAATGAAGAATATTCTATTAAAAAGATATATTTTATATAAAATCTAATTGAATATATTCTCTTAAAACAGAAATGAAAAATTCGAGCCATTTATCACTCATTTATCATACTGAAAGACAACTTCTTATGCTGAGTGATTTTCCCTCAAACCATCGAGCTACTCTGGGCAGCTCAATGATTTGAGAAATTTGAAACAATTTATTTTTGTGTAAAATTGAACCAGATTTGAGTGAAACTGCTAGATGTTTAAAAAATGCTTTTTCTTTCCGCCGGAACCGAACTCAAGTCATCATTGTTCAACATGAATGCGTTGCTACGATGCTAATATATCCTTCTTAAAGTTGTTAGATAGTCATTTTTAATTATTCTCAAACGAAAATAATATTACTTATTAATTTTTATTCCTTTTTTTACACAAAATAAAATCGCGTGAATTTAATGACTATTCTTAGAATATCAGTATTGATTCAAAACTAGGAAAAAATCTTGAAAACATCTGTGACAAGCAGGTTTTAGCAGCTTGCAATTGAATTCTATATAAGTCAGCATGTCTAAAAAAATAATTAAAATTACCCACGTACCGCTGCAGAATTTCCAGATAAGTATAGTTTTAAAAATCAGTATTTAACTTGTTTGTCTAGGGGAATTATTCTCGTTGTTCATTTCAAATATAAATGAAACATTACAACTAAAAATTTATCACATTTACATATGTTTAAATAAATTACTTTTAATGAATGTGATAGAAATAAAAGATAACATTAGACTTGAATAAATGTATACTTTAAATAGATGTATTCCTCTTTTTCATTATATATATATGTATAACTGAAAATAGAAGATGCTTTATTTCTATTAAAAGAAAAAAGAACATTTTCATTCCGATCGAATTTTCTGAAAAAATTCAAATGTGTCCACTACTGGTACTTTTTAAGATCCCTGGGAAATTTCGAGTATAAAAATGATTCAATGATTTTTTTATAATAAACTCATATACAGAAAAAGTTAATTGAGATATAAAACGCTATGTTATAGTCAAAATTGGATTTATATGAAGGTGGATAAAATTTTTAGTAACAATAAAAAGTTTTAATTCGAAATTTTAGGATGTAAATACTTTTTTAAGACTTTTTTCCCCTATTAAATATGTGACGAATGAGTTTTATTATTTGAAAGTTAAAGGAAACTTATCCTGAATGTGATCTAGTGTCACATGAAATATTTTCATAAGAATTAACTATTCTTGTTTCATCAAAAGTTATTATTTAGCTGTAACTGGTATTTTATTTTTACAGTCTCTTAATAAGTAGTATTTGTTTTGTAGTTTAAGGGAAAAGCTAGGAAATTTTACTTAATATAAAGAAATAAATTATTACCAAAATATGAAGTTGATTACTTACAGACAAAAGAAATCGGTAAAACAATATTTTATTATATATTTTGCATTCACAAATGCAAGTACTTGAATCGGAAATCTGGCGAATAAAAGCTAATTCAGTAATCGAATCAAGCATCTAATGTAGCAGCTAAAAAAAAAAAAGAAATTCCTATTTAAATTCATGTGAGAAGTAAAAGAATACTGATATATTATCATTAATTTATTGTTTCCTTCAATGCTATTAGAGTCTCAATAGCTTTGCGTACATTCCAAGAATATAAAATAACATAATAAAATGAGATCCCTTATTTTTTAACTACCAAAATTTTATTTAAATATTTACCATTCAGGAACTGTTGAATATCTTTTTATCCTTCCTTTAATTAAATACTCTTTTCCTGCTTTAAATACAAAGTTCTAACTCTTTTTTTTTTAAATTCTGTCAGTATTGAAAAAAAAATCTATTATTTTATTTAAATTACAGATTAAATATGCATGGTGATTCTGATTATTTTTGAAAGAAGTACTACATTAAGTTCTTTATCACAGAATTGGCGATTAAGTTTTCATTCTATACGATATCAGAAATATTTAAATAAACTTGCTTTAAACTGACTGTTTTAGTTTATTATAACTTGCTTAAAAGCAACTGTAAATGTTTATAAATTTAATATGAAAGCTGGATGACTATTTCATAATTTTATTCTGAATGAATGAGTCATCATGATTGATACAAAACTTTTTAGTCTACAGCCACTGTATGATTTAGAAATTGGAATTAGAATTTCTAGATTCACATTTAAGATTGCTTAGGAAATAAGAAATATTCATAAAAGACGGTGACTGTCCGCCAATTGTTATATGTATTAGAATAGTCTGACATAAATGGATAGAGGGAATATAATTAATTTGATAGTTACCAACGGGCTTGAGACCATTTTACAAAATTTTAAAAATACAGTCATTTGACGTGAAATCTACCAAAGAGGAAAAAAAAAAGTTGTTTTGACATAAGTGGAAGATGTCGATAAAAGACTACAAGAGATAAGTAATAGAGGCAAACTGCAGCGGGCTGAGAGTTATTCGATATCTTAAACTCACCTGTCAGCACAGTTCATAAAATTTTACATAATACTCTGCAATCATATCTGCTTAAAACTATACAAGTTCAGGTGTAGATTTATGATGGCTTACGATTTTACAAATTATTTCTCTATAAGCAATTCCTTGAAAGAATGTGTATAATGCATGGCGTAGATATGGGGACAGACTTAGCCAATTTTATTTCACATGTTCCTGCCATTACTCAAAATTACAAAATATAAGCATTAGCTAAACCACTCACATAGCAAAATATGTCTCTTAGTTTCGTAAAAGGGAGTGTGTAGCGGGTTTACACTGCATATATATATATACATACATACATATACACTGCTCAACATTGAAAATGCAACACCAAGAAGGAGTGGACAGAAATTTATGCAAATTTTAAAGTAGACGCACGTCACTGAGTTATGCGAAAGATGTGAAATGCGCAGCTCTCCGATGCACATGAAGTAAGACATAAATGAAGGAACTTGCAGAATGGGCAATATTCGTGTCGTTATTTCTGCCAGACGAATTATCGAAGAAATTTTGTTTTTGTCTCGGAGGATACGTGTAATAGGAGAGAATGCCAGACCTCCGTCAATGAAGGCACTTCCAGAAGATAGACGACTTTACGAAGGATATGGTGATCGGACTGAGAAGGGGGAGTTGGTCCTTATGTCAAATCGCAGCTGATGCCCACATGGATGCGAGCACGGTGCATCCGCTGTGGCGTACATATGGTACAAGGAAATATGGCAAGATTGAGGGGTGCAGGTGCAGCCAGAGTGACGTCAGCACGCGTGGATCGACGCATCCGCCGACAAGCTGTGGCGGACCCGCAAGTCACTTGTACCTCGATTCTGCAGCATATGCAATATACCCTGGATGTTCCCGTGTCGACCAGAACCATTTCCCGTCGATTGGTTGCACGTGGACTGCACTCACGGCGTCCGCTAAGAAGACTGCAATTGACCCCACAGCAACGTTTGGAATGGTACCGGACTAGAGCGACGTGGATGATAGAATGGTGAAACGTCGTGTTCTCAGATGAGTCACGCTTCTGTTTATCCAGTGACAGTCGCCGCATACGTGTGTGGCGTCGACGTGGAAACAGATCTAATCCGGCAGTAACTGTGGAACACCCCACCGCGCGACAACGTGGCATAATGATTTGGGGCGATATTGCGTATAATTCCATGTCTTCTCTAGTTCGTATTCAGGGCACTATGACGGCCCAACGATACTTGGATAATGTACTGCGGCCGGTGGCAATCCCCTACCTTCAGGGGCTGCCTAATGCAATTTTTCATCAGGATAATGCCCGAACACACAGTGCTCGCATCTGCCAACATGCTCTGCAAGGTATACAGATGATTCCCTGGCCACCGTACTCTCCTGACCTGTCACCAATCGAACATGTGTGTGATGTGATTGGACGCCGTTTGCAGACTCTGCCCCTGCCTCGTTCAGAAGACGAATTGTGGCAAATGGTTGAAAGGGAATGGAGAGCCATCCCTCAGACACCATCCGCACTCTTATTGACTCTATGCCTAGACGTGTTTCTTCGTGCATCGCTGTCCGCGGTGGTCCTACATCCTACTGAGCCGACGCCGTTCTCGCTCTGTATTCTGACTATCATTTTGAAATAAATATCACTTATTGTTCCCTGCTGTCTCTGTCTTTTTTCCAAATTTCATCACTTTCTGACCACTCCTTCCTGGTGTTGAATTTTCAATGTCGAGCAGTGTATACACACATATATATATATATATATATATATATTGCCATTCTCTTTAAGAAGGTAGGCCTCGCATGTCCTGATGCTTTTGCCATTGATACAGTAAGAATCAATTTTCATCATAGTTCATAAAATTTTACGTAGGACTCTGCAGTCCTATTTATTCAAAATTGCATAAATTCAGATGTAGCTTCCTGATGGCTTTCGAATTTTACAAACTATTTCCCTATCAGCAATTCCTTGGAAGAAAGTGCACAAACCATAGCAAAGGGCAGATTTTCCAAAAGACTTATCTCATTTCCTTTCGCAAATTCCCGCCATCCCAGCAAACACATAAGTGTCAGAAACAAACATTACGTTGTGGTATCAGATGTATCTGATTTGTCAGACATGTCAATTTTCGTGCAACATTTAGATATCGTTTTCATGAAAAACAAAGTTATATCACATACGTGGTGTCTAATCGGTACCAAAAATGTAATATTTGTACAGATGTATTGTGACGAACGATACGTCGTCATATCTTAACTATAAGTTGACTTAAGGTTGAATGCTGCAAACTGAAATACTTAATTTATGAAGAAATGACAGAGTCCAAATATATAAAATAAATGAGCTTTAATTGAGCTTAAATAAGAATGAGGGCGCTGGACTATAATGGCATTTAGTAACTTACGACTTAAAATGGGCAGCCCTCTTAAATACTTTGACATCAATAAATAACCACCGTTACTTTACTTTACTTAATTACTCGCAAATGATCTCAACTACTTTTATTTAACTTCCTTAACCCCTAAGGCCAAGTAATCTTTCGATAACGGGAGGATTCCCTGACATCGCTATCTACTCGAATTACACTTTCCGGCTATAGCCGCTAACAACTAACTCCTTCAACTCTCATTCCAACTAACTCACTATCATCCTCTCCAACTAACTCTCAAAAGCAATCTTCCTTCTACTTTTACACTATTCACTTTCCAAAATACTTTATAAAATTAACATATTAAAATTTACAACTTTAGTTTAGGATAGGAACTAACTCCATTACTTAATCGAATCCTAAAACCTTCGCATTCATGTTTTACTCGCAAAGTGCGAATTTTAACCGTAGCACTTTGCTTAGACCTCACAGTATCAAATATATGTTATCGTACAGGTATCAGAAACCTGATAGTTTTACGAGGCGCCAGTAATGTATAGAATGAAAGATATTAATTACAAATAAAAATACAAATAAAAATTCAAATACAATATAATAATAATAATAATAAAAATACAAATAAATACAAATAAAAATTATTGGTGACTATTGAATTAAAAAAAAGTTCAGATCTGGCAACCCTGGTCGCAACGGCTAAATTATTTTCAAGTCACTTTTATTTATAGAATTTCTGAGTAAACAATAGTTAAAGTAATGTATATTTAGCAATACATTTGGTTTGGCCTTGAAAGTCTGAATTGCATCATTGGAATTCTAATGTAAATTTGGGGCAATTTATGAATTATGAATATTACTATGTCACTTATTGATAAAATCACAACTGTTTTCTTTTTCATTTCATTGAGAAATTTCAGTTGCTTCACGCATATCAGATCAGATTATTAGTCATTTTAAAGAGTGGTTAATTTGATAATACTTTAACTATGCTTTATTTCAAATTAAAATCTTCTAACAATCATACACTGTTAAAATTTTCTGTAAATTTAATGTAAATATTTACCCAGAGTCTCTGTAAATTTACAGTAATTCTTAGTTAAAAGTGAACAATCGAGATTCTCAATCTTTATTCTGTATTTTTACCTAATTTTATTATTTAATTTTTTATTAAAAATTATAAATGACTGTTTCTACTTTAGAAAAAGCATTCTAAGTCCGAAATATATTCTCACCAATAATTAATTAAATTAATATTAGTTATTAAAGTGAATATATAAAAAAAAAATTTTAACATCTCCGTTTATTTTTCTCTGTAATTTTACGTAAGACTTAAGATAATACATTACACAGAGTTTTCTGTTGAAATTTTTAACAGTGTATTGTGTTTTATTTCTTCAGTTTAATTTTAAATGATAAATATTTTTGTTCACATAATATAATATAGTAAAATTTGTTTCATCTATAAAGCGCGTAAAATATTAAAAAACACAAATTCGTCCGTTCCTTCCTATAAATGAAAAAAAAAAGTATCTGAATTATTTTATGTATATCTGCAAAAGAGCTGAATATTTGCTAATTAGAAAATGAAATTTAGATTACTTAAAATACACTTCCAGCGTTTACTAATGATAGTCTGTTATAGACTATATCCAAATTTTATGGTGTGACTTCCAGGATAAACTATAATTTTCTCAATCATTAATTTCTATATGTCACATTTTGCGGAAGATGCCAATGCCGTAAACATTTCATTTTAATCGAAATAATTTAATGAACTCAAATGTTACCTTAAAATAATATGCATCTTCCGCAAAATTGTACGTACAAAATTGTACGTACAAAATTGACTGTATTACGTTTATATCCTAAATTTCTTGTATATGTTTGTACTATAATAAACAAAATCATTCTCAACATACATTGTACGCAATGAATTAAACAACATAAACTACGTCTCATCATTCCAAGAATATTTACGGATGTTTATACTGCTTCTAGATGGACACAGAGCCTGATTAAGGGGGAAGCATACATTATCTCCGCTCTCACCGGAATATTTTTACAATTATTTTTTACTTCATGTCATAGAAATTCCACGCTTTGACGAGGAAATATTTTTTATAAAAAATGAACGGTGTGAATCAATCCAATTTACTCACCGTTATTAGACACCAGAATTCTTTTAAAATAATTTTTAATGAGAATTTTGTGTTTATTATAGCAGGAAAGTATTTGTTATAAAATAACGGTGTAAGTATAAATAATGTGTGCTTCCCCCTTAATCAGGCTCTGGATGGACAGACAAATAAAAAAATGTTCGAAACATGACGGAAAAATGGACCGAATAACTCGTGCTAAATCCTAGAGAAGAAAAAAAAAAAAACATTAACACCATAAATTGAAGTTTATAGTTTTTTTTTTTTTTTTCTCAGAGTTATAAAAACATTTTATTAAAACTGAAATATATTTAAAAAGTACAAACTGTATTTCTTAAACATACCTAAATTTTAACAACTTAGCTTTAACTTTTTATTTATTTATTATTTTATTTTTATTTATTTATTTTTCACAAACTTTAATCATTTAGATATTTTGCAAAAAATAAGAAAATTTTCATGTTTTCTAAGGTCCAAACTATAATGCATTGAGACAAAACCTTCAGCAGTATTTTTCTAATTAGAGAAAATTTTGTTTCAAGTAAGTACGTGAAATGCTAAATTTTAACACAATACATCCAATGTCCGTGAAAGGCAAGATTTGAATCATTCATTTCTAAGTTTTCTAAAGATCTTTCGTCATTCGAATGGATGTCTTTATTAATTTACTATCTTTCCTATAAAGCATCAAATATAGAACTTACGAAAATTATATTTGCGATATTTTTGCGAATCAGATATTTCGAAGACAAAATTGTTTTGCTTTTAAATATATTTCATTCTACTTTTAGATTCTGTATTATAAAATGGACTTCTCGATATTAAAACCAATTTTATCTTCGTATTCCACTTGTTTATTTAACTTTTATAATATAATAAATAAATATGTATTTATAAATGGAATTGGTCCAAAAATCGCTTATTTAATTTATATTATATTTTTAAAAGATAGAAACAGAAAAATATTATTAAAAATAATGTTTTTCAATATGTATAAATGTTTTAAGATTTATTATCGTCCCATATTTATTTGCAATGGTTTATAATGAAGACTATTAGCACGATGATTTTTTTTTTTTTTTTTTTTTTACTTTATTCTAGATTACAAATTTGTTTAATGAAAAATGTTTGAATTTATCCGCGCTTTATCCAAATAAATTTTAATTAAAGCTGATATATCAAAACATATTTGATTAAAATTGAGCTGAAAGAAAAATTATCATCAGAAAATAATATTGAGTTTTTGTTTAATAAAATAAAGTAAACTCGGGTATACATATATATTTATATTATTGAAAAAAATATTTCCAATAAAAACCCATAGCATAATATCAATGATTAAATATAAGATGTCTCTTCTAAAAAAGTACCTATGTCAAAAGATATTCGTAATAAAATTGAAATTTTAAAATAAAAAATATTCAATAAACAGTCAGTATTTTATTTATTTATTTTTTAATCACAGATTAAAGTAATTTTGTTTATCAAATCATATATCATGAACTTATACAGAAATAATTTATTGATTATCTGTAAGGAATTCATATGAATTTAATTAGGTAGGCTACAAAATTCTTTATTTTATTTTATTCTTTCTTTCTTTATTTATTTGCTGAAGAACTTACAGTTGTTCTAAGTATCCGCCAGATCTCTGATTCGATGTACCACCTAGATCTGAATGCACCAGCTTATTTTAAGTTGGTTATTATTATTTTAGTTTAATTATTGCGTACTAATAATCATGCTAAAGTGTTTATTCATTCTCTCAGAAAAAATATACACCTTTCATTAGAAGCATTTGAAAGTATATATTTATAAAGTATACTACTGTGCTACAGAGTGTTGTCTTATACATTTTTAGGGTGATTTCTTTAGAAGTCGACGTATTGCAATTTCTTCGTTCATCTATCTATCTACCTATCTCTATATACATACATACATATCTATCTATATTTAATGGAAATTTTGTCATCACGATAACTTCTGAAATAATACTCCAAATCAAAACAAATTTGTAAAGCGAATTTGTGTTACAAGTATCTGAGATGAGTTCATTAACCAAGTTGCTCCGCCATTTTGTTTTCAAGTGGCAACTGCTCGAAAATTTCAAATCCACATTGGAAAAAGCGTATTTAAGACCGGATTTGCTGGAATATTGATGTATACATAGACCATGTAAGGGTCGCAATCAAGTTTATTAATGAACTTTATCTGCCGTTTTTAACAAAGTGGCGAATATTTTAAACTAATCAGGGCGCCATTTGAAAATGTACCATCATGATAACTTTTGAAATACTAAATTGAATCAAACCAAAGTTGGATAGTGAACTTACAGTTCAAATACCTTGGATGAGTCCGCTAGGAAACTTCCTTCGCCATTTTATTTACAAGTGATGGCCACTTGAACATTTGTCATTATGATAAATTTTGCAATACTAAATCAATTCGAATCAAATTTGCGCAGTGGACTTATCATTCAAATATGTTAGATAAGTTTGCTGGACATCTCCTTTCGTCCTTTTATTTCCAAGTGGTGGTCACTTGAATTCACGGTCCCACTTTAAAATTTCTAATGAAATAACTTCTGAAATACTGAATTAGTTCAAATCAAAGTTGGACAGGGAATTTGTTATACAAATATCCTAGATGATTTCACTGGACAAATTGTTCCGCCGTTTTGTTTCCAAGTTGCGACCACTTAAAATTAGGCTGTTACTTGAAAGTTTCTTACATGAAAACTCTTGAAATCCTGAATTAATTCGAACCAAAGTTGGACAGTGAACTTATCATACAAACACCTTGGATGATTTCCCTCGGCAAGTTGCTCCGCCATTTTCTTTAAAAGTTGCGGCCACTTAAAATCAGACTACAACTTGAAAATTTGTCATAGCGATAACTTTTGAAATACTAAACTAATTTGGACCAAAGTCGGACAGTGACCTTATGCTTCAAATATCTTGGATGAGTCTGCTGGGGCAGCTTGCTCCGCAAATTTGTTTCTAAGTTGCGGCCACTAGAGAATTTATTATCGCGATAACTTTTGAAAAACTTAATCAATTCAAACCATAGTTGGACAATGGACTTATCATTCAAATATCTTAAACGATTTCGGTGGGCAAGTTGTTCTGCAATTTTGTTTTAAAGTTGCGGCCACTTGAACACTACCACTTGCGAACTTGTTGTCACGATAACTTTTGAAATGCTTAATTTATTCGATCCAAATTTGGACACAGTGGCGGATCTAGAGCTTAAATTTTGGGAGGCGCTAAGATCTTTCAAGATGGCCCCTCAATGTTATGAAGATGTTAGATGATATTCTAAGATGCTGTGAAAAATTTACAAATCGTCATATTAGACAGCTTTATGAAATTGTTGCAATAATTTATTTATTATTATTATATGGAGAAAAAAGAAATTATCAAAAACGTTTAGAATAATACATGCGCGCGTGTGTGTATGTAATACACCAACGAGAATTGTAATTAAACACATGAAATGTAATTAAGGTATCTATGGTAGGAGGGGGTGATAATTATTAAAATGTATATATATATATATATATCCCCATTTAGTATATATATGTATTCAACAATGATTACTTACAAAAATTTTCACATAGTTATATTTTATATTTTTAAACATTGGAAAGACAATTCGAGATGATATAAATTAAAAATTCTATATAATCTTCTTCAATGCGATGGGGGATAACGATATATGATGTATGATACTGGTGTATGTTTTGTTTGATTACTGTGTGTGTATATATATTATTAAATTATTGGAATTAAAGATTGTATTTTTACAATAGCTGTAAAATTGCAAGTTTATATTATATGTAACCAAATTACTTCAACATATTTTATGAACTTGTAATACTAGCGACTATATGACCTAATTATGTAACTTTCTTTTGCAATCTCTCTTTCAGCCTACTTATTTTAAATCTTCAAAAATTTATCTTAAGATTTTGTTTCTTTCTTTTTAAGACATATTCAAACATTTAAAGTCAAAGTTAGTCTGAACAAAGACTGACTTTAATAAATGTACATTTTATCAAGAAAGTACCATACGTGTATTAAATTTGTTGCCAAATATTCTATAATAATTAAGTGATTGATTCAGGGATTAACCGGAAAAAGGTACTCGCAAGTTTTTACTTGCAGCAGGTGGTAATTTTAAAGACAAAATGCTAACTCTGCTAACGCACGGTAACAACAACAGAGAGAAAAAATAGTGAAACCTTCTTGAGAAAGCCATCCAAGATGCTGTAAAAAATAGCCCTTTGGAGAGGTCATCTTTTACTAGAAGTCACGGTAACAACAACAGAGGGAAAAAATAGTGAAACCTTCTTAAGAAAGCCATCCAAGATGCTGTAACAAATAGCCCTTTGGAGAGGTCATCTTTTACTAGAAGTCACGGTAACAACAACAGAGGGAAAAAATAGTGAAACCTTTTTAAGAAAGCCATCCAAGATGCTGTAAAAAATAGCCCTTTGGAGAAATCATCTTTTACTAGAAGTCGTTCAGAATAAAAATAATCGAGGCGAAAATATATTATGAATAAAATGGATTCAATTATTTAAATTTACACTAATTGTTTATACTGCTTTGTAGTAGTCATTAACACTACTTTGAATATGTTGCTTTTTCAACCCCTTCTTCTTCTTTTTTTTTCTAAGAACCTTTTATTCCTAGATCAAACTGAACATAACATATTTTCAAAAATTTAACAACTTAACATAATTTTTGAATGAACAAGAGGTCTTTATTAAGCCCATTGAAAACTTTTGGTAAAAATAATAAATTACAAGCTAATAGATTCAACTTTTAATTTTTAATCTAAATTAGTTTAATATTTTAATTTTTCTATTTAAAGGTAACACTACTGTCTTCTTATTTTTAAATTATTATTTGAATATTAGTAGGACACAAAA
This sequence comes from Salticus scenicus, assembly GCA_963930645.1. Lineage (NCBI taxonomy): Eukaryota > Metazoa > Arthropoda > Arachnida > Araneae > Salticidae > Salticus > Salticus scenicus. The sequence continues at coordinate 80,207,568 of OZ005657.1, read as the reverse complement.
TTTACTTTTCCAAGCCTCAATTTCACCTATAGAATGCACAATAAAAACTATGAAATGTTATTAAATTTTTCTCTACCGACATATTCACAGGAAATATTTACTATAACTACACAAATAGAACAATATGATTAAGGCCATAGCCAATGAAAGGCGGGAGGTTTATGGGTTTAAAACCCTCTCTGAAATTTTGCTGTGTTATTGAAATTTTTTGAATTAAACTTCAATATTAACACTCAACGTTATGTACTAAATTTTGAACACCCTCCGAATTATTTTCGGGTTACAGCCTTCAATAACATAGTTCTTTGAAAGGAGTACACATGAAATGTGGTGTCAGTTTACATCAAGAGTTAAACAATATTAACTGCTCTCACAAAATGCGTATTATTATTATTATTTTTTAATGCATTTGTACATGCGCATTGAATTGATGCATGTCAGTATTAAATTACTGTTAGGAAATTTTGGAAGCGATAAAAATTGGCGCTTATAGGAGGTGGCCCTTAAACAGAGGAGGACTTTAAACAGAGGTTTTTGATTATTGATGTTTATATAACTATGACAGATAATTATACAAAATGACTTTACAAAAAATTGCATCCAATATTCCAAATGTGAATTTAAATTGTTTTCCTTTAATTTTAAAATTTTTGAATGAATATTTTTTTCTTCGGCAGGAAGTGTGGCTTTAACTCCTAGCCCCCCCCCCCCCCCTGAATCCGTCACTGCAAGTTGGACAGCGAACTTACAAATACCTTGGATTAGTTCACTGACCAACTTGCTTTGCCAGTTTGATCCAAGTGGCGGCCACTTAATTTGTCACCCTAATAACTTTTCAAATACTCAATTAATTTGAACTAAATCTATACTTATCTCACAAATGTATATATCTCTGTTTTCCAACTTGATCCGCCATCTTGTTTCCATGTGCCGGTCACTTCAAAATTTCAAATTCACATAAAAAAGGCATTTATGAACCGATTTGCTTAAAATTCCATATGTACATTGCTCATATAAATATTTTCACCAAATCTATTAATAATTTGTAGTCGCCATTTTGTTTCAAAAAGGCGGATAGTTGATAAGGAAAAAGAAATCAACCTACCCTACTAAATGAGTCGGAAGGTCTTGTTTTCACGTGAATGCGCTTTATCATTCAAACTTTCCTAAAGTGGTATTCAAAATCTGCTTACGATTTCCCCTTCTTTCGCATTCTAAAATATAACAGCTGAAAGATAATTAATAAATAATATAAAAATAATTAATAAATAATAATCTCTTAATTAAAATATCTTTAATAGAAACCCAATATTTTTTATTTTGCAATTACATCTTCAGCAAGGAAAAAACAAATAAATTTGTAAAAAGATCAAAATTTTAAAAAGACTATGACAATTTCGTTAAGTGCATTTATCTCGTAAAACTGTACTCTCTTTCCTGTCAATACATTTACTCTTTTAAAGCAACAAAATTATCATGAAAGCAGCTCATGAACGTTAAATGGAAAATGGATTTGAGTGGATATTTTACTTTTCCATTTTCCTGATAAAAATGATGCTGAATTCATGCAAGATTTCTCTAGCTTAATAATGTGTTAAAATAGTGCATTTGTTTTAAGCCAGAAAAACATTTATTGGAGAAACGAAACAATTCAACAAAATCTTAAGTAACTGAAAACCGAAAATGGGAAAATTGTGACATGGAAAAATAAATGCAACATTTAATAAACTGTTAGTTTCAGAGTTGCAAATACATTTGCAACAATATTTCTTTTTTCTTTTTCTTTTTCTTTTTTTTTTTTTTTTCAATATTAATGAATAAACCAACATCATTTTGAAGTAAATTTATTTAAAAAATTTTATGTGAACTTTATTTAATTTTCGTAATTGATAAATATAGTGCTTGATTTTATTTATTTCTCTCAGTATTTCTGGTTTTAATAAGTCTAAAGTACCAAAAAAAAAAAAAAAAAAAAAAAAAAAAATCTGGAGTGACTCCACTCGACTTTCCGAACATTGAGTAACTAACAGTTTTGTAGATAAAATAAAGAAAGAGGAGTTCCTAAACAAACAAAAGAGAGAAAACCATAACAGTGTGTTTGAGTATTTTTCTCCATATATCACACGAGGCTTTATTTAACGCTACTGAACTTTGAGCCCTTAGATCATAATGATAAAGAATTTTTCGTTGTGTCCCTGTAAAAATCTATAAATTCTGACAAACTTAAACAAATTTTCACATTTTACCCACAATTTTGTCAAAGTCCCACTTTTTTTTTTTTTTTTTTTTTTTTTTTTTTTTTTTAAATTATTGTTACTGAGTGAATTTGTATAGGAAAATATAGAAGAAAGTCTCGTGGTGGCCACAATTCACCAAAATGCTTATAGTTAGTGCAACAGTGATTTATAATATTCATACAAATTTTCAGCTCAATTGAATAAAGCGTTTAGATGCTATTGCACTTTTAAAAATTTGGTCTCATAGGCCATAATGATAAAGAATTTTTCTTTGTGTCACTGTAAAAAAACTGTAAGTGACACCAAAATCTATACAGTTAGTTCAAATGTGACCTATAACATGTGTACAAATTCTTTGCTCAGATTAATAAGGCGTTTAGACGCTATCTCACTTTTAAAAATTTGGCAAAGAATTTTTCTTTGTGTCCCTGTAAAAAAACTATAAGTGCTAGATTCTCCAAAATGTATAGAGATTGAGTATCTGTGACCTATAATATGTGTATAAAGTTTTTGCTCAATTGAATAAGGCGTTTAGATGCTATCGCACTTTTAAGATTTTGGTCCCTTGGTCATAATGATAAAGAATTTTTCTTTGTGTCCCTGTAAAAAAACTATAAGTGCTAGATTCACCAAAATCTATAGGGTTCGTACTATGGTGACTTACAATATACGTACCAACTTTCAGCTTATTCGAACAAAGCGTTTAGACGCTAGCGTGTTCACTCACAGACATACACACATACATACACACACACATACACACATAAATACACACACACATACATACATCATCGAGAAAATAGTGAAAACGGACTTGTTGGACCTCGAAACGTATAGAAACATCAAAATCTCGAATTCGGATTTTTGACATGATTACAATACTTTCCTCACTATAGTGTTCGGAAAGTAAAAAAGGAAAAATTGCAAATTTCAAAATATTTTAGATATATATTCTAAAATGGAGCAATTTTAAATACAGGTTTTAGAAAACAAATCAATAGTCTTTTTAAGATTAATGCAATAGTCTTTTTAAGCAATAGTATTTTTAAGAAGTGTGTGAATTTTAAATGTGATATAAATATTATTTAAAAAATTATTTTAATTATTCTTTATGCAATATATTACATATATTTCTTTCATTTTTTCTTTCTTTTCTATTCTTTTCTTTCTAAAAAAAAAAAAAAAAAAAAAAATACTGTATATCCAGTTTTACAATATTTTAAGTGAAATGAGATTAAAAGTAAAGCTATGAGAGATTTCGTGTTTGGACAGAGTATGTACATTCAGGAGGAAGGAGCAAAATGCTCACAGCGACTCTCGGTAGTTATACGAAACAATAGTGGAGTGTCTATTTGAATGGGCATGTTGATTGTTTTGAACATCTAGGGCAAAATATGGTTACTTTGTCTTGTTTTCAAAAATAAATGCTTAAATTAGAAGGTTTTTATTGAAGTTTGGTTTGTCATTGCGTCTTCGTGCCACGCTAAAAAACAAGGCGCCTCCACTTCAAAGTAAATATAAGGAAGATTTATCGTCGCCCTTTGGTTCAGTTGGTTAAAGCATCATATTCATATTACGAGGATCGTTGCGCCGGTTCGATCCTTAAAGACCTATAGTTGCGTGTAAAATTTAAGGAAATGAATAAGCAATTTCCTGTAATCTCTCGAGCATTTCTCCATAAAATCATGACAAATCCTCAGAATTACACAAAAGTTTTCTAAAAATGGGTGCCCAAAAACGTTACTGATGAGCACAACACCAATTGTACGCGTTCAGCGATGTCATTTTTGATTGATTACGAGCAATAGGGCGATGTAGACCTTAAACAAATTGTTACTGGGGATGAAACTTGGATAGCCTTTTTCTGATCTGTTACAGAATAGAAGTCCATAGAGTAGCATTATCCACAAGTCTGCTCAAAATTAAGCAGTGGTTTTCCACAAAACAGGTTGTGGACTCAATGCTTTGTAACCAAAAAGTTTTTTGTTGAATTATTTCATGTCCCAAGGGAAGACCATCAATGCGGACGCATACTGTGAAACACGTCAGAAGCTCCAAAACAAGAGGCTTGAAATGTTTATACGTGACATTGTGTTTATGCATTACATTGCGCTTCCTCACAAAACCCAAAAGATCACTGGCATTTTTCGAAAATTACAGTGGGTGTTTATATTGACAACACTGTGTATATCCCTGACTTGCCTTCAAGTAACTAGCATTTTTTGGTAAATTCATGTATTTCGTGTCAAGAGAATGCTTCCAAATTGATGATGACTTAAAAGCGGGTGCAAAGCATTGGCTGGAGACTTTGCCGGTAAAGTTTTAAGAGGAAGGAGAACTGGTTACTAGATGTGACAAATGTCTCGACAACGGCGGAGACTACATTGAAAAATGAATAAATGTATTATTTTAATTTAAATGAAATCATTATTAAGTTCCTTCATTTTTTTAATTAGTATATGTAAACATGTACTACTTTATGGACTAACCTCGTACATATCTTTATAAAAATGAAAGTCCTTGTATGAACATGTGTAGGTATGTATGTCTTACATCTTTTCCTAAACAAGTGAACCGGTATTACCCAACTTGACACAGTTAATTCTTACTACCAAAGCAGTAGTATTATGGAAGTTTGACATAATTTTCACATTCGAAAATAGGAGGGGGTGAGAAAAAAATCCCTCTAAAATCACATTTTTCTGTGATTTCGCTAATAATAATGTAGCTAGAAACTTCAAACGGGATATGTATGCTATTTCTAACGCATACAGTCTCCCGAATGAGAGGCTTTTAAAAATTCGAAATTCGAAAATGATGAAATGATAAAATAATAATAATAATGATAATAATAATCATCTAAAATTACGCTTCTACCAAAATTTCATACATGCGATTTAAAATTTTTTTTTATGAATAGGCTATAGTGATGTAGTGTTTTAAAATATTTAAAATAAAAAAAAAGTTTTTATAACATGTTAAAATGATGTAACTTAAAGAATATCTCCCAAATGAAGTATTATCGTTTTTGAAAAAGACGTCATACTTAATTTACTCGATAGGTAACTTGTATTTTCATACAGAAATCTTCAACACTTTAATTTAGTTGTATGCTTTTATTTCCTAGCGACAGAATAAGTCGTAGGAATTAGTAATCTTAAATCAAAAGTAAAATGTAATATCAGAAGGCTTTCGAATATTACTGATGTACTCTGTATACGAAGAGCAATCTCTTGCATTAGAACGATATATATATATATGTATATATATTTTCCCCCGTTTTAAGAGTGTTGCCATTTCTGGATTATATTTTACAAAAGAATTACTTTAAAAATAAACCATTAATAGCGACGATAACTGATTCTGTTTTAGAGGCTCATTAACCCTTTGCCGGTCCAATTTAATTTCACTTCTTTGGTCAGTGTTGCTAAATTTAGGGACTTTTTAATTCAATATCCCCCCCACCTTAAATTTTAATCCTAACTGTTACCTAATTACTTCGAAGGTTATTCGTCCATTATGTATATCATATATCACTCTTCAAATTATTGTTTGTAGTTGAATAAAACAGTTCCTAGATTTCGCAACACACTTTAGAGCATTTTAGAGCTTTAGGGCCGACAAAGGGTTAATAAATATAAGGATATAAAAAATGGTATTTATAAAGTGATCATCACAACGGGCAGAGATAGCTAGTGTATATATATATGTATATTGATAATCAGAGCATACAGTTCTAATATAATATATATATATATATATATATATATGGTTATTTGTATTTCTTTCAAATCCTTCTTAATGCAATAGCTATAAAATGTTATATTAAGCATTTAACAATCCTCTTCTAAAATGTTTCTTTCAATCGATTAATATATTTCCCCCCCCCTAGTACCCCTAAAGGTGGTAAGATACAATAATAATAATAATAATAATAATAATAATAACTTTTCAATCCCCAGACCTAATGCCTCTATTTTATCAATAAATTACAATAAAATTTAATCAATTTTGCCAATTTATATAAATAAATAATCGTATTCTACATCTCAAAAGAAAGAAATAAAGAAAGTTTTATGCCTTTATCAGTACCCCTATAGGGCATAAATAATCAGGACATTAAAAAAATAAATAAAAGTAAAATGCAGAGTTATAACGGCAACTTTTGCACAGAATTATTAATTAAAAAAAAAAAAAATTCAAACCTCTCGACTATACATATACATGATAAAAATTACAATCCTAAATATAATGAGATGCTTTGAATATAAAATTTAAGGAATATATTAAAGTACTTATATTCAAAATATTATTTACGGCTGCGTAATTAAAATACCTATGCAAATTTAAGATGTGAATTTTTAGAAAATGTGCAGTTCTAAAAGTAAATAAGACTTTATAAAAATTTTCATTTCGAGGTATAAATAATGTATACGTGATCTTCAATCAAATCGTAAATAGTTTTAAAAACTGAATACAAGAAAAATAAATAAATAAATATTTTTTAAACTGATTTAAATAATAATAGCACTTACATAATTAAATAAATATTGAAATAATGATCATAAATCGTGCATAATATTTGATCTCGAGAACTATTAAACAAAAATAAAAACATCAAATAAATGTAATTGTGAAAGACTTACTTTCATTTTTGAATATACGGAAAATAGGTTTACCATATAAATATCTATTTCAGCTTTAATTCACGAAAATCAAACTACTTTAAATTTTATTAATACACCATAAATGTCTTTCATAAATCAAGTACAATTTTATTTTATAAAAATAAAATTTTTACCTTAAAATGATGCTGAGGGAGAATGAAATTGAATTTTTATTTGATAGTTTTAGTTTTCATGAAAATGCGACTATAAAAACAAATAGAAAATGAAAAAGAAGAACACCTTATGGTTTAAAAAATAAGTTCTTTCAGATTGCCGAAATAATGCTTCCATCATTGTAAAAAATGATTTCCAAACTAAGGTATTTGCTTTGTCACTGAATGTTATTATTTTTCACGATATTGCAACATTATTGTTCATTATTTTCACACACTTGTCTTAGCTTAGCAGTTATTGCTGTAAGATATTCAATCATGTCTTCTTATTTAATTTTTATTTTGTTCTTTGGATTCAATTTGAGAATAACTAAAATCTACATTATTTTTCTGAGAAGAAGATAATAGTTGCAAGCACACGTCGAAAATCAATTAATTACCATTATAAGCAAAAAGTAAAATTCTGCTCATTTTATCCTTTTTTATGTTTTATTTTTGTGTTTATTTATTTATATGTTTATTTGTTTATTCTTACGTGGTTAAACAAATATATCAAACGTAATGAAATATACTGAAATGTTATTATGGAAAATTGATGAATTAGTTTTTGAAATCGAACTTAGAACTGAATAAAATCACATCTATTTACGGTGTTTGCTTTGAACATTTTTATTATTTTTATATAGAAATCAATAGTTAAGATAGTACAAAAATAATAATAATAATTAATTCAAGTTTAAGAGTAATTAATTTTAAAATCTATTAACCATTAATTAAATTTATTTGAAATCTCATCACGAAAACAAGCGATTAATGGAAATTTATTGCTAGGACGTTTTTACCATCATTTGTTTTTAAACATCTTTGTAAACGTAAAATTTTGCAATTAAATTTTACAGCAATTAACTTCAAATATTTTTTTTATTAGTTCAGCCATGCTACCAAAAATGAAGGTAATAAACGTCTATATATATGTACATATATATATATATATATAAAATAAACGGATTTGTTTATTGGCACCATGTTTGCTTGTATGTATTCAAAAAACTTTTCAATCAATTAATCTCATGTATTTTTACTCTTTTTATACCACAATGTCTCTTTAATAAGAATAAAATTTTTATTTTGAAAGTACATGAGAAATAGCTTAAAAACACATTTAGACTGAAAAAAAATTATAACTATGTATAAATACTTTATATTTAACAGAAGATAAACTTATTTATAAAAAGTCATACAAGTATAGCATGAGTCAGTTTCTGAAATTTACATTTCAATTATTAAACACAGGAAAATATCTATTGTATAAGAAAACATTATAATAATAAATTAAAAACACTTTAAAAACACGTTAAAAATACATATATTAAAAATATAAAAAAAACTTCCAAAGCTTTTCACCTAAAAGAAGGCATCATCAGGGAATTTGGTTTTACACATACTTCAGAGCAGTTATATGTACTTTTGTATCACATGGTTAACAGTTAAGTCCTTATATAAAATATATTCAACTGGAAGTCATAGATAGAGGCTGGAACTATTACATGGTAATGAGGTGTTACGCTTGGACGCTGGAACTATTACATGGTAATGAGGTGTTACACTTGGACGCTGGAGCTATTGCAGGATGAGGGGGTACTACACAGGTTGTAACAATTTCAAGATGAGGAGGTGCTACACTTGGAGGTTGGAACTATTGCAGGAAAAGAAGGTGCTACACTTGGAGGTTGGAACTACTGCAGGATGCGAAAGTGTTACACTTGGTGGCTGGAGCTATTGCAGGATGAGGAGGTGTTACACTTGGAGGCTGGAACTATTTCAGGATGAGGAGGTGCTAAACTTGGAGGTTGGAACTATTGCAGGGTGACGAAGTGCTACACTTGGAATTGAAGAACTGCCAGTCAAGAGACTGTAGAGACATCAGAGTGCAAATGCAGGAAAAAATTTATTACATGTGTAACACTTCCGCATCCTGCAATAGTTCCAACCTCCAAGTGTAGCACCTTCTCTTCCTGCAATAGTTCCAACCTCCAAATGTAGCACCTTCTTTTCCTGCAATAGTTCCAACCTCCAAGTGTAGCACCTTCTCTTCCTGCAATAGTTCCGACTTCCAAGTGTAGCACCTTCTCTTCCTGCAAATAGTTCCAACCTCCAAGTGTAGCACCTTCTCTTTCTGCAATAGTTCCAACCTTCAAGTATAGCATCTCCTCATCTTGAAATTGTTCCAACCTGTGTAGTACCCCCTCATCCTGCAATAGATCCAGCGTCCAAGTGTAACACCCCATTACCATGTAATAGTTCCAGCCTCTATCTATGACTTCCAGTTGAATATATTTTATATAAGGACTTAACTGTTAACCATGTGATACAAAAGTACATATAACTGCTCTGAAGTATGTGTAAAACCAAATTCCTTGATGATGCCTTCTTTTAGGCGAAAAGCTTTGGAAGTTTTTTTATATTTTTAATAAATGTAGTTTTAACGTGTTTTTAAAGTGTTTTTAATTTATTACAATAATGGAACGTGTTTTTAATATAACTCTTAACTGGAGTTTGTTTAAAACATTATAAGATTTACCTTTATAAAAGGTCAAAAATATGCATCAAGTTAGTTATTGAGTTTTTTTATAACAATAGTTTATCTTATCAAAATATGAGGAAAAATTAGAAATTAAAGCAAAAATTAATTTAAAAAATAATCTAGATTTAACATCATTCTGAAAGAATTGTTTGCAAATTGTTTTTTTACTATCAAAAGTATTCTCTCCAATTTCAGGTATGGAAAAACAACTAAAAAAAATCTATATTCTTAATTGATATTTAAAAATTAAATTTCTAATGGATTTTTAAATAAAACTAAATGCTTAATATGCATATTTCCTGCTGCCTATTCTTACTTTTGAAATGGAGATAGTTAACGCAATTTTTGATATAAATAATAATAATTGTTAAGTATCCTTTTTTTTATTATTCTTTTTGATAACATGCATTTTAATGTTTGCCTATTTGCTTCGCTTACCAATTTGTTTCGTATGCTACAGATTTTGTAAAAGTAAGTAAATTACTATGAAATCTAAATAGTTCGTTTTGCAATAAATGCCCTTCTTTCTTTTTGAAATGTTCGCATGTTTTCATATCAGTTACACATTTTGATGCAAGAGTTGCAGATATGTATAGTATAATAGTCATCATTTATATTATCGAAATGCATTTTAAATTCTCATTAAATCTCACTTATTTCAGTAAAAATCAGATGAGAAAATAATTGAATCATAAGTAAATGCTTTGTGTTACTGCTCTTTTATCTTTGAGAAATAATTGCTTAATAAATTATCTTATAATAATTCAGGCTGTTAAGATTTAGGATGTGAGGAAGTTTCACAGCTCTACATGAAGAGCTTTATAACTAATCGTAGAAAAACTAATTGTTCTATTTATGTGTATCACAAATTGTATAATCATAGCTTAAGTCTTTTATAAAGCTTATTTTAGTTTAGGAACATGGTTTCATATCAGAGAAAGATGTGCATAACACACACAATATCTATAATATATTACAAAGTAATACACAAGGAGAAATGCAAGAAAAGAAACATATATAAATAAATTTTATTTAGAGAATTTTTTTATAATTATAGTTCATGTTATCTAACATGAGTGGAAAGAAGAAATTATAGCGGTAACTAAAAGCAAATTATTTTTTTAAAACAAATTATTTTTTTAAATCAATTTTTTTTTTTTTTTTTTTTTTTTTTTTTTATTTATTTATTTATTTTTTTTTTTTTTGGTTATTCAAAAGAATTTTTTCGTGAAATTTTAATTATCAAAAATTTTTTTTAAAACTTTTAAACAAGAAAAATACAGAAAACAAAATAATTAGTATAAATACCCTTAACTTATTCTAAAAAATGCAACATCCAATCAATTTCCGAGTCAAACTGAACACTTTCATTGTATAGCTTTTATTTCAGAAATAGTTGCTTTTATTAATGTAATAATTCTTGGTAAAATGATAACATTTTGTAAATATCCTTCTACTGTTAACAAAATCACATAAATTGTAAAAGTTTAATTAATTTTCTTACTATTAAGCCTTAAAAAAAAAAAAAAAAAAAAAAAAAAAAAAAAAAAAACTCTGTGAAATCAGACTAGTTTAACCTGTAACTCAAATCATTCCATTTTTTGGAAATTTTCACATTTTTCCAGTGCCCTCAGCAACATGTTTGTGCAAGCGTACCAAAATCTGTAAGGGAAGAGTGGCGTCCAGTTAAGAAAGTGAAGGTCGCCAAGGGAATTCAGCATTGAATGTAAGTGTAAAGTGATGGCGTCGAGTTGGGATAGAATGTTTGGTTGAGATTGGGGAAGTTTCTAGCTGGATGCAGCATATTTTGGCTATATTGTGGGTGAGATAGCTAGTTGAAGTTCTCGAACAGAGGTGAATCTAGGATAGCATGGAGTGTATAGTTATTAGATAGTTAGTTGGATGTATTGAAAACAAGATCTACGTAGATTGTGTGTGTGAAAGGTGTTTAAAAATTGAATGCGGATAGTCTTTAAAGAAGTACTTTGGCAAAATGAAGTGATTCGTATTTTCTGTTTTTGAGAACATTAAATAGAGCACTTAATGGAGCACTAATACGCGAGGTGTGTTGACAGTTGTGTCGTTGGAGATAGAAGTATTGTGTGTTGATAGTGGAATTGATGAATGTGTTGTTGGCGATTAATGTTTTTGTGTGTTATTGCTGGTGATATAAAGTGTTTCTCTTCGCTCTCTGAAAATGTCCTCGGCCATTTCGACTAATAGTATTGCAAGCTGCCAGTGGTGAGCTATTTTTTATGATAGTTCAAATTACTTAATTTAAGTTAATTAGTGAGTTCTTTCATATTCCTCGCCCCTCTTTACTTTAAAGTTAAAATAAAAATTGATGGCTCTTTAATTTGAGTCTCCTGATTGTATTCTACACTAAATTAAGCACAATTAATCAAATGAAAGTCGGAACGAAGACGTCACAAATCTTTCAGAGAGATATAAAATTTTTAACGTGTAATAAAAGTTTAATAAAAAGTGGGTAAAGCAATTGGATCACAATTATTTTAGTCGGTCTATTATACAACACGTCCGAAATCTAGCGATTAAAAAAGAAAGGGATTAATATAATTCCTTAAAATGTTCAACTTCTTGCATATAAGTATGGTTATTTTTTAAAGTAAATTTCATCAACTTCACTTAGATTAAGAGATCCACACTTTTTTTATACGACGTTGGAAAAAACAAGTCTCAGATAAAACAATTAATCCTTTAATTTATTATCAAGAATGGTTCTTTTTTAATTAAATAAAAAGCCACGGATTTATAAAAATTATAAAAAAAAAAATATATTAATTAAGTCATTAGGAGATTTTATGTTTGAATAAATGCTCTTTTAAATGAAAAAAATTATTAGGAAGAAAAATAACCTATAAATACGAAAAATGTAAGTGGAATTAATATTTAAAAATAGGTACTAAACTGTTTTAATTGAAAAATAGTAACCGAATAAAGAAAATAGAAACAAATTTTTAAATAACGATGAATAAATTAATTACGTGGAAAAATAAATAAACTAACCTATCATTTTTTATATTTATGATAAATGTTATTTTCTTTTGACAAATCAATTTAACGCATTTAATTAGGGTAAAGTAATGGATTAAGACAAAAAATATATATTGAATTAATTTTGCCTAGTATTTGCGGTTGCGGCTTGTAATCTTCTGGGAAGTCAATATTTTTCTGAATAAAATTAAGAAGTAACCTTTTTATGTACTGATATATATTTTTAGAAAAATAAATAATAACTATGCTTTTGTATTTTTGTTTTTTTCTAAAAAAATTTTCAGTATTAATTACAAAAGTAGTCGTACGTAAAACAAAACCTTATGCGGAAGTTCACTTTAGTAATGGAAGAGCATGTCAGTATTATAGAAGTGCATATCAGTATTAGGGTAGTACATATTAGTATTATGGAAGTACACATTAGTAAAGCAAATGCACACCTACTTTAAACACAGAAAACACTGTTCAACAAATTTTACTGAAATTGCTGTGAATCCATTTAAACGAGATTTTTGCATTGCTATTGCCACAAATGACGAAATATTGTTGCACCACTCAATAATTACCTCTAATATATGAAATAAGAGCTGTGGTAATGAAATTAATGGAATACACAATCCTTGGTAAGAAAACGAACTTTGAAAAAAAAAAAAAAAAAAAAAAACTTCAAGTATTTTATTGAGAAATTTAATGACAAACTGCCATTACATTTACGAAATTTATAAGAAGTGATTATGTTATTATATTTATTGCGACTACATTTATTGAGAATCGTCGAGAGGATGTTTAGATTAGAAATTCCTTGCTTGAAATACCGTATAGAATTAACAGCCTATTGAATGATCGGTAGATTCTCTCCAAACCACAAGAACTTAAAAGAGCGTTCAATGACATTTATCATTAATCCAATTATGTAAATTACTAGTAGAAGTGTAGTACCATAGATGCCAACATTTTAATTTATGCCGGAGTATTTCTAGTCCCGTCTTTATTTCATACCACTAATTTTTTTAAAGTATTTTTTTCTTATTGTATCGAAGTTATACATTGGAGAAAACGTTTCTATAAATAAAGTGGTGCGAAATAAAGGCGAGGCTAAAAATACTCCGGAATAAATTAAGATGTTGGCATCTATACAAGTTGTACACAATATTATACTTGCCAACTTTACACGGAAGGTTGTTAGTCCCACCCCTATCCGCCTATTTTTTCACACTAGTCTTTTTTTAGAGTACTTTTCTTCTTATTTAATCTTAAATAACGGGTGTACCAGAATAAAATAGACTATTACTATTTGTATGTATGCATGGAAATTTTATATTATATATTGACATATACGTTTTTTATAGAATTCCAATTACATTGGTAAAATCTGTGCAACAACTCAAAAGCAAAAATTACATTGCAACTACAGTATAGTATGAAGAGCAAAGACGTACAAAAATTGGTACTTTCCAAGTTCCTAAGTGGAGAATCCAGAAACAAAATATTTCGTCATTTGAAAAATGTTTTAAGTTGTGCCACTGTTTTTAAGTGGTGTAATATGATTAGAAAGAGTGACAATATTAAAACATCTCAACCTCCAGACTGTCCACGCATTGTCCGCACCAAAAATCTGATTCAAAAAGTGAAGAGTCGCTTGACACGTAAGAAGAGCATATCCATAAGGAAACTTGCTAGGGAACTGAAAGTATCAAAACCATCTTTACAGAGAATACTTAAAAATGACATTGGATTAAGACCTTATAAAAAATGAATACAACCTAAACTCATAGAAACCCAAAAGCAGAAAAGAATCAAATTCGCTAATTGGGTGCGACACAATTTCAGAAAAGGTTAGACTAAGATAATCCTTTTTTCTGACGAAACAAGGATTTAAATCCACTGGACTACTCGATTTAAGATGAATTTGTACAGCAGATGAACTGGGATAAAATAAAATGTTAAAAAATACTGATTTCAGAACTAAAACGAGCTGTAAAGAGAATAAGAAAGGACGTAATAATGGAAAGTTGTCTCAGTTGGACCAGACGCTTACATCGAATGGCAAACAGCAACGGGGATTATTTACTTAAATTAATATGCTGAATTTTGTTTATTATTCTATGTATATTGTTTATGTGTAAAACCAAGTTGGGTTTCACTTAAATAAATTTAGTTATACATCAATTTATATCAGTCTATTTTATTCTGGTACACCCGTTATATTTCAAGAGAATTACTGTAAAATATAAGTGGTGTACAAAAAGGGGCGGGAACTAACAATCTTCCGGTTAGGTTGGCAAGTATGCAATATGAAGTGTCCATACAGAGTTCCCAAGTTTTATACCTTATTCACGAGCATTTTTACCCCCGCCTCTTTTTCATACCAGAAATTTTGAAAAATGATTTTTTTCTTATTTAATCGTTGTCACGTATTGAAATAATCTATAAAATTTCTGGTGCGAAAAGAAGGCGGGGCTAAAAATGCTCGTGAATAAATTATAAAAGTTGGGAACTCTGTGTCCATGATTTATCCGCATCTCCAATTTGGCAACCAAAGTAATATTTTGTATGTCGTTTTAATCAGTAGATAATTTGTAAATGAATAAATCGGATTACTTTCTCATAATCGTAGTAAGAGTTGCATTTATTTCAATACAATTTTCTGCATCCAAAATACTTGTAAAAAGAACACTAGAGCTATTTCATTTTCTATTTCAGCGTCATCAAATTTCATACAAATTTGCTACTTTTATTTAATTTACAATTTTATTGTTGATTAGATCAATAAGAAGACGAATACTATGATGTAGGAATTGTAATATAGTGTAATAAATACTGCATAATAGAGGCTATGTAACAGTAATGGCTTTAAAACATTGCTTGCTGGTCACGTAAGAGAACATTTATTAAGAAAAATGAGACCGCAATTAGGTGTCCCTCTAAAACAATACATTACCAAAGTTGCCAACTTTTATAATTTATTCCGGAGCATTTTTAGCTCCGCCTTATTTTCGCACCAGAATGTTTGTAGAATATTTCTATCCAATGTGCGACAATGATTAAATAAGAAGAAAACCATTCTTCAAAATTACTAGTATTAAAAAAAGTTGAGGCTTCTAATGCTCCGGAATATATTATAAAATTTTGCAGTTCTGCTTTACTATAAAAAGGGATTTTGCATAGTCCTGTTAAAGACTTTATGTGCGGTCGGCGCATGTACAGGGTGATTCATAAAGAAGTATACAGTTAAAGTATACACTATAAAGCAAGAACAATGTAAGAAATTATATGTTACTTGTAACAGAAATGTATGAGATTATATTAAGTTTTGTTAGAGAGTCACAGATGTTCTATGTGTGTGACCCCTTAGGCACACGATACACATTGAGCCAGTGATCAATTTCCGCCCACACGCGTGTTTAGGTATCTGAATCAAGTGTATTGATAGTGGCTGTGATACGCTGTTTCAGCTCCACTAGATAAACAGGAAGAGGAGATACGAATACCTTTTCCTCTACGTATCACCACAGTAAGAAATCACAATGTGTTAGGTAGGATTTTTGGGTGGCCATTTCGAATGGCGGTGCAAACTCTGTTGGCGACTTCTTATGATACAATCTTTCATCCAAGACTTTTACCTTTGCACAAACAGCCAGTAGATTTAAGTTTTTCATGCCATTGATAGATAGGTTTTCTAGTTGAAACAACTTTTCCGAAAAATGATTGAAAATGCTGGTGCACAACAGTTGCGGATCCGTTTTGCTAAATTCAAGAACAAAAAAAGTCTTGTCCACTGCAGACGCCGCCATTTCGACTCACTATTCATATGACATGCATGCTATTGTTTACATCACTTCCGTTAGGGGCAAGACACAAACTTTAAGAGTGCATTTACCTTACGGTTTGCTGAGATGATGCGTATGTATGTCTGTTACTGTTTTACAGCATCTGGAAAGTGTATACATCTTAATGAATCACACTGTATATGACAGTGGCATTTATAGAATTGATTGCTGAGGACAAAATTTAATTAATCTAATCCTAAATAAGTAATTTTATTTTATTTTTATTTATTTATATATTTTTTTAGATATAACATCTTAGAGAAATACGAAAAGTCGTGGTTAACTGCTCAAAACAGTAAATACCGTAACAGCAATGTGTTAATGAAACGACTAATCATAATACTAACGAATGTAATATTAATATAACAAAGCAAATTGTATATAGTAATATCGTAGATGCCAATATTTTAATTTATTCCGGAGTATTTTTAGCCCCGCCTTTATTCCATACCACTTATTTTTTAAAAGGATTTTTTTCTTTTTTTATGGAAGTTATATATTGGAGAAATTTTGTCTATAAATAAAGTGGTGCGAAATAAAGTCGAGGCTAAAAATACTCCGGAATAAACTTAAATGTTGGCATCTATGGTAATATTATCATTTATAGTTTTTTTATTCACATAAAAGGAAAAAAAAAAAAAAAAAAGATTGTGTAAGCAATAGTTTTTATAGCCGATACAATTAATTTTAAATAATGCGTTAAAACTATTCCTTAAAAATAATGATAATTATTTTTCATTATAATAATTAAGGTACTTTAAAATTCAAAAATTTAAGATAATGTAAGCAAAACAACTTTAGCAAAAATATTAGATAACATTAAGATATATATATATATTTAACACTAAATGATGTTTTAGCAATAAAATGGAACCACTTATATTATTAGTACATGGAATTTGAAAAATTCTCATCGATGCACCATAAAATGCTGAGTTTTCTTCTTTGAGCAGTACTCATTAAAACAGATATATAAATAAGTTTACTGAATGTTTTCAATATTTTTTCCTGATAATTAGGGGGAGATTTTTTAAGAGAAAGCTTATATATATAAAGAGTCGGGGTGCTTATCAACCCGAATTTTTCCGTGTCACTTCCACAACTCTATTTATATAGTAAACCTCTGCAATATTTCCCCACGATTAATTAAGGGAAAAATTATTATATGAAAATAGTGGTGGAAGAGTCACAGAAAGACAAGCGTGGCAGTGGACATTGTGAGTATACAAATAGGCGTTTTATCTGTCTAATAAAAATAAACATATTCATGATAGAGTAAATGACACAAATAAAATTAAAATGTTTAAATAAATAGTGAATTATTCTAAACTGAATAACGTATACATAAAAAAAGTAATAGATAAAAGAAATATAAACTGTTTCTTAATATTACTTTGAACAAAATTTTTTCTTAATGGGTTTCTGAAAAACAATAAATATTCAATTTTAGAATAAGTTCTACCATTTATTACATGAACAATGCCACTATCATATAGGAGAATATAATTTTATTTCCTCGTAATCCTTCTTGAATCAAAACTGAGTATTCTGTTGCATTTGACATCTACCTCCTTATTTGCCTTTATTGTCAGAAAATATTAATATCCAATGCAAACGTTTAATACATTTATATTTGAAGTAATGTATTATTTATTAAAAATCTAATACTTCTATCAAATTCGATTATTAATTTAATACAAGAAGTAATATTTTAAATAAATTAGCATTTGTTACACATATTCCTTATCTATGTCAATGAATGCACAATTTTCTATATAGTTTGGTTCTAAAAATACACTACATAAAAGAAATAATGTTATATTATTGAAAAAACCTTCTGGCAGCAAAATTATCAGAAAATATACCTGTACAACGGAAAAATTACGTTGACAGAATTTTTTCGTACACAACAGATTTTTTTCGTAGGGTACACCGTTAAATAAACAAATAAACAATCAAAATCTTTCATTAACCCTGTGCGGCGCAAGGTAATTGGGATCATTTAAATTATACTGCCACCGGAATTCACGAACAAAATTAAAATAAAAGACATTGATGACCTTTTCTGCTATAATATAAAATCAAAATTTTGCTAAAAAATTTCTGGGATGGGTTTTTGCAGTTGAAAATTAAAGTTAGGTGATGCTGTAGTGACATCACTGCCCCTGAAAAGGTTAAATAAGCGTCTCCGTACCAGTGTTTCCAGACTTTGCGACTTTTTTATTCAATAGTCACCAATAATTTTGAGAAGGGACATTTGATATACATAATCGAGGATTTTTGGATTTGATTCGCCTATTATGTAATACTACTTCTAAAAATTTTTGGTGGCTACTTAATAAAAAAGTCGTGCAATCTGGCAACACTGCTCCGTACAACCACTAGGGATCTAGCCACATTCCAACGCCTAGTTTCAAACGGAAATTTTTTGAAGGAAATTTACCAAAAATTTCTATGCTTCAATAGATTTTATTTTATTTTATTTGTAAGTGTACAAGCGGTACACAAAATCTTATAAATAATTTTTCAAACATATCTTATCTGGATATATAATACATATATATATATATATATATATATATATATATATATATATATATTGCTTTTAGTTTCCTATTGCAAAAAATTATTCAAATATAACAATTGAAACTGTTTTAGTAAAACAGCTGTTTTTCAGGTATTTAAAATAATTTAAGATATTTAAGTCTAAATGGCCGCAAAAGAAAAAATATCTTAAAAAAAAAAAAATAAATAAATAAATAAATAAATAAATTGGTGACAGAATATTACAGATTTTGAAAAAGATAAGGTTTTATCATAATTGTTTACAGAAGTATTGAAGCATACCGGAACACTGTCTATTTGCAAATATCAAAACTTAACAGAAATTTTAAATAATCTGTTATATTGATTAAGAAATCAAATATTCATAGACAAAAATCCATTTAAATTTTGACGGTTTATGTGCTGGAATATATTTCAAAAGTACCAAAAGGAAACCAATAATCCTTTCATTTCACTGTCTGATGGTCTCGGACGTTTGCAGAAATATATTTGAAAAATGTCAGACCGCAAAGCCAAAATATTTCTCGACTTTAAATAGATATATTTTAAATGTAAAAATATTTTACTTAAAAAAAAAAAAAAAAGTTTATGAAGACATCATATTAATAAAGTGAGAGAGAGAGAGAGAGAGATTAAAACTATTATTTTTTATAATTTTAAACTTTCTGTTTTTTTTTTTTTTTGAGTGTGAGTCTCATATATTCTTAGAGCTGTACTAGTGCGACGTTAAACCCAACCAGATATATGTTTTTGATAAATTCCATTTTTGTAACTAATATAGTTTTAATAATATTTCTTAAATAGCAATTTTTAATTAAAATATTTAATTATTTTTTAACATAAAAAAAAAAAAAAAAAAAAAAAAATTCAAACGATACTGTTGAGAATATTTTACTTAAACTAAAAGCGTTTAACTTATGAAGACCTGACATTAGCTTTTCTACAGCCATTTTTGGGAATGTGTATGAACCAAATATATATTTTCGAACTTTTTTATTTATGTATTTTTTTAACTATGCTAGTTTTTATAATATTTGGAATTATTATTATTTATTTATTTATTTTTAATGGAATATATATATATATATATATATATATTAAACATAATAAAAAAAATGCCCTTAAAGTAAAAGTTGACATGTTCAAATAGTAAAATAAAAAATAAAAAATAAAAATAAAAATAAAACTTTGAAAAATATCTATTTTTTAGTGCGATATCCTTAAAATATCCTTGCAAAGAAATTCCATATGATTACAGGGAGAAGAAGGAACGAGCAAATCTGGTCGATGTGCATCCTTAAAATAAAAAGTTTAGTTTTTTTTTTACTTTTAAAAAGACAATTTATTCATACATATTTCTTTTACATCAGCAATATTCACTTTAATTTAATAAATTAATACATATGTAAGTAAACAGTGTAACAAAAAAAAAAAAAAAAAAAAAAAAAAAAAAATTGAAGCTGTTTTTATGAGTCAAAATAACAGCACGGTTCTTCATTTGTTGAAAAAACTGGGCATGAGTGTGACATCAAGGAAGCAAGGTAACCTTGCGCTTACTAAGAAATTTAAAGTGACATCTACCTATGGCTTCCTCTGAAACATTATTTGTTAACTTACGTAGTTGTTCTGTTATGTAGTGAACAGAGAAGAAACAAAAGTTTAAAAACCGATTAACATAACGAAGAAATAATGCAAAATTGTTCATAATTTTTTTTAAATATTTGATTTCGGTGTGAAACCAATAAGCGTTAAAGAGTTTGAAAAAAATTAAGATTAGTATGTTAATTTTTACGAAGCTAACTGTTTACAATTGTTTTACAAATATATGCTCTGCAATATGGGCTTAAGATTTGAAAAAATATTTTATTACTCACCTCTTAATCTAAGGCCTAAAAATTAATTTTTAACTTCTTTTTATTAAAAGAATATCTAAAATGCTGGGAATAATTTTACCTACTTTGTATATTTTCTCTCAACAATTGATTTATTTTTAAAAACATTACTTATTGATAGTCATATGATAAAGATCTGTGCATATATATATATTTTTTTTTATGTAAAGCAAAAAAATTCTTTATATTAATATATATATATATATATATATATATATATACAGAGTGGCCCACAAGTCTGTAGACGTTTTAAAAATTCATAACTATTCAAAGGATTGGTAGATTTAAACTTAGTTTGTGGGGAATTGATCTCATTAAGGAGTTTTTTTTTTTTTTTTTTTTTTTTTTTTTAAGAAAAAAATATAGTTAAAAATTTCATCGATAGAGGGTGCTGTACGGAACAAATCGCAAATTTCCATGAAAAAGTATATTTATTTCCATGCAAATGTTTACGGGGATATAAATCCTATTCTATGCGTTCACCATCGCTACAAATTACAGTTTGCATCACCGCTAATTCTGGCTTTAGTCGGAGTTTTTTAGCTCATTGGAAACACCTTCACCAATAACGTGTTATCCACTAAGTCAGCATTGCAACTAAAACTTCATGTGTGCACAAATAGGAAGCAAAATAGGAATAAGATGTGTTTCACGTAAAACCATTCAATTTATAGGACCCTGATTTGCATATTTCTCGGTACTCGTCCATGCAGAGCCCTCTATCGACGAAAAATTCAACTTTTTATTATTATTATTATTATTATTACCAAAAGAAAATCCCCTTTCATGAGAATAACTTTCCTGCAAACAGCGTTCAAATCTACCAATTCCTTCAACAGTTATGAAATTTTTAAATATCTACAGACTTATAGACACACGGAATATATAATTATAAGTATAACTACACAATAGAATGTAATAATGAAATAAATATTTTTATATATATTCACAATATTCCCCTTTCGAAATTTTATGTAGTGTGGGTTTTACCCAATATTTAATTGTGTAAGGCATCGTACATGTATTTGTGACTTAAATTTTGGAGATTGTCAATTTTTCACACGAAACTGGAAGGTACAAATGACATGTGTCTCATTGCTCAGAAAAAACAGATTGTGAAGCCTGATTAGGGATATTGAGTAAACTGGACAAATTGAAAATTATTGGATTAGTTATCGAAATAAAGAAATTCAGATAAAGAAGGCAGCAACATTGTAAACCTATTTGTGAATTTATAGCAACATGAAAAGATATTATGGCAAAATTTTTAATATCTACTGAATTTAGGATAGATTTAGTATTATTTTTGTGAAGGATAAAGTTGAATAAGTGTATGTGAATATAAAGAGCTAGTATCCCTGGAATGTTAATTATTTGTCAGTAGTGAAATTCGCTAGTTGTTCGGGTTTTAAAGACCATCTCAGGTAACTTGCTTGATCCTAGCAAATTATACTTAGCGGATTACAAAGGTTAATTAATTTGTCTAGTTTAAAAATAAATGCATTTTTGACCAGTTAGTAGCTAGTTCTTTTTGAAGTTAAAAAATACAGTTTATATTGAAATCAATCTTAGTCTCTTGAGAACTACGTTTGATTTTATGTGTGACTATGACTCTAAATGTGTGTAACCAAGGGAACAATATCTCCCAATCCTAATGTCTAAAAAAATAATCTGATGTGTCACTCATACGATTTTCTCTTACAATGTATTGTAATACTATAAAGGTAGATTGCAGATGGAATTATGAAATGAATAAGGTAAGATAATAAAGTTCAATCTACTTTAAAAATAATCTAAAAAAAGTTTAGCAATAGTTTTTTGACATATAATTCTGTGTCAGGGGACATATAATTCTTTGTTCAACTATAGTGCCTGCATTTATATATTTTTTTAAAATACAAGGTTGTTATCAATTGGCCGTCAAACATGCCAATCTTGATTAAAATTTTCATGTGGCAACCTAGTACGAACTTCAAAACATGAAATTTGAATTTTCTGCAGTTATATATGTATATATATATATAAATATATTAGGTTATGCTGATAACAGATATACATACAGATCAATCGCTAAAAATTGGACTTTCGTATTCAGGAAACCTCAAAACGTGATATTATGCAGAAAAACAGAGTTGAAAATATAATTTCAAAAATTACTTTGTGTACAGAATGGGTATGAAAAATGAATTTTTCTTACAGTGTTTGTCGACATAGTAAAATGTAGTAAAGCGCTTTCATCAATTATATTCAGTAGTAAAGAACTTTTAGCTTAATTTTCGGTAGCCCTGTATATCAACTATTAACTATATTCACATCACGCTGTGTACGTAAATTTAGTCTTATATGATAAACACCTAACTCAAAATGAAATACACTTCCAGTAATTTCCAAGCTTAGCCCCGATATATCCAAATACTTTGGGTAGTCTTGTAGACGAATGGTGAAGGATTTCCGTTCCACAGTCTACACAAAACGTGCTTTTATGCATATAAAAAAAGTGTTCATTCCTTTTAGTTTAGGACAGTCTATAGATATTACATTGTACTTACCAGAAAATTTCCCCATAGACGTAATATATTTGAATTCTCTTGAATGCCCCTGTACACGAAACATTTGTTTGATCTCAATGAAAAGGTTAGTGTAGCATCACTATTTGATACAGATTTGGAATGACGATTTTGAACTTCCTGCTACTACACTGCTGCTTAAAAGTTTACTAAGATTCGCAAACGAACAGGTTTTTTTTTTTTTAATTTAAAAACTTATCTCTGGATAAAACGCTTTCAAACGTTGGGTACAAAAAGAACTGGGTCTTCCTCATGTTTTACAGTAAAGGTTGGTTTAAGATAACATTTAAGGGGCCGGTAACAAATTCAGAAAAATCAATAATGTTTGTGATCACCCTGTATCGTTAATCAACTAAATGAACTGTAACTTTAAAATATGTTAACACAGACACAGTTTAATTTAGGGATGGATTTGTTAGAAAATAGTATATTAAATAACGGAGATATAAGCATTTATTTTAAAACTGCAAATAAATTAGCATGTTTTTTATTTATAATATACAGAGGTTTTAACCAAATTTATTCCCACTTTCAGATAAGTTGGAAAAACACTTTTAAAACATTACACTGCAATCGGAAAACAAATATCTGAAATACCTCATGAAATATGAATATTTTTAGGAAAAACTTTTCTACTGCGCACGTGTGAAAGCTAAAAAATGCTTATTGCATAGGTTGGAATCAAGATAGATAGGGCAATTTTTATGAAAATTGCATTTGAATAGAGTAAAAATTAAGCAAATTATCCAAAAATGAACGAGCTAGATTTTAGAT
Organism: Salticus scenicus; assembly: GCA_963930645.1. Taxonomy (NCBI): domain Eukaryota; kingdom Metazoa; phylum Arthropoda; class Arachnida; order Araneae; family Salticidae; genus Salticus; species Salticus scenicus. Next base: position 80,183,324 of record OZ005657.1, on the reverse strand, counting down.
ATTTTCCAAGAGTTGAAATTTCTTAAGGGGTTTTTCACATGCCACGTAATTAATTTAAAGATCCAATTATTTTAATTAATTTTAACTATTTTAGCAAAAATTATTTTTTGTAAAAAAACACCTTATCATCTCACAAATCTTAGTAAATAAACAAAAATATGTTAGGGTTACAAGCTTATAAGGAGATTTTTACAAAAAAGTACAATTGGAGCGTGGTTGAAATAATTGGATGTTTAAATTAATTACGCGGTATGTGAAAAACCCTTTAAGAAATTTCAACTCTCGGAAAATATTTAAAATCTACCTCGTTCTTCTTCGGATAATTTGCTTAATTTTTATTCTATTCAAATGCACTTTTGACAAAAGTTGACTAATGTATCTTGCTTTCAACCTATGCATTATTATTATTATTATTATTATCTTTCGCACATGCGCAGTGAAAATGTTTTTGATAAAAATGCTCATATTTCATGAGATATTTAAGATATTTGTTTGATATAAGTATTTGAGACATTTTTTTTTCTGATTACAGTATATTGTTTTAAAAGTGTTTTTCCAACTTACCTGAAAGTGGGAATAATTTTCGCTAAAAACTCTGTATATTATAAACAAATAACATGTTGATTTTTTTTAGTTTGAAAATAAATGCTTATATCTCCGTTATTTAATATGCTATCGTCACACAAATTCATCCACAAATTGAACTGGGTCTATATTAACATATCTTAAAGTTATAGTTCGTTTCGTTCACTTAACGATACAGGGTGATCACAAACATTATTGATTTTGCTCAATTTGTTACCAGCCCCCTAAATGTTGTCTTAAACCAATCTTTTCTGAAAACATGAGGATAACCCAGTTCTTTAAATACCCAATGTTTGAAAATATTTCATCGAGAGATAATGGTATGTTCATTACTACAAAAAAATCTATCAGCAATTTTTCGTGTTCTATATGTTGCATGTCCCTTTTGGTTTAATTAGGTGTAGTATTTTATTTTCATTTATGAAAATGAAGGTCGAATTAGATTCTTCGCAGTGTCTACTATTGTAGTTCAAAGAATGTGATTACGAAAACTTACTCACCCTTTATTCCATTTCATGAAATTCCTGAGCTAAAGGTCCCAGGTTCAAAGATGCATAATTGATACACATGTCTCAAAAACGGCATCAGAAATGAGTGAAATTGGTAATGACAGTAGAATTTTATTCTGTAAGAAAAAACTCCCCCACCTTATCTTCATATTTAATCTATGTTTACACACAACCGATATGAATTTCCAATATAAAGTAGTAAGTAAATGCCAACAGTCTCAGTTTTTTTTTTTTTTTTCATCATCGAAAAGCGATGCTCCTTGACGAACAAAAATATTTTCCTGTTTTTTTTATAACTATTTGAAATAACCTTTTTTAACTTCGCATTGATTGGTTAGTAATAGTTTTTAACATAATAATTTACATTGTGTATACTTATACGATTTTTTTTCCTTACTTGCCATAATAAAAATTCTACAAAAAATAATAATAATAATAATAATAAAAGAAAGAAAATAAAGAATAACAATGCCACTTTTTGGGTGAATTGCACCAAAAGTTGATGTGATGTAAAGGTAAAGCAAAATAAACTTTTTTACAAAATTCTGTGCATTACTTAACGACTTATAATAACGGGCAGAAAACTTGTGTCACGTTTGAACAGACATTTTCTAAAAATGGTCAAATCGTGTTCTGGGGGTTTGAAAACACATAAATACATAGAGAATCTATGTCGAAAATATTTACGAAAGCAATACTTTCTTTTACTGAATGTGGAAGAAAGTAAAAATGCTATTAAAATTAAACCATTTGGATTTACACACCCTACGGATTTCAAATTTATTTAATATACTCAATTATTTAAATGTACATTATAATTCTTAAACTCTCTTATTAGTTAAAATTCAGTTTTTATCCTAAAATATATGTATTTACTTATTAATATTTTATTCAATTGTAAATAGAATGAATAATGAATTATTAATTTATGATTTATTTAAACATAATTTGAATAAAATATATGTAATAGTAGAGAAGTAGTAAAAAAAAAAAAAGATATTTTTAATGCTTATGCATATGTATCAATCTTTTTTCTTTATTGCCTCAGAAAATTCATTAAAAAAAGTTATAAAAATCTTTGGATAAAAAGAACACTTATAACCTAATAAATTTACACTATTATTAAATTCAAATTTAAATTATTACCAATAAAAATAAGTGCTTTCTGCATTATATTTATGATTTTTTCATAAAACATTTCATAAATTGAGTTAAATATTTTTATGTTATTTTCCCAAAACTTTATTCGAAATAAAAACTCTATAATAGTGAAGTATTTATTTTTTTAAAAGACGAATAAATAACAATTACTCCCCTCCCGGTAATGCGTTTAAAAATGCATTTTTGAAATCGGTTATTCTGCTTCAAAAGGTATTTCAATGTTTATTGTAAACATACTGCATTTAAAATTTTTATAAACAAACGAGATCTTGGCACTTATAATAAGACATATTTTATTTTCACATTATAGCATTTTATTCATTATTTATGAATTTATTATATCAATGCCAATTCACTTTCCATTTCAGAGAAAATATTTGTTTTATTTAAATTAATATTCATAAGTTCCAAAAGTAAATTCATTTCACTTTTAATGAATGGCTGCTATTAAATTTCTGAGTGTTGTTTTAATAATATCGTCTAACATCAAATACTGTTGTTAAAATGGCTTGTTATGTCATACTTGATTGAGATATTTATGAAAGCGATGATCTGTCACATTATGAGTTTGGAATATATAAACGAAAAATTATTTCTTTACCATGAATTTTGTATTTAAAATTTGTTCTTAACCACACAAATGCTTTAAATATTTATTAGTTGAAATAGTTTTGTTGTTGTAATTACTCTTTTCAAAATTATTATTATTTATTTATTTTTAACGCATTTCGTTAATAGAATTAAGTTCATTTTGGAGTCACATTCTAGGCATATAAAAATATTAAATATATATTAAAAGGAGAGATTGTGCTTAATTATAACTACAATTACGTTAATAATGATAATAATTGCACCTAAATGGTATTTTGTAAGATATTTGTAAACAAATATTTTGTATTGGGAGTGGATATTTCAATTCATAAATTAAAAAAAAATCAGAAAAGTAAAAGAAATTCAAAAAGAACTACCCAAATTTATTTAACGAAAAATTATTAAAGAAACAGAAAAAAAAAAAAAAACATGGCCAAATAAAGAACAAGACCAGAAAATAACATTAAGTTACTAGATAACACGTTTAGCTTAAAATTAGTACATTTCTTTTTGAGCTAGGATGTTTTGTTTTTTGCTGACCGAATCTCTAGCTCTCCACAACCATTGCACTTATTGTTGTACATGGTGAAGTTATTGTGCAAACATCTGCTACAAGTGAACCGGTTCGAGACAGATTACACACCGTCTGTGCAATATATTTCCGAACAAAAAAAAAAAAAAAAAAAAAAAAGAAAAAAAAAAGAAAAGAAAAGAAAAGAAAAAGAAAGAAAAATATTATCACACCGTGTGTTCAATGATATATGGCTAGTCCATTTTTAAACCCAGAATTCGCCCACCGTCTACTATTTATTAAAGTTTTTTTATTCCTTAAAATCTTTCGCCCAAAAATGTTCAAAACAGAAAACCTAAATTTCACTTGGTTTGAAATCTTCTCATTTTAACTTTAAAATCATTCACGTTAATTTATTTTATTTTATTTTATTGAAATTTAGGCGAATAAATTTCTCATAGGCATTTGCATTCTAGAGGTAAATCCCACGAAAGGTGTGGCTTTATTTGATTGTGCCACTCTGGAACAATTTTAATAAAGAAGCATCACAAAACTGGCGTTGTAAAAATTATTACTTACAATCTTTGAATAAACACCATAAAATGCAATAAACTCGCAACAATTGTTTCGGGTCGAAAAAAACACGACCCTTCATCAGGTGAACAAAGTAAGCACGAGTGCTGCAGTCAAAGCGGCAACGCACAAAATCGTTTAAAATGAAAAGAAAAAGTTTATAAAGTAGAAACTAAATATAGCTACTGGTTCGCCTGATGAAGGGTCGTGTTTTTTTCGACCCGAAACAATTGTTGCGAGTTTATTGCATTTTATGGTGTTTATTCAAAGTTTGTAAGTAATAACTCCGGAACAATGTTCAATTTCAGATTCTGGGGAAAAGAGATACGCTATAAGATATGCCGTTCTATAAGATACGCCTTCTCGAGTAGGTGGAACTAGACCAGTCACTTGTCAAGGTTATTTCCTGGTGCACTTCCAGACATTCAACAGTCTCATTCTCATTGCATTGTCATTACCAATAAGCTGCGAAATTGCTATTAATATAGAATTTTATGAAAATCAATGCGCAATCTCTCCTAAACAGAAAAAACGCAAACTCTCCTATTTTGGTAGGAGAGATTGCGCAACTGTTATTAAATAATTGTTCGCTTTTTCTGAAAATTGTGATGCTCATACCATTAGTCAAAGTTAGCAACTTGTGAAAAATCGCTTAAATTAAAAATATTTTGTATTGAAATTCTTCTAAAGGGTTATGAAAATTCAAGCATTTATTTTTGAGAACGAGACAAAATAACCACCTTTTATCTTAAACGCTTGAAACAATCAACATATACATTCATGTCGGCACGTCACTATTGATGTTGTACAACCACCTACAGTCGCAATCTCTCCTACCGCGCGATCTTGCTTAGCTTTACCTTACATATTTTTGAATAAAACTGTTTCGTTCGACAATCGTTTTTGTTTTATGTGTCCTTTCAAATCTTCGATCATCCTCTATTATCCTTTAATTACAATAACTGAGTGTTCAAATTTATTAAAACAAAACAAAACAAAAAAAAGTTACATCAAATTAATTTAAAACAAACTCTTGCTTATATACTTATGATGACTCTGAACTTTAAATTAATGCTTTATTAGTATTTTAATAATTATTTGTTTATTAATAAGAAATATGAAAGTTTCATTATTAAAGTAAAATTCACGTTAATATTTTATTAAATTTTTGTTGTGTGTTCAAACGAACACAAAGTACAAAGAGTATTTTATTATCAAATCTCAAATTTTTTCAACTAATAAATTTAAGGTAAAGCTAGGAGAGATTGCGCACAAAAGAGAATCGGAGGGAAGGAGTAGTGCGCAAGCGCTACTACTCCAGGCATTTGTACAAAAGCAAGAGTAGAGTGCCAACTTGAATTTTCATATTGATGGTTCCGATCGTCTAAGATAAAACATGGTTATTTTGTCTTGTTTAAAAAAATAAATGCTTGAATTTTAAAATCACTTCCTAGGAATTTCTATAAAATGTCAGTAGTACAAAATATTTTTAATTAAAGTATTTCTCAAAAGCTACTGACCTAGACTAACGATACGATCACCAACAATAATTCATTTTTTAACATTCAATAAAAGGCTATGTAATCTCTCCTGCCAAAATGGGAGTTTGTGTATTTGCTACTCAGAAGAGATTGCGCATTAATTTCATTAAAATTTATACTAGGAGAGATTAGACTGATTATTGGTAATCATAAGACAAAGAGGATGAGTGTGTTAAATGTCTAGACTGTACCAGGAAGTAACTTCAACAAGTGACCAGGACTAGTTTCAACCATTCAATAGGTTGCACCTTTTTAGAAACCGTCCCAAGAATCCAAAAGTGGACATTATTCAAGAGTGGCAACGATCAACGAAAGCCACGCCACTGTTGGTATTTACCTCTTAAGTGCCAATGGTAACCCATGGGAAAATTATCGCAAATTGTTATAGGTTATTTTATATATCCCTAGTTTTGTAATATTTCATAGTATGATGATCAAGTTTTGTACATTTGTAAGCTGTTTAAAAAAAAGAAAAAAAAAAAAAAAAAAAAGGGTAAAACTGAATGTAAACAAAAAATATATATTCTTCTTAAGTACTGTAATCGTCTAAATTTCAATAAAATAAAATAAAATAAATTGATGTAAAGGTTTCTGCAGTTCAAACAAGAACATTTTATACCAAAGGAAATTTAGGTTTTATGTTTTGGATCTTTTTGTCCGAAAGGGTTTGAGAAAATAACTTTAATAAATAATAAACAGTGGGCGGAACCAGCCTATATCACTGGATACACAGTGTTCTAAGCGTCTCTTTCACGCGGTGTGCAATTTACCTTGAATGGGTTAACTAACGGCAGATGATTGTGCGAAAGCTACACCACTTATAAAAGTAAATGCAACAATTCTAGGCAAAGAAATATGAAGTCAGCAAACGAGATACCAGTCACACTGAAAAAGGAAATGTACTAATTTTAGGTTAAATGTATTAATTTGTAAATTAATATTACTTTGTAATTTCATCTGGTCTTTTTTTTTTTTCTTTAATATTTCTTACTTTAAATAAATCTTTTTAAATTCCTTTTTAAATTCCTTTTTTTTTTTCTGATTTTACATTTATTAAATTGAAATATCCACTCCTAATACAAAAATATTTGTTTACAAAAGCCATACAATAATGTCCTTTAAGTGCAATTATTATTGTAATAATGTAATTTATAATTAAACGCAATATCTCTCACCAATGTGTCCAGTCACAACTGTCCTGTAAGGAGAGATTACACAAAACTTTGGGTTTTATTACAGCTTTTGCTTTAAACTACTCCATAACAACAAAATAGTAATGTAAATGCATAGAAAACGAATGAGTTCAAAAAATTTCACCAATAATTTAGCAAAATATTAATATTTGAATTTTTTACATTATTTTGTTCACTTGTGTGGAAAAAACACTCCTAGTTTTATCTTGTATTAAAACACATTTAGATAAAAATATAAAACTTATGTTGATTCTTAAATAATTTTTGCTTACATGTTAAATTAAAAAAACAAAAATCACCAAAAATCTTTTTTTTTTTTTTTAATTTGTGAACTTTTTTTTATTATTCTGTCAATATATAAAACAATAATTCTAAAACTAAATAATTGATAAAAATATTATTTATACCTAAACAAATTTCGACTATATAAATAAAGGGATTTGTTTATTATGAAATTTAAAATAGCCTATTAAATAAAACGATGAAAAATAAACAATTTAACAAAAATAAAATTTTTATCAACCTTTTATGAAAGCTTCGTGTCTAATTTCGCTTGTAAGTCTGATATCTATCTCTTAGTAATATTGTATTGCTACCATGAGATTGAATTTAAATTACAGTTCCCGTTAGGAGAAGAAAAATTGGAAATTTTTATATATTTTAATTAAAGAAAAAAAAGTAGTTTTTATACTGTTCTATATCTCTTTTTAATTGATTTTAGAGTGTATAAATAAGGATCACAATTGTATGGTTTATGTTTAATAACTTTGTTAAGAGTTAACAGGAATTTTCGAAGAAATTTCAGGAATTCATATTCGCCCAGAATAAATCTATTTCTAACATTTTAATTAGGTACGTTAAAAATAAAAATAAAAACTGCTCCAGTGTAACATTTTTAGATCGATATTTTTCTAAAGTTTTGAAGATTATTTTAATGCCCTTTTAATATATATATATCAAGATACAAAATACAGTATTAACAAAAGAGAAGCTTTTATTATAATGGGCATGCTTGTATTAGTTTACATTAGAAACAAAACAATCAATTTAAATAAATTCTTTGTATATATATATATATTATTCAGATTTTCTTTGTGATCCACTATCGAAAACCTCTATTTGTTTTGTTTGAACTTTTCTTAAAAAATAAAAATTCTATAAGAAATGGAATCTTAAATATATTCTAAAAATATATTCTAATACCAAAAAAAAAAAAAAAAAAGAAAGAAAGAAAGAAGGTCTTGTAAAAAAATCCTTTTTTTTTTTTTATGAAAATTGTTGGCAAAATGAAGACAGATTAATTTATATTTTATAAAAAAAATATTTATCAAACTTAATGCAATTGGTCTACAACTTCTTTTTTTATTTAAAAAAAAAAAAAAAAAAACAGATTATGCTACTTGACAAATTTTTTCTTTAAAATAAAGCACAGCGAAGCAATTTTTGTAGAATTATCTTCAAGCTAAATACCGCTTTTTAGTTATTATAAAGGTTCTGGTGATAAAAAATTTTAAATGGCAAATAAAATTAAATATATATATATATATATATGAAATTCTTAGATAATTTAAAAGATTTTCGAACATTCTTTATTTATCAAAACTATTTCTAACACGTGAATTAATATTTTACATAAAAAGAAGAAATTACCTTTCAGAAGAGCAAAACTGGCCACGACAGATATCGAACCTTGGCCCTTTGTATATCTTGCTAATGTTATACCAACTTAGCTACCTGGTCAACATCTCAGTCGTAATTATTCGTTTGCTTGAAAATTGTAAGTATACATTTGTTCTGTGAATAATAACGCAGTCTCACCTGTAAATTAATATAATTTATTTTAACTACGATATAGATGATGGTAAATTAATGAACATATAACTTCGACAAAACATAGTTCACTTCTTTAGATGGCATGGCTGAATTTACTTTCACAAAAGCAGATGACCAGTTCAGGAAGCGAAACTTGGGTTTTAGGAGAACGCGCACAATTATTTCTAGCTTTAAAGTTGGTGCTGGGCAAAGTGCAGCCGTTGCTTAAAAACAAAAAAAGAAGAAACCACAAAAGGGCATTATGTAAAAAATGTCATAAAACGATACGCAAATAAAAGTATCTGCTAGAATTTATGATGCAAATTTATGAGCAGCATTTAAAGATCAACAAAGAAGAGGGATCATACAAAGGCTGATGGGCAAAGTGCAGCCGTTGTTTAAGAATAAGAAAGAAGAAATCCCAAAAGGGCATTATGTAAAAAAAAAAAAAGTCATAAAACGATGCGTAAAAAAAAGTAACTGCCAGAATTTACGATGCAAATTTATGTCCAGTACTTAAAGAGCAACAAAGAAGATGGACCACACAAATGGAACTTTCAGGCTACAGCCACTGAATCCTGAGAACTGTAACAGGAGATCTAATAGTAAGCAGATTGGAGTAGAAGAGATCCAATGAGACAAACAACCCAATAAGAAAATTACAAAAATGAGACCTCCTACAAAAAGTATGAGAGGGATCCACGAAAAAAAAAAAAAAAAAAAAGTAGAAAAATTTCTGAAGGATTTTTGCCTGTCTTCTTGAAACAGTCAACTCGTAAAAATGGTTTTCTCTTGACCGAAGGAAACGCTGCTCTTCAATTTATGAGCATTGCTAAGAAAAGGGGCCTAGCCTTGGCCACGATGAAACAGACGATAGTTAAATTAAAAATACTTACTGAAATGTGCTGAAATTCTAATGTGCATAAAGATGAAATATGAACAAAATCTTCAATGTGATTGAACATCCCTGGCTGCACCTGCTTCCCCCGAACCTGATAATCTGGTGAGATAATTTAATTCTTTGTCAGTTTATTTAAAATTTGTCAAGTAACTAAAACTAAAAATTAGACCCAACTACTTGTACTCATTTGTAATATGATCGATATGATTTATCAAAAAGTGTTTTAATAAAATCATGTAAATTCTCTTTTAGAAATAAATAACTGATGAAATTTAATAAAAAAAAAATAATTTAAAATATATGAAGTTGATGTTATTTAATGAGAATAATTCTGTTCTATTATAATTCCCCCATTCCTTTTCAGGTATATTTTGATAAATTTAATTAAATGAATCTTTGGGCATTTCACATCGCGTGCCCGGATACATATTTGACATTCGAATTGTACTACTTCTAAAAAACAATCACATTAAGGCTACTAATGGGAAGGTAATTAACTCAGCTTCTATCCATCAAACAGTTGGAAACATTAATTTTAATAATAATAATAATAATAATAATAATAATAATAATAATAACGCAGTGTTATATGTGAATCAATACTTACTTTTTTCTCCAATAATACTGAATTGCAATGATTAATTAATGCTTATAACTCCAATCAATAATTGTTTAAATAGTAAAGCTACGTTAATTTTCGAAAGAGAGAAAATGACTAATCCAGAGACTAAATCTTTATTTTAACTTTATTAAAACTACTTATCAAAATAATAAATCACCTTATTTCGAAATTCATGAAAAAGGCAAAGAAAATTATTTTCCGAGAAAATTTTCTAAAATTCAATTTAATTTTGAATTTGCTGATGTTAAAATAAATAAATAAATAAATAAATAAATAAAACAATAAAGTCTATTTCTTAAACTCGATTTCGAAATTAACAGACTAGTATTTTTATGTCGTATAAATGCAAAAAAAAAAAAAAAAAAAAAAAGGTATGAAAGACATGTAAGTAAACAACTAAAAGTTAAATACACTGCAAATTGTTATGGTCATTTTCTGCTACAGAAAAAAAAAAAAAAAAAAAAAAAAAAGTAGTAGTCATCAAGAGTTTTAAAAAGATATATTATAGTAAACTGTAAATCAGCAATTTGTAAATTATTGTAAATATTCTGTCGAATTTTATAACTGATAGTTTACCTTTAAAATGAATTCACTGTCAACCAAATTTAACATAAACACATTACTTTAATAGGTCCATAGCCTCCTATACTAGATGCCTTCCGCGTGGCACGGAATCTTGGCGGTAGGAAAGCGCCACCTGGTCCAGATTGCGCGACTTTTTTTATTCGACAGCCACCAAAAATTTTTATAAGTGAGATTTGATATACATAAAAGACGATTAGAATCGAAGAAACGTCGATTATATATATCATATATCACTTCTTAAAATTATTGGTGATAGTTGGTGATTATTGGTAAATTATTGGTAATTATTGGTAATTATTGGTGAATAAAAAAGACGCGCAATATGTGCCAGGTGGCGCTGTCTACTGCTTGAACTATGGCCAAGTTTCCGAGCCACGCGGATGGCATCTAGTTTGGGAGGCTATGTTAAGCCAATAGTTTTGATAGTATTTTATACAATTTTTACAGATTTGAAATCTTTAGATTGTGTTTTCTCAGTTTGCATTTTTTTATGAATTCATGATTTTTAATATTCAAAAACTTCTACAAATATGTATACATATATATATATAAAGTAATATTTATTCAGGATGTTTAATAGAATCTACTTAACAGAATTAGGGATTTGATTTCGAAATTTATGAATTAGGAAAAAAAATTAAAAATGCATGTCTATTGAAAAAAAAACCTGAATTTGTTATATATATATATTATATTTCCTTTCCTTTAAAGATATTGCGAATTCCATCCCTAATTTTTTTAAGGAAGTTCTAATAAATGTCCAAAAGAAAATATGAACTCTTTTCCTAAGTATCTGTTAAAGTTTTAGCATTTTGAAGGCCATGAATTCATGAAGAAATGCAAACTGAAAAAACGAAATTTAAATATTTCAAATCTGTAAAACAAAATATATCAAAAACTATAAGAATTGTTGCCTGAGAATGCATTTTATTGAATAAACCTAATATAGTTCAATTCATAAATATTAAATAAAAAAATAAGCTTTTATATAAAACCTTCAGTGGTGTCGAGTCACTTTAACACTTTTGCGATCCTTGACGTGAATTTGTTTCTTTAGATTACATAGGTTACATTATTGCTTAAAAATACACCTAATATTCACATTTATACAATCAATGTATTATGGATACAAATACTTTGATTACAAAGAGTATAACTGTAATGTATATCCATTTATATTATAAATATGAATACAGAAAACATTGATTTAAAATAATGCAATATACAAGAATAACGCCCACAGGCGGAGCTAACTCTCAAAAGGAGAAAAATATGCGGTCGCGAAAGTGTTAAGAAAATTACATTTGCACGTAAATTCATAAAAAAAAGTACCATTGAAGATCAGTTTTAATTAGATAGAATAATTTAAATCAGCATGCAGTTTAAAAGTTTAATTTTATCCAATTAAGAACCGGAAATGCTCTCAATTTTTTTTTTTTCGCTAAATTGAAAGAATCATATTAAAGTCAAACATTAAATTAAATACTTAAAAGTTAGCGCTTCTTTATTTGGCTAAAAATGAAGAAAAATTTATCTTTAAAATTTTATTTTTTATCCAAACATTACCTATCTTGTCTGACTTCGGCCATAAATTTAGCTATGTATTCAGTAATTTCACAAGTGTTGTACTCAGAGTTCCCAACTTTTATAATTTATTCTCGAGCATTTTTAGCTCCGCCTCTTTTACATACCGGAAATTTTGAAAAGTGATTTTCTTCTTATTTAATCGTTGCGGCGACACCAAATTTTAATTCTCAAGTGCAAAAATTCATCCCAGAAATTTTTTTTAGTATTTTTCTTCTATAATATAGAGGTAAAACTTCATTTATTTTTTGTCTTCTAATATGGTTCTTGCATTCTGGTGACTGCTGATTTTAAATGAATAAAATTACTCTATGCCGGAAAGGGTTAAAGAGAAATAATCTACAAAATTTCTGGTGCGAAAAGAAGGCGGGGCTAAAAATGTTCGTGAATAAATTATAAAAGTTGGGAACTCTGGTTATACTCCAGTATATTCTCTTCTCCAGATTGTCACATTTTCATACACTCACCAGCTATTACAAAGATTGACATAAACAAAATAGTAAATGAATTTACATTCCCATGTCCAGTTAGACTAGTAAAATTTGTGAATCATGTGAAGCTACAGACAAAAATAATTTGTAGATTAAAACTACCTTAATTAGAAAATACATATAATTGTGCTCAAAACTCAGCATTTATTCATTTCAATGCTTAAAACAAAATATTACACAGAAAAAAATATTTGCCACACAAAATTTTGGTTTTATGCTACAGATTAAAGTAAATTAACTGCTTAAATTTTTTCTAATCTTATTTTTTGAAATTTTTTTTCCTCGTGTATTTTTCATTTATATAGTATAGCTTTTTATCTGCTAATGCAGCAGACATAAGAGTCAATAATAAACTAGAATTTCAAAAGAAGTTTTTATTATGATCTAGAGCAATTTTTATTCTTTACAAGAAGGTAGTAATTTGTAATTCTAATTTACGGTAGTAAAATGTGACAGAAAGTAGCGCCAGTAAAAGCTGATAAAACTACTTAAACAATCCAGAAAAACTTTAATGCGCCTAAAAACGCGATAAAGAAGAAATTATCTTACATATACGTTGTTTTATGTAAAGTAAATTGAAAAATAAAATAAAATAAGTTAAAAAAAAAAAAAACTTTCGGTAAAGTTAAACCGAATTTTTAAGCCAGTTCTATTATTTACGTAGCACCAAGAAAGCTTATTAGACTTTAATTTTTACTTTTTTTTTTCATATTTAGAAATATGCATAAATATTATTATAATCATAGTGTGGATTTAAAAAATATATTTTATTCTTATTTACTCTTTTAATAGCTCGTGCGTATTATAATAAATATAAAACATAATTTTAACTTATTAACTTTCTTATGTATGAGCAATGCATATTCTTCTTGCTTTACAACTATACTCTAATTTTAACATTATTTTTACTAAAAAATATTTTTTCTTCGATCAAGTATAATTTATCAATTGTTATAATAATCACACCCCTCCCATCCACTCTAAAGTGTTAACACAGCTTAGGAAATATATTTCACACTTATATTCTACAGTTATGTCAAAAATTTGTAAAAATTTGTGTAATAGTTTGATTATCTAAAGTTTTAAATGTCCAAAGTGAAGTTTATGCATTGCAATATTTTTGTTTAATGAATAATTATTTATTAAATAAATATAATTATAATTAATAATAATACAATAATATAATAATAATTATAATTATAATATAATTATAATTTTTTTCAGTAATTAAAATATTTTTCTGAGTGTTCATATATTTTCTTAATATATACATTATGTCTATCAATCCGATTTTTTCAGTGTCTCCTCCGCCATTTATATAGTAAACTCCTGTAGTATGCTTCTACGATTAACTAAAGAAAAAAATATTATGTCAATGTAGTGTTAGAAGAGTCACAAAAAGAAGGTAAACTCTCTGAAATAGAGTAGATATTCTGATATAAAATGATTAAATTTTTGTAAAACACTAGACAGGGGCTCGTTGCAGTTTGAATCATAGTGACATACTTGCCAACATCCTAATTATGAACCGGAAGATTTCTAGTACACTCCCCTTTTTCCACACCAGTATATTTTTAGAGTAATTTTCTCCAAATTTAATTATGTTTACATCAGAAGAAAAACACTCTAAAATATACTGGTGTGGAAAAGGGGGCGTGTACTAAAAATCTTCCGGTTAATAATTAGGATGTTGGCAAATATGTAGTAACTGAAAGATCCTCAAAAATTATTGGCTAATAGATAATCAGAGTATAACAACCTTCGCACTTAAAAGTTTGTAGGAGATAATTTCTTTTTTCGTATATTAAAAAATACAGAGGCTGTTCGCACATTTTTTAGATGATTTTATTTCGCAGTAAGAAAAAATCGTTTGCATGGAGAATTTTATTTTCACAGCAATTATATTTTTGGAAGTTTTATTTATCTTCTGATATTTAGAATTTTTGTTTAGATGGAAAAATGCGCTTTAAAAATGGCAGTGGATTGAAGGATAGGTTTCCGCTCTTTCCAAAGATAGTTATTAGGGAAATCTTTATGAAAAGCATTTATCAGGAGAAAAATGGAAAAATGTTGCAACAACAGATGAATCTTGGGTCTATTTAAGTGGTTGCAATAAAAAAAGGTCAATTTATTATCACAAAAGTGGAGAAAAAAAAATTTGCTACATGGCTCAAAGCATCAAAAGAAAGTTTTTCTAAAGGATTTATGATTGCCACTTGTTTTTCATACAAGCGCAAGATAAAAGCAAAAAATTTGACAAAAATGTCAAAATCAACTCTAAATACTCTCAAGAACATATTTTGATTCCAATTTTTAAAAATGAAAATCCAGATCTTTATCCACAATGCTATCAATCCGTTGAACTGTATCAAGACAAAACAAGCAGCCACACATCACAAACCGCAATTGCTTTTCTAGAAAAAAAATGGAACAAAAAACGGGAATTAAAACCATACCCTTCACTGACATTCCTGCTAAATCTTCTGATGTATCACTGTTGGATTTTTGTGTTTTTCGACTCTTAAAATCAACATTATCCAAACACCGACCTACAACGCTTTGTGGACTCTGGAAAGCCGTTCAAGAGGAGTAGAAAAATATACCTCTTCCGATATTACAAAAAGCATTATTATCATAGAAATTATGATGTAGAATGTTAGTTAAGAACAAGGGCTATCAAACTGAGCAAATAAAACTCGAAATATGAGTGAAATTGCTCCAGTACACTCCATCAAAATCGTTTAAAAAATGTGCTAACAGCCTCTGTAAATGTTTTAAGTTACAGTCTCAAAAAAATTAAATGCAGTAGACCAAAATATAGGAATGACAACAAATTAAATATTTTTTCTATGGTTAGCGTAGATTGTAAGTAATTTCTAACTCGGGTGAGCCAAAAGGATTTTTCCTAGATATAGAAGTTAATGTACACTATAATTTTCAAACAGACCTAATTTTTACACAATGTGTAAAAAATTATGTGAAGATGCACACGCAGAAAAATATGCAAAGATATAAACTAAAATCTCTATTTTACGTGAAGTTCTTAATTAAAATAGCTGAGTGCAGTTTGATTCACAATGATTGAAAAACACAAAACCTTAAAATATAGCCACCTATGGAAGATTAGCCTTTCATCAATTGAAAGCTTGCATAGAATAATGTGTTTTTTTCATTATAAGTTAAAAGGAAAATGCCCTTTTGATTATTTTTCTTTCTCAAAGCAAACTTACCACTTTAGAAGTGATAGAGCAAAAACTACATTAAATTAAATGTTTTCTTTGTCGTTAGCATCGATTGTACGTAATTTTACCTCAGATAAGTTAAAAAAAAATCCCGAATATTAAATTTATAATGCACTGTGACAATGAAACATATATATATATATATATATATGTATTTTAAACGACGCGTAAAACGCTGTACACTATCTACCAATAAGTAATTTAGACTTTTTTTAAATAGTATATAGAAAAATTCTTTTGGCATCATCTTCAAAATTTGAGAGTTTACATAAAAAGTTATATCTCATATATTTCAGCAAAAGTTTTGTGTTGAAGAAGAAAAAGAGACCAGTAAAAATTAAACAAGAAACAACATTTTTTGAATCACCCTGTAAAAAGAAATACCTGAAATGTGTTTTCGTTGCAACATGTGCTTATGAAGACTCTTCTAATTATTTGTATAAATTTTTATGAAGCTAATTTATTTTCACGGTGATAGAACGGTTTATTTAAAAAAAAAAAAAAAAAAAAAAAAGGAAAATAATAGCGGGTTTTATCAATAATTATTTACAATCAGCGAACACTGTAACACCATTGGGCATTGATTGAATAAAAATGAAAATGTGAGTAAACCCCCTTATAGTTTAACATTTGTTTTGAGAGGAACTGAAATTCTGTGCATTATGTCTCTCATAACTTTTTGCATTGACACGATATTAATTTGGGGCTTTCATATAAGTAGCTGAATACTTTTGGCTTTTAAATTATACAAACGAAATTTCTTAAAAGCATGTGTAGTTAAAAATTATTTATTAAAATGCTCTTATTTCGTAAGATATTTAACATTTTTGCATTCTGATTGCAATATGCTGTGGCTAATATAGTACGCGAAGTTTCCTAAAAATGACTTTTCACTGAGTTTAATACCATACGAATTATAATTTTAAAAGTGGCAATATTTTTTGCAATTTTTTAAAGAAATTGCTATATCTCAATAAATATATATGTTAGCCTCATAAGAAACGCATTTCGTCTAAATTGCTATAACGCATTTAGACCAAAACGCCTTTAGTTAACGCATTTAGTTGCATTTAGACTAAACGCGTTTAGTCACAGACAAAATGCACTTCAAGTAATAGTTTTTACGGGGGGACACAAAACTTTTTGAATTTTGTTTAATTTTTCACTGCTCCTCTTTTCCTTTTCCGGAAAAAACTTTTGCTGAAATATATGAGGTATAATATGTTCTTTATACTCCTAAACTTTCAAGATAATTCCTGCAGAATTTTTCTAGATATTTGATAAAAAGTCTAAATTCGAAAGTGTCCAAATACTTATAGGTAGATAGTGTACAAACACACAGACACAGAAAGAAAATTTCATCTTGCAGATCATTCAGAGTTATTGAAACATATGTACGTTAATTTGGTCTTTTATTACATTAATTTTACATAATTAACCGGGTACTTTTGATTTCAGACATTTTGTTAAATATCTCAAAAGTATGTAATTGACGAATTATCTCGAAACTTCATAATAGTGCAGAATATATGTTATGCCTCACATGTTTCAGAAAAAATTTTGTCTCGAAGACCTTTATATGTACCATTCTATCTCCTTTTATATGTACTATTCCTCCAAGTTCAGATGCCCTCCCAGTACTGCACTAGAGGTACGCTGAACTCAAAGTGATCTTGAACTGAACCTCAAGTTCGATTTTAAATGCTTTTTGTGCACTAGAGAATTATTTTTTATTCAGACGCAACCGACTTTCTCCATACGTATTCAAATTCAATTAATTGCTAATTTTCGCAAAACCCAAATTTTCCCTTTCAAGCTCGCAACTACTGGCTATTCTTCGTAGAGTACTTTTTTTAATCAATGTTCAGACTTCTAACCCAACTTGACATCTTTACAACTCCTACTTAATGAATTTCCCACAAAAATACTGTGACGCCTCACAACTATACTTTTTTATGTTTTAAATTTTATTTTATATTTTACTTTGTATTTTATCCATTTATTTTAATCCTACAAGGCACCCAGTTCCATATGTGGAACACCGACTTTAATCGTTCCTATAGCTATAAAATTATTAGTAGCGACATCTCTTGACATCTTGATAGAAGCTACTGACATTTAGCAATGTAGTAATACGAATCTTTACCTAAAGATGTCGTTCGTGTTTTTGTTAGAGTGCACTCAGTGTGAAATTTGAATGAAAGTGGTACATTAGTCATTTGTCTGAATTCAAAAATAAAAAAAGCATAGTTATTGAACAGTTTTGACTCGAAAAAAAATACTGGGTGTTATAACGAAGTGTATATTTTGCAGAGGTAAGTTTTTTTCTTTTTTTTTTTATATTACAATAGTAAACGTATTACTAAATCATATTTTTATGTATGTTCCACATACGGTACGTTGAGCTAAAAAGTTGATTTTTCCGTAAAATATGGTTTTATTTTTATTTTTATAAGTTTTCCCTATCTTCTGATCACTAATTACAACCTATATATTTTTGTCGCGCACTAAAAAAAAATTGAGCCTTGTAGGGTTAAAAAAAAAAAATAATAATAATTAGTTCTATAACTCTATTTTTCCACTAAATTTACTAAGATTTAATTCGTTTCTTTACACTGATAATGTAATCAGTTATATTTTTTATAGTCTTTGATTATTTAGTTAATTAATTGAAAAAGAAAAAAACTTAAAAAATATATTTTTAATATACTAAATAGTTAGCGAGTAAGAATAAAATATTTTTTTAGTGTTACAAATTTTTACTTTCATATCTGTGATTCATGAATATCATAAACAATTTAATGATAATGAGATTTCAAATAAAAAAGTGTCTGCTATAAAAAAGAAATAAAAAAGGTCAGCTTAACTATCTAAAATGTAAGATAAAACGTCTTTTTTTCTTCTAGTAAAAAAAAAAAAAAACTTAGATTGTCGTTTCAATTTCTAAAGAATATTATTTCCATTCTCAACGATTTATTTCAAACTTTTTTTCATTTCTTTTGTTATGATCGATTAAAAAAAAAAATTCTTTGATCTATATTTTTTATGCAGAAACTTAAATTCTCAAATTTTTGAATTCAGATAAGCTATTGAATTACGATCTAACTATTTTTTATGATATGGTTAAAAGAATATTTTAAAGTAATTTTCCATATTTATTAAATATAGATAAGATTTTTGGTTGTTATTTTTTATGCCAAAAAGTTTTCAGACACCATTTAAATTTAATATCTATTTAATGAACAAGTTTTTTTTTTCTAAATTCTTAAATTGTATTGCAGATTTATTTTATTTTACTTTTTTTTATATATATAAATCTTTGAAACTATTCAAACTGAAAAAAAAAAAATATATATTACAGCCAATTGCTGCAACTTAAAATAATTAAAGGTGATTTATTACACTGAGAAAAAATTCTGTAACTGACATCTAGAATCTAAATTGTGGAAGCCCCTATTAGAATTCTAGAGCGTTTGCCTATATTCTCGAGGGCAAAGTTATTTAAAAATCTCTGCAAATAAATGAGACTACAAGAGGCGGGTTTCTGCAGCTATAATCTTGGTTTATTACCAAATTCTAGAAAATCAAGCGAGAATTTCTCGCAATATAAATGATTCAGAATATTTAGAATATTCAGAATATTTTTTCACCATCTAGAAATGTGTACACTAGAAATTTTCGATAATTTCGTCTATTCAGTTTATTGGCGTGTCTTTTGTGCATAGCTCGGAAATCTATATTTCTAGTTAAGGGATTTAGAAAATGGCCACTTTTTCATTCTAGAGAAAGGTGGTATATTTTTTTTCTCAGTGTAGCATGCTAATGCATAATGTATGCGCAAAAGTGAATCAGATAATTATATTTCGTAACATTCCGTTATCAAAGATTCATTTTTCTTGGTACTGAATGCTCTCAGTTAACTGAATCTGCTTATGAGACAAAATTTAAATTCTTTCAAGAAAGGTTTTTTAATTTTTTTCTGATTTCATATTGTAATCATTAAAATTCGACAGTGAGATTTTGGTGTATCTATACTTTTTTAGGTGTCCAGAATTCATGTTTGTTATTTTTACGGTGATGTATGTATACATGTATATGTGTGACGAAGCACGGCAATGTCTAAAGATTTTCACTGATTGGGCTGAAAGGTAATAGTTATGTTATAGGTCACGGTAGCTCGAACTGTAATAAATAATGAGTCTGTCATTTATAGTGTATTTACAGGGTCACAAAGAAAAATCATTTATCCTTTTGGCCTATGGACTCAAAGTATTCAAAGTGTGATAATGTGTAAACGCCTTAATTGTTTGACCTAAAAATGGGCGGTAGTTTACCTTCAATTAAAATATAAATTTCTAAGCATGTTGTAGGTTATCATTGCAAAACCATACAAACTCACATGAGTGTAAGACTTAAGGTTTTTTTTTTTTTTTTGTTTACCTGTATACAATATAGAATTACTGCTTGTTGTGGTTTATGGATTCAAACTATTGAAAGCTCCTTTTAGTAAAGTTACATAAATTAAATCATAAAAACAGCATGAAAATTTACTATTGTGAGCTTACAAAGTATAGTTATTTTACAGAGACGTACATAATAATTTGCATACCTTACGATCCAATAAATGACATACAACTTGGTTAGAGATATTCAAAAACGCCATATTATAATTTTATCTTTTGTTTACTTTACGACTTCGCTCATTTATAATTATTTAAATAAGCGTTAATTACTAAATATTAGAAAATCGCGTAGAGTCACTCATTATTATTATTATTTATTTTGTTTTGTTTTATTTATTTATTTATTTTTGTTACAAATAGAGTGACTATCACAAACTTGCAAAATTCTTTTCGTTACAAGAATATTCCGTAGCATTGTTAGCACCTGCTATTTTTCACACATTTTTATGATTAATTCTTTTTTAATTAATATTTGTTCTATTACATGTTGGAGTAAATTAATCTTTAAAAAATGTGGTATAAAAAAAAATGAGGGCTTAGATGCCACGGAGTAAGTTAGAATTGTTGGCAGCTCGGTTACTAGTACTATGGAGGGCCTACCTACATGCTTTTTTTGCATGATTCTTCTACCACTATATCCATACAAAAAATATTCGCTTAATTAATAGCGTAAGCATACTATAAAAGTTTATTATATAAATATAGTGGTGGAAAAGACACTGAATGATTTGATTGATAGACACTCTGTATTACCTACTTGAAAGTGTCACTAAATCTATTTGAAAATCAGCTTATGCATTAAATATGAGGAAGATTTTCTATTTAGTACTGGACGTAAGAATTTCAGCTAAAAATATATATTATTATTATTATTATTATTATTATTGCTTAGTTAAAATTTTACTACTAATTTAAGTAAGACTTTTGATTAACATGATATTAAGTAGTTAGCAGCATTTGCAAAATAGTGATTTTAACTTTTAGATAATTAGGCTGTAAAGTTTTTTTTTTTTTTTTTTTTTAATGAATCACTACACTTTCTAGAATATTTTAAGATCATATTTGTGCTTATACTGTGCTTAGAATGTATAATATACTTAAGAGTTAAAAAAAAAAAAGTGGTATATATATATATATATATATGCTTGAATACATGAAAAATATTTCAGTACTCAAAATTTTATTGGAAAAATTTTAAGATATAGCTATTATGACCCAGATTGTTTGTGAAAAATATTTAATATAACTTTCAGTTTATTTAATATACCGGGTGATCCAAAAGTCAGGACGAACTTTAAAAATGAGTAATTCGAAAACGAATCGAGATACAAAGATACGGTTTGCACCAAACGGATGAAAAAGAAACCGGGGTTTGTGTGGCAACGAAAAAAAGTAATTCTTTTGGCGACCAACAGATGACGCTATAGTGTTTTATTTCACCAAAAGGTGATTAGCAAATGAAAAAATGTTAACAACTTACAAGTCAGCTTAATTAATTAGTACTACTACAGTAACTGTTCAATGTGCTGTCCATCATTCAGAAGTACAGCTGTGAGACGATTCACCACATCGTTCACAGCATTTAGTAGCAATTCTTGCGTTATGGCAGACACATTTTGGCGGATGACATCTTTCAGTGCTGCTAGTGATGCCGGTTGGTTGCGGTACCCTATTGACTTCAAGAATCCCCACAGCCAAAAGTCACAGGGTGTCAGATAGGGAAATCATGGAGGCCATGCATGATTAAAGTAGCGACTGAGAATGCGATCCTCCCCAAATGTTGAACTTAGCAGGCGTTGCAGAGCAATATGAGGTGGTGCTCCATCTTACATAAAGGGGACTGTTTGGAGTGCCTGTAGCGCTTGCAGTTTAGGAATAATGTTGTTCTGTAACAATGCTGCATATCGCTGACCAGTGACAGAAACTGTTTTGTAACCCGACCATTTATGAAATCAGCAGTGACGCCACATGAGACTGTAACTTTAGGCTGTTGCATAGGGTACCTCAACAAATGCATGCGGATTTTTTGTGGTCCACACTCGACAATTGTTGGTGTTAACAGCGCCAGAGAGTGTGAAATGCACTTCATCTGTCCAAAGCACAGTGTGAAGCCAGTCGGGCTGCTATTCCATCTTACTGAATACCGAATTCGCAAAATCTCGGCGAGAGTCGAAGTCAAGTTTCAGTTCTTGGTTATGTTGCAACTTGTAGGGATACCGTTTCAGAGTTATTCGCAGTGCTCTCCAGACAGTTCTGTACGACACTCCTGTCTGCCTCGAAACTTCTCGAGCACTGCACTCCCCATGTGCAGAAACCGCCGACATGGATTGAACCATCTGCTCCACTGTCGTGGCAACAGCGGCTGTTGAGGGACGGCCACTTCTTGGACTTGACGCCAAAGAACCTGTAGCTTCAAATTTCTTCATCAATTTGTTCAATACAGAATACGTTATTGGTCCTTTGCTATCTCGCATACCCTTCTTGTAGCGATATGCTCACAATGGCGCAGTGGCACTTTCCGAAACCTTATAATACAATATAACTAAGAGGGTTGGTTGTAGGATTTAAGGCCGATTGACTCCTGATGTGTCCTAGGCCTAGGGGGGGAATGCCCTCCGTGGGGGTCTTTCTAAGGGGTCCTAGCCCGTATTTACGCGAGTTTCGGAGGAAACCACGGAAAACTCCGAACGGCTAGGTCGATGAGCGCGACCTGGGATCGAACCCGGCACCTCCCATCTACCAGCTTTGAGCGCAGAACCATAACTAAGAGGGCTTTCTCAACTATGGACAGCCTTTCGTTGCATATAAGCTTCGACTACCATTACCTGCTGCAGTTGCTCTTTTTTATATGGTTTGTTGCTTTGCATAATCCTACATCAGAAATACGACAGCGCCATCTGTTGGTCGCCAACAGAAATAATTTTTTTCGTTGCCACACAAAACCCGGCTTCTTTTCCATCCGTTTGGTGCAAACCGTATCTTTGTATCTTGATTCGTTTTCGAATTATTCATTTTTAAAGTTCGTCCTGACTTTTGGATCACCCGGTACTTAGTTCAACATCTGTAACATAAATTAATTGTATGTAGAGTGGATGTGTTGTTTCTCTAATTGAACATAACAAAACGACAAAATTACTGTTCCAAGTTAAATGCGTTAATCTTTGTTCAACAGTGAAATGTCTTGATATATAACTGTACACTGTAATTTTTTTTTCTATACTACACAACAATATTAAGGCAGCCTATTTGCTACAAATGTGCAAAGAAATGTTTCCAGCTTTAACTGTGTAATTTTACACGTTTTGCTATGGTTACACAGGTACAGCTGGTAACATTTACCTTCATGGTTGTGATATATCTTTACACAGTAAGCTGCCTCAATATTGTTGTGTAATATTACACAATATTTTTTTACAGTGTAAATTCTCACCTATTAATGTTATATCTCAGGTTGTACGTCGAAAAAATGTTGTCATCCAAGATATATATATTTATAATTGAACGGTGCACATTATTAGAAAGAACAAGAAATGTGTGTTTAACCCTTTCAAGGGCAGAATAATTTTGTTCATTTAAAATCAACAGCCGCTAGAATTTACTAACAATGTTATAAGAGAAGAAATAAATGAATTTCTACCTCTAAGTTATAAAAATAGAATCTTGTAAAATATTTCCGCGATGAATTTTTGCAGTTGAAAATTAAAATTTGGTGATGCTGTAGTGGCATCACCGCCCCTGAAAGGGTTAAAAAAAATCATGACAACATTAGAAAGGATAGAAAAAGGTTACAATCCTGAGAATAATAAATTCCTCATAGAAAAGAATTCTGTGACATACATCTGGGAAAAAAAGAAATTAAATTGTTCTTTGTCAGAAAAAGAAAAAACCTCTGTGTTTTTTTTTTTTTTTTTTTTTTTTTGGTTTTTTTAAGCAAAATTTACAGGTTTCGAAAAATTCCGTCATAAAAAAGCACTTAATAAGGAGCTATGCCATATATATATTTTATATATATACTTATTTCAGCCTTGATGAGACATACGTCAAAAATTAATTATTGGGACACCCTTTTTAGTGATACAATTAGAAAAATAAATAAATAAATAAAATATGATAAGCAGAAAAATACAAATTTTTAAAAATAAATCTAATGTACTAATTGGATAATTTAGCATTTTTAACCTAAAAGGTACACACGTACTGATGCAGATATTTATAAGCGTTTATTATTATTAATATTATTATTATTTTAACATGAATATTTTTTATTATATGCTTATCTGTAAAAAATAAGTTATTTTATGACTACATTTAAACCTTTTCTAAACGTAAAATTAGTATCATTCTTCCTAGTATGAAAAGACCTATGATATCACAAAAAAGGATTTCTAAATCAAATGTAGGATACCAGGGACTTTATAAAGTCCAGTGAAAGCTCACATAAAGTATAGCAAAGTATTCTTTCTCCGACACTTCTAGGGCTGCTAAAATTGATGATACGCTTTTCTGAATTCCGTGATTTCCAAATGACCCTGTGGCACGTGAATCCATAAATTTCAAAAGGGAAAAGCATGAAATAAATTGCCGAATAGTTTTTATTTGGAAATATTTACGCACTAGTAGGCGCAAAAATTTTGAATATATCAGGGGAAAAACTACGAAAGATTTAAAATAAAGAAAAAAAAGTAATTTTATTAGACATTCAAGTAAAATATTATTCTTAAAATAACGACTTGATAAAAGCTTTTTTTTTTTTTTTACGTACAGTTGTTTGAAAAACTTTTAGCTTGCGTGTGGCTAGTTAGATAACTCTTTTAATGCTTTTATTATACGCCGCGAGTTGACGTGTCTTCGTAGTGGACTTGTTGAATGGAAAGTTAACCCTAATCTTAACCGAAAGCTAACTGTTGCCGTGCAGAGGAAATAAGGTCGGTTAATATCATTTAGTTTGTTATTTTGTCCGAGGTAAAATTTAACGTGGTATGAACTATGAAACTGCACTCTCTAAGGGTTACAAACTCATTGCCATGCTCCTTTAATTTTACATTTTAATCATTAACCCCTAAAAAGTAATGATATCAATACAAAAAACCCTTAACGGGTTAAAAGTTTGTGACGCAGCACTGCACTTTATGGCTATAAGAATTAGAAATACGGGTCTTAAAAATAATGATATCAAATTTTCAGTGACGCTTTGCTTTAAATTAAAAAATACAGAGATTTTCTTATTTGAATTTGTTTGTTTCTTCTATTTATTTTTACAGTGTAAACGTTATTTTCAACATAAAATAATATATAACATTTACTTACCGATACCTTTTCATTCACATCTCTTATAATATCAAAATATGTGTTTTAAAAGAAATTATATGAAATTCCAGCAACGCAGTGATGTTACACTAAATGATTTGTTTTTAAATTCCACTGCAATTATTTTGTTTTGCATATTAAAGTATATTTGCACATTGAAATATTGCTTTTAATTTTCAAATACGCAGTCAAATATATCACTTTTATTAAGTTTATATTATGCACTGAAATGTATTTATTTCAATGAATTATTTTATCTTTTGGGTCACGCTATCCAAAACTGTAAGTAAAATTTATGGAAATGTTTATTTTGTGCCCTCTTATCCAAATTAATTGAAAAAGCATGCAAATAGATAGTGTGCTGCAAAAAAAAAAAAAAAAAAAAAAAAAAAAAAAGCGAAATTTTTAGTTGTAGTTTTGGATGGCGGGATGCAAAAAATAAAATAATTCATTGAAATAAATACATTTCAGTACATAATATAAACTTAATGAAAGTGATATATTTGACTGCGTATTTGAAAATTAAAAGCAATATTTCAATGTGCAAATATACTTTAATATGCAAAACAAAATAATTGCAGTGGAATTTAAAATCAAATCATTTAGTGTAACATCACTGCGTTGCTATTTTAAATCATTTCTTCTATTTCTTGATTTAAATCAAATATATTTTAAATCATTTCATATCATTTCTTTTAAAACACATATTTTGATAATATAAGAGATTTGAATGAAAAGGTATCGGTAAGTAAATGTTATATATTATTTTATGTTGAAAATAACGTTTACACTGTAAAAATAAATAGAAGAAAATAAACAAATTCAAATAAGAAAATCTCTGTATTTTTTAATTAATAGCAAAGCGTCACTGAAAATTTGATATCATTATTTTTAAGACCCGTATTTCTAATTCTTATAGCCATAAAGTGCAGTGCTGCGTCACAAACTTTTAACCCGTTAAGGGTTTTTTTTTTGTATTGATAATATTATTCAGAACTATACTGTATTTAAAATCAACAGAAATGAATTCGTTCTCCGATTCGAGTTATAAACAAACATGAGAGGTTCAACTCCGAAAGGTAGCGGTAGCTGAGGCTGTCTGTCGCTAGCGATAAGACCCAAAGGTCAATATTCTCTTCTTTTATTCCTATTTTGATAAAATCACAGAAAACTTAACGCATGCTTAAAAGTGCTAATCCGACTACAAGAGAAAAACAAACAGTAATTAGTCTATACACTTTTTTTTTTTTTATCATAGTTTTAGCATATTGTCATATTTTGAAAAGAACCTATTTATGGGAATAAAATAAAAACTAAATATTTACTTTGCTATTTTCTCAATTAATTAAATTTATTGAGCTGCTTTTATTACCGCCTATTTCAAAAGTTTCCGTAGTAAGTTTCTCTACGAACGAACTTTATGAAGTCACCTTTATGATATCCACAGCATGTAAAAGAGAATAAAACTTTTTAATTTATCTATGAAAATATAATCATTATATAATCATTCGAGAAAAATAAATTAAGGCTTTCCACATACTTTTAGAAATAACTATTTGAATTTTAAACCAAAGCAATCTTAAGGACATAAATTTTAGAATGAAGATAAATGCGCGCTTTACGTATTTATGATCGAAATATATAATATCAAGCTACTACATTTCGAGCACTAAAGATAATTGTAGCACATTGGACATCATGAGTCAATTTGTCCATGTAATTTATTAACTATTGGAGAACACTAAACTTAAATTACAAGACATTTGCATTCCAAATATACGAATATTATTAAACTTCCCGAAAGATTTCATTTCGTAAAATCATAAAGGTTCTTGAACATATTTAAGAAATTCATACATTAAAGATGATTGAAGATATTCTTTGTCTTTATTCTTAACTGTATGAAAATTAATATATTATTTTACAAATAAAATGACTGTAATATTCAATTATAAAATAAACCGCTAAGTGAATATTCTTATAATATTTGAGTTAGATCCAAAATAAAACGTTTTAGTGCTGATAAACTAAATAATGATCATGGATTTCCAAATGTTTAGGGTAAAATGGGATAAGTGTATTCAGGTTTTTGCAGAATTCGAATTTGACCTCATTTTGCCCCGTTGCCATTATATTTAAACTTCTGAAATTTTTAGGTATAAACCATAACTAATCGCCTTTTACAAATTTGACCTTTATAATTAAAACTTATGATTTTCAAAGAAAAAATATTGAAACTTTTGTGTTTGTGGTTCCACTTGCCGCAAGGTTTAGGGACCTATAAACAGCTTATTAAGACATACGTAAGAAAATTGTTCAGATAGTAAACTTTTCATGAATCTGAAACTATTAAAACTTTTCAAATATCTAAATTCGTTACAAAGATTCAAACATTTCCGTACACTTCAACAAGCACTTCACACTTGAAAAATTGTAATACTTTTACAAAAGAAAACCTAACGGGAAAAAAAGAACATGATATTAGGTTTTGTTAAAAATTAAAAGACAGAACCCAAAAGGGAAAGTTTAAAAATATAAGGGATTTCAGTTGAAATGCTTTGGACAAATGTAACCATCTTCGTTATAATTGTGACCTATACACTATCTACCAATAGGTATTTGGACACTATCGGATTCAAACATTTTGTCAAATATGTAGAAAAATTCTTGAGGAATTATCTTGAAACTTTAAGCGTATAAAGAACATGTTATACCTCATTCATTCAGCAAAAGTTTTGCCCAGAAGAGGAAAAAGTCACCAGTAAAAAATTAAACAGAAATCAAAATGTTTCGGATCACCCTGTATAAAGAAATGCTTGAAATATGTTTTTGATGCAATATGTGAATTTGAGGTTTGTTCTAATTATCTGTATTATTTTTTATAAGGCTACCACACATATTAATGGAGATATAACTGTTTCTTTTAAAAATTGAAAAAAAAAAAAAAAAAAAAAAAAAAAAGCCACATTTTTTTTATTGTAACATGTAGGGTATTAAACCCAGTGCAAAACCTTTTTTTTAGGAAATTTGACATATTACATTAGACACAGCATACTGCAATAAGATTGAAAAATTGTTAAATACCTTACGAAATATGAATATTTCTACTAAATAATTTGTAACTACATCTGTTCAAGCTTTTAAAAAATTTCGTTTGCATAATCTAATAGCCAAACTTTTTGAGCTACTTATATGAAAGCCCCAAACAAATATCGTATAAATTCAAAAAGTTATGAGAGATAGAATGAACAGAATTTTAGTTTCTCTCAAAATATAAGCTAAGCTAATAGGGGTTTTACTCACATTTTTATTTTCATTCAAATAATGCCCAATTGTAATACAGTGTTAGCTGATTATAAACAAGTACTGATTACTTTTTTTGAGAAAGAATGAAATTTTGTTTATCATATAACTAATAACTTTTAAATGCACACGATATTTGTTTGAGGTTTTTATATAAGTAACTTAATAGTTTTGGCAATTAAATTATGAAATTGAAAATTTTTTAAAGCTTGCGCATGCGTAGTTAAAAATTATTTAGTAAAAATTCTCATATTTCACAAGGAATTTAACATTTTTGCATTCTGCTTACAGTATGTTGTGTCTAAAGTATAGCGCCATTATTCCTAAAAATAACTTTGCATTGGGTCTAATACCCTATGTTTTATCATTGAAGAAGTTGTAACTTGTTTTGCAATTTTTTAAAGAAACTGTTATTTCTCCATGAATATATGTGGTAGCCTCCTAGAAATTTAAACAGATATTTAAAAAAATTTTTAAAATTACATGCTACAGCAAAAATGCATGTCAATCATTATTTTTTACAGGGTGGTCCAAAATCTTCTGATATATATATATATTATTTTTTTTAATGGTCCCCTTTTTCTCTTCCGGACAAAACTTTTACTGAAATATGTGATGTATAACATATTCTTTATACTCCCAATGTTTCAAAATGATACCTAAAGAATTTTTCTAGATATTTGGCAAAACGTCTAAATTCGAAATTGTCCAAATACTTATTGGTAGATAGAGTACAAAATTCTTGGGGTATGTGTAACCGTGGGTGGCAAACTAAGAAAGCTCTAGAAATAAATAAAACATGAAGTTACATTTGAAATCTACATGTCAAATTTACTTTGCTTACAGAAAATTGTAGAATTGGTTTTATAAGTAAAGTAATGGCAAGTTTAATTTCGGCACTATCTAGGAATGTGGAAATGTAAACTATTTTTCAAACTTCTAAAACTATCACTATTTCATATTTTATTTGGTTTCCTAAGGCTAAATATATAAAAATATTTAAGAAAACAGATATGATGACAGTCATCATAGTTAGGTAAAAATTGAGACGGTAAAATTCAACTGTAGATAAATAAAATTGAGTTTTTGCCGAAACGTCAGAGGAGGTCTCCATGTTGAGAGAGGGGACTCAAAACGATTTTGTCTGTCTGCCTGTATGTATGTATGACTGGCGATAGCGGCCGCAAAAATCATCCTATTGACCTGCAATTTGGTACACATGTTCATGAGCTGTACAGAATTAACTCTATAGTTTTGGGTGTGTATTCTACCTGTAGTTCGTGTACAGGGACACAGCAAAATTTTTCTTATCATTACAGCCTATGGACAGAATTTGTATGTATTTAATAGCGGGCGCAAAATTTTCCGATTTACTTGCAAATTTGTTTGCATGTTTAGGAGTCATACAGAAAGAGCTATATAATTTTTGGTGTGCATATTAATCATTCTTCGCGTACAAGGATACAACAAATTTTTTCTTATCATTATTTCTTATGGGCAGATTTTCGTTTAAACACATTTTAACATGACTACACTGCTTTCAGCAAAATGAAATTAACACTTTTTATTGAGTTGCTTAAAAGCATGTTTTCTGTAGAAAATACGTGCTTGGACGTAATACTTCATATACAAGACCTTACGAAAGTGTTTCGAAAATGTCAAAATTATGTCAAAATCATACAAATTATGTCAAATTTCAAACAGTTTTTCTTGAGCTACATAGGATAATTTGCATAGTTTTTACTAGTGTATATGATGTTTATAGCTCGTTTACAGGGATACACAAAAGAATTTCAGGACATTAGAACCTATGGACAGATTTCTGTTTAAGTGCATTTTAATGCGATTATGCTGCATTCAAGATTATAGATTCACCATACATTATTCAGATTCTTACAAATCTGTTTTCTGTAGAAAAAAGTTATATATAGACTAAATAATTGCCGAAACGTGAGTGGAAGCTTCTTCGTTGAGAGTGGGGACTCAAAATGCTTTTGTCTGTTTGTCTGTCTCTATGTGTGTCTCGCGATAACGGCCGCAAAAATCACGCTATTGACTTGAGATTTGGTACACATGTTCATGAACTACACAGAATTAGCTGTATAGTTTTAGTGTGTATACTATTTGCAGTTTGTGTAGAGGGACACACCAAATTTTCCTTATCATTACAGCCTATGGACAGAATTTGTATGTATTACAATCTAGGAAGATTATAATTGATATTTCGTCCGTTTAAGAGCACACGTCTAATGCTCTTCGTTAAGGAAAACTTTTCAGCAGTTCATCTTACTGTTGCTCGTCGATAAATTATTCGGCACAACTAGAAAGTATCTCTTCGTAAAAAATAATAACTTTCATTACGTTTTTAGCACTTTTGTAAAAGAGCAGGCAGCAGAGCTGAAACACTGCCTCGTCCAAAGGTCCAATCGACAACTGAACCGTTTCTCGTATGTGCTCCAAGACTCCGTCTATGGGGATGCGTGCGCAGGAGAGGTGAGAGTGATGACGTTTTTCTCACGTCACGTATGCGTCATCAGTCCTCAAGACTGTTCGCTCGTTGCTGCAGTGAGAGAACTGGACTGGAAGCTGGTTTTGGACTCCAAAGCTGGTTTTCGAATCAAATGACCGGCCGAGGCTGGCGTTTTCACTACACACACACACACACACACACACACACACACACACACACACACACATATATATATATATATATATATATATATACATATAATTATTTCAAATGATATGAAATAAATAAGAATGATCAGGGTAATGAGTGATACAAATAGGACGTTGAGGCACCTGATCTGCAGATGCACTAGTTTATTTACAGTGTACAGCAAAAAATTCCGATGATATTCTGTAATCATCGAAATGATGTTAAATTTGGTTCTAATGTTAATGAGATAGATTGAGTTAGTTGTATAATTTTTATTAGTGCATATAATTATTATGGCTCGTGTACAGGGACATACAAAAAAATTCGCACCATTATGGCCCATAGACGGTATTTCTTATAAGTGCATAACATTGTTCGTTCCGTTAAATACATTAAATAAATATATATTATTAAGCATTCTTTCTGTGGAAAATGGTAGTGATATATTTGGTAATACGTTTACAGTGCCGTACAAAAAATTTCGGATACATTATTTAATCATTTGGCATCAAATTTCATATAAGTACTTATGCGTTAAAAGTGATTAACCCAGGGCTATTAGTGACAAAGAAATATATATATATATATATATACAGTGGCTGTGGCAGTGACAACAGGCTGTGCCCGAAGCTCAAGCCTTTTCGGGGTTTTAAAAATAGCCTGTCGATAGCTGTCCATTTTCAGTTCATATGTTATATATACACATAGAGAGAGATAGATATAGCGAGAAAGATACAACGGGTGGTTGAGGGGGGCAGCAACCCCTCAAAAACTTATATGATTATGTAGCGAGTTAATAATAATAATAAAAATAATAATAATAGTAATAGTAATATATATAATAAGTTTAAATAATATGGAATAAATAAAAATGGTCTGCTGAATAACGAGTGCTGCAGATAGGACATTGAGGCTCCTGGTCTGCACATCCACTACATTTAACATTATAGATACATGTTACTATATTATTATTAAAACCCGAATAAACTACTACGTCAGAAACGCCAAAGAAAAATGTTTGAGATGCATACAGCTGTTTCGGTAGCCTTAAGCGTACCGTCTTCAGTGCAAAAATAATTCTAAATCTGAGAAGTGCTCGTATATATAGGAGAGGGGCCGAATTTTGTTCAACCAATAGGGTTACGGGAAAGGTGGGGAGTGTAATATAACTGTGACATAAGTAATAAATTTTTAAATAATATTAATTCATATTTTCTCAAAAGTATGTTTTGGTAGAAATGATTTATTTTCATTTTTATTTTAGAAAAGAATTAAATGAGAAATGTTGTTAAGGGGACACATCACCGAATTTGACCGGCAGTCTAACCCTTTGTTCTTCTAGAAGGAAATTTGTTTTAAAAGTTACTCATTACCTGACATATATTTTTTTTTTCAATTTCCGCTTTCATATTTAGAAAATGTCCAACCGTTAAAGTTTTTCTCGTTTTCCAAAATTGATTTCTTTTTAAATTTTAAAACTTCATTCTGAAGCTATAAAGTAATAAAATTATCTTTGTTAATTTTTCGCACTTAATATCTAAAAAATGAAATATTAAAAATTAAAAAAATAATAATAATTTTTAAAAAACGGCAAACATTTAAACGATTGTAAATTTTCCAGATGTGAAAACGAAATTTAAAAAACACATTAGGTAATGAGGAATCTATAAAAAAAATTTCTCCATAGAATAACATGCAGTTTCACTGTCGGTCAAATTCGGGGAAATATCTCCTTAAGAATGCATTACAGATAGGTGAAGGATGAACATGTGCACACATGTTAGATTAAAATCGGATTTTTCTTCGTGTATTTTCTTTTCTGTTTTTTATTTTGTATTATATTTTTCGTATGTGAATGTCTTTAAAAAAAAAAAAAAAAAAAAAAAAAAAAAACATACGAAACTGAAAATTGGATGAGATTTACGTTATCGTTTCTCCTAAAATTTACTTTTGAGAAAAATTGAATCAATGTCAGTTTAAAATTTATTACTTATTTTAGAGTTAAATAAAATTTAATTAACGATTTTATAGTAAACACGCCATCTAAATTCCATGTTGATTTGTTTAAAACTTACGCAGAGTAAAAGAAAATGGCAAAGCAGATAGTTCCTTTAATTTTTCACGCTAGTGTGCTTTAGAAATGTGTATTTAATTTTTTTTTCTTCCGGAAATAGGTTGTTGGTTTAAATAATATTTTAATTTGCATATTAATAATATGTAAAATTTATATAAAATTGTTACATGTAATTATTTTTAGATATTTTTTATCGTTTTTAATAAAGAAACTTACTTAGTTATTAATGGCTTATTTATTGCTAGTTAATTTCTATCCTTACTACCATTAATTATTGGCCTGTCGCAGTTTATCTGTTGATAAAATAGACAGGAAAAATAATTCTCCTATTTTCATAACTGTCATAGACAACTCTTTTTAAAGTAACATTATAATATATTCATTGTAGTTAAAATTATGAAACTTCAATTCATTGCTCAAATTGAAGGAAGAGAAAGGATTATATACATATTTTTTTCTGTTTTTATTACGACATTAGATTTCTTTATAAATGTTGTTTTTTATGAAATGTACTAATAACTCTAAAGTTTTGAACTTATCTTTTCAATTATTTTATAAATTAAAAACACATCTTATTAACACATTTTTATTTCGTAAAATGAACAAATGGAATTTTAGAAAGAAATAAAAGAAGATATATACTTTATTTAATCAACAGGATTTAAATTTAAGTCTTATCACTTAATTATTATCCACTTAACACATCTTTATTTATAAGAGAAAGTAGTGTAATTTAACATAGTGGTTTTTTTTAATACCTTTTTTCTACTTAGTTCGGTTTGCCCTTTGCACATTACAATATGCGCTGGATTGAATTTCTCATTAACATATTCAATTTTAAAGTGAAATGCAACATAATTAAATTACTTAAACTGAAGAGAAATAATTGCTTTGGCAGAGATTCTAACGTCATTAGTATTTCGTATTGAATTTTACTTCAAATTATCTTAACAAGGTTTAACAAGAAATATTTTTTAAATTGAGAAAATAGATTAGAATTAAACATGTCAAAAAAGGCGAAGTCTTTCGAAATGTTTTAGATAAAATGGATAAAGCGTAATCAGTACGAGAAAAAAGTAAATTATTCAAATGCGTTTCTTCAACACTAAATATTCTGCGAAAACAAAATTATGTAATATATATATTTAAGAAAAAAGATTTTAGTATAAAAATTAATTTTGATATGAATCACGTATAAGAACTATTAAATGCCAGTATATATAAATTAATGCCCGAATTAATTCTGTTATATATATTTTGATGGATATTTTAAGTGAAAATTAGTACTGACTGCTAGGAGAGAAATACAGTAGAACCTCGATTAACCGAAACTCACCTCGATTAACCGAAACTCTCCGTTAACCGAAGTCGGTTTCTTCTTCACTTTTTTTTTTCACTTTCTACTATCATCCAAAATTTTCTCTTAACAAACATGTGTTTTTAAAGTTTTTTTTTTTTTCCGCATTCCTTTCGTATGCAAGCCATCCTTTCCAAACTACGAGTGCTGATAAATATTTTAGATGATTATTGATGAATTCTCGATTATCCGAAAATTTCGATTATCCGAAGTAAGTTCGCTCCCAATTACTTCGGATAATCGAGGTTCTACTGTATATTGAATTCAAACAAATCTACTGTTATTTTTAAAATATCCTCATTTAAAGGAGCTCGGCGTTATAGTAAAAAACATTCGAGACAACAGATACATTTTCTATTATATGTTAAGAAATTCCTCTGAAATAAAGTATTGTAATACATATTAGCATTCAAATGGATTTTAGTCTGTATACTTTAGCAAAAAGCAAATACGTGTGTGATAAGTGAAAAACTCTAAAACTGCTATTCAGATTACAAAATTGTAAGTAACACATACAAATTTACAATTAAAACAATTATAAAAATTTCTGGACTTGTTTAGATTGATGCTATGAAATATCATTAAAAATAAGTACGTCCAAGAAACCACAAATCTTCTATACGCTATTTTATTATCTGTTCTTAAATGAGGGTTCTAAGCTAAGCTTTAACGGGTTTATATAAAAATTATGGTTTAAAATTTCAATAGTGTTTTACGTAATTATTCAACAGCGTAACAAAAACACTAAGAGCCTTTTTGAATTGCCTGCAAGTTTTAAGTACTAGATGCGGTATAAATTTGTGCAACCTTCAAAAATTCATAATGAAAGAAGTAATAGCCGGAAAAATTTTGGTTAGATGGAATATAATAAAAAGGACACTGGATTTTTTTTTTCCACAGAAAAAAATAAAATAAATAAATAAATAAATAAATAAATAAAATGCAAAAGTGGGAATGTTTTTACATATGAAAGTGTGACAAAAATTTTAATTTTTATAATTCTAGAAAGTATATTACAGGAAATGTTTGATTGGTTTTACAAAACTCTGTAAATTTTTCTACATATACCTTTAATTTGTTATTTGTGTCTAATATCAAAATTTAGGAATTAAAGCTAAGTTCAATGTTTTATCAATACCCTTTATGTATATGTGTGTCTATAGTATTTGTCAGAGTGAAAAATAAATTATTAGTTAGTTCATTTTTATATTCTTAGTGATTTTTTTTTCTTGAAATCTTTAAATAGTAATTGTCGGTTTATGTATTGTTGTATCCTTAAAGCTTGATAAATATAAATGTTATGTTCTATGATACATGCATATATATATATATATATAACGCATAAAATTGTAAATATAAAAATGTAAATGTAAATCATAATAAAATTTAGAATACAAAAGATACATTATTAATGCCAGTTCCATCCTGTGTATTTAAAGTCATAATTAATAAATTAAAGATGAACTAAAATGCTCTATTTAAAATAATATAGTATTTGTATAAATACTACTATAGTATAAAACAATATAGTAGATTCTATAATAAAATATTATAGCCATGTATTTATACATAAATTCTTTCGTTTATACGGTCGGTTCATAGCTCACACAGTCAGCAAATATTTGGGTTTCGTTCTTTTCCCTTTCTAAGAATTAAAAGAATATTAAAAAAAAAAAAAAAAAAAAAAAAAAAATTCAAATTTGTGTCATTTTTTATTTTAAAAATTATGCGACTGAATGATTCATTGATTAATATGCTTAAGAGCTCTATTAATAAAGTGTCAACATCTTTAAAATATATATATATATTTATTTATTTAAATTATCCCTTTTCATTAAAAATTGCCGACCTTCATTTAAGATTGTTCAGATCATGGCCTATTATATAATTGTGATTATTTTTTAAATATTTGAACAATATATGACATGTGGTTATCAGCATATATTTAGCCCAATGTATTTCTGAGTTTTTATTTCCAATAGGAAAATTTGCTGTAGCTGAGGCAATACTTTATCACTTAATGTGAAAGTATCGTGTTATTTTAACAGATTTACATTGGTTTCTGACAATGCTAAATGTGGAAGATCAGAAAAAATAGCTTTTATTTATTTATTTATTTATTAGATTAATAAGCAATTTCATGTTTAATAATGCTTTTGTATATCATAGATAAAAACAGATTTAATGTAAAACTTTTATTTATAGTCACTATTAAAGTAGATGTTAAACATCTGAGAAAAAGCTCCTATCTTCGGAACCTAAATTATATACATATATACCCATGATGTGTGTATGAAATGCGATGTCTTAAATATAATACTTATGTAAATTATGTAGAAGAATATGTTTCTAGTTTTTCTTTCCTTTTTTCGGTTATTTAATCCATATATATGTCATGAGATGACTTTTCAAAAATCTTGAAAGGACGAATGACCTTACGCTAAAAATCTTTTATTAAATAAGTATGATCAGAAAATTAAATATCCCCTACCCTCCCCAAAAAATTACAAGATAAAAAAAAAAATCATGGTAATAAAAATCTATAAATACACTTAAGTTAAAACCTAATTACTAAAAGGTAAGTTGCAATAAAGTTTTAATTTAGCTAAGTAAAAAATGCACGACTCTTTATAAAATGTTTAAAGAATTTTGTCTATTAACTGCCTCGTAGTTTGATTCTATTGAAGATAGAAAATGTAATTAGAAAAAAAGAAGCAAAAAATCTAAATGTGCATATATGCATTTATAGAACACCATTTCCGTCTAAAAGTTTTTCGGCACCAAGCGTTTAGCTTGATAAATTACTAATGATTAGATACTACAAAGGTTTTCCGATGCCTAAAAAGAAATCTAATTTTCTGAGAACAAGTAATGGATCTTAAGTTAAAAAAGAAGTAAATTCAATTAATATTTAAAGAGTATACGAATAAATCGCACCCATTAAAATAATTTTAAATAATTAACTCGAAGACATGCTGCTTAGAAGATATGTAGGACTTAACTTTATATAAAATTGTGCTATTTAATTAAATGTTAAAATTATTAAAATTAAATAATATTATAATTTATAGGATTTACTAATTTGACAGTTAATTCTGATGTTGTAATGTCGCTTTTAAATTGTTTTAAATATTCTGATCAACAAAAGTTCTGGTACATTTCACCGGAAAATGAAAAATAAAAATTTATTAAAAAATAAATAAAATTTTATCTAGTTCTTTGTACAGGGAGTAGTTTTTCGCGCAGAAAAAAAAGTTGGTATTGTTAGGAAATGCGAAAATGCTATATTTTGAATTTGGACATATATAAATTTGTATAATACGGTACAGTTGAAATTACAACATTAAATTGTACAATTTACTTTTAAAAAGATCAGCATTTCCGGATAAGTGCCAATAATATGTAAAATCACTTAAAGAATGTTAGGTTAACAGATTAATTATTGCAATTAGTTATAAAATATACTTCAAGAAATATTTAAAAAAAAAAAAAAAATGCTGTACCTTGAAACATTTAAACATTTGTCATTTAATCTAATAATTTATCTTCCTAAAAAAAAAGAGAGAGAGTGAGAGATAAATGCTTAATACAATGATTCATCTGTTTGCCTGTGTATCTGCGCCCTTATTTCCGTAAAAAAAAAAAAAAAAAAAAAAAAAAAAAATTCAGAACTACTAAAAACTGATTTACGCTGCACAAAACAATTACTATGGATATACTACGAGTTCGTTATGAAACAATCATATAATCGACAACCTTTAAAAAAAATTTGATACAAAGATTTAAAAGGAAAATTATAACATTTACCATGTTGAAAATATGCAGATTTTATATGTGATAAAAGAAACTACACGTTTTAGATAAGGAGTGAAAAGCAACCATTAGCAGTCTTTATGTAAGAGGACATTAAAAACAATACAAACAATAGAATATTTTATAACAGTGAATATGATGTCTCAACAATATACTTGATTCGGTAACCTGGAGTACCATTGGTCATTTGGAGGTGATTTAAGCGCAATACGTTGTAGCGGAAGCAATTGGTGTTTCTTGTGTTATTTTCAGACTATTGAATCGATTTTTGGAAAAAGAAAGTACTACCGAAGATCAGGGTTAGACTATAAACCTGCAACAACACATAGTGAAGACTTGTATTAAACACTAACGGTCAGAGGAAACAACAATATGAATGCCAATCCATTGCAACAGTTCCTTCAGAGAACTACCAGAGTTTCGACTGAAACAGCTTAAAACTGTTTCCATAATTTGGGTTTGTATGCTCACAAACCTATGTTTGTGTTTTTTAACTGCAAATCATTGTTCTTTTCGTAGAAGGGGGCACAAGAGTATCACAGATCGGTGTGAGATCAGTGGATCAACGTGGACTTCACGGAATATAACCGCTTTAGTGTACAACTTGAAAATACGTAGATTATCATCTGGAAAGAACCTCAGAATAACACTGCGTTTTAGCACAATATTGTTTGATTTGGCGGAGTCGGAATGATAGTCTGAGACGATATGTTATTGATTCCCGCACCGACCTATATATTATGTGGAATAAAGCACTGCCGGTTTAAAGATATACGAATGATATTTTTAGATCAATTGTAGTTCCTTACGCTGCAGCAGTCGGGAATGAATGCATTCTCATCGAAGATGAATTAAGCTATATCGTACTTGGTTTCTACATAATTTATTTTCAGATGATCGAATCCCTGTACTGGATTAGTCAACAAATTCCCATGCATGAACCGAATAGAACACGTTCGGGAAATTCTAGGGAGAAAAGTTTATAGTTGCTAATCTCATACAGAAGCAATTCAGAATTTGAAAAACTCTCTTTAACGGGACAGTGTAAAGAACACCCATGTCTCTACCATGATAAACTACATGTGACACATAGTATATCTTGGGGTTGAAAAGCTTGTCTCACTGGGAACAACTGTAGGGGAGCCATAATGGAACTTGTAATTCAGAGAGCCTTGAGGGAGGTGAAAGGATGACAAGACAAGGTTGCATATGACACTTCAAGGTACCCTGGGGGTGAGAAGATGGCACACCAGGGGAGAATAATTGCACCCGTGTTCCAAGGTTTCCAGTGTCACCCTACTTTGAAACGCATTCCCAATTTATGGTGTATAGTTTTACCCTCCTGGCTAGTAGTTGTATTAATTAGTTTCAATAATGAAATACTATGTGTTGGTCCGTTTTTCATTGAATTCAGTTGAGAATTAATGAATAATTATTGTATATTTTACTGTTATATACATCGTAATTTTATGATGCTTTATATTTAATAACTGAAACTTGTAACTTAATTCAATTCAAATATACACTGGGTGAGCCAAAATTTGGTTAAAACATAATATATATATAAGGAACGAATAATGATAAGGATGTGCGGTTTGCAAGAAAGGGGCCAAAAAGATTGTCGGATTTTGCTTAGAAGGAAAAGAAAAAGAAAGTTTGAAAAGTCACCAGTAGAGGGCGCTGTCAACCCTAAACAAAATCAACTGTACATTCGATTCATTTATTCGTGCAGTAAGAAGTGTTAAACATAACCACCAGCACATTTTGCGACATTACTAAGGCAGCACACAACACCCGTTACAGCTGAAAGCATCATGTCCGAACCAATTGCAGAAACTTTACGACAGATAAAATCTTTGAGTTCTGCCAATGTTAAAGGAGGTTAGCGGTACACAAGTGATTTCAAATAGCCCATAGCCAGAAATCATTCGGATTTAGGTGAGTGATTGTGAAGGCCACGCAATCTTGCAACCTCTGTCTTCACCAAAGGTTTTCAACAGAAATCGTTTTACTTGATTGGCATGGCGTGGCGGTGCGCCATCCTGCATAAAAATTATTACAGATAACACATATCTTTGATTCAATGTAAGGACATCTTTGTCTCGCAAAAAGTGAGCTAATGCTCACCGGTGACTGTACACGTTTCCCAGCCAGATTTCCGACACGATTTTTCAAAGAAGAATGGTCCAGCAATGAAATATGAGAGGAAACCAAAGATGACTGTCAACTTGGTTGACTGCAGTGGCCGCAATGGGCATGCACGTGGATTCGACATCGCCCATATCCAAGTGTTTTTGGGGTGCTGATATCGTCGTGTAGCCAGAAGTGCACATCATTCATCCAGAAAACGTTAAATAATCATTGTGGGTTGCTTTCTATTCTTGCCAAAGCCCACTTGGCAAATGGTTCCTTCATATCTCTGTCTCCCTGCTGTAACTCCTGCTGTGATTGCAATTTGTGGGGATATATAGGTGCAATTTCAAGTGGAGGATCCGTCGAATCGATGAGTGAGGCACATCCAATACCTCAGAAGCTTCCAGAGAACTGCTTCATTCATAACGGTTTTTATGGCAGTAAAGAGGCCCTTCGCGAACGAGGATCTTTCACTACGTGACCTAATTCTTCATATAGCCAGTTTCTTCAAACATTTTGACAAGCTTCTGTACGCCAAGACACGTTATGGGGCCATTCTTCGAATTCAACCTTTTCCACGTTCGAAATCTTCGTAAAGTAACACATCCTGAAACTTCATTCACAAAGAACGGCTTCACCAACAATGCTCAATCGGGTAATGATAATATTATGAAACAGAATGAAAAACCATCGTGTATCATGGTCTTTTATTGCAAGATTGATTTGCATAAATTGGCTAAATTTTTAGCATGTCAGCGCCATCTACCGGTGACTTTTTAAAATAATTTTTATTTTGCTTCTAAAAAAGTCCGATTTTTTTTTTACACCTTTATTGAAAACAGCACATCATTATTACTATTCCTTCCTTTTTAATAAATTTTTAAAGTTTTAACGAAAAAGAAATTAGGTTGCAAAAAATTAGAATTGTACCAAATGAACAATTTTAAAAGCTCTTCAAAACAAGTCAAGTATAATACATTTTTTTAAATCTTAGAGTATAAATGTTTTAAAAATATATGCGATAAAAATATAGAAGTTTCAATATTAAAAAGCTGAGAGTAGCGAAATTGAAAAAACTTCCTTTAACCCCTAACAATGTTTGATAAGTCCCAAGATTGGGAAAATAACTTTAAAATATATACAAGGCCCGCACCCTAAACCCTTACCCCCTACCCTTATAAAAAAAAAAAAAAAAAAAAAAAAAAAAAAAAATACGGTTCTTTTGTTTAAATAGCATTTACACATATATCAGAATTGTATTTTTGCAGTTTCTCGATTTTTACTACAGAATATAAGGAAACAAGTAAAATTTAATTGAAACGACTTATTATGTGAGCCTGTTCGAAACATCGAGGTAATTATACTACCTCTAACGTTTGAAGTAATTATGCTACGTTTGGGACGTTGTACATTATAAAGAGAACTGCATTCATCAAAATGTCCCATCCGTTAGAATTGGGGGTTCCTATTCATTCATATATCCATTAATTACTTATAAAATAAAGCTGTTCCCAAGTAAAGGTTATAAGACTAAAAAAAAAAAAAAAAAAATCTTTATTTTGTGAGTTTTATCATTATCATTATCATTATTATTTTTAAATCGTTTCAAAATCAAAAAAATTTATAAAGTTTAATTTGCCTATTAAATTGTATAAAACATGCACAAACATTTTTAAAAAATACTCTCATACAAACATGTATTATAAATTTGATTTAAAAAGTAGCATTTTTCCTCAAACCATGAATATCATTCCGCGATTTGTAATTTTTATTACATAACTTTATAAAAACATTAAAAATGTTCTTTACAAATAAGTTAGAGATTCTTATTTCCGCATACATGCGTTATTTGCGAAATGAAAGTTTTCATGAAATAAATGTAAATGTATCCCCCCCCCATATATATATATATATATATATATAAAGGACAATCTGTTACCCTAGAAATATTTTTTAAACATGAACGGTTTGAAAATCATATAATCCTTTTTACTTTCTCTTTATATGGTAGAGAAAGTATTGTTTTTGGGTCAAATTTTCGAAAGGGAATTTTTGGTATATTTACACGTTTTGAGGTCCCTTGAATCTGAAAATCATGTTTTTAGCGTTTGGTCTGTGTCTCTCTGTG
The DNA here is from genome assembly GCA_963930645.1 of Salticus scenicus. NCBI lineage: Eukaryota > Metazoa > Arthropoda > Arachnida > Araneae > Salticidae > Salticus > Salticus scenicus. Next base: position 80,140,186 of record OZ005657.1, on the reverse strand, counting down.
TGTGTCTATTTGTTATCAGCATATCTCAAGAACAAATTGCTGCAGAAAGTCAAAACTCGGTATTCTAAATATGTATCATATAGGGAGGCTACACTAAATTTTTCGTAGAGATCATGCCAATAGTTCATGTACAGGGCCACACAAGATAATTTAAAAACATTACATCTATGAGGAAAATTGCAGGTAAGTACATTTTAAGATCTATAGGCTGTCTTAAACAAGACGAAATGAACAATTTTTTTATATGCATAAAAGCATATTTTGTGTAGATTGTGATATGGAAATCATTCATCATTCGTTTACAGAGCTACCCAAAAATTTGGATATATTGGCACATAGAAATAGCTGGAATTTTACTTCATTTTGTATTACATATTTTTTTCATATAACACAAAATTTCAGAACACAATATTTTTTTGAAGTGCATATTGTTTATAAGCAATATACAGGGCTATCCAAAACTGAGCCAAACGTTCTTTTCTATTGAATGTAATTGATCAAAGTGCCTTGCTACATTTTACAATGTCGACAAACAGCTCTCAAAAAGAAGAATTAATTTTTCATGCCCAGGCTGTAAACAAATTATTTTTTGTAGTTCCATTTTCAACTCTGATTTTTTCTATTATATCACGTTTTGAGGTAACTGATTACGGAAGTCCATTTTTTGCCTGTAGATCTGTATTTATATATGTCATCAATATAACTTAAAAACAAATAACTGTAGGCAACTCAAATTCGGTATTTTGAACTTCGTATTAGTTTACCACTTAAAATATTGATTAAGATTGGCAAGTTTGAAGATAAATTATGAACAGCATTGATTTGTTTTAAACAAACGTCGACACTACAATTAAACAGGGTGTTGAGGGTGCCGGTAGCACAGAATTTTATATCAAATAAAACTATTTCTAAACCTATTTTAGATTATTTTAAAAGCACATTGAATTTTATTAACTTATGCTAATGGTCTTAAGAATAATTATGCAACCTATCATTGTAGTATTGAAATGCAGGGCAAGAAAAAGTTGTGTGAGGGACACACCAGATTATTTTATTTAATTTACCTATATAAAAGCCTTAAACACGCTTGAGCAATGTAAAAAATACAGTTATTAAATAATGTTATTATGTTATTATACAGTTATTAATTAATTTACAATGTAAAAATTAATACTACATTAATTTACTACATTTAAGTTATTAAATGTATTAACAATAGCTTTAAAATAGCCGATTATTTATTAAACAATCATAGATTCCAAACCTTCCGGTATTTTAACACCAATATTTTAAAATAATTATTTCTGTCTTATTTAATTGCGCAATATTAGTCTTTAAATATAACAAAATATTTTGGGAAATAGCGGAATTTAAAAAAAAGGGAAGTAAAATGTATAATTTGTAAATTCAAAGACAAAAATCTCGTCTTAGGTAAAATGCTGATAAGTATTTCGAGGTAAATTTAAACACGAGAGAAACATCATAATATTATAATGTATATAACAATAAAATAAACAATAATCATTAATGAATCTACTTTCAGGGATCTATATTTCAGGGTTTTCAAGAAGAAAAAATGAGAAATATCTATTGTACAGTCCAGGAAGTATGAATCAGTAAAATGAAACCAAACCAAGCTTGAATTGAATCTTAAATGTCGATTGTTGCCTTTCGGCAACACTCCCAATTTTGTCTTCTAAACTATTATTAGAATAATATTGAAGCTCTAATGTCTCATGCTTGCCGATTGGCAACAAACTGCTTTTTTGCTGTAAACCATAGTTAAAAAGTTAAAATAAAGTATGATTTTTTAAAGTATTTTTCCCGTGATTTATTTAAGAGATGAAAGAAGTAAAATATTTCAAATTGATTTAAAAATAAACAGGCAATTAAGGGTTAAGAGCGTGGTAGGAAACATTGGGTAAAGGGCAAATTTTGTGCAACAACTCACCCGTGGGTCAAGATAAGACCGTAGAAAATTTAGCCCCATTTTCAGAATCAACGAATCAGAAATAGCGGGCAAGAAAACGTGGCACAGTGACAGGTTGTTTGACTTGAGGCAAGAAGGTCTTCAGTTCGATCCCTGTCTCGATCGAATTTTGAAATTTCTTTTATTTAAAACATAATACCAATATTTATTTCAACATAAAATTACCAAATCCTATTAAAAGATTAAACCATCGGGTGGTTGCAGCTACTTAAGTACCAAGTTTTGGTTCAAATGAACACCAAATTTTTAACAGTGTACGGGACACCACATTTCTACCAATACGTAGTGCAAGACACCTTAATCAGCTTCAATCACCGATTAATTGTCTAATCGGCACTCCAACTTTCACTCAAAGCCTCTATTGTACACTAAGGTACCAAATAGTACCTCTATTCACCCCCAAGCCTCCAAATGGCACTGGTTTGTCACCTTGGGCTTTGACACTGTATTTGATAACATCATTGTTTCCATGCCTTGAAGGCGTGGGACATTGATTTTGGACACAGGGAACCATGCTCCTTACTGAAACAGATTTTTTGTGAGAAATGACTTTTTATACGATATGCAAGAATTGTGCATTTTTTGTTTAAAGGCAAATATCGTCAATAAAATTTAATTATTGATGTTCGTTGCTTCGTTCTCTTTTCTTATATTTTACAATACCTATACTAGAAGCACTCAAAGAGTAAGTTACACTTGAACAATGTCATGAAATATTACTTTATGATAAGTGTGCTAAAATATGACAGTAAAATATGACAGAACAATATGCACAGTAAAAAAAAGGGGTAAAAAACAAACGGTATTTAACCGTATAATTTAAGGAAAAATGACCGTATTGATACCTAAAAGGTCGTAGCCCGTACATTGATGCCATGAAAGTATAATTGTGGAATACTGGAATTTTTTTTACGGGCAAAAGCTGTTAATCTACCAAAATTGCTTAAATATGCCATTAAACTGTATTTTTAGGGTCAAATCTCTGCAAATGTAAAATGTTAGCGTTTTAGTGACGTCATAAAAGAAACACTTCAGATTTATGATTGAAAAATATAATTGTATTTTTATTGATTGAGAGATTGTATTTACACATTCGTACAAAGAGCGATTGATATAGAAGAGCTATTGTTTTCTTAATTTTCGTTGCTAATGTACATATACATATTTTCCAGAGTATGTTTTTATTGAAAATTAATGGCAACGGAAAGTTCTTATTTTTAAAACAAACATGTCCGCTTGTTCCGATTGTTTGATTTCCATCACTTCGATACAGATATTGAAAATCAAGTTGAACAATAGGTTTTTTGACTTGCCATTTGAATTACCAATGTAAGTTAATAAACATAGGTACGATGCGTATGAAAAGAATATTTAAATATAATTTAAAATATAGCAAATATTTAATTAAGTTTTGTAACGCATGCGAAACCATGTACTAAGAGGCCTGCAAGTATTTGTCGGATTACTATTCATAAATTTAGGTGTTTTCTTATTAAATAACTCATATGTATGCTAAACATCGTTTAATTTGTGCTAAACATCCCTTCTACTTGGACTGATTGGAAAAAGTATTTGGGCAAAAAATTAATATGTTTCTGGATTTAATAAAATTACTCCGCTCAGTCAAATAATATTTAATTTTAAAGTTTCATTTATATATATAAATAAAGCACAGCTGAGTTAGAAAACACGAAAAAAAAAAAAACCTGGGGATTCAGATAAGATATTTTTAACTTATGTAAAATTTTGTGACCCTCAGAAATTTTGTGCCCAGAGCACGAGCGCCAGGTACCCGAGTGATAGTCAGGCCCGGTGTACTTCGAGTAATCAATTGAAATAAATATACAAACATTCAAACCCAACAAAACTCATAAAGTTCAGCGTAATGTTTATAAGTAATGCGTTATACACTTGTAAACGCTCTCTAGTACCGAAAATACACATTCAAAAGCTAAAATACTCAACCGTATGTTATGTACCTTATAGTATGTGTTTCGTCCGCTTATTTTAGTTCGTTATCTGATAAGAAAAAAAAATCTTTTTCAGATTTTTTGAACTTTTCATCACTTGATTATAAATATTTTGCTAACTTTTCATTCATTCATTTTAACTATACTTACATATTTTAAATAGTGTTTTCTGCTAAAAAGAAGATTAAAAAATGTATCTGTAAAAAATGTATAATATAAATATTTAGAAAGATGCATATGCTACGGTAGTTACACTTTGGTACTTTTTTTATTTGAAACTAAGCCTTGATGCTGAAAGTATTTAAATACATAGAAGTATTGTTTCTATATATAATGATCAATAAACAGCAGCCGTTCAACTGTGATTTTCTTTTTTAATTAGAGTTACATTTTATTAAGATTCTTGCACATTTAATAGTGCTAATGGTATTCTCAAATTGTTCTTCTGTAAATGCCTTAATTATAGTAACTCCTCCTCTTTCGAAATTTTCATAAATTTACTATTGAAAGAAACAAACTGAAGAGCAAAAACTTCATATTAGTGGTTTAGGGTTGGGCAAAATTTAATTTCATTAATTTTCAATAAATTTGTTTGAATCTAAATGAAGTTTAAAAGTGTGGTGTTTAATAAATTAATATTTATAATTTGTTTTTAAATGAGACACAACTGAAATTGTGTTTGTATTTTTATTTAGTACTTGCAATATTTATTATAATGTAAGTAGTAGAGTAGCAAAATATATTAATAAATAATATGTATACTATATATATTTTTTAATACGGCATGTTTCTGTATTAACCCAAAAAAATATCGTAATCCCCCAAAAGAACCAGAAGAACAAATATAAATGCAAAAGTGCAAAAACTTACTGTCAAATTGAGCCAATATAAACCAATGAGGAGTTTATAAATTAATCTGTAATTATGTACGTGTAGTACATGTTTGAAAATTGTATGCTTAAAAAATAAATATGTTGTAAATATTTTCCTTTCTGTTATTGGATGAGCACTTGATAAAATATTCAAAAGTATTTTTTCTAGGAATAATTTCACTCAAAAACGTTTTCAGTTGTGTAGAATAAAAGTCTAAAAATTTCATATTGAATCAAAATAAGAAAGAAAAATCATGCAGTACGCATTGATTAGTAACACTTTCCAACTGTACGCAATTGTTGTATCGAATAACTTTTAATATTCTTTGCCTACGTTATCACACACTTGACAGAAGGACTTAAAAACATACAGATAGAATAATTGATGTTAAAATTACTCTTAAGCATTTTGGAAAGTGTTAAAAAAGCTTAACGCAAAAGAAAATGCAGCCGTTAGATTATAATTACAGCTTTTAATCTCTCTGAATATTTTACCGTAGCGATGTAAATCTGAAAGTTTTAATCATATCATATTCTATACAAAACAATATTTTAGAATATCAAAAATACATGTCAATGTTTTTATGATTTTTTGTAGTAGAAAGTTTTTTAAATATAACTTTTAAAAAATTCTGTCCTAAAACGTAATACATTGGCTTTTTTTGTATTGTTGTTGTTGTTGTCCCTGTAAGAAAACAAGTTGTACAGGACCTATTAATGACATTTTAAATAGGGAACATTCCATAGGGAACTTGAGAGTATCATTTTTTTCAAATTCTCAAAATATTCACGGATGATAGGAGCCGGAGACAAACAGATAGAAAAGTAGACAATCGGACAGACAGATGCACAAATTGAAATCATATTCCCACTAAAAATATAAGAAAGTGTTAAAACGCTTAATGTAAACGAAAGTGCAATTCTAGCAAATTTTTATTAGTAGCTCTCAATGTAACTGAATATTTTTGTGTGGCCCTGTAAATCTAATGCTAATCATACTATATTATATAGAAGACACTCTATGTGCTTACGAATGATTTATTTCAATTACGTTTAGCTTTGTGCAAAGTAAAATTATTTAAATTTGGTTTATAAAAGTAACTTTCACAGAACGCAATGCTTTGGAATACTTTCAAGTGCCCTGTACACAAACCAGTTAGAAAACTACACTATTTTACACAGCACACATCCGATAAGGAACTGAATAACATATTAAAATTTTATTAAAGTTACTATACATCAAAGGTATTAAAATATGGTTTATAGAAACTCCTCTCATACAACACAATGCTTTCGAATACTTTTGGGTGTCCCTGTACACAAACCAGAAGAGGTATTCACTCCATTTTCAATAGGGAACATCCGACAGTGAACTTGAATAAAATATATCGGTTTAAAGAAATTCCATAAATATTTACGGGAATTTGAGCGCAGAGAGACAGACAGACGGACAGAAGAACAGTCATACAGGTACACAAATTGAAATTATATTCACACCAAGAAAATGATAGAAAGTGTCAAAAACGCTTAATGTAAATGAAAGTACAATTCTAGCAATTTTTTATTAATAGCTCTTAATATAACTGAATAATTTTGTGTCACCCTGTAAATCGAATGAAAACCATGCTATATTCTATGCAAAGCATTCTTTTGTGCATATAAATAACATGTTTCAATTTTCTAAAACTTCGTGGAAAGTCAAGTTATTATCCCTGTACATAAACTAGTGGTGGTATATAATCTATTTTATATAGGAAATATCCAATAGTGAACTTGAATAACATATTTCAATTTCATTAAGATATTGTACAGTAAAGGTATGAAAATTTGGTTTACAGAAATACCTCTCATAGAACACAATGCTTCGAAATACTTTCGGGTGTCCCCGTAGACAAAAGAGTAGAGTTATAAACTCCATTTTCAATAGGGAACGTGCGACAGTAAACTTGAATAACATATATCAGTTCAAAAAATTCCATAAATATTTTCGGAAGTTAGAACGCGGGCGGACAGACAGACGGACAGATACACAAACTGAAATCATATTCACACTTAAAAAAATGTTAGAAAGTGTTAAAAATGCTTAATATAAACGAAAGTAGAATTCTAGCAAGTTTTTATTAATAGCTCTTAATATAACAGAATATTTTTGTGTCACCCTATAAATCTAATGCTAATCATGCTATATTCTATGCAAAGCATTCTTTTGTGCATATAAATAACATATTTCAATTTCCTAAAACTTCGTGCAAAGTAAAGTTATTAAATTTTGATTTATAGAAATATCTCTCATAGAGCGCAATGCTTTAGAATACTTTTGAGTGTCCTTGTATATGAAACAGTGATGGTATAAAATCCATTTTATACAGCAAATATCCAATAGTGAACTTGAATAACATATTTCAATTTCATTAAGATATGTGAGCAGTAAAGGTATGAAAATATGATTTATAGCAATTCCTCTCATAGAACACAATGCTTTGACATAGTTTCGGGTGTCCCTGTATACAAACCAGTAAAGGTATAAACTCTAATTTCAACAGGGAACATCCGAAAGTGAACTTGAATAATATATATCAGTTTCAAGAAATTCCACAAATATTTACGGGAGTTAGAGCGAGGACAGACAGACAGACGTACAGACAATCGAAAGTCATTAACACTTTTCAACCTTGTTAGGAAGTGTTAAAAAATGTTAGAAACTGTTAAAAACGCTTAATGTGAACGAAAGTACAATTTTAGCAAATATTTATTAACAGCTCTTTACATACCTGAATATTTTTGTGTCACCCTGTAAAACTACTTCTAATCACGCTATATTCTATGCAAACCATTTTCTTTTGTGCTTATAAATAACATATTTCAATTTCATAAACCTTCGTGCAAAGTAAAGTTATTAAAATTTAGTTTATAGATATATCTCTCATAAAACGCAATGCTTTGAAATACTTTTGTGTGTCCCTGTACACATATCAGTGGTGGTATGTGCTCCATTTTATAAAGGAAACATTCGATAGTGAACTTGAATAGCATATTTCAATTTCATTAAGATTTGTGTACAGCAAGGGTATGAAAATATGGTTCATAGAAATGCCTCTCATAGAACACAATGCTTTGAAATATTTTCGTGGGTCCTTGTACACAAACCATTAGAGGTATAAACTCCATTTTCAACAGGGAACATCCGACAGTAAACGTGTATAACATATTTCAATTTCATTAAGATTTTTGTACAGCAAGGGTATGAAAATATGGTTTATAGAAATGCCTCTCATAGAACACAATGCTTTGAAATACTTTTATATGTCCCTGTACACAAATCAGTGGTGGTATTTACTCCATTTTATACTGGAAACATCCTATAGTGAACTTGAATAACATATTTCAATTTAATTAAGATATGTGTACAGTAAAGGTATGTAAATATTGTTTATAGAAATGCCTCTCATACAACACAAAGCTTTGAAATATTTTCGAGAGTCCCTGTACACAAACCAGTAGAGGTATAAACTGCATTTTCAACAGGGAACATCCGATAGTGAACTTGTATAACATATTTCAATTTCATTAAGATTTTTGTGCAGTAAGGGTATGAAAATATGGTTTATAGAAATGCCTCTCATAGAACACAATGCTTTGAAATAACTTCGGGGGGGGGGGGTCCCTGTACACAAACCAGTAGAGGTATAAACTCCATTTTCAATAGGGACATCCGATAGTGAACTTGAATAACATATATCAGTTTCAAGAAATTCCTTAAATATTTACGGGAGTTAAAGCGCGGACAGAGAGACAGACAGTCAGACAGACAAAACTTTTTAACACTTTTCAACCTTGTTGGAAAGTGTTAAAAAGGGGGGGGGGGATCTAAGACTCTTTGCATATAGTCTTAAATCCCATTAGAAATATTAAAATTTCATTTTGTAAATATATTTTTTCAGGTTTTATTCTGAATATTTCCATGTTCAGTTTCCCAGTCTTTCCTATTTTCTTATACATAAATAATATAATGGTATTGATTTCATCTCTAAATTTTCAGATTTCACAAGCTTTTTTATAAATCCTAATTCAATATTCAGTCAAACAAAATTTTGAAAGTAAAAATATTACATGTTCTTTAACAAATAAGATATTTAAAAACGCCATTTATGATTTTTCTGTATTATTTGATATAAGTGCTCTCTGAAGTAAATAAAGTTTCACAAATAAAAGAATAATTTTAGAAAGGACTTGTAAAATATAGAAAAAATATATGGAATAAAGTAGTATCTCATGTTAACTCTAGAAAGTGCTAACAGTCGTCGTAGATTACAGACTACTAAACAAATGTTTTATACTTTTTGTAATATGATGAATTTATTTTATCAGTGCTATATTAAGAATGAATAACAGTTTTATCTTTTGTGATTAAATTCAGACTTAATTTGATGGAAAAATGTCATATGTGTAAACGTAAGTCTTGGAAAATTAGGTTCTGAATACAATTTTTATGAATTATATCTGCCACATAACTGCCACCTTTTTATATAATTCTTTTTTGCAACTAAAATATTGACTAATTTAATAAATGAAAGATTTCTGTTACATATTTCTGGTAAATGAAACTTTAAAAATGCCAGAGAAAATATATTTCTAAATACCAATTCTCTAAAAATTTGATTAGTGATCCTATTATTGGTGATTACTCATAACTAATTGTTGCATTTGAAAGGTTACGTCCACGAAGAGACAAGCGAATGTTAATTCCATGGCAGCATGTTCTTGGAAAAATTTTTAAATGCATAATTTTTTCAATTTCATCTTCATTCCCCCCCCCTCCCCCTCAGAACAGAAAAACTGCAACCAAAATTGGAAATATATGCAATCAAATAATTTGTCAAGGACACGATCTCGTGGGATTAACAGCTTACGAGTTTCTTTTATGACAGGAGCATAGCCACTTAGGTCCCCCTCATCAGTTAGCTCTACGATTTCCTTTATTAATGCTAAGCCTATGGTTCTGGAATGCTATCACATTGTTAAAACTATCTCATCAAAAAATGAATATTGTTAACTTTATTTTCTGTGACCTCTTAAAGGATGTCTTATGGTCTTTTTTTTTATATTTCTAAAACATACACTTAATTTTGTATTTGATGTATTAAAATTATCGAAGCTAACGAGCTGACAGTAAAAGATTTTAAAGATTTTAACACTTCAAGGAAAAGTGTACATTTTCGAAATATTTTGCAAAGATGAGACAATAAGAAACATATTTTAAGAAGCGTATGCAGAAAAGTAGTAAAAAATATTCATTTTTTTAAAGACATAGTTTGAAAATACAAAAGCATTTATCGTAAAGGTTTAGCATTATAGTAAAAGAAATCAGAAAGCTGATAAGGGGCTTTAATAATATTGACCTCTACTGGAAATCTATCTGTAATATTCATACAAAATATTTTTTTTTTTTTTTTGGGGGGGGGGGGATGGGGCAAATTTTGCCCATAATCGTATACTTCGAAAAAGAACAATTATACTTTTTTCTCTGCATAATTCTTTTTTTTTAAGGGGACTTGAAAACTTTGACTGCAGCACCGGAGTAGGTTTCATGTAAAAGCTTACATTTCCAAAATTTGGTACTACAGTACGAGGTTCAAGTAAAACTTGGTGCAAGATTAGCTGCAACCATACCATTAATTTGGTGATTTTTATTGAAAAAATGCACCAAATCAAGGTAAATGATTTTGCTATCATATGGTTGTAGCTACTATAGTTCCAAGTTTTGTTTTAATCAAGTGCCAAATCCTGGTAAAAGGTTTCACCATGCTTTGGTTGAAGCTACTGTAGTACCATGATTTGGTTCAACCTACCAATTTTTTTTAAACAGTACAGATGCAAAACAGAGCATTCTTATGATTAAGCCTGGTATGTCTAAAAATACTGATTCATTTACAAGATACACAAAAGTATTTGGATTAATTAAATGTGAAAATGGCATATTTTCAGAGGTGCTAATGTGTTGTTTTGCTCTTTCTAATAAAGTTAAAATGCATTTAAGACTTCGGTACCTCTATAAGACTGTTCTTTTATCCTTTAAAAATTTTTCTTCATAATTAAATTCAAAATATTTTAATGTACAATGATTGTAAAAAAAAATATTTTGAAATAAAATGATGTAATGTGTAAGTATATTTGAGGGCCCTCCGTGGCCGAATGGTTATGACACCACACTGCTAATCGCCATCGAGCGTAGGAGAGCGGGTTCGTTTTCGGTGCTGGCCCTGGGTGTTTTTCCAATTCTTCGTATTGTAATTCTGTCATGTGCTATCTGTCTTTATCTGAAGAAGATTTACAAGCGGACTTCGAGTCAAGCACACAAATCTGATGTATATGTCTCATCAATAAACAAACAAAACAAGTATATTTGAAAAGTGCTGTATAATATGCTCGAACCGCGTAATTTTTCTTTCTTGTTTTGTTCATAAAAAAGGCAGGAAAGGAGAATACAGATATAACGTAAGCAGACTAAAATATGTTTTATTGTTACATATATATTGCATTCTCTGGATTACCATTGAAAGAACCTACGTCTAGAAAAAAAATTAAAATACTACATTACATAAATTGATATATTTTTCATCAGTTCAGTTTGCAATATATCAACAAAATTTCTTTTACCTTAACATTTTTATAATTTAAAATTGTAACAAAGTAAAGTGTAAATGTATCTTTAAAAATGTGTAAACATCAACTGTTTCAATACATGTAAAGAAACTTTGAAATCCTATCCATTTTATATACTGTGCAATAGAACTAAGGCAGGATCATTTATCTTCTGGAACTATGTTAACACGGATAAAACTTTCGAATTTATTTTCAACCCTTTTCAGATATGCACTATGATTTTCTTGTGCATGATTTGATTTATTTTGTTATGAGTAAAATGTTTCTCCGGATATGTTTGTTTTTTGTAGAAGAGATTTCCGAAGACTTCTACTGCCATGACAACGGTTTTTAGATTTTTAGCGCGAATTCATGTTTTCTCAAAGCTTTGAAAATAAATATTCTTATGTATACTCGCTTGTATTAAAATAAATGATTTTGCATAAAATATGTGTATATAACCAACCAATATTTGTATGTGGTATTATTGTCTTATAAGAATCAAATGGAACTTTAAAGGAATGATTACAAACGAAATAGAGAATAAATAATGCATATTAAAAATGATGACATTCCTAAATACAGCGTTACTTATGGAGAATAATTTTCTTTAATTCTTATTATTTAACACAAACAAAGCTCTCTTGATATTTCAATATTTAAGAAATTGATTAATCTGAACGCAAGAACGTTAAATTTAAATTAATAAAATTAAAACGAAGCTTAGATTTATTTGATTTTGTTTTAACTTTTTATTTATGAAAAATTACTATTTTTATTATTTTGTTACAAAAAATCCTTCTTATATGATTTTTAATTAAAAATTATCTGTAATTAATTTATTGAAATCACCAAGTTCTTCGTTGTACAGCTGCGTACAAATACATATTTATTGTATTTCGCATATAATGTTTAAGTGGTGTTTAGTTAATATCGTGAAGTGTAACATATTTTCATACATTTTATGCAAAGTGGCTTACCTTTTAAAAGCTTTTATGCACTAAATTTGTAGCTCAGATTCGTTTTTAAAACTATAACGTAAACCGTTATATTCAATTGACTTTTCATTTCTTCTGACAGTCATATTCTCAAAGGATAAATATTTTTTTATAGCGTTACAAAATACTTTGTCATTGAATTTAGTTTACTTTACCAATAATACTGATTTTAAGATTCTGAACATCGAAGATATGAATGAAAAGTATGAGATAAGAATTGTATAGTATAAATACTGATACATGTGTGTCGAGTACGTCATAAATTCATGCAAATTTCAAAAATTTATAATAAATGAAGTAATGCTCGTAAAAAAAATTCGGCCTGCGGAAATATGATTAAAGTGACATTGGATTTTTTTTTTCCGTGTATAAAAATAATTATTCCAAAAGTAAACGAAAGAGGGCATTCTCGCGCCATATCGAGCCTTTTTGTGAAAAGGACTAGCGACAGAACAGGATATGCTATAGAAGTACAGCAATAGAACTTGAAATGTATTCGTCTTCTGTTACCGACTGCATGCTATCGTTCCCCAATTGAGCTTTGTTAGTTAAACCGACAAACCGTCGCGTCGGTGGCATCTATGCCGACTCGCTGCACTCACCTGTAACAAGCGTTGTAACGCGACATACTTGCTTAACCCCTTAACGCGCGCTGTCCTCGCTGCGAGGACGCAAAATTTAAGAACCAGCTGCAAAAATTCATCCCGGAAATTTTTTAGCAAAAATTTACGTTTATAACATAGCAGAAAAGGCCGGTTTTTTAAACCTTAAAATTTAAAATTTCTTTTACTTTAATTTAGTTCATGAATTCCGGTGGCAGTATAATTTAAATGATCTGAATTGTCTTGCGCCGCAAAGGGTTAATATGTAGTGCTGATAACCATATTGGACACCTTTCACTTTAAAATAATCGCACAATGTCATGCTATTGTGATTTGTTTCATTATCGGTTTGTCTTTGCCTGATTTGCATAAAACGTCTCAGTATGACGTGTGAATGCCTTATTTTGGTTACTTTGGAAATTAATTTTCCATAAATGGGAGAGGGGGGAGGAATTCAATCTCCCTCTGATCATATTTCTGCAAACCGAAAGTTTTTTCATGTATTACGTCTTTTATTATGATTTTTCTAAATTAGTACAAATTTATGACATACTAAATATCTATTTAGATAGGTTTTTGCTGTTATGTCCTTCTGTTAAAACGTTGCTGTTTATAAATTATATCACAGTTATTTGAAAAATAAACACTGTAGTGGTATAAATCTGTGCAACACTCCAGCCCTAAAATTAACCAATAGAATTAAAATATTATAAAACAAACGACCATACTTAATTTTCATTAACATTTAATATATCTTAAATAAGCCAATTTATATGATCTATTCCAATAATAAACAATTCCAAACACTTAAAAAGCAATGTTCAAATTTTCTTAACTTTTCTTTGAGAAGACTGATTTTCTTCGTTAAGTACTGAACTCAAAATTAATACTATACAATTGCTCATTTACAGTTGTTTTAAAACTTGGAGTTGCATTTGAATCGTTTGTATAAATAATCAAATAATCTATTGTTGTCATTGAGAATGTATGCATTGTGAAATACATTTAACCTCGTCAAGCAGTAATTTAACTTGTAATTGATTAAATTAAGTTTAATTATTACAACATTCAACTAAATTAAATGAATCTGCATTTCATTAACTCATATTAATGTGTCTACAATTCACTGTCGCTAAATGTGCAAATCAGGTTTAACTACTTAAGACGTTGAATGAAATAAAATCTGTCCTAAAAATTAAATAAGATATTTTAAAAGAAAAACAATTCTTTAATTCAGCAGTCAAATACAAACTTAAGAATAGTAAAGAATGACCAGAGATCTCCCCTTTTTGTAAACTATTCGCTTTAAAACCCTAATTTTAGTTATTTCTAGATTAAACTTTAAAATGTGTAGCAGTTAAGTAAATATGTTTTTTTTTTATTTATTTTATATTTTTATCTCGATTTTGTTATGTTTTTAAATATTTAAAATTTTGCCTCAATTTCACAGTACATTTAAATATTAAAAAATATATACATAAATTGCTGAATACATGTATTCAAATATGAAAGATGATTACACGTGTACATTTGCAAAATTTAAAACAATGAAGTCTAACAGGTTATGAAAAAAAATAAAAAAAAAACCCTCGAAACTGAAAATTCATACCTTGATATGAAAAAAAAAGAAAAAAAAAAACACGTTTTAGATATTTTTCGGGGCTACTGTAGCCCTAGCTGGAGAGTCGAGCTGGTAATCGGTGGACTAGGAGTTCGATATTGATCCTGCCAAAAAAAATCTATATATTGACGGTAGTTGATGCACGCATCCGCCGTGGTTGCAATGTCCTCCAAGTTACAGAAAAACTACATTTGAGAATAAACGCATCAGGGGAGCCATTCCCACGGTGGAGGAACAAAATTGGAATGGCATACCTCCGGACCAAACTTAGAGGGGCGTCGTAGACTATCGCCACGTACCCCTCATACGACTTAATCTCACTCAACCTCACCTTCTATTCCATACATTTATCTTGCTTAACTATAAAATATGTTAGTGTCTGATGCCATGTGCTCTATCTGTTTCTGGCTCTTACATATTATATAACTTGAAATATATGAGGGATGTTCAAAAAGTATCGAACCTTATCCTGTTTCACGTAAACCAAGGAAGCGAGAGAGACTTTATTCAGTCTAGATGTAGATGGAATATTCATGCGCAATCATGAATATTTTCTCACTTGCAGAAAGCGTCAGTAGCTGGCTGTCGGCCAATAAGGGAAAACGTGTAGTGAGCGGTCGTCTTATTTTAGTTTTTGTAAAATGACGTAAAAACTCGAGCAGCGATATTACATCAAATTTTTCCAAAAGCTTGGCGTTACCCGAACGGAAACCATTCGTAAGATTCTACAGGCTTTCGGTACAATGACACCTTATGCATAAAAGAGTGGCACAAACGCTTCAAAGATGGCCGCACACCAGAGGACATGTTGACCGTTTTCCTTGACATCCGCGGTGTGGTACATAATGAGTACGCACTACAAGGCCAAACTATCACAAAGGAGTACTACCAGGAACTCCTTCGTCGCCTTCGTGATACTGTGCGGCACAAACGACCAGATCTGTGGGCAGCGAAAACTTGGAAGTTCCATCATTATAACACATCTGTTCATTCTGCACATTTGGTTCAGACTTTCACCGCCAAACAAAACATCCATGTGGTTAGGCAAGCTCCCTACTCACCTAACATGGCTCCATGCGAATTTTGACTATTTCTCAAGCTGAAAATTCCCCTTAAAGGGTCCTGATGTGAGTCAAGAGTGGAGATAAATCGGAATGCGACGGCACGATTGTTCACCATTCCAGAAACTGCGCTCCCCAGGTGTTTCCAAAAATGACATGAACGCTGGGCGAAGTGTGCGTGTTATCAAGGTGACTACCTTGAAGAGGATTAGTGTTTTGGATTTCCAAATCAATAAATGTATTTTTGCCAACTAAAGGTTCGATACTTTTTGAACACACCACGTATATGATTAATTTTATTATCAATGATACCCTCTCCATTTAACAGTTTTATTGTTTTATCTAGATCCTAGGTCCTCTTTAAAAGTGTTGCTTCTTTTTATAAACTATTGTGTTTTGATCCTAGATTCTAATTGTATGTTGTGCACAGAAAAACAAGTTGTGAAACAATTTCAGATTGATTTGTATAGTGATCCTGATTACTGTTTTAACGCGGATGCAATTTTTTCAATCTTATCAACAAAACAATTTATAGAAAAAATCTAATTTTAGTAAAAGTGTATTTGGAAAGTTACCTGACATAACTGTTGGAATAATTCAGGATTTTCTGTATCATTTAATATAATTATGAATTAAAATACTTTTTCTGAGCACTTTTTTAACAAACCTTTGTCAAATAAGTTATCATCACAGTCTAAAAGATTAGTATTTCATAATCAACGATTCACTTCTCTGTGAAATAAAATAATAATAATAATACACGATAAATGTTAATCATAAATAATTTTTTTTTTTTCAATTTAAAGATGAAAAATGTATATCCTTCTTCATTGGTACTTTAAATAATTGTCAAAAAAGACTAAAAGTTATGTTTTAGTAACATATCTAAGAATACTAGAGAATACACTGTTAAAATTTTTAGTTTAAAGGTTGAACCAAAATTTGGTACTACGGTAGCTGCAATATGCTAAATTGAACCAAAACCTTGTATAAATGTTGCTGCAACCATGCGATGGTGAAACTTTCTCTCATGATTTTCTACTTCTTGTTGAAAAAAAGCCCCATATCATGGTAAAAAGATCACCCCATCTTATATGGTTACAATAACAGTAATACGAAGCTTTGGTGGAACCAACTGACAATTCATGGTGAAAGGTTTCACCATCTCATGGTTGCAGCTACTGTAGTACCATGTTTTGGTTCCACGTCGGACAAAATTTTTAACAGTGTAGAGTTACCTTTTAGAATTATTTAGGGAATTTGATTAAGACACTACTTACTAATTTGCATTTTTATTACCTTTTTTTAAATTTTTTAAATTATTTTATAAGCAAGAAACATCTCGGAAAGCGTTTCAATATTTTTGCACTATTGTTTCTTAATTTCTTTGAAGATCTAAGTGAAAGGCTTTGTAACAAAACAAAAAGAAGAAGCATAATATTTACCATTAAAAAAAAAAAAAAAAAAAAAAAACACTTTTAAGCATGTCACATACAATACATTTGTAAAAATTTTAATGTTCATTCAATTAATTTAAACGTGATATGAAAACTACACTGTTTCTTTACTCATTTTCTCATTTATAGCATAAAATTTAACAAATAAGTATATGATCATACGAAATTTGGATTGCGTGTTCTTTATCTAATCTGTAATCAAATTTCAAACCTTTGACTATTTTTTTTCCTTCATAATTGAGTTTTTTAAAAATATAATGATTAATTTCTAAATTATAAAATAATAATAATAATAATAATAAATAGAATAATAATAATAAAAACAAAGAATAAATAATAGTCTAACAGACAACGCACCCAAATTTCGCGTTCATTGTGTATGTTTTGTAAAATTTAGAAATATAAAATTAGAAGAAGATTTAACAAAAAAGAATTTGATTTAAATTTTGAAAGACTGTTAACTCTAATGCATCTTTAACATTGTTTTTCATTTAGTTTTCTTTTCTGAAACTCTTAAAATTTTTCCTTTATTGAAATCGTATTTTAGATAAAAATTGTGTTAATATCAGTTTAAAACTTTTTCTCTTTGTTAAATTAATATACAGTTTGATATAGGTTATTTAGTATAAACCAAGTGATTCAAATTTTATGCTCAGGAGTTCAATTTTTTAAAAAATATTTATGCTTAAAAGAAGAAGAAGAAGAAAAAATTATTAATTAAAGTATGGAAACAGAGTACTTTATAAACATAGTTGCATAAAAGTAAAATTTGTAGTATAATCTGAAATTTATTTGAATATTAAGTATTTACTAAGATTTCCGTAGGTAAACATTTAACTACTTTTAACATTCTAAACTTTTAAATTTCTAAAAGGAAGCTTTCTATGTCGTGCATAGGTCCGCTTTGAATGCTAGGTTCATGTTACACCCTTCTAATATTAAAGTCTTAAACTACAAATGTTTCAAGTCATCAATTCTGGAAACTTCTTTTCATGTTATCTTTATATTCTGTAGTTATGAATAACATAAATTAAATTTTATTTGCTTTGCAAGCGCTGATTTTTGACTGAATTCTTTTACTGCCTGAATCCATACGAAATTAAGTATGCAGGATTAATTTATTGTTTTTTTTTTTTTTTTTTTTTGGTAATAGTATGTACTAACGATATGCATGTACGCTATAGGTTCCATAATATTTAATTACTACCCAGTAATAGACAGGTTTTTACAATACAGGGTTACTCGAAATTGAGGGGGGAACCACTAATAGATTCAGGGCGGTATTGCTAAAAAGACCGAATATAGGAAAAAAAATGCGAAATAATTTCATTTAAAATGAAGTCGGAATATCTTGATACATTCATATGAAGTTTCTTTTCGAACATTGTGGGAGATTTGCATTATTATTACTATTATTATCATTATTATTATTATTATTTTGGAATGACGAACGGAATCCTTTATAACGTATAAAATTCTGATTTCGTGTTATAGGAGAATACGATCAAGAGACAGTTCTTTCTCCAAATTGATGTTTCAGATGAGAATATAGCGGAGTTAGTATATCATTGCATTAGTATATCTCAGTGGGCTATGAGAGGCAACCTATGAAAGTGGTTTGGTGACAAAGAATGAAATTTTTAATTCAACAAATCGAGAATAATTCTCGTTCTGGACACGCTGCATACACGCGGTTAGATATATGTTGTTTGAATGGAAAGGTCATTTATTTATTTAGCTATTTAAACATCTCTATTGTTTTTGATGATTTGACCAAATGAGACAATTAAATGATAAGGAATAAAACATGTATATTGTGATTTGTATACATCCCATCCAGAATGCTACTCAAGATTCGCTGCTTAGACAGCGAACTTTCATAGTACTGAGTAGTTTTGAATATTAAATTAAAAGGATAGATAATCTAATCTTAGATCATTTTAATGTATTTAACAGAATTTTAAGCTGGCCAGTATCGCAATAAAATAAAAGATAAGGAAACATCAAGAGTTTCTTTTAAAGTATTATTACTTCGGAAGAGTTAAAAAACACGATAAAGGGAAAAAATTTAGAAAAGAAGTTATGTAAAATATGAAAATATAAGAACAGGAATTCGAAAAAAAAAAAAAAAATAGATTAAGAAATTCTGGAAGTAACAAAAAGGACACAATTAGTGAAGAAAAGAAGAAAGAAAACGGAGTAGAACACGAAGCAAAACAAAAAGCTCTAGTAAAACGAAAGGAATCAGGAAAAAATAAATAAATAAATAAAATAAAACCTTTCCAAGTTCTTTAGAAGATTGGGAAAATATGTGGAAGACAAAAACTCCAACTCTACACTGCCAGTATCTGAAATCAAGACTGGCTAGTCTAGGCATATATAAGATTATCCTGCAAAGTTGTAATTGAAATGTTAATAAAAATGTGTCACAATGAGAGGTCATGACATGGGAAATTCCATCAGGGACGAACTTGCACAGATTTATTGTTTGCTATGACAGTAAAATGTTGAAGCAGTAGAACACACAAGCCAAAAAATTTAAAATAAAAAAATAAATAAAATAAATAAATGAAGTTTTAGTAATTACATAAGTATACGTTGTA
The DNA here is from genome assembly GCA_963930645.1 of Salticus scenicus. Lineage (NCBI taxonomy): Eukaryota > Metazoa > Arthropoda > Arachnida > Araneae > Salticidae > Salticus > Salticus scenicus. The sequence continues at coordinate 80,120,370 of OZ005657.1, read as the reverse complement.
TCGCTAGGATTTCAACGCTTCAGTTGTGTACTTAATTTAGTGCCACCTGGTACAGGTTGCGCGATTCTTTTATTCAACAGCCACCAAAAATTTTTAAAAGTGGGATTTGATATACATGAAAGTAAATAGAATCGAAGAAACGTCGATTACATATGTCATATATCACTTCTTAAAATTATTGGTGACAGTTGAATAAAAAAAAATCGCAATCTATACCAGGTGGCGCTGTCTAACGCTTGAACTGTTGCCAAGTATACGAGCAACGCGAAAGGCATCTAGTCTAGGAGGCTATGATTAAAGTATACATTAATGGCACAGTATTCTTTTATAAAAAAAAAAGAAAAATTCATTGGTTTTACTAAACAATTACAAATAGTAACAGATTGCAGTCTTCATCTTAAGAATTGTTTTCGACCAGATTTAATTCTACACGTTTATATATATATATATATATATATATATATATATATTTCTTGGATTAACCTAAAATCTTCTGACTCATTAAAATTTTATAAGTAATAGATTTAAAAGAAATGTTTCAATCTTTTACTTTAATTAACAATACAGTCAATACATTAAATTTTACATATAAAGATTAAAAATATGTATTTAGGCTGCTTTAAAATAAACAATATTATCATTTTTGTCTCAAAAAACTACTTCATTATATATAAAATAAACATATTTGTGTCGAATTTTGAAATCTCCCAAGAACAGAAAAATCATAGAAAAATGATGGTAAAAGGATTCAAGAAGACATATTTAAGGGAAAAAAAAAATTAGTTATATTCAAAATAATATCCCATTTTGTCCTATCGTTTTACTTCATTCATTTATCATTCAACGAATTTTAGATGCATGGAAAAAAAAATACGCTAGAGATAGATCCATTTACTTATGCAAAAAAAGAAAAGAAAAAGAAAGAAAGAAAACTTATATCTGCCACAACAATTTTGTCGCAATGCTGGTGAAAGTAATATTTCTGAAAAGAATTATTTATTTCCATCATATATCAAGAGTTTTTACAATAAAAACACATTTTAACTTATTTACTTTAGATAATAACTAGAAAAATATCACATTTACTTAAAAAATAATAATTTAAATTCCCTTGTTTTGAAAATTCAAGGAAAAAAAAAAAAAAAAAAAAAAAAAAAAAAGGAAAAAAAAATTGCAACTAGATTGGTTAAAAGTTGCAATAGAGGTGTTTGCAATACAATATTTAATTAACTAAAATTTCTGAATTTTTTTCTATGGCGAAAAGTAATTCGAAAGTACTCGAAATATTTACTTTAATTTAAAAAAGATTATCAAAATAATTGTATCCTTAATATAAAAATAACATTAAAAATTTGATTATAAAAGTGATTGTAAAGTTTCTTTTTCGCTGATTTGAAAACTGCTGATAATAAGTATCTCATAAAATTAATTATAATGCTAGCAGTTGAAAATAATATAAATCAAATCCCTATGTGATGCAAGATCTTTTTCAGTCTTATATAAACAATAGAGGAAAGATAGAATATATTAAAAAATAAAGTGGTTCCTATTACTTAAAAATGTTTTTCATTAATTAGAATAAAAGACATAGGATTTATTTTTTCCAGTAGCTAACAAGTTAAATTCTAAAAATAACTTATTTCATAAAGTTATTATTCTATTTATAGATTAGATTATAGCTTGAAGTAAAGAAAAATAATGAAATTGGGAGTGGAAGTGAAAACATTTATTTATTTTTTATATATATATTTTTTTATTATTAATTTTATCAATTTGTGTTTTTGAGCAATAACTTGTAAAATATTTGGTAAGAATAATTTTTAATTTTCAAGAAATGGTATTTATCTCTTTTTCAACAGAATATAGAAACTCTTAAGTCAAAACCTATGAAAAATACACGAAATGAAATTAAAACAGAATCTTATATCAAGGCTATCATATATTTTAACCATCAGTCATAATCAATCAGTCATCAAGTTAATACACATTTCAAAAAAAAAATATATATATATAATGTCTACGAAGTAATGAAAATAGAAATGGAACTAATGTTAATACGTTCCCTTCACTATAAATGAACATAATATTCATTCATATTTGAAATATAATATCGATCAGTTCATTCCAATGCATAATATTTCAATACCAATAAAGACAATACCGGAAAATATACAATTAATTATAGTATAAAGAGATCATAATCATTTGGAAATTTTCTCTCTTAATTAAGCAAAAAAGAAATAAATAATCTTAATCATATCTTTTCGTTTTCAAATCGGTTATACTCTAAGCTGCTCGAAAAAATTAAGCAAGCACGTGGTTTTGAAGAAACTATGTATATAAATATATAAATGACTAATGCAAAACAAGATACATACAGTCTATAAAGTAGGGAAAGAAATAAAAAAAAAAAAAAACCTTTAGGTGCAAATGGACATTTGACATCAAATACTACGGGGAAATACTTCTATTTGAAGAAATGAGTGCTGTAATTAATGTTTTCCCGCTGAAATTGAGGTTATCTCGTTCTTAAAATCTAACTGGTCTAAATTTCTCTCACTTTTTACTTTCCGAACACTATAGTGAGGAAAGTATTGTAATCATGTCAAAAATCCGAATTCGAGATTTTGATGTTTCTATACGTTTCGAGGTCCAACAAGTCCGTTTACACTATTTTTACGATGATGTATGTATGTGTGTGTGTATGTATGTGTGTGTGTGTGTGTGTATGTATGTGTGTATGTATGTGTGTATGTATGTGTGTATGTCTGTGAGTGAACACGCTAGCGTCTAAACGCTTTGTTCGAATAAGCTGAAAGTTGGTACGTATATTGTAAGTCACCATAGTACGAACCCTATAGATTTTGGTGAATCTAGCACTTATAGTTTTTTTACAGGGACACAAAGAAAAATTCTTTATCATTATGGCCAAGGGACCAAAATCTTAAAAGTGCGATAGCATCTAAACGCCTTATTCAACTGAGCAAAAACTTTATACACATATTATAGGTCACAGATACTCAATCTGTATAGATTTTGGAGAATCTAGCACTTATAGTTTTTTTACAGGGACACAAAGAAAAATTCTTTGCCAAATTTTTAAAAGTGTAATAGCGTCTAAACGCCTTATTAATCTGAGCAAAGAATTTGTACACATGTTATAGGTCACATTTGAACCAACTGTATAGATTTTGGTGAATCTAGCACTTACAGTTTTTTTACAGGGACACAAAGAAAAATTCTTTATCATTATGGCCTATGAGACCAAATTTTTAAAAGTGCAATAGTATCTAAACGCCTTATTCAATTGAGCTGAAAATTTGTATGAATATTATAAATCACTGTTGCACTAACTATAAGCATTTTGGTGAATTGTGGCCACCACGAAACTTTCTTCTATATTTTCCTATACAAATTCACTCAGTAACAATAATTAAAAAAAAAAAAAAAGTGGGACTTTGACTAAATTGTGGGTAAAATGTGAAAATTTGTTTAAGTTTGTCAGAATTTATAGATTTTTACAGGGACACAACGAAAAATTCTTTATCATTATGATCTAAGGGCTCAAAGTTCAGTAGCGTTAAATAAAACCTCGTGTGATATATGGAGAAAAATACTCAAACACTCTGTTATGGTTTTCTCTCTTTTGTTTGTTTAGCAACTCCTCTTTCTTTATTTTATCTACAAAACTGTTAGTTACTCAATGTTCGGAAAGTCGAGTGGAGTCACTCCAGATTTTTTTTTTTTACATTTCTTTTTTTTTTCTTATTTTCAACGTGATTTATAAAATTTGCAATCACATCATTTATATGAATCCATAAACAATCAGATGACCGGTGCATTGACAAAAACAAAAGACTGTGGAAGAATCTGCTTTGGAGCGGCAGAGTGTGTAATTTTACTGGTGTAAAATGCATAAAATAGATTTTTAAAAAATACTAAAAGTTGATCAGTGCAAGCATATCCTACACGTAATAAAATTACATGATTGTTACTATCTGATACCAGCTCTCAGACAAAAAATACACATTGTTACTTAATTAAATACCTAGTTTTATCTATATTTATTTATTTATTTATTTTGAGACAGAAAGTGTCAAATTAAATAGCACAAAACTTACCTTCTTACAGCCTCTATGGACCCAGTGTACCTAAACCAATGGTGTGTTTTCTTTTGACTTCAAGACACTACGTTGTCAAAAGAAGAACATCGAGATTGCACGCAACATGATTGTAGTTTTGATTGCAGCACTCGTGCCTACTTTGTTCACCCATAGCCTCCTAAACTAGATGCCTGTCGCGTGGCTCGTAAACTTGGCAACAGTTCAATCGATAGACAGCGCCACCTAGTATAGATTGGCAGACTTTTTTATTCAACAGCCACCAAAAATTTTTAAAAGGGGGATTTGATATGCAATGCGAACAGAATCGAAGAAACGTCGGTTATGTGTATCATATATTTAAAATTATTGGTGACAGTTAAATAAAAAAGTCGCGAAATCTGTATCAGGTGGCGCTGTCTCCCGCTTGAGCTGTTGCTAAGTTTCCGAGTCACGCAACAGGCATCTAATTTAGGAGGCTATGGTTCACCTGACGAAGTGTCGTGTCTTCTTTGGACCCGAAACGATTGTTGCGAGTTCTAGCCTTTTACGGTGTTTATACAAAGTCTTGTACTTATTATATCCCGATTCAATTTAAAGAGTGATACCGAAAGTCTTCCTTTGTGAAGAGAACAAAAATTATAATTTCCATACATGATGCTTTTGCATCGCGAAAACTGTATTACACTTTCATGTATGTATATTTTTCATTTTACGCTTCGTATAGTTTTATCCTCATTTTACCCTGGTCCTTTTTTTTTGTTGATCGTTGAAATGTTTCACAGAGATATACTAATTACCTTTTTAGATCCTTACCTAAAATAGACAAAAGATATGTTTTTGAAATTGAAATCATTATAGGAATAATTTCTTTTATGTTAGAAATGTTCTTATATATTTTCATCGATCAAATAATTTTCGATTATGCAAGATTTGTTAAGTAGGGGAACGTGGGGATAATTGTCACAGAAGTAAGAAGTAACACGCAATTTTCGAAATAGTTTGTAACATTTGTGATTAAATATTTTTATAAACGTAATTCTTATGACGCGCTTTATAATGTAAGCACAATCGCTGCGCCTGAAAAATGGTTAATGAGAGGTTCTGTACACGTGCTTCATTTTAGCTAGTTAGTGGAAAAGAAAAATATTTCGCAAATTTTGATTAGAGATGTGTAACATATACTTTACGATGGGGCAAGTTGAAACAAAATTTTGGGGCAAATTGTAACATGTTAGAGGAGTGGCTTGTGGAGATGCCTACAGCCAGATCTTGAAGTCTCCGCCCATTTTCAGGAAACTTTCTGAAATGAAATATTTTTGGCTCCTTTACCACTATTATATTTATACAGAAATATTTTCTGTGTTTTTATATTACAGTGCCGTGATTATTTAATCCCGATTTAATCACCAATTAGAGAATATTGCATAAAAATAGTGGTAGAAAAAACCCAGAAATTTCTCATTAATGACAGTGTCCTGAAAAGAGGGCGGATAATTCAAGCTCTGCTAAACCAACTCCGTGGCAGAAGAATGGGTATAATGCGTAATTTGCAAAATGTGAGCACACATTAAAGCCATGAGAGGGAACAAAATATCATTTGCTTGAATTAATTTTAACTCTGACTAACATTGACTTCTATGTTGATTTTATCTGTAATTTTCTCTTCATTTTACTATAATCCATTTGATATAATTCATTGTTACTATACCAAGAAGGTTATAATTTAATATTAGTCATTAATTGTCTTTTTTAATAAATTAATGATTGATGATTTTTTATTTATTTATTTATTTTTTTTTTTAATGTCGTTTTTATTGTTAGGGTTCCCTTTGTATCCGTTACAATTTTCTTCACGTGTGTTACAATTTGCCCCAAACAGGCCAACAGGCAAATAATTTTGAAAAAAATATTGTTTGTTCTAAAATTAGCAAAATTAACGAAAGTTTTTTTTATGAATATGATAGATGAATATGTATGCTATAGAAAACAACAATTATAAACAGAATGCATTTAAAAATATACTTAATTTTCCAAAAACTGTTACAACCAGCCCCACGCTCCCCTACTTCAAGATACACCATTATAATTGAAAGCTATTCTTTGTTTATTACAGGAAACCTTAAAACGTTAGTTATTATATAAAAAAATAAAGATAATATTAAAAAATTATGAAGTCAAATTTTACTGTCATATTAGTAGACTATGCTCTATTATATTATTCGAAACAATGAAACATTTTTTTGAAATAAAAATGTACTAATTAAAATATATATACATATATATCTATATATATATTGTATATGTAGCTAAAGAAAACAAATCCGATATAAATATTTGTACAAAATATTTACTTAAAAAATCATACAGTTAATTTAATTTTGAAGCATTTTTCCTTGCGACATCTTTCATTATGTTACCTTAACTTTCAATTTTATTAAAATATGAAAAGCAAATATTCATATAATTGAAGGATAAAGCGGTTTCAATTAAAAATACCATACATTAATTATAAATGAAAGACGTGGGAAGTAAAGATCTTTTCTCTTTCCTTTCAATAACAATTCAATTAAATTCTAAAAATGATTTATAGCGGTAAGTTAATCCTCTTATCTCCTCACAACTCAGATTACAGACTAAAGGAAAATAAAATAACGAACCTTTGAGAAATGAAAACTATTTTTGGAAGGGTAAACTGTACATACAAAAAAATCCATTGATGTCCTTATATTTAAAGTACATAATTTGTTAGTTAGTATCTTTCAATAAAGTATTTTTAGATTTATCATTAAAAAATATGAAATATCTTATTTCCAGAGAGAAAATTAGCTTTTTTTTTTATTGTTAAGTTTTCTCTATAATTTTACCAAAATAAACCATGTATTGTAGACTTTTTAAGGTAAAGTTACATGAACTATGTTGCACGTACAAAAAAAAAAAAAAAAAAAAAAAAAAAAATGTGCTTAGCTACCTAGTGCATGCTAGTCAACCAACTGAAGATTTCGTATCAATGCATTTCTCGCTGAGAATCCGGCCTTATAAGACTATCGTGTTAGATAATATCATAAACTACTTGAAGGCCGTATCTTAAAAACTTAGAAAATATTAAGCATATTAAATTTATTAATTTAGTATTATATTTGTAACCTATTATTTAATTGTTTGAATGAAAACGTTTAACCAAATTTAATCCAGTTTATTTTGAATGGCGTTTAATAGAATTGACTCCCTGAAATGAATATGAACGAACAAAAATCTGCCCAGCTGAAAAAAAACTGCAGAAAAATCTGCTGATAATCTGAAGGTATTTGGAACAAAAATCATAAAATCTGCAGAATAACGGAAGCCTATAAGCAAAAAATTTGAAATTGGGAAGCAAGTAATTTTTTCTCTCTTAAACTTGTTATTGTTCCAAATACCTTCAGATTATCTGCATTTTTTTTTCTTTTTTTTTTAACTTTTTAAAGTTTTTCTGGAGATATTTTTGCTGGATGAAATCTGACCATGAATCTGAAATAATTCCTAAAACGCTGTGACGTCCTTATGTACCATAATTTTTAACGAACTGTGAATGACTTAGAAAGCCTTAATTATAATTTTATTTAACTATCTCTTTTTAATGTGTCATAAATACAGAGCTGCCAACCTTTTTAACTTTTAAATCAGAATTGACACCAATAATTTTAAACGGAATATGTTATATATATTTTCGACGATTAATATTACCGATAACAGCTTTAAAAATTTTCCGGTTTCAAGTCTCCCTTGATAAACGGGAGACTTAGCATCTATGTAAATATGAAGTGGCTCACCTTTGTCATAATAACTGACACCATCTCTTTTTTTATATCATCATTCCTGTTATATAAAATGCCATGAAATGCGTAAAATAATTATTTTTTTTTCTCTTTTATTTCCATATACAGAATTGAAATAACATACTAGGAGTCACAAATCTTTTCAGCGGTCAGTAGTTTGGGGAATGAATCAAAACGGAAAGCCAGAATGGTCAAATAAATTTTTACATGTTAAGGAATATCCAACCTATTTAAAAGATAGAGATTTCCTGTACAAAAAATAAATACAATTTTATAAAATCGATAAATATTATAAGAAGTTATTTCTTTGATTAAATACAAATTTAAAATTTTCTAATCAAACCATTTATCTTAATATTATTAAACTTTTTATAAAACCATACTTTTCTACCGATAGGATATTCATACACATTCTGATTGTATAACATTTTAAACAATAATTTCCAAATGGTAGTATTTTGCTTTCGGCGTTTATCTAATATATCATACATAATTTATTTAAAATGTAGCTTGTTAGCACCAGAAAAATATTATTTGCAGGGAACCATACTAAAACACATATTGTGAATTTTAAATTTCTATACATAAATTAATTCTAGTATTTCTACAATATATACTAAAATATTATGAGGTAAGCTTGCGATATCTCCTTTTCCTATCATTCCACAAAATGAATCCGCTTAGTTATTGCTAAAAGTACACTGATAGAAAAAAAAAAGTAAAATCACGGTATTTGACCGTATAATTTTAGAAGAAATGACCGTTTTGATAGCTAAACGGTCATAATCCGTAATTAAATGTTTTGAAAGTATAATTTAGGAACTGAATGTATCATTTTAAGGGAAATGACCATTTTGCTAGCAAAATGGTCGTAGAAAGTAGATCGATGTCATAAAAGTTAAATTGGAATATTTTTTACGGAAAAAAGCCGTTAATATACCAAAATTTCTGAAATATGCCATCAAACTGTATTTTTAGGGTTAAATCTCTTCAAATGTAAAGTGTTAGCTTTTTAGTGACGCCATGTAAAAGAATCACTTCTTATTTGTAATTGAAAAAATAATTGTATTTTTATTGAATGAGAGATTTTATTTACACATTCATAGAAATAGCAATTTATATATAAGAGCTATTGTTTTACTACTTTAATTCAAAGAATTTTCGTTGCTAAAATATACATATATTCCAGCAATATGTTTTTATAAAAAAGGAATGGCAACGGAACGTTCATATTTCCACGAGAAACATGTCCACTTACTTCCGATTATTTAACTCCTGTCACTTCGATATAGATATTGATAAACAAGTTGAACATTTTTTTGAATTACCAAGGTAAGTTAATTAAAGAATTGCTAAATTTTAAATTATATTTAAATATGTTTTACATATGCATAGTACATTCGTTAACAAAAGTGTTCGAACACTAGCAAACATTCCTATGTAAAAAACGTACACTTCATGCGGTTTTGTTAAATAAATCCTTGTCGAATCCTGTTCTTAGTCAGTGTAAGAACATGATTCGATAAGGATTTATTTAACAAAACCGTATAAAGTGTACTTTTTTTACATAGGCATTTTTGCTAGTGTTCGGACACTTTTGTTACAGACTGTACCTATGTTTGTTAAGTTTTCTAACGTGCGCGAAAAGCATGTGCGAGGAAGTCTGCAAATACTTGTAGGATTACTGATAAAAATTAGGTGTTTTCTTATTAAATAACTCATATGTATGCTAAACATCGTTTAATTTGTGCTAAACTTCGCTTCTACATCCAGGGCCTTACTAGCAGATTTTTGTGTCCAGGGTACTTTCAACATTTTATGCCCTTTTCGAAGATCCAAACTCCCACCCACCTCCTCCTCCCCGCCAAAAAAAAGTTTTTAATTATTATACTATGATCTATAGCAGGCGAAAGTAGGACAAATTGGAAAAAGTGTTTTGCCAAAAAAAAAAAAAAAAAAATTCTGGCTTTAATAAAATTACTCCGTTCAGTCAAACGATATTTAATTTAAAATTTTATTCATATAAATAAAACACAGATGAGTTAAAACACACACACACACACAAAAAAAAAAAAAAAAAAAAAAAAAAAACTGGGATTTAGATATTTTTTAACTAAAAGTAAAATTTTATTTGACCCCCCCCCCTCCCCCCATCCCACTAGAAATTCAGTCAGAGCCAACGATAGTCTACTTCTATTAATTAATTGAAATAAATATGCAAACATTCAAACCCAACAAAACTTATAGAGTTCTTTTTATTGTTTATAAATAATGCGTTATACACTTGTATATATATACGCTCTCTAGTACCCGCTGTTGTAGCGGAAAATATAGGTTTAAAAGCTAAAATACACAACGATATGTTATGTAACTTATAGTATGGGTTTTGTCTGTTTATTTAAGTTTTTTATCTGATAAGAAAAAAATAATCTTTTTCAGGTTTTCTTTTATCTTTTCATCGCTGGATTATAAAAACTTTGCTAACTTTTCTTTCATTCATTTTAATTATACTTACATACTTTAGTTGTCTTTTACTGCTAAAATAAATAAATTAATTAATTAAAGTTATAGTAAAAAATGTATATTACAATTATTTAGAAGGATACATATGCTGTGGTAGTTAGACTTTGGTACTTTTTTATTGGAAATTAAGTCTTGATGCTGAAAGTATTGAAATACATAGACGTATTGTTTCTATATATAATGATTAATAAATGGCAGTCATTTAACTGTGATTTTCTTTTTAAATTAGAATTATATTTTGCTAAGATTCTTGTACATCCAATTATGTTAATGGTATTCTCAAATTCTTTTTCGTAGAGTCAAAATACTTCTGTAAATGCCTTAATTATAGTAACTCCTTTTCATTAAAATTTTTCATAAATTTTCTGTTGAAAGAAACAAACAGAAGAGCACAGTGTTCATATTAGTGGTTTAGGTTTGTGCAAAATTTAATTTAATTAAATTTCAATAAATTTGTTTGAATCTAAATGAAGTTTAAAAGTGTGGTTTGTTATTAATTGGGACACAACTGTAATTGAGTTTGTATTTTTATTTATTACTTGCAATATTTATTATAATGTAAATATCAGAGTAGCATCATCTATTAATAAATAATATGTATTCTATAATGTTTATATATATTTTTAATAGGGCATGTTTCTGTATTAACCCAGAAAAGGATCGTAATCGCCCAAAAGAACCAGAAGAGCGAATATAAATGCAAAAGTGCAAAAACTTACTGTGAAATTGAGCCAATATAAATCATTGTGGAGTTTGTAAATTAATCTGTACTTAATGCGTAATAAATGTTTAAAAATTGTTTGCTTAATAAATAAATATGTCGCAAATATTTTCTTTTTTTTTTTTATTGGATGAGCTCTTGATAAAATACTCAAACGTGTTTTTTTCTTCTTCTTCCCTGCTGCATTTTTAACCTACTTAATGTATATATTCTTTAAAAAACATTTAAAGTTTAATATTATTTCACTGTTCTTTTTGCATGTTTTTCTAGGAATAATTTCAGTCTCAAAAGTTTTGAGAAGGAAAGTTTAAAAATTTAATATTGAATTTAAAATGAGGGGTGGGCTCTTTTGCAAAGAGTCTTATATCCCATTAGGAATATCTAAATTTTATTTTGTAAATATATTCTGTTCATGTTTTATTCGGAATATTTTCATGTTCACTTTCCCAGTCTTTCATATTTTCTCATACATAACTAATATAATGGTATTGATTTCATCTCTATTTTTTCATATTAGACAAGCTGTTTTATAATTACTAACTATGATTTATTTAAACAAAATTGTGAAAGTAAAACATTACATGTTCTTTAACAAATAAGACATTTCAAAACTGTATATACGAATTTTCGTCATTATTTGATATAAATTCTCTCTGAAATAAATGAAGTTGCACAAATAAAAGAATAACTTTAAAAAGTACTTGTAAAATTTAGAAGAAAATATCTTGAATATTGTAGTAGCTCGTGCTAATTCTAGAAAGTGCTAACTGTTTTTAGAGACTACAAAATACTAAGCAAATATTTTATTCTTTCTGAAATATTATGAATTTATTTTATCAATGCTATATTAAGCATGAATAAAAGTTTTACCTTTTGTGATGAAATTCCGTCTTAATTTGGCGAAAAAATGGCATATGTGTAAACGTAACTCTTGGAAAACTAGGTTCTGAATACATATGTTATGAACTATCACTGCCACCTTTTTATATAGTAGTTTCGTGCCATTAAAATTTTGGCTTATTTAATAAATGAAAAATTTCTGCTAAATTTTAGTGGTAAATGAAAGTTTAAAAATTGCCAGAAAAAAAATATTTCTAAATACACTAATGCTCTAAAAATTTGATTAATGAGCATATTATTGATGATTACTCATAATTAATTGTTACATTTGAGAGGCTACGTCCACGAAGAAATAATGTTAATTCATGGCATCAGGTTCTTGGAAAATTTCTCGATTGCATATATTTTTTTCCCCTCAGAATAGAAAAACTGCAACCAAAATTGAAAAACTATGCAATCAAATAATTTGTCAAGCACACGGTCTCGTGGGATTAACAGTTTGTAAGTTTTTTACATCAGCCTACGCACTTAGCTCTACGATTTCCTCCGTTAATGCTAAGCCTATATGGTTGTAGAATGCTATCACATTCTCAAAACTATCTCATCAGAAAATAAATAGTTTTAACTTTTTTTTTTTTTTATGTGACCTATTAAAAGATAACTTATGGTCTTTTTTGGAAAAATATTTCTAAAACATACACTTACTTTTGTATTTGATGAATTAAAATTCTCGAAGCTAAGGAGCTGAGAATAAAAGATAAAAGTGCACATTTCAGATAAATAAAAGTGTACATTTTAGAAATATTTTGCAAAGATGAGACAGTAATAAAAAAATTGTTTGCTTAATAAATAAATATGTCGCAAATATTTTCTTTTTTTTTTTTATTGGATGAGCTCTTGATAAAATACTCAAACGTGTTTTTTTCTTCTTCTTCCCTGCTGCATTTTTAACCTACTTAATGTATATATTCTTTAAAAAACATTTTAAGTTTAATATTATTTCCCTGTTCTTTTTGCATGTTTTTCTAGGAGTAATTTCAGTCTCAAAAATTTTGAGAAGGAAAGTTTAAAAATTTAATATTGAATTAAAAATGTGGGGTGGGCTCTTTTGCAAAGAGTCTTATATCCCATTAGGAATATCTAAATTTTATTTTGTAAATATATTCTGTTCATGTTTTATTCGGAATATTTTCATGTTCACTTTCCCAGTCTTTCATATTTTCTCATACATAACTAATATAATGGTATTGATTTCATCTCTATTTTTTCATATTAGACAAGCTGTTTTATAATTACTAACTATGATTTATTTAAACAAAATTGTGAAAGTAAAACATTACATGTTCTTTAACAAATAAGACATTTCAAAACTGTATATACGAATTTTCGTCATTATTTGATATAAATTCTCTCTGAAATAAATGAAGTTGCACAAATAAAAGAATAACTTTAAAAAGTACTTGTAAAATTTAGAAGAAAATATCTTGAATATTGTAGTAGCTCGTGCTAACTCTAGAAAGTGCTAACTGTTTTTAGAGACTACAAAATACTAAGCAAATATTTTATTCTTTCTGAAATATTATGAATTTATTTTATCAATGCTATATTAAGCATGAATAAAAGTTTTACCTTTTGTGATGAAATTCCGTCTTAATTTGGCGAAAAAATGTCATATGTGTAAACGTAACTCTTGGAAAACTAGGTTCTGAATACATATGTTATGAACTATCACTGCCACCTTTTTATATAGTAGTTTCTTGCCATTAAAATTTTGGCTTATTTAATAAATGAAAAATTTCTGTTAAATTTTAGGGGTAAATGAAAGTTTAAAAATTGCCAGAAAAAAATATTTCTAAATGCTACTAATGCTCTAAAAATTTGATTAATGAGCATATTATTGATGATTACTAATAATTAATTGTTGCATTTGAGAGGCTACGTCCATGAAGAGATAATGTTAATTCATGGCATCAGGTTCTTGGAAAATTTCTCGATTGCATATATTTTTTTCCCCTCAGAATAGAAAAACTGCAACCAAAATTGAAAAACTATGCAATCAAATAATTTGTCAAGCACACGGTCTCGTGGGATTAACAGTTTGTAAGTTTTTTTATGACATCAGCCTACGCACTTAGCTCTACGATTTCCTCCGTTAATGCTAAGCCTATATGGTTGTAGAATGCTATCACATTCTCAAAACTATCTCATTAGAAAATAAATAGTTTTAACTTTTTTTTTTTTTTTTTTTTTTTTTTTTTATGTGACCTATTAAAAGATAACTTATGGTCTTTTTTGGAAAAATATTTCTAAAACATACACTTACTTTTGTATTTGATGAATTAAAATTCTCGAAGCTAAGGATCTGAGAATAAAAGATAAAAGTGCACATTTCAGATAAATAAAAGTGTACATTTTAGAAATATTTTGCAAAGATGAGACAGTAAGAGGCACGTTTTAAGAAGAGTATGCAGAAAAATTGTAAAAAAATATTCATTTTTTAAAGACATATTTTGAAAATATAAAAGCATGTCACGTCCGTAGGTTTAGCATTATAGTAAAGGAAATCAGAAAGCTGCTATGAGGCTTTAATAGTATTGATATCTATTGGAAATCTATCTCTAATATTCATACAGAATATAACTGGATACTTTTTTTTTTCTTTGCTTGTGTATATGTGTGTGTGTGCGTATGGGGGGTGGAGGGCAAATTTTGGCTATGGTCGTCTTGTAAAACAGACAGTTATACTTTTTCTCTGCATAATTCTTTTTTTAAGGGGACTTAGCACCTTTGACTATAGCACTCCAGTTGGTTTCATATAAAAGCTTTTATTTCCTTTAATGTTTACAAATGAAACTATACTAGGTTTGTTCAATGAAATATGTATTCAGGCAACAATTCTTCTTCTTCTTCTTATTTATTTATTCATTTTTTTTTATGCATTTATTACAGTTTTGGTATCTTTAAATTGCTTTTTCTCAGATTGCATCTTTTGATGGATTCAGGATCTTCAAAATGCTAAGATTTCTATAGATGCTAAAAAAAGAAAAAAAAAAAAGACTTAAAACGTTTTTAGATTTTCCGTAGAAGCTACTTAAAAGAGTTAGAGATGGTTATACAATTCCTTTAAAATAAAAAATATATTAAAAATAAAAGTATAACCCTTTTTTTCCGAAATCTTTATATAAACATTAACTTTTTTTTTTTTTTTTTTACTCAAAGTCTAATCAATAAGTTTCAAAACCCATCCTTAACTCTTTTAAGTAGATTCTATTAAACATTCAAAAAAATTTTAAGTCTCTCCTTTAATATTTGAAGCAGTTTTAGCATTTTGAGGATAATAAATTTATCAAAAAACGAAAACTGAGAAAACTCAATTTGAAGATTTGAAATCTGTAAAAAATATACAAAAACCATAAGAATTATTACCTGAATATATATCTGATTGAACAAACAAATGTAATATACTTCAATTTATAAGTATTAAATGGAAATATAAGCCTTTATATAACACCTACTTTAGTGCTGTTGTAAAAGGTGCAAAGTTCTCTTAATTTGACAGGCAACAGTACTTCTTGTACTTTTTTTTTTTTTTTTAATTACATGCTGGGCTATTTTCTAATTTTACGGGAAATACTACTATTTGAACATACCAAGTTGTCTTATAATTTTACGGGCGATACCACTATTTTAATACTTAGATGCCTTTTAATTTTACGGTTAATACTACTTTTTCTTACAGGTTGGTTGTATGTTTCATTACAACGTGAAATTACTGGCGATACATCATTCATCGTCTAAACATTTTTTTACGGGCTTTGTCTGAAATGTCTGCAGCCGGGCTTTGCCCGTAATGTTACTCGAATTTTTTTAATAACATATATTTGTTTCGACAATAGACTTCATCAGAGGTACGTCATGAAACACACGTGACCACTGACGGGAAAACTGCAACATTCTCATGTTTACATTCGTGTTCTAAAAGGAAATGTTTGTACTCTATGGGAAAATGTTTGTATACTATAAAGAAAATTACAGAAAAGTAGAAATAAATATATCAGCTGAGTAGGAAAACAGTTTACGACAGCACCGAACCTAAAAAAAAAAAAAAAAAAAAAAAAAACCGAAAAGGTCCATTTAAAAATGCAAAGCACTAATAAAATTATAGACTAATGATAAAATTTGACTAATCGTAATTTTCTTCAACACCTACAGAAGGACACAGTTCTATCAAGAAATAGCGTTGTGCGAACTTCTTTAATAATATTCTATTTAAACTATTTACGACCATTCAGAAAAACCACATACTTTATCTTCATTATTTTTCCTTACTGTCATATCATGATTTACATTAAATTTTGATGGCCAATGTCTAATTTCTGCAGAAAATTAAATCATAATTTGTAACTTTAATTTTACTTTCAGACAAAGAACTTCAGAAGTCAACTGCTTTCATCGAAAATGCGTTGTTGTATAAACATTATAAACAAAATATGTTTAATATTTCTTACTCTTTTAAATTGTTCATCTTTTTGAAATTCAATCTGTAGAATCCAAATTTAATTCTCGGAAAATTATAGCTTAACAGAATAATTCTAAAGTTAATCTCTCTATACTATTTATTTATAATATTTTCCTGTAAATTCCAAGTTTCTTATCAGAAATTATATTTCATTGTTATTAGAGAAAATAATCTTTTAGAACTGTCATTTTACAGATAGCAGAGGATTAAAATCACCGTTAAATATTATAAATGATCGAATTATCATATTTTAAGTACATTAATTAGATATAAAGTTGAAATAATGAGTCATCTGATAAATAGGACGAGGAAAATTTACATAATTTTCAACTAAGCATGAAAATTCTGTGAAAATACATTAAACATAATTAAAAATTATTGCTTATTATATTGTAAAACATAATTTAAGGTTTAAAATTGAATTTCGATATCAAAGTTAAACAATATCTTAAAAGAAAAAAAAGACAATAAAAGCTTGTTGTTGAATAGAAAAGAAATTTTCAAATTGACACCAACTCATAAAAAAGTCCGGTTTAACATTATTACAATTTTATTACAATAGAAAATCTTACCCAATACCTTTTTCTTTATATTTTCTAATGAGGTTTAACATATCAAGTATGTCATATTCTGCTTATCAAAAATAAATATGATTGATAAAATTTAAGTAGCGATACATTTTTTAACAGTAGAATCTTTTTATAATATTTTAAAAAGCATTCGAGACAATTATTCTTAGTTATTAGCTTTTGTATAAATATTCGTTAAGCCATAAATTTCAAAAGTCTCGAAAGCTTTTTAAAATATTTTGAACATTAAAAAAGTTTCATCTCTTCCAAAAGTGAAATATCTATATTTTTCTC
This sequence comes from Salticus scenicus, assembly GCA_963930645.1. Classification (NCBI taxonomy): domain Eukaryota; kingdom Metazoa; phylum Arthropoda; class Arachnida; order Araneae; family Salticidae; genus Salticus; species Salticus scenicus. Next base: position 80,102,986 of record OZ005657.1, on the reverse strand, counting down.
TAAAATTTTCTTAGTGTTAAAACTTTTATTTTTTTTATGTTTTTATAGTATGTCTTTACAAGCATAAATTTTTATTTTATGCTTTTTAGAGCTCCACAATAAAAAGTTTCTACTGTTCAAAAATGATTTTTTGCTTAAATTTATATTTTGTGCTTTTTAATAAAAAAAAAATTTCTTAAAAAACTAATAAATTCTTAGGATATTGTGTAGATACTGAAATATTTTCTTTTATCAATTGACACTTTTTCTTTTAATTATGAACAAAAAACACATCGGTCCTTAGAGGATTGAACACACGACCATCGTTATCAGCATGACGCTCTAACCAAAAATTTAAGAACAGTCAAGAAAAGTCATAAAACACACTTGAATTATCTAAAAAATACGCATACAAAAAGAATATTGTACTCGAATGCTTTTTAAACTATTTTGAATGTTTAAAAATTTTCATACCTTGCAAAAGTGAAATATCTATATATTTTTTTAATTTTTCGAATTTTTTATATTTTTATGGCATATCTTTACAAGCATTTTTTTTAAATACTTTTTAGGGCTCCACAATAAAAAGCTTCCAATGTTATTTCTTTTAAACTAAAGTTTTTATTTTGTGCGTTTCAGCAACTAAAAAACTAATAAATTTCTTTTAGGATACTGTGTATATAATGAAAGATTCTCTTTTATCAACTGACATTTTTTCCATTCGTTATCTGGAAAAACGCAACTTATCGGCATTCGATGACCGATCCCACAATCATCACGTTAACAGCATAAAGCAAAAATCAACTGAGCTAACGAGTGATGAAAGCTGTTGCTTACATTTACATTAAAATGTAGGCGCCTTGCTTTCCAGCGGGACACCAAGACACCATGACAAAAATCCAGTTTCAATGAAAAGCTTCTAATTATTTAAATTTTATTTTGTAATTTTTAGTAACAAATAAACAGCTTCTTAGAAAAACTCTTCAAAAATTCTTAGGATTCTATGTAGACAATGAAAATTTTCTTTTATCAATTGACACTTTTTCTATTTATTATCTGCAAAAATTAACGCATTGGCCCTTCCAGGATTGAACTCCCGACTATATAAAGTTATCCACAAGATGCTCTAACCAACTATGCCAATGAGTGATAAAGGGAATTGCATAAATTTACTTTAAAGTAGAGATGCCTTGTTTTTTAGCGCGAAACGAAGACGCGATGACAAAATCCAGTTTCAATAAAAAGCTTGTAATAAAATAGGTTTAATATTTCTTTCATGTATCTGTAAAATTCAAATTAAATTTTTAGAAAATTTTAGCAGAACAGAAACATTCTGAATTTAATCTCTCCATATTATTCATTTATAATATTTCCCTGCAAAATCCAAGTTGCTTATCAAAAATTATATTTCATTGTTATTAGAGAAAACATAATCTTTTAGAACTGTTATTTGACAGAATGTAGAGGATTAAAATCACCCTCAAATATTATAAATGATAGAATTATCATATTTTAAATACACTAGTGGATCTGCAGATCAGGAGCCTCAACGTCCTATTTGCATCAGACATTTTTCAATAGGTCATTTTTATTTATTTTTTATTATATAATAGTATATATTTATTCGATCGACTTATTAACCATAATCAGATACATTCCTGAGGGGGGCTGAGGCCCCCCTCAACCCCCGCTGTATCTCTCTTTCTATACCTATTTGTATATCATATAAAGTGTTACGGAATTGTAAATAATTGCATTTATTTTTGTATAAATTTTTTCAAAGAGGCTTAGTAAGTCGATAAAATGCTAGTTTTGTGCATTTCTAGTCGTTTTAGCGTTAAAATAGCCTAATTTTCCTTTAAAAACGAATTGAAAAGCTCCAATAAGGGAAGAAATGGATTTGGCGCCAAATTTGGTGACTGTTTCCCTCCTTGGCGATTTTTTGGCGACCTTCGCGAGAAAATCCTTAATAGGGATATACCAAATATGGAAGCTCTAATCTCATTGGCTGAGGAGATACGATAATTTTCCAGAACAGTCTGTGTTCGATAGAATAGTATAAAAGGAGCAGTTTTTTAGCCAAGGCTTCCAATCTCAGATCTGTGTCGGTTTCGTCAAATGCTTGCTTTGCTTTGAGCCTCTTTGAATGAGACTTGCTTTATGTGTTATTGCTAAACAGTTTGTACTGTTGTTTTGCTGTTAACGGCTGTTGTTTAAGCTATGTTTACTGGTTGAATTGAAGCTGATACTTGGTTTATAGACCTGTATTCTTCTGGAACTTTCTGTGAATACATCACTGAATTTTTGCAAGTTTCGCCTTTCATTCTCGGACAACTTACAAACCCCCAAGTACGCAACAATATGCATTCTTATTAAACGACGGTCTTGTATTATTTCCCGGAAATTCATAAATACCGAATTTCATACAAAAAAAAATTACATAGCATATCGGAAATATTTTGCGTAACCTTTAAACTAATTATCAATTCTATGCCCACAATTTTCAACATGAAAACAGGCTTTTAAAATTCTAATAAAATTTTATTATATTTGATGGGGTGTAACCATGTTAAAATACACTTTTAAGAAATACCGACTATACACCATACAAGTACGAAATTCCTTTATGTATCCCGGAAAAGTAGCCACAGTCATTATAAACGCCAATAATAAGAATAAATCTAATTAATTATAACTCATTAATCTTTCAAGCTAATTTGACATCATTTGGATGATTACAGTACATACTCGGAATTATTTTGTGTGGTCCCATAAATTATTTAGTCTATACATAAACTTTTTTTAGAGTAAACATGATTTTAAGCATCTTTATAATGTATGTTAACTTTATTAAGTTCGATTCAGCATAAACGCATTAAAGTGCGCGCTTAAATTAAAAATTCGTCCATAGGCTCTAATGTTACTAAATTCTTTCGTGTGTCTTTGTAAACGAACCAAAAACATTGTATACACCAGTAAAAACTATTCAGCTTATTTTGCGTTTAAAATTAATAATTGTTCCAAATTTAACATCGTTTGGATGACTAAGTGACATTGTCAGAACACTTTTGTAAGGTCCTGTACATTAATTAGAAAGCTTAAGAGCACATATTTTCTTCAAGCAACATAAGTTTAAGCATCTTACTCACGTACTCTAGTTTCATTTTCTTCATTGCAAAGTAATGATATTAAAATGCGTTTAAACGAAATTCACCCCATACGCCGTAATGTTAAGAATTTTGGCGTGTCCCTGTACACAGTTTATAAAAAATATAGCAATAAAAATTATACAGCTACTTATATGGAAAGCTGGAATGTGTGCGCCAATTTGCAAGTCAATCGAAGGATTTTTGCGGCCGCTATTGCGGTACATACTAATTCTTCCCATAGGCCGTAAGAATAAGAAATATTTTGGCGTGTCCCTGTACACGAACAACAAAGGGAATACACACCTAACACAATACAGCTAATTCCGTTGGGCTCGTGAATAAGTGTACCAAATTGCAAGTCTATAGCGTTATTTTTGGGGCCGCTATCGCGGTACATACAAATTCTTCACATAGGCCGTAATGATAAAAAAAACTTTGGCGTGTCCCTGTACACGAACTACAAATGGAATGCACACCCAAAACTATACAGCTAATTTCGTGGGGATCATGAACATGTGTACAAAGTTTCAAGTCAATAGCGTGATTTTTACGGCCGCTATCGCACGACAGACAGACAGACAGACGGACGGACCGACGGAACCCAAAATCCTTTTGAGTCTCAACAGAGGGCCTCCACTGACGTTTCGGCAAAAATTGAAGTCAATAGCTTGATTTTTGCGGCGGCTATCGCGGTACATACAGATTCTTCCCATAGGCCGTAATGATAGAAAATCTTTGGCGTGTCCCTGTACACGATCTACAAATGGAATACACACCTAAAACTATACAGCTGATTCCGTTGGGCTTATGAACATGTGTACCAAATTGCAAGTCGAAAGCGTGATTTTTGAGGCTGCTATCGCGGTACATACAAATTCCTCCCATAGGCCGTAATGATAAGAAAAACTTTGGCGTTATCCCTGTACACGAATTACAAATGGAATACACACCCAAAACTATACAGCTGATTTCGTGGGGCACATGAACACGTGTACCAAATTGCAAGCCAATAGCGTGATTTTTGTGGCCGCTATCGTGATACATACAAATTCCTCCCATAGGCCGTAATGATAAGAAAAACTTTGGTGTGTCCCTGTATACGAACTACAAATGGAGAACATACCAAAAACTATACAGCTGATTTCGTGAGGCTCATGAACACGTGTACCAAATTTCAAGTCAATAGCGCTATTTTTGCGGCCGCTATCGCGATGCATACAAATTCCTCCCATAGGCCGTAATGATAAGAAAAACTTTGGCGTGTCCCTGTATACGAACTACAAATGGAGTACATACCAAAAACTATACAGCTAATTTCGTGGGGATCATGAACATGTGTACAAAGTTTCAAGTTAATAGCGTGGTTTTTACGGCCGCTATCGCACGACAGACAGACAGACAGACGGACGGACCGACGGACCCCAAAATCCTTTTGAGTCTCAACAGAGGGCCTCCACTGACGTTTCGGCAAAAATTGAAGTCAATAGCTTGATTTTTGCGGCGGCTATCGCGGTACATACAGATTCTTCCCATAGTCCGTAATGATAGAAAATCTTTGGCGTGTCCCTGTACACGATCTACAAATGGAATACACACCTAAAACTATACAGCTGATTCCGTTGGGCTTATGAACATGTGTACCAAATTGCAAGTCGAAAGCGTGATTTTTGTGGCTGCTATCGTGATACATACAAATTCCTCCCATAGGCCGTAATGATAAGAAAAACTTTGGTGTGTCCCTGTATACGAACTACAAATGGAGAACATACCAAAAACTATACAGCTGATTTCGTGGGGCTCATGAATACGTGTACCAAATTTCAAGTCAATAGCGCTATTTTTGCGGCCGCTATCGCGATGCATACAAATTCCTCCCATAGGCCGTAATGATAAGAAAAATTTTGGCGTGTCCCTGTATACGAACTACAAATGGAGTACATACCAAAAACTATACAGCTGATTTCGTGGGGCTCATGAACACGTGTACCAAATTTCAAGTCAATGGCGCTATTTTTGCGGCCGCTATCGCGCGACAGACAAACAAACAGACAGACAGACAGACACAGCCCAAAACCGTTTTCAGTCTCAACAGAGGGCCTCCACTGACGTTTCGGCAATTAATTAGATATAAAATTGAAATAATGAGTCTGAGTCATCTAATAAAAAGGACGATGAAAATTTACACAATTTTAAGCTAAGCATGAACAATCTGTGAAAATACATTGAACATAATTAAAAATTATTGCTTATTATATTGTAAAAGATAACTTAAGGTTTAAACTTGAATTTCGATATCTAGATTAAACAATATCTAAAAAAATAACGATAATAAAAGCGTGTTGTTGAATAGAAAAGAAATTTTTAAACTGACACCAACTCATAAAAAAGTCGCAGTTTAACATTATTACAATTTTACTACCGTAGGTAATCCTGCCCAATACTTTATTTCTTTCTATTTTCTAATTGTGTTTAACATATCAAGTTATGTCCTATTATGTTTAGCAAAAATATTTATGATTAATAAAATTTAAGTAAAAATATGTTTTTTAACAGTAGAAGCTTTTTATTGCGGAGCCCTAAACAGCATAAAAAAGAAATTTATGATTTCAAAGACATGCTATAAAGGAATAAATGTTTCAACACATTAAGAAACATAATTTAAGAAAATTTAAGAAAATTTTAGAGAAAAAAATAGATATTTCACTTTTGCAAGAGATGAAAATTTTTTAATATTCTAATTATTCTAAAAAGCATTCGAGGCCAATATTCTTAGCTATTAGTTATTAGTTTTTGTATAAGTATTCGTTAAGCCATAAATTTCAAAGCTCTCGAAAGCTTTTAAAAATATTTTGAATATTAAAAAATTTTCATCTCTTGCAAAAGTGAAATCTCTGTATATTTTTTAAAATTTTTCTTAGTGTTGAAACCTTTATTTCTTTATAGCATGTTATTGCAATGCGCTTTTTAGTTACAAAAAAAGCTTCTTTAAAAACTAATAAAAAATCCTTAGGATATTGTGCAGACACTGAAATATTTTCATTTGTCAACTGACACTTTTTCTATTAATTATCTGCAAAAAATAACACATCGGTCCTTGGAGGATCGAACCCACGACCATCTTTATAAGGCAGGCGCTCTAACCCGAAGTCGAAGAACAGTCAAGAAATGAAAATTTTTAAATATTGAAAATATTTTGAAAAGCATTCGAGACCAATATTCTTAGTTATTAGTTTTTGTATAAATGATCGTTAAGCCACAAATTTCAAAGGCCTCAAAAGCTTTTTACCACATTTTTATTAACTCGCTCTCTTGTTTGTTTGTCCAGTACAAATCTTGTGATCGATTTTTAACTAACTTCCCGACTAGCTAGACATTTGAAAATTTAGAATAGCTCAGCACGGTGACAAGGCATTCTTTTAATACTTTTATTCAATCAATATATATTTGAAAATTTCTTATAATTGCTCTCTTTATTACGCATTTGATCATTTTTTTTTCAAGTTGAGGAAATAATTCATAAAAAAAATTTTTTTTTTAAGTATTTAATAATACACAGAATAGTCAAGTTTATATGATTCAACAGAAAATTTTAAAATGTGGTATATAAAAAGTTCTTTTTACCGTGTAATTATTAAAATATTTTGAATATTTAAAAATTTTAATTTCTTGTAAAAGAGAAATAGCTATGTTTTTCTCTAGAATTTTTGCTTAGTGCTGAAACTTTCATTTCTTTATAGCATATCTTTGCAAGAATTAATTTTAATTTTATGACTTTTAGGGTTCCACAATAAAAAGATTGTACTGTTAATTTTTTTTTTTTTTTTTTTTTTTTTTTTTTTTTTGTGCGTTTTAGTTACAAAAAAAGAAAGCTTCTAAACAAACTAATCGGAAATTCTTAGGACACTATGATTGAAAGATTTCTTTTTTTTTTTTTTTTTTGTCAATTGACACCTTCTCAATTAATTATCTGCAAAAATTAACTCATAAACACTTGTAGGATCGAACTCACAACCATCCAGTTATCAGCATGACACTCAACCCAAATGTCAAAGAACAGTGAAGAAAAGTCATAGAACATGCAAGAAAAATCTAACAAATACATTTACATATGGAATATTGTTCTCAAATACTTTTTAAAATATTTTGAATATCTAAAAATGTTCCTTTCTTGTAAAAGTGATATATCTATATTTTTATTTAAAATTTTCTTATTCTTGAAACATTAATTTTTTTTTCTAGCATGTCTCTGCAAGAATATATATATTTTTTTATGCTTTTTAGGGTTTCACGATAAAAGCCTACCAGTTTTTTTTTTTTTTTTTTTTTTTTTGCTTAAGTTTTTAGTTTGTGCGTTTCAGTAACTGAAAAAAGCTTCTTCAAAAACGAATCAAAATTTCTGTAGATGTGCAGACAAAGAAGGTTTTTCTTTTATCAGTTGACATCTTTTCAATTTATTATTTACAAAAAAGCAACACATCGACCTTCGAAGATCGAACCCACGACCATCGCGGTGTTGCCACATCGCTTTAACCAACTGAACTAACGAGTGACGAAAAAAAGTACTTGCATTTACATAAAAATAAGATGCCTTGTTTTTCAGCGTGACACAAAAACACGATGACAAAAATCCAGTTTCAATAAAAAAGAATTTATTTATTTTTATTTTTTTTTATTACTTAAATTTTTATTTTGTGATTTTTAGTAACTAGATAAAAAGCTGTTCATAATAATAATAATAATAATAATAATCAAAATGAAAAATTGTCTTTTATCAACTGACACATTTTCTATTAATTATCTGTAAAAATTAACACCTCGGCATTTTGAGGATGGAACTCCCGACTCTCGTGTTATCAGCATGGCGCTCTAACCAACTGAGCACACCAGAGACGAAATGATTTGTTTACATTTTCTGTAAAGGGGAGGCGCTTTGCTTTTTTGCGTGACAGACGCGATTACAAAATCCAATTTCAATTAAAAGCTTCTAAAAATACACAGTATGAAGGTTTAGTATTTTTCTGCATTTTAAAATGCAGAGTGTAAAAACATTAAGTAATATACTCCAATTTTTTTACATGTAAATTATTTAAAATATATCTAGAAATGCTACATTGTATTTAATAATGTATCCGGATTACCAGTACATTTTCAAGGAAATATGTAAAATCACTTGTTAGCAGTTTAATTTTTGAACGGTGAACTTAAGTTGTACAGTAATAAATGGTTGAATATATTAATAATGAAAAGATAAAACTACATATTTAAGATTTAATTTACTGCCACAACTCAATTAGCATCATTTTAATTCTTTTTAAATATTTGTGGCTATTTTGCTGATTTTTCATTGAGTCTTCTCTTGTCATTGTGGCTCTCTAGGATCCATGGAATGCTTCTCGGATAGCTCTTCTACCCCTTTTCTAAAGAAAATAAATTTAAATACTCCGTAGCAATGAGTAAATGTATGGAATTTATTACTTTTTTAAAGGGTAAAGCCTGTTAATTATAGCTTAAAGAATCGCAAACATCCTTCAATATAAAAAAAAAATTATTTCACGAATTAATGTGACCAACTATTTTTTCTCGGATATTCTTAAAAGAATAATAATATTCAATTGCATGAAACAGAAAAGCATTATGTATATGAACCGACCTATAAAACTGTGTCAAAGAAAACTATTGGGAAAAAATGTAAACCTATATAAATCATAGATTGGGTTTATGTTGACTGGGATTTTACGTCGCACTATTGCTACGCTATGGGTAGTTGGCGACCGTCTGGGATGTTTTAGATCTCCACAGAGGGTATGGCTAACCCATTTTAGTGACCTCCAGAGTTATAACTTGGGATAGGAGGACATTGTGGCAGCGTCGGATTTTACGTGCAACAAGTACCATTACTGTACTTGACAGGTTTTGGCCCGCTCGAGTATCGAACGCACAATCTTCCAATTACGGGCTCGGTACTCTATCGACTAAGCCACCTTGGCCTCTAAAAATCACTGAAAAGGGGACATAATTTATATAAAATAAAATCAGGTATTATCGATATATGATCAGTAGAAAACAAAAATCTACGAAAGTTAAAAAGCATGCTGTATCGTAATCAGAAATTCCATTTATCTGACAGAAAAGAGACGTAAAAACTACAATTTTCAACATCATTGAAAGTTTTTATGATTGCTGAAGAACTTCTATTATGCCATCAAAAATTATTCTCTATTCTGATTGCGCTTCCAGTGTTAGTACACTGTTAGTTTAATGAACTTTTAATGATTTTATATTGTTTATTAGGATTTAACCCCTAGCCGGCTCACTGTATTCGCAGGGAGGCAAGAGTTTCCGTCTCAAAAAGGAGCACTGGCACCAGTATTCTTTATCAATAATTTCTGTCGCAATAAATTACTGCACAAATATGATAGAAATTATTGGTAAAGATTACTGGTCCCAGTGTTTCATCTTTTCAGACGGAAACTCTTGCACCCTTGTTTGTTCGCCTGTCCGAGCTGAGCTCGGGATAAGTCGGAAAGGGGTTAAATACTTTTCACATCAAAGACAACAACAACAACAACAACAAAAATTTTTTCCCACTTATCAGAAGTTTATTATTATTATTATCCAACATTTTTTATTGGGGAATTCTTTACATTTTTTCACAAAATTAATTAGAAAAAAATTAATAATTAATTTAATATTTTTCTTATTAAGAAATAAAGTATAGCGTAATTTCTGTGTTCTTAATAATTAGATTCTGTTATGCATAAATCTTCGTATTGTTTTAATCGCTTAAATAAGTTTTATAATGAACCTGAATATTATTATATTAAAATAGACTAATTAGTCTATACTAATAAAAATTTTGTTTGAATTTTAACTCGTTTCAAATAATTTCTTTTACCTCATTTCATTTACATTTCTTCCAGAGAAAATTTGTATGTCGTGAGTTTTTTATATTAAAATTTTAGTTACCATATATGTATCTACAGCAAGTTATATAGTTTTCTATAAGTCTCTGTAGGTATGATATACATCAGTTGCTAAGAACTAAATGGCGCTTCATTCAAATAAATAAATAAATAAATAAAAGTATTCTCAATCATAAAACATATAAAAAAATAATAAAATGTAAAGATATTTATATAAACATTTTAATTAATTTTTGGTATATATATATATAATGATCAAGCTCATACAATACACTTTGCTAACTCTTGAGTAATAATCGTGAACTTTAATTCATGATACATGCAACAAAAACGTGATAAAAAATTATTTTAAAAACAATTTATATATTCTTACATACATACTAAAACAGTATTGTGTCTCAAACTATATATATATATATGTGTACAAACCTAAGTCTATTTTTGTTTTCTAAGTAATAAATATAAAATTCTGCACAAATCAGAATTTAATCTAGTACGAAAGGACTTATTTTAATCTATTCTTCCATATAAAGGCATGCGGTAACCGTGATTCATTCCCTAGCATCTGTTACTTTATTCATTTTAAAAATTTATTTGGTATACGTTTAGCATAAGAGCCTCTTGGCGGCTTTTAAATTTTTGCTATCATTTTGGCGATGAATTAAAAGTCTATCACAATTGCGTAAGTAAAGATCTTGGTGAGAAACGTCCGAGTTACTTAGATGCCAAATTTGAAACTTATCCAAGGGCTTCTCTACTACAGCTGTTCCATTTCTTTAGCACGACTTTTCTCAATTTAATTTTAGTTTTTTTTTTTTTTTTTTTTTTTTTTTAATGTTTGCACGTTTATTTATTTTTTCAACATAAAAAGAAATATATTTGTCCATTTATTTATTTATTTTTCGCATTATTTTTCATTTTTTATTTTTATTTTTTATTTATTTATTTTTATTTTAAGAATTTTAAAGTTAAAACGAGGTTTTTATTTAATATCTTTTGAACCAATTATCCGAATGAACTAAAAAATATGGCGCTAGCTAGATTTTGTCCTGATTAATAAGTTTACCAATTTTTGATAAAGTGTAACAAACTGGACTAAAATTACAGATAGAATGATAAATGTTAAGTTTTATTTATTTCATTAAAAACAAAAATGTTTGCACGTACATTCGAAGCGATTGATAAAAAATGGTAACAAGTAAAAATCGCTGCCTGGAAAAAAAAAAAAAAAAAAAAAAAAAAAAAAAAAATCTGGAGTGACTCCACTCGACTTTCCGAACATTGAGTAACTAACAGTTTTGTAGATAAAATAAAGAAAGAGGAGTTGCTAAACAAACAAAAGAGAGAAAACCATAACAGAGTGTTTGAGTATTTTTCTCCATATATCACACGAGGTTTTATTTAACGCTACTGAACTTTGAGCCCTTAGATCATAATGATAAAGAATTTTTCGTTGTGTTCCTGTAAAAATCTATAAATTCTGACAAAATTAAACAAATTTTCACATTTTACCCACAATTTTGTCAAAGTCCCACTTTTTTTAAAAATTATTGTTACTGAGTGAATTTGTATAGGAAAATATAGAAGAAAGTCTCGTGGTGGCCACAATTCACCAAAACGCTTATAGTTAGTGCAACAGTGATTTATAATATTCATACAAATTTTCAGCTCAATTGAATAAGGTGTTTAGATGCTATTGCACTTTTAAAAATTTGGTCTCATAGGCCATAATGATAAAGAATTTTTCTTTGTGTCCCTGTAAAAAAACTGTAAGTGCTAGATTCACCAAAATCTATACAGTTGGTTCAAATGTGACCTATAACATGTGTACAAATTCTTTGCTCAGATTAATGAGGCGTTTAGACGCTATCACACTTTTAAAAATTTGGCAAAGAATTTTTCTTTGTGTCCCTGTAAAAAAACTATAAGTGCTACATTCTCCAAAATCTATACAGATTGAGTATCTGTGACTTATAATATGTGTATAAAGTTTTCGCTCAATTGAATAAGGCGTTTAGATGCTATCGCACTTTTAAGATTTTGGTCCCTTGGCCAAAATGATAAAGAATTTTTCTTTGTGTCCCTGTAAAAAAACTATAAGTGCTAGATTCACCAAAATCTATAGGGTTCGTACTATGGTGACTTACAATATACGTACCAACTTTCAGCTTATTCGACCAAAGCGTTTAGACGCTAGCGTGTTCACTCACAGACATACACACATACATACACACATACATACACACATACATACACACACACATACATACATCATCGTAAAAATAGTGAAAACGGACTCGTTGGACCTCGAAACGTATAGAAACATCAAAATCTCGAATTCGGATTTTTGACATGATTACAATACTTTCCTCACTATAGTGTTCGGAAAGTAAAAATACGATCTGTCGTACTAAAACGCTATTACTTCAATATTGAGAAAAGTATGAAATAACTTTATAAACTGTAATTTTTATGTTGGACACTAGTAGAAAATTTTAAATTCTAAAAATAAGCTTCCTAAATCGCCAAAACGTTCGTCTCGCATTCAAAACTAGTGTTACAACCCACTAATATTAATGTCTTGAACTACTAAAATTTCAAGGCATCCTAGAATAAGATTCTAGGTTCTAGAATAAGATCAATGTATCTTAAACAATGCGAACTTTTTATTCTCATCATTATTTCTTGTCATTTTGAATAGAATAAGAAGATGACGCGAGCGTCCACCATTGACCGTTCCATAACACTGAGTTACTAGAAACCTGTACAGAAAACCAGACTCAAGATACTCGATTTCTTTACATAGTATGTCGGTGAATGTCAACATTAATATAAATAGAGACAAGTTTGAACCATAGATATAGTAATTCCTATAGTAATTTCTATCATCCACATGTTAACGAGCAAAGATTTTTGATGCCGTAAAAAGTTTTTGGCATCAGCCATTAGAGAGTAAAAAACTCGAAACTAGTTGAATGTTGATGAATTTTCAAAATGTTGAAATATTACATGGCTTTTAATTGTTCTAATAAATGTATGAAAAGAAATGGGATAAGTTTCATAAATAAATTATATTTGACTAAATTATGAAAAATATAATTATTATAATAAGTTGCTTTGATATTATTATAGTTTAAATCCAGAACTCTTTTGATATTTAATGGAATACTTTTTTTAAAGTTTGATAACTTTTAAAATTTTTTATTAGTAAGTAATATGGAATTTTCAAAATTCTTTTAAATATAGTTAGCAGTGGCGCAGGTAAAGATCGTTAGTTTTAGTATATAAAAAGAGTTTAACTTTAAATATTAACTAAATTAATAGATATAGTAAAAAAAAAAAAAAAAAAAAAAAAAAAAGATAGAAAGAAAAATAAATTTGAAACTGTATCTGCTGTTTTTCATTCACCTTTAGTACATAAATTATTCAGAAATTTTATTTGCTAAGTTATTCGTATGTATTTCTGTGTCTATTTACTCGGGGATAGACAGTATTAGAGAATCCTTCCCCTAGTGAAAAGGAATCACTTTTTCCTCCTCGATGATCAATCTATGTTTTATTATTACACTTATGGTTTGAACATAAAAAAGTTGGATCAAAGAAAACCATTGAAGAGTCTGCTTGTCTTAACCTAGAAGAGCGCAATACGCAGAGGTTATAATTACCTAAAGGTTTGTTTTAGGCTATTGTTGGGTGTTTCACATCTGAGAGCATAAAAACATTTAAGTTACTCCTATTCTGTTTACTTTGTGGTTGGCTATGGTTAGTCGTTCATTTTGGGAGAGAGCATCGGCTCAGATTCCGCGGTTCTAGACTGAGGTATTGAGCAATGGAATTATTTTTTCTTTACAGAGTTTTAAATTAAAATAAATAGCAGCCCTAACAAGTCTTTAAAATGTCCACTAATGGTAATATTTTTCTTTGTTAGAACTATAAAACATTGTGTTCTAATTGCGAATTACTAACTGAATTACTTTCGATAATTAATCGATTAAGGTAGGTAAAAATAAATATACTTTCGATAATTAAAAAGTTAAAGCTGTTTTAAATTATAAACGTTTTCTTTAAAAGTGCGTCATACGCAGAAGACAAATTTACTAAGTAACGGATTTATTTTATGCAATATATTCTGTAAGCATATACACTGAGAAAAAATTCTGTAACTGACATCTAGAATCTAAATTGTGGCTATAGAAAAAATAGCTCCATGTCATTCTCATAAATTCTAGTCCCCTTTTAAAGCGAGTTCTAGAAACCCCTTTTAGAATTCTAGAGCGTGTGCCTATATTCTCGAGTGCAAAGTTATTTAAAAATCTCTGCAAATAAATGCGAATGCAAGAGGCGGGTTTCAGCAACTACAATCTTGGTTTATTACCTAATTCTAGAAAATCAAGTGAGAATTTCTCGCAATACAAAATATTCAGAATATTCAGACTATTGTTTCATCATCTAGAAATGTGTAGACTAGAAATTCTCGATCAATTCATCTATTCAGCTTATTGGTGTGCCTTATGCGCATAGCTCGGAAATCTATATTTCTAGTTAAAGGATTTAGAAAATGACCACTAATTCATTCTAGATATTTTTTTCTTAGTGTATTAGCCTTACAATTAGCTTGAAAAAAAAATAAAACTTTAATTATTAAAAATAAATAAAAAGTTAATTTGGGTTATTTTCTGCATATGTCTGTATTTAAAGAAAAGTGTCCTTACGACAAATTTCTGTGCTAACAACCAAATTAAAATGAAAAAAAATACTTATCTTCCAGCACAACATTTTACTTCGAAACATGAATCATAACACTTTTATTTATAAATTTTTGCATTTATCATTGTGAATGTAATAAAGCTATAAAACAGAGAAAATATTCTACTTACTTGAATAACTCAGTCCCAATCTTGATAGCACAGTTTTATTAAAATGAAAGGAAAATACGTCTTTTATGTATAACCGATTATAATTTTAAGTTTGAAAGGAAAATATGAAAACTTAATTTACAAGAAAGCTTCGTTCATTTAAACTTATATTTAAAAGATATTTCTTAAAGCAATGAACATTTATTTACGATTTTACGCCTTTAAAATTAACTTATACGTATACATTTATTTATTTATTCAAATACCATTTTTTAATGAATAAAATTCTTTCTTAAATTTTGGAAGCATTGAATAATGGAATTGAGATCCGCATAAAAGAATTTATGACTATTAAATAAATTGTTTGAATTAAATTTCGTGTTACTTAATGTTTTCAAACTTTCGACATCATTAAAAGAGAAAAGAATCTCTTCAGAGAAGAAAGAAAGAAAGAAAACACCCTCCTTATATATTTTAAATTTTTTTATTGAAATATGAAATCTAGGAAATTATTATTTTAGATAATTTTGAAAAGTTTTCAATTCTTTTCGATTATTTGACTTTGTTTTATTTTGATAACTTTATAAGTTGCTGATTTTTTTTTTTTTATTAAATGTTGTTGGTTTAAAAATAAATAAAAAATAAATGTTGATTGAGATTTCTAGCCAAGAATAAGTACTTTGTGAATTAAAATATTTTCAATTTATAACTTTTAATATCAAAGAAACAAATAAGAAACACTCATTTAGTAATTAAAGTTCTGCAAATATCGTATAATAGAAAAAAAAAAAAAAGAAAGAAAAGAAAGAAAGAAATCAAGCAATCAGAAAATATTCTGCAAAAAAATTATCTTGCTATTTTTGTAAATTGCATAGAATAAGTATTTGTAAGAGAAACTCTTATTAACTTAATGCATAAATTAGCCGTTTCATTCAAATTAATTATTATTCAAGTTATTTTGAAATAAGATACGCATGGACAGAATGTTTACGCTTTGAGGTGGGCATTTACCTGTAAAAATGTATCATAGCTCGTGAAACGTATAACGTTCCCCCATTTTCTCTTCTGCCCCCCCCCCCCAAAAAAAAAAAAAAAAAAAAAAAAAAAAAAAAAAAAAAAAAAACTAGACGAGGTATAGGGATAGGATACTTGTTTATGTCTCTCTCTCTCCTACACTGAGAAAAAACATATACTGATTTCACCTAGAACGAATAAATCGTCATCTTCTAAATCGTTAAACTAGAAATATAGATTTCTGAGCTATGCGTATAAGGCACGCCAATAAGCTGAATAGACGAAATGATCTAGAATTCCTAGTCTATACATTTCCAGATGGTGAAGCAATATTCTGATATATTGAATATTATGAATCCTATATATTGCGAGAAATTCTCGCTTGATTTTCTAGAATTAGGTTATAAACCAAGATTATAGCTGCTAAAACTCGCCTCTTCTATTCGCATTTATTTTCAGAAATTTTTAAATAAGCATGACCTCGATAATATAGTCAAACTCTCTAGAATTCTAATAGGGGTTTCTAGAACTCGCTTTCAAAGGGGACTAGAATTTATAAGGATGACATGGAACTATTTTTACTACAGCCACAATTTAGATTCTAGATGCCAGTTATAGATTTTTTCTCAGTGTAACTGATTGATTAAATCTGACCTAGCGAGATTTTATAATAAAGAGCAACCTTAGAAATAATTGAATTTGCGATAGGTTTAAAGCTAAGAAAATAAACCAAAACAGTAATAATAATAATAATAATAGAACAAAAATTAAAATAGGATGAAGTGGGGTATGTGTAACGTCGGCTTATAACTCAACTAATGAGCTGAATTCGCCCCTAATAGTCATCCTGCCTATTTGTTTGAACCTCTATTTGTTATATTTAGCCATATAAAAAAAAATCAAATAGGAAACAGTGATAGCATTAGAAATTTTAAAATTGCTTACATTTTCCCCTTCGACGGAGTGCCTCTTTCATAATTCGAAGTTTTACTGCTGCTGTACTTGTAAACTAAAGTCCTAATTTTTCAGTAAGGAAACTAAATTTTCTATGTGGATTTTTAATATAACTTCAGATTTGTTCTATTTCTTAAGCTTTTTGTTTTGTCTCTCGAAGTTACACTTACGCCAGGAATTTCGTATATCGGGCCAATGTATTAGACTTATCCTAAGCGTCTCAACTGCATCACTTATATTTTTTGCTTTGCTTTTACAGTTTTGTATTTAATTTTCAATAAAACCTAATATAGGGGAGACCCTGTACCTAGGGCCATTATGTACCTAGGGCCATCCCACTTTATTTGAATAATATTTAATTTCAAGTTTTAATACTCAATTGGGCGAGTAACAACACCAATTGCTACTTTTACAACTACTTTGGAATATTTTAGGAGAAAGTTTTCATTAGTTACACGTAGAAAACGAATTTACATGGTTTGAGGTAAAATTTTCAGATCATCTCTTTTGCTTTTTTAAAAAAGCAAGTCAATTTTTTTCTTTCATTTCTAGTGTATAATTTTGCTTTTTATATTGAGCAATAAATGAGATATTTAATTAGTCCTCTCTGCCTGTGGATATTTTAGTGGACAGCATTTTGAATGAAGTTACCAAAACTTGTACATAGGACTTTGACCTATCGCCAGTGTGTTTGGACCTTTTAACACTTTCGCAACCGCATGTTTTTGTCCTTTTGACAGTAAGGTCCGCCTGTGGGCGTTTTTCTCATAAGTTACAATTTTTCAAAACAAAATTTTCCGTATTCACATTTATATTACAATTGGATATGCATTATAATCATACACTCTCTAATCAAAGTATTTGCATCCATAGTATACTGATTGTACAAATATGAATATTGTGTATATTTTTTAGAAACAAATAACATACAAATTGCAAAAGAAGCAGTCATTGGTAGAGTTTTATATTTTCAAATGAAGTGAATCTATGTCAGCGTTCGCCAAAGTGTTAAGAAACACAGTACAGTCTATAGTAATTAGATCCTGGTAAACCAATCACTATATATGGCGTTGCTGAAAATGTTGGCAAGTTCTATCCGTCGGCCTTTACTCCTGTAAACATTCTATCAGGCTTTCGTGTATCCGGCATATGACCAATGAATCAAAACACATTCACTGAGGATGAATATTTAACTTCAAATCTCACTGAAAGACAAGATTCCTCCATAAATTAAAAAAAAAAAAAAAAAAAAAAAAAAAAAAAAAAAAAATGATTTTCCAAGAAGAAAGTGTATCAACAATGACAGAACTGGATGTCTCTGTTTCGTGTCCTGTTGAAATTTCGAAACTTTCAACATCTAACATCTTTTCGTGCGTCATACTTTAACAGGTACGAACCTAAGCAAAACCTTTACCTAAAGCAAAACCTCTCACATCAAAGAAAAGATGTGACCGAAAACCAGTGAGATCTAAAAATCCAAGAGACACTCCAGAAAAAAAAAGAAAGAAAAAAAAAAAAAAAAACATTCTGTTAGAATATCCCAAAGAAAAAAAAAAGTGAAAAATTTCGTGTTTCAAATTAAGGCAACAACAAAATTATTATATGATAAATAAATATATTACTTGATATTGTTTATTTTATAAAATACATGTTTATATGCTTATTTTCTATTCATTACAAAGTGAAATCTAAATTTGAGAGAATGGCCCTAGGTACAATGAGGTCTGGCCCCAGGTACAATGAGGATGTTGTACCTAGGGCCACGAAGGAAGTTTTTTTAAAAAACTTTCTATTTGTCGGAATTTATTATTTTAGGTATTTATATTAATCCCAGTTGGAAGTAATTAGCCCTAAATATATGTATATATCAGTTTGATAATTTTAAACAGGTCAAGGGCTCTGTTTTTGGGCATTGAAAAAAAGCGTCTCTAGGTACACGGGTCTCCCCTACTTTTTTTTTTTAGGTTTTGTTGGAGTATTAAAAATGTTAAGATGTGAAGGGCCAGTTGGAAGTATACGGAAATTTTCACAACTTTGTAACGATTTGAGATATTTTCAATATTCAAAAGCCCTAGATTCATGAATAAATATAGTGAGCCGAGATTACATTTGCTCCGAATCATGGGAGAAGTGGAACTACGAAAAACAATATTTTCATTGTTTTTTTTCTTTCTGTTGGACATTGTTAAATTACAAAAAACTCACATAAAAAGAAAAAAAATAGTTGTAGTTTACGCCTAAACATTTTCAGATGTTTAAGTATAATACCAACTCAGAAAAATAAGATCAAATTAGAACTATGCAAAACATTGTTACACTTACCACATTATACCCTATAGAAAAAGGAAGTGTAACTTCCCAAGCAGCACCGAAACGTTCTCTGAACGTTCAAAAATAGTTCTGCAGACACGTTCTAAGAACGTTCCCTTTGAACGTGTTATAGACGTCTATTTGTCCATCTTGAAGACGTACAATAGTACGGTTCAGGGAACGTTCAATGAACGTGTAGCTATCACCATCGGTGTTATAGAAGCGTCCAGAGAACGTTCTATGTATACGGTCTCAGAACGTTCTAAACGTTTTTAGAACGTTTTCAAAACGTTATACACATTTTCAGAACGTTCAGAACGTTCTACTGTAAACGTTCTAAAATAGTGTAGAAACATTCTGAAAATGTTCTATACACACGTTCTCACAACGTTATGTAAACAATTTTTGAACGTTCTTTGAACGTGCTAAAAATGTATTTTATGTATAATAAAATGGAAGAACTCGCAACAATTGTTTCGGGTCGAAAGAAGACACGAACCTTCGTCAGACGAACATACTGGGCACGAGTGCTGCAAATACAAGAGCTACGTTGCAGATTTTTTGCAGCACTCGTGCCTACTTTGTTCGGTTGATGAAGGGTTGTGTCTTTTCTCGACCCGGAACAATTGCTTCGAGTTCTTGAATTTTATAGTGTCTGTTATTTACTTATTTTTTCTTTTCTTTTTTTTTTTTCCTTTCTTTTTTATCTTTTCTTTTCTTTTTTTCTTTTTGTGTAGTTTTTCTTTTATCTTTTTATTATATTTTTTTTTCATATATAATTGTCTTGGTATAATAAAATTTTACATAGATGCATTGAAATATGGTATAACAAAAGATCAAGTATTTTGAATATTCCAGATAAATATTTGAATTCAAAAACAAATAAAAAAATAAATTCAAGTTCTGGAATATTTTGAAAAATTTTAAGATAATATGCCCCCTGGAAATTAATTATTATTCCCTCCTAGATTTTGCATCATTATAATTTAACAATGGAATATAACCATATTTGGAAATTAATTTTAATAAGTTAACGGCCCTCTTCACTTACCGTCGCCGGTAGCCCGAGCCAATGTTATTCTATGGGAAAATTTTCTTTACAAATAACTTATTAACTAATACATAATTTTAAATTCTGTTTTCACATTCAGAAAATTTCCAACTGTTAAATTGACGGACCTTTTTTGAAAAAATATTTTTTTTAATTTTTAATATTTTATTTTGAAATTGCAAAATGAAAAAAATTCACATATTGAAAATTCGTATTTTGCAGCTTCGAAGTAAAATATAAAAAATTAAAAAAATAATTTTTTTAAAATGGTCCGTCCATTGAACAGCTGGGAATTTTCATAATGTGAAAACAGAATTTAAAAATATGTATTACTTAATAAGTTATTTGCAAAGAAAAAATTCCCATTGAATAACATTAGTTCGGCTTCCAGCGGCGGTGAGTGAAGACGGCCCTTAAGCAAAAAATTTAAAAATATTTATGTCTAAATTTTGGAACTTACTGCAAACTTTTAGCATTCAAACACAAAAGTATTTTATTAATTTTTAAATTATCAATGAAATCTCAAATTAATGCCCAGATATGTTACGTATTCTATTTTTAAACTATAATAATGCACAATCAATGAAAAACAAAAAATAAAAATTAGTTAAAACAAGTACACAAGTGTACAAAATTTAAACAATAAACTGTTTTCTCGTTTTCTATTTTTTTTCCACATAATTCTTAAACAAATAAACACATAAGTATAAAATTTGGATAGTAGGTTTTTTAAAATACCATAAATCGAATTTTATATAACTTTAGCATAAGTAATAATTGTTAAACTAAATATCAGTAAATTTTTCTCAAAAGTAAACATTGAAAAAATGAAAAATTTCAGCAATTTTAGAAATGCGTTTGATTAAAACCGTATATTTCTTCATGTCGTCAATTTTTTTTTTCTTCTTTTTTCTTCATTTTATCGCGTGTGAATATATATATATTTTTTTTTTAATTTTACATAGAAATATGAAAATCGTATAAGGCGTTCATTATTAAATTATTTATCGACGTTTTTATTATTCTGGTGATGATCACAGTTTATACAAATTAGCAATTATTATTATTATTATTATTATTTTCAAAAATTCCGTTATTAAAGTAAAAGAAAAGTGAACATAGAAAGTAAAACGAGGATTTTGTTTAGCATTTGAGGAATGTGCGTCTTCGCTTGTCTATAATGCATCATTAACACAATTTTTCATTAAGTTTTCTTTGCTAAAATTGTTGAAATTTTTAATTTTTTCCAAAGCTTACTTTAGAGAAAAATGAATAATTATTAGTTTAAAATTATTACTTATTCTAAAGTTATGTAAAATTCGATTAATGATATGATAACGAACATGATATCCAAATTTTATGTCCATGTGTTTATTTGTTTAAAAGTTATGCATAAAAGAAGAAAATGGGAAAGCAGGTTTGTTTCTTTAATTTTGAACCGCGGTGTATTTTAAATACGTTTAAAAATATAAAAAATAAAAATTATTATTATTATTTTGTTTTTTTATTTAAATAGATTACGTGAAATTTACTTAATATTGTCATATTTCAAATCATGCGTATGCGAAATTTATTTAAATTATTGATTTTGAGTTTATAAATTTTACATACACATGCAGTGAAATATAACAGTATAAAATGTGGTGAAACATTTTGAAAAATAAATAATTAACTAAAAGTTTATTCTGTAAACAAATAAATAAATAAAAATAAAATAAATAAACTTCAAAATTTAAAATATTCAGCAATATTAAGATTCACCTTAGTAACTATTTCTTTTTTAATACTTCTCCCTGCTTTTACATTTCTACAGTGTAATGTAAAATGTAATGTCAAATCATGCATGATCAAATCCTTTATATATTTCTTTAACGTGGATCAGTTGCAATTAATTTTTGCAGAAACGATATAGTAGTGCAATTATTGAAATACGCAAGCATAAAAAATAATATTTAAAAATGAACAATATTTAAGCATGCGGACTCAACTCAATGAACTAGTAAGAAAAAATTACGAAATTTGACTGCTTACATTATTTTATGGAAAACTGTATTTTTAAAAATTGCTTCTTCAATCTTTATAAGCATCATTTTAAGCATAGAAATACTTTAAAGATTATACAGAATATGAATAATTGTCATAAATTGACTAAAAATCATAAACATAAAAATATAATCAAAATAAGAATTATTATTATTATTATTATTATTTTTAACAAAATATTATACCAAAATAAATAAAAAGTCATTACCAACATCGCGACAAAAATTTAAAAGGAATCATGAAAATCCTATACTATAACTGTACTGCCTGCGAAAATATGAAACTGGCTCTTCAACAATGAATTTTATTTTGAAACCTTTCTTTGAATGATCTTAGTCTCACTATTGCACTTATTAATTTGGTACTAATAATAATTTGGTTTCTTGTAAATTAAAATTTTAATCAGATGGGGAATTCGATATAACATATATGAGTTTCATTTTAATAAACTAAATTTTTAAGACTTCAATGCATATGCAAAATTTTACAAAAGAGAAAAACTTATCTGTAAGAGCTCGTATCCAAATGCGAATAACTTAAGAAATGAATACAAAATCAAAATACACTGAGTAAGCAGGCAGAAGCTGTGGACTTTGGATTGCATACGAATACGAACTTCCGGTGTAACGGAACGGCAGATGGCCGTTTACTGGTGGGAAAAATTTCTGTTCATTAAGCAAAACACGATTTATTCAATAACACCCGTTTTTAATACAGAATTTTCATACTATTCAAAACTTAAACTTTTTAAAAATTGGTATATTGAAGCATTCATAAAACTTTCTTAAGTATAACGCTAAATATCCAAAAAATAAATTTTATAGTATTCAAAATATATATCTTAAGAAATGTATTTTACATAATGGAAAATGTAAAAAATCCATAACTTTGTTTTCAATTATTACAGATTTAGGGTTCACCCTTTCGTTTTAAAAGCATAGACGACCTTTCCCACAAGAATATTGAAAATTTTAAAACAATAGCGAAAGTATATATATATATATATATATATATATATATATATATATATATATATACATATTTAATTTTCCATGGAAAAGTTAAAAACAATGCTCACTTATGTACATTTATACGAAATTTTGCCCTATTCTGCCATATTAAAAATTCTGAAAATAATGATATGACAGCGCCACCTATTGAACGATTTATTAACAAATATAATCGCCACCAGTTTAGGTCACAGTCCAAGTAAGCCAAGTTTGAATAAATTACGTTTAATAGTTCGTGAGATACAGCATCCATAAAATTTTAAAATTTATTAATTTAATCATATAAAATTAATCAACGCAGGTTCTTATAATTAATATTTTTATATATGAAATTTACATTCTTCACCAAAAGATGCTGAAATACAGATATCTGGAAAATCGCAGAAAGTAATAGCAGCACCATCCGTCGGTGGATATATACCGAAATTGAAGCAGCACATTTTGACATTATATATATATCTCATATACAAGTTTCGATAAATATTCGTATTATAGAAGATGAGGTATAGCCTTCCCTTAAGCTGAAACGAAACGTAGCAGTGTCACCTGTCATTTGATATGCACTCAAGTCAATCAGTAAAATTTACGTAATATCTATTTCATGTACCAATTTTAGAGCATTTATAAATCATAGAACATGAGCTATTGCGTTCCCTTGAATGGAATTAAAGTGCAGCATACCAATGCCTCCACTTGTCAGATAGGCACGCAAACTGATTCAGCAAAGTTTTATATGATATTAATTTCACATACCAAGTTTAGTGTATTTATAATTATTTATATTACAAAAACTGAATTATTACCATTACGTTAACGGGATTAAATTGCAGGAGAGAAGCGCCCCCAGTTGATCAGTATACGCACATGTATTAAATCAGCGTAGTTTTATATAATATCTGTTTCACATATTAAGTTTGGTGCATTTGTGCACTGTAGAAGCTGAGATATAATCTCCCCATAAAAGGGGGAATTTACAGCATAGAAGCGACCCCTATCTGGTGATACACTCCAAAGGCTAATAAGCACCAAAGCTGATATTTAGGTCAATACCTAATTAAATATTCCTGATATTTAGCAAATTAGTTTAACGTCTAACATAAAGTTTGGTTAAATTCCGTCCATTGGTTTGTGAGAATCAGAGTCCACAAAACTTTGATAACACACACACAAAAAGATAGACAGACTGGCATTTTCAAAGAATGGTTGAATTGTGTTCTGGACATCTCAAGAGTGTATAAACCTATAAAAAACCGGAGATAAAAAATTCCCAATTATCCAACACATTTTTCTTGGTATATACAAAATAAATAAATAAAATAAATTACTTTTTCATAACTTAATTTATTAACATTTTAAGAAGCAAATAATAATGAATATCTGCAAAAGTAATCTGGATTAATGTGTTTGACAGAATTCAACAATATAAAACTTAAATAAAATTATAAATAATTATGATGGTTATAACATGTAATTAAAGTTTAAAATTTTGTAATTTTTTCCCTAAAAATCATCTCTATTACATTTCAATAATTATTCTATACTGGCATGCCACCAAAATCTGAAACTGAAAATAAGGAAACAAAACTGAAAAAAAAAAAAAAAGCATTTTGTCACATTTGTTATAATCACACTGTTACAGAACGTGTGACGACGGTGATACACTTGAACGTTTTTTATAGAACTAGAATTGTACGTTTTATAGATGGTACAAAGCAAGCCTTTTCAGAACGTTCTAAGTAATACTATTTTTGAACGTCTAATCAAACGTTCTCTTGACACGAAACACGGTGTTTGAACGACTGTAACCGTTATTAGACGTTCACAGAACGTTCTCGTGCTACTTGGGTTATTTATCACCCAGCACTATTTCTTCCACACAATCAAAAAAATCATTCAAAATATGATTTTTTTTATTAATCCATTAATAAACAGGCTAAAAATGATGGTTTCATTTCGGAAATAATATTGCGACACAGAAAACATTCTTTAAAAATAACTTTAACTAAATCTTGAAAACTTGAAAATTTAGCATCAAACAGATATGACATACTTGTCAGTTATACATTTTATCTGTGTCAAAAATCATTTATGTAAAGGATAAATATCAAGTGTTGTAATAAGAATGAAATCTCAATTTCTGTATTTAAATTTCAAGACAATCACAGCATTACCAAATTTACTAATCTATTTCTAACATTTCCTTTGTTTTTAAACACTCGCGATAACATGTCAGCCGTTCTTTCTAAAAATATTTGTTATCTATTTAATTATCGGCTTAATGAAGATTTCAAATAAAATTTCAGGAAATTGAAAAGGAAATTATTTTATACGAAGAAAGTTTGTTAATACATTTTTAATGCAGATACCACGTTTTATTAGCTAAATATTTTTAGAAACTAATACAAGATTCGATAATTTAAAGTAACGTTGGAAGAAGTTTTCAAAAAAATGTACTTTACTTTACGGCTTTTATGACATTTAATTTAGAGTGTCTACATCTTTAATAAAAGCAGCATTTTTCTACATTAAAAACTTATCTTAAAAGGTGTGATAATTAATTTTGAAGTCACATTCTTGTTAGTGACGGGAGAAGTATTCTTTCATTAATTATCTTGATAGCTTTTTTATATTTTTTTTCTCTTCAAAAATTGGGATTCATACGAAAATTGAAAAATATTCTGTAGGCGGATATGATTAGATTTCAATTATTTACTTTCCATATGAAATTTAAATTTCATATAAAATAATGTATTTTGTTTGACAGTGGTTTAAAAACATATAAAATGCTGAAAAATTGGTAAAAAATGTTCGCATGTTCAAGTTACATTTACAGACAAGGCTTTACGAATTGTATAACATTACTTTGAAAGAGCTCACTTTACTCCAGTATTGGTCCAATGACACTGATCGGCATAAAAATTGCCCCTCAACACCATTTTGGAAATTCTTATGTAAAATGACCTCCTGAATCCGAATATGATGTTCATTTTGCCCTATCACCCACCGTGTTTTAGGAGCAGCCCCCTAGTTTTATCACTTTTAGGTAATTTTATGAATATAAATATGATTTTCGGGGGGGGGGGGGATGCGCAGCGGAGGAAAATTGCGACCTTCTGACATCACAGCTTCGTCTTGGTTGCATCACTTCGTCAAGTTGATCGCTCGTGGCTGCAGTAAGAGGACTAGGCTGGTTTTTTAATCAAATGTCAGGAAAAGCAAGGTGCTTCCACCATATATATATACCATACCCAAAAATCATAAAAGTCATCTTTTGGGGAGCCCCTCAACGCAGAATAGAAACAGTAAAATGATTCAAATGTTGCTAGTAAATACTAAAAACTAGCATTGATTTGAAATTTTTGAATTCCTTTTAATCCCCTGCTTTAATTTTAAATTCATTTGCTTAATTGTTTACATGAAAATTCATAAGAGATATGTTAAATGCCGGTATATTATCTGTGGTACTATAGTTACACTGTTAAAAATTTCAACAGAAAACTCTGTGTAATCTATTATCTTAAGTCTTATGTAAAATTACAGAGAAAAATAAACGGAGATGCTAAAAAAAATATTTTATACTTTCATTTTAATAACTAATTTTAATTTAATTAATTATTGGTGAGAATATATTTCGGACTTAGAATGCTTTTCTAAAGTAGAAACAGTCATTTTTAATTTTAATTAAAAAATTAAATAATAAAATTACGTAAAAATGCAAAATAAAGATCGAGAATCTCGATAATTCACTTTTACCTAAGAATTACTGTAAATTTACAGAGACTCTGGATAAATATTTACATTAAATTTACAGAAATTTTTAACAGTGTACACTGTACAGGTATATTGTCAGTAAAAAGTTTTTCAGTTTATTAAATGGACTTCTTAATGATCGTTATAATGATGAACATTGTTTTATAATAAATTACATTAGGCAAGATATAGAATATTTTAATAAATAAATTCTAAGATCTACACGATTAACACTTTTAATTTTGAAAGTTTATTTAAAAATAATTCGCAGAATGACATTGTCATGATTTGCTATACGATATATAACGATTTTAGTTCGATTTTAGACTGTGATGGAAGCTATTCAATTAATTTAGTTAAATATTTTATTTTTGAGAATATTTTATAGAATGATGGCAATGATTAATACAAATCAAAGCTATTCCGACGGGGGCTTGTTTTTAAGCGCTTTTGCTAATATATTTTTTTATGGTTTTAGGGGGGAAAATAATTAACTCGGATATAATATTGGATATATAGATGGCATAATAGTTTATAATTTTAGTAATTTTTTTAGAAGTTTCTATCATATTTATTCTATAGACAGAATTTTAAAGTACATGAGTAATGATGACTTTCTTTTCTTTTCTTTTTTTTTTTTTTTTTTTTTTTTTTGTACTTAAACTATTCAAAAATTCCTATCATGTACAGTTCTGGTAAAAAAATTCGATTTTTTAAGCTTAAAGCTCCACTTTTTGAACTCTTATCTAAGTTATTTTCCAGTGAATCTAAATGATGTGGGTGAAGGACAAGTAGAGTTGTTTCATCAAGACATAAAAGAGTGTAGAAGAGGTATCAGGAACTATGGAATGTTACCACGTTAGC
Organism: Salticus scenicus; assembly: GCA_963930645.1. NCBI lineage: Eukaryota > Metazoa > Arthropoda > Arachnida > Araneae > Salticidae > Salticus > Salticus scenicus. The sequence goes on along the minus strand of OZ005657.1, from coordinate 80,075,083 downwards.
AGATTATTGTTGGAGGCTGCATGGAAAATCCTCCTACAAAACCTCAAGCAGTGCACAAGAGAAAATGGTATAAGTGGAGCTTCTATGTAAAGAAACACATTTAAAAGGTAATGGGTAAGTAATAGCTAATTTAATGTGTTTTATACATAAGGAGTTTCAAATTTGTTATAGGCACTGTGTAAATTTTTCGGACCTTTATCCTTGCTTTGTGAAAAACCCTTACGTGATAAGAAGAAAAAACAAGCATTTCTGAATTCAGAGCATCAAAACACATTAGAGGCGCACAAAGCAGTGAATTAAAATTTAAAAATGTGATTTCTTAGGGCTGTGTTATTAGTCTTTATGGTTATACATTAGATTTTAATTTTAGGGCTATTAATTTAATTAATCGGTTATCCTCTATTAACATCAATCTTTCGAAAAACTAGGCTCTGCCCCCTGCTCGCTCCGCTCAGCAACCCCCGAGGGAGGCTTCACTTAATAACCCCTAAGAGGCTCTGCCCGCGTATTCGCTGCTTTACCTATTCCTAAAAAGGAATAATAACAGGAGACTTGGCGTTGGAATATTAAAACCCGAATAAACTACTACATCAGAAACGCCAAAGAAAAATATTTGAGATGCATGCAACTGTTTCGATAGCCTTAAGCGTACCGTCTTCAGTGCAAAAAGAATTCTGAATCTGGAGAAGTGCTCGTATACGTAGCAGAGGGACCGAATTTAGCTCAACCAATAGGGTTACGGAAAAGGTGGGGAGTGTGGCCCAGTCTCTTCTAATATCAGTATTGTTTTACCATATTTTCCTAAATCCAGTCAAACCATAGCTAAAATTCTCAAACAATATGATTTTAAAATAATATTTTCGCCTTCCAATAAACTCACCTTTTCTCAGTTAAAAGATCCCATTTATATGCATAATTCTTGGGGCATTTATAGTATTTTCTGTCAGTGTGGTTTATCATATATTGGCCAAACTAAACGCAGTCTTAAATTTCGTCTTAAAGAACATATGAATTACGTCCGCTAACATGAAACCTATAAATTGGCTATTTCTAAACATTGCTGGGAGGAAAATCATAATTTTAAATTTAATTCAGCTAAAATAATTTGCAGACCTAAATCCATTCATGAACTCGATTTCTTTGAAGCTTTTCATATTTATAAAAATTTTAAAAACCTTGTAAATTGTGATTTCGCTGTTCCCTATTTGTCTGATTGATGGAAATTTTACATTCAGTGCACATTTTCTTAATTTTTCTACTGTTTACACAGCTAAAATTCCTAATTTCCTATTGGCCACACTCCCCACCTTTTCCGTAATCCTATTGGTTGAATTAAATTCGGTCCCTCTCCTATACATACGAGCACTTCTCCAGATTCAGAATTCTTTTTGCACTGAAGATCGTACGATTAAGGCTACCGAAACCGCTGTATGCACCTCAATAATGTGCATAGTAATAACGAGTCGTATTAATCCTGGACCATAGGACCCATGCCCCATCCCGCCCGGTTCCCGCTGTTCAATGTATTTTTCTAGTCAATTTTGTCCCCTTATTACTTCCGGTGTGAATATTTTTTTTTTTTTTTTTGTAACACACTTGACATTGTGAGTTTTTTTGCTTTTCTTCCCATGCTATTCCTATGGGGTTTTTAGCCTTTTTTCCCCTCTTTTTCTACATTCTAAAGTGGCGGTGGTGATTCATATCAAACGTCCCATATTCAACGTCAAATTGAAATATATAATATTTAATTGCCGTATTTTTTAAAAATGAAATATCATGCTTCAAATCAGTATATATTTTTTAAGAATAGAAAGAAATTCATAATATCTAGAGCATTTTGCGTTACAGCTTTAATATATGACACCTTTGGCGACTTCTAATTTTTTGTCAAAATTTGGTGATAAATTTTTTGGTACAATTGCTCGTTAAAAAAATATATATAAAGTACCTATTTTTTTTTTTTTTTTTTCCAATGTCGATACATTTTACTATTGAATTTTTTAGTTAATTTAGGACAATACCATATAGTCTCTAGATATTCTAATGTACAACTAGGTAATAATTTTAAACATTCGAAAATATCTGAAAAGAAAAAAGTTTATTATTACCATTTTAATTGGAAAAATCTCCTACAGCTTCAATTTATATATTATAATTTCTATTGGGAGTACAAATTAATTCGGTCCGTTTTTTTTCGTTAAAAAAACATTTTATTTATTATCAAAATGAAAAAACATGTTATTCAAACTATTGTCCATCGGTAGCCACAACTTTTGTCCACCTTTCTGGCAATTTTCGGATTCCATCTCTGAAAAATGAGTCCTCTCTGGACGCAAACCATGAATCGAGCCATTCTTGAATTTCTTCGAAAGAAGGTAAGCGGTGTCCAGCCAAATCGTGATGCATCCGTCGGAACAACCAATAATCAGAAGGAGCAAGATCTGGCGAATACGGCGGGTGGGGAGGACCTCCCATTTCAACGTTTCCAAGTAATTTTTAACGACAATTGCCACATCGCTTTTCAACGTCGCGCGGTTTCAACTCGTATGGGACCCAATTTCCTTGCTTTTGAACCATTCCCATTTTTTTTAAGCGCACGGAAATTGCTTGCTGATTGACTCCCAACGATCCTGCAAGCTCTTGTTGCGTTTGGCACGGATCTTGATCGAGCAATTCCTCCAATTCGGCGTCTTCGAACTTTTTCGGCTGGCCCGGGCGCTCATTGTCTTCGACACTAAAATCACCATTTTTGAAGCGTCGAAACCACTCTCTACATGATTTATCAGATGGCGCAGATTCACCATAAACTTCCACAAGCGATCGATGCGCTTCAGCGGCACTTTTCTTCCAATTAAAAAAGAAAATCAAAACTTCCCGCAAATGTTGTTTCTTTAGCACAAAACTCGACATATTGAATGCTCAAAAAACCAATGTTGTTGTATAAAACTCGAAGCTTCGTTGACTGAATATGGTTGACAAAGGTCAAACCTTTCTAACAATGCCAAAAACATCTATCATTATTCAGTAAACAAATCAGCCAGAGCCATCTATTGAAAACGGACCGAATTAATTTGTACTCCCAATACCTACAATTAACAATTTATAATTTCTACGTACTTTTTTAAAATAACGAAAAATATACAACGAAGAATGTACTCGATTCGCTATAAGAGTGTATGATGATGAATGTTTTTAATGACATAATTAGAAATATGAAACGTGTCATAGAAATGTCTAATTCTGTAATGTTAAAAATTTATAACTGCGAAATTAAAAGATTTATAAATGAAATTGAATTTCACTCAATTTTTTTAAGCCAAAACATAACCGAAGTATTTTAAAATATGTTTTTAAATAAATAAAAGGATAAATAATCTTTAAAGACAAAAAAAAATATATAGATAGATAGATAGATAGATAGATAGATATATAGATAGATAGATAGATAGATAGATAGATATATAGATAGATAGATAGATAGATAGATAGATAGATATATAGATAGATAGATAGATAGATAGATAGATAAACAACATATGAGATTGCCAGTGAGGAAATTAATTTTCTGAAAGTAGGAAAAAAATAGTCATGACTGAAAAACAACGTCATAACAGAAATTTTTGATAGATCTTATATAGAGTACCTTTATAAACTCGATGTTTTCAATTAATAACTTCGTTAATTAAAGTGAATGAAATTTCTAAGAAGCTGAAATGTATGCCTTGGAGTACTCGGCGTACATTGATACCTCTCGTGACGGAAAGGTCACTGTCCTCCGCAAGAAGATGCGGTCTCAGACAAAAATAAAATAATATAAAACAAAATAAATGATGCCAGCGTCAGTAACTTATTTTAAAATATATAACGATATGTTGTATTCGCAAATGCTAGGATTTATTAAAAAAAAAAAAAAAAAAAAAAAAAAAAAAAAAAATGTGAGTCTTAATGGGGCATTTTGCGCTTTAAATTGCAAGTTATAGCGGTTACCTTTCTCTTCTTATACTGAATTCTGTAGTTTTTAATTTGTATCTGCTAAGTCATGTAGTGTTTGTTGATGTTTGTTTATGTAAGCAATTTTTATCTTAATTTTAATGTCTGTTTATTTTACAAGGACATTATTGGTTCATTTTTTGTGTAATTTTGTTTTATGATCTTTTAATAAGTTTATATATTTGTAATATTGTTTCCATGTCTTTCTTCTACATATTTTATTTTTCACTTTTTATTCTGAACTTTATTGGGTTATTCCATTTTTCTACCATGCATTGAGGGGCTTCTCTACCGATAACCTTAATGTTTTTGTGTTTTTTGTATAAAATTTCTTTTTTTTTTCTTTTATTCTTGATTTTTAAAATATTGTTGCGTACTAGGAGTTCCTGAATTGTCTCTGAAAAAAAAAGCGAAACTTGCAGAAGATTAAAAATTTATTTAGAGAAAATTCGAGAAGATTACAGATCTATAAACCAAGTATCAGCTTCAATTTTACTAGTAAACACAACTTAAATAACAGCTGACAGAAGCAAATTCGCAGTAAAACTGTATTTACAGCATTAACACACACAGCAATGCGCTACAAAGAAGAGACTAGTCTGGAGCTCTTTATCGTAAGGCAGTTGGCGAGAAACCAATTGCTTGGCCGCATTAGGCTTCCTTTTATACCCTTCTATAAAACCCAGAATGTTCTGGTAACTCGTAGAATATTCAAGTTAGGGCTTCCATATTTGGTACATCGATTATAAGGATTTTTTCGATAAGGTCGCCAAAAAAGATCACCAAGCAGCGAAAAAGTCGCCAAATTTGGCGCTAAGACTATTATCTGCCTTGGTGAAGCATTTTAACGTGTTTTTAACGGGAAATGAGCTATTTTAATACGAAAAAAACTAGAAATGCAGAAAATTAACCTTTTATAAACTAAGCTTCTTTAAATGAATTTACATAAAAATAACTACAATTATTTACAAATTCGTAACAATATTATTGTTTTTGCTGCATTTTATTGAATATTAATTATACAAATATGTTGTTTTACAGTTTTTTGGTTTCATATATATTAGTTATCAGAACAAAAAAAATTTCTTCTTCTGTGATTTCAGCTATTCTGATTCTAAAGACAACAAAGATGTTTTTATCTATAAAGTATCAACAATGGGAAATTTCTGTAAGAAACAGTTTTTGAAATACATATTGGCATATTATTAATAATTTAAAAAGTAGCATATAAATTATAAAATACTGAGATACATAAGATATTGTAGTATTTTATAGCTATCAGCCCTGTATATTTATTATTTATTTGTTTAATTTGAATAACATACACGACACTATTTATTCATCATTTTCGTACTTCGACAGGGTAATTGTGCAGTGTATGGATTAAGAAGAAATGTTTGTGTTCGGAACTTAGTTCACGGTGAACTGACTTCGATACGAGGTCTTTCTAACGCGTCATCACATGTGTTCACGCGAAATTTGGAGAAAATTACGCAAAACTTCAAACTGCTTGTCCAACGAGTCTTACCTGGGTTCGAACCCGGCACATCCCACGTACTAGCATCGAGAGCAGAAACTCTCGGTCACGCGTGCGCCCACTGTGATTGGCGTTTATTAGCACTCTTTATTTAAAGAACCTATTGTTTAACACTGGGAAATAATTGAAAAAGAATTTTTTACTTTTAAGCCTAATAGTTCAAAAATATTTCCTTTTAATTTAATTAAAAAAATAAATAAATTCTATAATAAGGTTTATTAAACACAAGGCTTTTTATTTGACAACTTATCCGTGAAAAAAATGTCAGCTAATATACCAATAGTGTAAAAGCATGTTGTTGTTGTCGTTGTTACTTAATACCTAAACAACATGAAAATATGCAAATATTTGCATGGTAAAAAAATAATATTCTGGTGTTTTAAATTTCAGTTTTTTCTTTTTCCTTTCTTTTGTTTTTATTTATTTAATTATTTATTTAATTATTATTATTTTTTTTTTTATGAATACGCAGAAACATTTTTGATTTAGTTTTGAGAATTATCCTCTGAAAATGAAATCTTTTAATTAATTTATTTTTCTAAGCAAAGCGTCTTTTAATACAAATAAAGAACCTAATTAACGATAATTTTCCAGAATACATCATAATTAGGTGGCATTAAAATCACCGGAAGTTCTTCAATCAATTCATTAATTAAGTTTTCTTTCTTTTTTTATCTAACCAATCTGCACAGAATTAGTAGTATGCATTTATGAAGAATCTTATTTATGTTAGCTAAAGTAATACTTTATCTATCCAATATTATAATAAATATCTAACACATTTCAATTAATCTGCTATTTATAAAAGAAAAGTTCAAATAGGCATGATTTATATATATATATATATATATGTATGTATGTATGTATATATATAGATATAGATATAGATAGATAGATAGATAGATAGATAGATAGATCTGCAATAGTGAAACAACTCAAAATATGCATTTTTTGGACTAAACGTAGGTCTTCATGTGAAAAAGTACGTTATTTTTTTAGCAGCAATAATTCCACGTCTCATAATTCAATACATGCATCGTAAGGCATGTTTTATGTATTTCTATAGCAATAAAAACTTTTAACCCATTTACCTTAAACGTGATTTTTTGAATTTGCCATTATTGCAGCCTATTAGAGATATATATAAGGGGTGTGTTAAAAAAAGAAACCAAAAATTTGCTGTAGCACCTTTATTGCTGGTTTTGTACATCATTTTAAGCACTTTTCCATCAAAATAGTCCCCTTTACTGGAAATACACCATTTATGTTCCTATCATTTATTTTATTTTTGGAAAGATTCATGGAACGTACTTTTAGGGAGGGAGCGTCATCGCTGTGTCCTGAATAACTTCAAAAGTCGTCCTTATAACGTGGTTTTGAATTTGGGAAACGCAAAAAGTCTGAAAGATAATTCTGGCGAGTTTGAGAGATGCTGTGGGCAGGAAGAGACCTGAACTGTAGATAACCAAACAGTAGATATTGCATTATAATTATGCGTCGGCTCAGGCGACTAGGAAAACATTACACTTCCGTTGTGGCCTAGCCATCGTATTCTCCGAATCTTGCTCCAGCACGCTTTTTACTGTTTTCCAAACTTAAAACTACTTTAAAAGGATGTCATCCCAAAGAGTACGTTCCAGGAGGCTTTCTGAAAATTGAAGAAATGGTAGGAATGGTGTATTGGAATAAATGGGACTACTCTGAGTGTGATACTGCTTAAAATGTCGTACAATAAGCAATAAAGGTGTTGTAACAAAAGTTTGGTTTCTTTTTTAAACACACCTAGTATATATATATATATATAGGTTTTGTCAAAGTTCGATAAGTAGTGAAGGTTTAGAGGGGTCTAAACATTGTCACTTTATTGTTAATATTTTTGTATATCAGAAAGTATGAAAAAAAAAATCGATAAAAATTTTCACTATTTCAAAATGAACTTTTAGCATTTTGTTTTAATATATTTTTAAAGTTTATGTTAATTTTGTAGTCCTAAAAATGTAAAATTATGTTTCTTTTGCATCCATTAATTTCAAAATTCAGTTTTCATTAAACATTTTACTCGTTAGTTATTACGCCATTGTAAATAATTCAGATTTCAATTTTGAACATTAATTTTTCTATATGATAAAGTTTCTTTAAAAGGATTTTAAGTCTCAAAATGTTCTTACTTCTTTATGCCACATTCTAGAAATCATATTATTATGCTTCTAACATTACCTCATTCAGAAACATTCTATCTCAGCATGTTTCTAACTATATAGTTACTTCAATTTTATTATTATTATTATTATTATTATTAAATTTTCACGCAAATGAAGAAAAAGTTAGATAATATATTTTTATTTTCACCGTTCTCAGAATCATGTTTTGCTTCCAAATAAGACAAATTTAAAATATGCATACATACACACACACACACACACATATATATATATATATATATGGGTGGGCAGATGTTTGATTAAGGAGGATGGGTGGTGTTGTTTGGCTGGATGGTTGGGAAGGTTTGCTGTTGAATTAAAAAAAAAATGGGATTAATGCAAGTTACATTCTTCTTATTTTTTATGGTTGATACTATGAAACTTGAACTCTTTTCTCGTTAAATTTAATTGTGTGCTTGTGGCTACTAGTGGCTTCCCTTGTTTAGTTTGAACTATCAATTACCAATTTAATAACAAACATAATATCTATGAAATATATATTTAAAAAAAAATCATCACATTTAAAATAATAACTTTAATTAATGATGACTGCCTTGTAATGCTTATCCTTACATGTGTGCTCTTTGGGATGATTGCTTGTGATTGAGTCTTTTTACAACTTAACATTTAATTCTTCTTAATACTTTGATTTTAATTCGTCTTAATACTTTGACTTTACGTTTAATTAATTTTGGGTTAATGAAACTAAGTTCAACTCTTAGCTTAATTATTTTAGGTTTAACATTAACATGTTCCACTATTCATAACTCTTATTATTTGACTGGTGCCAAAAATTCTCTTAATCATGCAGTTAATACTTCTAAAATACACTCCTTATCGCATTGGTTTTTTATCCTGAAATAGTTTAACTGACTTATTGTTTACATAGCTAAACGCTAGATGGCGCTTGCTCACTGCTGACTTATGTATTCTTTCTTTAATCCTTTCCTTGAATGGTTTAATGATTCTTGTTTTACGTACAATTTAAATTAACTCTAACTAAATTAAACTTTAATTAACTTTAAAATAAATTTTGGCTATCTCAATTAATAATTACTCTGTGTATTTTATCGTTAATGAAAATGCTCTGGAGATCATTCGATTAATCGATTTTTGCAAAGCTTTTATTTTTAATTTCATTTTTTTTTTTTTTTTTTTTTTGGCATCATCCTATTCTCCAGTTTGTGTTAACTGTTTTACATGTGGTTACAATGCTTCTTTCTAGTTTTCTCTCTGGTTTCCATGAAGATTTTATTTAATCTTTGTTTTCATTTAATATTTCATTTAATATTTCACTTAATTTCTCATTCTATATTATTTTGCTGCTTCGATCGGGGCTTGAAATGATATAAAATGCTATGATTAGCTATATTGTTTTATGAAAACGATGCAGCTTTTACAGCTTTATGAAGTACTCGCCCCCTGAAGAGTATCTTACTTCTAATTTTAAGCATTTTTATCCAATTATTTCTGTGGTTAATTATTTGTTTTCTCTGTCATTAAGTTTAATGGTCCTTTTTTATTATCATTCATGTCGGCGTAAGTATTTTAAGTTATTATTGTCCCTTACTGGTTCTTAATCTAAATCGCAACAATTTTGTGTCAGTCTTTCCTCTAAGTTAAATTCTGTTCTATATTTTTGTGTGTTGGTACTGTTTTAGATCTATTAATTGCTAAATTTTAAGATTGAATTTTATTACGTTATCTATCATTTATGTATATATATATAATAGGTATCCCTTGAAGTGGGAGAATTTTTTTTCCTTCTTTCTTTCTTTTTCTTTTTTTTTTAAATCCGATACGCATACCCTCTAAATTTGATAGTAGGGTTTTCCAGTCAATTCGGCACGGGATTAAACATTATCACAGAGAGCGCGATATTTTGCTAAAAAGTGTTTAGTGTCAAATAATTAAAAAAAAAAAAAACCTAGAGGATATGGATTAAAAAAAAAAAAAAAAATAAAGAATTTTCCCCATTTTAAAGGACACCATAATACATATATATATTAGGTATCCCTTAAAATTGGAGAATTTTTTTTCTTTATTTATTTTTTGAAATCCGATACGCATACCCTCTAAATTTGATAGTAGGATTTTCCAGTCAATTCGGCATGGGATTAAACATTATCATAGAGAGCTGATATTTTGCTAAAAACTGTTTGGTGTCAAATAATAAAAAAGAAAAAAGAAAAAAAAAACTAGAGGATATGGATTAAAAAAAAAAAAAAAAGAAAGAAAGAAAGAAAAAGAATTTCCCCCATTTTAAGGGACACCATAATATATATATGCTGATATTTTGCTAAAAAGTGTTTAGCGTCAAATAATATATATATATGATATGGATTTAAAAAAAAAAAAAAAAAAAGAAAGAAAGAAAGAAAGAAAAAAGAATTTTCCCCATTTCATAAGGGACACCATACTACATATATATATATATATATATATATATATATATATATACATATATATGTGTGTGTGTGTGTGTATGTATATATAATATATATATATATATAAAAAGTATTATCCTTGATACTATAATGATTCAGATTATTGGAATACGATACAACTATATACTTTTGTGGTTTTTCATCGTTATTGCATTCGGGTAGATGAAATAATGCATAATAGTATTTGTGTCAGTTAAAAAAGCAAAATAGATAATTTAACTACTGAAATCCAAAATATATACATACATATATTTTCGTATCGCAAATGCCACTGCAATTTTAAGAACTACTTTTTAGCCATATTTCGTTCGTATAAAAATACTTATATAAATATTTATTTATTTAAATATATATTTATTTATTTAATATATTTCCCATAGTAAAATATGTATTTCTATTTAACAAATTAAATTCATGCTATGACTGATTATTATTATACTTTTGCACATAACCTAAAAAACTAACCAAGTTTTTTCAAATATCACACACACACACACACAAAAAAAAAAAAAAAAAAAAAAAAAAAAAAGAAAAATTCTAATAAAGTAATGTATCCAATAAAAACATTATGACAATAACGCTATTTAAAAATATCACCACTTTAGCAACATTTTATGGAAGTGGATGGATGATCTTCTACAAGATCAATAATGTTAAGCATTTCTTAATATAGCAACTTGAAACTGTTATTACAGTATTTCTTCATTTGTCAGCAAATAAATCCTATGTTTTTGGATTAATTAATGCCCAATATATTTTCTTGAAAATCGGAATTCTTTTAGAAAGAAATATAGTGATATACTGTTTCACTATATTCGTCAACAGATGGCAAATATTTCTTCTTCTTGTATACATGAAGATATATTACGGTGACAGATATGGAAGAAAATAATGTTCTTAAATATAATATTTATGAGGTTATTGTAAACAAATGAGAGAGAGAGAGAATATGTTAAATATTTATTTATTTTATTACATTTTGAATTATATAATATTATACAAGGAATTTATTTAAATGATTAATGATTACAGTATTAATCCTTTATTGGTTTTACCAAATATTTATCAACTTTTATGCGACAATTTTTCAATATTTTTTCCTTGTTTTAATCGATTTTTGAATTCGGTTCCTTCTATGCTTGGTAGACAGTAGTACTATTCTGAAATATAACAAATGAAGTTTTAGAAGTTACTTTAAATTTCTAATTAAATGCGAGTCTTCTTCGCTGCTTTGATGAAGTACTTCTATCTAGTTTTTTCACCTGATGAAGGGTTGTGATTTTATTCTGACTTAAATCAACTGTTGTGATTTTTTTTTTCAATTGTAAAGTTATTTATATATCAAATTATTCATTATTTTAATTGAATCTGGGTAATGTATAAATGTATTGAAAAAAAAAAAAAAAAAACTCGATAACTAAAAAAGCTGTTTTATTTTGTTTTGCTTATTTATTTATTTGAATGTTTATAATTAGTTATATGTCTAACAGACATTTCTGAAACTATTTTAGCAATTTTTAAAAGAAAATGTATAGTGAGCGTTAAAGTTTTAAATGATGCTTAGTTTCAATATAGTTTATGTTCGAACTCTTACTTTTGAAAAATTAGAAAAAAAGTTACTAAGAGCTTTTAGAAGCAAATATCGGAAAAATATTCCACAAATTTTAAAAGCATTCTAGGCTAGGGCATAAACAATATTACATATATTATAGTTCAAGGGGAAAAAATGAGATATTTAAAGTTTTTTTTTTTTTTTTTTTTTTTTTAAGTTGTTAAAGAAATAGCCTTAAAAACTTATAAAGCTTTAATAATTTTTGCTAAAACCTTTCTTTTAAATACTCTATATCCCCTTAACGCGCGTTGTCCTCGCTGCGAGGACGCAAAATTTTAGATCCAGCTGAAAAAATTCATCCCGGAAATTTTTTAGCAAAAATTTACGTTTATAACATATCAGAAGAGGCCGTTTTTTTTAACCTTAAAATTTAAAATTTCTTTTAGTTTAATTTAGTTCATGAATTCCGGTGGCATTATAATTTAAATGATCCGAATTGTCTTGCGCCGCAAAGGGTTAAATCTTCTTTTCTTACACTTAACGACAGCAAAGCTTTTTATTATTATTATTTTGTTTATTTTTTTATTTTTTTGGTTTTTTCGCTACAATACAAAAGAGTAAGCATTGTTGATATATACACTGTAAAAAATCTGTCCTATTTGCTGCCAGAAATTCTCTGTAATTTGAAAAAATACTTTCTGACAACGTAATTTTTTCGCAAATTACGCGTATTTTCTCAAATTACGGACAATTTCAGTGTAGATCCGCCCAGATAAGCTTTTTAATCAACCATGTAGCTGCTCTCATTCACAAACACACTTCTAAAAATGGTTTCTCAAAAATGAGCAAAATTGTCTCAAAATAGCTCTGAAACAATATATACTTAAATTTGAAAACCCATGTACTCATTTTTGAGTATACTAATATGCTCAAAAATGGGTATATATGGATTCTTAGTGGTCAACCCCATTTTTGAGCATGCCAATATACTTGAAAATGAGTACAGGGGATTTTCGAATTTAAGTATATATTGTTTCAGAGCTATTTTGAGACAATTTTGCTCATTTTTAAAAAACCTTTTTTAACAGTGTATATAACAGGGTAAATATTATGAAGAATGCCAAACTGTTTTACCAACAAATTTCTGAAAACTTCCTATAAAAAGCTGAAAAATATTTTATTTATTTATTTTTTTATTTTTTAAGTAAATTTCTCTTTGCATTCAATCCATCACGAAATTTTCAATTTTTAATTTCATCTATGGCTAGGAAATAAATTTATGCCTTCAAAATCAGATTGGTAACATGCTACTCATACAAATTTAATCTTAATAAAATTTCTGTGCTTTGTAAAACATCCTAACAATAACAAGTATCTGCGAAACTATGTATTTTAAATTCACCCATGGAGTAGAAAAAATACTGTTAATCCGTGAATTCATCTTTTGAATATTCACCTCCATTTTTTAGAAAATTTCACTATAACGTTGAGGAAAAAACATAATAATGTCTGTTTAAATTTTAGAAACTACATTCTAGTCATTTTCGTTCAATAAACTTATAAAAATATTAATGTTAATATTTATTTATTTAAACACACACACACACACACACACATATATATAAATATAAATATACATATATATATACATGTATAACAAATATCACAGCAAAAATTCTCCCTTTTAAAATTCTAATAAAGTAATGTCTTCAGTAGAAACATTATGATAATAATGTCATTTGAAAATATCAGCACTTTAGAAGCATTTGATGGTAGTGGATGGATGATCTTCCTCAAGATCAATAAAGTTAAACACATCTTAATATAGCAACTTGAAACTGATATAACAGTATTTCTTCAGTTATCATCAAATAAATCATATGCTTTTGGATTAAACAATGCCAAATATATTTTCATGAAAATCAGAATTCTTTTAGAAACAAATATAGTGATACACTGTTTGACGATAGTCATCGACAGATGACAAATATTACTTCTTCTTGGGTACATGAAGCTATATTATGGTGACAGATATGGAAGAAAAAAATGTTCTTACGTATAATATTTAAGTTATTCTACACAAATGAGAACATATTAAAGGTTTATTTCTTTTATTAAATTTTTGAATGCATAATATAGAGAATTTATTTAAAAGGTAAATGATTGTAATATTAACCCTTTATTGATTTCGCAGGGAAATTAACATTTAACACGTTTTATGTGACATGCTTTCAACATTTTTTCCTTATTTTAATCTTTTTTTTAAATTTTGTTTCTTCTCTATTTTGTAGACAGTAGTACCGCTCTGAAACATAAAAAATGAAGTTTCCGAAAACACTTTAAATTTCTAATTAAATGAAAGTTATCTAGTTTTTTTGTCACCTGATGAAAGGTTGTGGTTTTATTTTCATTTGAAACAACTGTTAAGAGGTTCATTTTATTTATTTATTTTTAATTGTAAAATTATTTATAGATTGAATTAATTACACTGCGCTGCAAAAGAAAGTTTTTTTTTTTTTTTTTTTTTTTTTTTTTTTTTTCCTTGAGCGGAGATACCATTCTTACTGATTCTTACGTAAAATGACCACCTAAATCCGAATATGTTCCCAATTTTGCCTAATCATTCACCGATTTCTTCGGACGCCAACCTCTCCCCGAATTTTTATCTCGGTTCGGTAATTTTATGGCCATGAATTTGATTTGGAGAATGAAAAACAATTATTCAAACACTTAAAAACAATAAAAAATATATATAATGTATAATTAATAATAATTGATTAATAAAAATAATAAATGTAATTTTAGATTTCAGTGGCGAATTCCCCACCCCCTAATTTTTTCCCTTGCTGCAAATGTTCATGCATACACTCCAACATTCACTAATTTTCCGTAGTGTTGTTAGCCCCGCCTTTTTTTCACACCAGTATCTTTTTAGAGTATTTTTCTTCTTATTTAATCGTAATTGCATTTGTAGAATATTACTGTAAAAATTTACTGGTGTGAAAAAAAGGGCGGAACTAAGTACACTACGGAATATTAATGAGTATGTTGGAAAGTATGGTTCATGTTTTAGAATTTTTCACTTCTGTAGCTCCTCAGAAGATATTTAACAGTTTAATTAATCCTTTCTTCACCTATAAATCAAATTTATAACCATAAAATTACCGAAAAGTGATAAAAATAGGGGAGCGTCCCTAATAAACGGTGGGTGATACGACAAAATGGGCGTCGTATTCGGATTCAGGAGGTCATTTTACAAAGGATTTGGCAAAAATGGAGATGGGGCCGATTTTCATTCAGAACAGTGTTTTTAATGGAATTGAGTCATGTTAATATATAGATGTTTCAAACAAAAAAGAATTATACTCGATTATTAAAAAAGCTAATTTGTTTTATTTTAATGAATGTATATATATATATATATATATATATATATATATATATATATATATATATATATATATATATATACATATTTATTATTAGGTATATGTCTAATTGCCATTTTTGAAACAAGTTTAGCAATTTTTACAAGAAAATATGTAGTGAACGTTGAAGGATTAAATAATGCTTAGTTTCAATATATTTTGTTTTAGATCTTTTACTTTTAAAAAGTATGGAAAGTGTAACTGAGAGCTTCTAGAAACAGATATTGGAAAAAAGAAATTCAAAAATTTTAAAAGAATTTGATGCTGTGACACAAACAATATTACATATATTATGTTGTTTAAAAAGAAATATAAATAAATAAATAAATAAATCACATATTTAAAATTTTACTAATACACTATCTACCAATAAATATTTGGATACTTTAAAATTTCGACGTTTTATCAAGTATCTAAAAAAATTCTGCAGGAATTATCTTGAATCATTAAGAGTGTAAACAACATGCTATACCTCATATATTTTAGCAAACGTTTTGTTCTGGAAGGAAAAGAGGACCAGTAAAAAATTAAACAAAATACAAAATATTTTGGATCACCCTGTAAAAAGTAATACTTGAAAAGCGTTTTGGCTACTGCATATGATTATGAGGTTTCTTCTAATTATCATGGTAAATTTTTGTGAGACTTTGAAATATATTCATGGAAATATAATGCTTTCTTTAAAAAACTGAAAAAAAAAAAAAAAAAAAAAAAAAACACTTTTTTAAATATAACACATAGGGCCACCCAGTGCAAAGCCATTTTTAGGAAACTTGGCATACTGTATTAGACACAACATACTATATTAGACACAGCATACTACAATCAGAATGCAAAAATGTTAAATATCTTAAGAAATAGGAGCATTTTTACTAAACAGTTTTTAACTACGCATGCGCAAGCTTTAAAAAAAAATCGTTTGCATAATTTAATAGCCAGAAGTGTTGAGCTTCTTATATAAAAGCTCCAAACAAATATCGGGTAAATTCTAGAGGTTATAAGCAATAGACTAAACAGAAATTCAGATCCTCTGAGAATAAAAGTTAAACTATAATTGGTTTTACTCACATTATTATTTTGATTTAATCATTGCCCAACGGTAATACAGTTTTCGCTGATTGTGAATAAGTATCAATGAAACCTCTAATTTTTTTTTCTTTTTTTTTTTTTGAGAGAGAGAGAAAAACTGAAATCGCTGTCTTGTTTTCTTACATTTTAGGATGTCAAAGCATTCTGTGATTTATTTATTTACTTATTTAACTTTTTATCGGGCTTTTCCGTTACAATACAAAATTTTAACCATAAATAAAACGCATAAGCTCTTTGTTCACCAATGCCACTGCTCTCATTTATAAATATATAACAGGGTAAATATTATGAAATTGCTCTTTTTTTTTTTTTTTTTTTTTTTTAACCGACAAATTTAAAAAAAACTACCAATGAAAAATTGAAAAATATTTTTTTTTTAAATAAACTTTACTTTGATTTCAATCCATTACCAAATTTTCAATTTTTACTTTTATTTATGGTTAAGGAATAATTTTTATGCCTTCAAAATTAGATCGGTTACATGTCGCTCGTATATCCATATCAATCTTAATAAAAGTTATGTGTATTATAAAACATCATGGCAAACTGTTGAAATTTTCCATATCACGCCAGTAAAGCATACTTCTAGGAAGCTACTTCTAGTCAAACATTTACTTGGGCGCTAGCGGACAACGTACAGCTATACTCATTTAAAACATGGATATGATCCAGTTGAAAGTTTATCAGGTTCATAGAATTAAAAGCAAGATTTTTTTAATTTATTTACTATTTATTTCTAAATTTAAAAATTATATTACGGGAATTTGTTTATAATAGTATAGCTTCATTTGATTTAAAATAAAATACACATTACTTTTTATGAGTCATTTTTTAAAATAAAATGTACAGAGGAACCTAGTTGTGTTTGAATGAACCAGCATGATTCGAACACGCAATCTCCTTATTAAAAGACAGACGCTTTAACCAACTAAGTGACAGGGCTCTATACTAAACATGACTATAGTATAAAATTCGGCTGCAATTAAAAAGCATTTTAATAGTAATATAACATAAGATTTTAGAAGTTGATAAATTATGTAATCAAAAATAAATATTTTTTCTGATTTTTAAACATTTATAAGAAATGAGAAGATCTACACATGTTAACAATGTAGTCAAGTAAGTTGGCATGTAAATATCCCAATTCGAAACAAGTAGATTTAGTAAATACATATAAAATGCCACCCACTGTTTCATTACATAATGCTTTTCTTTAACAACATATTATGTGTGTTAGTCTCATTTTTTCTCCATAGCATATTAAATGTTCCTGGCACCAGATAATTTTGGAACATGGGTTCAAGTGTTCCCATTTTTTCTACCATTATTTCCATAAAGAAATAATTTTTATAAGTAATTTTTATACAGTAATTTATTGTGATTCATTATGGTAAAAATTATTGATAAAAATAGTGGTGTAAAAATTTCGTCTTGATGTGGAAACTATTGCACACTTACTTTGGAAACAAGTGCTAGGTAAAAAAAAAAAAAAATAAAATAAAATAAAATCCTATATGGTTCATGAAGCATCTTCCATTTCATGATTTAAAAACATGTTTTCATCCATGAATGTTCATTTTAAACTTTAATATAAAATCAAGTAATTTATTATCAAGTAATTTTTACAGTAATTTATTGCGATTAATTATGACTGAAATTATTGGTAAAAAATAATGCTTTAAAAATTCCCTCTTGAGACGGAAATTCTTGCACGTTTACTTTGGAAACTAGTACGAGGAAAAAAAAATAATAAAATAAATCCTATACAGTTGACGAAGCATCTTCCATTTTATGATTAAAAAATATATTTTCATCCAAAAATGTTTATATATACATATATATATATATATATATATATATATATATATATATATATATATATATATATACAGTAGGTAGCAAAAGTATCCGGGCACTAGTAAAAATTCCTATATAAAAAACCCACACTTAATACAGTTTTGTTAAATAAATCCTTGTCGAATCCATTTCTTAGTCAGTCTAAGAATATGATTTGACAAGAATTTATTTAATAAAACACTATTAAGTGTACTTTTTTTTATAAAATCAAGTAAGTGCCGTACGAGAGTGCAATTTGCAATACATTATTCCTTATGGTGAGAACTTTGGTTAAAGAAGAAAAAAAAATGTTACAAATTTTGCTCATAGATGGCGTCATATCCTATACTTTGTTTATACTGTGTTTTTTGTGATTTTCGTATGGCTATGTTAATCACAAGATTAATCCTTTCTTGTCTTCTTCCTATGGAATTATACACTATGTACTACTATGCATTTGGACACTTTCGTATTTAGACGTTTTGTGAAATATCTAGAAAAATTCTTCAGCAATTATATCTTGAAACTTTGGGAGTATGAAGAACATATTATACCTCATATATTTCAGGAAAAGTTTTGTCCTGAAGAGGAAAAGAGGCCCAGAAAAAATAAAACCAAAATCAAAATATTTTGGACCACCCTGAAAATAGTAATGCATGAAAAGTGGTTTTGCGTTTTTATGAGGCTATCATGTATATTCATGGAGATAAAACAGTTTCTTTAAAAAAAAAAGAAAAAGAAAAAAGAAAAAGAAAAAGAAAATGCCCCTTTTTTTAAATTATAACACGTAGGGTATTATACCTAGTGGAAAGCCAGTTTTAGGAAACTTGGCATACTGCATTAGACACTGCATACTGTAATCATAATAAAATAATAATAAAATACTCTAATCATAATGAAAAACTGTAATCATAATGAAAAAATGTTCTTACGAAATAAGAGCATTTTTACTAAATAATTTTTATCTACACATGCGCTAGCTTTTAAAAAATTTTGTTTGCATAATTTAATAGCCAAAATTATTGATCTACTTATACAAAAACCGCGAACACATATTGTGTAAATTGAAACAGTTATGAGTTAAAGAATGAACAGAATTTCAGTTTCTCTCAAAATAATAGTGGGGGATTTTCTGGCATTTTTATTTTGATTCAACCAATGTCCAATGGTAATACAGTGTTCGCTGATTGTAAAATAAATATTGATAAGATCCCCTATAATATCCCCTGTTTTTTTCAATGTGGCAGAAATCGCTGGCCCACAATGCTGAATATAATTTTAAACTCAATTAAAATAATTTCTTGCAAATTAACTCCCACAATAATATTGAACATTAAGATGGGTTTTTATAAAAATATTTATATAGTTGAATAAAAATAGATTAACAGGACCTTTATATATGTTGCATATTTTTTTAGCTAGCATAACATTTTCAATATAATGGCACCAATTATATGTATTAAATGTTTATACTCGGTGCATTAGAACTTACTTTTAAAAAGAGAAAGCTTCGAATATCTATACAACTCTTTTATTAAATTATTCTTCCGATAAAGCCTTGAGTTAAATATAGATTCTTAAACATCTTTCTTCATATAAATAAAAGCAAATTTTCTTTTCGAACAAACATTTTTCAATACATAAAAAATGCATGAAGTTTAATTGCTAGACCATTAAAATTCTTTAAAAAGGACTTAAATTTTCTTCGTGGTGCATTACACTGATAATCATTAGAAATTGTCATTATCGTGTTTTAACAAATTGTATTTGGATTAAACCAAAAAACTTTTAAATGACAGATAAGTTTAGAAAGTTTAAATAAACAAAAATTTTTAAATAAAGTTTTGAAAAATGATTGAATAAAGTTTCTAAAATTTGTTGTTTAAAATTGAAACGTATTATGTATATACATGTTCACTAAAATCCAGCGTACCCACAATTTAATTTTGGAATGCTAATAGCTACTGCCCTAAAGGTAGTGTCTAAATATTGTAAAATGACGATGAGTTAAAAGTTGAAATTGATTACAAAGCTACCTGGCGGCAAAAAGTGGAATTAGCATTCTAAAAAATGATGAAAGTTGCAGTGAAAAAGTCAATTACAAAGTTGTAGAACATCATCGATACTGTAATAATAAATACCATGCGGACAATATTACTAGGAATAAAATGCCTAAAATGCTACATAGTCGGTTCACTTCACAATTTCATCATAGTTACTCCATGAAGAATGTGAAGGAAAAAATAATTAGTTATCAGCCGGACACTTTTATTAGCGGTGTTTTATATACGCTTCGTTCGCTACAATGCGCATTATTTCATACTCTCTAAAATTTTATAGATAAGAAACGATCTCTTTAAAATGTGACCACTATTTTGACACCAATTAAGGTGAGAAAACACTAACTTCGCTCTCGAAAATGTGACATTTTTCTCTTTTCGTGAAAGAGTAACGTGTAGTCAGTATGTCACAAAGAGTCGATTATCATAAATCGCATTTAAATTGTAAGAATAATCTTCTGTAGTGTTAGAACATTCTGGCGCCATCTATTGAAAGTATTTCGAATGCAATATAAGGAACTCTATTTGACCGGTACAGTGTGTTTCACAGATGTTTAACAGAATGTGTGTTTAACAGAATTTATTGAAGATTCGTGTTAAAATTTAATTTGAAAAGTATCAATGAAATTTCGATACAACTGATAAAATTGAAGCGTTATTATAAATAAAGTATATGGAAAATCATAATAGAAAACTTTTTTATTCATAAATATATAAAAAAGAAAAGGAAAGAACAATGTTTCACAGTTGAAGCAGTGAGAAATGTTTACCAAAATCAGAAATTACGTCATGTAATTGTTCCATGAACAGTCTTCCAATGAACGTGATTTCGTAAATAAAAAGTCAAAAACCTGTCATAATGTTTACATATTAATTAACCAGCAAATTCAATGTCGAACTTCAATGGGGCTTGTAAGATTTCTCGAAGGTCAAGAATTGGTATACGATCGATTTTACATTTCATTGTGTGAAAAGCATCTCATTCGTCTATGTTACGCTTTTCATGAACTTTGACTTCATTTAAAACTGGTTAACATAAAAAATTGCAAAAATCGTAATGTATTTCAATACCTCCTGCCAGAAAAGCCTCTTCAAGCGTTACTTGGTGCTGATGAGTCCCTACTTCGTTCAAGATTTTGTTTGTGAGGCCACAGATTTTACTATTCCCTTTTTATGTGGCTTTGTATCAGCTGAAAGAGCCTTAGGTTAAGTTTTTCACCCTACTTTAACCGATCTGACGAGTGTACATCGGTAGATCACATGACCCGTTGTCCTTAAACATTTTACAACATTTCAGATGGTTTCTTGTGTCGGATAATTATTTGCAGGGAAAGGTTTTCGTTACAGCCACGTAGATTTTCATGCATTGCACGCACATTCTCCATATATTAGAATTATTTCGTAATATTCAGAGTTAGAAAAAATGTCCATGTCTATGAAATTCAATATAAACGGTGTGGAACTATTTATTTTTTGTAGTCCTTGTCGAATATTTATGACGTTCCTTACGAATTTAAATAACACAATTTTCATGCGATTTGTATATCAAACACAGGTTGAGTTGAGCTAATGCGTACTGAGACACGAGTTTACACAATTCACATACTGTATACTAATCACTTTTTTAAGCACATTTCATAAAAGTGTGGGGTTGGCAGGTCATAAATAAGAAGGCTTGGAGACATGAATAAAAATTAGTGAAATATATGTTGTATTTTTGATAGTTAATTTGCCAAGTTTAGAAAGCAGAATTGTGCAGTTCTTGAAGTTGATGAAAACAGATATAATCGAATCCGTATGTTTTATTGAAATAGATATTACAATCATATTTTAAGTTTAAAGCAGCCTCTTTTAACCTATCTTTAACTTTCTTAGGATGAATGCGTAATTTCCAAATAGAGATGAATTCACATAAATCATACTTTCTAACATCCTAATTAATATTCCGTAGTGTCGTTAGTCCCGCCCATTTTTTCACAACAGTAAGTATTTAGAGTAATATTCTCCAAGTGCAATTAAGAATAAATAAGAAGAAAAATACTCTAAAATAATACTGGTGTGAAAAAGAAGGAGGGCTAACAATACTACGAAATATTAATTAGTATGTTGGCAAGTATCATAGCCTCCTATACTAGATGCCTTCCACATGGCTCGGAAAATTGGCGGTTGACAGCGCCACCTGGTACAGCTTGCGCGACTTTTTTATTCAAGAGCCACCAAAAATTTTTAAAAGTGTGATCGATTTGATATATATAAAAGACGAATAGAATCGAAGAAACGTCGATTATTTATATCATATATCACTTCTAAAATTATTAGTTACAGTTGAATAAAAAAGTCGCGCAATCTGTACCAGGTGGTCATAGTCTACGACTTGAACTTTTGCCAAGTTTCAAAGCCACGCGGAAGGCATCTAGTTTAGGAGACTATGTAAGTATGCATAAATAATTATGAACTTTCTTAGGAGAGGTTCTGAGAGTTTGTGGAGAGAAATTCTTTGAAGTGATTGAGGGATATTAGATAATCTGAGATTTGTATAAATAGCGGGGTGCAGATTAAAGTGGGAGTTCTAAGTTTCCAGAGCTGGAAATATCATTATATGAGGAGCAAACATTCAAACCGTGTTTTCTCCAAAACTAAAAAAATTGAGTTAGTGATTTTTTTTTTAGCTTAGCATAAAAATAGTATATGTACATATCTTCCTAGATATGTCTACATACACTCATATCTATAAATTAAGGATAATTCAGAATCACACGGAAATCGAACTTTAATACAAAAATTCCACAAGAAATAAAACACACATCTTCAAGAATAATATGCAAATTATAGGAAGCCATCAGATGACGCCGATATGATGTCACAATGACGAAAGTATAAAAAGGAGTATATAAGGAATGGGAGCAAAGAAGGAAAAATGTTAACAAGCGTTCTGTAAGCCGCTCAGTGCTACAACCGAATAGTTATTGTAATTGCTCCAGGAAGCAAAAATCGTAGTTTTTATGGATGGTATCGTACATAAACATTTTTTTTTTCTTGATCTTTTGTTTAATAAATGGGCTTTATGTATAAGTCATGTTTGTTTTGTTTCTGAACCTTTATTTCCGCAGCTAGCATTATCTTTAATTTATGGACATGGGTGTATTTTCCTAGTATCTAGTATCGCATCTAAAGAAATTATAATTAGGTTTTAAGTTCAGTTACTTTTTAATTTATTTGTTCCTATGTTGTCTGAAAAATTTTATCCGAAGGAGAAAACACAGTTTGAAGGTTTACTCTTCATATTTGAATTGGTTAAAAAAAAATTAAGGCCAGTGCCTTGGGGTTAATTAAAATCCAGATAGGATACAAACACACCAACATTTCAGTTTATTCCGAAGCATTGTTAGTAATCGCCCTTTTTTCACACCACTTTTTATGAAGAGTATTTTTTTTTCTTATTTAATCGTAATTACATACTGGAGAAAATTTC
This sequence comes from Salticus scenicus, assembly GCA_963930645.1. Classification (NCBI taxonomy): domain Eukaryota; kingdom Metazoa; phylum Arthropoda; class Arachnida; order Araneae; family Salticidae; genus Salticus; species Salticus scenicus. The sequence goes on along the minus strand of OZ005657.1, from coordinate 80,051,471 downwards.
ACTACAAGTAAAGTGGTGTAAAAAAAGGGGAGAGTAATGATAATGCTCCGGAATAAATTAAAATGTTGCCATGTCTGCAATACTTTAGAAAGTAATTGAACGCCGGCTTGTTCAATACAAATATCTTTTGAAGAACAAATACTCTTTTGTTCTTGTGTTGCATGTCTAATTTTTTCTATTTGCGCGTAATGTTACCGTCGGTAACAAAAGTGTCCGAACACTAGCGAAAATTCCTATGTAAAAAAAAGTACACTTCATACGGTTTCGTTAATTAAATCCTTATCGAATCACATTCTTACACTGACTAAGAACAGGATTCGACAAGGATTTATTTAACAAAACCGTATGTAGTGTACTTTTTTACATAGGAATTTCTGCTAGTGTTCGGACACTTTTGTTACCGACTATACGTGTATGTCTCCGATGTCTCCGTTTGCGCGTAATGTTTGGTTTTCTTATACACATGATAATGCAGAGTTTCAAAGTCTGCCGCAGCAAAATTTGAACTTCGGTACTTGCGAACTATTTTTAGATCAGGGGTTTGGAAAATCGCAACCAAATAAGAGATAACCAATTTAGAGGTTCTATTTCTACAATTACCGTCTTTTCATGATGAATTGAGAACGTTCTGCAACATATTGCATTTGACTACTTTTTTCATACACCTTACTATTTTCCAGATAGATATGCTAACTTGAATGGTATTTGTTACCAAGTAACGCTCGAACCGATTTACCACATATCCAAGTTTTTATACAGTCGGTAACAAAAGTGTCTGAACACTAGCAAAAATTCCTATGTAAAAAAAGTACACTTCATACGGTTTTGTTAAATAAATCCTTGTCGAATCCTCTTCTTAGTCAGTTCAAGAACATAATTCGATAAGGATTTATTTAACAGAACGTATGAAGTGTACTTTTTTTACATAGGAACTTTTCCTAGTGTTCGGACACTTTTGTTACCGACTGTACGTATACTCAAAGTTCATGGCGATCAAACTCGATTATGGCATTACCTTGCGCCGTTCCAAAGTGAAGGTTGCAGGATATGACTTTAGCGGACACACGGTATATACATACATACATATGTATGTATATATATATATATATATATATATATATATAATAAATAAAATAAAATAAACTTTAAAAAATTAAAACTTAAAGATCATATTAAAAATTTAATTAGTTGAAAATTAATTTTTAATTAATTTTATATGATATACTAACATAAATACAACTTAACTTCTTAAAAAGCCATTTTCACATACGACGATCTATGTTTGCTCGTGTTTTGATTTTATTTTTTCTGGAAAATAATTCAAAAAATCAGGATATGTTCTGTCTTTATTACATGTGTTTCATTTCAAGGAAATTTTGTTTTTGACGGTTCATGTTATAGCAAGAAATTAAAACTTCTTCACACACCATAAATTTTAAATCAGCACAATCGGTTTCGAAAGGACGTAGCCTTTCTTCATCAGGTGCAAACACGTGCAACTGCCTTGGAGGCAAAAGCAAGACTGAAAGCAGGACAAAATCCAGAGGGGAGGAGCAACATAAACAACCAATAGGAAGCCACATGCAGGGCAAGACCAATCAGAGAGGAACACACGTACACACACACCACAAAATGAGGAGGAAGGAAAGGAGTAAACAATTATTATTTTTTTATTATTATTTTTTTTTTAATTTCAATAATATTAAACTAATAAGTAAATTTAATAAAATTTATCCATTAATTATTATTATTTTTTATTTTAATTAGAATTATTTTATTATAACTAATTTGATGTTATAAACATAATGAAGGCAATTATTTAATTGAATTAAACCAATTTTTCCAGGCAGTAGACAGCAAAGTGGAATCAGATTTTTCATTGACAATTTTATCACAATTAAGGTAAATAGCTAAATTTTCCAAAAAATCCAGTTCGGAAACGCGTTTGGCATGAAAGATAATTTTGGCACTCTTAAAATTAAAACTATGATCAAATTCCCAACTGTGCTTCGCAATAGAAGATTTAGAAATTTCTTGATTAACAACATACCGAGAATGTTCACGTAAACGACATTCAAGATTTCTTTTAGTTTGACCAATATAAGATAAATCACAGTTATTACAAGGGACATTATAGATACCCCATTTTTGAAGCTCAGGAACAGGGGATTTGGTTGAAGGGAATTGGAATTTATTGACAGGTTTAAAAATAACGTAAAATTAAAACGCTTCAAAACTTTGGCTAATTTAAAACATAAGGGGGGATAAAAAGGTAAGACAACAAGATTATCAGGTTTAATTTTTTGGAAACTGGATTTTTAACTGGATTTTTTGGAAAATTTAGCTATTTACCTTAATCGTGATAAAATTGTCAATGAAAAATCTGATTCCACTTTGCTGTCTACAGCCTGGAAAAATTTGTTTAATTCAATTAAATAATTGCCTTCATTATGTTTATAACATCATATTAGTTATAATAAAATAATTCTAATTAAAATAAAAAAAAATAATAATTAATGGATAAATTTTATTAAATTTACTTATTAGTTTAATATTATTGAAATTAAAAAAAAAATAATAATAATAATAATAATAATAATTGTTTACTCCTTTCCTCCCTCCTCATTTTGTGGTGTGTGTGTACGTGTGTTCCTCTCTGATTGGTCCTGCCCTGCATGTTGCTTCCTATTGGTTGTTTATGTTGCTCCTCCCCTCTGGATTTTGTCCTGCTTTCAGTCTTGCTTTTGCCTCCAAGGCAGTTGCACGTGTTTGCACCTGATGAAGAAAGGCTACGTCCTTTCGAAACCGGTTGTGCTGATTTAAAATTTATGGTGTGTGAAGAAGTTTTAATTTCTTGCTATTGTCTGTACGCCAGTTTTTGAATTTATTTTTGGTTCATGTTATGTTTTTATATTTTCTGAAAAATATTTAAAAAATTCAGGATACATTATGTATTTATTTCATTTCAAGATAAATTTTTCTTGTAGGTTCGTGCTATCATTTGATATTTTGCTAAAATGCTTATGAAATACAGAAAACCTACATTTCTTTGCCCAATTCTATGAGGATAGTACTTGAAAACGTCTTATAGCATTTTGAGCTTTTCAGTTAATATTCAATCTTATTATGATTTGGTCCGAAATTTTTTTGTTCATCTCAAAACAAAAAGGTTCTTTTCATTTTTTTCAGCGTGAAAATACACGGTTCTATATTATATTTCAACAAGTATTGTAGTCTAATAAATTAAAGTAAGTAATAATATTAATCTTAAAAACTAAATCAATTAACTAGTTACTTTGTTTGGCTTGTGTATGTTTCTGTGATGATGTACTTGACTGACTATTATTCGTTCTCATTCTTTTCTTTTATTACCAAATGGATTATATATATATATTATTTCTTTTTTGGTTTGATTTGGGTAGTCTTCGCTTATGATCCGAATAATTGTTTTAATACTGAAATTAAATCATCTTTAAATTTTAAATTTTTGCGCTGATAATATTGTATTACTATATATATATATGTATATATATAATTAAAGCTAACTCAAAATACTCTAACTAATCAAGCAATTAACTTTTTAGATCTCAAGATTATCATTGATGGTAATAAAATTTACGCAGATATTTATGACAAAAGGCAAGATTTTAGTTTTAAGGTAAACTTATTTACACATTTTAAATCCTGTCTGCATCTTTCGGTATTTAGAAACATCATCATTAACCATTTATTTCGAATTAATAATTTATGCTCTGCGAAGTTTAAAAACAAGAATATTAATACACTGATCACAGCCAGTGCTAAAATGGGTTTTCCTAAAAACTTTGTATTTTCTATTTTATATCCTTAACCATGTCTCTGTCAGTAAATTATAAAAAAAAAAAAAAAAAAAAAGCTGTTTACACTTTTGTGTATATTAACAACAACAACAAAAAAAATATAAAATAATAAAAGACAATAAAAAAGTGGCGGTTGGATGGGCAGATGTTTGATTACGGAGGTAGGGTGGAGTTGTAAGGCTGGATGGTTGGGTGGGTTTGTGAAATTAAATTAAAAAAAAAAGCAGAATGCTTGTTGCATTTACTTTGTATTTCTATGCAAACTTTCTTTTCCCAATAAAATTTCAGTTTCTTCCTTTTTGAGTTGTCAACTATTCTTAAAATTCAAATCATACTATTAAACACAATGTAATCAATCAGTGAATTTCATTGTTGCTTCGTGGTTTCATTGTTATTCATCTGCTTTGTAATTTTGCTTTTATAAATCCATATGACTCCTATTCTGGTCGTGGCAGGCTGGGCGAGTGTTGCCGGCGTGAAACTAGTTTAACCCCACAGGCAAGTCAAAAGTCTTGCCGCCTGCCTCCTTCCTTCCTATCTTAAGTTTCTTAAATTATTTTTTCATAAATTTTGATTAAGTTTATGGTTTTAAGGTAAGATTTGTTGTGTTACTTTATTGATTCGTTTGTTTTGCAGGCTGTTAATTAATAAATCCGGTTTCTTTACATTAGTGTATTTTATCCACTGTTAATTATTTTTTAAATCTTATTGGTCATTGGTGTTTCAGTGATCTTGTATCTGTTGCTTGGCTTCTACTACACTGTTAAAAAAATGCAGAAAAAATACAGAAATTCTCTGTAATTTCAGAAAAAAAGGCGTAAATTACGGAAAAATTACGTAGACAAAACGTATTTTACGACTTTTTTTCTGAAATTACAGAGAATTTCTGTATTTTTTCTGCATTTTTTTAACAGTGTATGATTAATAGATCATCATTATTATATATACAGTCGGTAACAAAAGTGTCCGAACACCAGCAAAAAATCCTATTTTTAAAAAGTACACTTCATACAGTTTTGTTAAATAAATCCTTATCGAATCGTGTTCTTACACTGACTAAAAACATGATTCGACAAGGATTTATTTAACAAAACTGTATGAAGTGTACTTTTTTTACATAGGAATTTTCGCTAGTGTTCGGACACTTTTGTTACCGACTGTATATATAAGATTTTTTTCATACATATTTTGCCAACTTTTAGGATTTTTGTTTACTGGAAAATTTAAAAAGAATTTTTTCATACATATTTCTGTAACAGTTTCAATTTATTAATAATAATAAAAAAAATCTATTAAATTTTTCGGTAGGTAAAAAGAGAAAATGTTAGTGAGTATATATTCCAGAATCCTTTCATAACTCATTGTGATGAACTTGTGTGTAAAACCTTACTTTCAGTATAGTTTAGATATATGTTATTAATTATTGAAAGAAAGAAAAAAAAAAGTATTTTCTTAGTTATCTGTAGAAGTTTTTAGCATTTTGAAGATCATGAGTTAATGAAAAATGCAAACTGAGAAAACGCAATTTTAAGATATCAAATCTGCAAAAAATATATCATAAAACCATAAGAATTATTGCCTGAATATGTTTTATTGAACAAAACTAATATAGTTCAATTTATAAATATTAGGTCTATCGGAAAGTTCTGGCATTTTGAATTAATAAAATGATACCGTAAATTATTGTTTATCAATATTTATATAGTACTTTACCAATTATCATTTTAAAAGTTGCCCAAGAATATCTTAAATATAATCCGGAATAACTTTTCGATGTCAGTAGCATTTTAATTCGAAAGGACAGAACTTTCCGGTAAATTTAATAATAAATGGAAATATAAGCTTTCATATGAAACCTGCTTCAGTGGTGCTCTCAATGGTGCCAATTCCACTTCAATTTAAAGATTATTTTTAAAGAAAAGCTCTTTTTAGAAATTTACCAATTATCTAAAATAGATAAGAAGCAACAAGTGTCTTTAAAAAATTCCATATTATTTTTTCCTTTTCCATTTATGATTTTTAAAATTATAACAAGTGACATTTAATATTTACAGTTCATGCTGACGAAAATGTTTTTTAAACAATTTTCAAACATTAAAATAACTTCATTAAAACCTTTTACTTACGATACTTGAGTTAAAGTTTGATCAATATATGAGAAAATATAATCTTCTTTACTCTAATAAAGGCAAATTTCTGTGTTAAACATGAAAGAATTTTCGCTGGATGAAAGACATTGCGTTAATTACTCCCCATTAAAGCTTTCTAAGGAAAAGATTAGGAAAACATTTTTCTGCATGCATCAGGTTATTACTGTGAGTTAATTCTGCGTAGTCTGCTTTGACAAATTTTATTTTAATTTCATGCAATAACCAGAAATGATTAGTTAAGACAAAAGATTCGTTATGATATAAGATGTAGTAACTGAATATTAAATACAGTTCTTTTAAGAGGATTTCCGATTACACTGCAGAAAACTTTAAGTTATAAGGTATTTCCTATTCTAAGCATTTATTTAATGTTAGTACCTAAGAAAGCAAAATGCTCAATATATATATATATATATATATATATATTATTTCGACCTTATAAAGAACGTACCGTACCTTATTTTAATTAAAAAATTGAGTATTGATTGTTGTGTTGTAGAAGTTAAGTAAATTTGTCTTCATTTAGGACTTATGTTTGTGTGGATTACCTTCCGTGAGCGGAAGGGTCTTCCAAAGGGGTTCTAGTCCGTATTAACGCCAGTTCCGGAGAAGACCACGGAAAACTACGAAAGGTAAGGTGAACGAGCACTATATGTGTTCAAACAGGCACCTCACTTTTACCAGCTTTGAGAGTATTATTTGTGTACAGGATGGTTATAATTAAATTTCTTTAATAAACCACACCCTGCATCTAACGAAAATACAAGTGGACTGCTGCAAAATTGGGTAAGTAGAGGATACACGTGATGATGCGAAAATGGCTCTAGGAAAATATATCCTCCACAAAACTCCCCCTGGAAAGAACGTCCTCCGGAAAAAAAGTCCTCTGGAAAAAACGTTCCTCGGAAAAAACGTCCCCAGATATAAATTACAAAATTTTCGAAATTTCACACTTATATCTTGTGGGTCATATTACTAACGAAGTTTATTTATTATTTAAAATTATAAACGAAATTATAAAAAAAAATTACACAGTATGCTTTGACTATCACAAAACTTTCTTCCGTACCATTTCATGTAATAGCGTTTAACATGCATAAACATTCGCAACGACTTCATTTCATTGGTGGCACAATCGGTTTTTCCCTTTTTTCGGAGAGGAAATGCTTTGTTCCCCCTTCTCCCCATCCTGCTCCTCCTTTGCTTTGCAGTCAAGTTTTTTATTGATTCAAAAATATTTTTATTTATTTATTTATTTATTTATGCATAAATATTTATATTAAAGAAAAGGAGAAATTTTTCTAATCTGGGTGCTCAGCTTGTAAGGTAGAAAGCAGTTTTGCAAAGTAATAGTCCCGAAACTGTCTTTAGGGTTTTACTCTGGCTAGTAAAGCACACTAGTAAGGAGTTGCGAAATCAAAAAGGAGAACTTTCGTATTTTACAAGATTTGCTAAATAAGTGAGTTCTGGTGGAAGCACGTTAGAAAGCAAGGTTAAATGAAAAGATGCAAAATAGTTAACGTATATAAGGAATGATGGTATCGTGCTAGGAGAGGTAATAGTGTGTAGTAGTTGGGATGTAGGTGGTGAAGTAGCTTCTACCTCGAAGTATAATTCTGGCCACGAGTGCGCCTAAGATAAATTCTCCTGTTCGAGAGATCACCGAGTTAATCGTCACTTTTCCTCATTGATGGGTAATGTACAGTCGGTAACAAAAGTCTCCGAACACTAGCAAAAATTCTTATATAAAAAAGTACACTTAATACAGTTTTGTTAAATAAATCCTTGTCGAATACTGTTTTTAGACTGACTAAGAACAGGATTCGACAAGGATTTATTTAACAAAACTGAATTAAGTGTACTTTTTTAATTTAGGAATTTATGATAGTGTTCTGAGACTTTTGATACCGACTGTAGCATCGTTTATTGTTCTATAGTAAGATTGTTCAGCCACCTATTTGTATTAGCTAATGAAAGTACCTAGCACTTATAATTATTTGGAGAAGTTAGAATATTTATGTGTTTCAAAAGTTGTCTAGTAAAGTAGTCCCATTCTCCTTTAATTGAAGTTTAATTAAATATACTATTCAGTTGTACTATTTGACTCTGTGAATTATTTACACTCACTACCTCATTAAGTATAACGCAAGCAGGGCAGCCTACGTCATTACATTGGTGCCCAATATTTTTCGATGCCCGTCCCTCGAGAGACAGAGCATATCTTGATACCCCTCCCTCAAGAGTGTATTTTAACGGCTCCAACAATGTCGATAACTTTTTTGAGGAACTAAACGAATATTTTGATGTAAATAAAATTGAAGATACGGATACATTTAATGTATTAAAGCATAGTTTAAAAGGAGACGCCAAAAGTTAGTGTGAAACCGTGGCTTCAGGTACTTTGGGAGAAACCCTACTTCTGTGGATTTAAAGCGTAGTTTAAGAAATGTATTTTCTCATACGATTGATAAAGCAAAACTAAATCAAGAATTGTATGGTCGTAGCATGTCATTTTTTGATAAACTCACGAATTTTTTATTGCGTAAATTAGAAATTAGTAAGCATCTGAATTTGATATTATCTTTTGCTGCAGTTCTCGATATAATTATCTCTCTTTCTACAATACCTCTCCAAGATTTCTTAGATACATTAGATACAATTGTTATAAATTCGTACGAATCACTTTTTCAAATACTAATAAAATACGAATATCGTCATTTTTCTACAAACCAAAAAGAAAACGAAGGAAATTATGAGCACAAACGAAACATTTCCTTCGCCTCAAAATTTTTCTCGTAACTGTAATTTTCACGAAAATGACCCTGCACAATATCCTAGAAATTTTCAACGTACTTTTAATAGAAGTGATTTTCGTCGTAACGATACTGTCGGTAACAAAAGTGTCCGAACACTAGAAAAAATTCCTATATAAAAAAAGTACACTTAACACAGTTTTGTTAAATAAATCTTCGTCGAATCCTGTTCTTAGACTGGCTAAGAACAGGATTCGACAAGGATTTATTTAGCAAAACTGTATTAAGCGTACTTTTTTTACATACGAATTTTTGCTAGTGTTCGGACACTTTTGCGTTACCGACTGTACATACCATCGCAAATGACCCAGAAATACATTCGGCGAAACTAGACAATCGATTTACCGAGTTAGAGATCCTTCTGTAAATCTGCATAGTATGTCGGTTAGTCCTGTGAATTTTTAATCTTCATGGACTGTTCATTTTAGAAGAAGGATAAATTTGAAGTGCCCTCATGGAATGAATCCGTTCTTAAACCAAATGAGCAGACTAAAATATGTTCTAATAGTGACCCTGTATATAAGTCTGGTTTAAAAGTTTTTGGAGATTTGAAATATGATTGTAAAATTGTAAGTAATTTGCATAATGACATTCATATTTTTTCGGAAAAATATGAAAATGATGCAAGCATTTCTAAAAGTTTAAAATGTGAAACTAATATTTATTTAAATGTCGCACATAATATATTTGATCATTCTAATATTAGAAAATTCTAATATTGGAGAGAGTAAAAGTGATCTTAAACCGAAAGTTTTCAAGATAATAGCTTAAGGGAAAATTCCTTAGAAAATTCAACAGATATTTTTGCAGAAAGTGCTCAATTTAATGAATTTGACAATTCGAAACTATCTAGAGTTATAAACAATAACTTACCATGTTTCAATAATATTAAAAAGTTTAACTGCATGGAAGGTAAAATTGTAAAAGTATATTCTAAATTCGCAGATGTTAAGTGTAATGATATTTGTGAAAAACCTATTTCATTTTCTTTACATGATTTTTATGTAAATGGCATGTCTGCACTAAATCTTGGTATAAAAGATTTTTCAAATATTTTGAACATAGGAGATAGCATTAACTTTGATTGTTTCCAAGTAACTACGATTTAAAAATTACTAGGTAAGAAATAACAAAGGCTTGCAAAGGTTTAAAACTTAATATTTCAAAGGAAATAAACCCAGTGAAAGTTATAAAGCAAAATATGTTGTCTATTAATGCTATGAAAAATAAAACTTTTGTTGCAATATCTGATAAAATTCTCGATAGCAAGTTCTCACCTTCGGTTAAAAATAAAACTTCTAATACTGACACAAAAATTCTCTAAAAAAGGAACACTCATTATAAATTCAAAAGCACCAGTATTTCCCAATGATAACTTTACTTTTCTTCCACCTAGTCTCACTGATATTAGACAAAGACTTTCATTTGAATTGTACTATTGCATCCTTTCACATCCTAATCTTCCACGTCACTCTCATTTGAATAGTAACGATCATAATCTCTAAGTGAAACACCCATCTTGCATCCCACATTTTGCTCTTAGAGTTAAGAACTTTCTTGCTGGAACCTCTCATATTCATATCAATGTTCGTCCTCGGTCTCTTATAAACATGACACCTTGGAATTTCCAGGTTATATCTTCTCTTCATCCGTTTAAAGGATTTGACAAACCTAACACAGATGCTTCTGATTTTCAGACACTTTACTCATCTCATCGCTCTCATTACAAGGGCTACGTCAAGATTTTTACCGATGTCTCTAAGACAAGCAATAAAGTCGGTTGTGGTGTTGTCATTAGTAACATAAGTTTTAGCTATCAACTCCCTAATTCATTTCCCATCTTCTCTGAAGAGCCTGATTAAGGGGGAAGCACACATTATCTCCGCTCTCACCGGAATATTTTTACAATTATTTTTCACTTCATGTCATAGAAATTCCACGCTTTGACGAGGAAATATTTTTTATAAAAAATGAACGGTGTAAAACAATCCAATTTACTCGCCGTTATTAGACACCAAAATTCTTTAAAATAATTTTTAATGAGAATTTTCTGTTTATTATAGGAGGAAAGTATTTGTTAAAAAATAACGGTGTAAGTATAAATAATGTGTGCTTCCCCCTTAATCAGGCTCTGCTTCTCTGCAGAGTTTTTTGCTGTTGAGGTTGCTCTTAATATTATTTCATCATATCAAAGTAGAAAATTCATAATCTATACAGACTCAAAGAGTGTTCTTGATTCTTTCTCTTCTAGGTCTTGTAACCTGTCTTTTATTTCAATTTTAAAAACCTACAATGACCTTTTGAAAAAGGGATTTGACATTTTATTTTGCTGGGCTCCTGGCCACGTAGGCATTAAAGGCAATGAAGCAGCAGACAAAGCCGCAAGGCATGCTTCCATACTTTTAAACTGTCCTGTTCCTTATGACGACATTAAGAACACACTTAAAGGCTATCTTAAAAATACTGGCAAAGGTAGTGGAATAACCAAAACAATAATAAATAGACAATAAGACTTCTTCACACACCATAAATTTTAAGCCAGCACAACCGGTTTCGAAAGGACGTAGCCTTCCTTCATCAGGTGCAAAAAAACACGTGCTACTGCCTTGGAGGCAAAACCAAGACTCTGGCTTAAAATTTATGGTGTGTGAAGAAGTCTTATTGTCTATTTAACGTTTGTACACCAGCTTTGCATTTAGTTTTGGCGAGACAATTCCTAAAAATAAAACCTCAAATTTCAATCTGGCCTACATTCACACCTAGAAAATATTATGTTATTATCACTCGACTACGAATCGGGCATTCAAGATTTAGACATAAATACTTACTACTTGGACAACAGGAACCTGAGTGTCAAAAATATCATTATAGCATATTAACCATTCGTCATGTCCTCAGCGAATGCCCTTGCCTTCGTCATCTTTATCGACAACATTTTAATTCATCTTCAGCCAATCTGACGAGCGTTTTAAGTGTAAATCCTCATTATCATTTGACAAATTTTTTGAAGGAGGCTGGATTTTACTTCGACATCTGATTTTATTATTTACAATGTTCATCCTATTTTAAAACGGTTTTTATTGTCTACACTGTTTTTATTACTTTTGATACTTTTGATACAAATATAAACTTTATGTATTTTTGTTTCTCATTTTTACTGTGATTTCTTTATGCTAATCTGGATGGGTGAACCCATCCAGAAGCTACACTTTTTCTTTTACCTTTTTGTGTGGCACAGCATGCCCCACTGTGGACCTTGCGCCAATAAAAAGGCATTCAACCACCTTCTACCTAGTCCTCCTACACTGATGGAAAAAAAAATCCCAACACCAGGAAAGAGCTGTGCTAGATAAACGAAATTTGGTAGGCGTGTTTATACATCTGAAAGATGACGTCGATTCAAATTTCGAGCTACTAGCATAAGTGTGGCGCTAGTAGCGACACTATGAACATGCAAATGAGGTTTGATTTAAATAAGCGCTGTAAGGTTCGTGATCGTTATTTACAGTTGAGATTTGACGTAGTGGGTTAATGTTAGTCAAGGATGCCTCTAAGAAGACGAAGAAGCCATTATCAACAGCTCACTGAGTTTGAACGAGATCGTGTAGTAGCGCTACGAAACGGTGGGTTTTCTTTCCGCGATATTGCAGAGAGACTTGGTAGGAATGTATCCACTGTGCATGAGTGTTGGCAGCAGTGGTCAAGGGAAGGTACTGCCTCAAGAAGACCGGGTTCCGGGCGGCCACGTGGCACTACTGAGAGGGAAGACAACCGTGTTCGGCGTATGGCTGTGGCTAATCGTACTGCGTCTGCAGCTGAAATTCGAGCTGCAGTTGGCACCACAGTGACACAACGAACTGTTACAAATCGGTTACTTCAAGGACAGATCCGAGCCAGACGCCCTGTAGCGTGTATTCCACTGACTCTAAAACACTGCTGTTTGCGACGTGAGTGGTGTCAAGCTAGAGCTCATTGGAGGACGGAGTGAAGATCTGTTGTGTTTTCTGATAAAAGCCGGTTCTGCCTTGGTCGCAGTGATAGCCGTGTGTTGGTTAGAAGGAGGCCAGGTGAACGCCTGCTAGCGACCTGTCTGCGGCCTAGACACACAGGGCCTACTCCTGGAGTTATGGTTTGGGGAGCAATTTCGTATGACAGCAGGAGCACTCTCGTGGTTATCCCACGCACCCTGACTGCAAATTTGTACGTCAGTCTAGTGACTCAACCTGTTGTGCTGCCATTCATGAACAGCATTCAAGGGGGTGTTTTCCAACAGGATAACGCTCGCCCTCATACCGCTGTTGTAACCCAACGTGCTCTACAGAGTGTCGACATGTTGCCTTGGCCTGCTAGATCACCAGATCTTTCTCCAATCGAGCACGTATGGGACATCATTGGACGACAACTCCAGCGTCATCCACAATCAGCATTAACCGTCACTGCATTGACCGCCCAAGTGCAACAGGCATGGAACTCCATCCCACAAACTGATATCCGACACCGTGCAATTATACATAATAAAGGCTGAGATAGAGTCTTCCCGAAATGAGAGAAATCCTAATAAAACAATGCCTCTTGGTGAGCGAAAGTAATAATTTGCACCGAAAGAAATAATTTATGTTAATGTGCAGTTAAATATAAACATTTATGAAATTCAGTGCACTAGTTCTTGAGCTACAACTGCCACGAAATTTTCCTTACAGATACACAAACATTTTCTAAAAATTGTCAGTTCGTGTTCTGGATTTCTCAAAATCTGTATATTATATGTATATTTCTCAAAATGTATATAGCATTATTCATCGAAAACCGGGAGTCGAAAATTTTTACGGATCCAATATTTTCTTTTACTTAATGTAGAAGAAAGGAAAAAAGTAAAAAAAAAAAAATGTAAAACGATTTTCAAAGACAACAGTTTTTTGCAGCAATCTTAAAAATACTAAAATACATTTTGCGATGATTAAATTACGCTTTCAGTTTTTCTCTTTTTATAAATGAGAAATTTACTGGAATAATTTATGTATATTTAAAATTTCAAGGAATCAGGACAACTGTTGTTTCAAATGTTTCAATGCATATTTGAACTAAAAAAATATGATTTTTAATTATTTTTAGTGTTTTGCCTTTTTATTACACCTTTCTATTATTTTTAAGAGAAGTAGTTTCTTAGAACGTAATTATTTCTAAATATTGCAATTAATTCTGAAATATCCTCCATTGGAAATAAACCGTTATTTTTGATGTAATGTTAGTTTAATTTTTCAAAAAGAAAAAACTTCATATAAATCTTAAATAAACAACTTAAAATAGATTAACAGGTGGTTCCAATAAACAATTTCAGAATTTGAAATGAATTAATATACTGCACGCACAGGTTTGCTTCATTTTTAAAAACTATATTACAAACAAACTGTTTATGGTAGTTGCATAAAAGTGGTGAAACACGCAAGCATAATATTCATAATATTATTTTCCTACAAATCGATCTTGTGACGTAAACATATAAAGGTTTAGTTTTAAACTCTTTGATTTTTAAGGAACTTGGAGGGAAACTTTAAAAATAATTAAGTTTGTTCATCAAAATCGTAAGAGAAATGAGCATTTTTGATTAGTTTACTGAACAGTTCTTGAAAATATCTAAAATAAGTTTGATAACTTAAAGTTTGAATAGTTTCACTTGTTCAAAAGTGCAGATTGCTTATTTGTCAGGAAAAAAATAATATTTAGTTAAATAATACTCATTTAATGAAGTAATTAAAGTAATTTTTAAAAAGTTAGCTTAAATAAGTAAAATTCAAATGCAGAAAAATTAAACTATTTGCAAATAAATTTAATCACGCAAATACAGTTGGAACTATCACATTGAAAGAAGAATTAATTATTAAAATTTAGCAGTTCTCATTCCTCACCCTTTAGTACTTATTTTGAAAAGTAATAAAGGACTATTTCTTTCATTAAATTATTGCAGTCAATATTTGGTAGTTGAATTTTTTCTGTTTATTTGACATGTCAAATTTTTACAGATTGAGTAATTTGAACAAAATTATTTAATTAAAATTTTTGTTTAAAAAAAATGTTTTTGCAGATTAGTTAACGTACAATTAACTTTGATCTGAAAGAATTTATGCTTATCAACGCTAAACAAAATTGCAGTTTTATTCTTATATAAAAATGGAAGTTGTTTTTTTTGTGGAAAAGTATTTTACAAGTATTGAATAATTATTTTAATAATAATGTAACTACCGCAGTTTAGAATGAAAAATAAACGGAAGAAAGTAAAAAAAAAAAAAAGAAAGAAAGAAAGGAAAAGAAAGAAAGGAAGGAAGGAAGAAAAGGAAAAGAAAAGGAAAAAAAATGCATAGAAAAGAAAGTCTACACAAACACAAGTGTGTGGAAAAAAACGACTGGTGGAAAAACCTAAGTACATTAAAAAAAAAAAAAAAAAACTAAACACTAGTCACAAAATGCAAGTAAAATTGACAATAAAAAGAAACCGTACAGCGAGCACTGATGCCATGATATTGAAATTTCAAACTTATTCTTATAAAAAGTTGAATATAACTTTTCCTTTGCAGGACGACAAAGCTAAAGAAATATTTTACAAACATTTAATAATGTTATTCCTCGTGGAATTCAGAATTAAGAAGGGATCTCGAGCTAAACAGACTAGAGAAAATTGGTTGTTTAACATACCTATAAGGCTGATGTTCTCATTTTAAAAGAATGATAGGTGTCAATACTTTATAAGGGAAAAATACGCTATATATATTGTTAAAAATATGTCAGGTTAGAAATAAGATTTTCATTAATGTTATTATTCCAAGTACAGAAGCTCTCTAGTATGCTTCAGCGGGCATTTTTAATGCCACGTTGAAAAATATTCTAGTAAAAAAAAAGGGGAACTGAAAACTATTCAAAGCCTTAAAGTTGCATTATAAACGAGTGAAGTATATGTAAAAATACGCAAACTTAACCAAAATTTTGTTCTGAAAAATAAGCTTATCTTTGAAAAAACAAACAAAAAAGGAAAATCAAGGGAAACCTATTTCGACCTTCTTCTCCATAAGTGGGTCACCTGAAATCATGCTACTCCTTGAAAATTTGTCACCACGATAAGTTTCTAAATGCTAAATTAATTCGAACCTAATTTTTACAGTAGATTTATCTTAGAAATAAATCTACTATGTCCATTGGCCAACTTATCTGCTATCCTGTAACCAAGTGTAAGCCATTTGAGAATTTTTTTCAAATTCACATAAAAAAGATATTTATGAATCGATTTTCTTAAAATCCCATATTTTCATACCCCACATCAATGTCTTCGTTATGTTTATTAATAAACTTTATCCGCCATCTTGTTCTACTTGTTGAGAAAATAGAAATTAACTCATTCCTCCGATTGAGCGAAAAGATTTGTTTAACTTTCCAAATTTAATTTTTTAAATTTCGTGACGGGTATGACATTTAAAGGAATGGGTGAAATTTGAGAAGCACGTGAATATTGAGAAATTCAACTGCGCTATGATTATTTCCATTTATTATTTACTTCCGTATTCATAGAAGAAAGTTCTGAATTACTGAAAAATTTCTACTTGTGGTTTTCGAAGTATTAACATATTTTGGGATGTCCTGACACATTTTGACCAATTTTAGATATAGAGGTCTGTATGTGTGATAAAAGTTTTGTCGCACTTTTATGTGAAGTACAAATGCAGAAAATTTTATAAAAAAATTCATTTAGTTGCACATTGATATAAAGTGGTTTCTTTTAGATTTCACTGCATATCGCTCAACGAGTGGTGCTTCTATACTGCGATTTCCCTCATTCACGGAAAGAAAAACACAGTTTCTGTAACGTACATATGCACCAGCCAGCAAATGTCGGATGAGCATTAGGAAAAATAATACTAATTTAATTTGGATGTATCAGCCGACAGATGGCGCTAGTATTACTTATTTTATCGTATTTTCCACGCAATTGCATCTCAGCAATTATTGTTTAAAATTGCACAAGAATGCATATTTAAAATCTTTATTATGAGAGGCAGTTTTATAATAATGATATAGAAGAAAGTTTTGTGATGACCATGACATGCTAGTTTGTCATTGCGATAAGTTTATTCTACTTTTATGAATAATTACTGCTGACTTTGATCTGAATTCAGTGTTTAAAATATTTTAATAATACATATATAAATTACTGTTGCATTATCTTAATATAAATAAAAGACACTGTATGTATGTGGATATGGGTATGTAAGCAATGCCTGATTTAAGCCAGGGCATTCGGGGCACGTGTCCTGGGCCCTCACAGTGAATTAGCCCCCAAAAAACTCCATCATACATTTAAAAAATATTTATAAATCGGCGTGATGATCTTTGAAGGAAACTATTAACTCATCGGAAATATCGCAATATTTTTGCTAAACGCAAATAAAACTGCATACTACCGATACTTGCATTCTAAACTTTTACTAAGGCTAACTAAATCCGAGGTACGCACCGCAATGCAGATACACGGGGCAACGTACGTCGATCCGACAGGCAAGCGACGGATCTAGTTTAGCCTTACTCTTACCAACAAAATGAAATGTGAAGTGAATTTTTATACTGCTGAATCGGAAATAAGCGGTTTGTTTTGTTTGCTGTACTATTAAAGTACGAGAAAAAGAGGCCCATTGAACATGAGTGCTCTTGGCCTCCAAGCGGGTAAATTGGTTCCTGTATCTAAGTGTTACATTCCCTCCCAAACGACTGAGCCGATTAGAATCAATTTTGACACAGTTACTGCTTATGACCAAGGTTGAAGTACTGTGGATGTTTCAAATATCTAGCGCATGCATCATGTGTGGGAGTGGGTAAGAACCCTCTTGAAAACCATATTTTTATATGACTTCTTTAGTAATAATATAGCTAAAAACTTCAAAATTGATATTTAGGTTACTTCTAATGTATATATTCTCCCTAAGTAGAGATTCATAAAAATTCGAAATTAAAAAGGCGTGAAAATGATTAAAAAGTGCTCGAAAGCTCGTCAAAATTTTATGCCCGCAATTAAAACATTTTACGGTGAATACGTCATACGTAAAAATGAGTTAATGTATTAATATAATTAATATATATATAACATGTTAGAAGACGACACTTTCAAACAAAAACAATAGATGTACAATCAACTTTGAAAATGACATTATTTCTATAAAGTCATTCGACAGAAAAAATACCTTAGAAAAATTTCGATAGAAAACGGCTACGCTTTACTATGATTGTTGGAGCTTTTATTTACTAGCGATGGAATAAGTAGCAAGAAATGGTAATCTTAAATCCAAATTATAATACGACTACCAGTTTTACCCGATTTTCTTACTGCGAAAAATTAAAAAAAGAAAAATCGAAAACAGAGCTAATTAATTTGACCTGTTGACCAAAGATTGATTATTGTGAATTCTGATGAAGACCAAGCTTTGTTCAAACCTGTTGAAAAGTTATAATAGAAACCACTGCGATTTTCCACGTGTGAAAAACAGGTAGAAATCCTAGACTCTTAATTGTTAAATTTCCGATGATTCTCATATTTTACCATAATAAAGACCTAGAAGGAGACATTTTTCTAAATTTCAAGCTTCTACAGGAATCCACTGTGATTTTCCCCGGACGAAGTACGGATAGAACTGTTAGACGCCCCCTTATCATCTTTTAAGGACTAAATTTCAGAAAACTCTTTTCTTTTACCTTAATTAGAGCCTAAGAGGAGACATTAAGTGTTAAATTTCGTAATTCCTTTTATAGTGAGACGTCATGAAAAGAACCAACTGTCCAAAAGGCATATTTTTAGCTTCGGTGATTTGAACTCAACGTTGGTCGATGAATGATTGAATCAGTAATATTTTGCCATTATATATGGAGATATGAGAAGGCTTTTCTACGTTACCGATAAATATTTTATTCGTATGAATAACAAATACAAGATCTTTTCTTAGAAGAATAATTTTTATTTTTAGCAGTGTTGCCATTCGGGAGTTCTGTTTTACAATTGAATTATTTTTGAAATAATTCATTTGTAGCAAACATTAACTGTTCAGTTTTTGTGAGGCTTATTAATAAATATAGGGGGAAAAATAGAGACTTATTATTACAAAAAGGATTCAATTTAATGTAATGACCAGCGAACCAGGCAAAGCCAGCTGGTATTTGATAAAGGTAAATACAACTGTTTATTATAAAATATGATTATCATTCTTCAGAAATTGTTCAAAATCTTATATCGTTAATTTTATTTTGTTTTCCATAAGCATTTAAAACATTCACAATTATATCAGTTTTTAGATTTTATTCTAATGCATCACAATTTGAATAGTTATTATCATTTATTTTTTACGTTGTTTATTTTTATTTTTATTTTTATTTTATTTTTAATCACTCGCAAAGTCTTGTTTCAAATCAAAACGATTTTTTACCTTAAATTTTTAATTCATGTTTTTTTTTTTTTTTTTTTTTTTTTTTTTTTTTTTTTCATAAAGGGGTCTGTAATGACCCATTATCAAAGTCTATTTTTATTCTCTACAGCCGCCTTCGGCGACTAGCTGGTTCGCGATCCTTGAAAAATTTGACCGTATCAAAGTCCCGCTCGGTAACGCCTGCGGCGCCTTCTTCTCGTTTCAGGACTTAGAACAGCTTATTCGTTTATTGTTCATGTAGCTTTACTGAGAATTCTAACTGTAGCAAATATCCACTGAGTAGCGCCTTCGGCGCCTTATTCTCGTTTCATGGTGTGAAACAGCCTGTTTGCTCAACGTGCAAGCGATCCTTGAAAAATCTCACTTTATTAAACGTCCGCTCGGCCTTCTCCACGTTTTAGAACCTACAACATCTTGCTCGCTCATAGGGTCTGTGGCGACTGTGGTGCCTCTTTGCGTTTCATGATATGAAGCAATTTGTTCGTTCTTCGTGGAAACGGCTCTTGAAAATTTTGATCGTGGCAAACCCCAAACCCGGCGGCGGTTACGATCTAATCTACCCTATATAAGTAATTTATTCACAATTTGAATTAGAGATATAGACATTTTAAAATATTAAAGCGCCATCTGGCGACAGAGATTTGCGACGTAAGATCTTCAAATCCAATTCAAATAAGTTTTTAAAATGATATATTACTTTTGAAATTATGCTAATTAAGAGCTAAGATACAAAAGTAATATATACACTGTTAGAAAAAGATTTATGTCTGACCTTTTCGTGGTTTACTCCGAAATTTGCATAATTCCGAGCTAAATACTGTTAAACATCCTTAATATGAAATGTGGACGGAGTATCGGAATTCAAAACTCTGCAAAATATAAAAGAATAAAGGCGTTCTGGGTTTTCCGTTGATTTCTCCGAAACTCCTGTACGGAATTTGAATGACTTATATCACTTTAAAAGTCCGAAATAAAAGTACTTTAAAATATTTTTGTAATGATGTATTATAAGTAATTTAATCATAATTAGAATTGGAGATATTGAATATTTAAAATATTAAAGCACTATCCGGCGATAGGTTTGCGACGTCTACTTTTCAATTCCAATTCAAATAAGTTGTAAATTGATATATTACTTTTGAAATTATGTTAAATAAAAGCTTTCTATATTTTAGCCCCTTCACCTTCCTTTCCTGCCCCTCCTAACAATTTTATACTTTCGAAAATATTCGCAATCGGTTTCTCGGGTCTGAAAACATAATAATACGATTTTCAACCCATCAAACATTTTTTCTACATTTTTGCCTCTTCGCCCCCTCCCTTTTCGCCCCTCCTAATAATTTTACACTATCAAAAATATCCGCAATCGATTTATCTTGCCTTAAAACCTAATAATACCAATTTTAAACGCTGCATACCTTTTTTTTTTTCTTTTACATTTTTCTCCCTCCGCCCCTCCCTTTCCCCTTAAAAGGGGAAAGGGAGGGCCCTTTCTCCTAATAAGTCTACAATTTCAAAAATATCCGCTGTCTAACTATCGGGCGTTAAAACAAAATATTACGAAATTTCAACGGCATATCTAAATTTAAAATACTGCAAAATAAAAAAGAAAACTTAATCTTACAATGTCTTTTTGTTACCTTAGTCGTGATAAATATAATTCCCAATAAAAATGTAACTTTTTTGTTTATTTACTTATTTTGATGAAAATTGAACTGTAGCTTTATAAGATGCTGTCTAATCTGAATATTAATTTCTATGTACGTATGTGAAAATTTGGAAAAGTTTGAAAATTGCAATTCTTCCCGCCGCTATAAAACACGTGACATCTTAATTGGTTAAATCATTTTCCTTTCCAGTACAGGCAATCATCTGGCAGCTTAAAATGCAGTGTTTCCACCTAAATTTCATACTTTAGTTAATTAAAAAAAAATTAATTGTTGTACCGATAAGCCGTCTGCACCCCTATATTTAGAAAAATCGCCCTTTTCATTTGGTACCGAATTCGTAACGATCGAATAATTGTTTCTAATTTATTTTCCACTTTTTATGCTTTTAATTCTGTTTAAATGTCTATTTTTATGCGATTAGACATAAGTATTCATTAGACAACTACGTCGGTGTTTTAATCAATATCTCCGAAACTAATTAAAAATTTTAAATTCTGTTTTCACTATCCTCTCGGGAAGGCTCCTGAGCATCCGTATGTCAAATTTTGTACTTCTATGTGCAGTAGGGGTGAACTTATAGAAGAACAGACAGACAAACCTTTCATTTTATTATTATTATAGATACTTAAATATTTAAGGGTGATTATGTTTTCTCCATGGTTCTGATATCCAACCTTGGTGACAGTTTCGCAACAGATCAATTTTTTAGTTTTATTGTAAATTTAATGAAATTTGAAGATGAGCATTTGCCTAATGAACATTTTGCATCACTTAAATTTTAAGTCTTTTGAATTTCTCTAAGAATTTACGAGAATCTTGATTCGGTTTCCCTTCTAAACTCTAATTAGCGCTATAATTTTTTACGCTTTTATTTTTGATAACTAAGAATTATCTATTATAAAAGCGAAATAAAATTTTTTAGAGACTGCAAAATAAGTCAATCGTAATTTGGTTTTATGTGTGTGTTTTGTATTCATCACCTGCCACATTTATACACTAAATAAATTTTTAGATTTCGCTGTATTGCATTGTAACTGGAATGTTTCTCACAGCTGACTTTTACGTCTTTTAAAGATTTCTTATAATAAAAAAAAAAAAAAAGCTTGACTTAATTCCAAACCATTTATTCTCTTGTAGGCTCTAATTAACGCCATAATTTATGACGCTATTATTTCTTATAGATTTAAACACAATTAAAATTATCAAATTCGACTAGCATTCATTGGGGGTGATTATGAAAGAATCTATTATTATTTTTGTTTTATGCATGTTTTTCTTATTTAGTATCTGTCATCTTCACTTCCGACAAAATTTTAGATTTTGTTAATTTGATCCTGTTTTAAATGATTTATTTTTTATTTATTTATTTATTTATTTATTTATTATCTTTCGATTGCATTCTACTATTTTCGATTGACAGGAACAAATTACCTCTTATTAAAACCGCACTGATAAAACTTCATTTCTTATAATAGCTCCGAGTAGGACTTCACATTTTGAAGATTATTTCTTCATTTAAACATTCGTTACACATTTTACATCACTTTATATACAATTGATGAATTTTCTAGAACAGAATATTCTAAAATTCGGAAAGTCTAGAAATTGCATCACATTAATTGAACATTTAACATAATGACATAATGAATAAATGGAAAATAAACAATTTATATTTAAACAAAAACCATTTTTTAACAGTTTACCTTTCAAATCGAACCCACAATCTGTGTTTTCGTAGGCTGATGCCTTACCTCGGATTCTCGGCGTTCACAAGCGGTAAAACTTTCGTTACAATATTACAAGATTGAATACCAAATGAATAGTTAAATAAGAGAAAAAAAATTCTTAAAAATAAGAAGTTCCTGCTCAGAGTTGTTATAAAAAGTGAAACATCTTAAAAATGAGATCTAGCTTATTTTTGAGAAAATTTTGCTTATTTTTAAAAAGTGTGTTTTAATAGTATATATTATTTAAGGTATTTAAAAAACAAATTCAGAACATTTATCGAAACGTCTTTCATGAAATTAAATTATTAGTAATTGTACTTATTTTTACTAATATTCTTCTCAAAAAGATATGAGGAGGATCATCTTTTCATTTTTAATTAGTTTATTTTTAACAGTGCGTCTATCATTCTTAAGGAACTCCAAAATAAATCTACTATTAATTGGGTTTTAGCTATGTTTCTTATACAACTTCAGTGATGTTTTAAAATTGGAACAATCTGAAAATTTTATTCTGATGTATTTCAATTAAATCTTTATCATTATATAATTTTTCTAATAATTTACAAAAATCTTGATTTCGTTCCAAGCAATTTAATATCATTTTAATACCAAATTCCGTCAAAAAGGTAAATTATACGTCTGTTGAAGGAATGGAATTTAATGATATTGATATCAGAAAAGAAAATATTTCTGGAAAAAAAAAAATGTTTAGGAACGGATTTTCAAACAAAAAAGGAATGAATTTCTCAAAGATGAAATAACTTGCATTAACACGCAATATGATACTTATGGTAATATTTATTCTAAAAACTAATGTAAAGTAATGAATATATGAAGCAGAAAATAAGTCTGATATACTTCATGAAAAGATGCGTGGTACTGTAATGATTATATATTTTTCATCGAAGTGTTTAAAAACATGAAGAAAAAACGTACTCAAAGTGAATTTTTCTTTTAATAAAATTGGTCTACAGAAAAGTATGAAGAGGAATTATTAAATATCGATAAGATTAATGTTTATTGGTGTATTTTTATGCTAAATATTTTCCCATTTTTAATGCAAAAAATATTTTTCTAATTTATTTTTCCCTATGCAATACTATTAGAAATTTTATGCATTCAAAAATATATAAAATTAAACTTATATACTCATAAGTTTAAATAATCTAGACTTCCTATAAACTGAGGGTGATTAAAATTTTCTTCATGTAAAAAGTTTGGTCTTTACATTATATGTTTTAATTATCATTATGTAGTTCGAAGATCTTTGAAAATTACAGCAGAATATGCAAGATAGAGCTATTTTTATTTTTGTTAATTTTACTGCATTTATTACTAGAAAAAAAAAAAAAAAAAAATATATATATATATATATATATATATATATATATATATGTATATATATATTGTTCTAGTGAGAAATGCAGTAATATATATATATATATATATATATAAGCAAATTAATTAAAGCCAAATGAAAAATTAATCCCAAAACACATGAGGGCCTTCATCAGAGGAGCTCCCCCATGTAGGGAAAGGAAAGTGAGAAGTTTCTGACGAAACGCTGGTAATTTAACTAAATAACATGTTTCTAGCCCCCAACTTCTATATATTTAATAATTAAGTTTTACTCCATCCTATATTTAAATTTTATCTTATATACTAGCTGACCCGACAAACGTTGTTTTGTCATATAAATTATTTCTAGAGAATATTTTGCTAGAAAAAAATAACTAACTTATTGTAAGTGTGTAAGGATGTGGTATATAAGTGGAAGATGTATGGAGCGCTGTGAACGGTGAAAGAATATAAAAATAACAAAACACCAATCATTTATCTTTTTAATTTATTAAAATTGATTCTTTAAAATTATATACATATCGCTACTTATAACAATACTGCTAAAAAACAATATCAATCCCTTAATGCAACAGAGTGTACAATATTTTTTGTTATCCCATCTTTCGCCAATACAAACAAACTGGATGGTTTGCCCACTCGAGAGCCACGTATAATTGTCCGTGTGAAAAACATGATGTGCTCAAATCTAAGCCACAGACAGACATCGTTTGGCCCTGAGACTTATTGATAGTCATTGCAAATGCCAATCTAATTGGAAATTGAGGGCGTTTAAATTGAATTGGCACATCTGTGGGTATAATAGGGATTCGCAGTAGTAATATATTTTCACCTCGGTATTTGTCATTTAAAATGATGGCTTCGATAACATTTTTCATTAATTTTTTTATGACTAATCGCGTGCCGTTGCACAACCGTGGTGGGTTCAAATTACGAAGCAAAATAACCGGAGATCCAACCTTCAGTTGTAAAATATGCGGTGGCATGCCTGGTAAATCCAATGAGTTTAAAAACTTTGTTGGATAATTTACAGCTTCGGTGGCATCGGAAACTGTATCATTAGATTTGTATGACACCAAGTCTCCTGGTAACAAATGTTGTATCTTGAGATTCAATTCGTTGACGTCCACATTTTTTGCTGCTAAAATTGCTCTTTCTGCCAGCCACTCATGATTTGTGTATCGTCTGTGTATATCGGGAAATATCTGGTCAATAAGAGCATCTTGAGAATCAATGATTGTGCAGAAATCGGTCGGTAATTTTATGCATCCAGTTTCACCTGTAGTAACTTTTCCATCGCCGATATCTAACAATTGTTTTGAGAATGTTTCAGCGGATGGATCTTGAAGCTTTTGAACGCACGAATTTACTTTCTGTTGTACTTTTGTCAACATTACGCCACAATGACGATGATTTTAAGCACGCGTTGATCTCATCAGCGTATGTAGAACGCGGAATAACGGGAAGTGGTTGTCTGAAATCACCTGAAAAGAGTAACAGAGTGCCGCCAAATAGTTTGTCGTTGTTTTTTATATCTTTCAATGTCCAGTTCGACGCCTCAATCGAATGTTTGTGTGCCATAGTGCATTCATCCCAGATAAGGATTTTACACTATTTCAGCACTGTGGCCATGGACGATTGTTTTTTTATGTTGCACACTGCGTCTGGGTTATTTTGAATATTTAGTGGCAGTTTAAATAATGAATGAGCTGTTCTGCCTCCATCCAATAAAGTTGCCGCAATGCCAGATGATGCAACAGCCAATGCGATGCCATTATTTGATCGTATGTCGGCGAGAATTAGCTAAATAAGGAATGTTTTGCCAGTTCCACCTGGTGCACCCCCCCCCCCAAAAAAAAAAAAAAAAAAAAAAAAAAAAAGAATCCACCTTGTCCTGCCAAAACTGCGAGCATGATGCGGTCGTAAATGGTTCTTTGTTCTTCATTCATTAGTGGGACATTGCGAGCAACAATCGCTGCCATTTCTACAGTATTGTATTGTAGTTCACGATTCAATTCAGTGCTTATTAAATCAGATGCATTTCGATTTGTTGAATGCATACCGAAATGACTGAGTGGTAAGTTGGCAATGATAATGCAAAGATCTTCAATAGCAATCAATGCTTCATTGTACATAGCGTCACTGAATACTATCGTTAGATCATTGCACCGTGAACGATGTTGATGCAATATATCATCAGTCATTGAATCTTTGTGATTATCCCGTAATGTCTCTGCTCGGGCCGGGAAACATGCAGTCAACACTATAGCGAATAGTAGACGATTTTGTTTTGCTGTACAGTTCAGTCCTACTTCAGCAAGCATACACTCCCACTGGTTGTCGTCTTCCAGCAAGCCGAGTGCAAGGCATGCATCTTTATACGTTGGATACTGTTGTCCATTCACTTTACGTAAATCTTGAAATGACAAAGGGCCGATGACATTAACCAATAACAGTCGAAGATAAAAGCACTCAGTCTGCCTTGGATTGACTGTAAATACTCGTCCCAAGGTGTTTGATTTGAATAAACCGGGACATGCATCAATCGGCGTGCCTTGCTTGCGGGGCATCCATTTTTTTGTTGGAGTCCATGTGAAATAGCGTGGTACTTCTGAATAGATTAATGTCCGTGCAAAAGCACCAAAAGCATCCGCACGATTACACAATTCAAAAAATTCGGTGAGTGTAGTTTTTGGTGGATTTATAGCACGATCAATCGCTGTCTCGCTCGTGAAATATACGCGCTGGCCATTTTCAAGATGGACGGCTAAATGAAGAACTGCTGGATTCCGTTCATGAATTGGGAAACCAAAGGTACGCCAAACAGCTTCATTGGAGCTGACGTACCGGCCAATTTGGTAAAGTGTTATTTCATCGTTGTTATTCACCGGAGGAGCATTCACATTGGTATTTTCAACTCGAAATACAGCCATATCACTGCCTTTATTCACATACTTGAAAATGTATTTGATGCTCTTCACTGAACTGCAGAACTGAACACTAATATGAGCACCAAAAATAAATTAAAAAAACTGGCGTACAGACAGGCGCAAGAAATTCAAACTTCTTCACACACCATAAATTTTAAATCAGCACAACCAGTTTCGAAAGGACGTAGCCTTTCTTCATCAGGTGCAAACACGTGCAACTGCCTTGGAGGCAAAAGCAAGACTGAAAGCAGGACAAAATCCAGATTCCACTTTGCTGTCTACAGCCTGGAAAAATTTGTTTAATTCAATTAAATAATTTCCTTCATTATGTTTATAACATCATATTAGTTATAATAAAATAATTCTAATTTAAAAACAAATAATAATAATTAATGGATAAATTTTATTAAATTTACTTATTAGTTTAATATTATTGAAAAAAAATAATAATAATTGTTTACTCCTTTCCTCCCTCCTCATTTTGTGGTGTGTGTGTACGTGTGTTCCTCTCTGATTGGTCCTGCCCTGCATGTTGCTTCCTATTGGTTGTTTGTTTTGCTCCTCCCCCTCTTGATTTTGTCCTGCTTTCAGTCTTGCTTTTGCCTCCAAGGCAGTTGCACGTGTTTGCACCTGATGAAGAAAGGCTACGTCCTTTCGAAACCGGTTGTCCTGATTTAAAATTTATGGTGTGTGAAAAAGTTTGAATTTCTTGCTATTAATATGAGCATTGAATGTTTTGCTCAGCAGAGGCGAATATGGGACCACCCAACGGTTATCAATGTCAATATCTATGTTGTTGACATAGATGACCGCCATAGATGATAAGGTTGTCCGCCATTATCGGGATTTCTTCGACGATATATTGGATATCCGTCAACATTTGTGATCGTGAAATTTTTCGGAAAACTTTTAGTACATTTTCCATCTGCACAAATAATAATGGCCTAAAAATTCATTTTTCATTTTAACATAAAATAACTCCGTCGGATATTGACGAATTTTTTAAAAGAATATACCATTTTAACTAATTTTAACATTTTAACAATATTAACGTTGAAAAAATATTTGAAACACTTACGGTTAAAAATTCATTTTTCATTTCAACTTTAAATAAATTCTGACATCGTGTTTACGATTCTAAAATATTAACTTTGAAAAAATATTTTAAACACTTCGTAAGATACGGTTAAAAATTCATTTTTCATTTCAACATTAAATAAATTCTGACATCGTGTTTACGACAACTCACGCCATCTAGGTGGAAAAGTTGTTGAAAGAGTTGGTTAAAAATTAATTAAGAAAGAACTAATTAAGTTACAACTTTCATTTGTAAATCTAAACCATTCCCGAATCCACCTGAAGACACACAAAAAATTTCATTAAACTCAGTCCAGCCGTTTAGGAGGAGTTCAATGACATACACACGCACAAAAGAAATATATATATAAAGATATATATAACAAAATAATAAAGAAATTTGAATGAACTAGCATCTTTTAGGAAAACATTTTGTAAAGATATCAAAATTTATTATTTTTTTTTATTTTATCAAAACTGTTGTTCGTTGATGTTTGTTTAATCGTGTGTACATTAATATATCTTTAACTTCTTCGTAGATGCATCTCTCTCTGATGATTGATTGTTTAAACATGCACATCATTTAGACTTATCAAAATTTGTCGATACAAACGTTTATTATCTAAATATTAAAAATTTAAATTTAAAATACTTCTTTATATTTACTGTTAACGTGAAAAAGAAACAAGTACCTGAAAAATCTTAAAATGTATAAAAAATGTCACGTTATATTAGTCTAGAGTTTTAAAAAAATTATGAGAAAAATAATATAAATAATTATAATTAAAAAAAAATCATTCTTTATAATTTTCGGTTACAAAAATGCTTAAAATGAATAAAAATGTCTCGATATATTAGTCTAGAGATAAAAAAATATATATGAGAAGAAAAATGTAAAAAAAAAAAATCATTCTTTATGTTTTTCTGTTACAAAAATGCTTAAAATATTTTTTTTAAATGTCTCAATATATCAGTCAAGAGTTTAAAAAAAATATGAGAAGAATAATGTAATTTAAAATAAAACATTCTTTATGTTTTTCTGTTACAAAAATACTTAAAATGTATAAACATCTCTCGATAAATTAGTTTAGAGTTTATATATATATATATATATATATATATGAGAAGAATAATGTAAATAAAAATAAATAAATAAATAAATAAATAAATAAAATCATTCTTAATATTTTTCTGTTACAAAAATACTTAAAATGTATAAAAATGTCTCAATGTATATTCAGATTAAATGAAGTAACAATATTAATTAATTAAAAAAATCATTTTTTATTTATTTTGGTTAAGTCAAAATAAATAAATAAATATTTCTATTATATTTATTCATATTTATATCTATATTTAATGTTATTAATTATATTATGTTGAATGTTATGGAATATTTCTTTATATTTCTATCTATATGTATCTATGTTTAAGTTATCACTTCTATACTTAAATTTAAGTTTTTTGTAAGCATATGAATGCATTTCCAACCGAGGCTGAACAATTGTGATTTGAAATGAAATATTAAAATATTTCAATTTAGTAATGTCATACGGAATACTATATTATTTTCAGAATGATATATTATTTAAATAATTTAACATTATAAAAAAAGAAGAAGAATAGGTTCAATATTTTTGCATATGCTTGTACTACAATATTTGCACTCTTGAGTCAATTAGCTATTATATAATAAAGTCAATCAGCTAATATGTAATGCAAATAATATTTTTTATTTAAAATTCAATGTCATAAAATAGATAGATAAATTTATTTAAGACTTTCCCTTTTCACTAAAAGTGCTACTAAAAATTAACATACAGTTATTTCATATATACAGTTCACTACAAGCATACCTGACATTCTCTTTAATATTCCGTAGTATTGTTTGTTCCGCCTTTTTTGTTACACAAGCCTATTTTCAGAATAATATTCCCCAAATGTAGCTACGATTAAATTAGAAGAAAAATATTCTTTAAAAATACTGGTATGAAAAAAATAAAAATAATAAAAACGTGGGACTAATAAACTCCTTCTCATATTTATAGCGACACTTTATATTTTGAAATAACTAGTGTAAAAATAATTGTGAACAAGATTATACTAAGTGCACTTAATATATCTAGTATTCTAAAAACTAAAACTGCTATAATTTTTTTAATATGAAACAAAAGTAATAAAAAATAATGCAAAATCTTTTTTTCTCCACGTTTTTAGATGTTCATAATTATAGGAATAATCAAGATTTTTTCGTTTTATTTAACTTACAAGCGGATAAATTACAATTGACATGCAAATTCGTTAACTACTGGGCTAGATTGATTCATATATAAGCCTTCAATTTTTCTTGGACGGACATTACTGATAATTCCTCGAAAAAAAGAACGTTCATGTAGTGAAGTATGATAAATGTGTTTTTTAAGTGGAAGGATAATTTCAATCCACCGAATTTCTAATGAAATACGAAGATCTAAAATTGCTGAAGGAAATATGATCAAACGTTGAACTGCTGGTTCGATAGGAGAGAGATCTGATGCAAAATCAGAGTTGTTTTACAGAGATCGAAGACTCATACTTCCCCTTACTGTTCTACTCATAATGATTACTGCTGAATTTGCTCGTAATTTTTAACGAAATATTGGGGTCCACATTTATGCATGTTTAAAATAATTAATAATATGTTAAAATGAGTAAAAAACCTGTAATAATCAATAAGCATTCAATGGGGGAAAGAATGACTGTGTTAAAGTTGAATAAAGACAATATTAAATGGTAAAATGTTGCATTTTCGGATGAAAAACATTTTATTCTTGATTAATCAAATGGTTTTAACAGTTACTGGCACGATCTGAAGATAGCGAAAGACAGAGAAGATTTTTTAAAGGCAGAAATGAATCGGGCCTTTTAAAGGTGGATGTGTGGTGCTCTGGGGAGTTGTTTATACTGAAGGCAGAATGAATTTAGTAGTTGTTTATATTATTATGAACATCAAGAGAATATCCGCAAATTTTAAACTTGGAATACTTAGATTTTTGTTACATTTTGGGGGGTAATAATATTTTTTTCAACAAGACTTATATTTTTGTTCTACTTCTAGAGCAATAGGAAATAGTTTAAAGAAAAAAACTTCTTTATTGTTGCATTTCCCGTGGCATAAAAGTTGAAAAAACCTTAACTTATCATATTAGAAAAGTGCATGCAAGTGGAAAACTATTTTAAATAGTTTAAATGTATTCAGAATATCATCTATGCTGTATGAAATCGTATTGAAACTGAATATTAAAGAAAAAGTATATATATATATACTAGAGAGAATGTCTGACTGTTTCACCCTAAAAAGAGACCCCAAAAAATATTAATTGAAAAAATAATTAAAAAAAAAATACTAAGATTCGAGCTGTCCTTATAATTGTGAACACCTGAAAAATCCTTTTTTCTGCCGTATTTAAATTTTTTTAAGGTAAGAAAACGATAAAACTTTTTAAATATCGTCTAATAATGAAATTCAAATTAATAAAAAATATATTTGTTTAACTAATAGTGTTCAGTGTTTAGTTAATATAGAAAAACGGGTGTCCTTATAATTATGAGAAGGAGTGTATTACTACGGAATATTAATTAGGATGTTGGCAAGTATGACTACAAGTATTCTGCAGTTTTATTTAAAATTATCCTTTTTTTTTATATAAAAATATTCCATTACATATTGTTAGAATCTTCATTTTAAAGTTATATTGAATTGAATGTTCTAACACCAACACGAATCTAAAACCCTCACGTTTGCATTATATTTTTTAAACAATCCAATGGCAATTTAAGTTAAAGATTTACATAGGTTTCGAAGGCTAGAAAAGCATATTTTCTCTGTATTTTTATTTTAAATACAAATAAAAAAAAAAAATTTTATTCAAAATTTTGAGTGCTTGAACGGAGGATTTTTCTGATTTTCGATTACAAGTAATTTTATAATGCTATACACCCAACAAACACAGAATTGTCGGTAGCTGTACGGTCCAGCATCGGCAATTACGGCATGCCGATCTATTCATTAAAATGAAATCGGTCCGGAATCGTAACAGTGTCGACAAACCGATGACTGTTTTGTGATCGGAAATACGCTTGTGGGCCAAAAACCTTACTAAATGTTTTAATCACATAGACTATCGTTACGCCGATAAGATATATTTCGCCGATACTGATCCAAATATGGGCCGATGCCATTTGGCGACGTTGCGGCGGAGAGGACAAAAACTTTATGGAACCGATACTGAAGGTGGTATGTGGGCCATAATCACTGATCGGCATGCCGTACGCCTTCCGTAATAGGCCCGACTCTCGTGTGTTTGTTGGGCAGTACCGAAAATTTTGCTGTTTTTCCATACAACTCTCACAGAGAATCAAATGTCTGTTTAAAAAAAAAAAAAACAGAAAAAAAGGAAGGAAGAAAAAAAGGTGTATTAGTTTTTGAGAAATCGTGCCAGTCGCTTTTCTGATTGGTCTCCGGAAAACAGAACCCACTGGCTGAATTTTACAATTTTTTTAATGTAAATAATATATATATATATATATATATATATATATATATATATATATATTGTTTAAATATTTTTCTTTTATATATTTAAATTTTTTAATAAATATTTTTATTTATTATATTTAAAAATAAATAAATAAATAGATAAATAAAACATAGAGAAGATATGTCTATATTAGTCTTTGAAATCCATAGAACCCGTTACAGCAAATGCTGAATAATAAAATAAATAAATTTGTAATAAGGGTTTTAATCTGAACTAAAATTAATGTGCAGATATTCCCTATTAAAACTGAAATTGTAAAAAATGTGCAGAAAATGAAACTTAAAAAAGAAACATTATTACAAACAACTTTATTTGTTTATTATTATTATTTTCTTTCTACTTTTACAACTTGGCACTTTATTTGCATTTATATTTATTTATGTGTGGAAATACCTGGTAGTCTATATATCTTATTGTGTAATTACATTCATGTGCCGCTATTACATAAATCAATGCAACTTTAGTTTCTAAATATTTTTTTTTTTCTTGACCAGTATGATTGTTTATAGAACAAACGTGTAAAAGAAATGTTTTTGTTAAATACGTTATGCTTAATGCTTTTTATATAAAAAGGCTGTGTTTAAAAATGTAACTTACGAAACATAAATTATAAAAGTTTAGTAACTTTTGATACAAAAAAATTTCACTCGGTAGAATAGGAAAAAAAAAATGTTTTAACAAAAGTACATCTATTGTTAAAGTTTTTGCGTGGTGTTACGGTTTGCTGTTTGTGATAATTGATTGTGCATAAAGATAATTAATGAACGGAGTGTGTTAATACGTTTTATATATTTATTATTTTTTTTTTAAGCAAAATATGTCATGTTACCTCTCTGTAGTCTTATTTAATGAGAATATATTTTTGTTCCTTGTATTTTTTCATTTATTTAAAATTTATCCTTTTTAAGGGCATTTATTACTTTATTCTACATTAACAGAAGAAAATATTGGATTTTTCGACTTTCGGCATTCGATAGATCTACATGCTTTAAGATGTTCTCAACTGAAATGAATGCATGTTTATCTGTCTGTCTATGATTTTATGGAGCTTTAAGTAATAAGAAAATGCACAAAATTTCATAAAAAATTATAATTAATTGAACCTTGACACAAATTATTGCCTATAAACGTTTGGGGCATATCCTCTTACAAATGACGCTGTAATGCTGAGATTTCTTTCATTTCCGGAAAGCTATATCTCAGTTTTTATTGTGTATAATTGCGCATATTTGATACGTCTCAAATGCCACTTATGATAAACTATTCTGATTTAATTTTGGGGCGTATCGGCCGACATGTGGTTCTGCTATTATACAAATTTTCTCCTGTTTACTTCAGCTTTTATAGCCTATGAATATATCAAACTTGATGCGTGAGATGGCCATTATGTAAAAAATTGCCGACTTATTTTAGGCGTATACAAACTGACAGGATGTGCTGCTATTAATCGCCTTCTGCGATTTTCCATAAACCACATTTCAGCGTCTATTGCTTAATATAGCCAAAGTGCATAGGGAATATCTTTATGGAAAGAAGCTATGATTACATTTTTGTGCATGTTAACCGTTAGGTCGCTGTGTTATGTAGAAAGATATGAAGGACAGTTTAAGATGGCCGTAATATACTAGTTTTTATTATTATTATTATTAGGAAAGGAAAAATGGTAATGTTTTAAATACTAATAAAAACAGAAGAAAATTCTTTAACGTTTCTCAAGATATTGCGTAATTAAAATTAATTTATTTATATAAATTCATTTTAAGGAATGCATAACCAATTTAAAACATGTAATGAAGCAAATAATTTAGTTTAAAACGTATAGTTAGAGTAATATGTATTAAAAAATAGTATATTGATCAATAATGATCAATATTGATCAATTTTCTTTTCCTTTCTTTTCTTTCTTTATTTTTTTTCTGTAAATCATTATGCAATATATTGTGCTATTTGTTTTGAGTGTGTTGATCATCGTCATAAGCTTTCAGAACCAGTAACTACAAACTGTACTTAGACAATAATTAACAAAATACAATGAATATTAAACTGTTAAAAGTTTTTACACTGATCATTTGAAAATGAAGTTACTTTTCTACACTGAGGAAAAAAATATACCGTCTTCATCTAGAATGAATAAATGGTCATTTTCTAAATCCTTAAACTAGAAATACACAGGGTGATTCAAAAAAACGTTGACAAAATGACATGGTAGATCAGTCATACAACAAGGATCAAAAATCGCATAGGGACAGAGGGTCGCAACAGAGATCCAGAGCCGCTACAGGGTGTCTAAAATAATACATAACACAAAGAGAAGAAACAAAACCATTTGAGATCATTTTATTGAAAATTACTTACTCACATGCGACAAATGCAAGCCAAATGTTGAGCCTACAGGAAGTACTCAAAGTTTTTGACAGATGCATCGAGACACGCCTGGCATCTACGTTGCATAGAACGCCGCACCTTCTCAAACATACCAGGTGTATCCCGAACTCATCCTGCTGCCACAACGACTCTTCCTACCAAGTCTTACGGCGTTGCAACAGGTGTTTCATACACAAGTCCTTTTAAATATCCCCATAAGAAAAAGTCCAAGGGAAACAGGTCTGGTGATCGTGTTGGTCATGCGATTGGTCCACCACGATTGGCCTGCAGATGTGCTCTGACGTCTGTGCTGAAATGTATAGGAGCTCTGTCGTGTTGAAATTGAATGTGTTGACGAATAGGCATCGGAACTTCATTCAGAATTTCTGGCAGAGCCTCTTGCAATGTTAGATAAATGGGACCATTAAGTCTTTCTGGGAGAATGTACGGACCAAGTAAACAGTCTCCTACAATGTCAGCCCGAACGTGAACGGAAATTTTTCGTTGTGCGCCCTGCGGACGTGTAGCATGCGGGTTTCCATTCGCCCACGTATTTAGGTTGTGAAAGTTCATCACACCCTCTAATGCAAACACAGCCTCGTCCGTGAAGAGAACACTTGTTGCAAAGTTTCTGTCCGAAGCACTTTCTTGCAAAAATCACCACGTAAAACCCATACGATTATTGTAGTTTCCTGGTTCGAGTGCCTGGACGTGTTGTAAATGATAAGGATGTAGTCCTTCGTCGTGTACAATGTGCCAGACGGTAGCTTGGGGAATATGGGTCTTTCGGGATACAACTTGTGTACTCGTGGAAGTTTTTGGACAAATCTTTCTTAAGCGTCCATTGTTCGAGTTATTCGTTGGCGACCAGCATTGGCTTGTGCACGTCGAACGAGCCGGTTTCACACAATCGTCGATGCAGAGTAGCAAAGAATGAGCGGCTAGGCACCTTTCTAACAGGATATTTCTCACGATACATTCGCAAGGCTTCTCGTCCATTGCAGTTGGCCATGGCGTAAATTAAATGCATGTCAGCCATTACGCGGTACGTG
Source organism: Salticus scenicus (assembly GCA_963930645.1). NCBI lineage: Eukaryota > Metazoa > Arthropoda > Arachnida > Araneae > Salticidae > Salticus > Salticus scenicus. The sequence continues at coordinate 80,015,456 of OZ005657.1, read as the reverse complement.
TAACTAGCCATCTTACGCCCAACGGATACACGGCTCGAATGAAGACAATCTCCGTTTGCTCAGCTCGTGTTTGTATCGCAACGCCCTCTCGTGGCTCTAGCGCCCTCTACAGGCGTTTGCGACCCCCTGTTCCTATGCGATTTTTAATCCTTGTTGTATGACTGATCTGCCATATCATTTTGTCCACGTTTTTTTGAATCACCCTGTAGATTTCCGAGCTATGCGCATAAGGCACGCCAATAAACTGAATAGATGAAATGGTCGAGAATTTCTAGTCTACACATTTCTAGGTGGTTAAACAATATTCTGAATATTCTGAAACTTTTGTATTACGAGAAATTCTCGCTTAATTTTCTAGAATTGGGTTATAAACCAAGATTATAGCTGCTGAAACCCGCCTCTTGTATTCACATTTATTTGGAGATATTTTCAAATAGGTTTGTCCTCGATAGTGTAGGCAAACGCTCAAGAATTCTAATAACGGTCTCTAGAATTCGCTTTCGAAGGGTAGTAGAAAATTTTTTATAAGAAATTTATAAGGATGACATGGAACTATTTTTTTCTAGAACCACAATTAAGATTCTAAATGTCAGGTATAGAATTTTTTCTCAGTGTGTTGGCGTACCTTATATTCATAGCTCGGAAATCTATATTTCTAGTTTAGGGATTTGGAAAAGGACCACCTATTCGTTCTAGATGAAAGCGGTATATATTTTTTCTTAGTGTAAGATTTTCAGTTTTTATCGCGATAAAATGAATTTTACGAAATCAAAATCGCAGTGTATATTTAGAGAAGCACAATTATTACTCAGATCACAGTCAATCGTTAAGCAATCTTCAAAACGTAATAAAAATTTTCGTAAAAAAAGTATTATTCCTTAAATAAAAAGTAAAAAGTAGAGAAAAGATAAAATATAAAAAGTATTAACCCTTTAACGTTCGTTGCAAAAGAAAAATTTTACTTTTTAATACAATTCGGCAATGCCATTTCTCTGCTTTAATGGATTTTTAAACGTTTATTCTTCTTCTGTTTATTAGATAGTAGTATTACTCCAAATAATTAACAAATGACTTTTCAGAGATAGCCATATGCAGAAGTAACTGTGAATATTTTCCTAGCTGTGTTTTTCTCAAAACTATTATTAATTCTCTTACCAGTCATAGATACCTTGTCTGAAATCGTATTTCAACTAATTGAAATATGTTAACTTTATTCAAATTTCTGGGCCATAAGCAAAAATGAATCTAAAATAGTGACTTGCATCACCAAATAGATATTATTTCAAATTGAAGACCGATACTTTAATATAAGCTTCTGTGCAATTGTTAGAATATATTGTATTTTTTACACTATTATATATTAGGAAAACCAGAAAGTATGTTGTTTCCCAGTGATTTTAGAGGTTTAAAACATAATAATTAAAAAACACTAACTAAAACAGATAAAGCACTGTTTCAACTACTTCTTAACATAAGAAGTTATGTAAATGAAACACTTGTCATACCGTGTGACCAAATTTTGTTTATCGTTGCCGAAGCAATTTGACGCTAATCCGAAGCCAGTTGTGATAGCGTTCTTTACACCTTTATCACCTGGGAAAGACAGCTAGGAACTTTTTGATGCACTGGAATAGATAAATGGTTCTTTGAGCACGAACGGATTTATAGGCGGAATTTTAAATCACTGCTGAGAGTACCCAGGAAAACTGCCGTTGTGCACTGCGGGATAAGTTCTCACACAGATTACAATACTTGTTGCACGAAATCATTTTTACCATATCTCTTGTTCTGGAAATTGTGCAGGCGTAAAATCACATCTCAGAACACAAAATTTAGTGCAGGGGTGCATGGTACTGAAGTATTGCCTGAGCAACAGCGACAACTGCCGGTAACCAAGCAGCAATAGATAACTGTTTTAAGTAACCGCTTATCTTCAAACGGGAATAACGTCTAGCATATTATGTCGAAAAAAAATTGATGCGTATGATATTTTTTCGCAGTCTACCTATCCAAGAGTGATATAGTCCCGGTTTTGCTTCAAAAACCATTTAACTGATAATTTCCTAGCCAACATTTCCTCAGTGACAACGGCATGCTTATTGCTGCTGCAGGCTGGCTCTTATTACGTCAACACATTCCTACATAAGTCGAATTTTTAGTATTTTTATTTATTTATTTATTTATTTATTGTTGAGTTTTTATTTTTTTTTTAATTTGCTTTGTGTTGGCACATATACTAGACAAAAGAAGGGAATGAAAACTAATTATTTAGCGTAAAAACAGGCATAAAAATATTCATGTTTTGGACTTCTCCAATGCAATCACAATTTTGACGTTGGAAAACGTAAAATAAGAAAATGCGACCAAATTTATGCGCCCTAACAATACATAGAAAGGGTTAAAACTTCAAAAAATCCGTATTCTACGCCCAGCAAATTTCCTCTTCTGATTTTACTAAATTATGTTTTTCTCTTTTTTCCTGTTTCATACTGACGATTCAATTGTTCTCACGGTATAACAATTGCTACAATTCTGGCGATTATCATATTTGATAAGCATATGAAAGAATGTTGTGCATTTTAAAAAATAATGTTTCTAGATTTTGCGTCCATTTACGGTCGCTTTGAACTTTACCTTCTGGGTAGCCATTGATCAGAAAATTGATAGGTAAAAACGATTGCCATCAAATACTACAAAAATAACGTTCAGTTTACATTTGATTACGTAAAGCTTTTAAAAAGGAAAACGTTCAAAAAAAAAAAAAAAAAAAAAAGAAAAGAAAAGAAAGAAAGAAAAATAAAGAAAGTAAGAAGAAAAATAAATGAATCTCCACTAGGAACATTTCTGGCATGAAAATAATAATAATAATAATAATAATAATAATAGTACAAAGACTTACTACTTCTTTTCAGTGTTGATAATGTGCGTATAATTATTAAGATTTTGTTCGAGTTCTGCTTCAAAAAATTTAGCACATATTATAAAAAGATACGTGCCCTAGAATCTAAATCCTACTTTAGTAAATTTCGCATTTAATATAAATTTTTGCAAAAATTGTTTTAGCGTTCTGCCCTTCAGTTTTCAGGTATCCAGTTCGAGTCTGAAATCAGGCATGAATGTTGGTAGTGATTCGGAATACATTTTAAGTTGAACTTTCCAGCTTAATAGCACTACTATGCAAAACATAACCGTTGAACGACAAGCCAAACTAAATCAAACCCAAACCGTCTTTTAAATAAAACAAAAGATAAATTGTTTTATAAGGGCAAAATGTTTAAGACTTATTTAATGTGTTATATATTTATATAACCTTATTTTTTCCATGGTGATATCATAAGGATTACTTTGAGTAAAACTATACAAATTAACAACTGTTTTATTTTTCTTTAAAGTTTTGCACTCTAATTATTTTAATAAAACTTAGCTAGCATATAGCATCTAAAATAATATGTTTTTTCAGCGCATTTATTCAAGTAATTTTGGCATTATAAGTAAATTGATTCGAAAAATGTTTAGATTTTAAACTCTTCATAAACGCTTTTTTTTTTTTTTTTTTTTTTAACAAAAATAGAAAAGTATAAGTTCTAAAAATAAAACAAGTAAAAAGCCTTTTTACTTAAATGGCATATTAAATTTAAAACTCATATTATAATTACTGCCATTTTAATGTAATCTATTTACACCGAAAATGACTCTGCAAAATTATATTAATAATTTTTATTACCTTTTCAATTCTCTTTCTACTAAGCTGGATTACGTTTCTCAATTTATATGATATTCTCGACAAAAATATAATTTTAAAGTACAATGAAGAATAATTGTATTACCTAAATTCAAGAGACATATTTGTTAAGAAAAGATTCCACTGCCACTGGAATTTAAGATTTATATAACTTGAAAGTAATTTTAGAATAATGGATTTAATACGCAGAATAGATGGAAATAAAACACTTAATTAATTAGCCTTATTCCACAAAGAAAAAAAAATCCTTAACTTTTTGAAAATAATCGTCGATCAGGTCGTCTTCATAAATTGCTGTTATTAATTGTTGTAAGTGTAACAACTTACGTACTGTTAGTGGGGTAAGTGTAACAACATTTGACATAGTTTTAACATAGTTTTGAACTCATTTTACGAAGTTGTTGTTATACTTACACTTCTGAAAATTTTCGGAAATAAATTACAACTACTTTGATTTTTAAAAAGGATATGAGCTTTTTATAAGATATAACGATTTGCCATTCAACGAAAAGAAAAAATAAATTTATTTATTTATTTATTTTATATATATATATTGGGAGTACAAATTAATTCGGTCCGTTTTCAATAGATGGCTCTGGCTGATTTGTTTACTGAATAATGATAGATGTTTTTGGCATTGTTAGAAAGGTTTGACCTTTGTCAACCATATTCAGTCAACGAAGCTTCGAGTTTTATACAACAACATTGGTTTTTTGAGCATTCAATATGTCGAGTTTTGTGCTAAAGAAACAACATTTGCGGGAAGTTTTGATTTTCTTTTTTAATTGGAAGAAAAGTGCCGCTGAAGCGCATCGATCGCTTGTGGAAGTTTATGGTGAATCTGCGCCATCTGATAAATCATGTAGAGAGTGGTTTCGACGCTTCAAAAATGGTGATTTTAGTGTCGAAGACAATGAGCGCCCGGGCCAGCCGAAAAAGTTCGAAGACGCCGAATTGGAGGAATTGCTCGATCAAGATCCGCTAAAACCTGGCGAAACAATTACTGGCGAACGCTACCGACTGCAATTAATGCGTTTGAGCCGAGCATTGCGTGAAAAACGGCCAGAAACCATCGAAAGGCACGACAAGGTAATTTTGCTACATGACAGTGCTCGGCCCCATGTGGCAATTGTCGTTAAAAATTACTTGGAAACGTTGAAATGGGAGGTCCTACCCCACCCGCCGTATTCGCCAGACCTTGCTCCTTCTGATTATTGGTTGTTCCGACGGATGCATCACGATTTGGCTGGACACCGCTTCACTTCTTTCGAAGAAATTCAAGAATGGCTCGATTCATGGTTTGCGTCCAGAGAGGACTCATTTTTCAGAGATGGAATCCGAAAATTGCCAGAAAGGTGGACAAAAGTTGTGGCTACCGATGGACAATACTTTGAATAACATGTTTTTTCATTTTGATAATAAATAAAATGTTTTTTTAACGAAAAAAAAACGGACCGAATTAATTTGTACTCCCAATATATATATATATATATATATATATTTTTGCGTGGTTTCACTTGCCCCGAAGATGAGGAAAGTGTAATCTTGGCCTACTATGCGCATATACAATACATTAAGATATGCGTAAATAAAGTTTCCAGTTCGCAAAAACTTTCATGAACTGGGAATTTTTAAAATAACACAACTCGTTTCAAAATTGAGAAATTTTTCGTATGCCTCCTACTAGCACTACTTATCTTAAACTATGTAGCACTGCCTAAAAAAATCCCGATATTAGGTTTCATTGTCATTTATAAGACGTAACTGATAAAGCAAAGTAAAAAAAAAATATATAAGTGTTGCAGTTGAGGATTTTTGTACAAGTGTAAATAACTTAGTTACACTTGCACGAAATTCAAAATTTCTGAGGTAAGTGTAACTGCGGATAGCTAACTAAAATCCTTAAAAAAAGAGAGAAAAAATGTGAAATTAAATTTTAAATCTACATACATTTATTTTTTTTTTTTTTTTTTTTTTTACTAAAAACTGTTGAATTCACAAGAACAGCAATGGCGAAACATCGAATTATAAGAGGAACTCTCTGTTGGAAATGGAAATAAAAGCACTTTTTAAATCTTCAAAAACTATCACGGTTTCATATTTGATTTTATTTTCTAATTCTAATTATAACAAAAAATTCTTCAGACAAGCAGATGTAATGACAATTAGGTCAGAATTAAACTTGTCAGTTGAGTTACAAGCCAAAGTTACACTTTTCCCACATTACCCTATGTCAGAAAATGTAATTCTATACTCTATACAGGTTTCTCCATAAAAGAGAAATTCAGAGTTGTTAATCTCCTGATTTTTAATACCAATAATTTTTAAGAGAAATATTAGTCTTATTTAATAACGAAAATTTTATTATTAAATACGACAAACCAAACTTTCCGGAAACAGTAGTCATAAAAATCCGGAAAATTGATAGCTCTGGAAATGCTAACATAATGCTTGTGTATTTAAAGAAAAGTTCTGAGTTTCTTATTTATTATTTAAAGAGCATTTGACTATACTGTTTGATAAACTTTTGCTGAAATCTTTTATAGCGAAAAATATTCAATTAAAAGTTGTGCATTTGAATCAAAAATCTTCAGAACGCTTATTTAAAGCTTTGTCATTCTCAGACACGCACTATCATCAATCACTTTTACTGAAAGGAAGAAAATTTCATAATATAAAGAAATCGATGTATGAGTATAAAAATTGACTTGTAATCAACTTCCATAAATGCATAAATTTGTAAGCATTTAATAACAACAGAATTTTTCTTGAACTATTTCCTGAAACTGACTGATAAACATGATATTAAAGGAAAATGATTAATGATTTTAGAGATTCACTGCATTCTAAGAAAAAAGTTGTTATTCAAATTTCGAAGTAACTCATTCGAAAAACACAAACTTCAAATTCCATGATTCAGTGCCATTCACATAACTTTTAATAAAATTTCTTGTACACTGAAGGTTCAAAGTGACGTTCCCTTTAGAGTGCGATTTCTTTAGAGAGTCAAATCAAATTTAGAATTATAGAAATACGGAAGTATGCTGAAGAAAATATAGATTTTTTTTTTCCTTGTTCAAAACTATATAGATGCAAATTAGTGAACAAGAAAATGGAACTTTAGAAATTTATACATGAAAAAAAATTGTTAGGACGATAAAATTCGATAAAATCCTTTTTTTTTTTTCTGATATAATCTCAACAAAAATTTTGTAAATCAGAAATAATTTACTCTGTTGTTTAACAAACATTTCAATTGGTTCAATTCAGATTTGTTCAAATGAACAAAACTATTTCATTCATTTAAATATGCAGTTTTATTTATTTATTGTATTTATTTATATATTTATTTATTTTGATTCAGCATATCGCTTGCTCATTGACTGTTTACAGCTAGACCTATGACGCAGCTTATCGGACTATCCAGTAAGAGCTCTTCTCTCGACAATATTCTTTTAGTCTATCGAAGCAAGTTGATTTGGAAAACCGTATAAAATCATTGTTAAATAATTAAACGATAAAAAGAACTTTTTATATACCTTGTTTTAAAATTTTCTGTTGAGTCATATGAACGCTACCACAGGCAACGGGAACCCAGAACAATTGGCTAAAAGTATTAAAAAAATTCATTTCATCGTGTTTTAAGCTATTATAAAAGTTTCAAATGGGAAGTTAGTTAAAAATCGCCGGGACATTAGTTAAAAATCGATTGCCAGCTTTGTACTGGTAACGCTGCCGAAGGTAGCAGGGTCCCGAAGCAGTTAGTTAAAAATATTTAAAAAATGCATTTTCACCGTGAACTGTTTGAACTATTCTGAAAGTTTCAAATGTCGTAAAGTTAGTTACATAAATTTTCTGTCGAATCATATAAACGCAGCCGAAGGCAGTAGGGACCTGAAACAGTTGACTAAAAGTATTAAAAAATGTATTGTCACCGTGTTCTGAGTTGCCCTGAAAGTTTCAAATGTCTAGCTAGTTGGGAAGTTAGTTAAAAATCGATTGCAAGATTTGTACTGGAAACGCTTCCGAAGGCAACAGGAAAACAAAACAATTTGGCTAAAAGTATTTTAAAAAATGCATTTTCACTGTGTTCTGAACTATTCTGAAAGTTTCAAATGTCTAGCTAGTCGGGAAGTTAGTTAAATAAATTTTCTGTCGAATCATATAAACGCTACCGAAGGCAGTAGGGACCTAAAACAATTGACTAAAAGTATTAAAAATTATTTATTTATTTATTATTATTTTACTCCAATAAAAAAAAAATAATAATAATAAAATAAAGTTACCTCCGATTTAACCCAAGTAGGGTAATTTGGATGCATTGGCTATAATCCCTATTCAGATTGATGTTTAAAATGTAGGGTAAAGTAGTACTCAAGCAACAATTAAAACCTTTACAGAAAACATACTTTTATTTAAAAAAAAGGGGAGGGGGAGGCTTCGAAAAATGCGGTTAAAAATAAAATTGCCATTGCTAACCATTTTTTTTTTTTTTTTTTTTTTTTTTTTTCAGGCCTCCTCATCTAAGACATAAAGTAAATAATTGACGCTGCTATAAGTTACTAAATTAGTAGAATTGGTTAAGAAAAACAAACCCTTTTTTTTCTTAACCTTTACAGAATTTTTATTAGAAATGTATAAAACTCGACAAAAATCGATGTTTTTCAGGGATGAAAGATTTCCGCTTTTTTTTGCCATCAGTATTCTCCTACAGAAATTTCTAGCCTGTAAAATCACAAAAACAGCTATAAAGATATTATAAATAATTCTGTATAGAATTACTGGTAGCAGAAAAGGCGGAACTCTTTCATCTCTGGTTTTTGGACCTGAACAAACTAACGAGGGAGTGTCACCAACTGTTCAAAAGGTATTTTAACATGTTATATATCATCTTAAAGGTCTAACTGAGCTGATAACGAAAATATCCATCATATTGGCAAATGCGCTCCCTAGTGTGAGTTTTTTTTAATTAAAATTTTTTAATTATAGACTCTTCACTAATGTACTTTGCAGAATTTATGTTACTATAATGAGTTTTGTAATAGATTTTCATTTTAATTACGATTGTATATATTATTAGTAAACTATTTTATCATTTGATAATTATTTTGTGGGAACATTAAATTTTTAAAAACAAAACTATATGAAAAATATTAGAAAGAAAAAAACATTAAAAGTAAAACGAAGCACATGAAATTTTTATCTATTTGTAATAGAACGGAAATTATTAAAAAAGAATTTAATGCATTACGATAGCAACAGAAAAAAAAATAAGTAGGAAAATAAATTTCTCATTTTTAACACACTCCTACAAAGTTGAAAAGTGTTAATGACTTCGGTTTGTCTGTCGGTCCGCACTGTAACTTCCGTAAATATTCATGGAATTTTAAAAACAAAGACTATTTTATTTACGAGACAAACTTTAGCCAAAATTCATTTAGAAAACAAAATACACATTTAAAAATATTTAAAATTTAGACGTTTCGAAACCCGTCCAGGTTTCCTCGTTAGTATCACTACAACATTATTTGCAAGCATTGCATTTATACACAAGGAATTTATAGAAGTACTGAATATTGAGGAGCCAGTGCGCATGCTTCATTGATAGTGTAGAGACGGCTGGCAGTGTGCCAACTCTCAAGGAAAATACGTGATTTATAATTATCATAGCCGGAATTTAGAACTTTTATATTATCGAAGTCAAGAATATGATCAGTTTCTATTGAATGGATTACAATTTTAGAATTTTAATTGCAATTTTTATATGACCGCCTGTGCTCCTGTAATCTGATTCTTGCCGTACGGCCAGTTTTACCTATATAAACATATTTACAATTTTTACAAGGAATTAAATATATTACGCCAGTTAGATCCAAAGAAGGGGTTACAGGTTTAAAGTTTAAAAAAAAAAGTTTTTTACTTGTTTAATCGGCCGGAAAGCAGTATAAATATTATGTGGTTTAAGTAATTTAGGAATAAGTTCTGAAGGAAAACCAAAATATGGCATAGAAATATAATTTAATATAATTATATTTCTATGCCATATTTTGGTTTGTAAATTATAAATATGTTTATATAGGTGAAACTAACCATACTGCAAGAATCAGACTACAGGAGCACAGGCGGTCATATAAAAATTGCAACCAAAATTCTAAAATTGTAATCCATTCAATAGAAACCGATCATATTCCTAACTTCGATAATATACAAGTTCTAAATTCTGGCTATGATAATTATAAATCACGTATTTTCCTTGAGAGTTAGCACACTGCCAGCCATCTCTACACTATCAATGAAGCATGCGCACTGGCTCCTCGATATTCAGTACTTCTATAAATTCCTTGTGTATAAATGTAATGCTTGCAAATAATGTTGTAGTGATACTGATGAGGAAACCTGGACGGGTTTCGAAACGTCTAAATTTTAAATGTTTTTAAATGTGTATTTTGTTTTTTAAATGTATTTTGGCTAAAGTTTGTCTCGTAAATAAAATAGTTTTTGTTTTTAATATATATATAATTGAGACGGTTTGATGTTTGTGTACTTTATTCATGGATTTTCTTGAAATTGAAATATTTTATTCAAGTTTACTATCGGATGTTTTCTATAGAAAAAGGAGTAAATACCACCCCTGATTTGTGTGCAGGTGCACCTGAAAGGATTCAAAAACATTGCCTTCTATGAGAGATGTATTTCTATAAACCCTACTTTAATACCTTTATTTTACACCTATCTTAATAAAATTGAAATACGTTATTCCTATGAACAAGAAATGCTTTCCATAGAATGTAGTATGATTGGCATTTACAAGGTCACCCAAAAATATTCAGTTACACTAAGGGTTTTTATTCTAAATTTGCTGGAATTGCATTTTCGTTCACATTAAGTATTTTTAATACATTCTAACAATTTTTAAGTGTAACTTTTAACCCTTTGCGGCGCAAGGCAATTCGGATCATTTAAATTATACTGCCACCGGAATTCACGAACAAAATTAAATTAAAAGAAATTTTGAATTTTAAGTTTAAAAATAACGGCTTTTTCTGCTACGTTATAAACGTAAAATTTTGCTAAAAAATTTCTGGGATGAGTTTTTGCAGCTGGGAGGTAGTTTCACACTTATACCACAGCACGTTAAAGGGTTAAGAGTGATTATGAATTCAATTATTCTATCTGTGTCCCTTTCAGACCTTTTCTATATCCGTTGTGTAATAACGAAGACAAAAAACATTTACGATAAAACAAGCAAGTGCAATTGAAAAGTGTTAAAAACCAATGCGTACTGCATGATTTTTTGTTCTTGTTTAAAATAAAAAATATGTTACTACCTATACTATAATATTTCTAATAAAAACATAAAGTAATAATTTTATTCGTTATTATAGAAATTGCAATTGCTTCTTTTTAAACTTTTATCGCTTTTTCCTTTTTAATATTTTTCATAAAGATTAGTATTTGAAAATTTAATGTTGACACAAGATAATTATCAAACAGTAAAATACTTTACTAATTATAGTGTATATAATTGTATTTAAAATGCGAATCTGTTACAAAACTCATTATAGTGACAGAAAAGAGAGACTGCAAAGTACATTACTAAGGAGTCTGTAATTAAAAAACTTTAATTGTAAAAATTCACAATAGGGGGCTCATTTGTCGATCAAATGGACAGTTTCGTTATCAGCTCAGTTAGACCTTTAAGGTGATATATATCATGGTAAAATACCTTTGAACAGTTGGTGACCCTTCTTTCTAACAAGGAAACATTCAAAAGGTGTCATCTTCAAAAAGTATTAAAAAAAATATTTGTGATTCTACTCTTCATAAAACACCAGAAAATGAAAAAAATATCGGCTGAAATTAATTACAGCGACCACAAAAAAATATCAAAATTAAGCATATTTGGCGATTTCACACTGCTAGGCGATTGATTTTGAGTACTTGGCGGAAAAGCAAAACACGGTTCTGTTCGTACACGGCAATCTCGGTTCTAGCATACGTATCGCCTAACAGCACTAAATTGCCAAATATGCTTGATTTTGGTAATTTTTTGTGGTCGCTGTAATTAATTTCAGCCGATATTTTTTTTCATTTTCTGGTGTTTTATGAAGAGTAGAATCACATATATTTTTTTAATACTTTTTGAAGATGACTCCTTTTGAATGTTTCCTTGTAAGTAAATTTACTATTTTAAAATTAGGAAACGTACCCATAAGAAAAGAAAACTTAGAAATACAATAGTAGGCAATCTTTTAAACCTATATAAGCTCAAAAATAGACATCCCAGCTGTTCACATTTTTTATACAATAATGCCTTTACTTTACGGTAGTCTGCTTCAGTAAGAATGATATGTCTAAAACTGACTTGATAAATGTCCAAATTAAGCTAAGGGATCAAAGGAAATGCCACAAGAAATTTGTTTATAACATTTTGAAATGATTTTAAATAAAAATAAGTTGGAAATAAAATAATAAAAATTTCTACTATTTCCCCTACATGGGGTAACTTGGAGGTAAAATTTTCCGCCCCCAAATCCCATGTACCCTGTAACATACAAAAAAAAAAAAAAAAAAAAAATCATATAGTTAATTATAGCTTAGGACATCCTTTTTCTTTTGATAATTGCCATTTTTTTCAAATTGCCATTTTTTTTCAAAATTGCCATTTTTTTTTTCATAATTGCCATTTTTTTTCAAAATCAGTGTGGTCTACAACATGTTTTGTTTTATAAAAACGAACAGAATTTAAGTTTCGCAATAATTAAAAAAATGGATACAAAATTTTCGTTTTTTTTTTTTTTTTTTTTTTTTTTTTTTCTATTTTTATGCGTAATAGATATTTGAACATAAATATTTTTTTATTATTAAAAAAATATAAACAACATTTTGGTTAATAAATTATATAAAGGATTCCTCTCCTTATAAAGTTATGTATGTTCATAAACATTACTTGGCTAAAGCTCTATATATCGCCCGTAATTTATATATATATATATATATATATATATTAAATAACCACCGTGACAACAATTTTATTCCAAAAAAAATCTCATTTAAAATTTAATTATATGTTGGTATTTTCATCTTTTGTTTGCTGAGTGTTTCAAAGGATTATATTATTCAAATTATATATATATATATATATATATATATATTATTATTATTATTATTATTATTATTAATAAATAATCATTAAAAAAAATGCTTACTATACTTTTCCCACTTAAATATAAATGCACTTTTATAACAACAAATTTCCTCATATTTATTTTATAAGTATGTAAGTTGAAACTTAATGATCGTACTGAAATACTTAAACTAAGCTTAAGTTTCATTTGCGCTTTGTGTATTATAAGTTAAAGTAAAACAACTCGTACAATTTTATATTGCATAATAAATTACAAATTAGATACATAACAGTTAGCATATGAAACAATGGTAAACAGCAATCGCTTATCGGTACGCTTTTTGTATGCTCTAAGAACACCGATTTCAGAACCAATAATTTAGAACAAAATTTAAGTCGATTAAAATTATTTCAAACTTAAAATTATAACTGAAATTTCAACATAGCATAACAATTATATTAAAAATTTACAATTTTATTATCATTAACTTTTTATCGCAGGATTTAGATAATATTTGCCCAATAAGATTTTTTTTTTAATTCTACGTACTAAACTAGTTTAAACAGGTTTAATTTAAACAAGCGCATGTATATGACTGCACTTTTATAAGACATTTTTGTATTATAAATTTGTTTAAATTTTAAACCAAATTTTAATGGAAAAATACAAAGAGTTCAATTTTATAAGTTCACAATTAATTTAAATAATAATCAGAGGGGGTGAGGTTTCACCAATCCTTGAATTAATTGATTGGTTGGTTGAATGGGTTTTTACGTCGCACTAGTGCTGAGCAATGGGCAGTTGGAGACGGTCTGGTACTCACCCCTAGAGGTGGTGAGGAGACATGCCATCACAATTTTGATCCTCCACGTAAGGGATGGCTCTCCCGCTTCGGTGACCCCCAGATCCTTGAATTAGTAAAAATGCACAAAACAAATTTGTATGTATAGCCATGCGCACTGATATTTAGAGAGGCTTTATTAGAAGATGTAATTTTATCTCCCACCGAAATCGTTAAGTTTAGAAATTTAAAATATTTGCATGCGTTCTTGACTCTCAATGTTTTATTCAGTTTCACTCTTTCCTTTTTTTTTATTAAAACCGAGGGTTATTAAAATCTAAGTAATTTATTTTCTATTTACTTTTATAATTTTAAGTTAATAAATACACTCATGTCTAAAATTATCTTTACATTCATAAATTCACGGATTTCTCAGAAGCTGTGAACTATGATCTTGTGATTTATTTTTGGAATGTTATATAACACTATGACACATAAATAACAAAGGAAAAAAAAATAAGGGCATTGCATATAATATAAAATTGTAGCACGAAACATTAAAAGTGGTAACAAAATGTAACAAAGAGAGCTCAGAAAAAAAAGGAATAACGCAGAACAGAATTAAGCCTTACGAATTTAATATGGAATATGATCTCCCCTGACTTGTACACACATATCACAACGTGTTTTCATGCGTGCAATAACGTTGTTAACCACAGTTTGTGGAATTAAGCTCCACTCTTCAAGTAATGCCGTCTTCAGAGCATTTACATTTGGAGGAGGAGGATATCTACGTGCAATTGCTCTTCCAAGATAGTCCCATAAGTTCTCTATACGATTAAGATCAGGAGACTTTGCTGGCCACGGTATTCGCTCAATGCCTTCACTTTCAAGCAATTCGTCAACGAGCTTTGCTCGATGTAGACGAGCATTATCGTCCATAAATAAAAAGTCAGATCCATCTGCACCTCTGAAAAGTCTAACATAAGGCTCTAGGACCTCATCCCGATGCCTCTCGCCAGTCACAGATCCACTGTCGAAAACGTGTAGGGGCGTACGTCCATTTATCATTATTCCACCCCATATCATCACACCTGTACTACCAAAACGGTCATGTTCCATTATGTTTGAGGGATAATTTCGTGTTCCTGGCTCCCTCCATATGTAAACACGTTTAGAATCACCTGTAAAACTAAACCTCGACTCATCAGTAAACAGAACATGGGACCATTGGTGTTGACTCCAGTTATGATGTTCTTTGCACCTATTAAACCGATCCCTCCTGTGTTGTGAAGACAGTGAAACACATACCCTTGGCTTTCTGGCATAAAGACCTCTTTCATTAAGCCTTCTGCATACCGTTTGCCGTGATACAGAAGTTCCAGTGGCGGCTACAAGCTCTGAAATTAACTGGCGAGCAGTAGATTTCCTGTTACGACGGGCAGTTAGTGCCAAATATCGATCTTCAGAAGCAGCTCTCATTCGTTTACGACCTTGTCCAGGCCTTCTTACAACAGTTCCATCGTTTCGAAACAGTTTCCATAATGTAGAGACTGTCTGTCTTGAAATATTACTTCCGTGATAGGCTGCCCTGCTTCTAAACGGCCGATGAGTCGCCACTTCATAGATTCTTCCAAATGATACTTCGAAGTCATAGCAATCCGATTTGAGTCCTTACACACTGAAATCAAACGCTATATCGCAGAGATTCACCAAGTTATTCACTTTGCGCAAAGCGCTTGATTCAGCGTCGGATGACTTAAGCCTAGATTTGCATATCACAGAATCGTTTGATTACTTTTGATTGGATAATGCTAATTAGGCTTGTTTTTCACACATTTTCTGCAAAAATGGATCACATTGATTGGATATTTCATTGATTATCATTAGTTTTGGATATGTAAAGATAATTCTGGACATGAGTGTATTTAAAAACTCATAGTTTATTTAAAATTTATTTTAGCAAAAAATATTATCTTAATACGTTAGCCGAAGCTATCCGTATGCAAATGACATAAGTCTACGTCATCTGCTTGAATTGAATAAGTAGCATAGCAGAAAAGCAATCGGGTGGCTTTTTCGGTGTTAGTGCCGTGGTGAATCCCGGTAATAAAGAAGCTGGCATGAACGCAGTTTGTAATCTTTCAGCTTAAGTTTCCTTGATAACCTCGACAGTATTAAAGCTTGTGTAGAAAGCTGTTGTTTTTCAGGTGAGGTTTAAGAAAATATTTTTAGATTAATTCGAGGATAATAGTCATTTTAAAACTGCAAACTTTTAAGCTACTTTCAGTAATAGTATAGGCTTCAGTAACTACTCTGTATTAATCTATTTGCCCTGAAGAATATTAAACGAATCGTCTAAATGTGTTATAATTTTTATTTTTGTTTGCCATATTTTTATTTCACTAGATAAACCAACCTAGTTTTTAAATAAATGATTTTATTTAAAAGAAAAACTTGTCATATTTCTTTTTACCTGCTCAATACAGTTTCCACTGAACTTTGTTATTTCAACTCTGCTTTAACTTTGAAGCTTTAAGATAATCATGTCAGGTTTATAAACCTGACAGAAATAAGAATATTTTCTAAGTTAAAATGAAAAATCTTCAACAAAACAATCCACTTGCTTATATGCAAGCTTATATAAAAAACAGTCAACGACTTATCGATTAATTTTAAATTTATTCAGAATAACGCTATTCAGAAAATAGTTGTTTCGAAACAAATATTTAAATGCATTAAGGGGGTATTCTGGTCTAAAATTATTATTATTATTATTGCTATTTTGAGAGGGGAAAAATAGTTTACTCTGAGCTAAGGACTATAACGATTCTTACTAATTAAAAAACTTTTTTTTTTTTTCAATTTTCTTTCACATGACGAGATGGACTGCAATTGTACGACCAGAACACTAATTTTTTACCCCTACTTTGCCAGCTGATAACTTTTTAATTTTAATTTTATTTTTCGGAATTTGTTTCGTATATTTTTAAAATATAAATAAATATCTTGTAAAACAAATGAATATTAATTTTCTTTTTATTTTCCTTTTTTTTTTTTTTTTTTTTTAATCGAGCTCGACAAATCGCCAGAATACCCTTTTAAAATTACATGCGCTTGGCTGCAAATGATGTTGCTCGCAAAACACATGCACTTTTCGTCTTTTTCACATGCACTTTTCGTCCAAAATATTTTATATTTTCGCAGATTTTCTAGCGAGAATCAGCCAATAAATTTGATTGATCTTATGTTGTCTGCGTAAATAGTGTATCTGGAATCTTTTTTTAGGATCTTCTGAGTACTTGCTTTCAGGAGACTTTCTTTCTTAGTCGATCTGTCTGGAACCGTTATGATAAGTATACAAAATTTTTAATAATGGCCTAACTTGTCAGACTACAGAATTCATCTAATAAATGTTGCTTCAAAATTATTTTAGTGAGGTTGCTACAGTTAGTTGGTCAATATGAGCTAAATAGGAATAAGTATTACGTCCTAAGTCAGTAGTAGAGTCTATAAATCAATAGTACATTGAGAGTCAATAGTATAGTCTAGTACATTCAGTCTACAGTACTAAATTCAGAGTTAACTTAACCAATGGCAATACATGCATACAGACATAAAAATCAAAGCACTAATGTTTATATTAGGTGGATGCAAAAGTTTGTACCCAATTTTATAGATGATTTTATTTGTGATTTCGGTCATTGAATCGTGAATTGTTACTACAAAAATCATTGAAAGACAAAATATTTATAATTATACTGTATTTAGGCTTTTAAATAACTTCGATACACTTACAAACCCGACATATGTGTTCCGCTCATTTTTAAAAATGGAACAAATTTTACCTATATATTTCTCTACTTGTTGCTCAACAAAGCTAATCTTTCTTGGATCACCTCCACCAGGGTCAAACTAGATATAAAGTAATGGGTTAACATACCTGCCAACATGTTAATTAATATTCCGTAGTATTGTTAGTCCCGCCTTTTTTTCCACACCAGTAATTTTGTAGAGTAATATTCTTCAAATGTAATTACGATTAAATAAGAAGAGAAATGCTCTTGAAACATACTAGTGTGAATAGAAGGGCGCGATGGAAAATACTGCGGAATATTAATTAGAATGTTGACAGGTATGAGTTAGGCATAGCAATATAATTTTAAAAACGATAGAGACACAGAGCTCGAAGAGCAGAATGTATGGCAAAGGCTGAGTTGCATCCAATGAAAGTGTGTCTAGTTGAATTACAGAGAAATTGGGTTTCAAATTGTATCCAAGTTCCTTGGAAAGTGAAAAACGATAGATTTATCATTTTTTAGTCCCTCAGTAATCTTTTCGGTGGTAATTCCAGAATTATAATTAATTAAATAATGGATAAAATCATCTAGGGCACGAATTTTGCAATCACTCAATATTTTATGCATATATTAGGGTGTCCCTTAAATAGGGGCGAATTTTTCTTTCTTTTGAAATTCGATACGCGTACCCTCTAATTTTTTTCTATTTCCCATTAAACACTTTTTAGTAAAATATCAGCTCTCTGGGATAATATTAACATTATCCCAGAATTATGCCGAATTGACGGCAAAATCCTAATTTCGATATTAGGATTTTCCCATCAATTCGACACGTGTTAACATTATCCCAGAGAGTTAATATTTTGCTAAAATGTATTTAGGGTCAAATAGAAAAAAATTAGAGGGTATGCGTATTGGATTTCAAAATAAAGAAAGTAAGAAAGAAAGGAAAGAAAAAAAAATCCATATTTAAAGGGCACCCTTATATATATATATATATATATATATATATATATATATATATATATATATAACTTTTTTTTTTATTATTCTGATAAAATAATAAAATTTAAAAAATGACAAAATTCCTTAGGACACTATTGTAGATGTCGATCTAATAATCAGTATTCCACTGCCAGTTATAAGATACTTGTATTTGAGGACTACATAAGCACAAAATATATGTAATAATAACAGGAGACTTGGCGTTGGAATATTAAAACTCGAATAAACGACTACGTCAGAAACGCCAAAGAAAAATATTGGAAATGCATACAGCTGTTTCGGCAGCTTTAAGCGTGCCGTCTTCAGTGCAAAAAGGATTCTGAAACTGCAGAAGTGCTCATATATATAGGAGAGGGGCCGAATTTAGTTCAACCAATAGAATTACGGGAAAGGTGGGGAGAGTGGCCAATAGGAATTTATTAAAGTTAGCTGTGTAAACAGTAGAAAAGAAAATGTGGACTGAATATAAAATTTCCAACAGTCAGACAAATAGGGAATAGCGAAATCACAATTTACAAGGTTTTTGAAATTTTTATAAATATGAAAAGCTTTAAAGAAATCGAGTTCATGAATGGATTTAGGTCTGCAAATTATTTTAGCTGAATTAAATTTAAAATTATGATTTTCCTCCCAGCAATGTTTAGAAATAGCCGATTTATTGGTTTCTTGTTTGCGGACGTAATTCATATGTTCTTTTAGACAAAATTTAAGACTGCGTTTAGTTTGGCCAGTATATGATAAACCACATTGACAGGAAATACTATAAATACCCCAAGAATTATGCGTATCAATGGGATCTTTTAACTGAGAAAAGGTGAGTTTATTGGAAGGCGAAAATATTATTTTAAAATCATATTCTTTGAGAATTTTAGTTATGGTTTGACTGAATTTAGGAAAATAGGGTAAGACAATACTGATATTAGAAGAGACTGACTTAGTAGACGAAATACGAGGGAGTTGTAATTTTTGGATAGCTTTGTCTATAATGGAAGGGTCATAACCTCTGTCAATTGCAATGGCTTTCAGGTTTTTAATTTCAGATTTTAGTAAACTAGGATTTGAACAAATATTAAGGGCACGGTTTACAAAAGTATAGAAAGCAGCCATTTTTTGGTTAGGTGGGTGACATGAACGCGCATGGGGAGGAAGGGAGACAGCAAATTTTTTTTCGATAGACGGTGGTTGAAAATCCATTTACAGTGCGAGAGACGAGCGTATCAAGAAATGGAAGGGAGCCATTATTTTCTATTTCATATGTAAACTGGATATTACTGTCAATTGAATTTAAAGTTTCTAAGACGTGGTCAATATTGTGATGAGATATGTTGATAAGCGTGAAGGTGTCGTCGACGTAACGGGTCCAAAAAGGAAAGGATATTTTCTTAAAAAGCTTGCTTTCGAAATAGTGCATGTAAATATCAGCGAGAATTGGGGAGAGAGGGGAACCCATGGCTAAACCTTCAGATTGACGATAGAATTTTGCCATGAAGGCTTAGCCATGGGTTCCCTCTCTCCCCAATTCTCGCTGATATTTACATGCACTATTTTGAAAGCGAGCTTTTTAAGAAAATATCCTTTCCTTTTTGGACCCGTTACGTCAACGACACCTTCACGCTTATCAACATATCTCATCACAATATTGACCACGTCTTAGAAACTTTAAATTCAATTGACAGTAATATCCAGTTTACATATGAAATAGAAAATAATGGCTCCCTTCCATTTCTTGATACGCTCGTCTCTCGCACTGTAAATGGATTTTCAATCACCGTCTATCGAAAAAAAATTTGCTGTCTCCCTTCCTCCCCATGCGCGTTCATGTCACCCACCTAACCAAAAAATGGCTGCTTTCTATATTTTGTAAACCGTGCCCTTAATATTTGTTCAAATCCTAGTTTATTAAAATCTGAAATTAAATACCTGAAAGCCATTGCAATTGACAGAGGTTATGACCCTTCCATTATAGACAAAGCTATCCAAAAATTACAACTCCCTCGTATTTCGTCTACTAAGTCAGTCTCTTCTAATATCAGTATTGTCTTACCCTATTTTCCTAAATCCAGTCAAACCATAGTTAAAATTCTCAAAGAATATGATTTTAAAATAATATTTTCGCCTTCCAATAAACTCACCTTTTCTCAGTTAAAAGATCCCATTGATACGCATAATTCTTGGGGTATTTATAGTATTTCCTGTCAATGTGGTTTATCATATATTGGCCAAACTAAACGCAGTCTTAAATTTCGTCTAAAAGAACATATGAATTACGTCCGCAAACAAGAAACCAATAAATCGGCTATTTCTAAACATTGCTGGGAGGAAAATCATAATTTTAAATTTAATTCAGCTAAAATAATTTGCAGACCTAAATCCATTCATGAACTCGATTTCTTTGAAGCTTTTTATATTTATAAAAATTTCAAAAACCTTGTAAATTGTGATTTCGCTATTCCCTATTTGTCTGACTGTTGGAAATTTTATATTCAGTCCACATTATCTTAAATTTTCTACTGTTTACACAGCTAACTTTAATAAATTCCTTTTGGCCATTCTCCCTACCTTTCCCGTAATTCTATTTGTTGAACTAAATTCGGCCCCTCTCCTATATATATGAGCATTTCTGCAGTTTCAGAATCCTTTTTGCACTGGAGACTGCACGCTTAAAGCTGCCGAAACAGCTGTATGCATTTCCGATATTTTTCTTTGGCGTTTCTGACGTAGTCGTTTATTCGACAAATTATATGTATTTTAAGTTTTAAAAGTTTTAATCAATCTCAAACAGCTTAAAAAATATACATATATCTATATATATTATTTATTTCAGAAATTAAATTTTACTTAGTATATCCACGCCAACATCACAAAGAACTTCGAATTAATTGAAATTCTTGAAGCAATTTTATGCTTATAAATAAAACTCTCTCTTTATGGTAATGCAAATACAACATAGTAGAAGTAAAATAATTCTAAAAGGAAACAGTAATCTTTAGCTTTTATCAATTATTGAAGCTGAAAGATTAGTTAAAACAACCATTTTAGTTTAATGGAGTGAGTTTTAATTCACGCGCAAATTTTCACTTTTTTCCCCCTTTCTTTTCATTTTCTAAGGTTTTTTTCTTTTTTTCCTCCTTTGTTTTTCTTTATTAAGTGGTTTTTTTTCCTAATTTTCAAAAGTCAGTAAAGCATTGACTGTACATTACAAAAGTCACTAAACACCATTTTAAGTATTAAAATAATGAGCTGGTTAACAAACGCAAAAAAATACGTATTAACAGATAAATTATAAACAAAGATTGGACATTGTTTAAATTCAATGAATTTATAAAAATACCAAGATTTTATTAATTCTGTTTCTTTTCTTTCAAAGTAATTATTAATTCAACTAATTTAACAAATCCTTATTAATGTCATCTTTTCAAAAACTATAAATAACAGTCTGCAACAGCTTGTTTTCAGATTTAAATAAAAATGTGAATTATATCATTAGTATTATGTAACGTGTACTGTATAAACGTAAAATAACCATGTAAATAAAAAGAAAACGATAAAATTTTATAAAATTTAATGAAGTTAATTTGCGAATCTTATAATAAATAAAAATGGTTATCACACGATTACAAGGAAATTTTTAATAACTTATTAAAATGTATCAAATATATTAAACTTACTTTTGAAACTCAAGCCATTTCACATAAATGGATGTTTAAACATCTGACAGTCTCATTTAAAATCTAGTATGTTTTGATGATTACAAAAATTTCTTGTGTATACAAATTATATGTATTATTTCTTCCTATACACATTCGCGTAGTTTAAATTATTTATTTATTCAAATTACTATCTATTAAAACTATTTTTAATAATAAAAACAGACAATTTTCATATCATATAGTAGTATAGCATTGAATCCTGCAAGAAAGCCGATTTTTTGCTCTACAGACGACATCTTAAGAAATGCATTTTTACTTTTTTTTTTTTCTTAAAATAATAATAATAATAATAATAATAATAATAATAAAAGATAACTTTGTTACAAATTATCACAGATACATGATTCAAACTATCATTTTACAAGTATTGACGAGTTCTTTTGAAAAATACTCATATCGAAAATTTACAACGCCCCGAGGGGGAGATGCTTTTACACAGAAAAATGTTTTTACATGTTTGACTCTTTCAATTATACATTTTTTTTTCTATTTCACAGTGATAGTTTAAAGCGTTTCTCATTGTGTATATTTATACGAAATTTTGTCCTGAAGTGACATATTAGAAATCATGAGTGAAAGGGATAGCAAAGCCACCTATTGGATGATTTGTAAAAAAATTGAAAGCAGTAATTTATGTCAGTGCAAATTTACATTTAAATTTATATAATATTTTATGTATTAATTCTTGAACTAGAACTGACAAAAAAATTTGACTCTGTCTCTCTCGCACGCAGAGTCACACAGACAGATATATTTTTGAAAAATGATCAAATCATGTTACGAATCACTCAAAACGTGTAAATTAATAGAAAACCAGAAATCTAAAATTTTTACGAATCCAATACTTTCTTCTATTGAATATAGAAAAATGTAATTGTGGTACATAAAAATCTAAAAGAAAAATTAATTTAATTCTTTCAATAAACACTTTTCATTAACTTCGATTACAACAAAAGGTATTCGTAGAAATATTCATTTTTAAATTCTACAATATTTCTCGCGTAACAGTAAAATGTTAGTCCATATTTCTCAATAACTCATATGTTTTACTTCTATCTTGCCGTCTCTTTCTTTCTCTGTATTTTTAAAGGGACCAAATCATAATAATTTTTGACATCGAATTATGCTGAAAATTTTCACAAAAATTATTAATATTCTTACAATTACGCTTAAGTACTGGGTGTATCATAAGTCAGTATACATTTTAAAAATTCATAAAAATTCATAAAAATTCAAGGAAATGGTAGAATTTAACGCGGAAAAAATTATTCTCGTGAAGTTTTTTTTTTTTTTTTTTTTTTTTTTTTTTTGGGGGGGGGGGGGGTAAAGAAAAAAGTAGTTACATTTTTCGTTGATAGAGGGCGCTGCATGGAGAGAGTCCTACAAATTGTACTGTTTTACGATTAACACATCCTATTTCTTATTTTGCTTCCTATTTGTGCATATATGACATTTTAATTGGGATGCTGACTTGATGGATCGTTATTGATGAAAATGTTTTCCGTGAGCTAAGAACCGCTGACTGAAGCTATAATTACCGGTGTTGTAACTCGTTTGCAAACTGTAAATTGTAGAGATGGTGAACACATAGAATAGGATTTATATGCCTGTAAATATTTGCACGGAAATAAAATACTTTTTCATGAAAATTTGTGATTGTATGACATACAGTGCCCTCTATCGACGAAAATTGTAACGAATTTTTTTTTTCTTTAGCAAAAAAAAATACTCTTTTCACGAGAGTAACATTTTAGCAAACCGCGTTCAAATCTACCGAAACCTTCAATAGTTATGAATTTTTAAAATGTCTGCAGACTTATGGGACACTCTGTACGTCTATACATTTCTTTTTTCAAACTCGCCATATTAACTCCCTTTTAAATATCTTTTTGTTCGTAATTATTGTTTTCCGTTCAATAACTGAATATTCCAAGTTTTGGTAAAATTTGGTATCTCAAAAACGGCTCTAACGATTTTCTTGAAAATTGTTACATAAATCCATTTTAGATATCCACTTTCTCGTGTATTGCGTGGTTATTAGAGAAAAAATTAACAGCCATTCAGCTTACGTAGGTCATTTTTCAATCTCGGAAATAGGTGTTTCAAAAAACAACTCTACCATTTTTTTCTTCTTCTTTTTTAACTCGCTATGTAAACTCTGTTATACATGTATATATATCAGCTTTCTCTTACAGAAAATTTCTTAGATGTCTACTTCGTTAGGTCAAATTTATGTCTTCTGATCATATTATTTCTAAAAGATGCATATAATATGTGTAATAGTGGGTAATCGAAGTCGTGCGGTTGTTTCACACCAGATTTCTTTCTTTTTTTTTTTTTTTTTTTTGTCATACAGTGCAGTATGATACCAAAAGTTTATAGACAACGGTTTTTTCCTTATTTTACCTTGAAAAAAAATGAATAAAGATTGCAAAATCATTTTTAATTATTAGTAGCATTAAGACAATAATAATATTATACAAAAATATTATATTACAATTACAGACATTGTGATAGAAACTAAAACTGAAAATTTACTGTCCTAAAAGTTTATAGACAACTCATTATTTTTTCTTAAACATTCAAATTTTTGAGCCATTTTTCCTAATCACTTCAAAAACTCGATCAGGCATACTCAAAACAATAGTTTGAAGAATTTCTGGCTTTAGAGAAAACCAACTTCTTTCAGTTTGTAGTATTCGATCTTGAACTGATCCAAATTGACGAAAGTAGCATATACGTCACTAGCAAATATTTCCCAAAGGTTATCCATTGGGTTCGAGTCAAGACTTAGGGCTGGCTAGTCCATAACAGTTACTTGGTTTTGCCTAAACCATTGCATTGTAGAGTTTGACACGCGCATGGAGCAATTGTCTTGCTGATATATCCATTCTTCCCCTCTTAACAAATTTCCAAACAGAAGTAACCGTACTTTTAGCATTTTCTGGTAATCTTCAGAACATTGGCGACCTTTAAAAAAAAACAATATTGGTAGTGACGGTAGTTCCTTTAAAGGAAAACGCTCCCCGCATCATGAGTGAACCCCCTCCTAGTTGTCTGCTGAAAAGGGGGCCGTGGGACGCGCTTCCACTCTGGTGGCGGTCCTATATGCGCCAGCCGCCTCACCTCCCAGTGGTGCCCCTGGGTCTCTAGAACGAACCCATCGAAAAGAATTCGACTCGAAAACATTTCGCTAGCGGAATCTTCGGCTTCCAACCCAAATCATTCCGACATGCATTTTATACCCTAGAACCACCTTATCGGAAAGGTGAATAGAAATTTCTTCCAAAGCACCCAAACTGCTTTCGAAATCGGTTTAAGTTGACCAATCACAGACAAGGATGATTTCATTCTCCCCCGAGATTCCACTTGGATTTTTCAGATAAACAAAGATGGCTGCCTCTCCTTGCGAAAGTGTAAACGTGTGTTTCTATTTTATTTAATAAGAGAAGAGTATTTAGCTTCATTTTTTTAATAAATAACGTACGTATTTTCTATGTAGTAAAACAGTGTTATCGAAATTCAATCTTTGCCAGTTACAAGCACTTTAAGGCCGTGAATGTAAGTGATTTTCCGCCTTAAAAGTGTTAGTTGCTAGCATTTATTTCTTTACACAATTGCGAACGAGGAATTATTTACTACGGACAAAAAAAAGGTTGGATGCAATACAGGTAATACGTTTTTACTTTGTCCATATAAACATCAACATCATCATTTTTTTAATTTCCTTAATTATTATTTTATTTTATTTATTTATTTTTGTACATGTATTATTATAATTCATTTATTGTATTAACATGTCTTAAAGCAAACGTAATAGTATATATTTTTGTTTTCATTTTACTTTTCAAAGAATTTATCATGCTGTCAGTCCCCAGAGAGAGAAAAAAAAAAAAAAAAAAATCTGCAAATCCCCCCCCCCCTCCCCTTTCATAAAAAGAAAGAAAGGATTTTAACATTTTGCATTTTTTAAAAGATTTAATATCAGAGTTTTTCGAATAATAATTTTTGGAGTATTTAACTGTAGAAAGCAAATAAAAAATTGCAATTTGATGATAATATTATTTCTTAATCTAAGGGAAAAATGAAATAGTTGACAGCTACGAAATATTAATGTTGTGTCAGTTGTTTCTAGTTTAAAATTTTTATGATTATACAAAATGATGTGTTTACATTTGTATTTCTCGAAAGCAGTGAAATAATTTATCTCAATCGATGTATTTGCTTCTAAAAACTTTACTAATTCTTGTAATTATTATTTTATATAAAGTCTTTTGAACATGTTGGGAACACTTACTTTTCATTTGGTACTTTTGTGATGCAATTTTATATTAAAATATGGTGTATCATTCACTTATCTGTACGCAAATTTGGTGTTTTCGATTTATATTATTAATCTATTCTAAAGCTTTAGAAAACTATAAATTTAAATGCATTGCATATTTTAAAAAATATATAACAGCAATTGATATTAAAATATTGTTTATTTAAGAGATATTTTTTAAATCAATTATATAATTGAATACTTATCAGTTTCTTCTTTCTTTTTTTCTTTTTGTAATTTGCATGCTTGTATGTACTGTTTCTAGAAATTCTTTTAGAATTTACAATATACCATAAAATATACTGTATAATTTTAAACCCTTAAGCATCGTAAAAAATTATCTCTCTTGAAAGTAAGAAAAAGTAAAACAGTCTTTCAAAATTAATTTTCATTTTGTAAGCGAGTTTACATAATATGTCTAATTTAGATTTTTAAAATAATAATAATAATTAATATTATTCTTTTTTTAATTTGCTCAGTTTTCCCTCACTAAGAAATGATATTCTTATTAGATTCTATTATACAGCTACTTACAAATGAAATTTTGCAAATGAATATAGAATTGACTTGTTGTATCTCAAGCTTACATAATCCAATCATAATAAAATGTAAAAGGAAAAATTTAGTTCCAGGGAAATAAATCTTTATCATAATTTCTTATATGCTTTATTAATGTTTTATATACTGGGACTTACATCATTCATAGATATACTTTAAATAAGACTTTTAGTTTAAAAAATATATATATAATTGCAGTTTTCCTTAAACTTAATTTTTAATAACATTAAATATTAAGGCTTGTTATTCTTAATAGATGTGTTATTAATATTATACATGATTAATATGAATTTTAATTACCGAAAAAATATATAGGTAATTATTGTAATTTTCATTAAATTTAATTAATTTTCAATAACTTTAAGTATTAAAAAATTTTATTCTTCATACTTTTTAAATAAAAATTTTAGTTACCTATATATATATAACAATTTTCATTTAACTTAATTTTTAAGATTTAAATATATTTAATACTTGTTATTTCATTTCCTTGAATAACACCTAATGCCAAGATAGACGCCATTGGAACTGTGAATTGTTTATCTCACGACGATTTCACTCGGAAAAGACCTGTCGAAATTTCAGAAAACGATTCCACCGGACAATTCCGATAATGAAAGCAATTCGATGAGTTCGTTCTAGCGAAATAAGAAAGGCTATCGGAATGTGACGTCACATCGGAGAAATTCCGATAACGAGTGCATTTCGATAAGCTCGTTCTAGAGTCCCTGGATAGCCGCTACGGCGGTGAACTAACGAGGTGGCATGGGCGAGAAGCTTTGCGGGTGGACAGGTAGTCCTCCACGTCGACTGTGCTCTATGCCTTTCTGGCAAGGAGGCTATACCCACTCGTCGCTCGAAAAGTAATAGGTGATGTGTTATGTTGCGGGCAGTGTCGGCGGCACGAGGTGTTGGTGCTGTCCTACTTTTAATTGTCACCTACTCTTCACCGCTGGCCTTGTTCCTCTAATAGGCTCAAGTGAATTACAGCATCCGGCCTAGCACACCTACCGGAGAGCAGCTAGTTTGCTCGCAATTTTTGTGGTCTTCCCTTCCCGCGGGTTCCTCTGGGCCCGTGCCCCTGCCCGTGGGGTCGCTGGAGAGTTATGATATGTGTTTTGCTGGGCGGGTACGCTTTCAGCGTATATCTCTAAACCGGAAGGTGAGGTGCCCGTCTTGGCTGTGCTCTGTGTTCTGTCTGCTGAAAATCGTTTGTGGTTCCTTGCGAATATCGAGCCAGTAATATTTCCAACCATCGGGGCCATCTAAATTGAGCTTCTTTTCATCACTAAACAGAAGACTCAATCATTCATATGTCCAATTCACATGATTTCGAGCTCACTAAACACGAGAGTCTTTATGCCGTTTTGTCAACTTTGGTGAACGACGCTTTTTGCGATAAGCAAGCAATTTTACTTACCTGCAGCCGTCAATGCACCGTGGATTTTGATACTGGAACGGTCATCTCTCTAGAAATTAACCGTACAGACAGGTTCTGGGTTGAAACTAATCAAAAATCTCTATGTCTTGTAGTTTAGTTGTTTTCTTTGGTTGCCCAGAACGTGATTTTGTTTCAAAATTGTCACCTTTTGACAGAATATGGCAAATACCAGCCCTGCTGCGTCCATTTTTTCTAGAAATGTCCACAACATTCGTTGCACGAGCTTTGAAACAATAAAATTTTCAAAATTTCATTATTGGAAAACTGCACGTTGTGAGGCATCTGTGAAATCAGTCAAAAAAAGAAAGACCGACAGCTTCGCTTTTATCTCAGAAAACTATTACGTCACAAGTACATAACCTTGGAATATGCAAATTTGAAGATCAGTACTTCAATCAGCTTTTAACACCGGTTGTCTATATATTTTGGGGACAGCATTATTTTCGTTTTATTTTTTTATAATAAATTTATATGTGTTTAAAGTTTTTTAAGTATTGCATTATTTTTATTACGTCAATACATATTTACATAATTTATTTCGTCTTTCTTACTCGTTTAATTAGCTCCTAAAAAAAAAAAAAAAAAAAAAAAAAAAACGGTTGTCTATAAACTTTTGGGACGCACTGTAAACTTTTAAATCTATGTTTTAAAACTTCTTAGTTTTTAGTTTACGTAAACATTTCGTCTTGAAGCATCGTTTTAATTGCTTGATAAATTGAAGTTTTATTTAGGGATTTCTCATTATAAATAATAAGCATTGAAGCATTTTCGATTAATTGGCTTTCTCTGTAGCAACATAAAATTAATATGAGAAAAAAATCTGATCGTGAGAAAATATTACAAAACACCACAGAAAGCTTTTAGAATAATAATCTACGGAAAGGAAATTGCAATTGTATGCCTTTATCAATTAATAAAGGTAAGGGATCATATAAAATTCTATACTCATTTTAATGAATGGCTTTTCGTTTGAAGCATATGAAGGTAACTCCACTTCTACAAATAATTAAAATAATGTACGGTGTAAAGTAACATCAGAAAAGATTTAAGATATTTTATTTCTAATATTTCAGCAATATATCAAAACATTTCATGCAAGGTACCAAAAATTAAAATATTTATTGTTTGCATCTAATAATTTATTTATCGAGACATAATTCTGCCCTATACAATTTTTTTTTTTTTCATTATAAAGAATATAATATCAAATATCTCAAAGTAAATATTTAAAATTTTAATGCAATAATTTCTGCACAGATTACATTAAAAACAGAATTTAAATTTACCTTCTTGCCCTTTTTTAAACTGAGTATTTATAAATTTCAAACGAGGAAAAATACAGAGTAAAAACGAATAAATTGTTCCTCTACAATGTGACTTAATAACAACAACAACAACAAAAAAAAAAAAAAAAAAAAAAAAAAGAGAGAGAGAATTGTATACCAAAATATTTATTTATAGATGGTAATGTGAATTACTTTATATGTTTAGTTATTTGGGCATCAAAACAAAATATTTTAGAAATGGGACATAAAAAAATATCCAAATCAGGTCAAAAGCATCAAAATTTCTGATTACTATGATTTGGTTAAAATTATATTATACACACCCGTTCCCTCTCTATGTCTTCTTCTATACACTGTATGGCGCACGTGATACCATAGTACGTAATTTTTCCCCTTATATAGTTAAAGGAGATAGATTGTTGTTTTAATACCGTCAAACACTCTGGAGTATTTGATTGTTTATCGCGGATAATTAATTATTTTTCTAAAAAATAATCTTTAGTAGATGATGAAATTTGTGTTTTGCCTCAAAATATACTTCGTGCCACAATACGTAGGTTTTTTTTTTTTTAAACTGTTAAAACTGTTAGTCACAGATCGACAAATTGTTTCGTTCTCCTGTAAGCGGACCCACCATCGGCCGAGAGGTTCTGCGCTTAAAACTGGTAGACAAGAGGTGCGGGGTTCGATCCCAGGTAGCGCTCATTCACCTAGCCGTTCAGGGATTTCCGTGGTTTTCTCCGACACTTGCGTAAATATGGGCTAGGACCCCTTAGAAAGACCTCCCCGGAAGGCACCTTCTTTTAGCGTAGGGCCCTAGAGCTATCAATAGGCTTTATATCCAAACACCAAACACCATCTCCTGTAACCAAAGCAGAACTCGCCATTCGGTGGCCTGTGCACCACTAGTGGTCCACAAGAAAATTTCGGTCGCCTGAACATTGATTGAATTTTTATTTATTTTTTTCCATGTTTTATTAGACACTAGCAGGCTACGCCCGCTTCGCTGGTCACTAAGTTTAAATAAATTTTCAAAAGAATTGAATCACTATTCATTTTTTATTTCACATTTTGGGCTTTGTAACACAATTAAAAATTCCTTTTAAGGTCAAAAGTTTAAAATAATAAGTCACAAATAAAATAAAATGAAATATTTCTTCAGTTTTGCACTCGTTTTGCAACAATGCTCTATGGTCTTATGTGAATTATTCTCAAGAATGAATCAACAATTGTTTACAACTTTAATGGATTATGTATGGGAAATAAGTACGTTGTAATTTAAAAGTTGCAGCTCTTAGAACTTCAAAATTGATAATTTTTAAAAAGTTATTTATTATTCTTTAATATTATACTGTTTTTTGTTTAATATTAGACTCTTAATTTAAGATAAATGCAATCGAATGATATCGCGTTGTGAAATTTTTCAACGTAATACCTTTAAATCTAATAAATTGATGTACATAGTGTCCTCACAAAAAATTAATAGTTTTTAGAACTCTTTTAAAAAAATATAACATCTATGCAGTATCTTTAAAAAAACATCATCAGTTTTTGCTTAAAAAAAAAAAAAAAAAAAAAAAAAAAAAATGACCGACCTTCATCAAAAGCAATTGAATGATATCGCGTTGTGAAACTTTGCAACATAATATCTTTAAATCTAAAAACTTTATGTATATAGTGCCCTCACAAAAAATAAAAAGTTTTTAGAGATCTTTTTAAAAAGTAAAACGTCTATGCATTATCTTTTTAAAAAATTCATCAGTTTTTACTAAAAAAAATGGCCGACTTTCATCACCAAAGTAGTTATATCTAGACCAATCAAAAACTGAAGTGGTCCGCCCGGATGTGTTCCGTCAACAGACTCTTTGCTTTATTTATATAGTTTATACCGATTGTTTATGTAAATTTTAACTTCAAAAATTTTGAATAATCCAAAATTCAAATATTTCTCATTCACTGAAACAGTCAAGAAATCTCAAATGTTGTAGAGCAGCTTTTTTCAAGTAAATTGACCTTAAAATAGTTATAAAATTAATTTTATTTCATAGCACTACATATGATAGATTCATAACTATTAACAGAGATGTACCAAATTCCAAATCATTCCAAACTGAATAAATCGATTTATTTTTAGGAATAAATTGTCATACGGAAAGTGTGCGATATTTAAATAAGATTAAAACTTTTTTATTTTTATGCTAATTTTAAATAATTATTACGTTTAAACTAATTTCATGTTTATTGTATTTTTTACATGATTTAATAGTCATTTACTATTTTCTCAAAACAAGTTACTAATTAAATATATATAAAGTACTAATTAAATATGTATTAATTAAAGTGTTTTATTATATAGGCTTATTTCGTTTTTATAAAGCGCGAACTTCCGAATGTTCTCTGAAATATGTTCTACAAATATATTTCTGTTCCATAATAAATCATATTAGTGATCCGAAGTAATTTAAATTACGAAATTATTGGTCCATGATATGATAAAGTTTGTTGACCTCTGCTCTAGAGACATTATACGGTCTTTACATAGGATACGTACATAGCTTGCTCTCTTACTATCATCCAATAATGTAGGGTCCTGGATTTTTTTTTTTTTTTTTTTTTATCACATATAAATACTAACCATTTCTTAAAAATAATCTATTTCTAACGAAGCGTTTTTATTTTTGCAATGAAGTATACTTCAGTGAGATTCGAAGATTAAAGTATAAAGTGTATACACTTTATACTTTAATCTTCGAATCTCACTGAATAGGATAGAATTCTAGGCTAACTGTTTAATAAAGTTACTATACGTTTGAAAATAAAATACTTTCTAATTTTGTTTTAATAATTAAAGATAGTGATCTAGAATCCACCGATTCTAACATAAATAATATTAAATAGGAATCATTAAAATTTAAAACAGCAGTGAATTAATGAGAATAGTTATAAAAGAATGTAAAGTAGGTTTTTTTTTTTTTTTTTTTTTTTTTTTAGTACGACAGGACTATTTCTTTTAGACAGCGATTTTGCGTTGTCACACTTCCAAAATGTCTGGATGCCTGCCAATATTATTCAGTTTTACCATTTATTTATTACTTTCCGAACACTATAGTGAGGAAAGTATTGTAATCATGTCAAAAATCCGAATTTGAGATTTTGATGTTTCTATACGTTTCGAGGTCCAATGAGTCCGTTTTCACTATTTTTGCGATGATGTATGTATGTGTGTGTGTATGTATGTGTGTATGTATGTGTGTATGTATGTGTGTATGTCTGTGAGTGAACACGCTAGCGTCTAAACGCTTTGTTCGAATAACCTGAAAGTTGGTACATATATTGTAAGGCACCATAGTACGAACCCTATAGATTTTGGTGAATCTAGCACTTATAGTTTTTTTTACAGGGACACAAAGAGAAATTCTTTATCATTATGGCCTATGGGAGCAAAATCTTAAAAGTGCGATAGCATCTAAACGCCTTATTCAATTGAGCAAAAAATTTATACACATATTATAAGTCACAAATACTCAATCTGTATAGATTTTGGAGAATCTAGCACTTATAGTTTTTTTACAGGGACACAAAGAAAAATTCTTTATCATTATGCCTATGGGGCCAAATTTTTAAAAGTGTGATAGTGTCTAAACGCTTTATTAATCTGAGCAAAAAATTTTTACACATGTTATAGGTCACAGTTGCACCAATTGTATAGATTTTGGTGAATCTAGCACTTACATTTATTTTACAGGGACACAAAGAAAAATTCTTTATCATTATGGCCTATGGGACCAAATTTTTAAAAGTACGATAGCATCTAAACGACTTATTCAATTGAGCTGAAAATTTATATGAGTATTATAAATCATTGTTGCACTAACTATAAGAATTTTGGTGAAGCTAGCATTTATAGGTTTTTACAGGCACACAACGAAAAATTCTTTATCATTATGATCTATGAGCTCAAAGTTCAGTAGCGTTAAATAAAACGTCGTGTAATATATGGAGAAAAATACTCAAACACTCTATTATGGTTTTCTCTCTTTTGTTTGTTTAACAACTCCTCTTTCTTTACTTTATCTACAAAACTGTTAATTACTCAATGTTCGGAAAGTCGAGTGGAGTCACTCCAGACTTTTTTTACTGTTGCTTTTAAAATAATTCATGGTTTAGTTAATGCTTAAAAATATACAATAAGCTTCTTGGTACTGAAAATATATCTATATCCCAATTCATAAAAATATAATTTTTTACTTCGTAGTAACAGTAATTTATATTTTAAAAATAAATATAGTATTGTTATTGTTATTATTATTTTAAATAAAGGGTTAACAATAATAATGTTCTAAATAGCATACGAAAATCTCTACAAACAGAAAATTTTATTAAAGAAGTAGTGAAAGCTAATCTCAAAACAACAAACAATCTAATTATTAAGTTGATGCATTCACCGAAAAAATTTCCTAAGTTAATTAAATAAATTGCCTTTAACATAACAAAAAATGTATAAGAAAATCTTTTCTTAGACAATTATAGAAAGAAAAATGTTCTACAAAAAAATTAATACAAAGAGATTAAAAGTGTGTAAATAATACGACAAATTATTAAAAATAAACCTTTAAGAGAGTATCTTTAGGATGCATTTATGTTTCAATATCGTTAAATTTTACTTTACAAATTAATTTATTGTTGGCAATAGAAAAATAGAAGAGAGTTTAAAAAAAGCAAGAAATGCATCGAAAAAGCAATTGTTACTGCAAGTGAAAAGAATATTTATCAAACAGTTAAAAACAAATATTTAAGTTTAAATTAAGAAGTATTATTTTCAAAGTTCTTCAATTCATAATTATTCAATTATAGATATTTCATGTCGACTACAAATTCATAATCAAAACATGTAATTATTATATTATTGGACGTATAAGTAAATAACTTGGTTTGCAAAGCCGTTCTAAGGTCTTTTTTTTTTTTTTTTTCCCCATTAAGGAAAGTTAGATCTGAACCCATGGCTTAAAGTTAATTCCAAACTTCTGTGAACATCCATGCCTATACCAGGATTTGAACCAGCGCACGTAAAAAGTATAAATAAATGTAAAATATTCTATCCATATAAACATGAAAATCTGGGCTTATGAAAAAAAAAAAATATTAAAGTTTTGTTTTAAAAATATTTATTTTAAAATTTCTGTTTATTTATTAGATTTTTACTAAACGTCATATCGTCCTGTTTCCATAATTGTTACATTAATTTATTTTGTTTAATATATATATATATATATATATATATATATATATATATACACAGTCCAGTCACATTAATGTGACCACTTGTCAAAAGCCGGAATAACCACCTTTCGCAGAGCGGACTGCTGCGAGACGTGCAGGAAGAGAGTCACATAGGTCCCTGAAGGTGTTCTCTGGGATGTTGAGCCATGCCGACTCTAATGCCGTGGCCAGCTGCGCTAGATTACGCGGTTGAGGATCCATGGCGCGAACAACTCGATCGAGATGGTCCCACAGATGCTCGATTGGGTTTAAGTCAGGTGAGTTTGGTGGCCAGGGGAGGACGGTAAACTCATCCTGGTGCTCTTCGAACCATGCACGTACACTGGCAGCTGTATGGCACCTCGCATTGTCCTGCTGGAAGATGCCATCATCCTGAGGAAAAACAATGCGCATGTAGGGGTGAACATGGTCCGCAAGGACAGATGCGTACTTGTATTGATCCATTGTGCCTTCCACAATGATCAGTGAACCTAGAGAATGCCAGGAAAACATTCCCCAGACCATAATGCTCCCGCCTCCAGCTTGGACCGTTCCGGCAATGGTTGCAGGGTGGTTCCTTTCAGAGGTTTCACGCCTTATACGCCAACGTCCATCTGTCCGATGGAGCATAAAACGCGATTCATCCGAAAACGCAACCTGTCGCCACTCAGTGGACGTCCAGCTGCTGTACTGGCGTGCAAATTCTAGCCTTCGCCGTCGATGAACAGCAGTCAGCATAGGTGCACGAACCAGGCGTCTGCTTCGGAGGCCCAGACGCAGCAATGTTCGCTGAATAGTAGTTTGGGAGACACTTTTGGTAGCCCCTTGGTTCATTTTGGTGGTCAGTTGCTCAACGGTAGCCCGTCTATCTGCCCGAACGCATCTCCGCAACCGTCGTTCGCCTCTGTCATCTATGGCCCGTGGTGCACCACATTTGCCACGTCGCTGATTTTGGACAGTCCCATTTTGCCATGCACGGTACACTTTTACCACGGCGGCACGCGAACAGTTCACAAACTCAGCCGTTTCGGAAATGCTTCCACCCTTGGCCCGAAAGCCAATGATCATGCCCTTTTGGAAGTCGGATAAATCGCTTCGTTTCTGCATTACGCCAACGATTGAAATGTTTTCCGAAGCCCTCACACACCCTTTATATACGCTCAACTGCACTGTGCTGCCACCTGCCTTCTGTGATTGGTTATTTAACTCTGACATGGAAAGTAGGTGGTGGTCACATTAATGTGACTGGACTGTGTATATATATATATATTTAATGCTAATCTTTTTTACTTCCTTACACAAAATTTTTTTATTAACTTCGATTCTTGTTTGTTTGTTTGTTTGTCCAGTACAAATCTTGCAATCGATTTTTAACTAACTTCCTGAGTAGCTAGACATTTGAAACTTTCAGGATAGCTCAGAACACAGTGACAATACATTTTTGTAACACTTTTAGTTAACTGTTCAGGTTCCTACTGCCTTCGGCAGCGTTTATATGATTCAACAGAAAATTTATTTCACTAACTTCTCGACTAGCTATAGTTTATTCAGCGAAAGAAGAGAACGAAACTAAATAAAAGGGTTGCACAAAAATAGCCAAGAAGGTTCACTTTCAGCCGAAATCCCCAATTTGGAGAATTTAATTTTTTTTCCTTACTTAAATGTTTTTTTTTAATTCTCTTCTTCACTGGACTCAAAGAACTTTTCTCACTCTCCATTATGGTAAAATACGAAATCACACGAAAAAATTATCAAATTTAACAATCAGACAATAGCACGAGCAAAACAGTGCAAATAAAGAAAAAAAAGAAATTCACACTTTCTGTTTGGCACTCCTGGCAGAATGCCAGGTTTTTCAACGCAGCCAAACTGCACGTGCGTTTATTTAGTTTCGTTCTCTCGGTAGAATGAATGGACTATAGACATTTGAAACTTTCAGAATACTTCAGAACACGGTGAAAATACATTTTTTTAATACTTTTAACCAACTGTTTCAGGTTCCTCCAGCCTTCGGCAGCGTTACCAGTACAATGCTTGCAATCGATTTTTAACTAACTTCTCGACCAGCTAGACATTTGAAACTTTCGAGATAGCTCAGAACACGGTGAAAATACATTTTTCTAATGCTTTTAGTCAATTGTTTCAGGCCCCTACTGCGTTTATATGATTCAACATAAAATTTATTTAACTAACTTCCCGACTAGCTAGACATTTGAAAGTTTCAGAATAGTTCAGAACACGGTGAAAATGCATTTTATTACTTTCCGAACACTATAGTGAGGAAAGTATTGTAATCATGTCAAAAATCCGAATTGGAGATTTTGATGTTTCTATACGTTTCGAGGTCCCCTGAGTCCGTTTCCACTATTTTTGAGATGATGTATGTATGTATGTGTGTATGTATGTGTGTATGTGTGTATGTCTGTGACTGAACACGCTAGCGTCTAAACGCTTTGTTCGAATAAGCTAAAAGTTGGTACGTATATTGTAAGTCACCATAGTACGAACCCTATAGATTTTGGTGAATCTAGCACTTATAGTTTTTTTACAGGGACAAAAAGAAAATTTTTTTATCATTATTGCCTATGGGAACAAAATCATAAAAGTGCGATAGCGTCTAAACGCCTTATTCAATTGAGCAAAAACTTTATACACATATTATAGGTCCCAGATACTCAAAATGTATAGATTTTGGAGAATCTAGCACTTATAGTTTTTTTACAGGGACACAAAGAAAAATTCTTTATCATTATGGCCTATGGGGCCAAATTTTTAAAAGTGTGATAGCGTCTAAACGCCTTATTAATCTGAGCAAAAAATTTGTACACATGTTATAGGTCACATTTGCACCAACTGTATTGATTTTTGTGAATCTAGCACTTACAGTTTTTTTACAGGGACACAAAGAAAAATTCTTTATCATTATGGCCTATGAGACCAAATTTTTAAAAGTGCGGTAGCATCTAAACGCCTTATTCAATGAAGCTGAAAATTTATATGAATATTATAAATCACTGTTGCACTAACTATAAGCATTTTGGTGAATCTAGCATTTATAGATTTTTACAGGGACACAACGAAAAATTCTTTATCATTCTGATCTAAGGGCTCAAAGTTCAGTAGCGTTAAATAAAACCTCGTGTGATATATGGAGAAAAATACTCAAACACTCTATTATGGTTTTCTCTCTTTTGTTTGTTTAGCAACTCCTCTTTCTTTATTTCATCTACAAAACTGTTAGTTACTCAATGTTCGGAAAGTCGAGTGGAGTCACTCCAGATTTTTTTTTTATTGTCTTAAAATATTTAGAAATTTTATTGATAAACACTTAAACTGTAAAAATTCATTTTCAGTAGTTTGGAGTATAACATTGATTTTGTGTTTTATACCAACTACGTGAGAAATACCAGAGCCAGGAATTGAACCCAGGCCCTCCGCTTAAAGTGCGGATGCTCTTCCACTGAGCCACCCTGACTGACAACCAGCTTGACATTTTTCACATAATAATCGTTACGTCTGCGTTTGCAGATACGGTGACCTTGTCAACAGTTATTATGTGAGAAATGTCGAACTTGTTATTAGCCAGGGTGGGTAATAAGAAAACTCCCTCTCTTTTTTTTTTTTTTTTTTTTAGTTACAAGATTGCAATATGTAAATTAGTCCTGATTTAAGTTCTGTTAAAGACAGAATCTTTCTTTTTCTTTTTTTTTTCTCTCCTTTTCGTTTTTCTTTCTTTCTTTCTTTCTTTCTTTTTTTTTTTTTTTTAAATAAAATACTACTAATATTAGAACTCGCCATTTTATAATGGTAATCTCTCAAAATTTTTAATTGCTACTCAGGGGACAGGTACCTTTGAAAATAAGTCAATATGAGTAAAAAAAAAAATGACCATAACTTTATTTACAATAATTCAAAAAATAATTACTTTTAAAACTTTTAAATTCTAACACGTGTTAAGAAAAATTTCATCTTTCCATTATAGCCATTAAAATAATTCTATTTTTTTTTTTTTTTTTAAACTTATTTTTATAAAAATGTCACAGCGATTATTTTTTCGATGCATAATATTGCAAGCACAGTATCTCCGTGTTGGTTTGCGACAATTTAATGAAATATTAAAAGCTTTTATATGAGATCTAAATATATAAAATGACGAACAATTATAATTTTTAACTTTAAAAGTTTTGTAATTAAAAGCATAATTAAGCCCAAAATAGCGATAATTTTTAAATAATAATTCAAATAATTTCTTTCAAAAAAAAAAAAAAAAAAAAAAAAAAAAAGGAGCTTATAGCAATTTTTTTTTTCCTTTTAATTACATGGTAATTTTCCGCGCGCACAATTTTTTTTTTAGGTTCATGATGTGATGTATCTTTTCCATGTAATCCTGCACGTAACGCTTATATTGACAAAAAATTAGCTTTGATATTTTCAAGAAAAAAATAAAAAAATAAAAAATAAAAAAATAAAAATGTACAAGTTTTCCAAGAGCTATAATATAGAAAGCAAATTTTGCTTAACACTTGTTAAAAAATTACAAGTTTTAAAAGTAATTATTTTTCAAGTTATTGTAAAAAGAATCAGGATCATTTTTTATTGATATTTCCACCTTTCAGTGGTATCCGACCTCTTAATAAGGCTGCGAAAATAATTTAACTGTTTTTCCAAAACTTCTGCTATTTTTCTTGTTTTGATTAACAATATTTTAAACGCATTTTAATGAAATCAGTATTGTTTTGTATTTTCGTTTTCACAATCTATAGGAAATTTAGCTAGTATTTTTTTTTCAATGATCTCCCCAGCATAACTGATGAATAACTAAGAAAAAACTTCAGCAATTTT
This sequence comes from Salticus scenicus, assembly GCA_963930645.1. Taxonomy (NCBI): domain Eukaryota; kingdom Metazoa; phylum Arthropoda; class Arachnida; order Araneae; family Salticidae; genus Salticus; species Salticus scenicus. The sequence goes on along the minus strand of OZ005657.1, from coordinate 79,975,580 downwards.
AATAAAGAATAATACCTTGGGAAGTCATCACTTATAAACCTTCACAAAGGATCTCATTTTCGATTCTTGGCGCTTAAGATTAACGCCAGGGCTATGACAGCCCTCTGCATTGATAGGAAAGTTGTCATGGATACGAATTCAATGGATCGTTTTATGGTGTTTTATGAAATTGAGAGTGGTGGGTTATGCAATATTTCAATATCATGCTGTACTAGGAAACAATTCCTAAGTACACATAGGAAAAAATACTTTAATAATAATTTAATAATCGCATTTAAGTTATAATTATGCAGTAGTGTGAGTTTTAAGGCAGACGTTAGGGCTTTAAGATTGGGGAGATGGGTTCAATATAGGATAAATATAGAAAAAAAATGACATATAAAAATATTATTTATTATCTATTTATACATACATATATATATATATATATATATATATATATATATATATATATATGTCAAAATTAACATACAGTCGGTAACAAAAGTGTCCGAACACTAGCAAAAATTCTTATGTAAAAAAAGTACACTTCTTACGGTTTTGTTAAATAAATCCTTATCGAATCATGTTCTTACACTGACTAAGAACAGGATTCGAAAAGGATTTATTTAACAAAAACGTATGAAGTGTACTTGTTTTACATAGAAATTTTTGCTAGTGTTCGGACACCTTTGTTACCGACTGTATATACATAAAAATGAAAGAATGAATTTACGGTTAGATTAAATATGACTAATAAATAATGCATGTAAAATATTTTCATTCGAAATGTTTGCGTGCATGTTTACAAAATAATTTTCAAGTTAAGATGCTGAAGCTTCCATTGTTTATTAAATTCGTGCAGGATTTTAGAAATAATCGAAATAAATTTGTTTCCTGTAATAATATGAAATTGAAACTGCTGTGGTATTTTTGGATATTTTTTATTAAAACTTGTAATAATTAGATGCTAAGTTATTTTCATTATATGTTGAATTTCATCATATGCATAAAAATTGGTGACATAGATATAATTAGTATCTATATATTTATACACAAACCTGAAATTTATTGTTCGTTTTTAACATATTAATTATAGGCGTAGAGGACTGAATGTAATATCGTTCGCAAAGGTATGATTAATGCAAGTTTTAGAAGAGAAAAATTATTCTCTTTTTAATGTCAGGTAGGTATCCAAAAATACCTTCATTTTTAATGTACTTTTGAATTTTTTACACATAATCTTTTGTATTAAATATTCTATAGAAGAGAGTTCTTAAATCTGACAATTTCTTAAAATTCACTAAAACCATAGACACAGTACTTTGTATTAGATGTAGAATACCTGTACTGTACTCTCGACTACAGATTTTTCATTATAAGAAGCAACAACCATTAGAGTGGTGGAAATGCTTATTGAGTGAATGAGTAGTAGATCAAAATTTTATACCATTGAAGATATACGCTAATTATAAAAGGATTGAATTTGTGGAAATTCTATTTTTTTTTTAATCTAATTTATTTATGATCTAATTCCGTTTTTCCTTATTTAAATCAGTTCTAATTTGAAGAAATAGTTTTTAGGTGAACTATAATGCACTTAATTTATCTAAAACTGACTATTATTTTTTAAAAGTAGATTTATTACTACCTTCTGCATACATAAGAAGAAAACATAAGATTCGGAAAACTTTCTGTTTCCGGTTTTTAATTAATTTACACGTTTTGAGATTTTCTGAACACGATTCTACCATTTTTAGAAATTGCCAATCTTTTTGAGCTAGCAAAACTGTGCGAATATTGTACTTCATGAACCGATGGACTTAATTTAACCAAACTTGATATTTGGTTGGAAATTCGTGTGAATTAGTGCTGGTTAGCTTTTGGGCTATATTACCGAGAAGGTAGCGCTGCCACGATGCGGTTTCCTCTCATTTTGGAACACAACATAAAAAAGTTTTCCTTGTTTGTACATTTTCTCAAAGAGAGCTTTACAAAAAGTAAATAATAAATAAACAAATACATTGTTTAAAATGTGCAGATTTGTTTATTTACTATAACAAAATATAAAAATCATATTTACAGGTATTTGTTTTTCAATTCAAAATGATACACAAAATCATACACACTCCAATTTTAACGTAATCTAACATACTTTTAATATTTTCTCTACGTATATTGGCCTTGACATTCAAAATACAAAACGTTTTTCTGTTTCGATACCATTTTATTTATTTTCCTTAAAAAAAAAAAAAAAAAAAAAAAAAAAAACAGTTTTTAAGACAATTAATATTACTTTTTCTAAAAGCAAAACTTTGAACATTTGGTAAGATCTAGCTATTACACGCAAAATACAATGTTATGAATTGGTTTTATTGAATTTTATGTTTCACAATTTAAGTCAAAAATGTCACCATAAAAGCAATCTGCACACTACTAACCAAAACGAACAATAACATTCTAGATCTATTAGTAAATTCCAAATTTTATAACCAAAACAGGTTATCAATTAATATTATTAGATTTCAGCTTGCAATTTAATTCACAGGAATGTCACTACAAAAGCCATCTTTGCAGTAACCGTCAATATGAGAGAATACCATTCATACTGCTCCATATACCATACATAAATCAAACTGTATTAATTGAAAAAAAAAATGTAATTTGTATTTTATTGCCTTTTTGGCTGTAAATTTCGTTTTCATAATGAATAAATATCTACAGCAAAATGTATTTTTTTCATTAAATTTTAACTATACAATTGTATTGTAGACCAATTGCAATTATTTTTTTCACTGTGGCACAATTTTCTTTTAATAACTTTATTTTCGATCAGAAAAGAAAAAAAAAAAATGAGGTCATAGTAACCTGGAAAAAAGGTCAGAATAAGGTAAAAGTAATATTTTATTTCTTGGTAATTAGTCAAATTAACAACAAAATGCGCACGAAATGTTTATTAATAGGACGCATGAAATTTAGATATGTATAAACCAAGATTAAGAATTAAATAAATTAACGTAAATATTTCTTGCATTTTAATATATAAATTGTACATATGCATGATAAACATAAACATGGTCAGAAATATGATCAAAAATTTGTATGTTGCGGCCATCACAAAACTTTCTTTTACATTTTCTTATACAAATTAATGTAATTTAGACCAAAACACAGTCGCCTGTGGTACCGTAAAACCGACTATTTGGCCCCTGAGTTTTTACACGAAACTAAAACGATAAAATGAATAAAGTTACTCCTGGCTTTGGTTTAGTGAAGTAATGGACGTGCTTTGTATAATCTGCGGACAAACTAGGAAGTAAGTTCATTACTTCAATAAACCAGTGCCAGGGGCAATTTTTAATCCTTTTATCGTTTTGGGTTCAAGTAACCCACCTCCCCCCCGGGTCCAAGTAACCCGGTTTTACAGTACATTTATAAAACATTGCGCAGCAGCGCCCCTTATATACCTATTCCATTGAAAATTGAAAAATTTTCCATGTGTTATATATAAGGCAAACCTAGGAGAGATTGCGCACATAGGGTATCGGCGGGAAAGAGTAGTGTGGGCGAGTTGCAACTTCAGGTGATTAAAAACAAAAACATTTCTATTACGGGACAATAAATATCAATTAAATTATACATTTGAAAACAACTAAAATATAGACGTTTCAAAACTCGTCCGAGTTTCCTCATCAGTATTAAAAACAACATATTTTGCAAATATTACATACATACTCAAAGAATTTATAGTAGTATAGAATACTGAGGTGTCAATGCGCATGCTTCATTGATAGTGTGGAGATGGCTGGCAGTATACCAACCCTCAAGAAAAATACGACACTTATATTTATTATAACCAGAGTTTAAAACTTTTACATTATCAAAATCGGGGATATAATCTGTTCAATTGGTTACAATTTTTATATGATCGTCTGTGTTCCTGCAATCTAATTTTGGCTGTATGGCCAGTTTCATCTATATAAACGTATTTATATTCTCTGCATGGAATTAGATATATTGCACCAGTTAGATCTAAAGAGGGAATTTTAGGTTTAAAGTTAAAAAGAATGTTTTTTAATTGTTTAATCGGACGGAAGGCAGTATATATATTATGTGGTTTAAGTAATTTTGCAATACGTTCTGAAGGAGAACCAAAATATGGCATAGAAATATAAGTTTTTTTTAGTAGTTGTTGAATTGTTCATTCGCATTGGAAGAGAGGGGGGAATTGTAGGAGGGAAAGAAAAAGAGGGGAAGCGGATACTTTTTTCAAGATAAATTAGTTTTAACCAGTTAAGAGGTAATCGTTATTTATCCTGAGACATTCTTTTAATTTCCAACTTAAAAAGTGTCTCATTACTGCATAACCGAAGAGCTTTACTGAATAAAGTCTGTAAAACGGAATTTTATGAAAATTAGGATTAGCAGAAGGAAAATTTAGATACTGATCTGTAAAATTGGACTTACGATAAACAGAAGTTTGAAATATATTAGGTATTTTAGAAGTGCGTTCAAAAAGAACATCAAGAAATGTCAAACTATTATTTTGTTCTACTTCCAAAGTAAATTGAATTTATGGACATAATAAATTAGAAAGAACTCATTTATATATATATATATATATATATATATATATATTTAGCAATTAATAGAACAAAAACAATAACAGCACACTAAAATATAGAAATGAATTTAACATAGAGGAAAGAATTACACAAAAAGTTGCGATATAGATTAAGAACCAATGAGTTACGATAGTAACTTGAAATACTTACGCCGACCTGAATGATAATAAAAAAGGACTATTAAACTAATGAGAGAGAAAACAAATAATAATTCACAGAATTAATTGGATATAAATGCTTAAAATTAGAAGCATACTTTCAAGGGGCGCATACTTTTCAAGGGGCGCATACTTCATAAAGCTGTGAAAACTGCAACGATTTCGTAAAACGATATTGCTATTCATAGCAATTTATATCATTTCACGCCCCGATCGATGGAGTAAGAACAATAAAGAATGAGAAATAAGTGAAATATTAAAATAAAACAAAGATTAAATAAAGAGTAGTTAAAAACTTAATGGAAACCAAAGTGATATCATGAGAAAAGCAGAGTAACCACATGTAAAACATTTAACACCAACTGGAGAAAAGGATGATGCCAAAACCTAAATTGAAGTAAAATAAAAGCTCGACAGATATCGATTAATCGAATATACTTCAGAGCATTTTCATTAAAGATAAAATACACAGAGTAAATATTAAATGATAATGTTAAAATAGATTTTAAAGTTAATTAAAATTAAAACTAGTAGAGTTAAATTAAATCGTACCATAAACATTAATAATTAAATCGTTTAAGTTAAGGACTATATATATTTCAATTAATAAAAAAATGTCAACGTATCTGCGCCAAAAAGGAACTTTTTCGTTTAAATTATCATTAATTTTATTTTCCAAGAACTACATAACAATTTCTGCTTTGCAAACACTAGCAAACGAGCCCATAAGCGTACCATGAATTTGTTTATAATATAAATAAATAAATTTAAAGCAATTGCAAGATAAACAGAAAAATACTAATTTAAGAATTGGTTTAATATTAAGAGTAGAATGAGTACTATTCACAAGATAAATTTTCTTTATAACATCGCAAGCAAAATTAATAGGGATGGAAGTAAAAAGAGAAACAACATCTAAAGAAATCACTATATAGTTTTTTTTTTTTTTTTCTTTTTTTGGTGGGGGGGGGGATTAATATTTCTTAATTCAAAAATAAATTAAAAAGAATAATTTAAAATAAAAAGGAATTTAAGGAAAGAGATTTAAGTAAAGGCGAAATAAAACGAGCAAGGTTAGAAAGAGGGGAACGGGAATAACCAATTATAGGTTTAAATGTAATACCAGATTTATGTAATTTTGGCAACCCATAAAAACTGGCTGTAACTTTATCAATTTTATTACTTTTTTGAAATTCACCGATCATTTTATTAAGATTACTTTATATTGATGGAATGATATCTTTATTTAAAACAACATATGTAGAATTGTCATTTAAAAGATTTGTCAGTTAAAAGATTTTATATGCACTTTATATTTTAACAGAGTTTTTGTGATTTCACTACGAAGTGGATGCATAATAACAGGATTCAGTTTAGCTAAGATAACACATGCAAGACTATTAGGAATGACAATTCTTTTAGTTCCAATAGCATAATACATTCCACGATTCAAAATAGTAAGTTTTCAGTATCAGATAAAACTCTAGATGTTAAATTTTTAACAGAGCTATTATTAGGTTTTCGTACTGTATTTAAACGTAGTTCTTTGTGAAATAATTTATCAAACTTATTTTCTAATTTCAATTTAAGAGTGATTCTACATGAGATTCTCTAAACAGACAAATTATGTAGGATCAAATGAGCATCGACATTCAAAGTTTTTGTTTTGATATATGTAATTGAGGCGGTGTGATGTTTTTGCATGTTTCAGGTGATTGTACAACATCAATAGTGAAGTGCCGATTTGAATGTGCAATGTGCATGTTGGTTGCTTTAAGAATCTAAAATAAATTGTTGTTATTTTGTTTCGTTTTCAAAAATAATTACTTGAATTTTCATAATCCTTCCTATAAATTTCTATAGAATCGTAGTAATACAAAATATTTTTTAACTAAACAATTTCTCATAAGCTACTAACTTAGGCTAATGGTACCAGCCCCACAATTTTTTCTAAAAGCGAATAATTATTGAATAAAAGACTGCGCAATCTCTCCCATCAAAATGGGAGAGTTTGCGCTTTTACTGTTTAGAAGATATTGTGCATTACTTTTATAAAATTTTCTACTAATAGAAATTTTGCAGCTTATTGGTGATGACAACACAATGAGGATGAGTTCCTTGAATGTCTGGAACTGTACCAGGAAATAACTTTGACAAGTGACTTGGATTAATTTAACCCATTCGAGACGGCGCATATTTCTGGAGTCTGTCTCCAGAATCTGAAACTGATCATTATTCAGGAGTGGCAAGATCAACAAAAGCGACATATCTGGTGGGATTTAACTCTAAAGTGCTGTTACCTATAAGAAATTTATCGCAAAGTATTTAAAAGTATTTTATCGCAAAGTTATTTGTTATTGTATATCTGTTTAGTTTTCAAGTATGATGCCTTGAAGGCAAGAAAAAAAAAATCCTGCTCAAACTTTTTTTAATGATTGTAATAGTCTAGATTTCAATAAATTAAATTAAATTAAATTAATGTAAAGGTGTTTAAAGTTTAAACAAGAAGATTTCAAACTAACTAAAATTTAGGTATTGTGTTTTGAACATTGGGAGAAAAAACAAACTTTAATACAAATTAAACGCTGAGCGGATTCTCGGCTTAAAAATGGGTGGGACTAGATAAACATAGTACACAGGGTAAGTTACCCGTTATTTTGGCTCGGAAATGCACACACAGTGTGCAATCCGTCTCGAACAAGTTGTGTCAGGTAGTTGCACTATAGTATCACAGTTGTACGATAGCACAGTAGCTTTAAAAAATATGTGCAACGATTGTGGACAACGTGCGATTCGGTCAGCAAACAAGGAACTATTCAAGCTGAAAAGGAGTTATACTGATTTTAACTTGAAGTAACTTAATGTTATTTTGCCATCATTATCTGATTTTTTTTTCTTTTTCTGTTTCTTTAATATTTTTTCTTTAAATATTTTTTTGTAATTCTTTTTAAACATCTTTTATTTTTCTAATTTTTTAATTATTGGATTGAAATAATCATTCCAAAAGAAAGATATTTGCTTACAAATATTTTACAGCAATGTCATATAAGTGTGATTATTATTATTAAGAATGTAATTGTAGTTATAATTAAGCGCAATCATTCCTACCCTATAAGGAGAGATTGCAAAAAATAACTTTCTTGGTTTTATTACAGCTGTTGTTTTAAATTATAGCAGAACAATAAAGTAGGAATGGAAATGCATAGAAGAAGGATCAATTCAAAAACATGCACCGATAGTTTAACAAAAAAATAATATTTGGATTTTTTATATTGTTCTGTTGAACTGTAGACAAACTCTCCTAGCTTTACCTTATACAAAATCTGAAATTTCGTGAATATTGAACGAATAAATTTTTTGAGATGAGATCTTGAGGAAAGAATTTTCACTTCAGAATGCTTTTTTTCTCCCGTTTTCTTTCTTTCTTTTTTTTTTTAACTCAAAAAAAAAAAAAACTGTATTTCAAATTATCAGAGATATATGATTCGACCACTCTGTTAAAGATACTGACAAGTACTTTTAAAAAGTATTCATACTAAGAATTTTAAGCACAGTATACGGGAGGGAAGAGAAAAGTGATTGTCATGCACACACAATAAACTTATCCTGATTAACAACTACTGTTTGTAAATATTATTTAATAAAAATAAATTATAAAATCAAAGTTAAATGTATATTAATAATAACAGGAGATTTGGCGTTGGAATATTAAAACCCGAATAAACTACTACGTCAGAAACACCAATTGCATCGCAAATATTTTTCTTTTGGCGTTTCTGACGTAGTAGTTTATTCGGGTTTTAAATGTATGTTAGTTTTGTTATTTTAAAAGTCATGTGGTAAAAAAAAAAGGGAGAAATGAGCACTTAATAAACGCGCTACTGTATAAATATTACTTTTCTTCTTATTTTTTCCTTTAAAATAATAATAATAATAATAATAATAAATTCTCACACTATGTATTGAAACTGCAAATGAAACTACATATTAGTTGCTATAGGTATACATTTGAACAAAATGTTAACAATATTTTACATTTACTCATAAAACTAATCCTTTATGACATATAAAAAAATTCAAAAACATTCCATATGTTGAGTCAAAAAAATACATGTACAGTCGGTAATAAAAGTATCCGAACACTAGCAAAAATTCTTATATAAAAAAAGTAGAGTTAATACTGTTTTGTTAAATAAATCCTTGTCGAATCGTGTTTTTAGACTAACTAAGAACATGATTCGACAAGGATGTATTTAACAAAACAGTATTAACTCTACTTTTTTTATATAGGAATTTTTGCTAGTGTTCGGATACTTTTGTTACCGACTTTAAGAAAAATGTATTTTCTAAATACACAGTAAATATTATGTTGTAATGTATTTTCGTTAAGAGTAATCCGAAGCTTTTCATCTCCAACAGAATTTAATTCTTTTTTATACTGTTTCTTTTTCTGTAAGAAAATATATCATAAGCTGATACATATGTACGCAACAATCTGGCACACTGTAGAAGAAAAGCAACAAAGGCCAGAACAATATTTATACTCTAAAGATCTCATTGTATGCTTTTATTTTGCTACCATTCTCAGCCATTAACGATATATCAAGACACAGTTATTGTTTTGTTTTCGCTAAAGCAGAAAGAACGAATTTCCGAAGCAGGAAATTGATGATAATAACAGTAGAATTTTTTTCCTGCAGTATATGAAATATCATACAGAAATAATTTATCAAATTAAATAATGACGGACTAAATAAAAATCAAAAATGTATTTTCTAGAGTTGAGAAAGCACTATTTATACGACAATAATATTATTGAATTTTTTCATAGTATCTATTAAAAATAGATCAAGAATTATAGAAAATTTATATCTATTTGATGTATATCACTAACGAACATAAATATAGGTACTAAGAGTATTTAAAAGGAAAGGAAAACCAGAAAATGCGTACGGACATGAGAGAATTGTGCGAGTTGCCGATTGGTTTGTAAATCAGATGGTAATTGGTTAGTTAATTAGATGATATTTATAATTAAGTAATTCAAAGAAAAGGATTGACGAAGGAAAAAACTAGTAACAATTATTTCGAACTTTTTTTTAAGTATGGTATATAAGAAAAGAGATATGTTGAAGTGATAAAATAACAATATAAATATTTAAAAAGAAAAATGCAAGTACACTAGGTTTCCCGTTTGAAAACATCTAGGCTCGATCGCCATATTTTTTTCAGCTATTTTCTTTACTTTCTTAATGTTTATCTCATATTTTCTTAATGATTATATAAAGTTATCTTCTGATCTTCTCATCTTCAACTTCTTAATGTTTAATTATTATTAATTTCAAATCAGCATTTAAAATTGAGGAAGTATTTTTAAATAATCCCATTGATCTTCTTTCTGTAATATTCTAATATTCAAGTAACGCAAAACGTTTAGAAAAAAATGTACGTATAAATCTAAATTTCATGAAATTAAGTCCTTAGTTCATTGGTATGAAAAATTATTTTTTGTTTGAAAACTATATTGAAAAATTATAACTTCATAGAAATACAAATTAATTATAATCTATTTTTTACATTTCAAAAGATCAAAGATTTTATTTTTCTAACGCGGTAAACGACTCTTTAAATGTTCTTTCTGTAATATTCTAATATTCAAGTAACGCAAAACGTTTAGAAAAAAATATACGTATAAATCTAAATTTCATGAAATTAAGTCCTTAGTTCATTGGTATAGAAAATTATTTTTTGTTTGAAAAATATATTGAAAAATTATAACTTCATAGAAATACAAATTAATTATAATCTATTTCTTACATTTCAAAACATTAAACATTTTTTTTTCTAACGCGGTAAACCACTCTTTAAATCTGTGTTTATTGTGTAGGTCATTATGTTTAATTTACTCCACGCATTTAACAGAAATTCGAACTGAAATACACACCACCACTTTACAAACCTTTTTGAAAGTATTATTATAAAAATTATACCTTTTACAAAATGTAACACCTGCAAATATAAATTAATATTAGGGAAGCATATTATTGTAATTATTAGAGAATAAGTCAGTCTCTTATCTGTAACTCGCAATACGTAAAATGGTACTGATGACTACTAATTAATATCATTAGAATAGGGGGGGGGAAATCCGAAGAAAAGACTAATCATTTTTATTTTAATACTTGCAGAACATTTAAACCATAAATTAGCGAATTGACCATATTATAAAATCTTTTTGTAAAAAAATAGATCCGACTCCAAAAAGGAACTACTATTTAAACAACTAAAAATGAAAGAAAATTGGCAGAAAATGGAACTGTAAATTGCGCCTAGAAGTATAAAATAATTTTCTTCGCCAAACAACCTATAACGCTACAATTAATCATAACTTTTGAAGTCGGCGCAAAATTAAATAAAATCTAATTAGTTTTTAAAGGTTTGTTTTTAGATCGGTAGCAACAAATGCTGTTGTCTCGAATGATCCATTTTCATGTTTCCTTTATTATTTTATCACTGTATACAATTGGTCCATTAGTAGCATCTACATAGAACAGTGAACATTCTTCACAATGCGGTATTTATGTTTGTACGAAGTTAGAGTTTCCTTTGCAAATTTGGTATAACTTTGATAACTATCACCCTTAAATAGCTTTTGGATTTGGCGATCAAAACGTAAGGCAACAATATACACGCAAGATGTATATTTTCATAATATATATTGTACGATGTGTTGTTTCATATTCTTGATTACTCTCTTGATATACCTTATCAAAATAATCATGACATCCCAAAGAAATTAAATATGTTTACCAGATAATTTTCCGATTTTTCTTTCAACAAGGACGTCAGATACCAGCATCTTCGCCAACTTTCGCTGCTTACGAAATATTATTTGTTTTCTTGAATCAAAGTAGTTTTCGGCTGCGTTTTGCAAGTAACAATGTGAGACGTGTATTTTGAATAGGATTTGATTTTTGTATTGAATAAAGGTATCAATTTTTATTTAATTTTGCGCCGACTTCAAAAGTTATGATTAATTGCAGCGTTATAGGTTGTTTGGAGAAGGAAATTATTTTATACTTTTAGGCGCAATTTACAGTTCCATTTTCTGCCAATTTCCTTTCATTTTTAGTTGTTTGAATAGTAGTTCCTTTTTGGAGTCGGTTCTATTTTTTTACAAAAAGATTTTATTTTTTTCTTTTCAGTGAAAACTCTTTTATATAGCAGAGCATCAGAAGCCGTTCGACGGCAGTTTCACAAATCAAAACTTCCAAGAACAGTAACATTATTGAAAAAATGGTTTATGTCTCTGAAAAATACATGAAATGCACCCAATGTGAACAAAAAAGTAACATCTCCATCTAGAAAGTTATCCACTCAAGAGATAGTTGTGCCCGTTTTATTCTAGTCAAGTTATTTTTAAGTTGATTTTTCTCAAATGCTGCATTTTTAAGTTGTGTCACTTTTCTTGTCTTTATCGGATATGAGCAAAAAACTATCTATTGAACGAACATACGTTAAATTAAAAAGTCTTTAGAAATGTAAAGAACGGATACGCTGTATTCGTAACCAAAAATTCTGTTAGGCATATATATTGAACTTTACAGTGAATATGTGTCACCCGCTGCTCCGGAAATTGCGCAGCGTAAAAGTTCAAACAAAGAGCAAAATTTTGCTGTTGCAGCTGACGGACAGAAGTTTCAACATCGATACTTACATACTGCTTTTACCAGTGTAGTTGCATGCGTTCAGCAATTAGAGTGCGAACAGACTTTTATGAGTATCCTGTAATTTGTTTATATCTTAATTTAATCATAATGAAACCTATTTCAGGCCAAGATCATTACGACAACAAAAAAAGTATTAAAATTAAATCACCTCTTACGAAGTTATAAGCTAACAAATTTCAACAACAACAACGAGAAACATGGTTTGTATTGAGAACATCTTCCTTTATGAAGTCGGATTAAAACGTCTATGCGTTAATCGATGTGACCGCTTACAATAACCATACTTTGAATTTTACATAGCATAAATGTCATTCGCTACGCTACAACATATGTAATGCCGTTCAAGTGTGCACAAATTAGGATATTGTGAACAAACAAATGCACGTTTTAAGCGTTCTGTTTTTAGCTTTAATGTCTAAACTATCTTTGCGTACTACATCGATGATGCTCTGCAATTTTATAATTCACTTTTTTCCCCTGTCTTGAAACGTTTTCGAGATAGGATCTCTAACTCCACATTTTTCCACCAGGTGGCGCTTTAGGCGGTCGAATCGCGTAGCACATGTCCACTTTAATATACCTACATACCACTTTTATGACTATAGCTGCAGCTGTTTAACAGTTAAAAGAGTCGGTACTGACTTTTTTGGGCAAACTGTATTTTCTTTCTTCTTACAATGGGACCTATGTCAGATCAAGACCTTTGCAATGAAACAAAAAGTATCAAAATCGGATCATCCGTTCAGAAGTTATGAGCTGACAAACAAAAACAAAAAAACATACGCTTTGAATTGAGAACCTCCTCTTTTTTGAGGTAAGTTAATTAGAGCATCTCTTACGAAGTTATAAGCTTACAAACACCAACAACAACACATAGCTCGAATTAAGAACACCCTCCTTTCTGAGTTGGTTGAAAACGACTTTGTGCTAATCGATGTGACCGCTTACAGTAACAGTACTTTGAACCAGAGAGTATACGTGTCATCCGCTACGCTGCAAAGTGTGTAACGTAGTTCAAGTGTGCACAGTGTAGAAAATTGCGAACAAACAACTGCACGTTTTAAGCGGTTTATTTTTAGCAATAATGTCTAAAAACTGTCTTTTTGTAGTAAATTGATGATGCTCTACAACTTCGTAATTAACTGTTCTCTGATCTTGAACAGTTTTTGAGATAGGAGCGCTAATTCCGCTTTTTTTTAACCAGATGGCGCTTTATTTTCTTTAGATTGGGAAGATGTTATAATGGAACCTACTTCAAACCAAGATCTCTACAACAAAACAAAAAGTATCAAGTAACCGTATTTTGAACTATATAGCGTATGTTTCACCAGCTACGTCACAACGTGAGAAATGTATCTCAAGTGTGTATAGGGTAAGAAATTGCGAACAAAAAAAAATTCACGTTTTTAGCCTTGTATTTTTTTCATCAATGTCAAAACTATCTTTTCGTACTAAATCGATGATGCTCTGCAGTTTTATAATTCACTTTTTCCCCTGTCTTGAACCGTTTTCGAGATAGAACGTTAGCATGAATGTCTAAACTAACTTTTTGTACTAAATCGGTGATACTCTTCAGCTTTGTAATTCACTTTTTCTTTAGAACCGTTTTCGAGATAGGAACACTAACTCTGCTATTTTCCACTAGGTGGCGCTGCAAGTTGTTTAACCTTGTACTGCATGGCCACTTTGCTATACTTACATACCATTTTTATCACTATAGCTGCAGCCGTTTAGCAGTTAGAAGAGTTGGGACTGATTTTTTGGGCACCCTGTATTTTCTTTAGATCGTAAAGATATTACAAAGAGACATATTTTGGACCAAGACCTTTTGAACAAAATAAAAATTATCGAAATCGGAGCATCCGTTCAGAAGTTATGAGTTAACAAACATAAAAAAAAAAAACATACGGTTTGAATTGAGAACCTTCCTTCTTTTTTGAAGTCGGTTAAAAATAAAGTACAATGCTTAAGAACTTGTAAAAATATGATCATGAGAAATTGCTGAAAACTGAAAATTGTGTTAGATCTTGTTTACAGATGCAATAAATTTTCTAGTTACTTGAATCTTTAATCTTTTTTACAACAACTCTATGCCTATAACAACCGCTACAAAAACAATTTAAAACCATGTACAAATTAAAGCATCTAAATTCAAGTTTACTCTTAAAATAATAATAATAATAATAATAATAATAATTGTTTTTTAATTTTAAAAAAAAGTTACAATGTTTATCAGTTAAATTAGAAAGCGTATACACATTGTGGTGCTATAAATGGACCAAAATAGACCTAAGTTCTGTCAGTTTAATTAAAATAAAATATCATTTTATTCGTTTGTGTTATTAAACATTTATTTAAAATTTCGAATACCGTTCGGGTCAAACGCATTTATTTGCAAACGTTTTCCTTTCTTTGAAAAACAGGATGTTCTAGGTTCGAAACCATGTCGCGTTTGTCCACCAAAGAGTTTATTGTTTTCCGTGGTTTTCTCTGAAACATGTTAGGAACCCTTATAAAAATCCCCAAGAAAGGCATCTTACGTAGTACTCGGTCCTTAGAGTAGACAATCGGCTTTAAACTCTATTCCAACACCAACACCCACACCAACCCCTCCTTAAAAAAATAAATAAATAAATAAATATAGCTGCAAAAAAATTATTAAAAATTAATGAAGATTTAAAGAAACAACTTTCTGGTGATGAACTTTTAATTTTTATGTTCTAAAATATTTCTATAAATGATATTTTAAACAATATTCTCATATTATGAAGGAAGTTGTATTGTGAGATATTTCCTTTTATTTTTCCCTGTGTCCACTTAGTTTCATCAACTTTATTTCAGTATCTATTATAAATATATATATAATTTTATTCATGTTACTAAATTTGGCTCTCTTTGAAAATTTATTCTGATAATAACTTCTAATGTTATAAGATCAATGCTGCAATGCTTGCTGAATAAGTTGTATTCAGAAATATGCCATTAACTAGAAAATTTAGAATAATTATTTACGACCTAATACTCCCCTTCGATGCTGAGTGAATCTTCCGGTGGTTAATCAGAATAAGTGGCCAGTTTAAAGGTGTCTTTTAACAACCCGAAATTTCCCTAATGTCATATAAGATCTTCATTGTCCTAGAAAATCTGAGAATAGGAATCGATTAGATGTCTGGAATGTCTAATTGGTAATATTTATGAATAAAATTCGGATTATATGCAATTCTATCTCTACAGTTGTATTTTTATGTTTTAATTACTTTTTTATTGGATAAATATAACTGCTTAAACTGATAAAAGTTTTACAGCGTATATCCGATTAGCTACATAAATGCATATATTGGTTATTTTATTTTAATTTATTATGTTTATGTTTTAGTGTTTATGGAAATTACATTGATTAATTATTATATTATATAATTAGACACCTTAAATATGTATAGCACTACTTACCTTAACAATTTACTGAAATAATACTCACATACTGAGATTATTCATAATAATCGTATCATTAAAAAAGTAGAATATTATACAATAATATATTATATGGATTTTTTTAATAAATGAACAGGTAATAAAACCTTACTTATTAACAAATTAAGAATTGCGAAAATAAATAATTAAATAAACAATTAAAAATTTCAATGTACAGAATTAACACATTCCAGTAAGACTGAATTATCTAAAAATTGCTTCATGATAACAAAAATTAGTGATGCTTTAGTTGGTCGAATGAATATTTGTTTTGAATATGCTGTTTTCACCAGTGGCCGATAAACTCTGCTTTCGAAGCTGGTAGACGGTTAGTGCCGCACACGATATACGGTCGCATTCGGAGGTCTTGCCATTAGGTTTTTCGTAGTTTTCTCCAAAATTTGCGTGATTACAGGCTACGTTCCCTCTATCGGTCCTGTAAAGGGGATTACTTTGTCATCTTGAAAATATCAAAAACAGTAGGCATTGAAAAATCACCAACAACCATGATGCCTTTTATGACAATAAAATTTTATTAAATAATAATAATAAATAAATAATAATAAAAAAAAAAAACTAGAGCCAAACCCATTATGTGAATTCGCTATACAAAATGGTGAAGGAGAGAGAAAGAGAGAGATTGCAAATTTTGCTTAAGAAATTACATCTTTAATGGACTGTGATTCAAGTCACAATGATGAAGAGAGCATCTATCATTTCCAAATTTTATCGCCAGATATCACAGCGATGCGAAAATGTATATGCCAAGCGCGCCAAATAAATGTTTCTTTGTTTTAATATTAATCCTATGGACGAATACGGATATGAAAAGACGATTAAAAATATAACCCTGCAAGGTAGCATTCCTTCAGTATGCCAAACAGTAGCCGTTATCAGAAGCGATATCAAGGCTGGGAAAAATATCTAACTGCCGGAAAGAAGATTAAAAAAGAATAATTACATATTATTAAACAGATGATGCAAATAAAAATTTTAATGACTTGCAGTTTTTTATCTGCTTTTTAAAAAAAAGGAAATATATAAAAATTGCACTTATGGTAAATCCTTTTTATATTAATAAAATTTGGATTAGTCTAAATGAATACTTTAATATTATTAACTATATTATTAGGTATTTTAGATTAAATAAAATATCTTAAGTGAGAAATACATTTACATTAAACTCTATTATTTAAAAGATTATTTATTTTAATTTATAATTAGATATTTAATAATTTCAAAATAATTAGATATATAAAAACAATATGTGTGAAACTTTCTCACAGGTTCTGGACCTGCATGGCTAGGTTGTCCATGCAGGTCTAGGACCCTAAGCGTTGCTAATCGGCCTGAATCCTAAATACACATCACACGCTAATTTGTACAAAGCTAAAAGGTAAAGCTCGTTTGTTACAGTAAAGCAAGATTGCGGAACATTTTTGCAACAACAGAGTACCGCAATTGTAATAATGTCATTATGTGAAATTCCCAAAATGAAAAATTGCCAACTTTTCAACCTCAACATGAACGGCATTATGTTTCTGAATGTAGTTAGACGATTTATGCCACCATATTTAAAAGTTTGGTTTTGTTTAACGTTATATGGTCGTTGTTTGCACGTATAGGTTAATTAGACTGGGAATTACAGCTCATAGTGGATACTTAGTCACTGTGAATATCCTGCTTGAAACAGGATCAAACCTGGCACTTGGCTACATAAGGCTAGAGAGCTAACTGAAATATGGGATATATTGTGTACCATACATTATAACGCATAATTTATTCGAGATTAAAAAACAGTATTTATTGGTTTTTTCCCCTCCTGCTTATGTACAAAACGAGAGAAAATGTCAAGTTATTACTATTATTACTATACAAAATAAGAGGTGAGATAAAAGTTTAAAAAGCATTGTGTATTAAAATATATTTGTATTCACTGTCGACTGCTTTTATTTTTTCGTTTCACAGGGTGATTTATATATATATATATATATATGCACTAGGGGGCTCTGCGCCTGCTTACTCCTCTCACCAACCCCCGAGAGAGGCATCTCCATACAGGGTTTAATTCCGTTTTTCTTTTTTTTTTTTTAGTGCATTAATAATTAATACAAGGTTTCCTAAAAATTACATCGTAAAGATGATTTCACTTGGAAAAAAAAAATCACAGCAACAGATGTGGTGTTATTCGTGAAATAAATAAAATAGAATAAACCCAGTTTTTTGTGTTATACTACATTGAAGCACTAGTAAATGATATTAAAATTTACAAAACAAAATTAATATTCCATTATTTTTCGAAAAGAAAAATAATAATTCTTTGTCTAAGAAAATTGTCTTTGAGAAGGAACGTTCTTTGGTTTATAAATCGACATTGCGTATTGTAATGCTAAACTGTTTAAAAATATTAAATCTCTAATGTTTCAAAAATATTAACGCTGCTTAACTTAACAAACATCCATTAATCATTTGCACATTATTGTGAAGAAGACAAAAAAGAAAAAGAAGAAAAAACTATTCATTTTGATTCAAAATTCCAAATACTGTTTTAATATATTTTATATTTAATTAAAAATTATTATTTGTATTATTATTGCAATTACTATTTTTTAAATTTTGAAACTATTTTGTTGTACTTTGTGCAATGGACTTTATCTGCGTTACGTAATAAACCCTTGACACGTGACTATTACAGGAAAAAATGCAGAGCTTTGATGTTTACTTTTATGCTTTATGGGGAAATGTTTGCTTTGTATAGGGAAGTACTTGTATCTAGAGTGAAGTTTATAGGGAAATCGAGGATCAGAAGTCACATGTTGGGTATGCTTTAGCCTCGAACCCAAGAAAACGGATATTGTCCATTAAGATGTATCACAACGTTTTAATTCTTTAACGTTCATTGGTTTCGCACAAAACCAAACATTTACTTTTTTTCTGGCAACAATTTTTAATATGTTTTCCTTTTTTAATCAATATTTAAATTAAGCCAAATGCAGAAGTCATTTTAAATTTCTTAGTAGGCTTAAGAGGATCTTACTTCTTTGACGATGTACTCATGATATTTTGTTCACTTGATGAAGGGTCGTTCTGTTATTTTTATCTTAAACAATCATAACGAGTTTTCAAAATCTACCGTACTTACCTACAAAGTTATTTATTTATGAAATTAATTATCACTTGCAATTAATTAGGTTAACATATGGATGTTCCAAACCAAATATTTCTCGAATATAAAAAGTTTTTTTTTTTTTTTTTTTTTACCTATTTATGTTCAGCTATGTGTCTAATAGCTATTTTACACTGTTTTTATTAACGCGATTCTTGTTTGTTTGTCCAGTACAAATCTTACAATAGATTTTTAACTAACTTCCCGACTAGATAGACATTTGAAACTTTTAGAATAGCTCAGAACACGATGACATTGCATTTTTTTAATACTTTAAGTCAATTAATAAATGTTTGAAAGATTTCTTATAATTGCTCTCTTTATTACGCATTTGATTATTTTCTTTCAAGTTGATGGGGATAATTCATTAAAAAAAATAATAATAATTCATAGAAATGTCAAGTTATGTGATTCAACAGAAAATTTATAAACGTGGTATATAAAAAAAAATTCTTTTTATCTTATAATTATTTGAAATTAGATTATCATTTTTCTATAAATAGATAAATGAATTCAGTGATCGTAAAGGGTTAGTGAGTCTAAAAAATAAAATTATGTGCTATTTTGTTTTTACTGATTGTTCTTCTTTATTTACAAAGTTTTGATTCATTTAATTTTGTTGTTTTTTCGGTATTTTCAAAAAAAGGGCTGTGAAATCTAAATTTAAAAACCTTTTAAATACTTTAGTCGTTATTTTTTACAGATATTGTTAAATTAAATAAAAACAAATTACAAATAATTTCAAGAATTCAGCTTTAGAGATAATGTCGTTGGAATATATTAGAATTAACTGACCGTAGAATTTTGCATTTTTCCTCTATAAAATAAGTTTAAAATGTTACATTCTTAGATGTTTTTCTTATGTTTAAAAAATGGGACTTTAAATACTTTACCACAATCAATCTTCTTCAAATAGTTTAGATAATGACCAAAAAAAAAAAAAAAAAAAAAAAAAAAACATAAAGAATGTTGATATTAAAATTCTCTTCTTAAATTACAAATATTTTAAACAAATTTTTCAAAAATTCTTTGTATTTTATTAAATTCGAGGCTTTTGTAGAATTAAGAAAAAAAAAATCATTTTTTTTCCTTCTTCTAAAGAGAAAAAGAGTTTCTTCTCTTTAATTTTTACGGAAATTATATGTGTATATAATAATGATAAGATACTGAAGTTACATTTTTCAAGTTTTCACATCATTATTATGGTGATTGTTCGCAAACAATACTATTGTTGCCCAATGCTTTTACATATAATCGAAAAAATTGAGGAAATCTGTTTTCATAGGGATTTGCATTTAAAATTATCTTTTATACTCATTGATGTAGTACTGTTAATTATATATAATAGTAATTATTATTATTGAATAAAGTGTAATTATATAAATATATTATTTTATGTACAATAGTGATTTGTCAAAATTGAAATAAATGTAGAAGTTCTGTAACATACAATTAATTTTAAATCGGGTTAATTTTAAATAAAAACTATACTAATATTATTCATATGTTAAAGTATTCTGTTCTTTTAAAATGGTTAGTAAATGAAACAATTATGTCTAATATACTAATGAATCTAACGATTTATGATCGATATTTTATCTGTTATTTTGTAAAATATACTATAAATTATTTATCTTTATATATATATTTCTTTTGTGCGTGTGTATGTCACTGAACTCCTCCTAAACGGCTGGACTGAGTTTAATGAAATTTTTTGTGTGTCTTCAGGTGGATTCGAGAATGGTTTAGATTTACAAATGAAAGTTTTAACTTAATTAGTTCTTTCTTAATTAATTTTTATCCAACTCTTTCAACAACTTTTCCACCTAGATGGCGTGAGTTGTCGTAAACACGATGTTAGAATTTATTTAATGTTGAAATGAAAAATGAATTTTTAACCGTATCTTACGAAGTGTTTAAAATATTTCTTCAAAATTAATATTTTTAGAATCGTAATCGTATCTTACGAAGTGTTTAAAATATCTTTTCAAAGTTAATATTTAAGAATCGTAAACACGATGTCAGAATTTATTTAATGTTGAAATGAAAATGAATTTTTAACCGTAAGTATTTAAAATATTTTTTCAACGTTAATATTGTTAAAATGTTAAAATTAGTTAAAATGGTATATTCTTTTAAAAAATTCGTCAATATCCGACGGAGTTATTTTATGTTAAAATGAAAAATAAATTTTTTGGCCATTATTATTTGTGCAGATGGAAAACGTACTAAAAGTTTTCCGAAAAATTTCACGATCACAAATGTTGACGGATATCCAATATATCGTCGAAGAAATCCCGATAATGGCGGACAATATTATCATCTATGGTGGTCATCTAAGTCAACAACATAGATATTGACATTGATAACCGTTGGGTGGTCCCATATTCGCCTCTGCTGAGCAAAACATTCAATGCTCATATTAATGTTCAGTTCTGCAGTTCAGTGAAGAGCATCAAATACATTTGCAAGTATGTGAATAAAGGCAGTGATATGGCTGTATTTCGAGTTGAAAATACCAATGTGAATGCTCCTCCGGTGAATAACAACGATGAAATAACACTTTACCAATTTGGCAGGTACGTCAGCTCCAATGAAGCTGTTTGGCGCATCTTTGGTTTCCCAATTCATGAACGGGATCCAGCAGTTCTTCATTTAGCCGTCCATCTTGAAAATGGCCAGCGCGTATATTTCACGAGCGAGACAGCGATTGATCGTACTATAAATCCACCAAAAACTACACTCACCGAATTTTTTGAATTGTATAATCGTGCGGATGCTTTTGGTGCCTTTGCACGGACATTACTCTATTCATAAGTACCACGCTATTTCACATGGGCTCCAACAAAAAAATGGATGCCCCGCAAGCAAGGCACGCCGATTGATGCATGTCCCGGTTTATTCAAATCAAACACCTTGGGAAGAGTATTTACAGTCAATCCAAGGCAGACTGAGTGCTTTTATCTTCGACTGTTATTGGTTAATGTCATCGGCCCTTTGTCGTTTCAAGATTTACGTAAAGTGAATGGACAACAGTATCCAACGTATAAAGATGCATGCCTTGCACTCGGCTTGCTGGAAGATGACAATCAGTGGGAGTGTATGCTTGCTGAAGTAGGACTGAACTGTACAGCAAAACAAATTCGTCTACTATTCGCTATAGTGTTGACTACATGTTTCCCGGCCCGAGCAGAGACATTATGGGATAATCACAAAGATTCAATGACTGATGATATATTGTATCAACATCGTTCACGGTGCAACGATCTAACGATAGTATTCAGTGACGCTATGTACAATGAAGTATTGATTGCTATTGAAGATCTTTGCATTATCATTGCCAACTTACCACTCAGTCATTTCGGTATGCATTCAACAAATCGAAATGCATCTGATTTAATAAGCACTGAATTGAATCGTAAACTACAATACAATACTGTAGAAATGGCAGCGATTGTTGCTCGCAATGTCCCACTAATGAATGAAGAACAAAGAACCATTTACGACCGCATCATGCTCGCAGTTTTGGCAGGACAAGGTGGATTCTTTTTTTTTTTTTTTTTTTTTTTTGGGGGGGGGGGGTGCACCAGGTGAAACTGGCAAAACATTCCTTATTTTGCTAATTCTCGCCGAAATACGATCAAATAATGGCATCGCATTGGCTGTTGCATCATCTGGCATTGCGGCAACTTTATTGGATGGAGGCAGAATAGCTCATTCATTATTTAAACTGCCACTAAATATTCAAAATAACCCAGACGCAGTGTGCAACATAAAAAAACAATCGTCCATGGCCACAGTGCTGAAATAGTGTAAAATTCTTATCTGGGATGAATGCACTATGGCACACAAACATTCGATTGAGGCGTCGAACAGGACATTTAAAGATATAAAAAACAACGACAAACTATTTGGCGGCACTCTGTTACTCTTTTCAGGTGATTTCAGACAAGCACTTCCCGTTATTCCGCGTTCAACATACGCTGATGAGATCAACGCGTGCTTAAAATCATCGTCATTGTGGCTTAATGTTGAAAAAGTACACCTGAAAGTAAATTTGTGCGTTCAAAAGCTTCAAGATCCATCCGCTGAAACATTCTCAAAACAATTGTTAGATATCGGCGATGAAAAAGTTACTACAGATGAAACTGGATGCATAAAATTACCGACCGAATTCTGCACAATCATTGATTCTCAAGATGCTCTTATTGACCAGATATTTCCCGATGTACACAGACGATACACAAATCATGAGTGGCTGGCAGAAAGAGCAATTTTAGCAGCAAAAAATGTGGACGTCAACGAATTGAATCTCAAGATACAACATTTGTTACCAGGAGACTTGGTGTCATACAAATCTAATGATACAGTTTGCGATGCCACCGGAGCTGTAAATTATCCAATAACGTTTTTAAACTCATTGGATTTACCAGGCATGCCACCGCATATTTTACAACTGAAGTTTGGATCTCCGGTTATTTTGCTTCGTAATTTGAACCCACCACGGTTGTGCAACGGCACGCGATTAGTCATAAAAAAATTAATGAAAAAGGTTATCGAAGCCATCATTTTAAATGACAATTTCCGAGGTGAAAATATATTACTACTGCGAATCCCTATTATACCCACAGATGTGCCAATTCAATTTAAACGCCCTCAATTTCCAATTAGATTGGCATTTGCAATGACTATCAATAAATCTCAGGGCCAAACGATGTCTGTCTGTGGCTTAGATTTGAGCACATCATGTTTTTCACACGGACAATTATACGTGGCTCTCGAGTGGGCAAACCATCCAGTTTGTTTGTATTGGCGAAAGATGGGATAACAAAAAATATTGTACACTCTGTTGCATTAAGGGATTGATATTGTTTTTTAGTAATATTGTTATAAGTAGCGATATGTATATAGTTTTAAAGAATCAATTTTAATAAATTAAAAAAAATAAATGATTGGTGTTTTGTTATTTTTATATTCTTTCATCGTTCACAGCGCTCCATACATCTTCCATTTATATACCACATCCTTACACACTTACAATAAGTTAGTTATTTTTTTTTTAGCAAAATATTCTCTAGAAATAATTTATATGACAAAAGAACGTTTGTCGGGTCAGCTAGTATAATTATATTTATTTGGATTTATTCCTAAAATATTGAATCTTAAAAATTAATTACACTAGATTTTAATTCCGTTATATAATGTGTATTTTATAATTTTACTTTAATTTTGTGCTGCATGTTATCCTGTCTTTTAATACGTATTTTAATGTTTCCTTGAAAATATCACGTGTTTGTTCTTGATATTGTATTTTTAACTTTTTTTTTTCATTTATGTAAATTTTAAGTTTAATAAATAATTTTTATTTGTCAAATACATTACTTTTGTTTATATTTGACACCGTTGTCTGATACTGATGGTGAGATTTTGCTAAAAACCTTCACCATTACAGTAAAGATGTTTTATTTTATTATTTATATATGTATTTTTTTTAACCCTAGCAGATATAAGTACTTCTGATGAGATTATTGCTGTTTGTTTTGGGTTTTTGATAATTATTTCATAAATTTTCATTACTTTATCATCTTTAAGTTAAATTATGCATTTTTCAATAAGTATAATCTTCGGTTGTCGTGGTTGTACTTTAAAATTTTGATAATATTCGCCATGACAAGTTTCGTGGTTTCTTCGCATTGTCGTAGCGAAATGATATATATAGTACAGGGTGATTATAATAAAAGTTTCAATTTCAAAACATTTTAACTTTAAGACTCGTAACTTTAATTATAATCGTAACTTTAATTATAATCAACCTGTATATATATAAATAATGTACGTTAAAGTTTAAAACATTAAAAATCGAACCTTTTATATATTTTATAAATATAATATTAATGTAGCATTAATCATTACTTTAGAAGATTTTTCTAGATTTGAAGAAAGGCGAAAAATTTATTAAGATAGTCTTTTAGTGTAGTTTAGTGTTTATGTTTTCTTTCACTTCGAAAATTTAATGAAAACATTTTACGATATTATAAAAGTATTATAATTATTATTATTATTATTATTATTATTAATAAATGGATTGTAATTTGTTGTTCTGACAAGTAAAGGGTTTTTATTTAATGTTTTAAGCTACACTATAACTTCATTTTGCATGGTATATTAAATTTCATAGAGTGGGGGCAGGCTAGAATTAATTATTTTAATGCTTGGAGACATTACGTTTAATTGTTTCTATATATTTAAAATAAAATAAGATATTACTTTTTTACTAAATCATTATGATTAGACACGTAAAGCCCCATTTTTTAAAATTATTATTTTAAATTTTTTAAGGAATCGATGACTAAAATTAATGTTTATTTTCCATACTTGTAATAATTAACGTCAGATTTTTTTTTTTTTTTTTTTTTTTTTTTTTTTTTTTGTCCTTTTAAGAAGTCGTATAAAAAGATTTTAAAAATATTTCAAGTCGTAAATGTTATTATATGTAAACGAAATTATATATATAAATATATTCATAACTGTTATGATCCTTTCACAGATATTTCAGGTGATTACGAAAAAACTGTAAAAAAACTAATTTTAAAATATTGGTTTGATTCTTTAAGTTTTTAATAGAGATTAAATAGTTCCTTTCAGTTCTTTCAAGTGCAACGTTTCATATATTGGAAGAATTGAAATTTCTACTGCAGATACTTTTATGCATATATATATATATATATACCTATATATATCTATATATATATATGATATAAATGTGTGGGTGTGGGTGTAAATAATATTTAAATAAATATTTAGATAATTATTATTTATTTTATTTTTTTCAGTTTCTGTATATACACTATTTTTTACCATAAATACAACTTTCAATTAACAAAATTCTGTAGTAATTCTGAAAATTCCAAATAACATATGTCAGTTTCAAAGAATTCTAAGACTACTTACCGAAGAAAGAACACGGTCCGAAAAACAGACAGACAAACCGAAATCAAAAACGCATTTTATCTTTCTTAAAAACTGCTACAATCGCACAATCCAACTGAAAATGCAGCAATGCTTATATATATATATATATATATATAAGAAATGAATACATATATTTAATATAAGAACTGAAAACTATAGGAAAAAAAGGGGGAATACCCCAAACAAGTAAAACTGAAATAACAATAAGAAGAGGTAGAGGGCACCGTGGCTTAATATGAGTGGAGCGAAAAACTTGATAGAAAAGAATGTCAGAGACTTTACGTTATTACTCATTTCTCCATACAAATAAAAAATGAACAGTAAAAAAAAAAAAAAATTATTTATCGCATTTAAAGCTTAATGATTCAAGACTTAAAATAACTATTCTTGATTTATTTCAAAACTAGTTAAATCGGGTAATTTTTAAGTATTTTACTTTTATAAGGAAATGGCTAGAGTGTTAAAGAAATAAATTTCTAAATGTTCTACTGCTGATAAAGAAATTTTAATGTTATGTACTAGACTTTGTCATCTATTTCTAGATTACCATTCAAATGTCAAAACCACCCGGATAAAGGAGAAAGACAAACTTAATTTTAATTTCAAAATCTTTGAATTGTGTCTGTGATATTTTTTGTGAATTATTAAAATAGCGTATTTTTTCAAGAATTGTTTAGTTGTTTGATATCCACTGAAGAAATTACTTTTTTTTTTTTTTATTATTCTTTAATGTTTCTGTAAATTGATATTTTTGAGACGTTTAAGTTTTTTTTTTTTTTTTTTTTTTTTTTTTTTTTTTTCCATTTTGGTGTATTTATACAACTAGTTTTGTTGTAAATCTATGTACTGTTAAAAAAAATAAATAAAAACTTTGCCAAACGTAAAATATATAATGCGTTTCTTGCTTGCTTTCTTTATTTTTTCATGGTCAGAGCAATTTAGAAAAAATGAGATTTTAAGTCATCTCTAACTTAATTATTTTAATTATCTACTTTTTATTTCTGATTTAATTATTTTATTTATCTACTTTTTATTTTCTTCTTCAACACATTTATTATCATTATTTTTTTCTTAATCAGCTAATGATTGTTCCTCTAACGTTTATGAAATTTTGATACATTCTTTGCTAACATTAGCCATTCACAATTTGTTCTTGACATCGGATATTGTTGGAGAAAATGAAAAATATTTGTATTATTTTACCATTAATAAAACAATTTTACAATTATTTTGCGACAGGACACAAATGTTTCTACAAACGGAGAGTTCAAGACATTGTAGTTTTAATTTTACTTGATTCTTTATTCTCTCCCTCTCCCCCATTTTTTCTTTTTTAATTACGAACGAATACATTTAGTTCTGTTGTTATGCAGCGTATAAATAATATATATATATATATATATATGTACACTGTTAAGCTCTGTGCGAAAATTTACAACTTTAAGATGGATTACAGCCTAACTGTTTTAAATACCATTAAAAATTTTCAAAAATCATTATTTGAGATAAATGGTTTTAAATTGTTTCAGAAATTACTGGAGGTGAAACTTACATATTTTTTTCATTTATTAAAAATAATAAATTGCAAAAAAAAAGTTCAATTCTTAAATTTCTTTTCCTGATATTTGAAAAATTTCTTGCTACAAAGTTTGCTCTCATTAATCATTGACAAATCGCCTTTAAAATGACAAAAACATAAAAAACTCAATAAGATTTTTTTTTAAATATTATTATTTAATGCATTCTTAATAGATATTTTTTTCAATTTGTTCAAAGAAAGAGTTTTGAGGATTTAAAATATTTTCCTTTTCTAAGACGACATTATGTATTAGAAAGTTTTTTTTTTTTTTATTAATTAATGATTCTAAAAATTCTTATTTAAATGTAGTTTAGCTTTCAGCTTTTATTTTATTTTATTTTATTATTACCATTATTTTTTTTTTACTTTCTCTTACCTATATGTATGATGGAGAAAGTCCAAAATCATGTTTGAATCCAAAAATCATGTTTTTAGCGGTTGGTCTGTGTGTGTGTGTGTGTGTGTGTGTGTGTGTCTGTCTGTCTGTCTGTCTGTTATCAGCATATCTTAAGAACAAATAATAGCAGAAAATCCAAACTTGATATTCTAAATGTGCATCATATAGGGATTCTACACTAAACTTTCCGTTAAGATTTAGCAAATGGTTCTTGTACAGGGACACCCAAGATAATTCAAATACATCACGTATATGGGGAAATTGCAGGTAATTAGAGCTTAATATCTATAGACTGCACTAAACCAAATGAAATAAATATATTTTTTTATATGGTAAAAAATATGTTTCATGTAGAATGTAGTATGGAAATCTATCACTCTTCGTTTACAGGGCTACACAAAAGAATTACATTACAGTGCGACAATGCTTGAAAATTGATGAAAGTGTATTTCAGGTTGTGCCGTGTGTTATTAATATAGGATTACATTTATGTGCACGATATGGTGTGCACATAACCTTCAGAAGATAAACAATATATAAGCCATAACATTCTTTTTTATTATTGATGAAAGTGCTTTACTATAATATTTTACCATGTCCAAGAAAGCTGCTCAAGAATGGAAATTAATTCCTAATTTCCATATGGTAAATGAAGTATTTTTTTTAAGCTAAATATTCATCGCTTGTTTTTTTTTGTATATTTACACGTTTTGAGGCTTCCTCAATACTAAAATTAAATTTTTAACGTTAGATATTTGTTTGTGTTCTTTTAGAGTAAGAAAATAATAATAATAATAATAATTCCAGGCGATCCAAAAATTGTATTTCGAAGTTAATTCATTTGTTACTAAAGAAGTTTCATTAAGATTGATAAGTTTCAAGGAATGTTGTGTGTGAAAGTTGTCTGAATAATTTTAAATGAATTTTTGAATTTAATAATAGATTTGAATTCTATATAAATGTTGGTACAACAATGAAATGGGGAGTTGAGGGGGCGGCAGCCCCCCTCAAACGGAATTATTTGTGAAATAAAGCTGTTGCGAAGCCTAATTTGAATTGTTTTAACATGAGTTTACATAACAGTACTCGTTATCTTACCCCTTAATCTCCAATTTGTATTTATAGTGTTAAATTTCAGGGTAAGAGAAAGTCATGTGAGTGACACACAAGATTATTTGTTTATGGTTCATATACAGTTTGTGAGTTTTCTTCTCATTAATATTATTATATTTTTATATAAATAACTAACTTATTTGAAGTTTGAAGATTATTTCGAATTTTATGTTTTTAAAAATATATTTATTTATTTAAAATTGAGAGCTTTTGAAAATCGACATTCTACCATGATTGAACCATTAGTTTTTAGATAGTTTGAAAATGCAAAATCAGATAGTTGTTTAAAATAATAATAATTATAATATGATATTTTTATTCCGCCATAATCAATTAATATATATTGAATTTGCTCAAAATATATATAATGATTGTTGATATGAACTGATATTTAAATTTTAAATTGTAAATTGTAGGCATACCTTTTCAAATAATAAAAAATAATTGCTACTACAAACTGGAGTATTTATTATTCTCATACTTGATGTATTTAGCACTTGATGTATAATAAATAAATAACAAATTGCTAATTTGACGCAATTTACAGAAACTTGTTTCAGTCGAATGCATTTTACAAGCTTTTGCAAAATACAGCTGACGATATTGCTCACTTAACCCCTTACCTGCAGAGGGAAACTTATGAGATTCGCTTCCCAGTTCTATCGTTTTTCACACAGGTGCGCGTAGTTATGTGTGCACAATTCCAGATACATCCCCTTTCCAATTCCTCCCACTCCCCATCTTCTCTGAAATAATTAAATCCTTCGAAAATTCTGTCACGGTCATTTTAATGCATTCCAAAGCTATGGGATTACTTTCACTGTGAACAGCCAACACAAAGTATCGTACTTCGGAAAAGCGAATATATACGTCCAAGCCACTTAACACATGGGCTCAGAGAGGCGATTATATACACCCGGAGCAATTAAAGGGTTAATTGTGTTCAAAAGCCTATTTCACTTAATTAAACTATGTATATTTATATTAAAAGGAGACTACAACTAGATAAAGAAGCACAGGAAAAAAACGTCAACGTCTTAAACGCCAAAGGAATTAATAAAATTGCAGACAGCTATTTCGGCAACATTTAGCGTACCATCATCAGTTCAATGTATCAGTTTCACTGATGATGGTACACTAAATTCTATCGAAACAGCTGTCTGTAATTTTATTATTTCATTTGACGTTCAAGATGTTGATGAATCTTTTCCTGTTTTTAAGTGTATTTTTATTTAATTTTTATTTTGGGGATCTACATCATAACTACTAACATTTTAATTTATTCCATAGAACTTGCTTTTTATTCACACCACTTTTTTCGAAAAGTAATTTACTTTTTTAATCACTGGCTTTACATATTGGAGAAAAAATACTCTACAAAAAATGTGGTGAGAAGAAGGTGGATAGTGACATTGCTACGGAATGTGTGTGTGTGCGTAGATGTTAAGAATGACTGACTCAAAATAGATCTTTTTAAGGAATTTCATTTTAGGAAAAAACCACAGAAAACTCCTAATGGCTAGTTCGACTTGCGTTATCTGGGATCGAATTCAGTACTTCCCATCTACCATCTTCGAGAGCAAAACATCTCAGCTACTGGTGGTAAAGAATATTTCTACGGAATAAGTTACAAATGTTGGAAGGTATGATAAGGGAAAATAAAGGAAATAAGAGAATATAAAGGAAATTTATAGTTTTTGACAGCTTTTTGGCGTCATGCATTTCTATAAAAATTCTATGTTGAGATTTGCTGTTTCAAACAAAGTATGAAAAATCTATATACAAAAATTAAAATATCCATTTTAATTAAATCGATTACTTTTCACTATATTATAATTCTGAACTTAACTTTAATCCAAATATTAACTAAAAACTTCTAAACCTTATCATTATTTAAAAGCTATAAAAGCAACAAAATCTAAATTTTGAATGAAAACATACAGAATGTCATAAAATAACTGAAGACACATACAATAACTTAAAAATTACATTAATTAAATTTTATTTTTAATTAGCTTTCTGTACGCTTTTAGACATAATTTACTAATAATGAATCCTTGCCTAATTTTTGAAAATGAAATAATTATTCCCTTGTGTAAAAAGTCTCATTTATGACACGCAAGCTTTTAGGATTCAGGCAAAGTTAAGTGATATTAAAACCTTTTATTAGTATAAAAATCAGACGGTTATACAACAATTCTGAATGTAAAACTTTAATTATACTTCAAAAGCAAAAATTTTTAAACAGGAATTAATAAAATGAAGAAGGCGGCTTTCGTTCGATGTTTAAATAAATAAAGTCACTAAACGCCTAAGAAGTCCTCTGGTAGCCCAGAGCTATACCGGAAAACAACTAAAACTACTCATAAAATGATGTCGAATGACAAAAACAGTAATATAAGAATTTCTTTTTGTTTTCCCGAGGCAAAGTAAAACTGGATTGTATTTCTGGATCGAAAAATCATGTCTAAATTAATGTACTTTTCGAGAACTTATAAATATTATGTTAAACAACAAGCACATTTTAATTGAAAGGTAAGGTGTAAGTTTTTATGGTATTTAAAAAATAATAATGAAAATGGTAATAGTAAGAATAATAGTGATAATAATAAGT
Source organism: Salticus scenicus (assembly GCA_963930645.1). Lineage (NCBI taxonomy): Eukaryota > Metazoa > Arthropoda > Arachnida > Araneae > Salticidae > Salticus > Salticus scenicus. Next base: position 79,943,776 of record OZ005657.1, on the reverse strand, counting down.
TTACTGAATAATTGAATCTGCTATTGAATCTTGGATTTATTACAACAAATTAGGGATAATTAAATCGTTTTTAAAGTGAGATATAATGAAATAAGCAAAATTTTAGTACGAATTTTAATTTGTAAATTTCTTTTTTTCTACAAATAGTAATATGAAAATGAAATTAGAAACATTTATTCGATTTACTTGAAATTACTTTTGAAGAAAAAAAAAAAACAATAAGTTATTATTATTATTTTTGTGATTAAAAAAAAAAAAAAAAAATACCTTGAAGTAAGATATTTGAGGGAAAAAATTAGTTAATAATAAAACCAAAACTATTAATATAAAATAGCAGTAGGTTTGAGAAAAAAAATTGTCGACAACTGATCTTTTAAGAAATAAGAAAGTGTAGCCATATTTTTGAATAGAAAAACTTTGGATTAAAGAATTTGGGATCAAAAACTGATCTAACATACCTCTAAGTTCTATACGTCGAATTCAATTTATAAGGACTGTTCTTGAATCGAAAGTGTTTCTTTTCTGACCAAATTCCGAACAGGTTTTCTCAAACAAATACATAATAGTGCTAAGAATTTTATTTCAATTACTCCACAATAGAATGAGACTTTCTATACCTTAATAAAGAATAATAGGTACATTGAATAAGTTTTTCCTTTAAATAGTTGACGTAAAAATTTGACGTATTTATTCTGTATGCCTTAAAAATTTGCTGACATTCTAATAAAAATACTTCAAAATATAATAGCATTTTCCATTTCTTTGTGAAAGCCAAAAGACTTATTCAAAAGTCTGCTTAGAGTGGACACACTTTCTGCAAATTTGACGCAATTTTAGGCACACAACATTTCCAGAGAATTTCACATATAGGAAAAAATCCGTGAAATTCGAGATTACTGACTTTGGAGAAAAACGAAAAACGCTAGTGGATTCACTAATTTTTGATTTTCTCAAAGAAATGGTTATAATTTTATCAAAAAAATATTGTGTTATGTCCTTTGCTAACGAATGATGGCAAATAGTCGCCCGAGTTTTTTCTTTTTATTCCGAGAGATTCTGCTCTCTAAACTATAAGGACAGCGGTGCTGTGTTCGAACCCACGTGACACCTGTTGGCCTAGCCGATCTGTTTTTTCCTTGGCTTTCTCCAAATCTCATTGGAGTACGGGCTAGTTTAACTTAGAAATACTTCCTACGGAGGGCATCCCACCTAGGCCGAAGATCGAAGCATAGTAGTGAACCTTTCTTAGTCCCAAACGCCAAGCACCAACATCTTTTTCTTTCAAGAAGCCTTTAGGCGTACCATAAAACAATACATTATTTTAAAAAAGAAAGACAAAAGGTTTTGCATATTCGTGTTTCATTCCTTAAATAACTTCAGCATGTATGCCAGTCGCATTTACCGCATCGATCTTTATTATAAATAAATTTTAAATAACTTAAACTCGAATACTTAAATGTTACAATACTGTATTTTGTTAAATACAGTAATATTTAAAAAGAAAACAAAAAAGGCGGGGCTTACTGTATAAAATAGGAAAATCTGTTATCTGCAATGGGCTAAGTGGATTTAAATTTTAGGGTATTCTAAAGCAAGTTATTTGGTGTAAAAGATATCATATTGATTCGGGTAAACTTTTTATTGCAACCGTACTAGTTTTAAATATTACATTTAAATATCCTTTTTTGCACGTAACTTAGCCTCACCAGTGGCTCTGAATTTCTCCTGTCTAAACTGGTAGACGAGAGGGGTCAGTTTCGAACCAAATCGCATTTATTGGTAATTATCAATCGACGTTTTCAGTCGTTTTTTAGGAAACTAGTGTAAATACATGGCTAAGACCAGTTAGAGAGACATCCATGGAGGATACTGCACCCAGGTTTAGGTCTCTAGTATAGCTAATTAGCCTTAACCCACGCAACTAGATTATCATATCATATGCGACATTTAAAAACGTATAAAATAAAATAAAGCCTTCTTTTAGTATTTCTTCCACTCCATTCTTCTCTGATGCTTGGAAATTACTCACGTAACTTAGATTTTCGTTTAATTTTTGATATCCTTAGATTGTTATATGTTTAATCTCACTCATTTATTTATTTTCTTGTTTTCTTGTACAATTCTACTCACACCAGTAGTTATATTTACTTTCTACTTTATAAAGTTGTTCTTTTCATTTTAAACGGTTTTGTGCGTTGCCGCTTTGACTGCAGCACTCGTGCTTACTTTATTCGCCTGATGAAGGGTCGTGTGTTTTTTCGACCCGAAACAATTGTTGCGAGTTTATTGCATTTTATGGTGTTTATTCAAAGTTTGTAAGTAATATTTTTTACAACGCCAGTTTTGTGGTGCTTTTTTATTAAGTTTACGTCTTGTTTTCTTTTTTAAAAAAGCATGTGGCAAGATTTTATCACTTTATTAAACACACGCTAGTTTTACTTGTCCTACAGTAATTTTTAAACTTAATTTTTTATAACTATAACTAATTAAAAATATGAGTTCTAATCCTTTAACTAAAAAGTAATATAGATAAATTAATCCGATGTCTGAAACTTGACTATTAAAAATGTTGATTTCCGGCATTGTAAATGAATCCTCTTCCGACAGCAGTTGATTTATTGTAGGTAATATTTCACTCACATGCATTTAAGTCACGCATATTTAAGTGTTTTAAATCGTAAAATTTAATTTAGCGCATTTGCTTTCAGCAAACGCATCGCAATGATCTATTAAGCTTGTCATAACAGTTTGACAGTTTTGAAATCAAACAATAATATTTCCTATTACGACCTAATTTCTACTTCCGAAGCAAAATGCATTAATCAGAACAATCTTTTAACAAGGAACCTTGCAAAGACATTAAATAAGCGAAAAATAAATTATTTATCGCTTAAAATAAGTTATTTACCGTATAGTTAAAATCTGAATGGGCGTAAGAAAAGATTTTCCTTTTTCGATATACCTCTCTATTTTGTTTTTGATATACATTCTGTGTTGTGCTATAAATTATGGATATTTTAAAACGCATGCAAGTGATCAAAAATCAAAATCGTATTGGATTTAGTGTATGAGCTTCGTGAACTTATGTAATTAAGTTCCGCTGAGAATGTAAATTCAATTAATGAAACTAATGTACGTTAAATAAATAAATAAATAAAGTTTACGTAACCTCATTTATAATATAAGAGTAGAAATATTTTTTTTCTTTATTTTGCGATGAATCAGTTTTAGCGCTCTAGATTTCAGTTAGCAGACGCCGGGTTCGAATCCTGGTTAACGCTTTGGATGCTAATAGTGGTTCGGAATCCACTTTAAGCCATCGATCCCGGTCTAACCAGTCTTAATGTAAAAAAAAAATGTAGAGTGACCTACTAATGAGTAGTAGAATGGTTTACAATTCTTGTTAAAAAAGACAGTAAAATTTTCATGCATTTTCAAAATTTTTGTAATAGCAGGAAAACAATAATACAGGAGCTTAAGAAGACAAAATTCTGCAGCACAAACTATAAATAGTTTAGCATAAAACTTTTCTTATACAAATTAAAGCAATTAAAACTTTTCGATATGCAAGATAATCGCACACAACTTCTACCTTATATTTGCCTGCATAAAATTTATAATTTTTTTCTGTAGAATTTTACCAACATCTATTGATTACGATTTCCTGCTTAATATTTTTCAAAGCATCTTTTTTTTTTTTTTTTTTTTTTTTGTAAAAAAAAAAAAAAAAAAAAAAAAAAAAAACTTTCTTTGCATTGCTGCAAAAGAAGTATTCACCACTGCCACTTTATTAAAAACTACCACTCTATTCAAATAGGAAAATTTAATTGTTTTATCTGATATTTAATTAGGGGAAGTGGTCGCCATTGTTAAGCGAGATTTCTAAACGTAGTAAAGCTTTGTACGGCCGCTCCAGAAAGCCATCTGATTGGATCGCGGTACACAGTGTAGGTACCTCCCACTTGTTTACACACAGACGCCGCCCGAGAAATAAAATACACAAGTCCAGCATATATGTGAACAATAAATAAATCCTATCTTTTTCAACAATGATGAAACAGAAATTAAAAGACTATTAATTATATATCTATGTAAAGGAGATATATTAACAGGATATAATCACATGCTTGTTTATAATAATAGCTGTGCGAAGATAACTGCTGAGGACGTATTTTCTTTTAAAGGAATCTGTAAATTACGATAGATATTTATTAAATCTGCATATTTTACACTAAAATTTCAATTTGAATTTATTCTCTTTTGTTATAAATGTATCGTTTGAAAAGGTTTTACCATGTTCTATTTTATAAACTCTCTTTCTTGTTTGTCCAGTACAAATCTTGCAATCGATTTTTAACTAACTTCCCGACTAGCTGAACATTTTAAACTTTTAGAATAGCTCAAAACACGATGACAATGCATTCTTTTAATAATTCAATTAATAAATGTTTGAAAATTCCTTATAGTTGCTCTCTTTATTACGCGTTTGATCATTTTCTTTCAAGTTGGTGCGATAATTCATCAAAAAAGTTTTTAAAATTATTTATTAATACATAGACTTGTCGAGTTTATATGGTTCAACAGAAAATTTTAAAACGTGGCATATAAAAAGTTGTTTTTATCTTGTAATTATACTGTTTAAAATCTTTAATAAGGTACACTCTTTCTCATAATTATAAGGACACTCGTTTAAAAAAAAAAAAAAAAAAAAAAAAAAAAAAAGGATTTTCCAGGTGTTCACAATTATAAGGTCAGCTCGAATCTTAGTATTTTTCTTTTCAAATATTCTTTAAATTAATATGTTTTGGCGTCTCTTTTTAGGGTGAAACAGTCGGACATTCTCTCTGGTATAAACATATATATTTTCTTTAATATTCAGTTTCAATACCATTTCATACAGCATAGATGATATTCTGAATACATTTAAACTATTTAAAATTGCTTTCCACTTGCATGCACTTTTCTAATATAAGTTAAGGTTTTTTCAACTTTTATTCCACGGGAAAGGCAACAATAAAGAAGCTTCTTTCTTCAAACTATTTCCTATTGCTCTAGAAGTAGAGCAAAAATGTAAGTCTTGTTGAAAAAAATATTATTACCCCCCCCCCCCCAAAAAAAAAAAAAAAAAAAAAAAATCTAACAAAAATTTTTGAATTCCAAGTTTAAAATTTGCGAATATTCTCTTGATGTTCATAATAATAGAAACAATTACTAAATTCATTCTGCCTTCAGTAGAAACAGCTTCCCAGAGCACTATAGATCCACCTTTAAAATGTCCGATTCATAACTGGCTTTAAAAAATCTGCTCTGTTTTTCGCTATCTTCAGATCGTGCCTGTAACTGTTAAAACCATTTGATTAATCAAGAATAAAATGTTTTTCATCCGAAAATGCAACATTTTACCATTTAATATTGTCCTTATTCAACTTTAACACAGATGTTTTTTCCCCCATTAAATGCTTATTGATTATTACAGGTTTTTTATTCATTTTAACATATTATTAATTATTTTAAACATGCATAAATGTGGACCCTAACTTTTCATTAAAAATTACGAGCAAATTCAGCAGCAGTCATTATGAGTACAACAGTAAGAGGAATTATGCGTCTTCGATCTCTGTAAAACAACTATAATTTTGCATCAGATATTTCTCCTATCAAACCAGCAGTTCAATGTTTGATCACATTTCCTTCAGCAATTTTAGATCATCGAAGTTCATTAGAAATTCGTCGGATTGAAATTATCCTTCCACTTAAAAAACACATTTATCATACTTCACTATATGAACTTTCATTTTTGAGGAATTATCAGTAATGTCCGTCCAAAAAGAATTGAAGGCTTATATATAAATTAATCTAGCCCAGTAGTTAACGAATTCGCATGTCAACTATAATTTAACCACTTGTAAGTTAAATAAAAGGAAAAAATCTTGATTGTCCCTATAATTATGAACATCTAAAAACGTGGAGAAAAAAATATTTTGCATTATTTTTTATTAAATTGTTTTCTTATTAAAAAATGTATAGCAGTTTTGGTTTTTAGAATACCAGATATATTAAGTGCACTTAGTATAATCGTGTTCACAATTATTTTTACATTAGTTATTTCAAAATATAAAGTGTCCTTATAAATATGAGAAGGAGTGTATTTGAAATTAATTTTATGCTTCAAGATTAAAAGTTATAGTTATTTAGTCTTTCTCCTATTTAAAAATTTAATTAAAATTTGCATAAGACGAAAATATAATTTTTGTTTAATGTATGTAAGCATTGAAGACGTTATTAAAAGCGCAACTTTCTGCATTTATTACTCCAGAAAAAATAAATATAATAATAAAATAAAATAAAAAAAATAACATAAAATATTTTTAAAAACAATTCTTTTTAAGGTATGTATATAATTGTTGTATACTAAGATATCTACTTTAAATACACACATTCAATAAAACCGACATTATTTTAATTAATGCACAAAGATAATTTTTTTTAATGAAGGGTAGGCTCTAATTGACTTTACAAATGAAAATGCGCAACAATTATTTTTATTAATATGAAAGAAGCGGTATTTATCTATTTATTAGTTTGTGTTTGAACTATTTTTAACACAAATAAAATTTTACTTCAAAAATAAATGAAACCCAAGAAAAAATTCATGTTGTTTAAATTTGCTTTTGGCACTATTAAAGAGCTTGCAGCATAGCACATACAGAAATCACTTGATTTCTACGATAAGAAATGTTTGGGTATAGAAATTTGTATGCGGATTTAAATAGTAAATATATGTGATGTATATATATATATTTACAAAAATTTTAACCTATTTGTAAAAGGTGTTTGTACTCTCTTTGGGTCTAGTCAAGAGTAAGCGACTGTTGCCAAATAGGCGACAAGCGCGACATACACTCGGCAGCAAAAGTATCCCAGCACTAGCCAATAATTCCGATATCCAAAAAGTAAACTTAAAACTGGTTTGTTAAATAATTCCTTGTGGAATCATGTTCTTAGACTGACTAATAACATGACTCGACAAGGATTTATTTAACAAAGCAGTGTTAAGTGTGATTTTTTTCAGACAGGGATCATTGCTAGTGCTCGGATATTTTTACTGCCGACTGAATGTGGTGGACTTTTTCTCGCCATATCGCAGGCGAGGAAAGCAACAGGACGTCCTTTTGCCATTGTTAAAATTTGAAATTGTGTAGGGGCCGGCGCTCTTTCTTCATTAGACTCCTCTCTTTTTGCATTAGTTTCGACATACATGATACGACATCATGCAAAAATCATGAATCCGATTTAAGATTACAATGTCAAATAGGAAAAGATGCGTCTAGTCAAAAATGAGCGACAGCCTTGGTGCAATTTCAAATTTCACCGATGTCAATAGTACGCTGTGTTGTTTTCCTCGTATGCGATTTGCGAGAAAAAGACCGCCCACTTATGGCACGTTTATCTCCTATTTAACGACCATCGCTCATTCTTGACTAGACCCGAAAAGATTAACAATAAAATACAATACATTATAAGAAAACTTATTTTTACCAATACAAAAAATACTTTAAGAAAGAGAGTCATATGTTGCTTATTTTTTAACTTTAAAAGTATTGGAGTTTCAATTACTTGTTTTTCATCAAAGCATAGTGTTCAAAATGCATCAACAAATGTTATCTTTTCATATATTTTCAGAAACTGACTTCACGATTGAACCTCTCCCCCCCCCCCTAATATTATGTATGCTATATAATATTAAGCAAATGGCATCCTGAATAGTATCATGTACGATAACACCAAAAAAAGTTCTGGATTGTCACTGATTTTATTTTGATAAAATGGATTTCATATTATGCCTGGTTTTAGCTCACTATACAAATTACACTGTTCATCCGATCTCTACGAAAATTAGTACACTTATTAATCAAGACAAAATCTAGATAACACCTTATTTTTTAGTTCAATCGGATGTTTGATTTAAAAGATATTAAATAAAACCCTTATTATTACTTTAAAATTCTTAAAAAGGAAAAACAAGTTGGTGCAATATATATATATATATATATATATATATATTATTATTATTATTATTATTATTATTATTTTATTATTATTATTTTTTTTTTTTTTTTTGAATGTAAAAAGAAACATTTCTTTACACATGAAAATATATATATATATATATATATATACAAGAAAAGAAAAATTAAATCTGTATTACATCAAAAACTTTCAATGAAACTGGTGTCATAATAGCTTTGAAATTTTTATTTATTTATTTTTAATATGTTAATTTCAATAAACTGAACAGTCTTATCGGTTTCTTTTTCCCTAATTTTATTTTCCTCAAAGTAATGCGGGCACAGCTTTGATATGAGACACCCTTGGCGAATTTTTCCCATTTCGGCAATGAATTAATATGGCTATCGCAATTGTGTAAGTAAAGAACTTGTCGAGAAATGGCCGAGTTACTTCAGTGCCAAATTTCAAATTTCGCCAAGGGGTCCTATACAAAAACTGTTCCCTAATGTGAATGCATATTTAATTTATTTAAAATAATCGTATTTCTCTCTGTAATCAACATGATGAAACTCAAATTATTAAATATCATTTACATTTCATTAACGACTGTATATCATGGAACTTAGCCAAGGTTGAGATTTGCTGAAAATAGTCGCCAATCAAAATATGTTTATTTAAATGGTTTAATTATTCAGTAAATAAATAAATGAGGTTATTTAAATATAGTAACTAGTGAAGTGGGCAAAGTCTGTTAGTAAATTATAATAACAACAATAATACAACTAAAGAAAAAATATTATTCTTAATCTTAAATATATAAATCACTACATTTGCAGTGTGATCATGAAAAAAAAATGAGAAACCAATTAAATTATTTAGCTTCTCTTATGAAAATATGATAATAGAAACTGAATAAAAAAAATTTACCAAATCACAAAGCAGTTGAGTTCAGTGGGTTTTAAGTGAACTAGTGCTACGCTGTGGGCAATTGGTGATGGTCTAGGTGTTAGGGTTAGGGTTAATGCCAATTGCTAGAGTCCTAGGCTTCAGAGAAAGTAACCTCCATGGGAGTCTTTTAAAGAGATCCCAGCCCTTACTTGTGCAAGTTTCAGAGAAAACCAAGGAAAACTCCAAAGAACTAGGCTGACCAGTGCGACCCAGGATCGAACCTGACACCTCACATATTTCAGCATTGAGAGAAGAACCTATCGGCCACTGCTGGGGAGGCGATGGTCTCGGATTTATCCCTAAGGGTGGTCCAAAGACATGCCATCACATATTTGATCCTCCAAGCAATGGATGACTCCCCCGATTTGTTGACCCTCAGATGTGAACATGGGGAAAATTGCGACTACGATGGATTTTGTGTGCACCAACCGCTGTTAACCCCTTAACACGCGGTGTCCTCGCCACGAGGACGCAAAATTTAAGATCCAGCTGCAAAAATTCATCCCGGAAATATTTTAGCAAAAATTCACGTTTATAACATATCAGAAAAGGCCGGTTTTTTAAACCTTAAAATTTACAATTTCTTTTAGTTTAATTTAGTTCATGAATTCCGGTGGCAGTATAATTTAAATGTTTCAAATTGTCTTGCGCCGCAAAGGGTTAATGTACATGACAGTCTTCAACCGCTCGAGTATCGAACACACAATCTTTCAGTTATAAGCTTAATGCTCTACAGACCAGGCTACTATGAACCCTTAATCACTAAAGAACATACTAACATCACGTTTAAATTTTTATTAAGCATAGAAATTATTTTGATTCATAAACAATTAAGTTGTTTTGCTTCAAAATAGTTTCTTTACCACTTTTCGTCCAATATTTTACATTTGAATCATTGCATACTTTAATTACTTAACAAAATAATTTTACTCAATAAATTGTCTTGGTTCTCTGTAGGCGAAACTCACAACATGTATGCATTCATTGCTGTACTCTTCATTTTCTTGCATTTTGCAATTCTTGTTTCCAGTGATTTTTTTTTTCTTTTTTCATAGCTTAATAAGCATAAAATTTCCTGTTTTTCCAGATTTTTAAATTTTTAAAACTGTTTTGTTATGACTTTGTAACAAATATTGATGTTACGATTTGATATCTAGCGTTTAGTTATGAATTTTGTACAAAGCACATATACATTTATTAATGGTGGCTATTTTAATTTCGGCTATAGCACAATTTCGAGTGCTGTTTATGTGTTTTGATTGTTTTATCTTACAAAAAATAAAGTTTAATGCAAAAGTTTTAATTAAGAAAAAATAAATAAATAAAAAGCTATTGTCGGGTAATATGAAATAGTTATGAAGGGATGTACGGAATACCACTTTCCATAAAGAATAGCATGGAATAAAGTATTTTTTTCACCGAAAATCATGAATAATTGAAAAATCAACATTTTATTTTGAAATTGTTATTGAAAATAAACAGTCTTGAAAAAATTATCAACATTCAAGCTTTACAAAAATCGCAAATCATATGGAATAGTTGGTATTCCATATTGCCTAAATCGCCATCTTGGAGAATCAATCAACCTCAACCACCCTTTCGTAGAAATAAGTTCATGAGAATAAAACTACTAACTAACTCAATCCACCTGCTGTAAATGGCACTAGGTTTTCACTCATTTTATTGCTTCGTAAATCGATTACAGAATTCCTATACTTACCTCTAAAAAGAAGGCTGAATCTTGATAAAGCAAAGAAGTTGTAAGACACAAAAACTACTTCTCTCACTGACACTAGGTTAACTTCCGTTCCTATTTGAGACCCAGTGAAGACATATGACGTGATTTCGATAGCAGCACCGTACAAATGACGTAACTGTATTCCATTTTACCTGACTTAGAACTCCTACATAGACAGGCTGACGCATCCACCATTTTCTGTCCCACAAGACCGGCTGATTATTTATTATTGGTGGTTTTTCTGCAATAAATTGCACGAATAACTCCAGAAAAGGGAACCGCCTGTTTATATTTTCTTCTAATCCAGAAAGAAAGAGAAAGTGGATTATAAATTGCAGATGTAACTCGTGGATACCCGGAGCAGAAGCACTACTTTGTAGCGTAAGATTTCCCTTATTTTCAAATTATTTTATTTTATTTCAAAGTTGTTTGACAAATTTAATATGAATGTAACTGTTTTTCTAAGTTATTTTTTTAAATTCTTTTAAAATTAACTTTAATATTACATATCTTTTAACGTGAAGGGTTGCAGTTTTGAGAACGTTGGCGATGTTCTTAAAATTGCCAACTTGTTTGTTTCCTGATAAGAAGTTCTAGCTAACTTGATCTGTATAGAAGTTTAAAGGCGATAACAACGCTAATCAGGTAACCTAGCTTTTTCTACCGCCAACACTTTCCCAGACGGGATAGAAAATGGCGGACACTGCGCCAGCTCTTATCATATAGAAGTCTTAACCTGACTATTCCATATCCCCACCAATCCTCTACATTTCTCAAAGAGTATTTTTAAAGATACACTTAGTTTTTAAATCAGAAGGATAGCCAAATAAATAAATAGATAATAATAATAGTAATAACAAACAATAAGCAATAAGCAATAAAATTTCAAGAAAAATCTCAAACATAATCATCATTCCTCAGAAAAGATTTAAATATTTCAATATTGTACAGGTTTTTTATTCCTCTAAATACCATTAAAATGTAGTTGAAGTTTTGTAAAAATTATCTTACAACATGAAATATTTATATATTTCAAATTTATATGTTTTAATAATACATTTTTGAGATTTACTGTTTTAAATTTATCCTGACAGCTACTTCAATGCTTAATGGTCTACTAGCAGACTTTGCTCGCTTTGTTGGTCACTATGTTTAAATGAATATTCAGTAATAATAATAATAATATGTTTTATAATTTGAGTTAAAACAATATGTGTTTTATATCACTTTATAAAAAAATCCCATTAAAACCGTTCTAAAACCTCGTTTTGGGAGATTACATATGATTTTGTGCTTTAAGGTTACTCTAATCATTTCCGCTGCCACTGATTGTATTTTACTTCCCAACCACTTTAGGTAGTTGGCGCTGCTGTACGTGGCCATTTTTTTAGCAGTACGTTGAGTTCTTTATTTTGTACTGGCTTTGTGTTTTAATATCTTTGTAATTAATTTGAATAATTTTATTTTAATACTCAACATGCCGTCTTTGGGTTAATTCACATCTTTTGGTGCCTTTCTCGAATATATTTGTAAACAACGGTTCATAAAGAGATAGATCGATATAAATACAACCGGTTTTTAAAATTTCGATCAATACCAGACATTAAAATCCTGTTGTACGTTTGTATGCCCGGCAATATCATCATTAACCGTTAAACACAGAGAGGTAAAAATGTACAAAATATGGGAAATAATCCAAGAAAATCGAGTTCACCATTTAAAATTAACTATTACAATTAGTTAAAAAGATATTAACTAAAAATCTCATAAGAACTTGGCGGTGGGGACCTATATCCGACATTGTGCTGCCGAAAGCATCGGGAGCCCGAAAAAATATTTTTAGTGATTTCAATGGAATTTTTATTTCCAAAGTGATATAAAATGTGTTTATATTTTTTTAAAACTTCCTTTTATCAAAGCAAGCTAGTGGAAAATGTATATCTATTACAAAATTATTTAAATTCTTTAAACTTCTGCTCGATCCCCCTCCCCCCCAACCTCCTGAAAAAAAAATAAAAATTGAATTCGAAATGTAAAATTTGATTACGGTTTTGATTTATTACTACTCTTTCTACATATTTATCAATACTATTTTCCCAAAAACCTTCTTCATTATTGCCATCCCCAAAGTTGTGAAATTAGAAACAAATTTAATGAAGAATGAGTAATTATTATTTTTTATTCATGTTAGTTTCCTAATAATTAGTTTATCTATTTGTCAAATTAAATTTTTAAAAATATTTATAATCTCTATAAGTATGTTTTCGTATTTAATATTCTAGTCATTCTAGTACATATCAGCTCTTGATAATTTTTAAAGGGCTTTTTCCAAGATTTCTTTTACCCGCATATTTATCGTGCTCCGCTGCCTTTCCCAGCATTATTTTACTATTTGTGTTAAAATTTCCAAGAAATTCATTTAGTTTTAAAATTAAAAAGTTATTTAAGATTCTCACACAATGGCTTCGATCTCATCCATAAAAGAAACTAATTTTAATTTTCTTTTATGTTTTGAATAGAAGCTTTATTCAAAGTTCCTGAAAAGGTGAGAAATTTGAGCATTTAAAGATTTTTACAAAAACTTTCCATTTAAATCCTATTTTTCATCTCTTCTTTCATCACATTTCATCATGTTTTCGAAATACTCAAAAGTGAAATTTAATTTCGGCTTACATTTTCTTACATACTTTTTTTTCCTGTTTTGACAAAGAATTTTTCATTATTGTCATACGAAATGCTTGTAATTTAAAACTAAAGAAACGAGTTTCAACAAAATATATACTTCTTTTATTTATATTAGTAGACTAATAAAGAACACTTGTCGATTTAAAAATATTTTGTAAGAAAATTTTCATATTCAGCGTTACACCATATTTGCTTGTTAGAATGGGTTTTAATTATATTTTTTCAAAAGATTTTTCCTTTGCGAGCATAATTTTGAATATTTTCCTGTACATTTTCTTACTCTCTTTCTGTTAAAATGCACAAGAATTTCATCTGGTCAAAAGAGTTAAGAAAGTTAGACAAGATTCTTATCTAAAGACTTTCTCATCTCACAATTTAAATAATTCTCATTTTAATTATCTTTCAAGTTACTTTTAATAAGAGCTTTATGAAAAGTTCATAAAATGTTCAAAACTTGAAACTTAAAGGTTCTTGAAAATTTTCGATTTAAGTCTCCTGTTTTATCACCATTTTTTGCTTCAACTTTTATTTACTGGTGTAATTAAAAATTTCAAAGGATTTTAAGGAAACTAAAATTAAAAGCTATTTTTCGTTTTTAACCCATGTGGTGGCGTAATATGAAATTACAAACATTTCATTTAACCCGTTAACGTCCGAATTAATTTTGCAAAATGTATGATATTTAATGAATATTTCAATTCTAAATTAATATAGACAACTGACAGTAAAATATATTAAATTTAAACAATTCGTCTGATAGTTTAAAATTTAAAGTCTATTTTTATTCGAAGAAGTTTAGTATTCTAGCGAAAAAATTTCTAGATAGAAAAACTTCGAGATAACAGATTAATATTCTATTATACGCTGACAAAGACCTCGAAAGTAAAGTATTATAATATAAATTATTATTCAACTTGACTTAAATTGGTATATCTGCGTAAAAAATAAATTTATATGCAACGAATGAAAAATCATAAAATAACTATCCAAATTATGTAATTATAATTAACAGTAGGCATATAAAACTATGAGGGATCATTTGAAGTGATGCTATAAACTTTCATTAAAAAGCAGAAATCATTATAAGAAACCACAAAAAAAAAGAAAACATACGTGTTATTTTATTAGCTGTCCTCAAATAAGGACGCTGGGCGTTAATGGGTTAAAATAATAGATAAATAAATAAATAAATAAAATATAAACACAATAGGTAATGTGGAACAGTCAATAAGTCCCATATGATATTATAATATAAAAAATATTGTACACGAAAATCGTGAATTGCGAAATTAGTGCAGCATTGAACACACTGGTTATTTTTTTTGGATGCTGTACTCTGGCTTACCTTTTACTCCTGGGAAAAGGTTCTGTTAATATTTTGATCGAATCAACTGATGTACGTTTTTGAAATGTGTTTGAGTACAAAGTCTTTATTTATACAAGAATTTAATTGTATTTTATTTGTAATGTTGGTCGTTTTGAATTTCAAATAGGCCCATTTGAATACAGGTAGGACTCCTTAGAAAGAACCCACTTCCCAGGCGTAGGACCCTCGTGTAGTTAATTGGCCTTAACCCTAACACCAACACCGACATCAACATCAAAAGGACCCTCAAATTTATAGAATTATCTAAGATTCGATTTAACTACTACTTCATATTATATTCAAACTCATTAAAATACATACTTCAATTATTTATAATAGTATTGGAATACACTACCTTTCCACAAATGACCGGAAACTTTCGATTTCTGATATTTTGTGAAATGTCTCTGAAAGAACTTGACGAATTACTTTGAAAATTTAGGAGAGTAAAGAACATGTTATCTCTCATATATATGAGCTAAAGTTTTGCTCCGAAATCAAAATGTAACCAGTAAAAAATTAAAAGTACAACTGAATGTTTGAGATCACACTGTAAAAACAACGCTTGTGATAAGCTGTAGCATATGATTATGATGCTTAATTTAATTATCTCGGTTCATTTGAACAGCACGTATATTCATGGAGATATATAAGGTTCTTTCCTTAAAATCGATTGTTTTTTTTTTTTTGTTTTTTTACTTAACACGCGGGGTCTTTAAAACAGTGCAAAATATTTTTATAAGTCAGGCGCCACCCGTTGACATACTGCAGTAAGAACAGCATAATGAAATGAGCATATCTGATATGTGATGAAATAGGAGCATTTATAACTGGACATTTGCAAGTGTTAACAAAATTTCATTTGCATAATTTATCAGCCAAACGTATTGAGCTAGTTATACGAACATCTCAAGCAAATATTGTGAAAATTCGAAAAGCTATCATAATTAAAATGAAATGAATTTCAATTTCTCTCTCTCTCAAAATAATAATAACAATAATAATAACAATAACAATAATAATAATAAGGTAAAAGGTGGACTGTTTTATCCATGTTTATTTATAATCACATGTACTATATATATTACCATTGATTGAACAAAATGAAAAAAAAAAATTGGGTAAAATTTTTTATCGTTTTCCTTTTTTCTTGCAGAAATTTAAATTTAGCCCAGTCTAACTTTTTGATTTATTCCGTTATTTGTTTGGTTTTTTCTTATAAGTATCATAATGCCTTTAATTAATAAATTATGCAAATGAAATTTTTTTAACTATTGCACTTGCGTAATTAAAAATTATGAAATATACAAATATTTCATTAAGTATTTTTTTTTTTTAATATTCTGATTGTACTATGTTCTTTTTGTTGCAGTATATCAAGTTTTTAAAAAGTAACATTGTATTGGTTTAAAAACTCTGCATGTTATAAAAAAAAAAAAATGAGCATGTTGTGGATACCACAAGACTTTCTTTTGTATAATCTTATACACAAGCTCACGTAATACAAATTATTTATTAAATTATCAGTTATTATTTTTTTCCCTGATGAATGCAGACAGTTTTTATCTCAGAGAAGTATAACATTAATACAGTTAGGAAGACCATTTTGGGCAACATGAGAAGAATTTTTTTTTTTTTTTTTTTTTTTTTTTTTTTTTTTGTTTCATTAGAAATGAAAAACTCCGATAATCTTGTTATAAATTATCACTATTCATTTTAAAGGTATTGGCGCGTTTTTTCGAAAGATACTCAAATTGAAAATTTACACCCTACAGGGGAGGGGGGGGGAGATGCTCCTACTTGCACATACTTTTTTTTTAGTTTACTACTACCATTATCGATAATCTATATATTAATTTGAAACATGTTTTTGTCTGTTTCCACTATATTGAGAGAACTACTTGGTGTAAAAATTTGGTTGAGGTGTCTAAAGAAAGGTCTTGGTCTGTAGATGTGCTATGAGAAGAGAAAAATAAAAAAAAGTCGAATGGTTTCCCCCCTGGGGGGAAACCGTTTCCCACCCGTTTCGGGTTAAAAAGACGTTTACGAGATTAACTAAGCTCCAAATTACTTCACGGTGAAGAAATTGTAT
This sequence comes from Salticus scenicus, assembly GCA_963930645.1. Taxonomy (NCBI): domain Eukaryota; kingdom Metazoa; phylum Arthropoda; class Arachnida; order Araneae; family Salticidae; genus Salticus; species Salticus scenicus. Next base: position 79,926,937 of record OZ005657.1, on the reverse strand, counting down.
ATATGGGGACTAGAGTCGAATACTAAAAAATCGCTTTCTGCGAATTTGGAATTTTCGACTTTAAAGGGGGGAAAAAGGGGGAAAGTAGATTTGGAGGGGGGGGGAGAGGGGAAATTAGTTTCAGAGGGAAATCCGTTCTAGACCCACGCATGTGGCACCTCATTTTAAAGGTCTGGGAATTTCATGTCGAATGGGGATGTTTGTATACAATATAGTGCGACCCCATGGTGGTGAAAAATGAAACTAGCTGATTTTGCTGTAGACCTTATCATGTTACATCTTATTTTAAAGGTCTTGGTATTTCCTGACCGTTGGTGATGTTTGTACAGAACACACTGCGCCCCCTGGCGGTGGAAAGTGCAACTAAAGGATTTTGCAGTTCACACCAGCATGTGACACCTTATATGAAAGGTCTTGGAAATCCAAGGCGATTGGTGATAGAGGTCTTGAAATTTCATGTTGATTGGGGATGTTTGTGTACAATATAGTGCGCCCCTGGTGGTGAAAATGGAACTAGGTGATTTTGTAGTAGACCCTATCATGTTATATCTTATTTTAAAGGTCTTGGTATTTCCTCACCATTGGTGATGTTCGTACAGAACAAACTGCGCCCCCTGGCTGCGGAAAGTGCAACTAAAGGATTTTGCAGTTGACACCACCATGTGACACCTTATTTGAAAGGTCTTGGAAATTCAAGGTGATTGGTGATGTTCGTATACAACATACTGCGCTCCCTGTTGGAGGAAAGTGGATTTTGCAGTGCGTGCGTAGCATGCCTGCTATACGGTGCCGCAGCCACCGGCAGCGGTAACACGAGTCAGAGGTTCGTTTGGTTCAAGGTTAATTTTTGAGAAATTTTTCATGTTAATAGCGGCCTGCATATACGTGCCACAGGCACTGGGATACGAACCCGAGTTCCGTTCTGTTTGAAGTATTTTTTTTTTTTTTTTTTTTTTTTTTTTGTTACAGATGATGATGATTATTATTTTTTTTTTTTTTTTGTGATGTTTTCATTTAAAAATAGAAATTCAAACAAAATCGAGTTAAATATATAAAACCATAGAAATTTAAGGTGCATTTAAGGTTATTATCATGGGCCCGGGCAACACCGGGTGGGTTCTTTCGGTTGCAGGTTAATTTTTGGGAATTTTTTTTATGTTGTTAGCGGCTCACGTATGTGCTGCCGCAGACACCGGTGTCACAAGACTGAGTTTCGTTCGGTTCGAGGTAATTTTTTTGTTACAGCTGATTATTTTTTTTTCGCGATGCCTTTATTTAAAAATAGAAATTCAAACAAAATCGAGTTAAAGATATAAAATCATTCAAATTTAAGGTCCAATTAAGGTTATTATCATGGGTCCGGGCAACGCCGGCGGGTCAGCTAACATGTAGCCTTAGTATTAAAAGAAACAGAAAATAAAAGTTAGCAACTGTTTTATTTGGAGTCAGTTTGACGTCACATTGATAGTACTTTGTAGAAAGGGATGTCATATATAGTATTTCAATTTATAACCATTTTTCCGAATTTCTTTTTTTTTTTAAGTGAAATGTTGTAAATTATATTAGAAGTTTTAACTTGAAATACATTTAAATAATGATACGACGATTTTTGAAACATTACGGTCAATAAAGTGACCGTCGAAGTCGACGGGTTCCAGCTAGTTAATATTAATTTGACAATCGTGCTTTAAAAATAACTCTCAGAATTTATGCTTATATCAAATTTTAACTTATACTGCCATATTAAAAATTAAGAACAAAATGGGATCACAACGCCACTTGTTGAGATATTGGTTCCAAAATGTAATAAGCACAGTTTAGATCAAGGTCCAACTGAATACTAAGTATGGTTAAAATTCGGTTACTGGTTCGTGTGATACAGTGTCCACAAAATTTGTGATACACACGCACAGTCACACACAGAGACAGACCTTTTTTAAAAATAGTCAAATCGTATTTAGAACATCTCAAAAGGTGTAAATCCTTCGAAAACTGTAGTTTAACACTTTTCACGAATCCATTACATTCTTCTTATATATATATAGAAAAATGTAAAAACGCACGAAAAAATTCTCGATTTTAGGAAAAATAATTATATGCCCATATATATGCGTGCTATTCTCTAAAAGAAACCTCGTGACTTTTTACTGGTCCCCTTTTTGCTTCCGGGGCCAATTTTTTAATGAAATTTGTGAGATATATAGTCAGCGGAAAAATTATTCGAGCGTCTAAGAACATGATTCGATAAGGATTTATTTAACAAAACAGTATTAAGTGTACTTTTTTTATATAGCAATTCTTGCTAGCACTCAAATAATTTTGCTGCCGACTGTAACGTGTTCTTTACATGCTTCACGATTCAAAATAAAATGTGAAGAGCATTTTATGATATTCGTCAAAGCGTCTAAAATCGAAATTATCTGCCATTTATGGAAAGAGAGTATATATAATTAAATCTTATGTTTGCATTAAAAAACAGTTTACAAGCACACGTATTTAAAAAAAAGAAAATTAAATTTAATTAAAAACATTTTATAAACATATGTACATTGTTTTAAAAATTTTCACTTTAATTTTAAAGTATCTTCAGGAATCACAAAAAGTTTCTTTCGTGCAGTTTAAATATGTTTAAATAATAGTTTGCAGTTAAGTTAAAAAAATAGCTTGACATATTGTACAGAAGTACTTATAATAGCCTTCAAGATAGAAGAAAAAAGATGAACTTAAACATAGGCTACGTGATGTAGGTAAGTTCTCCATTGGTAGGAAAGCAATTGAACAAACTTGTAGTATGAACCATGTTAGACCCAAGGGTAGAATCTTGTCAGGTGAATAAGGTGTTGACGTCAAAAGTAAGTCTATATGAGTGAGATGCTGTTTTATGGTAAAGATTACTTGAAATAGGAACTTTGAAGCAGGAACCATGGGAAACGTCAAAGCAGAATCTTGCAAGGTGATCAAGGTGGTGCCGGTACTTGTAATGGTATGAGTGAGATGCAAAGATATGGAAGAGACTACTTGAAGAGAAGAGATGTGTAGCAAGAACTATGGGAATTGAAAGGGTGGAATCTTGCAAGTTCAGCAAGGTGGTGTTGTAGATCTTATAATCAGTTGCATTCCTAGGAATAAGATGCTGAGCTATGGAGTAGATGATTTGAGGATGAACTGTAGCGGACTGGGGGTTGAACTCTAGAGGAGTCTGTATTTGACATATCGCAAAATTACAAAAATCCTGTAAGAAAAGGACATATTAATTATCTGAATTTAAAAGGAAATTCCATATTTTTGGTAAACTTGCTGCATTTTTTGTTTATTACGTATTGACATTTTACGATATTAATGGCTTCCGAGAATTCTTGTAGACTATGTGGAGCTGACACAATTTCCAATGAGAACCACATAATCTACAAGAATTAACTATGTCAGAAGCCATTAATATCATGAAATGTCAAAACATAATAAACATTAAAGATGTAACAATTTCCCCAAAAATATGGCATTTCTTTTTAAAATCAGATACTTAAAATGTTCTTCTTTTCTTACAAGTTTTTTGTAGTTTTGCGATGTGTCAAATATTGGCTTATATCTGTTCTCTACAGTTCAACCTCAAGTAATCTACCCCATATCTCAGCATCTTATTCCTAGGAATTCAACTGAATATAAGATCTACAGCCTCACCTTGTTGAGATTGCAAGATTTCACCTTTTCAATTCCCAAAGTTCCTGCTACAAGTCCCCTCTTTTCAAGTAATCTTCTCCATATCTTCGTATCTCACTCATATGATTATAAGTTCTACGGCACCACCTTGATCACCTTGCAAGATTCTACCCTGGTGTTTCCAATTGTTCCTGCTTCAAAGTTCCTATTTCAAGTAATCTTTACCATAAAATAGCATCTCACTCATATAGATTTAATTTTGACGTCAACACCTTGTTAACCTGACAGGATTCTACCCTTGGGTCTAACATGCTTCATACTACAAGTTTCTTCAATTGCTTTCCTACCAATGGAGAGCTTACCTACATCACGTAGCCTATGTTTAAGTTCATCATTTTCCTTCTATCTTGAATGCTATTATAAGTACTTCTGTACAACATGTCAAGCTATATTTTTAACTGTAAACTATTATTAAAGTATAGTTAAACTGCAAGAAAGAAACATTTTTTGTGATTCCTGGAGAGGCAACATCATCTCTTTTAAGAGATAATATATATTAAATCTAATGTGTATATAGATTTAAAACGAAAAATATACCGGGTGTTCCAAAAAGATTGAAACGCCCAGTTTTATTCTTTAACTGTTCGAGATAAGTGGGCAATGTAAATGGAAAAATTGCTAGAAATAAGATAGGAAATAAGACCTCATTCATAAATATTTCTTCCTTAAAAGTTCAGAAAGTCATATTTTTAAAATTTTATACGACCTCTCTAGATAATATTGGTCAATTAGAGAGTTTTTATTTTCCATCCAACAACATCATTAGAAAAACCCTATTCTTCGACCACTTTTCATGAAACCATGGAAGCATCTGCGCAAGTGCTAACTCAACGTGTCCAATGCTAAAATAGGGGTGACTGTCATATGACTCAGAGAAAATGAGCAATATCAGAGCGCGGAATTACTGGATGTTTTCCAAATTTCAAACTGTTGGTCACGCTGGCATCCCTCCAACATTTTGGACGCGTCCTCACTGCTAGTTTTAGGATATGTGGCCACACTGTATAACTACATCTATAAACCAACTGAATTACTGTATAGAGAAAAAGCTGACTCATGCCACTTTTCCGTTTCGTTCAAAAGGCTGCATCTACGGTGAAAACAGAGACTATATACTATCTGAACAAAAAAGTTTAGATTTAAGATAAAATAACAAAAAAGGATCAGACGCCTAAATAAATCAATACTGTACTTCCGATAATATTATAAGGAATTCCAAAGAACAGTATTTGAACACTAAACAAGATTCACATCATCAAGCATCTCATTACCCAAAATGACAGAAAATCCTGCATAATCTTATTCAATGTAATTATTCTCTTAAAAAAACAAGATATCGCAGAAAATTAGCTAGTCATATTACAAACATGCATCCTGTTATAAATAATATACCGCACTGTGTAAATCTAATCTTTCTAATAATATTAATAAAAAAAGCATTATTACAAAAAACTTTCATTTTACTGTAAAACGCAGTCGTCGTTATTACACATACTTTAATGTGTATATATATATATATATATATATATTTATATATACATATATATATATATATATATATATATATATATATATATGTATATATATATATGTTTAAAATAATAATAAAATTATCTAATTATTATTTATGGGATGTCAATTTTTTTTTTTGATAAATAAAGTTAAAAAATATTTGAGATTTTCTCACATAAATATCGTTTATACTATAACAGCATAATTTTAAAAATTTGTAAATAATGCTATAATTATTATGAATTTCGCAAATATAACTTTTTTAAAGCAAGGTATGAAAAATCTGAAAACGTCACCGTTAAAATTTTGAAAAATATGAAGCTTTTTGGAAAAATTAACAAGATAATGCAGCACAGCATAAATATTCTTTTCTCAGTATAATTGCATTTAAAGCATGTGCTTTTCATTCATATGTTTTAACGAAGCGAGAGAATTTCTAGAGTTAAGAATATTAATGTCGTAAATCCATTTAAAAATTTTCAGCAGAACATGCGTTTTCTCTTTTGCATAATTTAATAAAAAAGCAGCACTTGCAAATTCCACATTGATTTTTTTTCCTTTAAAATGCAAATAATATTTCAAAGTATGACATATATGCTCTCGAGTTTTCCATAAAACTGCTCTACAAATTGTTTTAAAGACAAATAAATGCAACAATTTTTTTAAAGAAAATTATATACATATATATATTTTTTTTTTCATTTTTCCGTATATGGATACGTGTTCTAAACATAAATCATTCTTATAAATGATACCTTTCATTACCCCGGTAATTGGGGTAATTCTTAGAAATGTAATTATTCGACACTGGATTTCTATGTTTTATGAATAGAAAGTAAGATTTTTACAAACAGTACTAGTCAGTCTGTATTTGGTTATATTGTGTACTTCAAATACAGTAAAATATTTGGCAATTTAATGCACACACACACAAAAAATGTTACAGGTTTGATTTCACACTTTATAACATTTTATAAGAATCAGGGAAAACATGGCAACAACTAAAAACGTAGTTTAATTATTAAATCTGGATGTACTAGATACTAGGTCAGTTGTGGCGATAAAGCAGAAGAATTAAATGTAAATTATCTTAAAAAACAGACGTTATTAAGATGAACTTATTATCCATTTTAACTTCAAACACAAATAACTTCATTTAATTTTTCTTAGTTCATTCACAAAATCTTCTTTAAGGTTTCTATAAACGTCAGCAATCTAATCGTTGCTTGAAATTGTAAAGGGGTAAACAGAATCTGTCTGAATTGGACTATAAAATAGATGCAGGAACTTTCTCAAAATCTGGAATTAAGGTCACCAAAATTTGTTGTCCTCATAACATTTCAAAAATTTCAATTCCGGATGCTCAATCTTTTCATTTTCTTTAAAAAACCCCAACACTTTCCCAATATAAAATGGAGTTTCATAATAAACAGCAAAAAAATTATCACTGACTAGCAATCTTATTTATTACATTTGTTAAGTGTAGCTTCGGTTGATGTGGACTTTTTGGCAAGACATGTTTTTTAATATTAATGGTAGCATCAGAGTTGCCTATATAAACTGATGTCAGAGGATACATCACTGTGAAAACTTCCATCATCTGAAGAACTTCCAGGTTCTTTTGGTAAAACCTCTTTGTTTGAAGCGTTTTTTTTTTTTTTTTTTTTTTTTTTTTTTTTTTTTTAAGGAAACATTTTTCACTTCTTTTTCTTTTACATTTTTTTATATAATCATCAGATGTTATAACAACTGCATTCATATCTCTTATCATGTTAAAATGGTTTAGTTACTAATACCTTACTTTAAGGATAAATAAACAACCTAGTTCCACCTTTAGAATCACTTTCAAGTTCTTTCACAAAAAGTAAATAAAGACACCAGATTATAGTTAACAAGCCATGATCTGTATATTGATTGTAACTTTTTTGTTCAATTGAGTTTTACTTTATTATGAATTGTAAATATAATAGTTTAAGTTATCTAATTTTTTTAATAAAGTACTTACAGTTTTATAATATTTATTGATTTCTTTTTAAATTGTGCCTAATATAATCAATGAATGGATAATCAATAGTAACTGGGCTCTTTAAATACTTTTTTTTTTTTTTTTTACATTATATTAAATCTACCTTTGACTAGAACATATAAAAATTAATTTAAACCTATTTTTGCATTGTCTAAGAATTACCCCAGGATGTCTAAGCATTACTCCAAGGATTGTCTAAGAATTACCCCAGCATGAAACAATGCAACAATGCCTTTTAGAAAGGCCTATACTCACCTCAGTTTATGAATTCTGCAATTTTCTGTTAATAAATTTAAAAGTAATGAATTTCTTTTTTGATACCATTTAGAATCTGAAACTAAAGTAAATAAATAAACGCAATAAACAAATTTGAAAATACTGAAAGTAAAAGTTGATAGGTAATTTTTCAGAGACATTTTTCTAGTAAAATAGGAAACTTGCTTATATGTGGATTACCGCTTAGGGAATTTTATAGAATGAGAAAAGACATTTAAAAACTTACATTCAAATACAAAATCAAATAAAAGTTAATAGCTTTTAAGCACCAAGTGCGTCTAAGAATTACCCCAAAGTTTCGTGTCTAAAAATTACCCCGGTTACCCCTACAAGACTTCCTAAATTTCATGATACATAATTTTTAAATCTTTAAATATTGTCAAATAAATTATATTTAGAAAGCAGATTTAAAATATAAATAGACCTTATACATAAAATACTTCACAATAAAGTGACGAAAACAAATATTTATATTTGCAAATTATAAAATGTCAACAGCCCGGTTAGTAGAACGTCGTGCAGTAATTGTGGAGTTGCGAATTCGATATTCGAGTCAAAAAAGACCGTCGAGTATATTAATGCACATAAAATTCGTCGTGGCTGCAATGCTCTCCATATTTATAAACATAATACCTCTGGAGAAGCGGGAGAAGGAGGGGGAGGGATTTCCTTCATGGAGAATCAAAATTGCAATGTGTTGTTTCCGAACAACTCCTATGGGTGTATCCCAAACCGAAAAAGTTTCCATCAATATATATATATATATATATATATATTTCAACAATAATCTTCGATTTAAAAAAAAAGTATAAGATTACAAAAAATTATAAAAAATACCACTATTTTCGAAGAGTGTTAGAAAAGACATGCTTGCTTTCAATTGAAATATTTAGTTCTGTTAATTACCAATGTATTGTACGTAGGTGACTTTATTCAAAATATAACAGTATTTTTATTTAATTTAGGTTCCCCTATTAATGTCATTAAACATTACATAGAAAATACTCTAGAAATATCACTTATTTCATCATTCTTCATAAAATTCAGACTTTAATGTTTTCTTTTACATTAAATATTTGTTATAAAATTTGGAGAAGTCCTTTTCCTAATTTGAAAAATGACTGAATACATTATAAATGGTATTTGAGAAACTGCAAATTAGAAAGATTTATTGATTTGGTAAATAGAGAAAACATTATAAATGACTGAATGTTGAACGTAAGTTAACTGTCTCAAAGTGTTAATATTAAATCACCTACCTCAAATTTCTCGTGCGTTCTTTGAAATTAGAAAAGTAGTAAAAGATTAATGATTAGAAAAATAAAAATAAACAAAATTTAAATATTAAATATTAAATGTTTATTAATAATAGTTAATAACAGTTACCGAAATAAAACTTAATCAAAATCAAATATTTAATAAAGACTTGTTATAAGCTTTCCTTATTAAATATTAGGAAAGCTAATACTATATTTTCAAAAATATCGTACTGTGTCACACCCGTCACAAAATTTTAATTACTAATTTTAGAAAATTATATATTCGAACTGTTTTGCTAATGCTTTAATATATAATGTAGGACGCTAATATATTATAGGATGACTTGCCAGTACTTGACCAATTAAGTACAAAAATCTAAAAAAATATGAATTAATGTGTGAAAGTTTTGATTTTAATTAGTTGAATACATAACTAATATCTAATAAAATGCTCTATTACAATTGTCAATAGCAACTACAGTTGTGGACATAATTATAAGACATCTATCTAATTTGACAAATAGGGAAAGAAAAGATTCAGAGCTTAAAAATGTTTTATCAAATACGTCAAAAACATAAATTTCTTCTGTTATCATGTATAATTATTTTATAATAATGATATTTTTATACAATTTAATGAAAAATCTTAAAAACGTAATGGGCAAAATTATAAGAAACCAACCGTTTTTTCCAAATACAGTGGTCAACATAATTAGCAGACACTAATGGTCTAAAAGAAAATCCTCTAACATGGTTATTCAATATTTGGTGGAGCCGCCATTGTTTTTTATAACGCACGAGCTAAGATCCCTTAGAAGTTTTCGATGGGATTTAAGTCTGGGGAGCGAGAAAGCCACGGGAGAACATTGATACTTTGCTCTGAAAGCCACTTTTTTGTTTCGAGTGATGCATGAATCGGCTCGTTATCGTGCAGGAAAGTGTAGTTTTCGCCATAAAAAAGTTCACCGTATATGGCTAGTTGATCTTTAAGAAGATTCTTATACTTTTCGGAATTCATTCTTGAATGCACAAAAACAATATCCGTTTTCCCTTGAGCCGAAAAACCAGCCCAAACCATTACTGAGCCTCCACTCATTTGGCGGCTCATTAGTACATGAGGACACTTCCGTAAATCCTGCCAATCATATTGAAACCAGTCAGGACCATCCAGGTTAAACTTTTTTTCATCAGAAAATAACACAGAGTACCATTTGGAAGTCCATGTCATATTTTGTTTAGCGAAGTTTAGACGCTGCATTTTGTGTCGGCTTAGAAGCGGTGGTTTTTTCTTCAATTTTTTATATTTCACACAGGAAGCATTATGCAACACCCTGCGAATGGTTCTCCTTGAACTATTCATTTTCAAAGAATTTTTAATGGCTGTAGTGGCCATCTTATTCTGTGTGGCGAGCAAAAGCACATGGCGTCTGCCTCTCGAGGACAAGCAAGGAGTACGTCCAGATCTTTTAATCACCGATTCATTAATTTCTCTTTTCAAAACGTTTCTAATTGTACATCTAGAGCATTTAATAACTTTTGAAATATTATTAATTGAAGCACCAGTTCCATTTGAACTCCAAATTTCGCGAATTTCACTTTCTTTTAATTCTGTACCTCGTGGCATGTTTGTAAATGCGTGAAGTTGGTTATCGTGTGCTTTAATTAACTGCTGACGTCATAACAGCGTGCAGAAAATTTGCATATTGCACATTATTAAAAAAAAAACAAAAAAAAACAGGTGTTTTAATTATAATGTTAGGGTGTCTTATAATTTTGTCCATGGTATTTTTTATTTTTTTTTATTAAACTCTATAAAAATATCATTTCTGTAAAACAATTACGTCTGATAACATAATAAATTTATGTTTTTGACGTATTTGATAAAACATTTTTAAGCTCTGAATCTTTTCTTTCACTATTTGTCAAATTAGATAGGTGTTTTATAATTATGTCCACCACTGTAATGCTTTGATTCTATGCTAACATGGAACAATTACAAAGTAATCCACAAAGCTTAAAGGAAGTAGCTGTTATTGTTAGCCAGATGCTATGAGATGTTTAATTTAATCTTAAAACATAAATATGAATTTTATTCAAAAATTTGATTAGTAGCAAAGTATGCAAATTCTTTATATTTGCTATAAATTAAAATATATACATACAAGTTTTTTTATTAGTAAACTAATTATTTTTTGATGGATATAAGTGCTGTTAAAAGACCAAATCAGCCAGCTACTGAATTTCTGCTTGATTTAAACTTTTTTCAGTTATTTCAACTGTTTTTTTTTAATTTGATTAATTACTAAATGTTACTTAAGATTTTACAGCGATTTTCTGAACTAGAAAAAGTTTCTACCACTCGACTTTTCATTCGACAGTCATTTTTGGAAAAAACTTTCGAAGGAGAAAATAATTTGCTGCTGGCTAGGATGTATATATGAGTGTGTTCAACTCTGCATTAGAGCAACTCAATGTGCAATGGGCGACGGTGCAGAATTTACGCCTAGGGTAAGGCGACCAAATTTTTGAGAGGAAAAAGTGGGGACAAATCAGCCAGGTGTCTTCAATTAAAGCTTAAGAAATGGTAAATAAAACAATACTCAAAAAAAGGTACTACCATCGATTTTGAATTTAAAATTGCGACAAAAGCTTTATTTTGAAAACAAAATTAAGAGGGAGAAAAGAACGCAAATTACAAAAAGTGGGGAATGTCCCCACAAAGTTGGGACGTTTGGTCGCCTTAACCTAGAGCTATATCAAATGTGTTAATTAATAAGTCGATTGATGTTAACTTTTAATAAGCTTTCATATATTATATATACGCAACTGACCATAAAAAATGCTACACCAGAAAGGAATTTAAATAACAGAATGGTATTTATTGGACACATACATTATTATTGAGAAGAACAAAATTGATTAAATTTTCAGGAAGTTTGGATGCATAAATCTAGAGAGAAGTACATAAAGAAGCGACCTCTAGAACCAATAACAGCATTTATCCGCTTAGGCATTAAATTGGACAACGGTTAAATAATATGTACAATACAGGTACCGAACTCTTTACAACTTCAACACGATGCTACAGTTCATCGACCTCAGTTACTGGAGAGTTGTGGAATGCTAATTGCTGGGCAACAACTGATCTGGCGTTTTCAATTTGTCCAAGATCAAGACAATGGGCTTGCTAGAGCAACAGTCGAGTACATTCTGTATCAAAGAAGGTCCCGAAATCACAGATAAAATGTGGTTGTGCATTGTCCTGTTTAAACGAAGAGTAACTGAGGCCTCAAATGAAGAGCACCGAGTCTTAACTCATCAAAAATGTAATAGTCGCTATTCAGAGTGCCAGAAAAGCGTACAAGAGGAAATCAAGACGTGGTTCCAATGACACCACGTACCATCAATACAGCTGGTGAGCCATTATGCGGCGATTATGACTTCGGCTCCTCTAGAAACTGCATCACATACAAGAGCGCCTTCAATGTGTGATCAACGACGAACCTGGACGCAGAAATGGTGTGACTTCATCTTTTAAGACGAATCATAATTCTGTTTACAGCATTATTAAAATGGCTGCATCCGTATTTGGCAGTATCATGGAGAATGCACGGCATCGCCATACTGTCCCACCACCTAGAGTGATGGTATGAGATTCCATTGGATATACGTTTCCATCACCTCTGTTTTGCATTTCTAACATTCTGAATTTACATTACATTTGTCATAAGTTAAGCCTCGTGGCTCAGCCTTTCATTCGAGGCCTCCGTAACGCGACATTTAAGTAAGACAATGCACGTGCTATTCGGACTTTCCTTGATACAGAACGTGTCGGTTTTTTGCTCTGGCCAGTGCGTTCTCCTGATCTCGCACACACTGAAAACGTCTATTCATATAAAAAATTTACCAATAGTTCTTATTTTAAACCTTTTTAATTGAAAAAATTAAATGGTGAATTGCTAATATGGCTATTGTCATTTGTTGGATGTAAATGGTCAATTACTAGCATAGTCTCATTTTTGAAACAAATATTTTAAATAGAATTAATTGTAGAAAAGCTAATAAATAATCGTTTTTCAGTTATTAATTCTCATATATTAACTAATACAAAGATGTTCTCAATGAATGTATAAAAATTTTTGAGAATTTTTCGCTAAGGTTCACTTGCTAGTCTAATCACAAAACATATTTATTATTTAATTTTTTAAACTTAATTCTTAAAATTTTGTGACGGTTGTTGCGTTTCATGGCATGAATTAAATACATTATACATTTTTCAATATTCCATTAAAGATCTTTATTTTGTCCTCTTTCGATTTGATGTAAAATATAAACCAAGAATACTCACAAAATAACATATTTCATTATTTCTAAATCTGTCTTATTATCTTTTACGATTAGGCTTAATCAGAAATTTCGGAAACGAGTGCTTACTCATGATTGCAGATATCATGGATAAGTTAGAAGCGTATGTTCTAAAAAGGAGTCAGTAAGAAATATTGACAGCGTAAAAGGGAAAACAGAACAAAACAATTATGGTTGAACGATTTGTCACTTTGAATTAACGGCTGAGTCCTAAATTGAACTATTTCTCAGACTTCCTCGAAGATAAATAAAGAAACAATTATAAAGTCTATACTAAATACTAAGAATACTTATTCATGGTACTGAAAAGGAAATAAAACAGAATTAGCTGTTTCTCTCTTATATTTATTTAAAATCATATTTTATTTTTCACTTTACGTTTAAAATAAATAATTTGTATTAATGAAGTTAAATTACGTTTCAAATACGAATTATCCGTTTGTATTCGAAATTTAAATGAATAAATAGTTCTATTCTAATAACCTTTCTCCTAAACTTTGAAGATACATTGTTAAATATCTTAGTTCAAAGTTAATTCATATAATAGCGTTAAGTTATTGGTTAAATCCCAATATGGTTCATCCTAAACGTTTAAAACTCTTTTTTATGGATTTTAAATTATAATTTTAAATTGTAATTTGAAAATTACATTTATTTCCACAAAAATTAACCTTCCGATTGCCTACCAAAATATTTAATGCTGTTTCTTTTCAGTAAATGCAAAATATAAAAAACTAATCATTTTACCATATGCGACATTTATGAGTCTGAATTTCTAAATATTTAAATTTTTAACTATTATTGGTCTTTTTTCCCTGAAGAAGCTTTTCTAAAGAAAATAAAAGTGAGTGTGAAAAAAAAAAAAAAAAAAAAAAAAAAAAAAGGACATACAAAACCCAAATAATAGTGATATGACAATATTCAACCAGTATTAACTCATTCTTGTCCGTTTCATCTAATAAACAATAAATAAAAAACTCACAAAATATCATACTTTGCCATCATAAGAGTCGTATTATTTCTTTTATCGTGGGAGTCAATAAGAAAATTTGGCATAGAAGGCTTATTCCTTATTATAAGAATCACTGGGTGAGTTATAGGCGTAACTTATGGAACAAAGATTTTGTTCATATATTGATCGTATAGTAACAAAAATAATAAAATATTTATGGCTCAAATAAATGTCATAATCAAAAAATATTTTTATAAGAGTATTAAACAAACTGTAATATATATATATATATATATATATGTTTTCAGCATAAAACGATTTAACGTTTTAAAAATTTTAAATGTTTATTTATAGAGTTTAGTTTCACACATTCAGGTTGTGTAAAGTTTTATTTATAAGGAATAATAATATTAACTGAATCCTTTTGTTTTAAAATTACTTACTTCCAATTTTTTAGCTATACTTAGAAGTAATTGATTTAATATAAAATTTAATGTACACATATAACAATATCCAATTGATTTAATTTAATTTTATATCTCATACAATTAGCAAAAATTCTAAAATTTAATTTCCAGACATACAATATTTCCTTTGAAAATTTTCTGAAAAGCCTTTATTTCTCATTACAAAAATCAACGATTGAATTATAGGCGTAACTTGTGAAACAACTACTTGGAAAGATATATTGATGGAGTTAAAAGGGAAAAACAGAACGTTTTCGGCTGAAATAACTGTCATGGAGAGTTAATGCCACTATTAAGAATTCGAATTAGTTGCTATGGTATCTACAACGTAAATGAAAGTCTAATTTTTATGACTACATTTTAAATGCTTATTATGTAATCATAATAATAACTCATCTATGTATTTATTCTACTTTTTAGCTTTAGTTAGATGCAATTGATTTAATATCAAATGTAATGAACACTTAATTATACACTGCGTGTCATAAATATACCTACCCTTGCATTTTACAATGAAACCTTAAAATTTCCAACACGTACTAGTAAATTATGAATAATATTAATTGCGACAGAATAATTTGATTTTGAAACAGAAAACGAAAAAGTTTTACAATATTAAATGAGTGTAGAGAAATCGAAATTTGTGTCTTGTAATATGTTATACCTACTGCGCTAATTTTTACTGTTTTCGTTCTCTTAAAAGCCTATCGTTATCTATTTCAACAATGCCACGTTGGCAAGGAACTTATTGTTGTTGAAAAAGCTCAAATTGAAGCTCCGCGTTCTGCAGATAAAAGTTATACCTTTATTGTAAACCAGCTACATCAATATAAGTGATGTATTCAAGATTTTGTTACAAAAAGACGGTCATATTGTGTAAAAAGACTAAGTGATCGTCCTAAAAAACTAAATGAACGAGAAGAAATGCACATTTTGAGACTTGCATCGAATTCAAGAAAATCTGCCAATGAAATTAAACAAGAGTGCCAATTCCAAGTGAATAAAGACACCATAATCCGAGCTATAAATCGCACTCCTAATCTGAAGCGAGAGAAAATATCTGCTCGAAAATTAAAGGTGGAACACAAAATTAAGAGACTAGTATTTGCTAAAAAGAACATGCGCATACACTAGGATATGGTTCGTACTTTAACGATATATATACTCTTTTCATCAGACACTTGTACAGTCGGTAACAAAAGTGTCCGAACACTAGCAAAAATTCTTATATAAAAAAAGTACGCTTAATACAGTTTTGCTAAATAAATCCTTGTCGAATCATGTTCTTAGACTGACTAAGAACATGATTCGAAAAGGATTTATTTAGCAAAACAGTATTAAGTGTACTTTTTGTAATATAGGAGTATCTGCTAGTTTTCGGACACTTTTGTTACCGACTGTATAATATGTATAATATCTTATATTTTTTCATTTTAATTGCACAGATCATATTTAGCGACGAAAACAAAAATTAATCTGGATGGGCTGAATTGGTTTAAACATTATTGGAGATATCTGAGGAAAGAAAAACGATATTTCTCCAGAAGAAAGTTTGGTGGTGGAAGTATTATGGTATGGGGAGAGTTCTGTAGCCAAGGGACGCTTCCAGTTTCTTTCACTTTATCAAAGATGAATAGCAACGGCTTCGTTAGTGTACTAGACACACATTTATTGCCATTCATAATGAGATTTCGTCGCAAAAAAATACACTTTTCAATTCGATAATGCAAGCACCATACTCGTTCTACCACTTCTCCGTGGTTTTCAGAAAAACACATTCAAGTATTAGAATGGACAGCTTGTTCGCCTGATCTGAATCCTATGGAAAATCTTAGGGGAATACGTGTACGCGAAATGTATGCAAATAACAAACAATTTTAATTTACAGACGAACTTAAAACCGCAATTTTGAATGCCTCGTCCAAAACTGATGCAAAACCACAAGTAACCTTGTGCAATGTATGAATAATCCCATTTTTCAATTAATTCAGAGAAATGGAAAGGTAATTGACTAAAAGATATGCTTCTTTTCATATAATCTGGTTTTTTCCTTGGGGTAGGTATATTTTTTGGCACGCTGCAAACGCCCGTTTTTTACTTTTTTGTGCCTTTTGACTAAAATACATGTGATATTATTCAGTATAATTACTTTTATTTATCAATTATAGATGTACATTTTACAAAATTAAAGCCAATTAAAAAGATTTAATGCCAACACTACAAAAGTAAAGTGTCATAAAATAATTTTGTAAAAAAAAAAAAAAAAAAAAAAAAAGAACCGACTCCAAAAAGCAACTATTAATCAAACTACTAAAAATGAAAGAAAATTGGAAAAAAAATGGAACTGTAAATTGCGCAAGTATAAAATAATTTCCTTCGCCAAACAATCTAAATACTACAATTAAACATAACTTTTGAAGTCAGCGCAAAATTAAATAAAATTCGTTTTTAAACATTTGTTTTTAGACCGGTAGCTACAAATGCTGTTGTCTCGAATGATCAATTTTCATGTTTCCTTTATTATTTTATCAATGTGTACAATTGGTCCATTAGCAACATCTACATAGAAAAATGAACATTTTTGCAATTCGGTAACTATCATCCTAGGCGGCTTTTGGATTTAGCGATCAAAACGTAATGCAAAAATATACACGCGAGATTTATATTTTTATAATATATATTGTACGAAGTGTTGTTTCATATTCTTGATTGTTACCTTAATATTACCTTATTAAAATAACCATGATTTCTCAAACGAATTAAATATGTTTATTGATATAATTTAGCGATTTTTCTTTTCGCCAAGGACGCCAGATACCAGCAGCTCCGCCAACATTTACAGTTTACGAAATCTTATTTGTTTATTTGAATCAAAGCAGTTTTCGGCTGTGTTTTCGGCAGATGCTAAAGTGAGATGCATATTTTGAAAAGAATTTGATTTTTGTATTGAATAAAAGTATCAATTTTTATTTAATTTTGCGCCAAATTCAAAAGTTGTTTGGCGAAGGAAATTATTTTACACTTTTAGGCGCAATTTACAGTTCCATTTTTTCCAATTTTCTTTCATTTTTATTAGTTTGAATAGTAGTTGCTTTTTAGAGTCGGTTCTATTTTTTTTTTTTTTTTTTTTTTTTTTTACAAAAATATTTTTTTTGTCTTCAGTGAAAATTTATTCAAGTAGCAGAACATAAAAGACGTTCAGTTTTGGTTTGGACAAATCACAACCCACAGGAAAAGTGACACAACTCAAAAAATGGTAACTTCGAGTTTATGTCACTGAAAAATATATGAAATGCCCCCAATATGAACAGAAAACATTACATCTCCATCTACAAAATTATCCACTCGAGAGACAGCTGTGTCAGTTTTATTCTGGTCAATGCCTTATCTTTAAGTTGATTTTTCTCAAATACTGCATTTTTAAGTTGTGTCACTTTTCTTGCCTTTATCATGTGAGAAAAAACTATCTATTGAATGACCACGCATATAAAATTAAAAAGGCTTTAGAAATGTAAAGAATGGATACGTTGTATTCGTAACCGAAAATTCGGTTAGGCATGCATTGAACTTTACAGTGAATATGTGTCACCCGTTACACTGGAATGCGTAAAGTTCAAACAAAAATCAAAATATGCATTGCAGCTGACAGACAGAAGTTTCAACATCGAAATAAAGGCTTTTTGGTTTGCTTACAGTGTAGAAAACTGTGAACAAACAGATGCACATTTAAATATTCTGTTTTTAACATTTATGTCTACAAGGTGTCTTTTCGTGACTAAATCAATGATGCAGTACAACTTTGAAATTTACCTTTTTTCTCATACCTTATACTGTTTTGACACAGAAACGCTAGCTCCGCTATCTTCCCGCCAGATGGCGTTGTAAACGGCCACATCTTGTAGCGCATTTCCACTTTACAATATTTCCATATTACTTTTACGAGTCTAGAGGCAGCCGTTCAGCAGTTAGGTTGAGAACAGACTTTTGTGAATACCCGTAATTTCTTTACATATTAATGAAATAATAATGAGACCTTATTTCAGGTCAAGATCTTTGCGACAACAACAACAACAACAAAAAAGTATTAAAAAAAAGTATTTTTTACGTACAGTCGGTAACAAAAGTATCCGAACACTAGCAAAAATTCCTATGTACAAAAAGTAGTGTTAATATTGTTTTGTTAAATAAATCCTTGTCGAATTATGTTCTTAGACTGACTAAGAACATGATTCGACAAGAATTTATTTAACAAAACAGTATTGATTCTACTTTTTTTATATAGAAATTTTTGCTAGTGTTCGTATACTTTTGTTACCGACTGTAATTATAAGCTAACAAACCTCAACTACAACAACAAAAAAACATGGTTTAAATTGAGAATCTCCTCCTTTATGAAGTCGGTTTAAAACGTCTATACGTTAATCGATGTGACCACTTACAATAACCATACTTTGGATTACATAGCATAAATGTCAACCGCTACGCTACAATGTATGCAATGTCGTTGAAGTTTGCAGAAAATAGGAATTTGTGGACAAACAAATGATCGTTTTAATCGTTCTATTTTTACCATTTATGTCTACAAACTGTCTTTTTGTACTAAATCGAAGATATCCTGTAACTTTGTAATTCACCTTTTTCCCCTATATCTTGAACCGTTTTAGAGTTAGGAACGCTAACTTAACTGTTTTCAACCAGATGGCGCTGTAGACGGTTTAATCACGTTGCGCATGACCACTTTACTATACCTATATACAAATTTTATAACTATAGCTGCAGTCGTTCAGTAGTTAAAAGATTCGGGACTCACTTTTTTGGGCACCCTGTATTTTCTTTTGATCGTAAAGATATTGCAATGGGATCCATTTTAGGCCAAAACCTCTACAAGAAAGTAAAAAGTATGAAAATCGGAGCATCACTTAAGGAGTTTTGAGCTAACAAAAAAAAAAAAAAAAAAAAAAAAAAAAAAAACGTACGATTTGAATTGAGAACATCCCCCTTTTTTGAAGTCGGTTAAAAAGTATGTTGTGTAAAAATATTAATATTTGAAATATTAAAAATTTGAAACATTTATTTATTATATTTCTTCATTTTTTTTGCTTAGATATATATCTCCATTATCAAATCAGGCACGGATGTTAGTGGATTAAAGAAATTGGGTGATTCCACCACGTCCAAATCGGGAAAAAAAAAAAAAAAAAAAAAAAAAAAAATGTGAGTCGAATAGTAAATTTCAAAAATATTTTCAAATCCTCATTAATCCCCAAATTCTTATGTACTTAATTCTTATGTACTTTTCTTATGTCATTCACTATGATATGTTTGTGAATCTGAAGCTAATAAAAAATGCGCCTCCATTTTAAGGTATATATAAGCTTTTTCATCTGTCTCTCGGTGGCTCAGGTGGTTAGATGTTAGTAACGCGGTGGTCGAGCGTTCGATACCCCGAAGTTCCGGATTATTAAGTTTTGCAGATAATTAGTAGAAAAAATGTCAATTAATAATAGAAAATTTTTCGTTGACTACACAGTATCCTAAGAATTTTTAAAGATTTTTTGAAGGAGCCCTTTTTTTTTTTTTTTTTTTTTTTGTTCGAATGCTGAAATATAAGGCAAAAATTAAGTATTCAAACATAAAAATGTTTTATAAAAATTAACTCATCGATAAATTCACAAAGTAGTACACAAACATATTTAAAATATTTTTTAAAACTCAAAATAAAAAAAAAAATAAAAAATTGCAGGGAGCAACATTGTATGCATATTTTTATAATTCTAAAACAATTATGCAGTTACTTACAAAAAAAAAAAATCTTTTTATGCATATTTACGTTTGTAATGACCGATAGATACAACCAGAGATATACCACAACCAGAGTAATAACTAATGGCCAATCATAGCAATGCATCGGTCAATAAATCAAATGCTCAGAAATTTTTTTCAGCAGGAGTTGCATATCTTGATAAACTCTTTGATTATGGCCAAGCTTATGTAATTTTCAGTAGATTTAGATCACTTGACGGCCTTAGAATTGAAGCCCTTAATTCTGCTAAACTGTTGCGCAGTAAACCTTTCAATGAAGAAGTCGTAGAAGAAATGAAACGGCTGAGGGATTTGCCTTCTCTCTTTCCGGAAGAAGAATAAAAAATAATTGATCCAAAAATTACTACACATAGATTTTATTTAAAAAGCTTAAGCAGGCGTGTATCGAATCCTCGACTGCCTTACCGCCTAGACTTTCGTGGTTTATAAAAGAGTGCAAATTCTTTTCCGCTGAAATTTATCATTTCACCTTAATACAAAAAAATTTGCAAAATCATAACTTCGAAAAGATTTATGTGATATGATACATTAAGAATTTGAATTTTAAAAGTTTTTTTAAATAGATTATTTTTATTTTCTCTTACCTATATATCTGTTGGAGAAAGTATTGTTTTAGAGTCAAGTTTTCGAAATCGAGATTTTGTTTTATTTACACGTTTTGAGGCATACTCACACCGAAAAACATATTTTTAGCGGTTAGTCTGTATGTGTGTCTATTATCAACATATCTCAAGAACAAACAGCAGCAGGAAGAAAACACTCAGTATTCTACATCTGTATCATATATAGATGCTACACTAAACTTCTCGTTCAGATCAAGCAAAGGGTTCGTATACAGGTCCATCCAAGAAAATTCAGATACATTACGTCTATGGGCAAAATTTCTGGTAAGTACAGTGTAACATCTATAGGTTGCCCTAAAAAGTTAACATTTTTTTTTTTGTATACGAAAGGCATATTTTGTGCATTGTGGTATGAAAATTATTTATGGAATCAAGTGTTTAGTGGTTGATAGGTATGTGTATCAGTTATCAACCAAACTTAAAAGCAAATAACTGCAGGAAATTCAAATCTGGTATTTTGAAGTTGAAATGTGGTTGTCACTTGAAAATTTATTCAAGATTGTCAAGGTTCAAAGAAAATTATCAGCCTTGAATTTTAATTTATTTTAAATAAGTGGCAGCACTATAATTCAACGGTGAATTGAGTGGAACTAACACCCTCTTCACACACAATTATTTGTCGAATAAAACAGTCCGTTTATAATTTAACGAAATATGTAATTTTAAACTTTGCATAATCATCCAATTTCAAGAGATTACACTGTTTGTAGAGAACATAATAGACTAAAATACATAAATATATTTTTGTTATATATTTAATATTTAGTCCCTAAATTACACTACCTTTCCATAAATGACGAGACACCTTCGATTTCAGACGTTTTTTGAAATAGCTAAAAAAGTATTGGACAAATCATCTTGTAAATTCAGGAATGTGAAGGACATGTTATACCTCATATAGTTCCGTGAAAATTTTGATTCGAAAGCAAAAGGGGAGCAGTAAAAAATTAAAGAAAATTGAAAGTAGGTGGCATAATCCTCTAAAGTGCAATGCTTGAAACGTGATCTGACTGTAGTATGTAAATATGGGGCTCTTTTTTATTATATGTATAAATTTTTATGTCTCTACCGCATGTAAACAGGAAAATGTAAAGGTTTCTTTAAAAATTGCAAAAATAAAAAAATTAAAAATTAAAATAACTTTTTTAGCTATAACACGTAATGTATTAAACTCAGAGCAAAGCCATTTTCAGGAAACTTGACATACAAAATTAGGCACAGCATACTGCAGAGTGAAAAAATATTAAACATCTAATGAAATATGAGCATTTTTACTAAATAATTTTTAACTGTGCATGGCGTAAGATTTAGCGAAATTTCATTTGCATAATATAATAGCCAGATATATTGAGCTATTTACATAAAAACCCCAAGCAAGGATCGTGTAAACTCAAAAAACTGTACGCGATAGAATGAACTGCTCTTCAGTTTCTCTCGAAAAAAAAAAGCTAAACTATAAGGGGTTTTACTCACATTTTATTTTGATTCATTGAATGGTAATACAGTTTTCGTTAATTGTAAATAAATATTGAGAAAACCCCCTTATAATTTTCTTACGTTTAAGAACAGCCGAAATTCAGTCTATGGCGTACAACTTTTTGAGTTTACACGATACTTGTGTGGGGTTTTAAATAAGCAGCCCAATACATTTGGCTATTAAATTATGTAAATGAAATTTCGCTAAATCTTGCGCATGCGTAGCTAAAAATTATTTAGAAAAAATGCTCATATTTCATTAGCTATTTATTTTTTAATTTTTTATTTTTTCATTCTGATTGAAAGTATGCTGTTTCTAATATTGCACGTCAAGTTTTATGTAAATAGTTTTGCATTGAGTTTAATAGTTTAATACCTTGCGTGCTATAGCTAAAAAAATGACTTTTTTTTTTTTTTTTTCAATTTTTTTAAGAAACCGTTTTATTTTCCTGTTTACATGCGGTAGATACATAAATATTTACACATATGATACAAAGACGCCCCATAATCACATGGTACAGCCAGATTGCTTTTTGAGCATTAATTTTTACAGAGTGATGCTAAACACTTTCATTTTTCTTTAATTTTTCACTGGTCCCCCTTTCACTTTCGGGGTAAAACTTTCGCTGATATATATGAAGTATAATATATTCTTCACCCTCCTGAAGTTACAAGATCATTTATCGAGTACTTTTTGAGATATTTCAAAAGACGTCTGAAAGTGTCCGGTTAAATACATTATCAAACGAATTTATATAATAAACTGACCTCTAATTCTCTTCACATTTACAATACAGAGAAACGCTTATGAAACCGCTTCCATAAAACTCGAAAAAAGTTAACAATAATTTTTAATATACTTTGGATCGAATAAATTCCATTCCATTTCCGTTGTTTACTTTAAAAGCGACACAATTCAACAACAACAAAAAAAAAAAAAAAACATATATTAAACGAATTACTGTAAAACACTTCCTTTAAAATCGTTGTCCAATATGGCATCATTCTCAAACTTTCAATTCAAACGCTCAAAAAAACTCACGGTTTATTCAGTAGTAAACACAGTACCATACACCGATGACGTAACACATGACGCAAACAAGCAGATGTAAACAGAGGCTGAAGAAACTACACTTATGTTCACTTTTACAATCTAGACATTTAAGAAAATTTACACCAGATTAAAAAAAAAAAAAAAAAAAAAAAAAAAAACATAAAAATAAAAAAGTTCTGCAGAGCAACAGACGATATACAACAAAGTTTTTTACGAACAACGCAAAAAGCAAAGCAAAATTTGAGAATGATAAATATTTGATTCATATTTAAATTTATAACCTTAAATATCATACATATTATATTACTTTACTTTTTCGTTTACAAACATTTTGAAGTAAAAAGATTTTTTTTAAATCAATGTCTGTACATCAATAATGCAATAAGTTAACGGGATAAAAATTTCAGATTTATTGGCTGTCAGTTACATTTTCTAAAATGAAGCAAGCGCTTAAAAATTATTTACAAACGTTTATGCTTATTTAAACTTTTAAAGGGAGTTTAAAGAAAATCAAAAGTAAATATTTAATCTTTTGCGTAGAACTTTACCAAAATTAAATGCGTTTAAAATTTTCTAGGGAGATACTTATGATTAGTTTACTTAGAAAAAGAAAATTTTCAAAAAGTCGAAGCTTTTTTTTTTTTTTTTTTTTTTTTTTTTTTTGACACAAACTACTTTTGTACAAATTTAAAGAAAAAAAAATTGAATAAAGAAAAAAAAGAAATAAAAAATGTTATCGAGTATTCTCTACACTTTATCAATGTAGAATTGAAACAAGCGAAGATTGCATTTGAATCCCTGCGTTTGAATTTTCTTACATGGCCATTGAGATTCAAGTTGTGGTGCCTGCAAAATTTTGTGTTTTATTATTATTATTATTAAATTAAAGACCACCATTCTTTTATGTTTTTCAGAGTTGCCAAATTTATTCCAGAGAACTGTTTATACACGCCTTTTCCTTTTCTTTCTTTCTTTCTTTCTTTTCTTTTCTTTTTTTTTTTTTTTTTTTTTCCCTCACTATTATCTTTAATTTTCTTCTTATTTAATCATTGTCACATACTTGAGACATATTATTCTAAATAAAATGTTCTTCAAAAAATAGATAAAAATATTTTATTGAAGACACGCAAAGAAAGGAAAGATGTCCCGTTCTAGAAATTTTTTGTTACACCCCGCGACAAAAAGATAGGTACAAAGGGTTTTTTCTTTCATTTTTCATAAAATAACATTATCTAAATTGTGCTTATCACTTATTATTATCATACAATAACACTATTCCCGGACTAATTTTTGTTTTATGACTAATTTATTAAAATTTTAAGACTAAAATTTTTCTAATTTAAGACTACACTCCACGACAAAAAGATAAGAACAAAGGGTTTTTTTTTTTTAAATTTTTCATACAATAACATCTAAATTGTGCTAATCATTTATTAGCATAAGAAAATATTATCATATCAAAAACAAATTAAATATTTGAATCATATTCAAAATATTCATATTAAAAATAATCATATTAAAAAAAAAAAAAAAAAAAAAAAAAACCTTTGTTCCAATCTTTTTGTTGCGGTGTGTATTCTTAAATTAGAAAAATTTTTAGTTTTAAAATTTTTCTAAAATAGTCTTAAAAGAAAAATTAGTCCGGGAATAGTGTTATTTTATGATAATAATAAATGATAAGCACAATTTAAATAATGTTATTTTATGAAAAATCAAAGAAAAAACTCTTTGTACCTATCTTTTTGTCGCGGGGTGTAGATTACATATTTCGCAAATTTGTTGAAGGACTGATGAGCAGGGCTGCCAGATCTGGCGGATTTTTTAATTCAATAATCGCCAATAATTTTAAAAACTGATATTTGATATACATAATAGACGATTAAGCTTCGAAGAGATTAATCAACCGTTACATTTAAAAATTATCAGTGATTATTGAATAAAAAATCCGCCAGACCTGGCAACACCGCTGTTGAGAAAAGAATGAATGAATTCCAGCTAAATGCAAATCAGAACTCCGCATTGGCATACAATTTAGCCACCACAAAAACATATACATAAAAAAAAGAGTGGTTGCAAGGTACGTTGTCCTTAATCTAGTAAATAAATTTGAATACTTTGAACTGAAATGTCATATACACTAACCATATATTTTCGCCGATAGAAAAACCATACGAGAGAGAACGACATTTTGCAAAAGTATATTTTGACTATATGGTTAAAAGTACGTATCAAAATTAGACTTTGAGTTGGGAAATATAAAATTGAAATAAGTCATTTGGTATTTTTTAGAAGACGATCATATAGTGGGAGTTTGCTTGCAAAGAAGAGAATTACTTTTCCTTATATATATATTTATTTTACTTTACTGACTGAGAGAAAGAATTCGGTGGTTATAAGATATTAAACTCAATACACTAGAAAATTTTCTCATAAAACATTAAAAAATTTAAAAATTAAAATTAAATAGAAATATATATATAAATATGATAACTGCGTCATATATTATGTGATTACTACATCACAACATCTAGAATATAATTTAAAATCTTTTGAGTTCAAGAAACAATAATATGCCTATCAAAGTTAAATAAAACGTTTGAAAAGAGAAATACCTTTAAAAAATTAATCTATTCCGATTTTCTGTATTTGGGTGACATCAAAAGTGACTTTTAATTTAAATTTTACGAAGTACATTTGTTTCAACTTTTAAGTTTCAAAAGACTTTTTTAAAAGTGAATTTTTCTCTGCAAGAATAAGAAATTCTTTAACTTATTAAAATTCAAGTGAAATAATATGCTAGCGGTTGCTTTATGAATAGCTTTAAAGGAAATGTTAAAAAGTTTAAATATCTATGGCTTGAATTAAGAATTTCTTTTTACTCCTTTTAAAATTGCTAAAAACCTTAAATATATTATATGCTGTTATATTGTGTAGTGATTTTTTTTTTTTTTTTTTTTTTTTTTTTTTGTAAAATTAATCTGATGCACTCAACAGAAAATCTTCGCTTGAAAAATACAGCTATCTTTATTAAAAATATTTTGAACTGAAAACTACTTTGAAATTTTACTACTTTTTTTCTAAAAATTGGTCCTAATTATGTGAATTTAGTAATTTGAGTAAGTATACAATTTAATTTAAAAAATGTATTATTCAAGACTATAACGTTAAGGCTTGTAATGTATACTTCAATATTAGACAAGTTTTACTCTCTTAAAATGAAAGAATGAAAATAAGTCAACTTGAGAGAATTTTCACTCATTTGTCTTGAAGAAACGCGCCCTCTCCTCATGAGTTAAGCTCACTAAATTGAATGAGTTAACCCATTAAACGCCGCTATGTGAACCCCACTGAAAATTTGTAAATTTTCGTATATTTTGGGTTTGAATGTGCATTTCTAATCGTATGTCGTTTAAATAATTTAAAAAAACATATTTTGTTAGAAGATATGACATGTTTCCAAAATGGGAGATTTGACTCCTAATTGGGGTAGAACAGATGTTGAAAAACTGCAAAAACCTTTAAATTTATTTTTCTTGATCCCTGTTTGTTATATTTTAAGAAAAGAATTGTCTTATTTCATATCCATTGTTTTAAACCCCTGTACTCAAATGAGTTATTTTTGCTGATATTTTTTCTTTTCTGATGTTTTGCAGAAAAACAAACATCTTTGTTTGAATAATTGAAAAAAGAATAGAATAGAAGTTACATTACAAACTTTTTGAAAAAAATACCAACGAAACTAAGCGTTTGAATATTTATTACTTGCAGAGAAAAAAATTCTTAAAATATTCTTCCTGCAGCGGGAGCTTTGGCGCCTAATGGGTTAACGTAATCGTAATAATAATTAACGTAAGCACCTCAAACTTGAGTTATTTTTTGTGTTTGAGTAATTTATTCATTTATTAATGATTTTAATACAAATGATTTTATAAAATGGATCATTTTACAATGGCGTTGCCCGTAGCACTTGCGTGCTAATAAAGAAATGTGTTGCAGTGGGAGCGGTGTTACCACTTACAAGTAGATGAATGAGCAGAAATCACTCACGTATCCTATAAATATCGATAAATCAAGTTAGCTTAAATAAAAAAAAACTACTAATTAGCTCAATGAATTGCATTTTTAACTTAAGTCGATTAAAAAAAAAAAAAAAAAAAAAAAAAAATTAATAAATCTGTCATCATTTTTCGTTTACTCAGTCTATTTGTGTATATGCGTGTGTAAAACAGAGAAAAATATAAATGTGTATTTTTAAAACGCGTCAATGTAATTTAAATGAATAAAAATCAGTTTTGAATTTCAGTTGTTGAATTTTATTTGTATTTTGTTAATTGGCGTGTACTAAAACTTAATTAAGAATTTTTAAATTATTAAATAGTACGATTTTCATTATCAGTTTTATAAGCAGTTATTAATAGCAAAGGCGCTGCACGCATGATAACAAATAAAGCCATTCTGCATATTTAGATACTTCAACGGTATAAACATTTTGAATACCTTTTTGCCGAAAAATGACCGTTAGTAAGTTTTTCAGTCACTGGCCATAAAAAGTAATTATGCCCGTAAAACTGTCATGACATTTTCTCGAAGACTGGAAGTGACTTTAATAAATAGTCAACATTCTGATTTTTGCTGCGCTTTGTTATAAATACGTGTCTACTGTAAAATAAATAAATAAATAAAATCTTA
The DNA here is from genome assembly GCA_963930645.1 of Salticus scenicus. Classification (NCBI taxonomy): domain Eukaryota; kingdom Metazoa; phylum Arthropoda; class Arachnida; order Araneae; family Salticidae; genus Salticus; species Salticus scenicus. Next base: position 79,898,698 of record OZ005657.1, on the reverse strand, counting down.
TTAAATTACGGTTAGATTGACCAACAAAAAGTATTCCAGTCACTGACCGTAAAAATAAAGTCATGTCCGTAAAGCTATAATGAACTCTTTCTCGAAGAAAAGAAGTAGCCTTTCAGAAATGGCCAACAATCTGGATTGTGTAGCAATTTGTTACAAATACGGGAACTGACTTTTTCTCTCGGAGAAGAAAACTGGCTTTATAATTTAACAGAGTCAACTCTTCAAATTTTACTGAAATTTCTTAGAGTATAATATGATTTTATTCTTCAGTTACAAAACAAAAAAAAAACTATTGCATACTCTTAAACACTTTCATAAACGTTAAAGATTAATAAAACAGTTTTGCAACATTAATTTTAAGTTTTCGAATATTTTTATAAGTTATGTTAATCTAATTTCAACTTATGTTATTCTTTTATTTTCAAGCGCTTGGGATTTGGAATACATTTAAAGTATTAAAAAACATTAAAAAGTATTAAAAATTAAATAATAAAACTTCATTAATTAATTGCCCATAATATGTACCCCTCGGCTCTAAAATTTTCATTTTGCTTGAGTTTGGACTTTGAGACATTTCAAACTATAACTTTTAATTAAAATGATTGGATGTTATGTACGTATTAGAAAATATAGTCAATTTTAGATAAGGAGTATGAAAATTCAAAATACCAATTTAAATATATATATATATACATTTAGAAATTAACAAAAAGTTAATGAATACTACAGGCCATATGTATTGTAAAGTGTATCGTTTGCCATTTTTATTATCTTAACTTTATCTTAACTAATTTTTTATGTTTGTGAAGCATCTGAAAAGTAATGCGTTACTAAAACTGAGATAAAATCACATTTAAGCATATTCTTTTCTTAATATTTATGTTTTGTATATAAAGAGAAATATCATATAATTTTAAAGTGTACCCAATCCGGTAAAGATTATATTATACGAGAAGTAAATGAAAACAACACTAATTTTAAGTCCTCGTAGGTCAACATCAGAAGAAATTAATTGCCCATAATATGTACCCCTCGGCTCTAAAATTTCCATTTTGCTTGAGTTTGGACTTTGAGACATTTCAAACTATAACTTTTAATTAAAATGATTGGATGTTATCTATTAGAAAATATAGTCAATTTTAGATAAGGAGTATGAAAATTCAAAATACCAATTTAAAATACACCAAAATACCAATTATATATATATTAAAAAAAAAAATAATATATATATATATATATACATTTAGAAATTAACAAAAAGTTAATGAATACTACAGGCCATATGTATTGTAAAGTGCATCGTTTGCCATATTCATTATCTTAACTTTATCTCAACTAATTTTTTACCTTTTATGAAACATCTGAAAAGTAATGCGCTACTAAAACTGAGATAAAAATCACATTTAAGCATATTCTTTTCTTAATATTTATGTTTTGTATACAAAAAGAAATATCATATAATTTTAAAGTATACCCAATCCGGTGAAGATTTTATTATACGAAAAGTAAATGAAAACAACACTAACTTTAAGTCCTCGTAGGTCAACATCAGAAGAAATGAGATTTTTTTTTTTTTTTTTTTATATATTTAATTTAATTTATTTATTTATTTATTTAATTTATTTTTATTTTTATTTTTATTTTATTTTATTTATTTTAATGAAAAAAAAATCGATTATTTTGTTTTAAGTTACCACAGATCTACGGTTCAACCATTCGTTTTAAACGCATTGACGAATTCTTTCGAAAGATACCCATACTGAAATTTTACATCCCCCAGGGGCGAAGTGATGCTCTTACAGGCACACACGTTTTTTTTTTCTAATTTGTACTACTATTATCAATAACTCACATTAATTTTACAATCATGCGTTAAAAATACGTCTAATTATGTACATTTATACAAAATTTCTTTCTATACTGCCATGCTATATATATATATATATATATATATATATGGGATTAAAGCGCCACCTTTTGAGCGATTAATCCCCAAATGTAACTAACACCAGTTTAGATCAGGGTCCAACTAAATACTAAGTTTGGTTAAATTTCATTCACTGGTTCGTGAGATACAGCATCTACAAAATTTGCAATACACGCATAAACAGACGTTTTCTAAAAACAGTCAAATCGTGCTCTGCACATCTCAAAACATGTAAATCCATTGAAAACTGGAGTTCAAAAATTTCCATGAATCCAATACTTATAGACGAAAGTAAAAAGAAAAATGTTTAGCTAGAGGAAACATAATTTCTAGATATTCTAAGAATACTTCAACGTATATTAAGAATTTTAAAATGTATAGTCACAGATTACACCTTTGAAAAGATAAATGTTAAAATTTTTACACATAGAATTAAACAATGCATTCTATGTAATTACAAAGACCCATCATCTATTTAAATGATATATATATATATATATATTCTTCAGACATTTATTTTCTCTCTTATTTAAAAGCTGCATTTGTAAAATTTACGAAAAAACTATTGAATACTTATTTTTCACTATATCTTAAAATTTCCATTTTTCAGAAACACTTCATTTAAATATCATAAATTTAATTTAAGAATTCAAATAATAAATTATTCACCAAATCCCCCCCCCCCCCAAAAAAAAAAAAAAAAACAAGGTGGGGGGGAAGAAATGCCTACATGGAAATTTGAGAAAAAATAAAAATTTGGGTTTGCAGATTACAGACTACGAATTTAATAAAGTATGTTTAAAAAATAACAATAATGATTTATTTTTTCGTATTTAATTTTAAAACTAACTTCATAAATTTTTTCATCTCCTTATATTATTAAAATCTGTACGCATGTGTGTGTGTTTCTGTCTGTGTGTGTGTCTGTGAGAAACGGCTTGAAACGGATAAGGCTCCGCATCTAATGGTCGCACGGACTTCGAACAGGTACCACCGGACAGAGAATTTATCGCAGATGTACGATATATAATTTGCTAAACGATGCGACCCTAATTAGCGGAGATATTAATTAAAATGTCGACCATTGTCTAACGAAAAAACGATTCGAAATCGCGGGCGACCGCCATTTTGTTACAGAACAGCCTACCTCGAAAGAAAAAGCAAAGAGAGAAAATTTCGTGGGTTTTTGTAAAGCGATCCTGCTCGAACGGTTCCAGATATCGAAATATACCTCAAACAGCAGAAAGAGCATTTATTACCCATTCTTACGGTACATTTTTGTTTTAAAAATACGGATTTTTTATATTTTTAAAAAAAGTTTTAAAAAGTGTCGAAAATTTCTCTTTTTCGCGGTCGTCTTTTTTGAAACGCCCTGTACGACCGAGTAACCCTTCCATTTCTTAACAGCTGGTATATAAAGAAAGGCCATTTAATCCTCTTTCGAACCATATAAACATTTTTACAAAATACGGATTAGCGATCCATATTTTTAGATTTTACGAAACATCGATTTTTTCGCAAAATATTTTATAACTCAAAAGCGTTTAGAGATAAATCATTTCTTTTTTTTTTTTTTTTTTTTTTTTTTTGTACATAGATCTCGCTTTCATAATTTAAATCCCAAAAGATTGAGAGAAATTTTCAAAAACTGAATGAGTTATAAATTTTTTAATTTTAGCCATTGAAGCATTCATTTGAATAAGACGACCTTCATTGCATCAGATCGTAAAATGTGTTCGTTGGCGTTCCCACGGCAACCATTTCATGGAAAAGAACGATGTCTGATGGAAAGCGAAAAAAAAAAAAAAACCTTGAACGGAAAGAGAAACATGAGCTGGTATTTAATGACGTCACGTGTTTTGGAACTGCGATTAAAAATTGCAAGAATGAGTTTTCTTTTATGGCGCTGAAATATTTTCAAATTTCAATATTTCTATTTCTAATTATGATTAAATTATTTTTAATGCATCATTCGAAAGATATTTTAAAGTTCTTTTAAATTATCGAAAATTTTCACCAGATTTATACGTTTTGAGGTGTCCTGAATCAATTTTCTGTTATGGCGCTGTAATATTTTCAAATTTTAATATTTTATTTTCTAATTATGATTAAATTATTTTTGATATTTTAAAGTTCTTTTAAATTATCGATCGTTTTCACCAGATTTACACGTTTTGAGGTTTCCTGATTACGTTTTCTTTTGCATCTCAGCCAAATGAGTTAGATCGTTCAAAATTGGTATACGTAGGTTAATTAAGAAGGCCTGAAAGGGTGAAGAAGAAATACGCGTGCACCGCGCGCGTATCCCTTAACTTGTGCGCGCGCAGAGCGCACGGGACTGCGCTGCCGGTTCGATCCCAGGTCGCGCTCATTGCCCTAACCGTTCGGAGTTGTCCGTGGTTTCTTCCGAAACTCACGTAAATACGGGCTGTTTTTTTTTTTTTCTTTCTAAAATATCAGATTTAAATAAAAGTTTCGATTTTATCAGAATAAGAACCGTTCGGAGTTTCCCGTGGTTTCTTACGAAACTCACGTAAATACGGGCTGTTTTTTTTTTTTTTTTTTTTTTTTTTTCTTTCTAAAATATGAGATTTAAATAAAAGTTTCGATTTTATCAGAATAAGATTGATCAATCGCTCAAAAGGTGGCGCTGTGATCGGATTTTTTCTAAATTTTTAATATGGCAGTCGCTTAATTACAATTTTTAAGCTCAACCCAGTACGCAAATAAGTCATTGGGTTAAAAAAAAAAAAAAAAAAAAAGTAAACATATATAAGTAAACATAACTAAAAGTAATATTTTTTTCATCTGTTAATACTCATCACATCTTTTTTTTTTTTTTTTATTAATTAAATTGAGTTTTAAATTTTTATTTGGCTAACAAGAAAAACTATTTTTGCCGTAGATAACAACAGACTGATGTCTAATCTTCTCTAATCCAATAGTGGGAGGTTCCGAGTTCGATCTCAGGTCGCGCTCATAGCCCTAACCTTTCGGAGTTTTCCGTGGTTTCTTCCGAAACACACGTAAATACGGGCTAGGACTCTCATCGCCCTAACCGTTCGGAGTTTTCCGTGGTTTCTTCCGAAACTCACGTAAATACGGGCTGTTTTATCTCAGCTACTAATTAAAATAATTTCATAAGTAATACATCATTAGAAAGCTTTTTTGAATTGGAATCGAACAGTGGAATACAGAAATTTCTAACGCCAGATGGCGCTGTAATATTTTCAAATTTCAATATTTCAATTTCTAATTATAATTAAATTATTTTTAATACATCATTCGAAAGATATTATAAAGTTCTTTTAAATTATCGAAGGTTTTCACAAGATTTACACGTTTTGAGGTTTCCTGAATCAGTTTTCTTTTATGGCGCTGTAATATTTTCAAATTTCAATATTTCAATTTCTAATTATGATTAAATTTTTTTTAATACATCATTCGAAAGATATTTTAAATTTCTTTTATATTATCGAAAGTTTTCACCAGATTTACACGTTTTGAGGTGTCCTGAATTAGTTTTCTTTTGTATCTCAGCTACTAATTAAAATAATTTCATAAGTAATACATCATTAGAAAGCTTTTTTGATTTGGAATCGAACAGTGGAATACAGAACTTTCTACCGACAGATGGCACAGTAATATTTTAAAATTTCAATTCAATTTCTAATTATGATTAAATTATTTTTAATACATCATTCGAAAGATATTTTAAAGTACTTTTATATTATCGAAAGTTTTCATCAGATTTACACGTTTTGAGGTGTCCTGATTACGTTTTCTTTTGCATCTCAGCCAATTGAGTTAGATCGTTCAAAATTGGTATACGTAGGTTAATTATGAGGGCATGAAAGGGTGGGGGAAGATATAGGCGTGCACCGCGCGCGTATCCCCTAACTTGTGCGCGCGCAGAACGCACGGGACTGCGCTGCCGAAGACAGTGGGGACCCGGTCCGAATTTGTACCCGATAAGAAATGATTTTTTAAATTTTCTTGAGAATAATATTTTACTTGAGAAGGAATATGTGCGTGCAGCGCACGTATACCTTCACACGTGCGCGCGGAGCGCGCATTGGTCTGCGCTGCCGGATGCAGTGGTGACCCGGTGGGAGTTTTTACCCGATCAGATTTTTTTTTTCAGGCACGAAGGGTAAGGGAAGGAATAGGCGCGCGTAGCGCGTGTATACCTTAACTTGTGCGCGCGCAGCGTGCACGGGACTGCGATGCCGAAGGCAGTGGGGAACCGGTCCGACTTTGTACCCGATGAGAAATGATTTTTTAAATTTTCTTTTCTTAAGAATAAAAATTTGACTTGAGAAGGAATATGTGCGCGCGCAGCGCGCATGGGTTTGCGCTGCCGAAGGCAGTGGGGTCCGGTGTGACTGTTTACCGAGTAGAAATGATTTTTTTGGGGGGTAGCACGAAGGGTCAGGGAAGGAATACGCGCGCGCAGCGCGCACGGAACTGCGCTGCCGAAGGCAGTAGGGATCCGGGCCGACTTTTTACCCAATTAGAAATGATTTTTTTGAAACTTTCTTTTCTTAACACTAAAAGTTACTGTTAGTGATTCATTAATTATAGTGATTGAGAGATTTTGAGAATTCAGTCATTATAGTGATTCATTTAAAAATACTAACCCGCTAGCGGGCGAAGCTCGCTAGTTTTACTATAATTAATGTTTTTTTAGTAATTTATTAGAAACTTTTAGAAATGTGCTATATCATGAAAACTCATAATACATTTATAAAACTATATATCTTTACGAAAAACGCACTTTTTAATCGTATTCATATTTCTAATATTCACTATTCTCTTTAAAAATATACATGGTATAATACCTAAAATTTATATAAATGAACTATACCATCTACTGCCTTTTCTGTTGGTGAGATCACTAAGATTTTGTGCTATTCTGAACAAAAAATTATTTTTGAATTCTGATAAAATTTCTGTTTCCATCTACAATGAATAATTTTGTAACGTTTCTTGTTAAAGAATATGATTAAATATTGTATATCGAGTCTATTGAGACTATTTAAATAAGTTTATCAATATATTTAGTAATATATTTTCGTGAAGTGTAAGTGCATTATATATACAGGATGTTTCAGTTGTACCAAATTTCAGAACTTCTAAAAGGAGTAGAGTGCGCCCCGAAGTCTCGGAATATTATAGAAATGTACGGACAACACTGAGAAAAAAAAATATACCGCCTTCATCTAGAATGAATAAGTGGTCATTTTCTAAATCCCTTAACTATAAATATAGATTTCCGAGCAATGCGCATAAGGCACGCCAATAAACTGAATAGACGAAATGGTCGAGAATTTCTAGTCTACACATTTCTAGATGGTGAAACAATATTCTGAATATTCTGAATCTTTTGTATTGCAAAGAATTCTTGCTTGATTTTCTAGAATTGGGTAATAAACCAAGATTATAGCTGTTGAAACCCGCCTCTTGTAGTCTCATTTATTTGCAGAGATTTTTAAATAACTTTGCCCTCCAGAATATAGGCAAACGGTCTAGAATTCTAATAGGCGTTTTTAGAACTCGCTTTCAAAGGGGATTAGATTTTAAAAGGATGACATGGAACTATTTTTTCTAGAGCCACAATTTAGATTCTAGATGTCAGTTACAGAATTGTTTCTCAGTGGATGTAGGATAGCAAAACGAATATTTTCCTCACGTGGTGGTGATCATAGAAATATCAGAAATAAAAAAAGAAGGAAATATTCGTCTTAATAATAAATATACAAGGACAAAACCAACATGGGTCAATGATAGTGTTCAAAACGTCATACACCGATTTCAACGCAGACTACATATTTATGACGCATGAAATTCGGAATATTCGGAATATTATGGTTGCACGAACAGGCAGTAACTGAAAAAAATATTCGAGATAAACTTGGACAATACCAAAATATTTGAAATTCCGTGAACGGTAGCTATGAGACCTGCATTGAAATTGGTGGAGGAAAATTCGAGCGCTACCTTTGACTGTTGTTCCATTTGTTCACGTATATTTATTATTAAAATAAATACTCACTTACACGGCGTCTTTTTATTGCAGATGTTTCTGTGCATACCACCGCGTCAGGAAAGTATTTCCGACCCTGCAGTGCTGGGTCGGAACTCTGGGTAATGTAATTCTATGTAATAGGGATGCACCCTACCTCTCAAACGATTGCATTTTTAACAAGTCAAATATTTGAGACAATGTTGCGAAAACAATCAAAATTTTAAAAGTATTCTGTCATATTAATTGTTGTCTGTCAAAGTTTCTATTCCCAATGATGAATTTCTATTCTGTGGCTGAATGGCTAGAGATGTGGCTTTCAGTTCACAGATGTACAGTTTGAGTCGCGGTTCGTAGTTTAGGTCTGATTTACCTTAGTGTGAAAAAAAAAATACCATAAAGGGACAAAACAAAACAACTAACCCTATTATAATTTCCTGCATTATATACAAAACAACTTGAGTATGAACACTCTAAATAAATGAAACGGAATTCACGGCCAAGCAACATAAAACCATCCTATTGCCGGCATTTAGCCCTTAAATTTCACGGAATTTTACTTTTTATAATTTATATGCCGTACACTTTCATTTTTACAGTTCATTCGTCGTATATTTTACAGCAAAGCATAGATTACACAAGGAATCGATCGTATTTTGTTTTAATGTCATTTGCCCTCACATCTTATGGTGACTGAACTGTAACATTCACCCCCATGTTTTACAGTGTAATCAAAAAGAAAAAGTATTATAATAAGTTTTTTGAAAGTACAAATGTTAAAAAATTTTCAAATTATCCATTACGAAATATTATCCAAGTACAAAACAAAATGCATACATATTATTGCACAATCTATCGGAAAACTAAGTACACACGTACTAAGATTCAATTTGACATTTATTATAGTTTCTTAGTTTTTAAAAACGTAAATTTAAACCATAACGCATTTTTATTTCTTTTTATAAAAGTATTGAATGTTTTAAAAAAAGAAAAGAACTTCTAATCATGAATAAAATATCATTAAAATGCAAAGAATTATCTTTGTTTCTATTGATTAATTTAAACCCGTCTTTAAACTGCTTCGGGTAGAAAGAAGAACGATCTATATTTGTTTCTAAGATACCACAATACTATAAGAGTAGAAACCATGGACGTGTATACGTCCATGGTAGAAACATAACAATGTTCTGGGAATTAAACGACAAAAACTTCTATGCCACATTAGGGAGAATCAGAGCAGTAATCAATTAAGATACGATAGGAAAGTATCCTGACAGGGAAAGGAAACTGAAAACGATTGATTGTTTGATTAAAGCTGCTAAAACATTTAACGATTAGCTGTTTGATGTGGATAGGAGTAAAATGATCGTATCCTTTATTTCAAGTATGAGTCATAGAAAATATTTATTTCTTTGGATCATCTCTTTGGAATACCATTTTCCATATACTTTAAGCATGTGAGTAATATTGATATGTTCACAGGACTGTAATATCAATTAAAAAAGAGGTCTCATCTCCGGAAACAGAACAGCAAAGAATCTACAAAATAAAAAATCTATAAGAAATATGTATGAAAAAATATATATATATATATTAAATCCTTCAAAAGTTGTCGTAATGTTTTTAGTGATGGGTAAAGATTAGTCCTAATTTAAAAGCAGTCTTTAAATAAGCATTTTTTAATATTACATTGTAAAATATATTTTAACCCTTTAAAGGGTGGTAGGAAATATTATAACCTACCTAATTTTAATTCCCAAATGGAAAACCTCGCCCCGGGAATTTTTAATAAAATTTTACTTTCATATTTTAGAGGAAAATCTTCATTTATTTTTTATCTTCTAACATTATTCGTAAATTCTGGTGGATTTTTCTTTTAAATAAGCGAAATTACCTTGTCCCTTAAAGACTTAAAACTTATTTAAAATGATGCTGTTATTACTAATGTTAGTATATGAAACCAAACAACTGGAAACCTCGAAGCCAAATTTTAGCCCAAATTTTTACTGTAAATTTTGCTTTTTTTTTTTTTTTTTTTTTTTTTTTTAAATACTTTATTTGCCGTATACTTATATTTTGTGTACTTTATTTGCAATGTAGTTTAGAATGAAGCATATATTATCAACTAAATCGATTGTATACTGTTTTACGGTCATTCACCGCCACATTTGTCGGTGAATGGTCTGCAACACTCACCGTTATTAGTTACAGTGTGATATGTAAAAGTAACCTTTTCAAAACCCTAACAGGAACGAAAAATCATGTGCGGTGCGCACTTTCCAACTGTACATATTTATATTTTATAACTTTCAATGTTCTTTGCATGTAACGTGCCATGTTTTTAACACGTTTTTTATTAGCTTCACCTGTATGTATGTATGTTTGTATGTATGTTTGTAACTTCTCTGGGAGCAAACGAAAAATTTATATTGTAAAAAAATACTTTTCCTACATGAACGATGTGGCGTTGAGGTAAGGCGCCGCGCTACGAACCTGAAAGTCCAGCGTTCGATCCCCGTCAGGAGAGACTTTTTAAAAATGATTTTTGTTTAATTCTAAGTTATTTTAATTAAAGATTTAAATGTATGTAAATATTACGGTGTGTCACTCACACGATTTTCTCTTACTCTGAATTTTTATACTAAGATAGATATTTTGTGCTTTTTAGTTCACATTTCTATAAAAGCGTGTTCTTTAATTTTTTAAAACTATAATATTATTATAATACATTTTTGTTAGTGGAAATCAACTACACCATGAAGTACAAAATAATAATTTACAGAGTTTTTCTACCATTTTAACATATTTATTCTATTGATAGTTGTTTTCATTTACTGTTAAAACAGAAACAATAATAATAATAATAATAATAATAATAATGACAATATTGAACATTTAATATTAATAATGATCAATTCAAAAACCTTCTGTTCTACTTTTAAAACTGGTCTCGATATAACAATAAATGCCATTAAGAAGTATAACAAAATATATTATGTAACAGTTTAGTTTTACTTCGTGCTTTTAAATAAAAAAAATAGTTGGTAATATAGAATGAGATATTCTACAAAATGTTTTGATTATCTAAATTCATCCTAGTTATAATTTGCAAAAATATATATTAGAAATTTCGCAGCCAAATTTCTTCAAAAAATACATAAAGATGCACCCTCTAAATAGTTAACAGGTTTTACTCAACATCATCTCAAAATGCATAATATAAACAATTCTAGTTTAACTAGAAAATTTCTTAAGATGATCTAGTCATTAAAGTTGTATTCATCTTAATTGACAAAAAGGACATGAAATTGGGTTTAAAATTTTGTTTTAGCGAAGCTTTTATATTTTTTAACAATAATACAATTGTCAACATTACTTATTTCTCTTTTTAACCTGTCATGAAAGCTATTTACTTAAGCAAATATGAAGATATTCAACGAAAGTTTAATTAACACATTAATTTCCATAAATTAGCATATTTTTACTGAGATTAATTTGAAGTATTTTTAAGTTTAAATCTTTTCTATTACTAAAGTATGCGTAAGAAATTAGTGCTGAAATATTTATAGAACTAAATCTATATAAATTTCGTTATGGCAATTTTTTTTTTAAAGAATTAAAATAATAATAATAATAATAATAATAATAAACTATTTTGATTAATAACTTTTTAGTTCCACTATTGTAAAAAATGCATTTATATTTTCAATTACTTTAATATTTGAAGTTTTTTTTTTTTTTTTTTTTTTTGCAATTGCAAAATATTTGATAACATATTCGCAAGTTTTTGAATTTTAAGATTTTTATAATGTGTGCTATAAATGTTCTAATGAAATTACTGTTAATTAACAACCGGTTAGATAGCTGTACATCTATAATTAATAAACCAAGATATAAAATTAATATGTAGAAGATTTTTTAGCAGAATAGTCGGATGATTTGACGGTAACTGTATTTTAGAAAATGTTCGCGATTTCTCTTCACATTTTCAGGGTAGTTCCTTTAGGAAGTTACGCACCGTCCTAACTTCGTCTTCTTATCTTTATACGAGTTGTTAGAAGTATCGTTTGAGTATTCTCAGGTGGTATGTCAGGGTTCATTGAATAATCTGGATATAAACCGTGAAGATAACTCTTTATTTATTTTATTCAAATCGAAAAATGTGGTATAAGTAAATGTGTATATGTAGTGTAATAGTCTTTATTTGTCTTTATTATCAATAGGCAGTTATTATGGAATTTATATAATGACACCAATAAATTATTCTTTATCGAATAGATCATTGTCTCTAATCCATAATGATTATATTTATTAGTTGAAACTGACAGATACGATTATCATAAACAAAGTACAACAACAAAACATGTCAACGAATGGAACGAAAAAAATTTACAATAATAGTAGAAAAGCAACCAACTGTACCGCCCTCCTACCCCCCCCCCCCCCTGAAAAAAAAAAGATTGTTTTTTTTTATATATATGTATATTAGTCTTGCATTTTACTTTAAAGACATCGCTATCATTTTTATCATTTTCTGTATTTCCAAATTTTCTGTCGTTCAGCTACGCGATAAACTTTTATCATATGAAAATAAATATCATTTATTGATCGTAGAATGAACACTTTGGACTGGATTTTGACGTAGTTTAGATTTAAGAAATCAGTGTGGTGCTTTAAATGTTTAATGTATATTCTTTTTTTAAAAATCGTACTTTTTTTTTCACCACGTGTGTTATTCTTTATACTGTGTAGAAAATCAATAATGCTTTTTTTTTTTTTTTTTTATGATTATCTTCTTTTATAACAAATTACAGGGTGACAAGAAATAACTTGGACGAATTTTCAAACGAAATATCTGTAACTACCGCTAAATTTATAAATTTATTTCATTAAGTATTGGTCCTAGAAAGCTACTAAAATGGTGTAAGTAAGTTAGGTGAGATAACCATTATGGTTAACAAACGATCTGCCATACTTGAATTACATAAGCAAGGAAAAAAACAATGTGAAATTGTTCAACTATTGAAAGTGCCTAAGCAGACGGCTTCATACACAATCAAATGGTTTAAAGAACTCGGACATGATGGTGACAGGCCAGAAAGAGAAAAAAGCGCACAGTTAACACATCAAGAAACCGGAAAGTTATCAAAAACCGAGTTCAACGAAATCCTAGGATTTCAAAGAGAAAGGTTGCTAGAGAGATGAAGATCAACAGAGAAACCGCACGTTTGATGACAAGAGTAGAGCTTGGTCTTCGCCCTTACAAAATGAAAGAGGCACAAAAGCTAACAGCAGAGAACAAACACACAAGACTTCAAAGGTGTAACGAACTGTTAAAGCGGGCCGCAGGTGATCGATGACAAACATTTGTCTTCACAGATGAGAAACTGTTCTCGATTCAACAAGCTCACAATATCCATAATGATAGAGTTTGGTCAGCAGAAGCACCTAGACCTTCTTGCATTGTTGAACGGGCTCAACGACCCCAATCTGTAATGATTTGGGGTGGGATATGTGCTAGTGGGAAAACACCACTTGTTTTTGTTGATCAAGGGATAAAAATTAATCAACAAACAAATCGCAAACTCATTTTGGAAGATGTTGTCTTACCTTGGTAGCAAAAGTTCTTTGGAAACAAAAGATGGACCTTCCAACAGGATTCCGCACCTGCACACAGAGCTAAACGCACTCAAGATTGGTGCAAGACAAATTTTCCTGACTTCATTGGAGCTCAAGAATGGCCACCGTATTCCCCAGATTTGAACCCAATGGATTATTCTGTTTGTCCATTTTGAAGACAAGGGTGTGTGCTAAACCTCATGAAACGTTGGCATCACTAAAGAAATCCTTATGCAAGTAATGGGATAAAATATCAGTAAGTGAGTTGCGGCCCATAGCCGAAAATTTTGTGACGCGTTTAAAGCTCTGTATTAAGTCTAAAGGTAGCCACTTTGAAAATTTGTAAATATATTAGACAAAATAATGTATTTATATTTATTTTGATGTTTGGTCGTAATATTTTCATTAGCATTAAAGTTATAATGTATCATGTGAGTCCAAGTTATTTCTTGTCACCCTGTATAACTTAGCAGTATTTTTTAACAATTGATAGAGCTATTTTCTTAACTATATTTAGTTATAATATATCATAGAAGGACATCGATTTAAAAAATTATTTTATGAATACAATTTTATACCGGTTGACCCATAAATCCGTAAAATATAAAAAAAGTAAAAGAATTATTTACTAGTATAATTTAATGCATTTTTCGCAACTATCACGCTTTGCAACACACCGTTTTGTTTAAGAAAAGAAAAAAAGCTTAATTTTTTGCTATTAGTAATACAAGCAAGAAAATTCAGAATTTCCTATTTGCATACAGACAATTGTTTACAAGCATGTAATAATATTAGGGGGACAGGAAAATAATGTCGTTTTGAATTAATAAAATAAAACCGGAAATTTTTGTTTAACAGTGTTTACATGGTACTTTACAAATAACCATCTTATAAGTTACCTAAGGATATCTTAAATTTTATCCAGGATAAATTTCCGATGTCAGTATTTTAATTCAAAACGACATTATTTTCCGGTCCCCCTAATATTACGAAACTTCTACCAAGCATCTACCATCACCATAAGCTGTCGACTGAAATTTTATACGTTCTTTTGTGTCCGAAATATTTGTAAATCAATAACCAACAATTCATGGCAGAGGTAAAACAACTTCACCAATAGCCCTTTATTCACTAATGTTAACAAAGTAGTGAAAACATTATATATGCAAGTACAAGTAACCAGGAAAATCAAAAACTATCTCCTAATTGCCCATCCTACTTTTTAAAGGATTATGTTTGCATATTTCGATTATTGCCTACGTTAAGTGTTATTTATTGACAAAAGTTTAAATTATTTTTTTCAATACAAAAAAAAAAAAAAAAAAAATGAAAAAATTACTTTTGAAAATCGCATTAAAATGTATCAATTCCTACAAATTTCATATCTTTTAAATTAGTTACGAAATTATGAGTTACCCTATATAATTGTTAAATTTATTTTTACTAAACTTACGGAATACATTTTTTATTCCAAAAATAACTCATTGATTTTTTACTGCAATTAAATTAACTCGGTATCAGTCCAGCATTCGTACCATACATTCAGTAGTTCAAGATAAAAATCATTTTGTATATAGAGTACTTCGAGTGAAAAGGGTCACAAGTATTTTTTGTATTTAAAATAAAGTATGTTTCATCAATTTGAAAATGTTGCTTTCCTTGAAAATTGTTTTAATTAATTTTTAAAATGTCAGAATTAATTCAAATTTTAAAACCAACCAGAAAAAAGCATTAAGATAATTTAGCATTAACAAAGCATTAAGATTTTTTTCGATAACCTTACTAAAAAACAAAAAAAAAATTCTAATATTTCTGTTAATTTTCGAGGAAAATTTGCAAGTATTTTCATTTTAGCTAATTACTGGCTCTACAACTTTTGTCAAAATAATAAAGTCTGCAAAAATTTACCATTAGAAAAATTAAATTTGCATGATATGGAAATAAAAAAATAAATAAAAGTACACATTCAATTCATGTTTATTTTTAATCAGTACGCAATTACGTGTCCATTACGCTCCTAAATTTCTATGCAAAACAAATCATTTTGAAAACTGATTAGTACTGTGGTAAAGTTTCTTTAAATATCTCCAGTGCTTTCAAAATAGACTTTTAAAGTGAACCGTCATTTTAATGAACAGTGAGTAATCTGCAAATGCGTAAAAAAAAAAAAAAAAAAAAAAAAAAGGAGAGTTTAATTATACTTTTCTTTCTTTAGCAGAAACCACTTCACATAATTTGTACGAAGCTGTCTTGTCTAGTCAGTAACAGCAAATTCTGAGTGTATAAAAGAATTTGATTAACTATATGCGAATTTTTTTGTCTAAGCATAGAATAATTTTAGAAAAGGAAATTCTGGTACAATGTTAATAAATATTTATCAGGTATCAGTACACAAAAAATAGTTGCGATAAAAATTTATCTAAAAGTTTTAAGATCAAGTACCTGTTTTTTTTTTTTTTTTTTACATAAGAGAAATATTTGATATTTTCTCGTTTAATGTAATAATTGTTAAATATTATGTGCTCTATTATTGCAAAAATTCGTTTCTGAAACTCTTATTGATTAATTTTCTAACAATTAACGCATATAGAAAATTAAATAACATTACTTTGATAAAAGAGCAGAAAAAATTAACTTATTTAATAATAATGATAATATAATAATAATAATAAAAATAATAACAGAGAGAGAGAAATTTTAATAATGATGTTCATGAAAATGAATTGTGTATAAACGCAATACGATTTTACCAGGCAAGTTTATTAAATTATAGATTTATTATGTAAACTCATAAAATGTAACATGCAATATAATATTTAGTATAACATCTTTTCTCGTTGACAACTTTTCTAAATTAACTGTATCATTCGTACATTATCCCGTTGATACTATGCTTACTAAAACATTTTAACTTTAAAGAAATAAGCTTTTTTCTTTTGTATTTGTTTTTTTGACAATGAAGAATGCCAACGCTAACTAAAAAATAGTAAGCAATGGAATACAATACTTCAACGAAGCTTAGGTACCACAATACAAACAATCATTTTATATAATAAATAAATAAATTTCCCTTTCCGCATAACATTTTGTAAATAATTAGATATCTTATACTATTAAGTGAGAGATATTTGTATATATATATGTATATTTCACTGTTCTCGAAAACGGTTGCTCGGACAGTCACGTGATTTAACACAAAGGTGCCCTCCGAAGGGTCATTGTGTACATCGAAGTCAGATATTCGCATTTTTGATTAGTTTTCTTTTAATTAATATAAATATGAAAATAAAACTTCCCATTTCTGTAAGACGCAGAATGGAGAACCTTAAGAGAAGTTTGGTTGATTTATTTTATTTTCATTCATTTCAGTGTATTTTACATTGAACTACAGCTACGTTATGAGGAATTACGAAAGATTTCATTGGTTTAATTGATTTTCATTGATTTGAATGTATTTTATGTTGAACTAGAACTACGGCATGAGGAGTTACGAGAGATTTTTTGGTTTATTTGATTTTCATTGATTTGAGTGTATTTTACGTTGAACTAGAGCTCCGTTTTGAGGAATTACAAGAGATTTGATTGGTGTATTTGATATTTATTGATTTGAGTGTATTTTACGTTGAACTAGAGCTACGTTTTGAGAAATTACGAGAGATTTGATCGGTTTACTTGATTTTCATTGATTTGACGTAGGGGTGTCCAGTGATGTTTTTTTGGTTTTAACATGCGTGATAGTGATTGGCGCAGTACCGAGTTACGTGCGTTTTCAGATTCATGCATAACGAGGTAGGGGTGTCCATTGATGTTTTTTTTTTTGGTTTTAACATGCTTGATAGTGAGTGCTGCGGAACCAAGTTTCGTGTGTTCTTAGATTCATGCACAGCGGTGTAGTGCTGTCCAGTGTTTTTTTTTTTTTTTTTTTTTTTTTTTTTTTTTTTTTGTTGTTGTTGTTGTTTTTTTATTTATTTTTTTTTTTTTTTTGGTTTTCATGTCAGTGAAGCGTACATACGTGCGTTATAGTGATTGCTGCGAAAACGATTTACGTGCGTTCTCTGATTCGACCATTTATCGAATAGTGACTTTTACTGTACGAGTAACAGCTTCAACTGTTTCCAGAATATTCGAAGAATTAACATCTCTATTTGATTGTTTTCGAGAATATTCGTTTTAATAGTAGTTTTGTTGCACAGATTCGAGAAGTTCAAAAAATGTTTGATATTGTCAAGGAGATCCCATACTAAAACTGTGAAGAAAATTGTTGCCAATCGAAGTATATTTATTTAAACGTTTCAATTATTTAATTAAAAAGATATCCTTTAAATATAGTGCCCAGTGAAGCGGGTGAAGCCTGATAGTATAATATTATTGAAGTAAGAGTAAGTTCAATAAAGTGACGTAAGAAATGCATGTGTGGTATCTCTGGTTTAAAAAAGAAAGACGTTGTTCAAAATTTTTTTTAATATTAGAAACAAATAATATTAATTCATAGTTATTATTCCTAGTTTTCATGTATCGTGATTTCAAAAACACATTTAAGTTATTAGAAATTTTATTCATTTTAAAAACATAATACACAAAATTAAAAAAAAAAAAAAAAAAAAAAAATATCGAAAATTTATTTAAATTTATAGTATTTGTAAAACTGCATGGGTTATCTTTAATTATGAAAACATTAGTATAACGCCTTAGTATGCAGAATATTTTAAAAACTTGGAAAATATTAATCATTTGTGTCTTCATTAAAACAATATCCACAAGCTCATTTATTTATAATGCATTTATGAAATACTTGTATATATACATATATCTATACATATAAAATCGTTTTTCCTGAGTAAGTGCGTGAGTGAGTGATTCATCATCGCCCAGCCCAAACCCCTGGATCTAGAAGCATGAAATTTTGTGACAATATTCTTTCTATTACATAAACATCCACTAAGAAGCAATTTTACAAAATTCGGAGGAAGGGAGCGCAAAACGGGATTTCACAATATCCTTCATATCTCAAAAAAAAGAAAAAAAAAAAATCAGATATATATATATCCGCAATATTCTTGCTTTAAAATAGCTATCACAAATATCTAAAAACCAATTTCTGGAATTTTAGAAATTCAGTCCCCAAGAGGGGGGGGGGACAAAACGTGATTTCACTTAATCCTATATATCTCAAACAAAAAAACAGATATAGGTAAATTTTTTGCTCTAAAATATAGCTAATACAAATACCTAACTAGTGGATTTGCAGATCAAGAGCCTCAACGTCCTATTTGCATTACACATTATTCATCAGGTCATTTTTTATTTATTTCCTTATTATAATATATATATATTGATTCGATTAAGTTGTTACATAAACAGATACGTTCCTGAAGGGGACTACCGCTCCCCTCAACCCCCCCGCTGTATCTCTCTTTCTATACTTGTTTGTATATCATATATATCCATTCTTAATAACTGATAAACTTGAATTATTCCCCGGAAATTTATAAATATTTGTACCAAATTTCTTGAAAATGAATACATAGCATATCGAAATTATTTTGTGTAATCCTGTAAACTAATTACCAATTCTATGCCCCCACTTTTCAACAGAAAAGCATGCTTTTAAAAATTCTAATAAAATTCCATTATATTTCATGGGGTGTAACCATGTTAAAATACACCTTTAAGAAATACCGACTATAGACCGTAGTAGTACGAAATTCTTTTATGTATCCCGGAAAAAGAAGCCACAGTTATTATATACGCCAATAATAAGAATACACCTAATTAATTATAACTCATTAATTTTTCAAACTAATTTGACATCATTTGGATGATTACAGTACGTCATCCGAATTCTTTTGTGTGGCCCCATAAATAAATTATTTACTCTGTACATGCCTTTTTTTAAGAGTAAACATACTTTTAAGCATCTTTACAATGCATGTTAATTACATTGTGTTCAATGCAGCATAAACGCATTAAAATGTGCTTAAATAAAATTTGTCCAGAGGCTCTAATGTCACGAGATTCTCTTGTGTGTCTCTGTAAACGAACCATAAACATTGTATGCACCAGTAAAAACTATTAAGCTTATTCTACGTTTTTAATGAATAATTGTTGGAAATTTGACATAATTTGGATGGTTACGTGACGTTGTCAGAACACTTTTGTACATTAATTAGGAAGCCTGAGATCACATATTTCCTGCAGAAATCACAAGTTTAAGCATCTCTCTAATGCACGCTAATTTCATTTTGTTGATTGCAAAGTAATGATATTAAAATGCATTTAAACGAAATTCGCCCCATATGCCGTAAAGATAAGAAATTTGGCGTCTCCCTGTACACAATTCATAATGAATATAGACATAAAATAATATACAGCTATTTCGATACAAATCCTGAACGTGTGTGCAAATTTGCAAGTTAATTGGAGAAATTTGTGGCCGCTACTGCGGTACTAACAAATTCTGCCGATAGGCCGTAATGACAAGAAAAACTTTGGTGTGTCCCTGTACACGAACTACAAATGAAATGCACACCTAAAACTATACAGCTAATTCCGTTTGGCTCATGGACATGTGTACTGAATTGCAAGTCAATAGCGTGATTTTTGCGGCCGTTATCGCGGTACATACAAATTCTTCACATAGGCCGTAATGATAAGAAAAAATTTTCGTGGCCCTGTACACGAACTACAAATGGAAGATACACCCAAAACTATGCTGCTGATTTCATGGGGTTCATGAACATGTGTACCAAATTTCAAGTGAATAGCCCGATTTTTTCGGCCGTTATCGCGCTACAAACAAACGCACAGACGGAACCCAAACATTTTTTGAGTCTCAACAGGGAGGCTTCCACTGACGTTTCGGCAAAAGCCAATTTCTGGAATTTTAGAAACTCAGTCCCTAAAAGTAGGAAGTGGCAAATCGTGATTTCAAATAATCCTTTATATCGAAAAGAAAAAAGATATATATGATATTTTTGCTATAAAATAAGCTCACACAAATATCTAAAAACTAATTTCTGGAGTTTTAAAAATTCGTCCCAGGTTTGGTGGGTAAGCGGGGATGGGGGCAAGGGGGATATGGGAAAAAAAAATTAGAACTACAGTTAAATCGTCCAAAATTGGTACAGATAGGTATTAGAGGCCTGCAAATCGAATGAGGAAATTTTCGAAAATGTAAAATTATTAGTAGGGGCAGGAAGGGGGGGCGAAGGGGCAAAACAATAGAAATAGAGTTAGACCATTCAAAATTAGCAAGTATAAATATAAGATAATAAGTATAAGATTTTGGGACCTACAAATAGAACGCAGATGTTTTAAAAAAGTGAAATTCTTTATGATAGACGGGAAAGGGGGTTAAAGGTTAAAGATATAGAAATAAGAGTTAGAGCGTTGAAAATTAGTATTACTAGGCTTTAAGGCAAGATAAATCGATAAATCGATTGCGAATATTTTCGAAAGTATAGAATTATTACGAGAGGCGGGAAGGGGGGGCATGTGCAAGGGCAAAAATAAAGAATGTTGGAAATTAGTATTATTAGGTTTAAAAGTCTAAGAAAACGATTGCGGATGTTTTTGGCAGTGTAAAACAATTAGGAGGGACAGAAGAGCGGGCGAAGAAACACGCACGCCGTGCGAACGTGCATATGCTGCCGCAGGCAGTGGGGGCCCGGGCCGATTATTACATTAATGAGAGAAGAATATTTTCGTATTTTATATTTATGTTTTTCTTTTACGATAATATAGGGATTCATTAAGAGTGTCAAGCATAAATGCGCGCACGCAGCGCACAATGGCCTGCGCTGCGGGAAGCAGTGGGGACCCGGTGCGGCATTTTCCCCAATTAGATATTTTTTCTCTTTTTTTTTCACATGATAAAAATTAATGCAATTTTGAGAATTCATTAATTCTAATTATTCATTTAAAAATTATGACAAGCGAAGCGGCGTAGCTTGCTAGTATACGTATATATATATATATATATAATTTATATGCATTTAACGATACTGTCACTGCCGTTTTACTATAGGTCTTGGAAACCACCTTTTTATGAAACAGCATTTTGGTGTGAGAGTATATTGACGTGTAATGAGCAACAGTACCATTGTAAAAAAATAACCAAGTTTAACTTGTTTAATTACTGTCATGGTAATTATAAAGAAACGATCATCTCGTAACTGTAATGTGGTGTAACACAAGCAGATTCTTACTAAGGTCTTGTTAAATGGCTCTAGGTAAGAGCTACATTCTTTGCATTTTACAGTTATTAAAAAGTTAAAAGCGCCAGTTAAATAAAGTTGTAACTATTTTTTCATTTCTCTATAATCTGTCACATAGTGGGATTTATCGAAATCAGAATAACTTGAATATGACCCTTATTCCACGTCATGTAATGATAGTAAAAGACTACTATCGGGGTTTTGTCTTGTTATTGAAATTATCGTAGTACATTTAGGTTATTATAGTCCAAGTAATCATAATTTATAACATATAAATCTCTTATAGTTACTTTTAACGATTTAATATTTGGAAAATTACTTTTGTAAAAGAATAGTATGAAGTCTATTAGGAAAAATGGGGGGATTGACAACAACGTTAAAACTATATACAGGAAATAAAAAACCCATTTTTTTTTTTTTTTTTAATGTAAATGAAATTTTGATTTCACATCGGAATAAACTTCTCATGTAAGTACGCTTATTTTAACACATTATCTGTGTATTAATATAAATGTACTTAAATGAAGTGTTTATTTCTGTGTAAATGCAAGACTTCAATTTCGTTAAAAAAAAAAATAAATAAATAAATAAAAATAACTAAATAACTTTTATTTCTGTATGATAGTATTTTCTTCGTATCAAGTATTGACACTTCTGTTTTTGTTTTTTTAAACAAATAGACAAATTATCAAAAGATTGCTTACAAATTTAATTTTGAGAACGGATGTGGCCAGTCATAGAAAAAATTTCCATCATCTTAATATCGACCCGCTTTTCACTGTCTTTTTCTTGACTGTTTTTCTTGCCTTTTCTGACTGGTGTTGTTTGTTTTTTCACACAAGTTTTTTTTCTTTTTCTTTTTTTTTTTTTAATGCTTTTTTCTTGAATTTTCACATTTTTTGCAGTTTAAAAAGTGAAAAAAAAAAAAAAAGGGGGGGATGGGTGGGGGGTGGGGTGGATGTAAAAAATTGAAGAAAAAACATTTAAAAAAATCACAAGTGTGAAAAAACAATCAACATCAGTCAGAAAATGCAAGAAAAAAGTCATGAAAAAGAAAAAAAAAAAAAAAAAAAGGAAAATATCAGAGAAAGTCGCATGAGTGTCACACCATATTGTTTTAAATAAAGTGAATTCAATAGACTTTTTCTAGCAAATTTAATTTTTACTTCTATATACAACATATATGCACTCACATGCAAATATATATTTACATTTATCTATAAATCTGTATAGTTTACATTAACATTAATCCTATTAATGTTTCTACATTAGCATTTCTATATTTATTTCTTACTTCATTACTCATATTTTTCAACTTTGCTGCTGTTATAATTTAATTGAAGCATCGAAATGTGATTATCAATTAACAATTCATTATTTGTTTCTGAGTTGAAAACTTCTAAAGCTAAGTCTAGAAATCCATTTAATTTTCACCTGGAATAAAAATTGCCTTATGTGCAATTGAAAAAATTTAATCTTAAACAGTCAAAAAGATTAACTTCCAAAGTTCCATAAGTAGTAACGTAAATATTATTTATTTGCTTTAGAAAATTTCTAAGTAAACATTAATTTGAGTTGAATTTAATTTACATAAATAACTGCTATTTTTCAAAAGAAGAACTTCCAATTGCAAAATTTAATTTACTTAATTCCTCTCTTTTTACTTTTCAAACATACTTTATGTAAAAAAAGTATTGTAATCATGAAAAAAATGCGTCTATGACGTTTTGGTGTACTTATACGTTTTAAGGTCTCCTGAATTTACTTTGATAATTTTGCAATGATTTATATATGTGTGTGCATGGTTAATGGCATGTATGTATGTGTGTTAGTAAACGCGATAACGTCTAAACGATTAAATCGATCGAGCTGAAAGTTGGTAGATATGTTATACCGTGCGATTAAAAAGTCACAGAAAATATAAAAAATATTTTATTCAAAATGTACTGAGTGTAGCTGTATGCAGTTTTCATTGAAATGTATAGGGAAGCATGGGATTCGTTTATATATAAAAGAAAAGATATCAGTTACATTTTTCAGCAACGCATCGTGCTGTATTCGTAGCATTCTCTCACATTTTAATAAGATTTTATTAGATCTGCCGGATGAAATGATGCCATATTGCAAATACTGAAGCTTTTCTAGGAGAATTTCCTTTGCACAACGTCTGACGGTCTTTCTAAGGAATGCAGACCGTCACATTGAGCATTTATAGTCCTAATTACGTTATTAAATGTACTGCGCCATTGTAAAAAACTAATTTTTTAATTCCACCTGATGAAGAAAATTTAAGTTAATTTGTTAATAAATTTGTTACCTAAAACAACCCCATGTCTTTCTGTGTAATTTAGTAAAAATCGCATAGTGCTACAGTCAACACTTTTTGAATAACATATTTTATATTTTTTCTCTGACTTTTAGATACCCTGGTAGATCACTGCCGTATAACCCGTATGGATTTTGGTGAGTATAGTTTTTATAGATTTTTACAGGGACACAAATAAATATTCTTTATTATTGCATATGCACTCAAATTACATAAAGTTTGATAGCTTCTAAATACCTCATTCGATTGATCTAAAAATCTAAAGGTATGTCACAGGTCACTATCGCACCTCTTTTATAGATTTTGATGCGCATATGACTTAAGATCTTTTACAGGGACACAAAGGAAAGGTATTTATTATTATGGTTAATGAACTCGAATTGTTTGAAGTGTGATAAAGTCAAACGCCTTATCCGATTGGAATAAAAATTTGTAAGTATGTTATAGGTTACTCTTGCACAATTTCTATAGATTTTTAAGAGTGCAGGGCTTATAGTTCATTTACAGGGACACAAAATGGAATTTCTTTATATGACCGATTATAGAATCGAATTATTTGAAATTCCGTAGCATCTAAATTGTACATTTCAGTAAGATATAAATTGGTTGGCATGCTACAGGTTATTACAAGAACTGAACAGATTTAGATGACGGTAGGACTTACAGTTTTTAACCAGTATACAAAGTAGATTTTGTATACATCATGATCTGTGTCCTCAAGCAAATTAGAGTTTGATTAAGTAATGTTAAAACGTTTAAAACAAAAATGAGTAAATAAATATTTGATATTATGAGCATTAATACTTCTTTTACAAAGACTTACATAAGAATTTGGATACATTATGTTCCATTAAACGGCATACCATAAAAACGATCCCGGAAAGAATACTCAGAGAAGCTATAATTATTTTTCCTTTTGTTTATTTTACAGCATCTCTTACTTAAATTTATTTCAACAACCGTTTATTACTAAATATTCGGAAAGTCAAGCGGAGTCACTCCAGATTTTTTTTCTTCTATCGGAATTAAATACACATATATATACTATTTGCAGGTGTATGTTTTACTTATAACAGAAATTGTGAAAAAAGTTTTATAGTTTTTAGTTTTTTTTTTTTTTTTTTTTTTTTTTTTGTAGTATATTTCTATAATATAATACTTTATTTTTAAATGTTAATTTTGTATAAGATATTTATTGTATTACCAGCATTATTATAGATGATACAGCATCAAAATTGGGGCTGGCTATAGTAGAAAAATTAAGAAGAACTTTTTAGCAAGGAAAATTAATCGGAAAACTAACAACATGCATCTTCGCTACATTATTAATTAAAACATTTAAAAACATGTATCGAATTAAAACATTTAAAAAACATTTAAAAACATGTATCGAATTAAAACATTTAAAAACATTTAAAAACATGTATAATTCTCAAATTCGAATTTGTAGTAATGTGGATGAGTAATTCAAGCTAATAAAATTATATGAATTTTAAGTTTCCTTTGCTTTTTCCGCCTTTGTTTACCTTATTTTTCTTCTGCACATTGCCATTCATTTTAAGATAAATTGTACTGTAGATATATGAGGAAAACGCTTAAGAGAGACAAACGGTTTTAAAATACATATTAAAACATTTAAAAACATGTATCGAATTAAATATCGCAAAATATACTTTTCAAAATCATCATACGAATTTTTAAATTCTTATAATGTCTTTAATAAGTGGTTTCATAAATGAATTGTAGATCAATATATCTAAGCAAGTAAATAATAATTGGAATAAATCAGAAAGATGGGCATTTTTGTTTTGTGGTTAGTTTATTTGCTATTTGAATGTATTACACCTGAATTATTATACAGGGCCGCGGAAGACAGGCCGGCAGAGCGCAGAGCTCGTAAATGAAAGGTTAAGAGTTCAATACTCGAGTCGGTCAAAGACCGTCGTTTACAATAATGGTGTCTTACCTACGTAAAATCCGTCCTGGCTGCAATGTTTTCCATATTCCCGTCCAAATTATACCTCTTGGGTTCACCGAAGTGGAGAAGCCATCCCCTCCGAGGAGGATCAAAATGTGATGACATGTCTCCGGACCATCCTTAGGGATGTATCCCAGACCGTCGCCAATTACTTACAGAACAGCACTAGTGCGACGTTAAAACCCAACAAACTAATCAATCTGAATTACTATACATGCATAATAATTATCTTGATTTAAAAATCGAATTTTTTAAATCATCTATTTTTTTTTTTTGCACGTCTAGAATATTAGCCGTAATTTTATTTATTATTTGAATTCGATAGAAGTTGGTTCGTTAGTTGAGTTTCATGTAGCACTGTTGCTGCGCTATGGATAATTGGCGACGGTCTGGAACTCAGTACTAGGAGTAAATTTTAAAGAGGTACTTTTATCACTACAGAGCCTGTTTATTACTTTTCTGAAACAAAAGATAATATTTTTTAGAACTAGTATTTAATTTAACAATAATATAATCTAAAATTTTGATAAATAAATATTTAAATGCTTTTACAGAACTAATTTATTTTACGTATGATTAAAGTAGCATATTTCATATAAAACTAATTTAGCTTTTAATCTCGAATAGTAAATTCATTAACATAATCTGAATTTTATTTAGCACTAAGGATAATATTTTTTTTCCTTTTTCCCTTACTTTGATAGGGTTATTTTTCGTGTAAACTTTATCGTTCATTGTAAGAAAAATTGTACAGTGGACATACGAAAATAATAATAATAATAATAATAATAAATAAATAAAATAAAATAAAATAAAATAAATTACATGAATGAAACAAATAGCTCTAAAAATTTAGCAAATACTTTTAGTCAAATTTCCTGCTATATATCTTCATTATTTTCATGAACAAGTCAATTTATTTTTAAAAATAAAACCATTACCATTACTATAGGTGCGAAGTCTCCCATTTTTTCAAGAGAAACCTAATAACGGAATTTTTTTATTATTGTTTTCAGGTTGTTTAATCGTCGAAAACGTATTTGACATATTCCCTTAAAAATAAAAATGATGATAAATGTGATTAAAAAATTAGGAATGTTATCAGTTATTCATTATAACAATAATTACAGCAACTAATTACAGAGCTTATTTCAAATAATTAAAAACCTTGTTGATAGCTAATTATTTTAGTTTTTGTATTATTTACCATTCACCTTATTTTGTGTGTGTGTGTGTGTTTATTGCAGTTCATTTTTAAGTGAATTCCACGGCACATATATTACAAAAACGCTGAAGCAGTTTTGACAGAAAAAGAGACAAAATAAATTCTAACAAATAAATTTAGTCCCATTTTCTTTAAATAAATCTTAAAATTTCTTTTTCCGAATTTCTTTAGTTCATGTACACTGGAAATTCATACACAACTATATTAATTCTCAAATTCGAATTTGTAGTAATGTGGATGATTAATTCAAGCTAATAAAATTATATGAATTTTAAGTTTCCTTTGCTTTTTTCACCTTTGTTTACCTTATTTTTCTCCTGCACATTGCCATTCATTCTAAGATAAATTGTACTGTAGATATATGAGGAAAACGCTTAAGAGAGACAAACGGTTTTAAAATACTAAAAATAAAAGACGAAAATAAAGAGTTTTATTTCAAACAAAGTAGTTCTAAAATTCAAGCTTGAAAGAGATGGTAACAAACATGAAAAATGTTACGAAATAATGAGTTTTTGGGCATTTTCCAGATTTTCATTCAAGTTTTTAGGAACGTAAAGTAATTTATTTTTGTTCTGCAGTAAACTTCTTCATTCCATTCGTATTAGTTGATAGATCGTAAGCTTAGTTTATGACGATGGATCTGACAGATGAAAGAAATAAAACTAGAAATAAGGGAAGTATGTTATAAATGTAAAATTAAAGAATATTTTTAGCATCAGGTGTATTATGCAGTAAAATATTAAAAAATAGAAACATTTTTATAATTTTATTAATGTACTAAAAATATCAAAATTTTTACACCATAAAAATAAATAAATAAACAAATAAAAAATAAATAAATATTTTTACACATGAAATTTGTTTCAAGGAAAAAATATTATTCTCTTGTATTTTATCATAGAGAATGTCAAAGGTTATTTAAAAAAAAAAAAAAAAAAAAAAAAAAAAAAAAAAAATGATTGGAACGCTTTGTTTATGTTTTAGAAATGTGCGAAAGCTTTTTTTTTTTTTTTTTTTTTTTTTTTGCTTACGTGAGTTACCGCCTACTCTTCCCTCCCCCATAAAAAAATTACTCATTTTACCAATTTTTCATCATTGTATTAAATAATTTTTCCTATTTTTTACCGTAGAATTTCTTCTATTTAAAAAAAAAAAAAAAGATAGGTGGTATTATAATTTGAATACTATAAAGACAGATTACAGAGTAAGAGATTGGATAATGTGTACTGAATGTGAAAGTACACTAAAAACGATTGAAAATAGTCTATTATATAGGAATGACCAATAGACCTTTTTGTGATAGAATGAGGGAACATATTGCGGATTTAAAATATAACAGACCCAACACAGCTTTCTCACTTACTTATAATACTAATCCCATCGAACCCGATTTTGAAAATGCCAAGATAATTTACAATACTGACAATAGAAACCAAGCTCTTCTTTATGAATCGTTTGAAATTATTAAAAGAAAATCCGAAATTTGTAACGATTCATTATCCATAACCCCCCCTCCCTCAATTTGGCTTCATTTCTTAGGCTTGAAATAATTTATGGTTACCCTGCTATTGTTTTCGTTCTGGCAACCCCGCTGTATGATACTTTTGGCTCCGTTTAATTTAAGTGTTTTCTTTTTCTTGTAGTGATCATGTTTCAAGTTTATTTAAGTGTTTTTAGCTTATTTTTTAAAAATGTATATAGTATATTTTTATAATTTATGTAATCATCTATTAATTTCCTTGAAATTGTATTTGTGGTTTCATAGAATGACTTAAATTGTCTATGTTTATGGTTTTTAAACATCATTCTTCCCTGAAGATGGTTAAAGATGAATTTTAACCGAAACGTTGGAAATAAAGTTTATTAAAGTTTTTGAAATTATGTGATATGCTGAAAGATATTTTATTATATTTTATTACTACTTCATAATGATTGAAAATAGGTTTAAAAACTGTTTTATTTGACATACGTTAACGCCCTCTTCAACCTGCCCCCTTTTTGAATATAGAACTTACATTTAGAAATAATTTAAGGTTGTTTTAAAATTTAAAGTCTATTCGAAAATATTTAGACGAAACTTACCCATACCACGTCTTGAAACTTACCAATGTTGATCGAAATTGTAAAGTTGCAGTCTTACATACATTACCTTTCGATAAATAACCGGACATTTTCGATTTCAGACGTTGTTTGGAATATCTCAAAAAGTACTAGACAAATCAGCTGGAAACTTCAGCAGTGTGAAGGACATGTTGTACTCCATGTATTTCAGTTAAAGTTTTGTCCCGAATGTAAAAAAGGGAACTGTAAAAAATTAAAGAAAAATGAAAGTGTTTGTCATCGCCCTGTAAAAAGTAATACTCTAAATGAGATCTGTCTGTAGCATGAGATTATGAGACTTTTTAACTGTATATATTTTTAAGTATCTACCGTATGTAATCAGGGAGATATAACGCGCACGGAGAGACAAATGAAAAAGCTTATATTTACCTTAAAATGGAGGCGCATTTTTAATTAGCTTGAGATTCAAAAACATACCGTAGTGAATGACAGTAAGTATATAAGAATTTGGGGAAAAGGAGCAATTTAATCACATATTACAGCCAAATTACATTTCAAGGGTTACTTTTTACACGGTGATACCAAACATTTTCTTCCTTATTTAATTTTTTACTGATCCTCGTTTTATTTTCGGGGCAAAACTTTCACTGAAGTATATGAGGTGTAACATGTTATTCACACTCCCGAAGTTTCAATATGATTCTTTCAGTACTTATGAGTGATATATTTGAAAAAAAGTCGGAAACTGAAAGTGTCCGCTCATTTATGGAAAGGTAGTGTAATTTCCAAACACTTTCATTTAAATTTCCTGCAATTATTTGTGTTCATGTTATGCTGATAACAGACATGCACACAGATCAACCACGAAAAACTTGATTTTTGTCTTCAGAGGACCTCGGTCCGCGTAATTAAGACAAAAAATCGGCGATGAAAATTGGACATAAAAGAATACTTTGACTTGCGCTTGGGTATAAGAAAGTGGTAAAGTGTATTAACGAACTTTCATCAATTACATTCAATAAACAAGAAAGAAAAATCATGCAGTACGCATTGATTAGTAACACTTTCCAACTGTACGCAATTGTATCGAATAACTTTAATATTCTTTGCCTACTTTATCACACAACAGACAGAACAACTGAAAAACATGCAGATAGACTAATTGATTTTAAAATTACTCTTAGGCATTTTGTAAAGTGTTAAAAAGGCTGAACGCAAAAGAAAACGCAGCCGTCAGATTATAATTACAGCTTTTAATCTCTCTGAATATTTTAGTGTAGCCGTGTAAATCTGAAAGTTAATCATATCATGTTCTATACACAACATCATTTTAGAATATTAATAATGCATGTCAATGTTTCTATGATTTTTATAGCAGAAATATTTTTAAATATAACTTTTAAAAAATTCTGTCCTAAAACGTAATACATTGTTTTTTTTATTGTTGTTATTGTTGTCCCTGTAAACAAACTAGTTGTACAGGACCAATTAATGGCATTTTAAATAGGGAACATTCCATAGGGAACTTGGAAGTATCATTTTTTTTAAAATTCTCAAAATATTCACGGACGATAGGAGCCGGAGACAAACAGATAGAAAGGTAGACAATCGGACAGACAGATGCACAAATTGAAATCATAGTCCCACTAAAATTATAAGAAAATTTTAAAACACTCATGTAAACAAAAGTGCAATTCCAGCAAATTTTTATTTATAGCTCTTAATGTAACTGATTATTTTTGTGTGACCCTGTAAATTTAATGCTAACCATACTATATTACATAGAAGGCACTCTTTTGTGCATACGAATAATGTATTTCAACTGCATTAAGCTTTGTGGAAAATAAAATTATTAAAATTTGGTTTATAAAAATAGCTCTCATACAACACAATGCTTTGGAATACTTTCAAGTGCCCATGTACACAAACCAGTTAGAAATGTACTCTACTTTACATAGGAAACATCCGATAGGAAATTGAATAACATGTTAAAATTTCATTGAAGTTTCTATACATTAAAGGTATTAAAATATGGTTTATAGAAACTCCTCCCATAGAACACAATGCTTTAGAAT
This sequence comes from Salticus scenicus, assembly GCA_963930645.1. Classification (NCBI taxonomy): domain Eukaryota; kingdom Metazoa; phylum Arthropoda; class Arachnida; order Araneae; family Salticidae; genus Salticus; species Salticus scenicus. The sequence continues at coordinate 79,867,246 of OZ005657.1, read as the reverse complement.
ACTTTTGGGTGTCCCTGCACACAAACCAGAATAGGTATTCACTCCATTTTCAATAGGGAACGTCCGATAGTCAACTAGAATAAAATATATCGGTTTAAAAAAATTCCATGAATATTTACGGGAATTAGAGCGCAGTAAAACAGACAGAGAGATAGACAGACGGAAAGAAGAACAATCAGACAGATACAGAGATTGAAATTATATTCACACTAAAAAAATGATAGAAAGTTTCAAAAACGCATAAAGTAAACGAGAGTACAATTCTAGCAATTTTTTATTAATAGCTCTTAATATAACTGAATGTTTTTGTGTCACCCTGTAAATCTAATGATAACTATGCTATATTCAATGCAAAGCATTCTTTTGTGCATATAAATGACATATTTCAATTTCCTAAAACTTCGTAGAAAGTAAAGCTATTAAAATTTGATTTATAGAAATAACTCTCATAGAACGCAATGCTTTGGAATACTTTTAAGTGTCCCTGTACATAAATCAGTAGTGGTATTTCCTCCATTTTATACAGGAAACATCCATTAGGGAATATGAATAACATATTTCAATTTATTTGAGATATGTCTACAGTATAGGTAAGAAAATATGGTTTATTGAAATACCTCTCATAGGACATAATGCTTTGAAATACTTTCGGGTGTACCTGTACACAAACCAGTAGAGGTACAAACTCCATTTTCAATGGGGAACATCAGATCGTAAACTTGAATAACATATATCAGTTTCAAGAATTCCATAAATATTTACGGGAGTTAGAGCTCGGACAGACAGAGAGACGGACAGGCAGATACACAAAAGTGAAATCATATTCACACTTAAAAAATGTTAGAATGTGTTAAAAACGCTTAACGTAAACGAAAGTACAATTATAGCAATTGTTTATTAATAGCTCATAATGTATCTGGATATTTTTGTGCCACCCTGTAAATCTAATGCTAATCATGCTATATTCTGTGCAAAGCATTCTTTTGTGCATATAAATAACATACTTCAATTTCCAAAAACTTCGTGGAAAGTAAAGTTATTAAAATTTGATTTATAGAAATATCTCTCATAGAACGCAATGCTTTGGAATAATTTTGAGTATCCATGTACATAAAACGATAGTGGTAATTCCTCCATTTTAAACAGGAAACATCCAATAGTGAACTTGAATAACATATTTCAATTTCATTCAGATATGTCTACACTAAAGGTATGAAAATATGGTTTATAGAAATACCTCTCATAGAACACAATGCTTTGAAATACTTTCGGGTGTCCCTGTACACAAACTAGTAGAGGCATAAACTCAATTGTCAATAGGGAACGTCCGATAGTGAACTGAATAACATATATCAGTTTCAAGAAATTCCATAAATATTTACGGGAGTTAGAGCGCGGACAAGCAGACGGACAGACAGACAGACAAACAGACAAACTGAAGTCATAAGTACTTTTCAACCTTGTTGGAAAGTGTTAAAAATATTAGAAAGCGTTAAAAACGCTTAACGTAAACGAAAGTACATATCTAGCAATTTTTTTATTAATAGCTGTTAATTTATCTGGATATTTTTGTGCCACCCTGTAAATATAATGCTAAACATGCTATATTGTATGCAAAGCATCCTTTTGTGCATATAAATAACATATTTCAATTCCTTAAAATTTGTGGAAACTAAAGTTATTAAAATTGAATTTATAGAAATATCTCTCATAGAACGCAATGATTTGGAATACTTTTGAGTGTCCCTGTGTATAACCCGATGGTGGTATTCCCTCCATTTTATACAGGAAACATCCAATAGTGAACTTAAATAACATATTTCAATTTCATTAAGATATGTCTAGAGTGAAGGTATTAAAATATGATTCTTAGAAATACCTCTCATAGAACACAATGGTTTGAAATACTTTCGGGTGTCCCTGTACACAAACAAGTAGAGGTATAAACTCCATTTTCAATAGGGACCGTCCGATATTGAACTTGAATAATATATATCAGTTTCAAGAAATTCCATAAATATTTATGGGAGTTAGAGCGCGGACAGACAGACAGACAGACAGACAGACAGACGGACAGACAGACAGACAGACGGACAGACAGACAGACAGACAGAAGACATAAACACTTTTCAACCTTGTTGGAAAGTGTTAAAAATAAGTTTTTCGTTTAATTTTGAACAATATTTTGTCTATAAATTGTAGATGCATCATGCACTGTGCTTAAATTTAGCATAATATGATAAATAATTAACACAACTTGAAAAGTACTTGCAGCAATTTAAAAGTACAACTCTAATATATCCCAATTCTTTCGTCTTACCCTGTAAATGCATGCTAAACATTTTCATACAATATACAAAACATATACAATATGCAAAACATTCAACGTACAAGTACAATATACAAAATATTCTTTAATGCGTGTAAAAAATATCAGCACACATCATTTTGTTTAGTGCAATCAACAGATTTTAAATTGCACCTATCAGAAAGTTTGCTCCTAGACATAATATATTTGAACTTTCTTGGATGTCTCTTGACAGAAACCATTTTTTCGGTCTCAACAAAAAGTTTAGTGTAGCATTCCTATGTGATACAGATTTAGAATACCGATCTTGGGCTTTTTGTTAATAGTTTTCTTATTATATGCTAATAACAAACTTCGCTGAGAAAAAAAAAATGTATACCGCCTTGATCTAGAATGAATAAGTGATCAATTTCTAAATCCCTAAACTAGAAATTTAGATTTCCAAGCTATGCGCATATGACACGCCAGTAAACTAAATAAACGAATTTCTAGTCTACACATTTCTAGATGGTGAAACAATATTCTGTATATTCTTAACATTCTGAATCTTTTGTTTTGCGAGAAATTCTCGCTTGATTTTCTAGAATTTAGTCAAAAACTAAGGTTATAGTTGCTGAAACCCGGCTCTTGTATTCACATTTATTTGCAGAGATTTTTAAACTACTTTGCCCTCAAGAATATAGACAAACGCTCCTATAACTCTAATAGGTGTTTCTAGAACTCACTTTCAAAGGGGATTAGAATTTATAAGGATGACATGGAATTATATTTTCTAGAGCCACAATTGAGATTCTAGATGTCAGTTTCAGAATTTTTTTTCAGTGTTACACGCATAGACAGATAAACATGCCAGTACTAAAAACCTGTTTTCCGTATTAAGAAGACCTCAAAACATGTAATTATAGCCCAAACTCAGAAAATCGTCTGGAAATTCATTTCTTAAAACATTCTTTTGGTTTTAATTTGAGAAATCTGAAAATACATACTTGACATACATACTAAAATACATACTAAAATACATGCTAAAATAAAAATTACATACTAAAATACATACTAAAATAAAAATTACATACTAAAAATAAAAATTACATACTAAATTACATACTTGAACAGCTATTATTTATTTATTTTTATTTTTATTTTTATTTATTTTTATTTTTTATTTTAATATATTGGCCTTCTATTCAGCATTAAAATTTCAATTTAGTATAACTCACTCAATTTTAATGCTAAAGATGAGCGGCCTTTGTAATGATGTTGTTGCATTAAAAATAAAAAAAACACTTTAATTGACCAAAATTTTCTAGATGGGTCGTATAAAAATTAAAAAAAAAGGAACTTTTAGAAAATTAACGGGAAATACTTTTTCTGAACGTTGTCTTATTCCCTACCTTATTTTAAACATTTTTGAATTTTTGCACTTCCCATTTATTACTTCCTTATACAAAGTATAAGGAAGTATAGTAATCCCGATTTGCGAAATGGATTTTGCATTTCACATTGCTCGAAAACGAATGATCGCTGAATGTTGCCAATTTATACGTGTGACTGTCATGATGTCTAGTTGTACACCTGCAAGTGTCGTCTTAACACGAGCTCTCGTTTTAGAGATATAAGGGACTTTACACGATTTTTCGTGACGTCTGTATGTATGTGTGTGTGTGTGTGTGTCTGTGTGTGTGTCTGTGTGTGTGTGTGAGTATGTCGCATAACTCAAAAACGGTTGGACGTAGAAAGTTGCGAATTGGTACATATGTTTGTTATAACATCTAGTTTTGCACCTCCCTTTTTGGAATTTGTATGATTTTCCGTTTTGGAGATATTTAGTAAAATTAGGTTCATAATGGCCAAAATGTATCAAAAAACGGTAATAACTCAAAAACGGTTTGGACAAATCTTGCAATTTAACTGACTTCTCGACTAGCTAGAGATTTAAAACTTTCAGAAGAGTTCAGAATGCAATAACAATGCCTTTTTTTAATACTTTTAGTCAACTGTTTCTAATACCTGCTGTCTTCAGCAGCGTTTATGTGATTCAACAGAAAATTTATTTAACTAACTTCTCGACTAGCTAGACATTTGGAACTTTCAGACTAGATCAGAACACGGTGAAAATGCATTTTTTAAATACTTTTAGCCAACTGTTTAGGGTCCCTGCTGTCTTCGGCAGCGTTACCAGTGCAAATCTTGCAATCGATTTTTAACTAACTTTCCGACTAGCTAGACATTTAAAACTTCCGGCAAAACTCAGAACACGGTGACAATGCATTTTTTAAATATTTTTAGCCAATTGTTTTAGGTCCCTGCTGCCTTCGGCATCGTTTATATGGTTCAACAGAAAATTTATTTAACTAACTTCCCGACTAGCTAGACATTTGAAACTTTCAGAATAGTTCAGAATACGGTGAAACTGCATTTTTAAAAATACTTTTCGCCAATTGTTTCGGGTCCTTGCTGCCTTCGTCAGCGTTACCAGTACAAATCTTGCATCGGTTTTTAACTAACTTTCAGAAAAGCTCAGAACACGGTGATAATTCATTTTTTAAAATATTTTTAGCCAACTGTTTCGGGTCCAATGTCAATGTTTTTTAACATTATGTATATTTCTAAAAGTGTATAAGGAAGTCATGTGGTGCCCACATCAGATTTTTTGTAATAGACAAGAAATTAAACTGCGTTTCAAGCTTTTTGTTACATGCTGTATATGTATTTCATATTTTGCATTTTTTTTTCTAAAAATTGTCTCTGCCATAAAACTGTCAAGCAGTAAGTTTTTTTTTTTTTTTTTTTTTTTTTTTTTTTTAAATTATTCGGAATTAAAGTATACATTTTTCATACATCCCATGCAGTTCAGAAAGTTTTTCTTTTTTTCATAGTATAACAAAAGTATTTTTGTATTTTAGGTTTCTAGAAAAAAAAATTCTATTAAAAAATTACTGAATTGAAGCGTTGGTTTATAGTTACTATAGACGAGGGAAAAAATGTTCTATTTTCTATATAATATTTTTTTCCTTTAAGAGCAACTATTAATTTCGAAAAAATGATTTCTTATTTAGACAACTCAATCCTTATAAATTACTTTTTTCCGAAAAAATATTGCAAAAATGTATGTTTTAAATTGAAATAATAGATTGCAGATAATATGATTTTATGATCAATACGAAATTTTTGTATAAATTATAAATGTATCTTTTTACAATATATAACAAATTATAATGCTTATGTTCAAAAGAAAAATGTTTACATATATACATATATATATAGGTATCAAAACTCTACTGAATTCGATGAGTATCCATGATACTGCAGAAATGAGCCCAAAGGATCTAAGATTTGATCTTATAAAATGAGACTATCTCTATTTTTTCTTTGGGAGGTCGTCTATCAGTAATCCAGTAAGTTTTTGTTTTCTCTTAGTTAAAGAATTGTTTACCCTGGTGGGACTTAACAAGTAATAGCGTAATTCTAGTTTACAGAATTTCTCTTAGCTAATGTTAGTGAAATGATTGAATTCTTCTTAATCAAAAGAGAAGAGGGAATTCCATGTTATTTTTAATATACAATTTCAGATACTGACATTATCACAAACAATATCATGTTAGAATTATAAATAAATAATGAGAAAAGTTTTTATTTTTGTTGTTATTAGTTACACAGGATCATGTTAGTTTAAGGAAATATATTCCGATTAGTTTCGTTTTCTTTTCCACTTGCTTTTTTTTTCATTCATTACGCCTTTGTAATTTTTCTAATATTGCTTCGTATATCTTAAAAATGTGTTATTAAAAATTTATAAATTGAGAATATATTCAGTATGTAAAGCGTGTTATTCATATTGTTAACTATTTTATTTGACCATCGGTCAATGAAATAATCTTGAATTGCCGCTTTTTGAATACCAATTCATAATGATATTTCAGTGATGATGATTATGGCTAAAATGAAAATAATTTAACCAGTAATCTCCTGTGACATTATTGGAATACATTTTATTTATTTATTTATTTTTTAAGAAATGTTATATACTGGTGAAATAATCTTGTTACATATTACAGAAAGTCTCTGGCAGCAAAATTGCCAGAAAATATCATATACTATAGAAAAATACGTAAACAGGCATTTTATGTAACAGAGCAATTAAAAAATTACTCATGCATAACATCTTTAGTTCCCATGTGACACAGTGTTAAAAAAAATGCTCATTTAATAAAATTTATCAGTTTTCCTAACCCTGATCGAACCATAGTCTACCGCATAATAAGCAAAATATTACCTCTCAGACAAGGTCACCACATTCCACAGTATTCCTCAGAACTTCCCAATCGTTCATTAACAAGGTTGTTTATGACTTCGGTTTGTCTGACTGTCCGCGGCTCTAAATCTCGTAAATATTAAATGAATATTTTTAAAGCTGATATATGTTATTCAAGTTCGTTAAAAGATGTTCCCTATTGAAAATGGAGTAACTACCACTACTGTTTTGTGTACAGAGACACCAGAAAGTATTTCAAAACATTGTGTTCTATGAAATATATTGCAATAAAGCATATTTTAACAACTTTGCACAAATCTTAATGAAACTGATATTTATCATTCACATGCCTAAAAGAGAAAAAAATGTTTTCTGTCGAATACAGTATGATTAACATTAAGATTTACAGGGCCACACAGAAATATTCATTTGCATTAAGGGCTATTATTGGAAATTTGCTGGACTTGCATTTTCATTTACATTAACGTTTTTAACACTTTGTAACAATTTTTAAGAGTGAATATTATTTGAATTAGTGTATCTGTCTATTACATTGTCCGGCTGCCAATCTGTCCCTCTGTGCGCCTCCATCGTCCATAAATATTTTCAGAATTTCATAAAAATTATATATGTATTCAAGTTCACTACTGAATGTTCCCTATTTAAAATGCCATTAATAGGCCATCTATAACTGGTTTGTACACAGGGACACTCGAAAAAATCTCAATGCATTGCGTTTTAGGAAAGACATTTTTATAAATCACATTTAAATAACATTCTACGGCAAAAATCCTGATCAAATTGACATTTATTGTTAAAATTGTAAAATAATATTTTATATAGAATTTCATATGCTTAGACTTCAGATATACAGGGCTATACTAAAATATTCAGATTATTAAGGGCTACAACTGGAAATTACAGAAATTGCATTTTCATTTACATTAAGCTTATTTAACTCTTCCAGACAGTGTTTAAGTATGATTATGAATTCAATAAGTCTCGACTTCTATCCTTCTATAGTCCATTGTGTGATAACGTAGGAAAAAACGTTTATGGTTAAACTATGCAACGGGTACGGGCAGTTTGAATGTGTTAGTAAACAATGCAAACTACATGATTTTTCATTCTTGTTTAATATTGTCTTTCAGCAATAAAATAAATGTGTAGGACTGCAGCGAATTACAAAATATAATTTTAAAATCAAGAAAGCTACTAAATAATCATTTATGCGATTTTAAATACGTTTCGAATGATTTCTACACAATTTAACATGTTTCTAAGAATTATTAAATCCATCCATGATAGCAAAACTGCACAGTTTATTTAATAGTTCTTAGAAGTGAAAGCGCTATTTGCTCATGGGTTTAAAGGTATGTTTCTAGTTTCCATTTTAATTGTTAATAAAATACTACACTGTAAAAAATATGTCCTGTTTGATGCCAGAAATTCTCTGTATTTTGAGAAAATACGTTCTGAGAACGTAAATTTTTCGTAAGTTACGCGTATTTTCTCAAAGTACAGAGAATTTCTGACAGCAGATAGGACATATTTTTTACAGTGCACATCCAATTTTTTTTAAACATTAAGTTTTTAGGAAAAATTAAATTCCTTATTTCTAAAAATTATATTTCTGAAAACTTAATATAAAATACCGATTCACTTTGATGAATTTACAAGTTATATAAACACATTATTCTTCACATGCATTATTTATTAAAAAAGAAGAAGAAGAGATAAAGAGAATGATTTCCAGTTATTTTTTAAGTTGAGGTTTTGAAAGTTCGAAAAATGTGTCATCTTCTATCAGTTGTAGCTGAAAAGTATATACTATTTATCAAACTAATTTATAAATTTTCCATTTTAATTTTCTATTTATGAAAAAGTCTCAATATTTTTTATAAATGGTTACATAGAGCTATAAGACTTTGACTATATACAGAGAGAGATAAATATTATTCATGATATTTAAGATTCTATCCGCAGATAGAACCACTGAATTTTATAATAACTGGTGAATGATTTGGCATTTCAAAGGATAAGTATAGCGGAATTTACTGTATTTTCATCATATTTTACAATGTAAGGGTACGAATCCATCCCATCCCAATTCTGATCCTCCGTGGAAAAGATGACTTTGCAGCTTCAGTTACTCAGCAGAGGTATTAATTTTTACCTCAGTTCAGTAAGTAAAGATATATGCTCATTAGAAAGAGGCACAACAGATATGCATCAGGCGTACTGATAAAAAATGAACACACTTCTCAAAATTAAAAAACCTAAAATGAATTATGTAGGGAAGTGCACCGGTGATTGACACTTTTAGAGCAATGTCTGATGTTTTTAATGTTCTAGTCACCAGAAAATATTTTTAGAAATCTTAAGTTAGTACATATAGTATGAAAGACATTCAGAACTACATATATGTTAAAATATATACATTTGATAAAAATTATTCTTTTTATGAATTTTTATTAGACACCCACTTAATGTTTCAGTAATTGACACTGCCAGTGTTTCATTTTATCAGTAATTCCCCCCCCATGTTCCAGTGTTTGACACTGCTAGTTATTCTTTTTACCAGTTATTAGCACCCTATGCTCCAGTATTTGACATAAAATGTTAAAATTCGTATGTGAAAAAAATATTATTTTATTGTTTTTCTTATTTATTAATTATTTCGGGATAGATGTCAATTACTGGAGCATGCCAATCACTGGAGCACCTACCCTACAAAAGAAAAACATCATCATAATTGATGAATGGGATTTTCTTTTAATGTACCAAGTGACTTTTTGCTGCTTTGATTGCAAGTTTTTCATATGCGAGACAGAAAATAATATATACCCACGAGATAAAATTCGTATCAGTGGTTACGTATTTTATCTGTTTAAAGAAAGTATGTGACTTTGACAGACTGAAATTTAATTTTACAGTAAATCTGTGTAGTTTTAGAAAACCGAAATTTTACAGTGTGAAAGTTGTAGAAAACTTCAACTTTTAACAGAATTTTTTTACAGCGTACGCAGTCGGTTGCAAAAATTTTCAAGCGCTCGACAATGATTTATTTAACAAAACAATATTAAGTGTACTTTTTTTTAGATAGGAATTATTGCTATCGCTCGAATAATTTTGCTGCCGACTGTAGTATGTAAATGTTCTCATCTATATTCATATTTATTACATAACTCAAAAATAATCGAATGTAAAACGATGATATTAATTCTCAACGTCAATAATTGAAATCTCTGATGTATGCACTAAAACGTAGATTTCCGGGAGGCTATTGATCGTTGATATGGAAGAACAAAAGATTTCACTCAGTTTATGGTTATTGAATTTTTCAAAAATCATAATCAAATTTATTGGTTAAAATTCTAAATTCGTGTGTTCAATGGCTTGGATAAATCTAGCTTATTGCCTCAAACGGAAGTCTTTTAGGATGCATTTTAGAAAAGAAAGTATTTTCAACTGCATTATTTCCGAAAATAAATCTGTAAAAAATTTACGCAAACATATTGCTATGAAAAATTATGCAAACAATTTGTAAAGTTTGCTATTCTGTTGCACTGTTTTACGGTAAACGTGTAAACCACTGCATTAATCAGACATTAAGATTTTTTAAAACGGTAGTTATTGTTAAAAATACAGAAAGTAAAAAAACATTATAAGAAATTTATTATGGGTGATAAGAAACACATTAATAAAAGTTGCATATTTAAAAATATGATCTTGATCATTTTTCACCTTGGACGTTGCCAAACATTATTATCTCCAAATATTTAAGTAATTAGTTGAATACTTACTTATATGAATTTATATACCAACCATTTCCGGCCATTCAAAATGCTACATAACAAAGAAATTCTCTAAAAATACGAAAAATATACAATACATGTCCCATATTGAGAAATTCAAAAAAAAATTTAATTAACCGCCGATGCACATTATGAACACCTGTAACACCACCAACAAATGCTATAAATAAAGTTTATGGAAGACTAATGATGATACAATGGGAAAAAATATGACCATTTTCCCCTATAGTTGTTACAGAAAATTATGTTTACCCATTTTTAAATAATTACATTAATACTGACTTATATTTTAATTACACACAGCTGGCCATTCAAAATGCAGCCTAATGTAGGAATCATTCAAAAGGACCGAAAATAATAGAATGCATGTCTCCCGTTAGGACGTGGGAAAAATTAAGATTCATCACCGATACACATCATGGCGACCTCTAGCGCTACATACAAGTGCTATAAATAGGTTGCCAGGGAAGGCAGCTTTATCCACTGCTTTTGGTGTTGTTGTTGTTGCACTTTTGCATGGTAAGTTTCTGTAAACCTTATAGAAAAGTACAGGCGTTAATCTGGAGCACGAGTGTGTTCAAAAAGAAAAGAAAGAAAAAAAAGATCCTACGCTTTACAAAAGAAGTCGTGCATAAGTGTCTATAAAGGCTTATAATGGTAATAATTAAAACAGGAACTAGCTTTAAAACGACGTCCTAGAACCTTCGCTAGCCTAAACCTTTAACATTGTAATCACTATAAACGAAGCCTTCCAGGGCTTCTGCCCCCAGGAGTTCCTGTAATGAGATCTGGGTATGTCTCAACTCTAAATTATTAAACAAACTGTTAATTTAAAAGGGTCCGGCGTGTGTTATAAACATTAAATGTGTTTTGAAATATTTTCAAAGATTGTGCTAAGATTGGAGCTAAAACTTCAAAAACTTAACAAAAACATTTAAAACTATAAAAATAAAATCATTAACTTAAAACGAATGTAAAATATTCAGCAAGAAATTCATGCAGGCGCATTTTGTTTAGGATTCTGTAAATTTGGCAAAATTGCTTGCACTTTCCTTATAATATCTTTAATCTAAAAAATACCCTTTCATAAACTAAACTAACACATTACCTTTCTTGCCTTCATTTATGCTATTTTATTTGCACCGGCTAAAACGGAAGTTACAACCCTTCTTTGAATATTTGTTTGTTTGTTTCTTTTCTTTCTTCTTCTTCTTCTTTTTTTTTTTAGGTTTCATAAAAGAAAATATATATTTAATATTTTACACATATATACTAAATAATTAATTATCTTGATTAAGCATAATTTTTCTCTAGTGGTTCATTAATATTTCCCCCCAAAAAAATTGTAGAACTTGTAATAAATTTATTTAAATAACAATTAAACAAGTCAGCTGTTGTTTTAGCCACTATAAGTACAAAAATATACGGGCTCTTTTTTTAATGAAATTTTCGTTGTACGAAACTTAAACTTATGATGATGGTTTGACTCGTGTAAGCTTTGTCGTGCATGGATATTTAAGATGAATGCCTAATGAAACTTTTAATTACATTCCTTTTTTTTAGCATCTTTTGAAGGCATTTCTGAAACTTTTCTCTGCATAATTCGCTACCTCTTAATCAAATTAGAAAAGATTTTAAGTTATATGACAAAAAACGTGTAAATTGTGTTATTCACGTCTCTGTAATTTGATTTTTTTTTTTTTTTTTTTTTTTTTTTCAGAAATGCTGCCAAATTTGCAATTGTAAAGTAATTTTTTTACCATGGAAATAACACGAAAGTTGTCTTTTTTTTTTTCTTTTTTACTTTCCAAAAGCATATAATTATTAACATTTATAGTTACTTTATAGGTGGGAATTTAAATACACTTTAAAAATAAATAAATAAATAAATAAACTAAAATAAATTTTGAGCGATTTTTTCCTCTATAGTTAAAGACAATACTTTTTAGCCCTGCAAATTTGAAACAATATACAGAACTACAAAAGAAAGAAAAAAAACCTCTTTTAAATACTTTGTTTGCAAGAGTGAAGCTATAAAAATAGTTTTTGAGGGATCTTTTTCCTCTATATATTAAAAATAATCTGGAGTGGCATTCATACGACTTTCTCTTATCCTGAAATTTAGTACTATAAATACAGATTGGAGATTAAAAGTGTAAGATAAGAAGTACTGTTATAAAAACCTACGTTAAAAACAATTCAAATTAGGCTTCATAACATATTCCTTTGACACATAATTGTGTGTAAGGGGGCTACTGCCCCACTCAACCCCCCGTTTGATTGTTGTACCTATATTTATATAAAATTTAAAACTCCTATTAAATTTAAAAGTTGAATTAAAATTATTCAGACAACTTTGACACGCACCATTCCTTAAAACTTCTCAATCTTGATCAAACTTCTCAAATAGCAATCTTATATTAACTTCAAAATACAACACTTGCATTCCTGAATAGAGACAAAGATCAATCGTTAAAAATTTGATTTCAGTATTCAGGTCACCTCAAAACGTACAAATATACAAAAAACAATTGATGAATATTTAACTTAAAAAATACATTATTTACTGTATGGGTATGAGAAATCAATTTCAATTCCTGAGCAGTTTTCCTGGACCAAAAAAAAAAAAAAAAAAAATATAGTAAAGCACTTCCACTAACTACACAAGCCAGCGATGAAAAAAATACAAAGCTGAAATTTATTTATTTATTCATTTATTTATTTTTATTTATTTATTTATTTATTTATTTATTAATTAATTTTATTTTATTTATTTATTTATTTATTTAGTTTTTTTTGGGGGAGGGGGAGGGGGTGTACTCATTTAAAAAATAGAATGAAAAATTTCTATCACGTCACGTTTTCTTCAAAAATTCAATTTTACTTCGATTTTTAACACATACATAATATTTGCTCCTCTTGGCCAGTCGTCTATTTTATGTAAGTTACCTTCATAAAAACAATTAAAATAGTATGTCGGAGCGGAGATTTTCTTTATGAAGCTGCACCATAATAATACGGTGTAACAGGTACCCAAGGGGACATTTCGTTTTTTTTTTTTTCTCGACAAGAGTCGGCTTGTGCGATGTAGCAACAGTGTTTTTTATCCCTTTAAACCTATAAAAAATAAATCGATTGCTGATATATCAATTTGCTGCACCAAGAACCGATTATTTTACATAGATTTAAATGGGTAAAAACCATTGTTACTAGATAGTACATGCAATATTGTTCGAGAAAAAATATTGTTTTTACAAATTTCCTGACTTGATGGGGAAAAAACAAAGGTCATTTTCGAAATCAGCACACCAAATAACTTAAAAATCAGCAAAAACTTCTCTTGTATTTTTCAAAAATTTCAATTTCACAGGTTTGTGTTATATTCAATAAAAAAGAATATTTTCGTTTAGTTACTGGCAGCTCTGTATGTAATCTAAAAATTATGTACACATCACACGATGCACATAAATATAATCCAGTACTAATAACACATAGCACAACCTGAAATACACTTCTATCAGTTTTCATGTATTGTCTCACTATATTCTAGACCTTTTGTGTAGTCCTGTAAACGAACGGTGAATGGTTTTTTTATAATACAAGAAACATGTTTTAATGCATATAAGAAATATATATTCATTTCATTTCGTTAAATGCAGCCTATAGATATTAAACTCTACTTACCTGCAATTTCCCCCATAGACCTAATGTATTTGAATTCTCTTGAGTATCCCTGTACACGAACCACAGGCGTGATCTCAACGCTAGAGGAGCGTTAGGAGGAGTTTAGAGGAGTTTAGAGGAGCATCCCTGTATGATACAGATTTAGAATTCCGAGTTTGAACTTCCGGCTGTTACTTTGTTCTTGAGATACGCTGATAACAAACACACACACACACACACTGACACACATAGAGACCAAACGCTAAAAGCATCTTTTTCGGATTCAGGGGGACCATAAAGCGTGTAAATATAACAAAAACTCAATTTCGAAAATTTGACCCAAAAAAAAATACTTTCTTTACCATATATATGGGTAAGAGAAAGTAAAAAGTTATTGTCGCTGGCGTCAAATTTTTTTGTCGGCGACCGCATCTCTTCGCGAAACTCAGTGTCCTTCGCGATATGAGAGGTACAGTCGGTAACAAAAGTCTCCGAACACTAGCAAAAATTCCTATATAAAAAATGTACACTTAATACACTTTTGGTAAATAAATCCTTGTCGAATCTTGTTCTTAGTCAGTCTAAAAATAGGATTCGACAAGGATTTATTTAACAAAACTGTATTAAGTGTACTTTTTTGACGCAGGAATTTTTGCTAGTGTTCGGAGACTTTTGTTACCGACTGTATCAATGTTTGCTAAATACTCCAAGGAAGACATTTCAGTTACTTAGAAATTTCTATCACTTTAATTGACGAAATAATTATTTAAAACGTCGGGTTAATAAAAGTATTCTATTTTCCGCCTTGAAGAAGTTTCTCTTATGATGTTGTTTTTCTGTAATGACGTCATTTTCCACGGGAAAATTAAAATGCAATCCATGGTATAAAAATAAATAAACAAATAAATAAATGTCAATGTTGCTATTAGTAAAAAAGAAATTTTTCGTCTTCAAATAAATAAAAAGCGTATCTTAGATATTTTCGTTGAAAAAATAAATTGAGGATTGTACAGTCGGTAACAAAATTCTCCGAACACTAGCAAAAATTCCTTTGTAATAAAAGTACACTTAATACAGTTTTGTTAAATAAATCCTTGTCGAATCCTGTTTTTAGACTGACTAAGAACAGGATTCGACGAGGATTTATTTAACAAAACTGTATTAAGTGTACATTTTTTAAATAGGAATTTTTGCTAGTGTTCGGAGACTTTTGTCATCGACTGTAATTTGTCATCTGCAAATATTTTTTCCCCTACTTTTAGAAAATTAATCTACTTATTGGCAATCTTTTATGTTGTTTATAATATATATATACACTAAGCGACAAAATAAATAAATAAATAAATAAATAAAATAAAGAGTTATGGTGCTAGGTCACATCACTTAGTTACGCTTTTTACGTCATCTATCGGGAGCTTAGTTGATTATGGTGCTGCTACTCTGTCTTCGGCGTGTGCCTCTCTAATAAAGAGGCTTGAAGTCTTCCAGAATTGTGGTCTTCGAGCTGCTCTCGGTCTTCCCTCCTGGGTTCCAATAGCTCTCCTTCAGAAACATGCTCATGTTCTATGTATAGGCTACAGAATACGTTTGCAATCATTCAGATTCTGGATCCGTCAGCTCTGTCTGGGAACCTGGTCTCCTCTTTGGAGCTTTCTGAATGAAGCTGATGATTATGACAAAGAACTACAGCTCGACTTCTTACCGTATGGCATTGATGGGCTTGATGATATTAGTTTCTGCTTGGAGAGTTTAGTAATTTTCCAGTTTCCTCAACCTATGGCTCACGGGAAAGTTCTCTTCTACCTTTCCGACCTTCCTTTCCAGAACACAACTTTGAATGATATTATCATCCAGTCCTTTTTCTCGGCCTTTATCTCAGAGTTCTCGTCGAGTCACGATATCTTTGCTACCGATGCGACCAAAACTCATACCTTAACGGCTATTGCCGGCTGCTCCTCTGAATCTCAATTTAAGTATAGGATTTCTCACATAAATTCCATCTTCACCGCTGAAGCCCTTGCCATCGGTACAGCGAATGATGAACTTGCTTCCTCAAGCTCTTCCTTTATAATCCTTACGGATAGCTAGTCGGTTCTATCTGCTCTTCAAACAGTTTCCATCAAATCTCCTCGAATTATACTTTGGCTTCACAATAAAATTTGCCGTGCCTCATCTTTTGCTTGTAGTTTGCGGCTGGTATGGGTCCCTGGTCACAGAGGTATCCCTCTGAGTAAAAAAGCTGATAGACTCGCAAAAAATACTGGTCCCTCGGACGTTCTCTTGGACTGGATCTCTCCTGAGGACCTTATCAATTACACTACCAATTGTTTCAAAGAATCGATATCGGATACTTTTCGTCAGAGTAAATATGCGCTCTCTCATGGTGGCATTCCTCCGTTCAAAACTACTAGCTCCTGGTCTACCAGTAGAAGGGACGATGTGCTGATCTCCCGTCTTCTTTGCAAGATGATCGTTACCCCAGCTCTGTTGCATCGCTTTCACCTTATTGACAATGGCATTTGTGACCGCTGCCACGTAATGGATTCTATTGAACACATTCTTTTATCTTGTGGTCGCTATCAGCAGAATCGCATTCAGTATTTCGGTGCGTTGCTAAATAATAATAATTTTAGTTCCTTTCCTGTTTTCATGCAAAAATTTTGCTTATTAAGTAACTTTCGTCACTCCACCCTTGGGTTTCTGCATTCTATTAATCGTTTTTAAAAATGTGCGAGTAAGCTATAGATCGTAGTGGTTTGTCCTCTCGTCATTCTCCGATAGTCTATGGATCAGTTGAGACAACAGCCCCAGCAGCTATAGGTCTCAAAGAAAAACCCCAACAACAACAACGACAAACAAACAAAAAAAAAAAAAAAAAAAAAAAAAAAGCCGCACTCCAGAAAAAAAGGACTTATACCTTTTTATTTGTAATAACTTTAAAATTAATGGTTGAAACAAATAAAACTTTCATGTTTCCATAATGCCGAAGGAATTAAATGATACCTATGTACATTTTCGATTTAATAATTCACTTTATTACACTCTATGAAGTACTTTATAAAAATCTACATAAAATTTTATTTTTAAACATAATTCAATAACCATACAATTTGTATTCTATTACGAATTGTCATATGAAATAAACAAGTTATATTTTAATATATGAAATAAAACTATTTATTTGTTAGACATAAGCAATTTTTTCATAAAAATATGTATTCTGCATTCGGTTAATTCCATGTTTATATGGAATTACTGCTTTAACGGACAGTGGCATAGTATTCTACCATTTTTTGATATAAATCTCAAAAATTTCACTGTGCTAAATATTGTAAATAGTTTTTCTAGTTCTTGCAACGTTGTAGGCTACAAATTTCGAATCCTCCTTTCTCACCCCGGGCCTTTTTATGACTAAACATTTTCGAGCGGATCACAATTAGGACTATTTCCATGTCTGGTAAAAAATAAATTCTACTATATCTTTTGCAGGATTTAACTTAAGGAAAAAAAAGGTATGAATACTTACAGAATTATAGGTTCTCATGGGAATGGATAGGGAATTTTGAAGTGAATAAACTTACCACAGACGTCGTGTTAGTAAGATGCATTATCATCTTGGAATGCTGTTTACGGAAAGTCCAAGATACCTCCAAAATAGTCGGTTAGGCACCACTTTTATGAAGACTGTATTTTATTTCGAGTTAATTGATCCCTTGAGGATAAAAATTTGCCCGACTGTTTGAAAAGTTATGCACCTCCGTACCATTATGTACGGGGACTGTGTCAGTATTTTAAAAGCGCGATTTTCATTAAGTCAGTGGTATTTTCGTTGTCATATCTGCTTGTTTTCTTGAGCTCGAAATAATTTAAACTTGACTCATCAGAGAGAACCAGTTCAGCCCAATAACTACCTATTCATTTTTTAATTTTTTTAGCCATCTGAGGTCTTGCTTTCCTAATTTTCTTCGCTCAGAATGGAATTTTTTCAAATTGTCTGTCTTTTAAACCTGCTTTGTTTAATAGTTGCTGCACTGCAGTTAAAGAAATTATGCTGCTAAACACTTTTTCTAAATCTCTTTCATGTTCTAAATGTAATACAAACCGATTTTATACGCAATGGTTTTTTAACTTACGGTCATCTCGCTTGGATGAGCAACATGGCCGCCTAAAGCCAAATTTCCAGTTTAAACGGCCAAAATATTTTATATCTTGCTTAAAACCATTTTACCAATATTTCGTTAACATTTAATTATTTTGTCATCTCACGTATTAAAATATTCTTTGATTTTCATTCAAAAATTAATACTTTTTATGGCATCGTTAACGGCCTTATTCTTACCATTTTTGAAACAATTTCTAAAATTACAATTTTCCTGACAACTGAATTTTGTTTTTAACACTGGACTCAAAACTAAAGTATACGGAGGACAACATAATAAAATCTATTCGAAAATTTGTTTTTTAAACTGTAAAATTGGCGGTTGTAGAAGGTGAAAAGGAAAATATCCAAGTGCGGCTTTTTTTTTTTTTTTTTTTTTTTTTGTCGCTTAGAGTGTGTGCATATATATATGTGTGTGTGTGTGTATATATATATTTATTATTATTATTATTTATTTATTTATTTATTTATTTATTATTATTATTATTTATTTATTTATTTATTTTATTTTATTTTATTTTATTTTTTTAAGGGGGGTGATGAAATAATGTCATGCCTGTATATGCATTTCTTTTTGTCTTTAATGGGTATTTATCTTTTTAATTCAAAAACGTATTTTAAAAATACTTCGAATATATTTTGGCATAAGAAAAATAGAGTCAAATTCAAACTCATTTATGAATTACTCATATCACTCATTATAAGTCATATATAAACTCATCTTCTATTTTCGCCCTCATAATTTTTTAACATTACAGAATTAGACAAATTCTAGACTACATTTCATATTTCTAATTATGGCAAGAAAAAATTCATCACCTAAAACTCTTATGGAGAATCGAGTACATTTTATTCTTCGTTATTTTAAGAAGTGGGTAATAAAGAATTAAAAATTCAGACTGTAGGAGATTTTTCCCACTAAAATAACAATAATAATAATAAACATTTTGCTTTTCAAATATTTTCAAATGTATAAAATTATTGTCTAGCTGTATATTATAAATATATATGGAGTGTTATATATTGCCCTAAATTGACTAAAACAATTCAATAGTAAAAACTATAGGCATTAGAAAAAATAGGTACCAGATATATATATATATATATATATATATATATATATATATATATATATATATATATTTAAACAAGCAATTATGACAAAGATTCATTGCCAAATAGCATCGAAAATTTTAAAGTCACCAAAGGGGTGATATACTAAAGCTATAACACAAAGTGGTTTAGATATTATGGATTTCTCTCTATTCTAATACATATATATATATATATATATATATACTGATTTTTAGCATAATATTTCATTAAAAAAATAATAATAATGTGATATTAAATGTTATGTGTTTCAGATTGACATTGAATGTGGAGATTTTTTATAACTTTTTCTGCTTTTGTCTTATATACTATGTCTAAACATAGTATATAAAATAGCTTTGATATTAAACGATTTAAAGATTTTGAACAATCTCAGAAAAAATAGTAAAGGTAACATTCTGTCCAAAACAGAATTTAATTTAGGTCGTAAAGCCTATTTCTTTCTTTCTTTTTCTTTCTTTCTTTTTTTTTTTTTTTCATTCTTTTTAATCAATTCTTCTATATAAAGATAACTGTACACAATCCTATAAACACCCGTTCGAATACTTTTATCCAAATGTATTGCATTTATTGTCGTACGGTTTCTTAATGTACAGTGTTTTAGATTATTGCCTTGAAAAAAAAAAAATGCAAAACCGCTTTTATTTGGTCTACATCGTCTGAAACAAAAAAAAATAGACCTCTGTCCTAAAAACATTATATATCTCTCTTAACAATTTTTTTTTTTTTTTAATCATGTATTTTTGTCCGGAAAATCACTAAAATGGCTTTTTATTTTTATAAAACTTTTATACGGTTTCTGTAAAGAAAAAATAAACAAATATTGTCGAAGGTGACGCTTAAAATTTAATTTCCTATCCAGTGACCGAGCAGTTCTGCACTTAATGCTGGTAGATGGAAAATGCCGAGTCCGATCCCAGGTCACGCTCGTCGACCTAGCCGACGATTAGCACTTTTTTCGGAGAAAAATACAAAAAATCGATTTTCTACAACGGGAATCACCATATGGTGTCATTTTTATTAAATAATTCAAAAAAAGAAAGAAAGAAAGGAAAGGAAAAGAAAAGAAAAAAAAAAGTAAAAAAAAAAAAATATTTTAAATAATTTTCACGAATGTAACAAGAAGTGTGGATGCAGTAAGAAAAAAAAAACTTCTATAATACGTTATCACATTTACAAGTTTAAAAAAAAAATATTTTAAGGTTATTATTATTTGAAAATTTCATACATACAGATGATAAATGATTTGTAAATAAGTTAAAATTCTATACTTTATCCCAAATAATCAAAACTGGCATTTTGTAAATATTATTCATATATATATATCCATTTATATATGGCAAATAAAAGCTCGGATACTATTTATTTATTCTATTTACGGATTAAAGGAAAATAACTTAATCATGGGATATATTTTTATTTAAAAAATAATTATTCAAAAGATTTCCAGAGAGATTTCCAAAAAGAATACTTTAATTGCACTTTTATAGCTTCTTTTACATATTTATAAAAGCAACTTAAATAAAAAGTTTTTATCTTCAAAATTACCAAGAACTTACATTAATAATTAACTTCTAAATTTACCATGAATCCTTATCAGATATAGGATCTCGTTCAAATAACTGAATAAAACACATTTTATTGGCTTCATAGGAAGTGAAAGCAATAGTTTTGGAACTCCTTTTCAAATACACCTCCAACTTTCTAAAGGAAATTTAAGAAACCTTATAACGCTTGGTCTAAATGAAGTATATCTTCTGATTAGACTATTTCCGTTCAAACTTTTCTAAAGAATATCTAATTATTTTGTAAATTCAAAGACTTCAGAGTTTCTAAACAACACTATCTTTCTTGATGGATATTCAAACTAATTAATTAAGTTTTTAATTATCACTTCATAATTTCAATGGTGTATTCTTTCAAGGAATCGAAAATAATATGTACTCCTAGTAGAACGTTGAAAAAAAAAAAACTTTCATGATAAAACTTATGTAAGATTGAAAAATTTTTTTTATAGAAATTAATCAGAAATTATGGGTTATCTTGTAATATAATTTACATTTTAGATTTCCTTTTAAATTAATTCGTGTACTGAATACACGTTTTTATCACCGAGAGATTTTGTACGGTTTTTCTAAACTGGAGTCTTGCTGTTTTTAGTAGCATTATTTCCGCATGGCAACTTTCGACTCTATTTTATCATCTATATAATATTTCTCTAACGTGGATCATTTATGATTAAATTTTGTCGAAACGGTGCGATATTGACGTAATTAATAAAATTCGCTAGGATAGAAAATTATATTTATACATAGGCAATACTCAAACACGCGAACTCAGTTCAATGATTCAATCAGAAAAATGATGACATTTGTCTGAGATCTTTTTATAGAAAAATTTATTTTAAAAGTTGTATCTCTAAAACTTTGCAAGCGTCATTTTAAAGCTAGTAATACTTTAAAGATATAATATATATATATATATATATATATATATATATGAATTTAAAAAAATGCAATAAAAAAAGTATAATTAAAATAGGCACCAGTTTTTTTTTTAACAAAATATTAATCCAAAATAAATAAATAAGTAAAAATGCATCGCCAACATGGCGCCAAAAATTTTAAAGTCGCCATGGGGGGTCTTATATT
Organism: Salticus scenicus; assembly: GCA_963930645.1. Classification (NCBI taxonomy): domain Eukaryota; kingdom Metazoa; phylum Arthropoda; class Arachnida; order Araneae; family Salticidae; genus Salticus; species Salticus scenicus. Next base: position 79,845,282 of record OZ005657.1, on the reverse strand, counting down.
AAAACTATACTGCCTAGGAAAGTATGAAAATTGTATTGTCAAACATCAATTTTATTTAAAACCTTTCTTTGAATGATTTCGGTTTCACTATCGCGGAATATTAATTTGGATCTAATAACAATTTGGCTTCTGATGAATTACAATTCAAACTGGGTGCGGAAAATGGTATAAGATTTATGAGTTTCAAGTTTTAAATGTAAAGAAGAAAAGAAATAAAGTGCGAAATGTTCACAGTGGTTTGCTAATAAATTATTTCAATAAACGTTCTAATATTTCTCACTTCGAATTGATTGTACTAAAAAAGGGTACAAGTAAATTCAGTTATGGTGCTATTCAGAAATTATGTTAGGAAACTTACGTTTCCCTGTAATGAAATGTAAAACAGCAACTTACATTAAACTATCCTAACTTCAATTTTTATAGAATTTACTATACTTCTATTTAAATTTTATACTTTGCTTAATCAGATAGCGTATATATTATAAAGTAAATTCTATATAACAATTATCAGAAACAGTAAGCATAATAAGATATGTGTTTAGAAACCAGTGGCCATTAAATTCATTACTCGTAATGTGATTTTAAAATAACAGTCGCCAGAATAAAATACAGTGATTTTCGGACTATAATCCGCAGGAAAGATAGGTCATTTCTCCACCAGAAATTTTATTTAACAAAAAAATCAGCATTTCTTTCGAAGGAACAACTCTTACAATTATAACTTTTTTTGTCAATTATAATTTCTGGTGCAAAACTGGCTTGTATAATCTGCGGATTATAGTAATTACTGTAAAAGGTAATGTTGAACAATTTCGGCTGTTAGATGTAAATTCTAAATTTATCTGCCTTTATCCACAAAATATATAATTTATTATTATTCCCTTAATATTTACAGGAATTAAGGAAAAGTTCCTATAAGAGAAAATTAAAATGTTCTTTTTCGATCTACCAACATTCCGAGCTGCTTTAGTTCTGCACAATAAAAAGTAAAAAAAAAAAAAATCTGACGTAAAATTTATGTTTTCTAAAACAACAGAAATTTAGCTTAAAATTACACGTCAAAAGAAACGTTTTTTATGTAAATAAAATCTGTACCCGTCAATACAGATTTTATCTGATGATAACATATAATTTCTGTTTTGCCTACGGAAAAGTGGTATCAGAGCAGAATTCAGAAAATCTAAGTAGCAGAACAAAATGAGCTTCCGCAGCTGAGATATAATGTCGTCTACAATGTGGTAGGTTCTATCCTAGCTGGTCGATTTGGAGAATTTTATTTAATGGAAGAATTTTTACGAGTGTGCATTACGAAAAAAATATTTTGTGTACGTTTGTTTTCCGTATTGTTCTGTTACAGAAAAATTTTGTCAACGTATTTTTTGCACAGCATACGGATACTTTCTGGTAACTTTGCTACGACAAATTTTCTGTAATTTTCAGTGCGAAGAAATTAACTTTCAGTTTACTTTAAAATACGTTCTTTTTAAGTGTCTAAAATGGTGATTTATAAGGAAGTTATGAACAAAAACATCAGATATATAATAATATACAATCTTCAAAATTATTAAAACATATATAATATATAGTCTGCACCAATGTTTTACAGTAACTAATTTGTTGTTTGTGGAACATCTAAGCCTACATTCTCTTTTTCTTCGTTTGGTCCGTCAAAAATATCTGGAAGGATTACTTTTTTTTTTTTTTTTTTTTTTTTCTTTTTTTAATTATAGGTTAATTTAAACTTGTCAAGTCTTTCTATGCCTATTTTTTAAATTGTTTCTATAGAAAACTCAGTTGGCATATCGTGAAAAACATCAGTCTTGCAACTTTTTTAAAGCATTTTCTAAATAATTACGGGTCATGAATATCCTATAACATGAATCAATTCACATTTTCTAAAGTGCAACTGCTTTTAATCATCTTCAATTATTATATTCTTGTTAAAAGAGAATGTTGCCATGTTTTCTCCATGCATATAAAAATCGGGAGATTATATCCTGACCCCTGATAAATTACATTATTTGTTGGTTTATCAAATATAATTTTTATTTTAAGTACTTTGGATTGAAATAAAACAAACACAGTGACGTAAAATAATATATTTAAAATCCCCAAATAAACGCCATAGGATGCAATACTTTTCAACTCCAGTCCTCCAGTGCCATTTTATTATTTACAGCGAAGTAATTATTAATAAAATATTTTTTTATTGCTAACTCCATAGCTTAAATTTATCAACATGCAAGGTTTTATAATTTCCAAAGCGACATGTTAAAGCATTTTTTAAGTGCGTACAATAGCTATTAAAACTAATATCACTTAACAATTGTACTTCCTTCGTTATGCTAAAGTATCAAATATTATTAAACTGAAGTATGACACTGAAATATAGAAAAATTATAGGCTCAAGACAGAATTGGTTTGCTTAAAAGCGATCGAGGTTTTATTTCTGTCATTAAAATGAAACAACTAATTATAATAACCCTAAAATAAAATTATACATTTTTTTTTTTTTTTTTGCAAAATATATATAAATGAAGCAAATAAATTATTTCTAGCGTAAAATCGAAATAACAAATTTTTGAAGCACAAGGATGAAATATGAAAAAATATATTATTTGAAAATATAAAAGCAAAAACTCGTAAACCAGAAGCGTACAACAACGTAAAATGAATCAAATTACTGATTTTGAAAGAATGTGAATAAATGCTTCCAAATAAAACATTATAAATTGAAAAAAAAAAATTGCAATAAATTTACGACCTTTTAATAAGAACTTTTATAAATTTATTAATTACCCTGACTAATAATAAGTTCGATATTTCTCACATAATAACAGTTGACAATCACCGTATTTGGAAACGCAGATGTAACGTTTATTATGGGAGAAATGTCGAGCTGGTTGTCAGCCAGGGTGGCTCAGTGGACGAGCATCCGCACGTTAAGCGGAGGGCCTGGGTACAATTTCTAACTCTGGTATTTTTCACATATTTGGTATAAAAAATTAAATCTGATACTCCAAACTACTTGAAATGAATTTTCACGGTTGATGAGTTTATCAATAAAATTTCTAAACATTTTAAGATAATTTAAGAAATTAAATTATAAAATTGGATATTGGAATCCTGGCGTATTGGAAGAGTGACAATGCAAAATCGCTGTCTGAAAAAAATAGTCCTGTCGTACTAATAAAAACTCGTACTTTAAAGAACAAACCTTTCTAAAATTAAAAAAATTATTTTACAAAAAGACAGATATGATTTTTCCATAACTGTAAATAATTTACCGTCTGCATTTCTTACATGTAATTTTCCTAATAATAATCATTTTAGTGATGTTTAACTTTGCATAAGTTCTTTCGCTTTTAATTAGCCAATTATTCAAACGAACACATAATAAAAAAATTTCTTTGTGATATTTATTTAAATTGTTTAAATAAGATAAGTTTAAAATTAATTTAACAGTACTCATTTCATTGTGAGTCGAACTTTTATAATCCAAAAAACTTTGCACTTTAAAAGAACAAACTGTTTCAGAATCAGAAAATGGCTCTGACAAATTTCATTCACAAAAAAAAAAAAAAAAAAAACACTGACATAATGAAATGAAAATGGGCTAATTGTTTCATTTGCTATTTGTTTACCATTCTATTTTTATAGAAGCTTCTTTTAAAGAATTACAATGCCTTAAAACCAAGGTAATTCTGAGTACCATTTTAAAGTATTTGAACTCATTAAGTTAATATTACTTTGCAAATAAAAACGGAAAGAAGAATTTCTAGTTAATACAAAAACGGGGGGGAACACAATTATTATATCAATAATTTTTCTAAGAAACAAAGAAAATATGCTTAAACTAATAACTTCTCGTATGATTTTAGCGCACTTTACAAAAAATGTCATGGAATTTAAAATACTCCGTCAATATCAAAAGTAATTATAAATTCAAAAGTAAGAAAAATAAATAGCAAACTTAGATGTAAAAGTGCAAAAATCGAAGATGATGCATATAAATGATAGAGTGGTTACAAATTTTAATTAATTTGTTTTCATTTATATTTTAAATATTAACCTTTGAAAAATGCTATGCATTGTTTTCAAACTTTTATATTATTTTACAAGTACAAATCATGATTTAGATAAATGTTAAAATATATTTAAAAGAATAATGAATGTTATATAATTTTTTAAATGACTGCCTTAGAATTATTAAAATTTGTGTTGAAATATACCAATATTAAGTATATTAAAATTTCTTGGGAAAAAAAAAAAAGATTTTTTTTTTAAATATAAAATCAAAATTTTATTTAATTCAATTATTTATTTTTATTTTATTTTATATATTTGTTTATTTTGTTTTATTTTGTTTTTGTTTTTGAAATTTAAAAATTTTTAAAACGGTTCCCTGCTAAAAAATTTCATTTTTACCGTGTTTTTACTAACTCGCTTTTTTGTTTATTTGTTTGTCCAGTACAAATCTTGCAAATGATTGACATTTGAAACTTTTAGAATAGCTCAGAACACGATGATAGTGCATTCTTTTAATACTTTTAGTCTTCTTTAAGCAGAATTGAATTCATAATTAATAAATGTTTGAAAATTTCTTATAATTGCTATTTATTAAGCATTTGATCATTTTCTTTCAAGTTGATGGGATAATTCATAAAAAAAAAAAAAAAAAAAAAAAAAAAAAAGGTATTTATTAATACGCAGAATTGTCAGGTTTATATGATTCAACAGAAAATTTAAAAACGTGGCATATAAAATGCTCTATGTCTTGTAATTATTTTCCAATCGATTTTATATCTTTAACATTACATTCCAAAACTTTTGTGTATTATCTTGAAGATTCGATTGATATATATATATATATTATATTTGAATATTAAAAATTTGCATTAATATTCAGTATTGAAGCATAAAAATATCTTTTATTATTATTATTATTATTATTATTATTATTATTATTATCCTATTAACAAATCAATAAAGGAATCCCCAAACGTGTTAAGAATATATTGTTTAAATATAATAATATAAAATTGAGAGAACAAATAAAAATTAGTTAGCAAGCAGCAATTAAAATTTTTTTTATTGTTTTTTATTTTTTTTATTTTTTTTAATAATTTTTAAGAAATTTTAATATACTTAATATTCTTATATTTCAATGAACATGTATTGAAATTTTCATGTCTCTAAGGCAGTAATTTATAAGAGAAAAAAATATAACGTCCACCATTCTCTTAAGTAAAATACACACAGCAGAAATAACAGTGAAGCGCCACACACAGACACTTATATTGTATATATATATATAATTTAAATTCAAAATAAATGATTGATTTAATGTGCATGAAATGGGCGTATAAAGCAGCAACGATGTCCTTGCCAGCATGTCATTTAGGAATTTTTAAAAAGAACTATTTTAAAACATTCTCAAAATAAAATATGTCCTTGCTAGCATGCCATTTAGGAATATATAAAAATAATCACTTTAAAATATTCTCAATATAAAATCATTTTTATCTGTTGTTGAAATTTAAATTTAAAAGTACAATAATGTTTATCAAATACATCATATTACAGTTGTTATAATTTCAAGTTTGTTATACTAATTTGTTGTTTGAATTATAATTTGGAGTACACTAGCTTGGCATATCTTCAGAAACCTGTTAGGATTACATAGTTATTTAATGTCTGCCCACCTGCTGATGAAGAAGACACAACTTTGTTGAAATTTTGGCTTGAATAATGTTGAAATTAACCCTTTTCTTGTTTATTAACACTATTAAAATAATTTCTTTTTGTTGTTTATACATTCCACATTCATTTTCACTCATCATAATTTAAATTTAATAATATATATATATATATATATATATATATATATATATATATATACTATATCTATATGTGTGTGTGTATATACATAATTATTATAACGATTAATGTTATAATTCACCATTAAAACGATCCAACACCAGGAAGGAAGAGTGCAATTAATCAATAAATAATTACATATGAAAGTGTAGCATTATACAATGCAAAAAACATTGAAAAAGTTAATAGATGTTAAACCAAAAACAAAAACAAAAAAAAAAACTTTAAAAATTTCCCCAAAATTGCTGTATATTTCCAAAGGCAATTACATCAGCATGGTAATAAAATATGACTTCTGTATGAGAAAGTGATTTATGAGATTAAATAAAATCACTATCACTGTCCAACAACTGAACGACTTAACAATAAGTTAAAAGGCATTTAAGATTTTTTTTTTAAAAAAAAGGCTAAATATCATCTATTTGTATATTAGTTTACATAAAGTAAGAACAATTTAAAAATATTTAACACAATTTACTCTTAATATAAGAGACAATAAGATTAAACTTTCAAACAGTTAACATAGTGATAAATGAAAAAACAAACATTTACATTGATTACATAAACCTGAGAAATCGTGCGTTTATTTTATTTATTTATTTATTTATTTATTATTATTATTATTATTATTATTATTATTATTATTATTATTGCGGTGGGTGTTTCTAATGTGATTTGATGCGCTAAATTCAGAAATGATTTTTTTCCCCTATCACGTAAAGAATTTTATAAAGTGAGGAGGAAGATGGGAAGAATTCACGTAGAGACTATAAACAAATTCGAACCAATTTATGTATAAAATACATTAAAATCAACTAATTTTTACACATTATCTTTTAAATGTGTTTCCTTACATCGAAGCTCCTTTTAGAGCATTTTACCTTGTGCACGGTTTGAAGACTTTTTGGAAAGGAGGGGGGGGGGGGGGATCGCTATGCAGCATCCAACAATAATCTGGTAACACGTTAACACCCCATCGTCCCTGATGCATTCTCTACGTTTCTTTGGTGTCTTGGTGAAGTAGCTGTTCCACATGACCCAGATTTTCCTCGAAATAACTTAGATGGGAGTTGTAAAAATAGAGCTTTAGGCTCATACAATCCCATTTTTTGTCAAAACTGCAGGTGATGGAAAATTTTAAATAATTTTGAATCAGAAAAACATATCACCTTGAAGAAAAAACTTACATCGTCGACCTGTGTTATGAATGATATCTGAGGCACTAAATTTAGCTTTAAAAGGTGAGAATTCGACGTGGGAGGACACAGATAATAAAGAGTCTTGCTTGCTAATTTTTTGTGTAATTATTTTCCTTAAAAAAAGAATAAATAAATAATATATATATATAATGCTTTACTGCTTATTCTTACTTTTCTATAGTACTTCTGGTATAAATCATGATTAAACTATATCTTAAAAAGGTAACTAAATAGAATGTCCACGGCATTAATACTGGTCAAGTGTATTACAGACTAAAAAAAAAAAAAAAATTATCAGGCAGAAAATTTAGCTTAAAAAGCGTAGAATTCGAAAAGAGGGGATATACACTACTGGACATTAAAATTGATACACCAAGAAGAAATGATAATAACGGAATGAAATTTGTTGAACACTTACATTATAGTAGGAATAACAATTGATTAAAATTTCAGGAAATTTGGAGTAATATGTACTGAGAAAACAGTACATAAATCATCGACCCTTTGTGAGCAATAACAGCACTTATCGGACTAGGCATTGAATCGAACAGCGATTGGATGTCATGTACGGGTAGAGCACTTCATGAAGCTTTAACACGATGCCACAATTCATCGATCGATGTTACTGGTGAGTGGGGGGGGGGGGGGGGCAGTACCTTTTCTACGATTAAACAGCCATTTTCATTGGAGCGAGATCAGGACAACGCGTTGGCCAGAGAAATAGTCGAACACATTCTGTATCAAGGAAGGTCCGAACAATACAAACAACTTGCCGTCGTGCATTACCATGCTTAAATTTTGCGCTAGGGAGGCCTCGAATACAGGGTAGAGGAGCGGGCCTTATCTCATCAGAAATTTAATGGCCGCTATTCAGATTGCCAGGAATGCGAACAAGAAGTAATCGAGACGTGTATCCAATGGGAACCCATAACATCATTGCAAGTGATGGACAGTATGACGATGCCGAATCCCAGTAGACAATGTGCATTATTCATAATGCCGTTAAATACGGATAAGGCAATCTTGATGCTGTAAACAGGATTGTGATTTGTCTGAAAGGTCACTTCACGCCATTCCTGCGTCCAGATTCATCGTTGATCACACATTAAAGGCGTCCATATCAGTGATGCAGTTTTGAGGGTAATCAGAATTTTGGTACAAGCATACTGGGTCACCGCCTGAATTGATAGTATGTGGTACCATTGGATACACGTCCCGATCACCTCTTGTTTTCATTCTTGCCACTCTGAATACCAGGCATTACATTTCTGACGAGTTAAGGCCCATCGCTCTGCCCTATATTCAAGGCTTCCGAAGCGCAACATTTAAGCAGGACAATGCAAGACCCCAAGTTGTCCATATTGTCTGGACATTCATTAATGCCGAATGTGTTCGACTGTTGCTCTGGCCAGCGCGTTCTCCTGATCTCACTCCAATGAAAATGGCTGTTTAATCGTTGAAAAGGGACTGGTCCATCACCAAGCACCAGTAACATCGATCGATGAATTGTGGCATCGTGTTAAAGCTTCATGAAGTGCTCTACCCGTACATGACATCCAATCGCTGTTCGATTCAATGCCTAGTCCGATAAGTGCTGTTATTGCTCACAGAGGTCGATACTTTATGTACTGTTTTCTCAGTACATATTACTCCAAATATCCTGAAATTTTAATCAATTGTTCTTCCTACTATAATGTATGTGTCCAACAAATTCCATTCCGTTATTATCATTCCTTTTTGGTGTAGCAATTTTAATGGTTAGCAGTGTATATATAATTTAGATTTTTTTTTTTTTTTTTTTTTTTTTTTTTTTTTTTTTTAGTTTTATAAAATATTTAAGAAATATCATACTATTTCTTTTTAACAGTCCAAGAGATACTATTTTTTCAAACAAAATAGACCAAACAAAGGAGATTTTTCTTTTCTCCTTTCTTCCACTTTGGCAACAAGTTAATAAAATACTAAAAATAAAATTGAAGGGAAAATATTCGGAAGAAAATTTAAGAAGTTAATATAGCAATCGTTGCTGAGGAACGCAACTTCATATTTTAAAGCGAAGAATCAATTTTATTTACCCTCTTTGTATATTTAAATCTAAAGATAATTATTATATTAAATTCAGAGAGTGAAATAGTGTCGTTACGGTAAATAACTTGAATAATGCAGGAAGCCCCACAACATGCAGAAAAGAAAAGAAAGAAAAAGAAAGGAAAGCAAACAGAAAGAAAACTGGCCTCTAAATACAAATTAAATTTTGTTTGAGCAGAATTTAATTTTTATACTTATTTTACTTTTATCATCTGCAGACTAATATAATGTTTAGATGTCATTAAAATTAAATTTACTTCTTTATCGCACTTCAGATCTAAATCATGATGACTCTTATTATTAAACTACATTAAATAAAATATTCATTGCAGAGATACTTGTAAAGTATTTACAAACTCAAAATAAGAAAAAAAAAAAAATGAAGCAGCAAATTTTGCTTAAAAATTTAGTCGAATTCGAAAGAGAAGATATTAGTAATACTAATATTAATTGCTAAGTTTTAGGTAATTCTTTTTTCAATTTTTTAAATATTAACCCTTTTAAATAAAATTCTAAGCCACTTTAACACCGGTCTAAAAAAAAATACTTATGTTGTGAGAAAATTGTTCGGTAAATTTTATATTTTCGAGGATGTCGAATCGAAAAATGACCTACATTTCTGCCCATCACGTTTTTTTTTTTTTTTTTTTTTTTTTTTCTAAGTCATGGGGGTTTATGATGGAAGGTCACTAATTTTGTTACATGAAGCTAAACATATTTCTTCTCATAATTAAACAAACAATTCTCTTATGTTATATTTAACAGTCTGTGTTCACTCTTTTTGCATGTGAAACTTCTATTTGATTCCCTCCGAACACGCTTAAACTTTCACCCTTTCCACTGCGTTCATCAATTTCTCCTATTTTCACCTTTGTATTATTTGTGTTATTTTTAAGATTCATTGCTATAAATATTGTTATAATATAAGAAATAATTATTGAATATAGTTTTTCTAATCAACAATAGAATTCGAGATTTAATGTTTACACGCAAAATTGATCTTCAAATATGAGTTTCGCAAAGAAAACTAGTATGTTGTGGCCACCACATGATTTTCTTCTATATATTTTTCTAAACAATTCTCTCAGTAAAAATAATTTATTAAAATTATCTTCCATAATGAATGCAGTCGATTTTCATTCTAAAGAAGTAGTATAAAGCTAAATATACAAAGAAAAATCAATTTTATTCTCTATATTACATCTTTATTTTATTTTATTTTATTTATTTATTTATTTATTTATTACAAATGAAAAAAAAAAAATCAATAACTTTATTTTAAATTATCGCGGATCGATGGTTTAACCATTCGTTTTGAGGTAATTGACGAGCTGTTTTAAAAGGTTGCCGTAATTAAAATTTTAAAACCCTAATAAACTACTACGTCAGAAACACCAAAGAATATTTGAGAAGCATACAGCTGCTTCGGTAGCCTCAAGCGTACCGTCTTCAGTGCAAATAGAATTCTGAATCTGGAGAAGTGCTCGTATATATAAGAGAGGGACAGAATTTAGTTCAACCAATAGGATTACGGGAAAGGTGGGGACTGTGACCAACAGGAATTTAGGAATTTTAGCTGTGTAAACAGTGGAAAAATTAAGAAAATATGGACTGAATGTAAAATTTCCAACAATGAGACAAATCGGGAACTGCGAAATGAAATTTACAAGGTTTTTAAAAATTTTATAAATATGAAAATCTTCAAAGAAATCGAGTTCATGAATGGATTTAGGTCTGAAAATTATTTTAGCTGAATTAAATTTAAAATTATGATTTTCCTTCCAGCAATGTTTAGAAATAGCCGATTTATTGGTTTCTTGTTTGCGGACGTAATTCATATGTTCTTTTAGACGAAATTTAAGACTGCGTTTAGTTTGGCCAATATATGATAAATCACACTGACAGGAAATACTATAAATACCCCAAGAATTATGCATATCAATGGGATCTTTTAACTGAGAAAAGGTGAGTTTTTTGGAAGGCGAAAATATTATTTTAAAATCATATTGTTTGAGAATTTTAGCTATGGTTTGACTGGATTTAGGAAAATAGGGTAAAACAATACTGATATTAGAAGAGACTGATTTAGTAGACGAAATACGAGGGAGTTGTAATTTTTGGATAGCTTTGTCTAATTAAAATTTGCCACGAGTGGAAGCGATGCTCCTACATACACAATTTTTTTTTCGGTTAATTAATACTATTATAAATGATTCTTCTTTAATTCATAATGGTTCTTAAAAAAATAACTTCCTTCATTCATATTTATACACAATTTTTTTTCTCTACTGTTATGTTAATAATTTAGAAAAAAGCTGGATAGCAACGCCTATTGCTGGACTATTTTCACCAAAAGTTGATAGTCATTAAGGGGGTCTGGGACACCAAATTTTTGTTTTATTATTTATTGATGAATTGCTGTAATTTTTTTTCTGAAACTGGAGCGTTTTTGACGATCAAGTTGAGCAAGAAAGAATCTTTAAAAAAAATTAAATAAAAATTTAAAAATTTAAATAAAGTTTTAAAAATTAAAAATAAAATATTTTTGATAAATTTAAAATTTGTTATATCTCATAAACTAATGGTTCAATTTACAAACTTTTTTCACTCTTATATACAGAAAATATTTATCTTCCATTTGTCTTCGGTATTTTTAATTAGAAGCAAAACTTTTTTTGGTAATCCAAAAGTTATGCATGAAATAAGTACTTTTTTCAAATTAGAATTAATATTTAAAAAATTTATTATTATAATCATAAATCCTGAAGACGAATTGAAGATAAATCTTTTCTGTATATAATGGTGAAAAAAGTTAGTAAACTGAACCATTAGTTCATGAGATGTAACAAATTTTAAATTTATCAAAAAATTTTAATTTTTAATTTTTAAAATTTTATTTAAAATTTTAAAATTTTATTTTTTTTTTTTTAATTTTTTTACATTCTTTCTTGCTCAACTTCATCGCCAAAAAAGCTTCAATTTCAGAAAAAATAATTACAGCAATTCATCAATAAATAATAAAAATAGAAATTTGGTGTCCCGGACTTCCTTAATTCATGTCAAGGTGCAACTATACTCTAATTTGTATGAAATTCTGTTCAGTTGTTTTTAGGACACAGTGGTCTCAAAATTTTGTCGCACACATACGCACAGAGAGTCAGGCATTTTCTCAAAATGCTCAAATCGTGTTCAAGACTTCTCAAAACGTGTAAGTCTGTCTGAAAACGCAAATGGAAAATTTTTACGAAACCAATACTTTCTTCAATTGAATATAGAAGAAAGTAAAAAGACTTGATTGAACTTTTTTACCATTATTTCCGGTTTTAGTGGGTAAAAATCTATAACAATCAGCAAACAAAACAAACAACTTTTGGGTCGCAAACCTGTGTAATTTATTCTACATTAGATCTAATCATTCCTGTGAGCTAAAATTTAAATAAACACAGCGAGAATGAGGAGGAAGTGTTTACAAACTCCATAATAATAATAATAATAAATAAAAATAAAGTAGCTTATTTAGTTTTTAAAATGCAGCAATAACACTGCGGTACAAAAAAAAAAAAAAAAAAAAAAAAAAAAAAAAAAAAAACGAGCCTTGATATCATTCTTGCTGATTCTTATGTAAAATGAATTCCTGAATCCAAATATGACACCCATTTTGCCCAATCACCCACCGTTTTCTCAGGACGCCAAACCCCTCCCCAAATTTTTATCACTGTTCGGTAATTTTATGGCCATAAATTTGAATTGGAGAATGGAAAAGAATTATTTTAACACTTAAAAACAAAAATATGTATAATAAATAATAAATAATAATAATAATTGATTAATAAAATATGATAAATGTAATATTTAATTTCTGTAGCAAATCCCCCACCTAAATTTTTCCCTTGCGACAAATGTTCATGTTTTAGAATTTTCCTACTCTGTAACCCCTCAGAAGATATTTAACAGTTAAAATAATCCTTTCCTCCGCTACAGATAAAAATTATAGCCATAAAATTACCGAAAAGTGATACAAATAGGGGAGTGTCCCTAAAAAACAGTGGATGATAGGGCAAAATGATCGTCATATTCGAATTCATTAGGTCATTTTACATAAGAATTTGCAAAAATGGCATTGGAGCCAATTTTCATGCACATAAATACATCTGTAAGTACCGATAAGTAATAAATCGATAAGTAATAAATACATCGAATTCAGAAAGGAAGAATATACATAATAGTTATATTGCTTACCGAAATTTGAGAACATCGTTTTTTAATTTTTGAAAATATTAACATTTAAAATCCAGTTTTTAAAAATATTAACATTTATTAGTGCATGCTTCTACTTCAGCTCTATCTTAAACCATGATTAAATTAAAGGTTAAAAAAAAAAAAAAAAAAAAAAAATACCATTCTTTAAAATAATTCATAAAATCAGTGTAGGCATATACTATTCATAGTAAATATACACAAATATTATTTCAGTTCGAAATAATTAATCCCGACCCTTCGTGAGCTAAAGGAAATAAAAACACGTGCAGCATAAAAGCAGAAACTGGCAATTAAGTAGACCCGAAGCCAATTCTTGTGTGTTTATCTTTAATTATCAATTTTTATATAGTTTTTTCTGTCACCATTCAGAGGAAATATTTCGTCTGCATTACACTACCCAATTACTTATATTCTAATTCGGTTAAGAGAAAAATAACGTTCGAGTTTAATTCAACTGTCTCATGCATAAGCCTGTATGTGTGATCACATACAGCATAGGGATGGATAATCTTATTTTTAATGAAAATCTAAGTTTAAAAGAGACGTCTCGAGAAAGTTTATAAATTTCTTTTTCAGCTGTTAAACTGAAAGTTAAGCTGAAGTTAAGCTAAACTTTACTTTTAAAAATTACCTACAGGCCAACTAAAAGAAAAAAAAAAAAGAAACAAAATGTATTCTACGAAAACCTATTCGGGTATTTTTTTCCCACATCTAGGAATGTAGAACGTGTATAACAAAATGTGAAATGGTATTAAATATCATTATAGCCTCTTTTTTAAGGAAAGTTTTGGACTAAAAGTTTTCTATGGAAAAAGTTTTGGATAAAGTTAGAAAGGGAAAGAACAGTCGAAGCGTAATAAATCAAATTTACATTTCGAGAAAGCTCTGTAAATTGACACTTGTTAAGAGTAAAATGGCGCCATGTTCGATTTGTCTTGAATCTGATTGATGATAAAATACTTGAGAATCAACAGGGTAAATATAGTATTTAAAACTTCTTCGATAAATAATTATCTTGCATTCGGACAAAAGAAAAAAAAAAAACTTTCAGGAAAATTCTCATTTCCCTACATTTTATTTTTTTTTAATTAATTCAGCCATTGTTCAGAAAAGTATAACTTGATTAATAAATTTGACTCATTATTTTTAAAGCATACTTTAGAAAAAGTATGCTTTAAAAATAGCAAATTGTTTTGGTAATTATTCTATGTGAATGTGCATATACAAACGCTGTTAGAAATTAAATAGAAAAACTACTGCAGATTAATTATCTAATTCTTATGCAAAATTACAGCAAAAAGTTAATTTTATATCTTCCAACTATCAGACGATATCCAAAAATAGTTTATATTATTTTTAGTAGCGAATAATAAAAACCATGTTGTTATAAAACATCAGTTTTTTTTTTTTTTTTTTTTTTTTTTTTTTTCATATACGTATATATATATAATATTATCTATATTTAAAAAATTGGTGCATACGAAATTTAATAAAAATAATAATTAAAATAATAATTTCCAGAGTTAAATAATCAATAGTATTTTTGCCAGTAAAAAATAAGAAAAAAAAGAAAGAAGACGAATCGAGTTCAAATAGTATTGAAGAACAGTTGAGGCAAAACCATTATCGAAATCATTTGACATTTTTTTACTAACGCAATTTAGTAATTTTAAGATTTAAAAAAACTGCATTTGTTTTTCTAGTATTTTGTGACATGTATGAACATTTTATTATATTTTTTATTCTTCTGTATTTCCTAGACTAAAAGAATTTTTAGTAATATAGAAAATCCTTCCGAAACACTGAAACTTATTTCATCACACTTAAAAGGGATTCAACATAAACACGGCGCTTAGATGAGCAATTTATGTTATAGAAAATAAATTTAAAAAAAATATGTAATAAAATACTATTATTGAATTACATTGTGTAGTAATGTTGTGCAGTCTAATAGTGTAAGTATTATTTTATTATTTTACATGATCAGAGAAGTAAATTTGAAGGTTGAAGATAAACAATTTAATCAGCGTATCAAATGATAAATGCCATTTACAATTTCAAGTATTTGCATTTTTAAGCCTCGTCTGATATTGTGTGATGCAAGAGGAGGATGTTATTTATTACTTTAAAAAAACATAGCAAAAAATTTGGGTGTTAGAAATTAAAAATTCTGTGTTCGAAACTTTAAAACGTTTTCCCAGCTATGTTTCATATGCTAGTTGCTGTACTCAGTTCTCAGTGGAAACATGGATGTTTCTATGGTTCATAATGTATTTTAAGCAATCGGTTCACAAAGGCCTGATTTCAAAGCTGCTTTCGGAAAGTGCTGGGTTTGAAACCATCTCGCGTTCTTTGAACTAATGTTTCTTTTCTTTTCCCTTATAGTAATAATAATAATAATAATTCATTATAATGATCAAACACTAGGAAGGAAAACTGGAATAATTAAGGTATCAACAAATATTTACATATGGACGTGAAGAATTATCAAATACACACACACGCATATATATACAGAGCCTGATTAAGGGGGAAGCACACATTATCTCCGCTCTCACCGGAATATTTTTACAATTATTTTTTACTTCATGACATAGAAATTCCACGCTTTGACGAGGAAATATTTTTTATAAAAAATGAACGGTGTAAAACAATCCAATTTACTCACCGTTATTAGACACCAGAATTCTTTTAAAATAATTTTTTATGAGAATTTTCTGTTTATTATAGGAGGAAAGTATTTGTTAAAAAATAACGGTGTCAGTATAAATAATGTGTGCTTCCCCCTTAATCAGGCTCTGTATATATATGAAACTCGCATGAATATGGACTAGGATAATTTAGAAAGAACCTCGTTAAGAACATTTCTACCAGGACTAGATCTCTCGGAAAGAGAACTGACTTTGATACATATTCTTCAACCATATTTCTTGAAACCATCGAAGCCTCTGCGTAAATGCTGACTCAACGAGTCCAGTGTTAAAATAGGGGTGGTAGAGAGAAAATAAGCCATAATAGAGCGCCGAATGACTGGATGTTTTCCAAACCCCAAACTTTCGGTCAATTTGGCACTCCTCCAAGAATTTGGACTCGTTCTCATTGCTAGTTTTAAGAAACGTGGTTACACTATACTCCAACGCACCACTCATATATATTTAATTGCAAAATATTTCTTATAAAGAAAAAGAAATCAAACGTAAGTTCATTCAATTAAAAAGGAATGAATATATTTAAAATGCAAAATTATTTTCTTTCAAATGTAAAATTATTCTTTTTCAAAAATATGTTTATTGTCCAAAAGCCTCTTTAGTAGAGGGTAATTTTTTGAATTAATTAAGAGAAGCTTAAGAATACATAAAGATATGAAATAACGTAATGAAAATCTTTATTATATTTAAAATATTGGAATTTTTATCATATGTGTATTTTTTCCGTAACCATAATATAATTCAAATATTGAGAAATACATTAAAATGCGAAATGAATTAGAATAAGATATATATATATATATATATATATAGGTACTGAAATAAAAGGAGCAGGCATTGTTATACATGCATATGCATACAGAAAGCACTTACAGCCTTATTCACCAAATTTTTAACACTGATGTTAACCTGGGAATACGCTAGGTTATCTCAAAATCGATATTCACCACACAAAATCAGCGATTTAACACTCAAGTTAACCCTCTTGTTTTAATCCTACGAAATTGGTGGGTTAACTCTGGTGTTAAATGAGCATGTTACATTTACAGCGAAAACACTCTTGTTTACTTTTTTAATACATTGCGTTTTCATTCACCAATCAGCCAGACTTTTACAGATAACTCGGGAGTCCAACTAATCCACGGTTGGTGAATACGAAAACTTCTTAACCCATGGTAAAGGGAGTGTTAACTCTAACACAAGTGTTACGCGAACCGTGGGTTAACACTGGTTTGGTGAATAAGGCCGTTAATTGGCTAGTTTACTAGTACAAAATGAAAAGACTAATATTCACTATAAATTTGTACATCATTTTACTTAAAACAACAAGTTTGTTTAATTAATCTCATTTCATAAATGTAGTATAAATCATTAAAAATAGTTTTGTACTTAAATGCCATATAAAAATATGTATTTTTTTTTTTTTTTTTTTTTTTTAATAGTTATGTATTATTAGTTCTTGTAAATGTAAAAGTTAAAATTCCGTATAATTTTAATTTAAATTTTGATTAAAACTTTTGATTTAAATTAATCAAAATTTTGATTATGTGATTATGTGGTCTCAAATAATGCAATTTTCTATTGAAAATTTTAAATTTAGAATTAAGTGTTATTTGTAATTTACTCAATTTATAATACATATTTTGTGAAGAATACAAATATTGTAGATCATAAAAAATGCTCACTTTTAAAAATCTCCTAAAAGATATTAAACGAATGTTGAAGAAAAGTGTGAAAATTATAACACATACTTGCTGAAATACTTACAGTTTCTTATTTATTTAAGGTTGTATTTATTTATAGGTGAAATCATCCAATCCCACGCAAATATTCAGTATTTTTTGCATTACCTTCTCACATATTCAGACAAATAGTTCTATCATTAGTTTCTTTTTAATTTCTCTTACCCATGTATAGTTGAGAAATTATTGTTTTTGTGTCAAATTTTCAAAATTAATTTTTTGTTACATTAACATGTTTACGGTCTCTTGAACAGAAAAACATGTTTCTAACGTTTGTTCAGTGTGCCTGATATCATTATAAATAGATATACAGGATGATTCCAAAGAGATATTACAGCGATTATCTCTTAAACTAACAGTCATAGAAACATATTTCAAATTACAAAATTCGTGCAAATCAAACGTAGATTTCAGATTTTTTTTTTTCACAAGGGGCTGTATTTATATTAAATACAAAATTTAATTTTTAAGTGATCCCTACTATCATATGACTTATATTTAGAAAAATATTCTTCTCTGTCCAAGAAAAATAAATAATCTTTCTAAGTGAAAATTTCGCTGAGTTATTGCAATTTTAAAATGATGACTTACACTTCTTTACTTTCAATTTTATCATTCATTTTTCGACGCCAAATTGCTTACTTATGGGGTTATCTATGATATAATAAAAATTAAATAAAGATCTGTTTGTTTTAAAAGAGCAATTACAGTCATTCAAACATGCGAAATCAATAAATTTAAGAACTTAATGCAAATTCATGTTATTCTGTATTGCTAAAAAATTTAATAGTTGAATTTCTTAGGGGATCACCTGCAAATTAAAACACTTTAAGAAAGAAGGAAATATTAAAATGTATTAAAAGATAGATAAGTGTAGTTCAGTTTGGTTTGGGGTATCACTCTGCAGTCATTAGACCAAAAATTACAATTTAAAGTAAATTCCGAACAAATATGGACATTTCTTTCTGACAGAGATTCGAACACGGCTTCTGTGATCTGAAGCCTACGGTGCTGACCACTCCGTTGCCAGAAGGCCTCGATAAAGGAGTATGAATTATCATGATGTGAAATTGCTCTGAACTAGAATAATAATATATTGTTTTGTTTTTTTTTTCTTTTTAGTAAGAAAAAGAGTTTTCAAATTTCTAATATAGAGAATATTATGTATAATTTAATAATTTCCTACAAAGTAGAATGTGTTTATGACTTCAGTTGTGTATAAATTAATAAATAAAACACTTTAAAACACGTATAAAAGTTTTAAAAACATATATTTCATTAAAAACTACATATTTCTAAGCTTTTCGCCCTGAAAAGCAGGGCATCATCAGGAAATCTACATGGTTTTGCACAGTGTGCAGCTGTGTTACAAATATATATACCATAAATCAGGTTAAAGCTATAGTTACATCGCTACTTTAATACAAAAAATTTTTAGTTCATTGGTTGGAGCCATTCTACATTGACCAATGAACTAAAATTTTTTTGTATTAAAGTAGCGATGTAACTGTAGCTTTAACCTGATTTATGGTATATATATTTGTAACACAGCTGCACACTGTGCAAAACCATGTAGATTTCCTGATAATGCCCTGCTTTTCAGGGCGAAATCTTAGAAATATGTAGTTTTTAATTAAATATATGTTTTTAAAACTTTTATACGTGTTTTAAAATGTTTTATTTATTAATTTAGAACGTTACACGTGTCTTTTAAAAGTGTCTCTAAATGGGATATATTTTTCTACTTCAGTTGTGTGTTCACCTACTTCCCACATTCTAATTTTCATAAATAATTCTAGAACACCTTGAAATGAAATATGTGATTCAATTTATTTAAGCACGGTCGTGTTAACGTTCCTGTTAAAAAACGGTATAATTATTACTATTCTATTGGTTTCAGTTACTCACAAAATAATTGTAATACGTAGCAGTCTATTAGACGTACTTCTTCAAAATTTGGTTTAATATAGATGTACTGCAGAAAACATAGCAAAGTTAAAATATATTAGATGTATATTTCGCTCTAGAATAAATCATGATTAGTATTATTGACGGTTTTACAGGGCTCCCCACAGGATATTCAGATATGCGATTTGAATGGAGAAAGTTTTAAGTTCTGAGATTTTTTTTTCTATATTCTGTGCACTATATCGAGCATATTCTATTTTTAGACAGTATATAGAGCAACACAAAATTGTAATAAAATGCGAAGTAATAATAATATTTTGAATAATGGCATCTGATTAATCAAGTACTTATTTCTTATACCATCTTATATTGAAAAAATATGCTGGACATGTAAATAGTATTTATTAATATGTAATATTCAAAATATTACTTCAAAATATTGACATTGAAGTGACATGTAAAAAAAAAGAAGCAATAATTAAATAATAATTAAAGGTTAGGTTTAATGAATTTTTTAAAGAACGATTTAAACGATAGTTATTTGAAAGTGTTAAAAAATATCATTTACTTTTCGTTCAAAATAGCCCAACCAGGAATCGAGAGGTGGAAAACGAAAGGTGCCAGGTTCGATTTCAGGTCGATCTTGTAGGCCTTGCTGCTAGGAATTTTCCGTGGTTTTCTGGTGCCAAAATGCTCGCTTCTATGACATCCATCTAAATCTACAAATATTCCACGCTACGTAGACAATGGGATACCCTGTATTTTACATTTTAAATACTTCCTATTACCTGAATGTTAAAAGTATCTTTAAAACTCATTGAAATTTTTAATTTTCAAGTAACTTATAAATTTTTATGTCAAAAGAGAAATAATATTCGAAATTTATGTACTGCACAGTACTTCATGTGTGTCATTCGCATAACTTTGTAGAAAATAATAAGTAAATATTTGAAATTAGGTTTAGTTTATTTGAGAGAATACGCACAAGGTTTTTTTTTTTTTTTTAATTTGATTGTAATTAAATTTAATGAAACATTCGAATGTTATACTACTTTAAAAATCATTGGAACTTACTAAAGGGTTTAAAGATTTGAAAATATGTAGGATAAAGATTTGTTTCAAAATTTCGCTATAAGGATTTTCTCCCTTGTTTATATACCTTTGTGTGTGTGTGTGTGTGTGTATGTATGGTTTACAATAATCAAACACCAGGATGGAAGACGTGAATTAATGAACAAAAAACAACATATGGAAATGAAACCACAAAAGTTATTTAAAAATTTAATATTAAGTGTTTCTGAAACATTAACGGGGTTAAGATCATACATACCAAATATGATCAGAGTATAACAGAAAAAAATAATAATAACTAGAAGAAGAAGAATGAGCCGGGGTCAACATGGTTTAAGAAGAGGTGGAGCGGGTTAAACTATTTTGTCATGCGCCCAATTTTCCCAAATTCCTCTGCAATACCACATGGTAACAGAATAATAAGTTAAAGTGAAGATAATAATTACTGCAAAATGAAAAAAAAATAATAATAATAAGTAAGAAAAAATTTAAATTCAATGTGAAAATGATGAAAGATTTAATTATTTAATATAGTATGTATATGAGTAAAAGGTAGAGAATTATTTTTTTCGTTTTTTTTTTTTTTTTTTTTTTTTTTTTTTTTTTGTTTATTTTAAAGTGAGATTACAATGCTTTATCTTTGTAATTCTGTGTGAATTATATTCATTTCGAAAATAACTTTTTTCTTAATGAAACCTATAATATATTGGAAGTTTTTATGCCTATTTTTAAACGACATAACCCAAATTTGTGCTTTATTTTGATAAATTAACTCATTTACACACACACACACACACGCATATATATATATATATATATATATATATATATATATATATATATATACTGTGTATATGTATGGAGAGTTGTATGTGTATACATATAGTCAGTTAAAAGACTTCTTTTCGCAAAAATAAGCTTTAAAAACATTCCTATCATCTAAGGCCCATTAGCTGCAATATTTCGTGTTATGCTTTTCTTTTCAACACTTGTTACCACGAGTCATTCTGAGAGGCAGTAACCTGTATATGCTACTACTTCTGTGTTTTCCTAAAAGATAGTGTTCTTAGAACTGTATTCGACTATTTAAAGAATGAACATTTGTTTCCTAGGGGGTTCTTGCAGTTGTTCTTTCTGAGAGTTATTTATAGTATTCGGCATGATAACTTTCCACTGTGTACATCTGAAGAAAAAGTATGCGTATATATTTATTTTAAAAATCTATATATTTCTAGTTTTGTGAAATTTGGTAACAAAACGAGGTAACTTACAATAACAGGAAAAAAAATTAAAATTAACTCTAAAATATTGTGTCCTATCCCGTGGTAGTATATAAAAATTTTTCAGTGGTCTCTTTCTAAAAGCCTTACTTTTTTTTAAAATTATTTTTAAATTAATTTTTTTTTTAATTTTAAGAAATTTATTTTCCTCATGCATATATTAAGCAAAAATAACATAGCAACACAGAGGGAAAAAGCATACCGCCATCATCCGAAATGTCATTTTTCGAAACCGTAAACCAGAATTATAGATTTCCGAGCTATGCGTATAAGGTAAGTCAATAAACTGAATAGACGAAATGATCGAGAATTTCTAGTCTATACATTTCTGTTTAAGGTGGTAAAAAATATTATGAATATTATGAATCATTTGTATTGCGAGAAAGTCTCACTTGATTTTTTCGAATTTGGTTATAAACTCGAACTATAGTTGCTAAAACTCGCTTCTTGTATTCGCATTTATTTGCAGAGCTTTATATATAAGTTTGACTTTGATAATATAGGAAAATGCTCTAGAATTATAACAGGAGTTTCTAGAACTCGCTTTTAGAGAGAACTAGAATTTATAAAGATGTTATGGAACTGTTTTTACTTCAGTCACAATTTAGCTTCTAGATGTTTGTCACGTGACTTTTTCTCCCTGAATTAAATTATGAAAGATAAGTTAGTTTAAAATGCATTCAACATATATCTACTCACATTTTAGTAGATAAAGTTTAGTATTTTAGAGACAGAAAAACTATTCGAGCAATAAAAGTTAAAGAATTTCGGATTGCGGAAGTAAGAAATTCGCCCTGCTTGCACATCCACCAAATTGTTAGTACCGCCCCTTTATCCACACCACTTAATTTTTAGAGTATTTTTCTTCTTAATTCATCGTAGATAAATTTGAAGAGAATTACTCTAAAAAGTAAGTTGTGTAGAAAAAGAGGCGGTACTAACAATTTGCCGGATTAGGTTGGCAGCTCTGGAGATATCTGATATCGAAAATTCCACCATTCACTTTGAAATTGTGACATTCACTTTGTGCACTTAAATTTTTACTTATTTAATCTATTTTTTTAGCTCGAGCTATTTATTTATTTACTTAAATTGTTTCTCATGTCACTTGCACGATACTTGCTTTGAAAATGAATTTTGAAAATGATTCAAAAAAAAAAAAAAAAGTGAAACTTTACATAAAGATTTTAAGTGAGTTTTATGAATAGTTTTAATATTGCATATTTGCAAAACTAAACAAATTTTTACCACTAAACTCTATGCAGTTAACGAGAAAATCTAAAGATTAAACAAATAGCAGTAATTCTAAAATGAGATGTATGGTAATGATGTACAAATAACAAGTATAATATTTTTAATAGTTACATTACATTAGGAATATTTTTGAGGACGATTTAAAAAATGCTGGATCTTTTTGACGCAGTTTTATTTAATTTGCGTTTAATACAAATTTTCACGGCCGATTAGTAAATTCCCATGAAAAAAAAAAGTGGACAGTTCTTAAATAATTTTAAATTGCCTTTTTTATTTATTTATTTATATATATTTTAGTCGCTATATGGCAAAGTGAAATTTATGGCTTACTTCTTCAAGCTTTCATAAACTTATACGTGCTTTTCTTGCAAGCAATATGAAATACAATTTAAATAAAGAAATGAAAAGCTTTAAACAGATAAAATGAACGGCATCGCAATTTACAACTGAATATTTGACTAAATGGCGTAGTTCTTGAAATCTGTATATCTGTTCTGAAGAAACGATTGGTGTCATGAATTAACTAGTACGACAGATGCCAACATTTTAATTTATTCGGAAGTATTTTTAGCCCCGCCTTTATTTCGCACCACTTTATTTTTAAAATAATTTTCTTCACTGTATAACTACAATAAAATAAGAAAAAAATTACTCTTAAAAGAAAAATGGTATGAAATAAAGGCGGAGCTAAAAATGCTCGGAAATAAATTAAAATTTTGGCATCTCTGTAGTACGGGTGAGTGTTGCGAGATTGAGGACTTTTTTTATTCAACTACCACCAATAATTGACGATTTATCTTCGAAGTGATTAGAGAACTGTTACAATTAAAATTTAGTGGTGGACATTGAATAAAAAAAAAAGTCCCTAATCTGGCAACACTGGTACGGGTGTATATAATGACACACAATTTACCTGTCTCTAAATTTTCTTTAAGATCGGTGTGTCGCACTTCGTGAATGTTTTCTGTAAAATACTTCAGTACTACTGCCAGATCAGTAACAAGAAAAATAGTAAACTATACATTATATATGCATTTTGTTCATGAAAGATGAATAGAAATTCGTATTACTGAAAGAAGAAATTAATTTGGTGAATGAATAGAGATGGATAAAATTACATTAAATTTTTTAATCTCGTGGATAGAAAAAAAAAAACACTTCAAGTGTATCCCAAGAGTTTTTTTTTTTTTGTTTTTTTTTTGTTTTTTTTTAATATTTGCTTGCATTTTTAAATATTTAAATTTTAAAATAATGCTTGAAAATACCAGTTACTTGAAATGATTAATGTCTACAAAGTACATTGTAAAACCATAGCCTCCTTAACTAGATGCCTGTCGCGTAGCTCGGAAGCTAGGCAACAGTTGAAGCGATAGACAGCGCCACCTAGTACAAATTATAGGATTTTTTTATTCAACTGTCACCAATAATTTAAAGAAGCGATACATTCCCAAGCAGCACCGAAACGTTCTCTGAACGTTCAAAAATTGTTCTGCAAACACGTTCTAAGAACGTTCCCTTTGAACGTGCTATAGACGTCTATTTGTCCATCTTGAAGACGTACAATAGTACGGTTCAGGGAACGTTCAATGAACGTGTAGCTATCACCATCGGTGTTATAGAAGCGTTCAGAGAACGTTCTATATATACGGTCTCAGAACGTTCTAAACGTTTTTAGAACGTTTTCAAAACGTTATACACATTTTCAGAACGTTCTAGAAAACGTACTGTAAACGTTCTAAAATAGTGTAGAAACGTTCTGAAAACGTTCTATACACACTTTCTCACAACTTTATGTAAACAATTTTTGAACGTTCTTTGAACGTGCTAAAAATTTTTTTCATGTATAATAAAATAGAAGAACTCGCAACAGTTGTTCCGGGTCGAAAGAAGATACGACCCTTCGTCAGACGAACATAATAGACACGAGTGCTGCAAATACAAGAGCTACGTTGGAGATTTTTTGCAGTATTCGTGCCTACTTTGTTCGGTTGATGAAGGGTTGTGTCTTTTCTCGACCCGGAACAATTGCTTCGAGTTCTTGAATTTTATAGTGTGTGTTCAAAGTTTTGTATTTGTTATTTACTTCTTTTTTTTTTTCTTTTTTTTTCCTTCATTTTCTTATTTATCTTTGCTTTTCTTTTTTCCTTTTTGTGTAGGCCATTATGAGATTTTTCATAAATAATTGTCTTAATATTCTAAAATTTTACATACATGCATTGAAATATGGTATAACAACAGATCAAGTATTTTGAATAATCTAGATAAATATTTGAATTAAAAAACAAATAAATAAATAAATTCAAGTTCTGGAATAATTTGAAAAAATTTAAGATAATTATTATTCCCTCCCCCTAGATTTTGCATCATTATAATTTAACAATAGAATATAACCATATTTGGATATTAATTTTAATAAGTTAACGGCCCTCTTCACTTACCGTCGCCGGTAGCCCGAGCCAATGTTATTCTATGGGGAAATTTTCTTTACAAATAACTTATTAACTAACACATATTTTTAAATTCTGTTTTCACATTCAGAAAATTCCCAACTGTTAAATTGACGGACTTTTTTGAAAAAGTATTTTTCTATTTTTTAACATTTTATTTTGAAATTGCAAAATGAAAAAAATTCACATATTGAAAATTCGTATTTCGCAGCTTCGAAGTAAAATATAAAAAAATAAAAAAAAATTATTTTTTAAAAAAGTTCCGTCAATTTAACAGCTGGGAATTTTCATAATGTGAAAACAGAATTTTAAAATATGTATTACTTAATAAGTTATTTGAAAAGAAAAATTTCCCATTGAATAACATTAGCTTCGGCTTCCTGCGGCGGTGAGTGAAGAGGGCCCTTAAGCAAAAAAAATTTAAAAATATTTATGTCTAAATTTTGAAACTTACTGCAAACTTTTAGCATTCAAACACAAAAGTATTTTATTAAATTTTAAATTATCAATGAAATCTCAAATTAATGCCCAGATATGTTACATATTCTATTTTTAAACTATAATAAAGCACAATCAATGGAAAACAAAAAATAAAAATTAGTTAAAAGAAGTACACAAGTGTACAAATTTAAACAATAAACTGTTTTATCGTTTTTTTTTTTTTTTTTTTTTTTTTTCCCACATAATTCAAACAAATAAACACAGAAGTATAAAATTTGGATAGTATGTTTTTTAAAATACCTTAAATCGAATTTTATATAACTTTAGCATAAGTAATAATTTTTAAACTAAATGTCAGTAAATTTTTCTCAAAAGTAAACATTGAAAAAATGAAAAATTTCAGCAATTTTAGAAAAGAAAACTTAATGAAAAATGGTCATGAAGATGCATTACAGATAGGTTAAAGATGTACGCGCATGCATGCGTTAGATTAAAACCGTATATTTCTTCATGTAGTCACTTTTTTGTTTCTTCTTTTTTTCTTCATTTTTTCGCGTGTGAATATTTTTTTTTTTTTAATTTTACATAGAAATATGAAAATCGGATAAGGCGTTCATTATTAAATTATTTATCGACGTTTTTATTATTCTGGTGATGATCACAGTTTATACAAATTAGTAATTATTATTATTATTATTATTATTTTCAAAAATTCCGTTATTAAAGTAAAAGAAAAGTGAAAACAGAAAGTAAAACCTGGATTTTGTTTAACATTTGAGAGATGTGCGTCTTCACTTGTTTATAATGCATCATTAACACAATTTTTTATTAAGTTTTCTTTGCTAAAATTGTTGACATTTTTCATTTTTTCCAAAGCTTACTTTTGAGAAAAATTAATAATTATTAGTTTAAAATTATTACTTATTCTAAAGTTATGTAAAATTCGATTAATGATATGATAACGAACATGACATCCAAATTTTATGTCCATGTGTTTATTTGTTTAAAAGTTATGCATAAAAGAAGAAAATGGGAAAGCAGGTTTGTTCCTTTAATTTTGAACAGCGGTGTATTTTAAATACGTTTAAAAATATGAAAAATAAAAATTATTATTATTATTTTGTTTTTTTATTTAAATAGATTACGTGAAATTTACTTAATATTTTCATATTTCAAATCATGCGTATGCGAAATTTATTTAAATTATTGATTTTTAGTTTATAAATTTTACATACACATGCAGTGAAATATAACAGTATAAAATGTGGTGACACATTTTGGAAAATAAATAAATAAATAATTAAATGTATATTCTGTAAACAAATAAATAAATAAAAATAAAATAAATAAACTTCAAAATTTAAAACATTTAGCAATATTAAGATTCACCTTAGTAACTATTTCTTTTTTAACACTTCTCCCTGCTTTTACATTTCTACAGTGTATTGTAAAATATAAACATACATGATAAAATCTATCTATATATTTCTTTAACGTGGATCAATTGCAATTAATTTTTGCCGAAACGATATAGTAGTGTAATTCTTGAAATACACGAGGATAAAAAAAAAAAAAAAAATTAAAAATGAACAATATTTAAGCATGCGGACTCAACTCAATGAACTAATAAAAAAAATTAAGACATTTGTCTGATTACATTATTTTATGGAAAACTGTATTTTTTAAAAATTGCTTATTAAATCTTTATAAGCGTCATTTTAAACATAGAAATACTTTAAAGATTATACAGAATATGAATAATTGTCATAAATTGACTAAAAATCATAAACATAAAAATATAATCAAAATAAGAATTATTATTATTATTATTATTATTATTTTTAACAAAATATACCAAAAAAAATAAAAAGTCATCACCATCATCGCGACAAAAATTTAAAAGGCATCATGGAAATCCTATACTATAACTGTACTGCCTACAGCCTGCGAAAATATGAAACTGGGCCTTTAACCATGAATTTTATTTTGAAACCTTTCTTTGAATGATCTTGGTCTCACTATTGCACAATATTAATTTGGTACTAATAATAATTTGGCTTCTGGCGAATTAAAATTTTAATTAGATGGGGAATTCGGTATAATATTTATGAGTTTCAAATTTTAAAAGTAAATAAGAAAAGTGCGAAAAATTCGCATGGGTTTGCTAGCAACGTTGAACTGTAATATTAAAATATCGAACGAAATAAATTTAGGAGTTAGCGTGAAAGATGTAAAAAATTTAAAATTTTCAAATTTAATTTTAAAATATTATATGTTTTTTTGATAAATTTTAATAAATTTTGTAAGATTTCAATGCACATGTATGAAAATTTTATAAAAAGGAAAAGTAAGTAAGAAAACCTATCTGTCTGTATCTTGAAGCTGTTGTAGTGTATCCGAACGAAAGTTAAATTCAAATCTGAATGTAATTACAAAATATGATGAGTAAGCAAGCAGTAGGACTTTGGATCCAACAGGCCACGCCAAGAAATACAAACTTCCTGTGCAAAAACAGAGCAGATGGCATTTACGCCCGGCGAAAATTTCTGTCGATCAAGCAATTTATTCAATAACAATCGTTTCTAATAAAGATTTTTCATACTGTTTAAAACTTAACCTTTTTAAAAATTATTATCCTAAAACTTTCTTCTATATTTTCCTGCGCAGGTCGATCTCATAAATATTATTTGCTAAAATAATCTATCAAAATTATTTTCCATAGTAAATGTATACGATTTTCATCTCAAACAAATATAACACTAAATATAAAAAAAAAAATCTATTTTATAGTATACAAAATATGTATCTTAAGAAATGTATTTTACATAATGAAAAATGTGAAAAGTCGATAACTTTGTTTTAAATTATCACAGATTTAGGGTTCATCCTTTCGCTTTAAAAGTAAAGACGACTCTTCTGGCAAGAATATTGAAAATTTTAATACAACAGCGAAAGCGATGAACTATACAAATTGCCCATACTTTTTTTTATTTATTAAATATTACTAATATATATATATATATATATACACATATTTAATTTTCCAGGGAAAAGTTAAAAACAATGCTCACTCATGTACATTTATACGAAATTTTGACCTATTATGACATATTAAAAATTCTGAAAATAATGGTATGATAGCGCCACCTATTGAACGATTTATTAACAAATATAATCGCCACCAGTTTAGGTCATAGTCCAAGTAAACCAAGTTTGAATAAATTACGTTCATTAGTTCGTGAGATACAGCCTCCATAAAATTTTAAAATTTATTAATTTAATCATAAAAATTTAACCAACACAGGTTTTTATAATTAACATTTTTATATATGAAATTTTGTACATTTTTCACCAAAAAATGCTGAAATACAGATATCTGAAAAATCGCAGAAAGCAATAGCAGCACCACCGTCGGTGGATATATACGGAAACTAAAGCAGCACATTTTGTCATTATATATATGTCTTACATACAAGGTTTGATAAGTATTCGTATTATAGAAGGTGAGGTACAGGCTTCCCGTAAGTTGAAACGTAACAGTGCCACCTGTCATTTGATATGTACCCGAAGTGAATCAGTAAAATTTACGTAATATCTATTTCACGTACCAAATTTAGATAAATCATAGAAAATGAGCTATTGCGTTCCGTTCCCTTGAATAAAATTAAATTGCAACATACCAGTGCCTCCAGTTGTCCGATATGCACGCAAAATTATTCTGCAAAGTTTTATATGATATTAATTTTACATACCAAGTTCAGTGTATTTATAATTATTTAATCACAAAAACTGAATTATTGCCATTACGTTAACGGGATTAAATTGCAGGAGAGCAGCGCCACCAGTTGGTCAATATATGCACCCGAATTAAATCAGCGTAGTGTTACATAATATCTGTTTCACATATTAAGTTTGGAGCATTTGTGCACTGTAGAAGCTGAGATATAATCTCCCCATAAAAGGGAGAATTTACAGAATAGAAGCGAACCCTATCTGGTGATACATTCCAGAGGCTAATGTGCACCAAAGCTGATATTTAGGTCAATATCTAATTAAATATTCCGGATATTTAGCAAATTAGTTTAAAGTCTAACTAAACATCAAGTTTGGTTAAATTCCGTCCATTGGTTTGTGAGATACAGAGTCCACAAAACTTTGATAACACACACACAAACAAAAACAAAAACAAACAGACAGACTGGCATTTTGAAAGAATGATAGAATTGTGTTTTGGACATCTCAAGAGTGTATAAACCCATGGAAAACCGGAGATCAAAAATTCCCAATTATCCAACTCATTTTTCTTGGAAAATACAAAATAATAATAATAATAATAATAATAATAATAAATAAATAAATAAATAAAATAAATTAATTTTTCGTAACTTAATTTATTAACAATTTAAGAATCAAATAATAATGAATATCTGCAAAAGTAATCTGGAGTAATGTGTTTGACAGAATTCAACAACATAAAACTTAAATAAAATTATAAATAAGTATAATGATTATAATAACATATAATTAAAGTTTAAAATTTTGTAATTTTTTCTCACCGTATCTCTATTACATTTCAATGATTATTCTACATGTCAAAAATTTGAAACTGAAAATAAGGGAAAAAAAAAACTGAGGGAAAAAAAAAAAAAAAAAAAAAAAAAAAAAAAAAGGCATTTTCTCATATTCGTTATAATCACACTGTGACAGAACGTGCTACGACGGTGATACACTTGAACGTTTTTCATAGAACTAGAGTTGTACGTTTTATAGATGGTACAAAGCAAACCTTTTCAGAACGTTCTAAGTAATAATATTTTTGAACGTCTAATCGAACGTTCTCTTGACACGAAACACGGTGTTTGAACGACTGTAACCGTTATTAGACGTTCACAGAACGTTCCCGTGCTACTTGGGTTATATATATAATCGACGTTTCTTCAATTCTATTCGCCTTTTATGTATATCATATCCCACTTTTAAAAATTTTTGGTGGCAGTTGAATAAAACAGTCGCGCAATCTGTACCAGGTGGCGCTGTCTACCGTTTGAACTGTTGCCTAGTTTCCGAGCTACGCGACAGGCATCTAGTTAAGGAGGCTATGGTAAAACTACTGTTTGCTCTCACTGTGTATGTATTTCTATGAATACGTTTGATATATTTCAGTACTTATAACCAAAACAACTAAGTCTAATTAAAAATAAGGATGACCTTTATATTAAGAACATTACTTCAAACGCAATTGAGCTTGAAATATTTTTAATCTTTTCGGTTTCGAAAAACTTTTTTTAATTCTAAATGACTAACGATATAATTTGCTGTTCCATGCTTCGAAAGAACTTTATTTCGCCGTATAGTGTGATTTGTTATTGCGTTATACGAAAAAAAAAAGATAATTAACACAAATTGCCAATAGGAACAAAAGATTTCTGTTTCTTCTAAATGACATCAGCTAACACCAATTGTCAAATAGCGAAAATAATTAGTTTTACTTAAAAGACATTAAACCTTAGATGAAATGAACTCAAGAGTAAAAACCAATTCACAATCAATCTCGGAATCGAAAGGTATTCCGAGTTTAATCCTGTATAATAAGTACGATTAAAAATATATACTTTGTAATAGTATGGTTTTTCAATAGTTACATTTTTACTTCTTATAAATCGCCAAAAAGTATTGAATGTTATATAAAGTAAATGCTTTTAAAAAATTGGTTGTATACATTCCTTAATTATCTTGTTATATATATATATACATATATATATATATATATATATATATATATATATATATATATATATATATGCACACTCCTTCTCATAATTATAAGGACACCCGTTTTTCTATATTAACTAAACACTGAACACTATTATTTAAACAAATATATTTTTAATTAATTTGAATGTCATTAATAGACTATATTTAAAAAGTTTTATCGTTTTTCTATCTTAAAAACTTTAAATATGGTAAAAAGGTGATTTTTTTCAGGTGTTCACAATTATAAGGACAGCTCGAATTTTAGTAATTTCTTTCAGTTATTCTTTAAATTAATATTTTATGGGGTCTCTTTTTAGGGTTAAGCAGTCAGACATTCTCTCTGGTATATATATATACATTTTTTTTAATATTCAGTTTCAATACCATTTCGTATAGCATATACGATATTCTTAATACATTTAAACTATTTAAAATTGCTTTCCACTTGCATGCACTTTTCTAATATCATACGTTATGGTTTTTTGAACTTTTAGGCCATGGGAAAAGCAATAATACAGAAGTTTCTTTCTTCAAACTATTTCCAATTGCTCTAAAAGTAGAGCAAAAATGTAAGTCTTGTAGAAAAAAATATTATTGCCCCCCAAAATCTAACAAAAATTTGATAATTTCACTTTTAAAATTTGCGGAAATTCTCTTGATGTTCATATTAATAGAAACAATTACTAAATTCATTCTGCCTTCAGTAGAAGCAGCTCCCCACAGCACCATAGATTCACCTTTAAAATGCCCGATTCATATCTGATCTTCTTTAAAAAATCTGCTCTGTTTTTCGCTAGCTTCAGATCGTGCCAGTAACTGTTAAAACCATTTGGTTAATCAAGAATAGAATGTTTTTCATCCTAAAATGCAACATTTTACCATTTAATATTGTCTTTATTCAACTTTAACATAGACGTTCTTTCCCCCATTAAATGCTGATTGATTATTACAGGTTTTTTATTCATTTTAACATATTATTAATTATTTTAAACATGCATAAATGTGGACCCTAACTTTTCGTTACAAATTACGAGCAAATTCAGTAGCAGTCATTATGAGTAGAACAGTAAAAGGAATTATGAGTCTTCGATCTCTGTAAAACAACTCTGATTTTGCATCAGATCTCTCTCCTGTCGAATCAGCAGTTCAACGTTTGATCACATTTCCTTCAGCAATTTTAGACCTTCGAATTTCATTAGAAATTCGGCGGATTGAAATTATCCTTCCACTTAAAAAACACATTTATCATACTTCACTACTTGAACGTTCTTTTTTTCGAGGAATTATCATTAATGTCCGTCCAAAAAAAATTGAAAGCTTATATACGAATTAATCTAGCCCAGTAGTTAACAAATTCGCATGTCAACTGTAATTTATCCGCTAGTAAGTTAAATAAAACGAAAAAATCTGGAATGTCCCTATAATTATGAACATCTAAAAACGTGGAGAAAAACACATTTTGCTTTTTTTTTTTTTTTTTTTTTGGTTCATATTAAAAAAATTATAGCAATTTTGGTTGTCAGAATACAAGATATATTAAGTGCACTTAGTATAATCTTGTTCACAATTATTTTTACATTAATGCAATTTTATGAAAATCACACAATCAACTGTGGAGGAAAATCATATTCATTGAAATTTTATTTTTCCGACAGAGTGAAAATAATGCCTGGAACGGGACTCGAACCCCGGATCTTTGACTTACAAGGTCAAGGCTCTACCAATTGAGCTATCCAGGCCGACACCCCGGTCATCATTACTCACTCAGACAACCTTTAGGCAGAAATATCTCTGGTCTATCATGTAGATAGCTCGACAGAAAATATGCCGCAGGAAATGGAGAACACCATTAGATAAAAGGAGAAAGAAATACAATTTTATTAAAATTACAATTTTATTGTATCTCTATCTATACAATTTTATTGTATTTCTTTCTCCCATTATCTAATGGTGTTCTCCATTTCCTGCGGCGTATTTTCTGTCGAGCTATCTACATGATAGACCAGAGAAGTTTCTGCCTAAAGGTTGTCTGATTGAGTAATGCTGACCGGGGTGTCGGCCTGGATAGCTCAATTGGTAGAGCCTTGACCTTGTAAGTCAAAGATCCGGGGTTCGAGTCCCGGTCCAGGCATTATCTTCACTCAGTCGGAAAAATATAATTTCATTTTTACATTAGTTATTTCAAAATATAAAGTGTCCTTATAAATATGAGAAGGAGTGTATATATATATATATATATATATATATTATCGAAATGATAATAATTACCAAATTATCACCTTAAGAAAAAATTCAAAGCTAGTAATTTAGAACAAAAAACTCCCAAAATTATGTTACAAAACAGGTTACTGCACCTTTTAATGCTTTCGTCTGAGATGTAAAATTCTGTGAATAAAATGCCCGTTATATCTGTATTTTATTCCATACCTTCTAACTTACTAATTTACATTCCGTAAAATTGCTAGTACCCGCCCCTTTCTCCGCACCACTTTATATTTAGAGTAATTTTATCCAAATGTAATTATAAATTAATAAGAGCAAAAATACTCTAAAGAAAGATTGGTGTGCAAAAAAAAAAAAAAAAAAAAAGACAGATACCCACAATTTTACGGAATGTTAGTTTGTAGTATTTGGCAAGTATTTCATTCTTGTGTTCTATAGCCTGAGCATGGTACTTGTTACAACTCATTTAAAGAAAAAAAAAGTTCAAAGAACACATTAAAATTTGTGAACTTGAATATGCACATGCAGTTAAATAAAAGCATTTTGTCAACTTTTAACAATATTTTTTAACGATAATATTTAAAGATCTTGACAAATTGAGTAAAAATAAAGAAAAATTTTAAAGGAATTATTAATTATAAATAATGAAAATTTAAAAATTTTATATTACGCTGAAAATATGTTTACAATAACCTCATAAGGAAATATTTAAGGAACGTGTTGATGTTAATTATTACTCAGAGTTAAAATTTGGGATCCATGGCAGAATACATTGCCTAAAATACTGTAAAAACTAATTAAAAGTGTAATGTTTCAGAAAAAGGACAATGACAGGTAAGGGGTTAGGTAAACAGAGCAGTAAACTTTTAATTTTACAATAGGTGATCAAATTATTAGATTTTTTTTTCCTTAACAAATAATTGACAAAATGGCCTGTAACTTCACACATGAAAAGAACACTTAAAAAATCATTGTTTCCACTATCGATTTTGTCCAGGGTGCAATTAGGGTGCCAACCACAAATTGAAGAAGAACGAAAATATTTTGGATCACCCTGTATCGTAAAAAGCTACAAATGACTTGTAACTTTAATACATCATTGGCCGTACTATGTAGAATATTTGTGTGTTTTGGTGCGGTTATTGCGCAGTTATTTAGGCGCATATATATATATACATATACATACATACATATATATTTATTTAGTACTAATTGTTTCGACAACTCTTTTGTTTTTAAGTAGAACGGATTTCCATACAATTTTACAAAACTTGCAACAAAATTGACTATGCAATAAAGAAATATTATTCTGAAACATAAAATTAACATGTGTATTCGTTGAGATATGAGCAGTTTTAGTAAATATTATTTTACTGCGCATCTGTGAAAGACAAAACATTTTATTGCATAGGTTGAAAACAAGATATATTGATCAACTTTTGTCGAGAAGTCAATTAAATAGAGTAAAAATTAAGCAAATTATCGGCAAAAGAGGACTAAAATTATCAGCTAGATTTTAGGTATTTTCCAGAGTTTAAATTTCATAAGGGGTTTTTAACATGCTGTGTGTTTAATTTGAAGATTCAATTATTTCAGCCTCATTGCAAAAGTTCTTTTTTTTTTTTTGTGGAAAACTCTTTATAGGCTTGTAGCTTTAGCATATTTTAATTATTTACTAAGATTTGTGTGTTCATAAGTGGTTTTTCACAAAAAAGAACTTTTGCAACGTGATTGAAATAACTGGATCTTCAAATTAAATACGCGACATGTGTAAATCCCCTTATGAAATTTCAATTCTGGAAAATACCTAAAATCTAGGTTGTTCTTGTACCGACAATTTGCTTAATTTTCATTCAATTCAAATGAACTCTTGACAGAAGTTACTCAATATATTTAGCTTCCCACCTATGCAATATTATTTTTTCTATCTTTAGTGCATGCGCAGTAAAATAATATTTATTAAAAATGCTCATATCTCAACGAATATTACACGTGAAAATTTTATGTCTCAGAATAATGTTTCTCTAATGTTTTGTCATTTTTTCAGCAAGTTTTGTAAAATTTTATGGCAATCCATTCTAGTTATAAGCAAAAAACTTGTTGAAAAAATTTATAATTTTTGAAAAAAAATAATTATATATGCGTAAATAATTGCGCAATTCTCGCACCAAATACAAATATTTTACATAGTATGTGCAACAATGTATTAAAGTTACAAGTCATTTGTAGCTTTTTTATATGTATACAGAGTGATCCAAAGTATTTTAACCCTTCTTCAATTTATGGTTGGTCCCTTAATAGCACTCAGGACTAAATCTATGGTGGAAAATATGAGTTTTGAAATGTTCTTTGCATATATGAAGTTTCAGACCATTTCGTCTAGTATTATTTTAGATAATCGAAAATCTGTCAAAATAAAAAAAAAATCTAAAAATTCGACCACCCTTTTTATATTGTATAGTTAGAACCCGCCTCTTTTCCCAGCTAAAAAATTCTGCAGTTTTTCCGCAGCAAAACACCAAAACTGAAGAACTTCTGCAGTATTTCAAATAATGTGCTTTTAACTTTAAAAAAACTGCAGAATTTATAAAGTAAAGTTCACGACTTAATAAAAACTGCAGAGTTTTTAAAGTGAAGTTCACAACTTAATAAAAACTGCAGAGTTTTTAAAGTGAAGTTCACGACTTAATAAAAACTGCAGCGATTTTAAAGTAAAGTTCACGACTTAATAAAAACTGCAGCGATTTTAAAGTAAAGGTCACGACTTAATAAAAACTTCAGAATTCTTAAAGAAGTGATGAGACTTCAAAAATATCTCAGACTTTTCGCAGTTTACTTAATGACAAATGGTGAATAAAACAACTGATTTTTTATAAAAATTTGCGAAGAATAGTATTAAATATTAATAATAATAATAAACTGCATTTTTGTATGGGCGGGTTATAGACTCCGAAATTTCTAAATTATTTCAAAGGCAATATTTAGTTTAGTACGAAAGACTGATAATTTCAATCTGTAAAATTTTAATTTTTAATTTTTAATTTTAATTTATTTTTTATCTCATTTTTTGACCGTAAAACTGAGCCACGTACTTTTTACTTTCTCTTACCCATAAGGTAGAGAAAGTATTGTTTTGGGGTCAAACTTTCTAAAGTGAGATTTTGTTATATTTACACTTTTGAGATCTCCTGAATACGAAAATAATGTTTTTAGCGGTTGGTCTGTGTGTGTCTGTCTGTTATCAGCATATCTCAAGAAGTAGCAGACATTCCAAACTCAAGACATTCCTAAATGTGTATCATATAGGGATGCTATAGTAAGCTTTTCGTTAAAATCAAGCAAATGGTTCGTGTACAGGGACAATCAAGAGAATTCTAATACATTACGTATGGGGGAAATTGCAGGTAAGTAGAGTTTAACGAATATATATTTTTTATAATACAGATAGTCAACTGGGAAAAAATTTTTGTGTATGTAGGAGCCTCGACTCCCCCCCTGGGGGGGGGGGGGGGGAATCCCCCCTCGAGGGGAGTAAATTTTCATGATGGGTATATTTCAAAAGAGCTCGCCAATACCTTTAAAACGAATGGTTGAACCATTGTTCTGCGATAATTTAAAACAAAGTTATCGATTTTTTTTTTTACTTTTAACGAAAAAAAACTTAGAAAATAAATCTTTTTTTTTTTTTTTTTTTTTAATATTGAGGATAAAATGGACTTTTTTTGGATATTTAGTGTTGTACTACTTCTCTAATATGGAAATCGCCTGCATTATTACAAAAGATAAATTTTTTAAACAATAATTTTAATAAATTATTTTTTTAAAAACAGAATTATTTTTTAATAGAACAATTAATTTCTATATAAATGTAGGTGCATTAATGTAGCCCCCCTCACACAGAACTAATTATGATATAAAACTCTTCCGAAGCCAAATTTGAATTGTTTAACACAGGTTTACATAACAGTACTCGTTATCTTACCTCTTAATCTGCAACCTGTATTTATAGTATTAAATTTCAGGGTAAGAGAAAGTCGTGTGAGTGACACACCAGATTATTTTAAATGACTGAAATGAATTAAAAATGAAGTGTTGCCGCCTAAATTTCATACTTTAGTTAATTCTAAAAAAAACTAATTGTCGTGTCGAAAAACTGTTTGCACATATGGGTTCAGAAAAATCGCCCCTTTCGTTTGGTACTGAATTTGTAACAATAGAAATGATATTTCTAATTTGTTTTCGGGTTTATATAAAACTGGTCTACAAAAAATAGATTGAAACTTAACAGTTCTCCCCCAAACAGTTTCGTTAAGATTTTTGAATAACTAAGCCTCATTATGCATTTTTATATACAATTTTGCCCTCTAAAATGTTCGAAGAAAATTCGAAGTTTTGATAGAATTTTTAAAATATTCCCTTTTTTACTTTCTCTTACCCGTAGGTTCGAGAAAGTATTGTTTTACGGTCAAATTTTCGAACGGGAGTTTTTGTTATATTTACATGTTCTGACGTCATCTGATAACGAAAATCATGTTTTTAGCGAATGGTCTGTGTGTCTGTCTGTTATCAGCATATCTCAAGAACAAATAGTAGCAGAAATTCCAAAC
Organism: Salticus scenicus; assembly: GCA_963930645.1. Taxonomy (NCBI): domain Eukaryota; kingdom Metazoa; phylum Arthropoda; class Arachnida; order Araneae; family Salticidae; genus Salticus; species Salticus scenicus. The sequence goes on along the minus strand of OZ005657.1, from coordinate 79,806,420 downwards.
TCGGTATTCTAAATGTGTATCATATAGGGATGCCACACTAAGCTTTTCGTTGAGATGAAGCAAATGGTTCGTGTACAGGGACACTCAAAAGTATTCAAATACATTACTTTTATGGGGGAAATTGCAGGTAAGTAGAGTTTAACATCTATAGACTGCACTAAACCAAATGAAACGAATGTATATTTTTTGTAATAGAGGTAGTCAACAGGGAAAAAAAATGTGTTTGTAGGAACCTCGCCCCCCCCCCCCCCGGGGGAAGTCCTCCCTCGAGGGGAGTAAATTTTCATGATGGGTATGTTTCAAAAGAGCTCGCCAATACCTTTAAAACGAATAGTTGAACCATCGATCTGCGATAATTTAAAAGAAAGTTATCGATTTTTTTTTACTTTTAAAGAAAAAAAATCATTTTTTTTTTTTTTTTTTTTTTTATATTGAAACTTTTTTTTTGGATAAATTGGTGTTATACTACTATTTTTGAAAAACAGAATTATTTTTTAATAACCGAATTAAATTCTATATGAATGTAAGTGCAATAATGAAACGGGGGTTGAGGGGAGCGACAAGACTTTCTTCTGTGTGATTTTACACAAAATTCTTGCTAAACAAATTATTTATTAAATTATTGAATTATTTTCCATTATAAATGCAGATGATTTTTATCTGACAGAAGTATACCACTAAATGCCGAAAGAAAGTCAATTTTTTGCCAATATCAAAAGAAATACGTTTTTTTTTCTAAGTTTTTTTTTTTTCGTTAAAAAATGAAAAAATCGATAACTTAGTTTTAAATTATCACAGATCTATAGTTCAACCATTCGTTAAAAAGGTGTTGACGAGATCTTTCGAAAGATACCCATTTTGAAATTTTCCTCCCCCCCCCCCCCCAGGAAGAAAGGGATGTTTCCACATGCACAATTTCTTTCGCTAGTTTACTACTACTATTATCAATAATTCATAATAGTTTTACGATCACACGTTAAAAACTAGTATGTTGTGGCCACCACAAGACTTTCTTCTATATTTTCCTATACAAAATCACGCAGTAAGAATATTAAAAAAAAAAAATACGATTTTTTTCGAAGTTTTTTTTTTCGTTAAAAGTAAAAAATATCGATAACTTTGTTTTAAATTACCACCTATTTATAGTTCAACCATTCGTTTTAAAGGTATTGACGAGACCTTTCGAAAGATACCGATCTTGAAAATTTATTACCCCCCCCCCCCACTGCCATGTTAAAAGTTTAGAAAAAATACGATCACAGCGCCACCTGTTGAGCGATTGATCCCCAAATCTAATCAGCCTCAGTTTATGTCAGGGGTCAACTAAATACCAAGTCTGGTTAAATTTCGTTTAAAAAAAAAAAAAAAAAAAAAAATTCTAAGTTTTTTTTTTTTGTTAAAAGTAAAAAAAATCGATAACTTTGTTTTAAATTATCACAGATTTATAGTTCAACCATTCGTTTTAAAGGTATTGACGAGACCTTTCGAAAGATACCCATCTTGAAAATGTACTCCCCTCGAGGGGTACTCCCCACATCGCTTGACACCAGCACAAGAGTGCTGCCGCATGGCCATGTCTCTGCAAGCATTGCAGCGTTACAACAACGATGGGGACGAATTTCTTTCAGCAATTGTTACTGGTGACGAAACTTGGTGCCACAACTTTTAGCCCGAGTCAAAACGGCTAAGTCTTTAGTTGAAGCATGCACACAGATTCCCTTACACACTAGTGCCAGCAAGGTACTACTATCGTTCTTCTTCGATCGTAATAGACCACTCCTCATCGATTTCCTGGAGCATGGAGCTACGGTCAATGCTCGGCGGTATTGTAAAACCTTATTGAAGCTCAGGAATGTAATCAAATCAAAACGTCCCAGTTAACTTTCTCGAGGTGTCATCCTGTTGCACAACAACACTAGACCATCATACTTAGCTAACACAACACAGGAATGTCTGCAGAAGTTCAAGTGGAAAGTCCTGAGCCACCCCTCCTATAGTCCAGATCTGTCTGCATATGACTTCCACATCTTGAACTTAAAAAAGCACTGCACCAATTTCAAATAGACGATGAAGTCAATGAGTGTGTGCGCAATTGATTCAAACAGCAACCAAAGGCTTTCTACGAGCATGGCATTATGCGACTGTTGTCACAATGGAATAAATGCCTAAATACCTACGGACAATACTTTTGAGTTTTAACTGCAGGGATGAGAATTTTCAGACTTTTGTAGGAATTTCAGACTTTTCTTAGTTTTTTTAAAACAATTTTCTGGTTTTTTGTTCTAAATATTCTTGTTTTTGTTCAATTTTCTTTCTTTTGATTGTTTCTAAACAACTGATTTTCATATATTCTCCATTTTTGCTTATAGAAAGTATGATTTTGTGTATCTGTTTCTTCTTTTATCACTAAAATTAAATTATCTTTGAGTTTTGCTGATACTTTCAAACTTTTTGTCTATTTCCCACTCTCATCTCTGAAATGAATTTGCCTCTGACTTGTTATTTATTGACTGCTCCTAATATTATTTCTCTAGAATGGAATTTGTCTGCATTCATCATATAGAAGATAAATTTTAATAAATTATTTTTTACTGATAGGGAATTTGTATAGAAACACAGAAGAGAGTCATGTGTTGGCCACAACAAACTAGTTTTAAAAAATGGCTTTTATGTGTGGCAAGGGAACAGTAATAGTTTTTAAGGTTTTCACAGAAATTGTGTAGAATTTAAAAAACTGCAGAGAAACTGAAAGTAACAGGAATAAGTATTTTCAGTTTTTTGCAGAAGTATAAAAACCGAAGGCATGGGGCAAAAGTTTTTTTAAATTTTTTCCTGGAAATTTTGCAAAATTTCAAAAACTACAAAAAAACTGAAGGTAAATGGAACAAGTTTTTTCGCTGAAATTTTGCAGAATTTCAAAAACTACAGAAAAACTGAAGGTAAATGGAACAAGTTTTTTTAAAGTTTTTTCGCTGAAATTTTGCAGAATTTCAAAAACTACAGAAAAACTGAAGGTAAATGGCACAAGTTTTTTTAAAGTTTTTTCGCTGAAATTTTGCAGAATTTCAAAAACTACAGAAAAACTGAAGGTAAATGGAACAAGTTTTTTTAAAGTTTTTTCGCTGAAATTTTGCAGAATTTCAAAAACTACAGAAAAACTGAAGGTAAATGGCACAAGTTTTTTTAAAGTTTTTTCGCTGAAATTTTGAAGTCTGTTCAGTAAAACTTTGACTTTAAAATATCTTCAAAAAAAATTTAAAAAAACTTGTGCCAATTGCCTTCAGTTTTTCTGCAGTTTTTTTTTAAAGTTTTTTTGCAGATTTTTTTAGCTGGGTTTAATGCCACATTCTTTGGAAAGTAATTTTCTTTAATATGTAATTACGATTAAATAAGAAGAAAATTACCCTTTAAAAAAAAGTTGTGGGAAAAATTGGGCGGGTATTAATAATATTAAAGAATAAGTTATTTCTTTTTCTTTTTTTTTTTTTTTTTTTTTTTTTTTGACATTTTTGGGTTATACAACTTGTGGCCGTATTCACCATTAACTTCAACTCCCAGTTCAACGCAAAAACTTGAAAAGCATCTGAAGGCAGGGCTTTCTTTTCATCAAAATTTGGCATGTTGTTGCTGCCATCTAGCGTTGATGATTTCATATAATCTTTGATTGGTTTCTTTCACCTAAAAAGTCTGAAAATAACTATACCGCTAGATAGCAGTGATAGAATTCACAGAAGAAACTTTTATCAAATATTTAAATTCAAGATTTATATGGTAAGTAAAATGCACTTACCCTGTATATGAGTATCCTATGAGGCTTGCAGAACCAGATGAATTTATTCCATGTATGAAAAGAAGAACCAATTTCTATTTTCTTTTATAAACATCTTTTCTGCTAAGCTGTTCAAAAGATAATTTCAAATATATAAATAATGATGTTTCAATTTAATTAAACCAGCCTCATTTAGCTTGGTTTGTGTATTAGGAAATTATATATTATTTTATGTTGCATTATTTTGTGGGAATAAAAAATGAACCCACGTATTATCATTTTAATCACATCTTTTTATTATGAAAAACTGAACATCGAAGAAGGAGAAAAGAAAAAACGAAAAATACATTATTACATGTACATAGAAACACAGACGGCCAATCAGAAAAACAAATGCGTCATAGCGTCGTCACAATGTAGATGTATATATGCATGAAGAAATAAAAGAGTCAAATGAAATGTTTTTAGAATAATATGAAAAAAGATAGTTTTTTGTAATTATTGAAAGAATGTCATTTTGAGTTTATTTCTCACCAACACCCCTGCGTAAACTCGATGACATTTAATCACAGTTCAACAAGGAAATTCGCAATTTTCGAAAAGAATGTCTCGGCAGAGGCTTCGTGAGCACATCGGCGATCATATTTTCCGTGCTTACATACTCAATCTTTATTGTGCCCTGCTCAACAAGGTCTCGAATCAGATGGTATCTTAACTCGATGTGTTTAGTTTTCTGTCGAAATTTATCATTTTCGGCCAATTTGATGCAAGAAAGATTGTCTTCATAGAGTGTAATAGGACAATTTTGTTGCATATCAATTTCTTCAAAAAGGTTTATAAGCCATTTTACTTCTTGCGCGGCACTTGCTGCAGAAATATATTCCGCTTCCGCTGATGACATTGATACAGATTTTTGTTTTTTGCTTGTCCAGTATACAGTATTTGCTCCTATGCAGAACAAATTTCCTGTTGTAGACTTACGATCACTGGGATCGTTTGCCCAGTCGGAATCTGCATATACCCTCAAGACAGGCTCTTCAATATTATTATATGTCAATTTAAGATTAATTGTACTTTTTAAATATCTCATTAATCTTTTTACCGCTTCCCAATCTTTTGCTCTTGGGCGCTCATTTCTTCTACTCAAAATATTTACCGCGGCGCTAATATCCGGACGTGACACGGTTGAAATATATAACAATGCGCCTACAGCCTGTCTATATTGTGTATTTTCTGGTAAAAGGTTTTCCTCGTCATTTAATTTTATGTAACCTGTGTCCATAGGAGTGTCTGTAGGTTTTGAATTTTCTAAACCGTATTTGACTATAAGTTCTTGTATTTTGTGTGTTTGATCAAGAGTCATTGTATTTTCATTAGGACGATTAATATTTATCCCAAGATATTGTTTTGCTTCTCCCAAGTCTGTTAACGGGTATTCTTGTTTTAGTTTGTTTACAATTTCATTTATTTGTTGATCATTCCCCGCTATTAACAAATCATCGACATACACAAGTACATAAGTAGTTACATCGTTTTGTTTACGTTTATAAAGACACTTGTCGAGTTGACTTTGAATAAAGCCTAAGTTAAGTAATGACTCATTCAATTTTAAATTCCATGCTCTCGCGGCCTGCTTTAGCCCGTATATTGCCTTTTTTAATTTACACACCTTATGTTCTTCCCCGGATACCACGTATCCTTCTGGCTGATGCATATAAACATCTTCACTCAATTTACCGTGTAAAAATGCAGTCTTGATATCAATATGTCTAAGACTTAAATTCTTATAAAGACTCATTGCCAAAAAACTTCTCAAAGTTGTGTGAGACGCCACTGGGGCGAAAGTCTCATCGTAGTCTATTCCATATTTCTGTGAAAAGCCCTTCGCAACCAGCCTAGCTTTGTATTTTTCAACACGGCCCTGACTGTTATATTTTGCTTTGAATGCCCATTTGCACCCTACTATTTTCATCCCTGGTGAAACCTCAACTAAATCCCAGGTGTCATTCTGCTTGAGTGAATTTATTTCATCTAATGTAGCATTGATCCAATTTTCCTTTTCTACAGGGTTTTCCATACTTATTATATCATCCCAGCATTTTGGTTCACTTATTCTTTCATTGTGTAATGTGAATGCGAATCTATCTGGTGGTACCCCTTTATTAGATCTTTGTGATCTACGTGGAGTATTTTGAGAATTATCTGACACAACACTATCATTAGTTTCATCTATCTCTGAGTCTATTATTTGCAAATTTGGTGATGGATTTTTATTATCACTTTTCTCATCATTGTTTTGTGATGTGTCATATTTAAGTATCGCTTGTTTTTCATTTTCTACAAATTTTACGGTTCGACTAATAATTATGTTTTTGCCATTTGTACAGATCCTATATCCTTTACTTCTATTGTCGTACCCTACGAATATACCTTCCTGTGCCGTATTATCTAATTTTCCTCTGTGTACCTTTTGTACGTATGCATAGGCACGACAACCAAATGGTTTTAACATTGATAAGTCAGGTTTTCGACCTGTCCATAATTCATAAGGTGTCAATTCACACGAAGATGTTGGGAGTCTATTTTGCAAATAAACTGCGGTATTTATTGCCTCCCCCCAGAAAGAATTTGGTAAATTGCCATCTTTTAATAAACAACGTGCCATTTCAACTAAGGTACGATTTTTACGTTCAGCAGTTCCATTTTGAGAAGCTGAATAGGGAACAGTGAATTGGTGGTCTATACCTAATTTTGTTAAGTATTCATTTAATTCTGTCCCGGTATACTCTCCTCCGTTGTCGGAGCGGATTGCATGCAAAGTTCGTCCGAATTTATTTGATGTCATTGCGATATATTCCCTCAATTTTGCAAAAACTTCATCCTTTTTTCTCAGTAGGTATATTACTGTAAATCGACTAAAATCGTCTATAAAAGTTAAAAAATAGTATTTTCCACCGACCGTGGGGGTTGTCATTGGTCCACACAAGTCAGTGTGTACCAACTCTAGTGCTTTAGTTGCCCTAAACTGAGCCTTTTTGGGATAAGGATTGTCCGTTAATTTAGTTAATATGCAAGTTTCACATGCATTATCATGTTTGCAGTTGTCTAGTTTTATCCCAACTGCCATGTTGTTGTTTACCAATCGTTTTATATGACTAATGTTTCTATGGCCTAATTTAATGTGCCATTTATCAATGCAATTTGTATTTTCACATATTTTTACCATGTTTATAGTGTGTGTTGTATCATAGTTAACTTTGCATTCGTATAAATTGTTGTTAATGTAACCTTCAATGCATGTTTCTCCTTCATGCATTATTTTGCATGATTTGTTTTCAAATATTGCTACACAACCATTTTCAGTAGCTTCTTTTACAGATATGAGGTTTGTCTCTATCTCTGGTACATATAAAACATTTTTCAATATTATAGTATTATGTGTGTTATTGGAATTTATGGTGTTTAATTTCACAGACCCATGACCCAGGGATTCTATCTCCTGTCCATTCGCGATTGTTACGCGTGAATTATTATGATTAAATTCATGAAATTTATTCCTATCATTGCATACATGCGTTGAACAACCTGAGTCTACATACCAATTGTTAGATTTCTCACCGATAAATAGAGTGAATATTTTATCGTTAGGTTTTTTATTTTCACTCTCAGTAATAAGAGCCCTATCCGCGTTATGTCTGTCTTGAGAGTACATACCAGATTTGAAAGTTGATCTGGCATTGCTGGCTTTTGTTTGTTTCAGAGTCTTTTCTTTATTTTTATTTTTAAGATGCCAGCATTCTTCAATTGTATGCGATTTTTTTTTACAATAACGGCAGAACTTTCAATTTTCTGGTTTCGGTTTAAATTTAACCTTTAACACTGAATTATTTTCAGATTTGTTTTCTTTTCTTTTAGAAAATTCATCAATCAATTTCGAGCGTATAAACTCTGGTACAAGATCCTTTTCATCACGCGATTCTAAAGCGGTAATTAATACATCATAACTTGGAGGTAAGGAACAGAGCATTAGGGCTGAAAGGTGCCTGTCATTTATTTCTTCTCCGAGCGATACTAACTTATCTCGCAATTGATAGATGTTAGTTAAGTGGTCTATCATATCGCCACCTTCAGTTAATTTCGTAGAGTAAAGCTTTCTAAGCAAAAATAGTTTACTGCTGAGGGTTGAACGCTCATGTACAGCTTTTAAGGCGTTCCAGCATTCTTTAGCGGTCTCAAGATTTTTGACATGGATTATTTGATTATCCTCTATTAAGAGGTTTATAATGGCGCGTGCTTTCCTATTTTTGTTATTCCATGTGTCCGTAATGGGATTCGGAGCATCGTTAAGAACCACGGAATATAAATCTTCCTTTTGGAGAAACATTTCTAATTTAAATTTCCACACATCATAATTTTGTGCGTTAAGTTTTTCAATTATAGTGTCCTTGAGGATACTCATTTTAATATTTCAATTTTGTTTTCTTTCTAGTTTATAATAACTACAATTTTATATTTAATCATTCATATGTTTATTTTAAACATTCTTTTATTTCTATACTTTCGTTTTCAAGAAACAAAAAAGAAAACATATTTATTTATTTTCGCTTACATTTTTTTATCATTATTATAGAAAAAAAAACTGTCAAGAATAAATTCAAAGTTTCGATTTAGCGCGTCAGTCTCATAATCTGATAGAATTCACAGAAGAAACTTTTATCAAATATTTAAATTCAAGATTTATATGGTAAGTAAAATGCACTTACCCTGTATATGAGTATCCTATGAGGCTTGCAGAACCAGATGAATTTATTCCATGTATGAAAAGAAGAACCAATTTCTATTTTCTTTTATAAACATCTTTTCTGCTAAGCTGTTCAAAAGATAATTTCAAATATATAAATAATGATGTTTCAATTTAATTAAACCAGCCTCATTTAGCTTGGTTTGTGTATTAGGAAATTATATATTATTTTATGTTGCATTATTTTGTGGGAATAAAAAATGAACCCACGTATTATCATTTTAATCACATCTTTTTATTATGAAAAACTGAACATCGAAGAAGGAGAAAAGAAAAAACGAAAAATACATTATTACATGTACATAGAAACACAGACGGCCAATCAGAAAAACAAATGCGTCATAGCGTCGTCACAATGTAGATGTATATATGCATGAAGAAATAAAAGAGTCAAATGAAATGTTTTTAGAATAATATGAAAAAAGATAGTTTTTTGTAATTATTGAAAGAATGTCATTTTGAGTTTATTTCTCACCAACAAGCAGCAACAACACGGAAAAATTTTCTGAAAATTTGTACCCCACCTTTTTACGCTTTTCAAATTTTCATGTTCAACCGAGAGTTGAAGTTATTGGTGAATAGCAGCCTTGGAAACAACAAATTTAAAAATTTCGAAATCCATATTTTAACTATTTCTCAGCAACGATTTTATTTTTCATGAAACTGAATTCTGTAAGCAATGTTGAGAGTTTCCATTCAATATATATATACATAAATTTAATGAGCACTTTATTTTCAGTGTACACTGTAAAAATTAAAACCTCGCTGCCAACCTTTAGCTGTAAATTTTATGGTGGTCCGTGAAATTTATACTAGATAAACAGTAAATTATGAAAAATCCAGCAAATGATGTGTAAAAAGTACCGCTCAGTCTTAAAATTTACGGCTAAAGTTTGGCGGCGAGGTTTCAGTTTTTTACAGTGTAGTATAATATTTATATTTATGTTTATCCCATAAATTAAAATTGTATTAAAGACATTTTCAAACATTAGTAAAAATAAAAAATAAATAAATAAATATAAAAGAATATAAAACTTTGACTTGACTTTAGAAATATACACTAAATTAAATTTGCATCAACGTAAAAAATGACAAAATGAAAATGACATTCACATACTGCAGTTTCGGTAGCGTACAGCATATCATCATCAATACAGAATAGTAAAACGGATTATTGCTCCTAAATATAACGAGTTATATGTAAGATTATTAAATTTTCAAGCGTTAATCGTTCCATAATTTTTTCTCCCTGTTTCCAGACATGACAAAATTTTAATTTTTTTAGATCACTGTTAGAACCCGTCCTTTTTCCCACCACTTTCTTTGCAAGGAAATTTTCTTCAATTTTTAAATACAGTTGAATAATAATAAAAATATCCTTCAAGAATAGTGGTGTGAAAAAATGACGAATGCTAACAATGCTATGGAATAAATTAAAACTTTGGCATGTATGTGTTTCTCTTTTCTTCTTTTCTATGACCTGACCGATTTCTGGGTGACTGAAATATTTTTTTCTTTTGTTAAAAAATATATAAGCAGAAAAAAAAAATCTCCCACTAAAAAATACATAATCGAGCTGCCAGATAACTTTTGCTGAAAGTGCTCTTTTATTATGTATATATATATATATATATATATATATATATTAATAAAGGTGAATCTGGCGTTACTATAGAATTCCGAATACGAAAGAAACCAAATGCATTTTAAATAAATTAGAACTTATTGAAACAAGCAGGAAAGAAATGAATTTCTGACATTCAGATGTCAATGCTATTCCATTAACACGCTAATGGAATAAGTGTATTCATATGGATTACACGATACTTCATTGGATGATTATTGACAGCTCACAAAGTGAAGCCTGTAATTTTCTTTCTGTAATATCTACTTATACATACGAAGTTAGACGCTTTTTATCAAAAGAAAAAGCTTCTCTTAAACAGACCTCTAATTGAAGTCGTTGATAGTAGACTTTCTATAAATAACAGTTAGTAGAGACCGCCTTGAATTGATTGCAAAGATGTTCAAGAAAAAAAAGGGAAAATCTGCCGAAGGTCAGAGGTTAGATAAATATTCTCCCGTGTTACGCTGCCTTCCGGAAATTGTGTTTTATTTTTAGCGCTTCATTCGAGGATAGAATTTTACTGGGGTTTTCGGGGTTTAGCTTACATAATGGGACAGATAAATCTTTTTCTATTTTTTTTATATTTTAAATTTTCCCGGTTTTCTCTATTATTTGAAGAATCATTAAAATGTCCAAAATTATTTATGAGTTGTTACCCAGCTGGATAAATATCGGCTGTTATCAGTGTTGCTAGATCCGGCGGATTTTTTATTTAATGACCACCAATAATTTTTAATTGTAACGTTTGCCTAATCACTTCGAAGACCGAGAGTCTATTATGTATATCAAATATCACTTCTCAAAATTATTGGTGATTTTTTATTGAATAAAAAATCCGCCAGATCTGGCAACAGGGGTTTTTATGAGTTGAATTATGCACCTTTAATCCTATCTTTTAGATCAAACCGAAAAATAGCAATTATGAAAACTCACAGGAAATTATTACGCTTTTTTACTTGTAAATGCAATACTCAAAGCAAACATTTACTTAGGTTAAAGGGAATTATCGCTCACACATGCATCGTCTTCTGATATTTCATAGATGATAACATTTCAATTTATTCCGGAGTATTTTTAGCCCCGCCTTAATATCGAACCATTTTATTTACAGAAAATTTTTCTCCAATATATAAATTCGAAAAAAAAAAAAACTACTTTTAAAAAGTAAGTGGTATTAGATAACAGCGAGGCTTAAAATACTCCGGAATAAATTAAAATGTTGGCGTCTAAGATATTTTAGAAATACTTTTCCAAGCATACCATTTACGAGAATAAAAATACTCCAACTTGTCCAAAGTATAATAAGAAATGTTTCTTCATACTTGCCAACCATCTCATTATGAACCGTACAATTTTTAGTACCCGCCTTTTTTTTTTCACACCAATAAATTTTTAGAGTAATTTTAGTCTTATTTAATCGTAACAACATTTGGAGAGAATAACTCTAAAAATATAGTGTTGTGAGAAAAGGGGCGTTTTTTCAGGGGGCGTTAACAATTGTACGGTTATTAATGAGATGGTTGGCAAGTATGTTTCTTATATATATATGTGTGTGTGTGTGTGTGTAATCTTTGTTGCATTAACGGAAAAAAAGAAAGAATTGCAAAATGGCACATAATTCTATGATAGAAGATTCTAAAATATCTATATAGCTAGAAAGGAAAAGAAAACATTTAAATTTGTGAAAAATAAGTTGTTTTTTATTTTTGTATTTTTTAAGAAAGAACGAAAGCCTTTATGCGTTATCTCGAAATACATGTACTTCTTCGTCTGATGAAGAAAGAAAATCAAATCTTTATTCTCCGAAACTAGCTGAACTTTAAAATCCGAGCTATTAGAATACCGGTTCTTTCTTGACATTTATCCATCCAATTTTTCCATTATATTCTAAATACAAAATTAGAAATAAATATCGATGAAAATCCTTCATTTCAATACACTGCTAGAAATATAAAAGTACTAACAAAGCGAAATAAGAAATATCTTAAGTTCTTTTTTTTTTTTTTTTTTTTACTTTTTTTTATATACATAAGAATAAAGTTCTCGAAAATATAATCTTTTGATTAATTTAAACCTTTCCTTAAACTTTTAAGCGAACAATTTTTTTTTCTGTTTGTCAGAAAGGTCATAATATAAAATGAAATACTCTCTTTTGTATCTGAAATTAGAAATACTTTTTATTACTGTGCGTTTTAAAACAAATTTTATATCACACAATAGGTATAAAAAATATCGATAACATTATAGACTAATTTTCTGCTGTAACTCCTGCGTGTAAAATAAAACTTAGATTGCTTCATAAAGCAATCACAAAAAGTGTAAGAAAAGGTGCAGTATGCAAATCAATATTTTTGGTTTGTACCATTTGGAAGATAATTTTTCAAAATTTATTTTAGTCTGAAAATCTATGTTAGATTTTTTTTTTTTTAATATATAGGTCAAAAATTGAAATATTGAAAAAACTTTGTTTCCCTATAATTTTGTAAGACAGTAGCTTTTCTAACTACAGTCATGTTATTCTTCTTTCATTTCCCTAAGACATTCTTTAAAACTTTTTCAATATTCGTACAAGACATCTCGTTAAGTCTAACTTACAAAAGCATTAGGCTATGTAAAAATTATATTTTCATATGGAACACATTTATTTATTCCTTCGTCAATATACCGTAATTTATTTAATGTTATAACTAAGTTCTTCGTGAATATTCTGCTCGACTTTATTTATATATTTTCCAATATATATATATATATATATATATGTATGTATATATATATAAATATCTATCTATCTATCTATCTATCTATATACATATATATATATATTGGGTTGTTATAATTAAAGCTCGCGTACTCAGAAGCCTTTGTAAACCCTGTTCTATTTCTTCAAACGAAACAAAATGTCACTAGTATATAGTACAAATGGTGCGCTCTGCAAAAAATCTAAAAAAAAAAAAAAAAAAAAAAGTAAAATTTTCATCAATAGGTGGCATTTTGCCAATATCTAAGACGATTTTTGCAGATTTTTTGTAAAAAGCAAAATAAAGGAAAATTTATTTCAGAGTTAGTATTTTTTGCAAATTCATACTATCAGTTTCGGTAAATCCAGACAAAACATACAAATTTTATTTAAATCAAATTGGAGTGTAAAGGTTGATATTTTTATTTATTGCCAACTATGCGAAAAATACCAGAGCCGGGAATCTTTCCGGGCACCTCCGTTTAACGCACAGATGCTCTACCACTAAGCTACCCTGGCTGACAACCAGCTAGGCACTTCTCGCATAATATTCGTTGGCAATGTCACTGAGTATGCAAACGCAGAGATATCAGGTGAGACAATAATAATCGTAGCACAACTTCATAGACCACGAAATTTCAATTTAGAAATTTTTATTCGTGAATTCATCAACCGTCAATATTTATTTAAATCAAATTGGAGTGTAAAGGTTGATATTTTTATTTATTACCAACTATGCGAAAAATACCAGAGCCGGGAATTTCGTGGTCTATGGAGTTGTGCTACGATTATTATTGTCTCACCTGATATCTCTGCGTTTGCAGACTCGGTGACATTGCCAACGAATATTATGCGAGAAGTGCCTAGCTGGTTGTCAGCCAGGGTAGCTCAGTGGTAGAGCATCCGTGCGTTAAACGGAGGTGCCCGGGTTCGATTCCCGGCTCTGGTATTTTTCGCATAGTTGGTAATAAATAAAAATATCAACCTTTACACTCCAATTTGATTTAAATAAATATTCACGGTTGATGAATTCACGAATAAAAATTTCTAAATACAAATTTTATTTTGTTTTTTACAAAAAAAATCTGCAAAAATCACCTTAGGGTTTGGCGCAGCGCCACTTAGCCATTTTTTTTTTTCATTTTTACAGCGCGCAGCGCCACCTAGTGACGAAAATAATTAGGGGCGATACGATTTGCAAAAATCAAAAAGAAAAAAAAATGAATTACAATTTTCGTCAATAGGTGGTACTGCAGCAATGTCTAAGGCAATTTTTGCAGATTTTATTTTTAATAAATTTTGTGTGTTTCGTCTGGATTGACCGAAAATGATAGAATGAATCTGCAAATAATTACCAACTGTAAAATAAATCCCCACCCCTTTTTTTTCTACAAAAAAATCTACAAAAATCACCTTAGATATTGCCGCAGAACCACCTATTGACGAAAATTGTAATTTTTTTTTTTTTTTAATTTTCGCAGAGTGCATGACTGTACTACATACTAGTGAAGTTTTGCTTCTTTTGAAGCCATAGGATCGGTTCTAGAGCTTTCTCAATAGGTGAACTTTAATCATAACAACCCTTTTTATAATACGTTTTTAAACAGTTAGAACATATTTACTTTTGCATTGTTTGTTACTTTGTTTTATTTTAATCCACTTGCTTAGCAAAATAAACAAAATTTTTGGAAAATTTTTAAGTTTCGATAGCTCATAATTCACCTTTTGTAATTTTTTTCTTTCGTTAATTAATAAAAAAAATTACTTCCTTGTTACAGTCAGAGCCTGATTAAGGAAGAAGCACACATTATTTATACTTACACCGTTATTTTTTAACAAATACTTTTCTCCTATAATAAACAGAAAATTCTCATTAAAAATTATTTTAAAAGAATTCTGGTGTCTAATAACGGTGAGTAAATTGGATTGTTTTACACCGTTCATTTTTTATAAAAAATATTTCCTCGTCAAAGTGTGGAATTTCTATGACATGAAGTAAAAAATAATTGTAAAAATATTCCGGTGAGAGCGGAGATAATGTGTGCTCCCCCCTTAATCAGGCTCTGGTTACAGTCACTTTGTGAGGAATAAGTGTCAGCCATATTACTCTAACTCTATTTAATGTGGTAACTAAATGATAAGTAATAGAGCACAAGACTTGAATATAAATAAATAACGAGCTTTTATTTAGAGCTTAAATAAAAAGTGGGCGTTGGACTATATCCACACACAATATCTTTGTAAACTTAAAGGGGCAGCCTTCATAAATATTCTGACTTTAAATAGATAACCACAATTAATCTCAACAGCTCATTTAACGTCGTTATCTCTCACGACTTTAATCGTCTTTCGTTAGTGGGAGGATACCCTAAGCCACTATACTACTCGACTAACTATCTTCTACTATAGCCGTACTACTAACTCCTTTGACCTCCTACTACTTCTAATTCATTATCACTAACTCTCTTCCAAGCAGCCCGCTAAGCAGCTACCTTAACAGCCTCTAGTTACTACCATCCTTCCCCTTTTATATCCATCACTTTATAAAATTAACTTATCGCAAATTATACTTTATAAGAACTAACTCCATTAATCAAATGAATCCTAAACTCTGCACATTCACGTGTTATTCGTAAAGTGCGAACTTCATTTGTAGCGTTACGCTAACATTACTTTACCTCACAGTTCCTCCCCAAAAGACAAAAATTTCACGTAAAATTCCACAACGGGTTTTTACCTGTGAAAATTTTAAAATATTGCTATGCAATACAACTGAAAAATAGTTGCAGTGACTTACTGCTAAAGTTAAACTGCATAAAACTTTAGAAAAAAGAGGGGGGAAATCTTAAGTTAAACTGCCCAACAATAACTACTTGCTTTGAAATCTAATAGTGAAAAAAAAATTTAAGAGCGCCGGACTGAAAAACCATTCACTTAGAAAAATTTATGATAAGAAATTTTAAGCTCAGTCTAAGTTGCTTTACAATGGAAAACCCTTGCGCTAAAAACTTAGTGAAAGATTGTCCAACTTTACAACGGGGATGACAAGCACATCTTTCCTATAAAACGGAAAGGAAAAAATTTCATGAAATGAAAAAAATTTTAGTACAGATGGATCGCTTAGACAAAAAATGCGATCATTAATTATAAAATTCAATTTAACTGGTGCAAAATGATAAGAAAAAAGTGTTTTTTTAAAGAGTTCGTCAAAAAAAAAAAAAAAAAAAAAAAAAAAAAAAAAAAAAAAAAATTCCAGTGTTCTATCAGATTTATCTTTTGAAAGGATCCAGTGCTGGCATGCGTCCAAGAAACTCTTTCTGCTTTAGAAATCAAAAGGTGCTGGCAAACTTCCAGAATTACTTGCTTCTGCATTTCAAAGTAACAATTGAAGATATCAGATGGTACTTTCAGATTAGCGGCCGTGTTGAGTTTACTTCAGAATAAGCGACTGGACATCAGAATCATCACAGTATTTCTAAAATGCAAAACATTTTTTACAGTAGAAATCAAAATAGAAGGTACACTACAGCTTGTAGATAGATAAATGACATATAAAATTTTATAGATAACCAATATTTTCCCACCTAGCTATTTGCATAACGGAAGAAAAAAACGAAATTGTTAGTTTATTAAAGTTAGTCGTTAAACACGAATTTACATACAAAATAGCTAAAAAAAAATATTTTTAACCCCATACTAATAATACATACATAGAACTTTTAGTTGAATACAAAAGTTTTAACAATAAAAAATATTCATTTTATACAATTTATACAACATTTAGAAAAACATAGATGGGGAATATATATATAGACAAATGTTCAAAAAGGTTTTTACCAAAAACTGCCGTTGATGACTACAAAATAGAAAACATTAGAGTACATACATATAGATCATGTAAAAACTATAGAGGGGAAAATTTATATACAAAGGTAAGAAAAAATTTTTATCGCACTAATCACTGCTGTTGATGGCTATAAGAAAAAAAACATTAAAGTACATACATGAATATATTGTATAACAGAAAAAAAATTATGACATGTAAACAAAACATGAAATTTCCGGAGTTGAAAGTTCATGCTTCAAGTTTAAATTTAGAATATTGAAATTTAAGGAAGTTCATAGCTTTCAGATAATGGTTGAAAGTCCAAAAGGTTTCACTACATGTCCTAGATTTTATGGCTGCTCTGCTAGAAATACACTTTATAATGGAAAAAATAAAGAACCATAGCACCTGACATATTGATTCCTTTATATCAGCAAAAGCAGAGATGCGGGTCAGATTGGCCTGTGGATTTGCTGCAGAGATGTAAGCGCTGGTGGCTTGCAGATTTAGGTCCGGTATCGGAGAGGCGCTTTTCTTGGATTGATTTGAACCCGGTACCTTGTCACTGTCCATAGTTCCAGGAGAAGGTTCCGCTCGCTCTCTACTCGTTGAGGTCGAGGTCCTGGAGGGCTTACAAGCTTTAAAATATTGGAATGCAGAAGTCAAAATAACTTTTTCTGTTACTTTGTCATTTTCGTTCGATTTACGACTTTATCGTTGAATTTATGTACTAGATGTGCAGAACTAAAGTTAGTTAACACTGCATTTTGAAATGTATTACTTTCATTTACATTAACGACTAGATTTTCTTTAAAAGTAGTTGCGAGATATTTAGAAGCACAGTGGTTAAACTTTTCACTTTCTTTTACCACAGTTTCTGTGAAAATAAAAGAATCCGTCGACTTGACTGTTTTAGAACTTAAATGTAAATTATTAGGAGATGCATTTAAACTACTAGAAAAGTTTGTTGGCTTAACAGTTTCAAAACATAAATTTGATGTATTGGCGGAAGGATTAGCCGCAATATTTAATGATTTGTCACTTTCGCTCAGTTTAACGGTTTCAGCCGCCACATTTATTTTACTTGCATTTTCCTTTACAACTCCCGTCGCTGCACTAGATAATTTGTCGGATCTTTTATCCGTTGCCAAGGGCTGAATAGCCGACTTAAATTCGTCGGTATTGCTGTTTCAAAGCAAAGTTTGCTCATTTGCTTCAACTTGTATTTGACTTTTGCCACTAGAAATACAGTTGTTATCGCCAGTTTTAGGTTGATTTATTTTACTCGAGCTTGCTTCCTGTGACTTAATAACTTGTTGTGGTTTTTCCACATCCCTTATAACCACTTTCCACTGACTTTCTTGGGGGGGGGGGAGGGTGGAGCGTTCATGCTTTAATCTTAATCTATCATACCGAGTGGCGAAGAGGCTGATAACCCTACTTTTCAAAACCTCATAGGTTGGATTTGGGCCAAGTGAATGGCAGGCGATTAAATCATGCCACTTTCTCGGTTCACCTCTTAAGGAACATTTTAACCAAACATATTTTTCGGCAATATCAATTTTATAAAAATTAAAATACTATTCAAGCTTATCAAAAAATTGAAGCACACTAGTAGTGCCATCAAGAAATACTGGCTCGGGGGGGGGGGTCGAACTGATTTGGGCGCCACTGTGAGGAATAAGACGCCATTATTCTTATTTAACTTTAGATTAAACTTAACTTAATTACTTAATGAAGTAGCTAAATGGTAAGTAATAGAGCACAAGACTTGAATATAAAATAAATAACGAGCTTTTATTTAGAGCTTAAAGAAAAGGTGGGCGTTGGACTATATTCACACACAATATCTTTGTAAACTTAAAGGGACAGCCTTCATAAATATTCTAACTTTAAATAGATAACCACAATTAATCTCAGCAGCTCATTTAACGTCGTTTTCTCTCACGACTTTACTCGTCTTTCGTTAGTGGGAGGATTCCCTAAGCCACTATACTACTCGACTAACTATCTTCTACTATAGCCGCACTACTAACTCCTTTGACCTCCTAATACTTCTAATTCATTATCACTAACTCTCTTCCAAGCAGCCCGCTTCACTACCATCCTTCCCCTTTTATATCCATCACTTTATAAAATTAACATATCGCAAATTATACTTTATAAGAACTAACTCCATTAATCAAATGAATCCTAAACTCTGCACATTCGCGTGTTATTCGTAAAGTGCGAACTTCATTTGTAGCGTTACGCTAACATTATTTTACCTCACAACTTGAAAACAAAAAACAGTGCTATATCCGGTATTACCATAAATTTAAAGTTATCACTAGTTATGCGTTTCTACAATTAATCACCCTTTATTCTACGGACATTGACATTTTTTTTTTTTTATATTTTACTTTTTATGATATTTAGAAAAAATAAAATAAAATAAAATAAAATTCCATGTAATGTTTGCTATACTTTATCGCAAACTTTTAATTACTACTAAAAGTAGTCGCGGTAGAAACTCAATTTATTTTCATTATTTTTAAGACTTCTCTGGTGAATAGTTACAATCTAGAGTTATACTACATTTGGCAGCAAAATTATTAAAGCACACATCCATACTTTTCATATATTTCTTTTTTAGTTTGTTCGCTAATTTTTATCATCAACTTGCTTTTTCATAAACAGTATAAGATTAAGATCATGACTCAACAAATATTTACTTTAAAAAAAACAGTATTAGGTGCCCACCTTTTAAGTAGGAATTATTGCTAGTGCTTCAGTAATTTTGCTGCCGACTCTAGAATATTTTTTTCAGCGTTTCTTCAGCTTTTAAAATCTATTATTTAGGAATAGAGCGGATGTGGATATTTTCAATTTAAGGTTTCCTAAAACCAAATAAATGAACATTAGCAGCTGTAAATTACAAAATTATGTATATTAGAATAAATTACTACGCAGAATAGATTTTATGTAAATATCTCAACTATTTATAAGTACACAAAATAAAATGTTTAGCTGAAATAACAGTTTTTTTTTTTTTTAATCAATCGAATTTTTTTGTTGGTATATTTCCAAAATTATTTTATTACCTGAATAGAAAGTATCACATCGATCGCTCAATGGTTGTTTAGAGACGAATCTATGACGTTATTCATAAGACTATCGAGTGACAGTGATTTCTTTCCACCATATTCTTTTGGTTAATTGAAGCAAGTAAATTTTTTGAACTATACAAAATTATTGTTAAAATAACAAAATCATACAAACTCAGTCAACAAAATAAATTTAGTTTCCTTAGCAAAATATTTTTTCAGTGTAATAATTAAAACTTTACGACATATTTCCTAGATGAGAGATAATCAGAAACAATATTTCAAAAATTTAGTTTTTTTTCTTCGATGAAGGTTTGGTCTAGATATAATCGGCAATTATCTTGATACGGAAATTTTAAAACTTTCATTTCAGTGTTGCCAACTGAAATCATAATATTTGTTTATTTATTTATTATTATTATTATTATTATTTTCCCAACCGAAAACTCCAACTGATTCCAAGCTAAAACTGTTGAAATCTGCATACATTTCTAAAAGCGTTATCCTAAATGGTTGCACTATCCTGTTTATGAATAAAAGGGGAAAATGTCGATACGAATATTTTATTTATTTATTTATTTATTTTTAATGTTTGTAAACTGTACTTTATTCATCTCTAAAAAATACTTCTTTTAACACTTGGGTGTTTTTATTTATTTAAAAATTACGATTCCAAATGGCATCAGTGGCAGTTGAGTACAACTAAACACATCTTGGAAGCTGTGTTGTTTATTTTGATTTAGTTTTTTACTGGTGTTTACAAAAAGTAGTTGCTACTTTAGAGGTATATATTAATTACTAAACATAAGATGTATTGTTCTATGTAAATGAAAAATAAATATTTGTGACTGAAAGTTTTTATTTTTTAATAATTTTACACAAAATTAAAAGAAAAAAGCAAAAATTATTTTAATACAAACCTATGGCTGAATAGATAGCATGTATGATATGTACTATACTATATTGAATTTTACAAACTATATTTAACATCTGAACCAATTTTTGCAACTTTCAAATGCTTGAAATTACATCATTACCAGAATTGTTGATGTTTAATTACATTATTAAGTGTAGGCCTAATTACGCAAAATTAGCAAAATTTATAGTCAACATGCATTACTTAACTGTTTTAAAGGAATATTGTCGAAACCAAACAACCTTATGATTATCTGCTAAATGTTAAAACTGTAAGTCATTCCTATCTGTATTTCCAGTATTGCTATTCAACATTAAAAAAATGACATTATTTTCATCGTCAGAATAAATTCTCTTTTTGAGAACGTCTTAAAAAGACACAAGAATTTTTTATGTCACTACCAAATATTGCGTGAATGTTCCATTCTGATTTAGTTAGTAAATTAAGCTTTTAGTGATAGAAACCCTTGTGTAATCGAAAATTTTAAATTTTTAAATTAAAAAAATATATATATTTACACCAATCTTGCAAAATCATCTTCACAAATCGACCCTATACTGACATCGGCATGAATATAATGCTACTACAATATCAAACACATTCGATATGTGCAGTTAAGTCTTCTTAAACCGCTTGATATAACATCTTACTGCTGAAAGTAGGTGTTGAAGAACAGTAAAGACGGAGGTTTAAAATTTAGATCAGTTTATTCAATGCTGTAGAAAAGGGAGAAATGACTATCCAAGCTATTAAATATTAATGAATATTGAGTAATGAAAAAATGTGAGTAACGTATGTGCCTAAAATCACTGGTGGCAAGAGAACTTTACAGTGCCAATCACATAATACTCCTTATAGTAATTTTAAGCATCACGAAAATTCCTCCAAAAATGTTTTATGAAATCTTAGAGCAACTCACTAGTGAAAAAGTTCTGGTGCAACTCTCCAGAACAAAATTCCACTCTCACTCCCCTATCTTGAACGTCTCTCTACTTAAATGGGTCATACTGGAATGTCCAGAGCTGCCAACCAAATCCGGCAAATTGTTAGTACCGCCCCTTTTTCTACACCACTTAATTTTTAGAGTAATTCTCTTCAAATATATTTACGATGAATGAAGAAAACAAATACTCTAAAAATTAAGTGGTGTAGAAAAAGGGGCGTTTTTCAATAGGCGTTAACAATTTGCCGGATTAGGTTGGCAGCTCTGCATAATGTCATTTTAATTAACTGTTATAATAAACGTTCTTAAAAATACCTTTCTGTCCAATTACCACACCGAAACGTCTTCGAAAGCTAGACTTTGTAACTCCCCTTAACCCGTTAGTAGTCGCTATAGACAGCGCCACCTATTACAGATTGCGAAATTTTTATTTAACTCGCACCAATAATTTAAAAAAGTGATGTGATCAACGTTTCTTCGATTTTATTCGCGTTTTATGTGTATCAAATGCCACTTCTAAAAATCTTTGGTGGCTATTGAATAAAAAAATCTGGGAAACCTGAAGGATGGGCTGCAAATCGACCAACTAGCGATTACTAACGGGTTAAATTACCATCGCAACCGTATTCACAACGATCTAATTCAAACTGATATCTTGCTTGAACCATAGAGAAATAATAAAAGAGGAGATGACATGCCCAAAAGCACATGAAGCCAAAAACGTAACCGCAGAAATCAATAATTAACAAGATATATAAGAAACTGTGCATTGTTATTGCGAAATTATGTAATATAGATAATTCGAGACGAAAGTCATTGTAACTAAAGTCGGCAGTAAAAGTATCCGAGCACTAGCAAAAATTCCTATGTAAAAAAAGTACACATAATACAGTTTTGTTAAATAAATCCTTCTTGAGTTCATACATATAGTAATTTAATTGGGATCTATCATCCCCATGTTAACGAGCAAAGGTTTTTGATGCCGAAAAAGTTTTTTGGCATCAGCCATTAGAGAGTTAAAACTCGAAAATAGTAATAGAATAGAATGTTAATGAATGTTGAAAATGCCGAAATATTGCTCGGCTTTTAAGTGTTCTAATAAATATATGAAAAGAAATGGGATAAGTTTTCATAAATAAGTTATATTCAAGTAACTGATGAAAAATATAAATTTTATAATCAGTTGCTTTGTTATTATTATGATACAATTACTGTCTTCATATTTAATGGAATATTTTCTTTTTTTTTTTTAATTTAAATATTTTATATAAGTAAGTAATATGGAATTCTCAAAATTGTTTTAATTGTAGTTAGCAGCCGCGAAAGTTTTAATATATAACTAGTATGTTGTGGCCACCATAAGACTTGCCTCTATGTATAATCCTATACAAATTTACGCAATACAAATTATTTATTAAAGTATAATTTATTAAAATTATTTTTCATGATGAATGCAGACGATTTTTATCTCAAAGAAGTATAATAATAATAAATGCCGAAAGAAAGACAGTTTTGTGCAGACATGAGTATACTAGAGTATAGTAAAAAAAAAAGAAAACGAAAGGAAAACGAAAGGAAAACGAAAAGAAAGAAAGAAAAAGTGGTATCTGGAGTTTTTCATTCTCTTTTAGCACATAAATTTTATTTGCTAAATTACCTGTGTGTATTCCCGTGTATATTCACTCGGGGAAATACATCCATAGGAGAGTAAAATGGCCGTCTTTTCTCGGCTGAAAAAGGTATCACTTTTCCCCTCTCAATGATCAATCTATGTCTTATTACTATATCTATGGTTAAGTTATGCTCTTAGTCAGTATAAGAACATGATTCGACAAGGATTTGTTTAACAAAACAGTATTAAGTGTACTGTTTTTTTTTTTTTTTTAACTAGGAATTTTTGCTAGTGCTCAGATACTTTTGCTGCCGGCTGTATAGTTCTCAAGCCTGCCAAAGTAATAAAATAATGCATTACAAGCCAAATGTTTTGGTAGACTCAATGTGGCTCCTGCGGTAGCCTTGGCTGTTATAGCTTCAGCCATCTTGAGTAGACAACAGTTAACTTCATTTTGCCTGCATACTGGTACGCCGTATGCCAACTTTTTTTATATCATTCCTCCAACGCTTTAGCCGACAGAACAATTCAATCTAAGTAAATCGTTCTCAAACGGAGTAATGTCTATTGGCGCTCACAGAGTCTAAATGGATATTTTCGAAAAAATTATTCTACGGATTTTTTCTTATAAATGTACTCAGTTGGTAAAAGTATGATTGATAATATTCGCCAGATAACTTGATCTTAATATGTATATTAAAACATGCAAAATGTATTATTGTACCTTCATATTACACATCTTCGGTACCAATTATTATTGTATTTATTTATTTATTTATTTTTTTATAAAAGTGAAAGTATCTTTTCGCGCTCTTCCTCAGAGTGATCATATACGAAATAAAACAAAGAAATGATTTTCTTTTTTCTTTTTTTTTTTTTTTCATTTGAGAAATGAAAGAATTTGCTCTTTACTGCCTGATAATATATACAAAAACACAAAAAATGTCTGATCGTTAAAATTATCGTTTTCAACAAAAAAGTTTTGTAAATACATAAATAATAAATACATTTTTATACAAATGAAATTTATTCAGTTTTGTATCCGATAAAAAAAAAAAAAAAAACACTATTCGTCACTTTAAGCATTAAAATGCTTAGGATGGTTTATTTAACTGTTTTCACATTCATAATATAAATAAAAACATTTATTATTATTATTATTATTATAAGGTTATTAAAAAGGTAATTTAAGATATCTCGATTTTTATCATTCCAACGCATCTGAATAAAAAATACACATTAGAATTTATATCAAGATAATTCAATTTATTTACGTTGAAAAAGCGATTTAAAAAAAAAAAGAAAAAAGAAAAAAGAAAAAAGAAAGAAAGAAAAGAAAGATAAAATATGTAAATTTCTTCAATCCACAGAAGTGTTTTTGCTATTATTTAATATAGAAACCTGGAATGATGAGTTTTGTTTGTCATTTTGAAGAAATAATGTCTATGATTAGTGAACGAATTTGATCTATGTTTGTAAATTAAAACACATTTCTTTCATTGTTTCTAACCGAACTATATTTTGTAACTAATGGATAAAAGATATTTTAATTATATTTTTGTTTAATTTTTGTTCTCAATCTTATGATATACTGTAATATATTTTTTTAAATGTTTTGCTTTGATTAAACTCATTAGGGATATTCTTTATACATACTTATAATTAATTTGTTTATAAAAATCTGTCGTTAATTATCTTATTAACCCTTTAAAGGTTTTGCCAGAGCAGCACTTGGGCACTGCTTCTGGCACAGTTTGTACTTATGAGCACCAGTACGTTAAAAAAAGTAGGTCTTTCTTATAATTGTCGATTAAATAACATGACGATTTGACGATTAAATAATATGAATATTACCATGCAGTAGTAGTGGTATGAATTAAAATATATAGAATTTAAAAAAAAACTGTTATAGGCTTGAGATTATCTATTTGGCATGCTTATTTTGTAGTTAATTACCATGTAGTAACAGTTTAAAAAAAAAAAAAAATTCGTTTAAAAAATAAAATAAAATATAACTTTATTTTTTTAAACAAACAAACAAACAACCAAAAAAAAATCTGTTAGACAGAATCCCCTTTTTTTTTACTGCACAAAAGCACTCTCACAAAAATTTTGCAGCTTATTAGAATTGCTTCAGTTCAGCACCTTGTCGCACTGGAGCGACACAGTGGGCAATTGGCGTCGGTCTGGGATTCAAACCTTTTTGTTGGGACAATATAGAAAAAAAATAATAATAATAACAGCTTTATATATATATATATATATATAAATTTATTTTCAAATAGCTAAAATCTTTTATTTGAATTGGAAATAAAGAAATATTATTGTGCTAAAAATTTGATGTTTCGAAAGGTTGATGAAAAAGAAACGTTCAAAACCGTCTTTTATTTGAAAGATATATTTCCATTTATGGAAAGGTAATTAAAAAGGTAATTAAAACTGTGCTCAAAACGAAAGGTGGTTAAACCAAAAATTGCCGTTCGGAAAAAGTGATGTTTACTATCTTCAAGAAAAAATAAATCACAGAAATGCTACTGTATAAAAGTTAGTTCAGAAAATTTCAGCTTTGTTTAATTCTTTATTGTTAATCTATACATAAGACTTGGTTGCTTGACTCAAAGTCTACTTGTAAGTCTTTAACGAGATAAGGACAGATAGAGCTTGATAGATTTACAACACGAAGATCAAATTATACCTCTGGGGGGTCGTCATCCCCTGCGTCGAGGATCAAAATTTTGTCGCCGTGTCTTCGGAACACACTTACGAGTGAATCCCAAACCGTAACCAATTTCCCACGGTGTAGCACTAGTGTGACTTGAAACCCACTCAACCTCAACAACACGAATAATTGGTTGGTTTGGTTTTACGTCGCACTAGTGCTGCGCAGTGGGTAATTGGCGACGGTCTGTGACTCACCCTTAGAGGTGGTCTGGGGACATGCCAGTACAATTTTCACGAAAATTGGAAAACCACTCATGGCCTGCGTGGAAATAGAACCCACTCTCCTACTTTCGCAAGGGATAGGCGGAATGGAGACATAACCGCTCGGCCACGGAAAGCCCAAAACTCTTAAAGTTCTCAACTTTCCCTTTCGTTGAATTCCGCATTCCTGCAAACTTCATTTCTAGAAGTAATTACCTTTCAGTCAGCATGATTACGCTGTCTGTCGGCAACTTTTTGTACAAATATTTTTTATATCTACTGCATCATGAGAAATAAATAAATAAATATATATATATATATTATATTTTAATGCATCCAACACCAAACACAGCTACGAGATTTTAATGTCATAATTTTGTTTAAATTGTAATTTTAAACAGTTAAACAAAGAAAAAAAAATATCAACTATTATATCTAAAATTTTCTAAACACTTTTTGTAATAATTTCTTTGACTACACCAAATTTAGGGTAAAAAGGGTTTTTTACAAACTTTCGTACTTCCCCAAAACAAATAAATAAATAAAAGTAATTAATGACTTTAAAATGTAACAGATTTAGTTAAATTTCAATTTTCATTTTACAATAAAATATATTTTCTTATCAATATAATTTCTATTTACCGTAATTTCTGGTAGATACCCGCAGGTAAGATGTGTCATTTCTTCACCAGAAATTTTATTTAATAGAAAAATTTATACTTTTTCGAAGGAAGAGCTCGTACAAATATAAATTTATTTATCAATTAAAATTTCTGGTGCAAAACTGGATTATATAAAATGCGGGGTATCTACCAGAAATTAAGATACAATAAAATATATTTTCTAATTAAGTACACAAATGCAAAATAAATAAATAATAAACATATGATCATAATGTCATTAAACATTACCAATTAATTAAAAACTTAAGTTATACATATACTTATGACTTGCATAAACGATATAAATATTTTTTTTTTTAACTGAAACAACATGCATATGGTATCAAAAAGATTTTTTCCTACTAATAATTATCCAAGATTTATGTAAAAAAAAAAAAAAAAAATTATCTTGCATATGAATTTCTCCTTATGTAAATAACGTTGCAGTTTAAAGTTAAAATTGTTGATTTATTTAATTATAAGAATCCGTAGATTAAATAAAATATCATCAACCATCTTCACATGTTCAACGAAGGGGATCTCGTATAAAATTCTAATTATTACTAAAGCGGACTCTAAACATTAGGCAGCACAATTATTGAAGCGCTAACAATAATTCGTATTTAAAAGATGTGTACCTAATATTGTTTCGTTAAGTAAATATTTGGAAAGTCATGATCTTAGTCTTTACGCTGTTTATAAAAAAGTACAGTTAATAAAAATTAGCGATTAAACTAATTATAAAGTAAAGACACCAGTGCTCGTCACCCTTAAAATCTGCACCAGTGTTCGTCACCCTCACAAAAAACATGTTAAAATAACCGTTAATTAATGTCTATGGATTTGAATCCGTTCAACCTGGATTCTCCGGTTACAGGGACTTTAGTACCGGGTGTTTCAAATTCATAGATGTTATTAAACGCTTATTTTAACATGTCTTTTGTGAGGGTGACGAACACTGTTCCAGATTTTAAGGGTGACGAGCACTGGTGTCTTTACCTTATATATTATATATGAAAAATATGGATGTATATCTTTCAATAATTTTGCTGCCGACTGTAGTGGCCGTTCCTTTCCGCTGCCCACAAGCACTGAGCTAAAATATAAGTAGTGATAATTATATATTGAATAAGACATTGAATTGCATTGAATTGAATATGACGTTATTACTCCTTACATTAGTTCAGTGCTTGCGTACAGCTGACCGAAACGACCACTATAAAGCCTACTTTAGAAATAACCAGATATATCTAGAAAAATGTTATCCTGCATACTAATTAATATTTTTGTACATAATGTTGAAAATTACAGCTATTAATGTTGATTTGTTTGGTTCTTGATGCCGTAGTTTGAAGAAACCGCATCCGCCCTATTTCAGAATCACGGCTTTCGGAATGTTAAGACACGCTGGAAAGAATTTATAAGTTATTATTTATATAAATTTATAATTTATATACTCTGTATTATTGTAATGCGGAGACGTATTGAGAACAAAAAAATAAAAATTAAGTTTATTTCTCGATTATTTTTTAGTAATAAATAAAACATTAGGGTACCCCTTCGTAAAATGACAACTTTTAATTTAGATTTGAGGGCAGCGGTAACCTAGTCGGTAGAGCGCCAAGCTCGTAACGGGAAGATCACGGGTTCAATACTGGAGCAACACCACCTGTAATAATGCCTCCGAGTTGAGCTCTACGTCACGGAAGATCGGCCGACTTCATCCAATCCCCACGTTCCAACATGTATCATAGGAAGTGTTGATTGGATAAAATCGGCCGATCTTCCATGACGTAGAGCTCAGCCCGGAGGCATTATTACAGGAGGTGTTGACTGGAGTCGGACGAAGACTGCCATGTACATTCATGTTGGCTGGTGTACGTAAAATCCGTCGTGGCCGCAATTTATTCCATGTTCCCATCTAAATTACACATCTGGGAATCATCAAAGCGGGGAACCCGATCCCTCTGTGGAGGTTCAAAATTGTGATGGCAAGTCTCTAAAACATTTTGTTTTTCTAATACATAAAATACGTAAAATAATTTTTTTTTAAATGACACAAGAATAACTAAAATCCCAACATAGAAGCAACAACAAATTACATTATATATTACTACAAAATATGAAAGTGTCATTTCATTTCAAAATAAAACGATTAAATTATAAGTTTAGACTTATAATTTAATACTCAAAGAAAATATAAATTAGACAACTCTTCGGAAATTTTGTGGTTTAATTTTACATCTGATTTTAATTTCTAATTAAAGTAGAATAAAATAGACATAACATCAGTATCAAAAAATACCAATAATAACTATAATAAATAACTCAAGGATGCCGTATTTTCTTACTGTAACTGACAAATAAAGTTTTTCTGATCGATGATTGTATCCAGCTATCTCGTATGAAGACATCTAGTTTTTATCAAAGTAGTGTAGAAATGATTGATTTCACAGAATTGATGAGGCATTTCGAATTATGAGTATTATTTTTCTTTGTCTGATGTTTCTCTGTTTGTTTATTTAAGTTTCTAAGATACTTTCTTACAAGAGAGTTCTACTATAATAGTCGAGATAAAGCCGCACATAAATCTATAATGGAAATATAAATAATTAAACACGTAAATCTACAATAGAAATAGAAATAGAAGTGATAACTAAAATTAATGGTAATGAAAAAAAAAATTCCAGCCTAAAATTACTGAAACAAAATAAACTAATGAATCTACAGATCAGAAACATCAATGCCCCATTTTCATTGTTCATTACCGACCAGACTGCTTGTATTTGTTTCAGATTATAAATATTAATTATTAATGTATATATATATATATATATATATATATATATATATATATATATATACTGCCTGGGGGGAGAGTTTTGATCAATTAAAAGTTTGCTTTAACACCACACGTATGTCTCAAGTCATACGGGGCATTTTTGATGTTTAAATCATTTATTTTATGCTTTTGCAGTAAGTTTTACTTATGATTTTTTTCACATTTATTAACTTCCATGTAAATGATCTTTAGTGTTTTTTGTTAAATATTTTCAACTTTTATTTGACTGTAAACATATATTATAATATCTTATATATATATATATATATATATATATATATGCATTTAAAAATCTCGCTTCATAACGAGGTGCGATTCTGGGGGTGTCCTGTAAAAAAATTCCAGTCACTGGGACGATTACATAAAATACCGCAATATTTTGTATAGCCCTGTAAACTAAATTGTTAAATCTATACACAATACAGCAATATTTTCTATAAAAACTACGCTATTGTATATTTTAACAATGTGTGTTAAATTCATTTTATTGAATGCAGTGCAATAATGGTCAAATGCATATAAAATAATTGCTGTCAGCTGACCGAAAAGCATTGAAATTCTTTCGTGAAATTCAGTTAATTCTATGCAGAGCTGCCAACCTAATCCGGCAAATTGTTAGTACCGCCCCTTTTTCTACACCAGTCATTTCTTAGAGCTTTTTTCTTCTTAATTCATCGCAAATATATTTGAAGAAAATTACTTTAAAAATTAAGTGGTGTAGAAAAAGGGGCGGTACTAACAATTTGCCGGATTTGGTTGGCAGCTCCGTCTATGTAACACATAAATGTTTGTACCAGATTTTCATTAAATCACATGATTAAGGTAAAGATAAAAGAATTTGCACACAATTCAACAAAACAATATAAAAAATCCAAATATTAATTTTTTGGTAAACTTTTGGTGCATAACTTTGAATTGGTCCTTCTTCTATGCATTTCCGTTGCTATATTGTTGCTGTGTTGTAATTTAAGACAACATTAGTAATAAAACCAAGAGAGCTATTTCGCGCAGCGCACATAGGTAGGAGATATTGCGCTTAATTATAACTACAATTACATTATCAATAATAATAATTCCCTTAAATGACATCGTTGTAAGCTATTTGTAAACAAATCTTTTTCAATGGGAGTGGATATCTCAATTCAATAATTTAAAAAATCAGAAAAATTTAAAAAAAAAAAAAAAAACTACAAAAATTTATTTAAAGAAAAGAATAGTAAAGAAACAGAAAAAAGAACAAAATTAGATAAAGAATAAGACCAGAAACTAATATTAAGTTACTAGTTAACACGTTTAACTTAAAATTAGTACATTACCTTTTCAGCTAGGATGGTTTCTTGTTTTCTGACCGAATCGCTTGTTGTCCACAATCATTGCACATATTATTGTTTATGTGAAGTTATTGTGCAATCACCTGCCAGAATGAACAGGTGTTTCCGAGCTAAAAAAAAAAAAAAAAAAAAAAAAAAAGTTAGCACACCGTGTGTGCAATGATATGTGGCTAGTCCCGCCCATTTTTAAGCTTAGGATACGCCCACCATTTACTGTTTATTGTTATTTTTTCCTCAAAATCTTCCGCCAAAAAATCCTTTACGTTTTAAAATCCTTTACGCTTTAAAATCCTTTACATTTATTTTATTTATTTTATTTTATTGAAATTTAGACGATTACATTCCTTAAAAATAAGATTGAGTAGGCTGATATTTTTTGTTTGCATTTAGTTTTATCTCTTCCATTTAAGCAGCCAATAGCTGCACAAAACTTGAGCATCATACATGAAAGTATTGCAAAACTAAATAGATACACAATAACATTTAAATCCTTTGCGATAAATTTCTCATAAGCTAACAGCATTCTAGGCATAAATCCCATCAGAGGTGTGGATTTGGTCGATTGTGCTATTCCTGAATAATGCTCAATTTCAGATTCTGTGGATAGTGTCCATAAAGGTAGTGCGCCGTCTTGAATGGTTTGAACTAGTCCAATGACTTATGGAAGTTAGGTTTTGGTACAGTCCCAGGCATTGAACAAACCCATCATAATTGTCTTGTTATCACCAATAAGTTGCGAAATCTCTGTTAGAATATAATTTTAAATTCACAGTCTCTCCTAAACAGCAAAAGCGCAAACTCTCCTATTTCGGTAAGAGAGATTGCGCAGTGTTTTATTAAACAATTACTCACCTATAGAGGAAATCGTGGTGCTTGTACCGTTAGTCTAGGTCAGTAGGTTATGAGAAATTGTTTAATTTAAAAATATTTTGTACTACTACCATTGTAATGAAATTCTTAGGAAGGGTTATGAAAATTCAAGTATTAATTTTTGAGAACAAGACAAAATAACCACGTTTTATTTTAAACTCTTGAAGCAATCAATATGCAAATTCAAGTCGACACTTCCCTATTGGTGTTGTACAACTACCTAAAATTTCAATTCGCCCACGTTTATCTTTCTCTCCGTTCCCCTATGAGCGCAATCACTCCTACCGCGCGATCTCTCCTAGCTTTATCTTACTTAAATTATTGAAATGCTTTTGTGTAACCCTCTAAACTACTGTCCAATTTTTTGCATACTATTTTCTGCAAAAACAATCCTTTTAAAAGTTTTAATAATGTATACTTATACTGAATGCAAGGTAATAGTGTTAAAATGCACTAGAAGTAAAAAAAAAAAAAAAGTAATTTAAAATTCTAAGAGTATTGCAGAAAAAACAAAAGCTCAGTGAATACATCTGTACCCTGAAAGTAAAAGTCACCATGTATTTTTTTTTTTTTTTTTTTTTTGTGTGTGTGTGTGTAAAGAGTTAGCATCAAAACGTATTATTACAAACAATGTTCACATTTAGTATATTATATTATTAATACTGTGTTAAAATATCATAAAGCAATTACTGGTAGTTGCGAAGAAACATGCAAAAAAGTTATGAAAATAAAGTTGTAAAAAAAAAAAAAAGATGCTAGAAAAATTAAATTTTTAGCGTGGATGTGTGCTTCAGTAATTTTGCTGCCGACTGTATATACAATGAATGATCAAATTATGAGAATTTCTTTTATTTTGACATTTTTTCAATTTTCTAAAAAAGTACTGGACGAAATGGTCATGAACTTAAAGCATGAAGAGAACATCTTAAAACTCACATTTTCCACGATTGATTTTGTCCTGAGAGCAATTAGGGGACTAACCACATATTAAAGAAAATCATATATACTTTGGATTACCCTGTATCGTACAAAGCTACAGATATTTGTAACTTTGTGTATGCGTGCATGTACGTATAAAAATGTTTTTAAAAATGTTTTTTAACTACGTATTAAAAAAGGAAGATTGTAGTAATGCAATATGTAATCTTGCTGCAACGTACTTTAGTTATTATTATTATTATTATTGATTTAGTATGAATATAAAAACGAGAATATTGCTGGTTTTTTGATAGGAAAAATAATAAAAATTGCAAAGTGTAATGAAATATTGTGAGAAGAAATATTATCCTACTGATAACTTCCTGTGCATTGTAACTTCAAATACTTCAGTACTTTTCTAATTAAAAAAAAAAAAAAAAAAAACCACTACATTTAAACTAAGCTAATATACTAAATAAAGAATAATCGTCATTAGGAAATTCCCAGAATCGTTCAAATGTCTACTAATGAAGTATTTCTAATTATTTCATTAAACTTTTTAAATGTTTTTCATAAAAAAAATATATATTTTTTTTGAATTAACGACTCATTGAAGTAACATAAATATTTTTAAAAGAGTAAATTTTCAAAACTTGTTTTTTAACGCACATTCTTGTATACAAATTAAAAAAGTATTTGTTTACATCTGCATAAACCTTCATTCATTACTATTAGATCAAGATGAACTTAAAAACTGTTTCAAAGCAATTAGCGGAAGCCTTGCCATCTGATGGAATGAATTCACTAAGCTTTGCCAAGATAAAACATCTCACATTCTTTCCCCCTTCCACATCATAAAACAATGAGATACGTGAACGTTCTTCAGTTGGCGTCACACCTTTACAGTCTTGTTTTAACCATGAAACTCCGACGTTTGCTGACTCATCAATATTTTCTGTACTCTGTTGACACTACCGCTATATCTATTTTAGAAATATATATAACGCATTATGCGTTTTATGCAGCGTAAAAATTGTTATCTGATTGCTTAAATTAAAGTGTGAAATAATTACGCATAGTAGTAATAATTTATGCATTTCGTCTTAGTTTTATTTTTTCAGTAATAATAAAGTTTCGGAAGAGGTATGCGGAAGGAAAATAAATTTTACGAGTGTGAGGATTTTATTTATTTTTATTTATTTTTTTTTTATTTTTATTCTAATTCATATAAAAAGTTATTTTCACTGACAGAAAGTTTTCCATTAGTTTACATGGTTTATTATACTATTCTATTAGAGATCATTTTGCTAACCAAAAATTGACATTCAGAACGTACAATAGAAACCGCATTAATTTATTGTATGTTTAACTTTAGAATGTGATGAAATTTTAATATTCTAATTCATGCAAAAAAACATTTTCATTTACAGATTGATCTCTACATATGGTTTATTATATTATTCAGAATCATTTTACTAGCCAAAACTTACCTATTAAAATATGCAAAAAACATTACATAAATTTACTGTATGTTTTCGAATTTCAAGAAATATTTTTATTCTGATTCATATAAAAAATGATTTTCGTTGGCAAAACTTTTTTCTATTAATGTATAGCTGAGGAAAAAAAAAAAATGACGCCGCCTTCCCGATTAATTTCGCCGTAAATTACCGTAAAAACATGCAGCTAGTGTCGATCTCTTTGTAATAACATCTAGTTATTCATGCAATGATTTAATTTTGCTTAGAGATCGTCTACGTATTAAAATTTACCAGAACATTAAAGTAACATCCTTTCTGACACCATATTCGAATTCCTGAGATTAAAGCGGTTCGAAAAAAAAGTATGTTTTAATTAATTTATGATAGGGTTACAAACGAAAATATGTTATGGGTTCATTTCATCCCCAGGTTTTAAAAAATAAATGAACGTCTCACCTAGAAAAGTATTTTATCTATTCAGATAATAACCGGAAAAAAAGTGTGTCAATTTGAAATATAAAATAAACTAAAATAATCCTAATTAACGCTTTCACGACCGCATATGTTTGTCTTTTTGACATTAAGGCCCGCCTGTGGGCGTTATTCTTTCCAGTTACAATATTTCAGAACAAAATTTTCTATATTCAGATTCATATTACCAAATGGATATACATTATAATTATACTCTTTATAATCAAAGTGTTTGTTACTATGGCATATTGATTGTAAAAATATGAATATTACGTATATTCTTAAGAAATAAATGACATACAAATTGCAAAAGAAACGCCCACTGGCGGAGTTACAGATTTTCAAATGACGTGAATCTACGTCAGCGGTCGCGAAAACGTTAAGAAATGATGTATGCATCTAAACTTACTTGAATAGCTATTTTAATTAATGTGTATGTAAAGTTGTAGATGGCACAAATGATAACAAGTGACAACCCAGTAACTGCAATAAAAAATGGAAAATTCCTAACTCGAAATTTAATGATAGTAATGAGCTACATAGTTGCCAATATTTTGATTTATTCCGGAGTACTTTTAGCCCCGCCTTTATTTCGCACTACTTTATTTATAGAAAAATTTTCTCCAATATATAACTTTGATAAAATAAAACAAAATTTCTTTTAAAAATAAGTGGTACGAAATAAAGGCGGGGCTAAAAGTACTCCGGAATAAATTAAAATAGTGGCAACTATGGAGCTATAAATTCGGAAACCCATATTTTTGATAATGACCGTTCTGTTCGTGCAAAAATTAATATAGGTCGTAACTCATATTTTTTTTTTTCGAATATATCAACTTTCATAATTTAAAAAATGTTTTAGAATAAAAAATATGCATGGAATATGTTTGGGTCACTTTATTCTACCGCAT
Source organism: Salticus scenicus (assembly GCA_963930645.1). Lineage (NCBI taxonomy): Eukaryota > Metazoa > Arthropoda > Arachnida > Araneae > Salticidae > Salticus > Salticus scenicus. The sequence continues at coordinate 79,770,695 of OZ005657.1, read as the reverse complement.
TAAAAAAAATAATAATAAATAAATAAATTTGAATATAATAATTTTTTGGGAGGATATGAATCAATGTTTTTACCATTCATTTGGTATTAGCATTCCCATATTTTGACAGCTTACAATTCTATAAAAAAAATCAGAGAAATATATAAACTATACCTTTTTTCGGGCTGATTTGATCCAAAAAAAAAAAAAAAAATGTCAAGAATGGCAACTTCTATTGAAAAAAAATAATAATAAAAATAAATTTATAGGGTAGACTGGTCTAAAAGTACACACTTAAGGTTGAAACTGTTCAAAAATAAAATTATATAATTCTAGATAATCAGCTGAACTTTTATTTCGTCTCATAAAATAACATAAAACGTAACAAAAATACACCACATCTTTGGAAAATTTAAAAAATAACAAAAGGAAAAATCGCGTTCTCTTACAAGTGTTGTTGGATAAGAGAACGCATATGAGTTGGTAAGAGTACGCAGGAAAAATTATCTGAAAATTTATGCCTACGTTACTTACAGTGGTCTCAAATAAAGTTACCTTCATAGCTCGTGTAAGCTTCATGCAACCACTCCTCGTATTTGGAGCATCCTATCCAGTCTTCGTCAGGGGTGTCTTATTATACTTCTTCACATAGTGGACACTTCCACTTTTTCTGTTTGGGTGTCTTCTTTAGATCTTGAAACCGTTTTTTTTTTTGGCCCCTTTAGTGGTTGGTTTTGGAATTATTTTTGGTTTTTTATTTGGTACCTGTTTAGAGGCCGAATCCTCCTCGAAAGCCAACTTGTATGAAGGGAGACCCACACAAAATGTCTGATTTTGTTGTTTTCCTGTTAGATCTTGAGAATACTTCAGCTTGTGGTAATGGGGCTATATCTGTAAGCGGTACGTGAGGCAATTTAATTCCTTTATTTTTTATGCAGGCAGGTGGTGTACGCGCTCTTTCTCTCAAAATATTTTGACTATCTTTAAATGACGTGTTCTCACCCTGCAATTTGTCGATATTTCATTTGTTATGCATGAGGACAGTGATGAATTGCCCGGCACATTGTTGTTACTAGCTGGAACAGTAATGTCCTTTGATGTTTCATTTACAGATTTGCTCTGCTCCTGGTTGGACTTTTCAATCCCCAATACGTTGTCAGCCTGAATTTGCTCTGTCACCTCACTAGTCCGATTCCCATTATCGTCGCCAACGACGTCAGCCAAGGCAGATGTAGCATTTTCCTCACAATCAAAGTTCTGTATTGGATCATGAACTAGATGGAAATTTTGTTCATCTCGAGTTTCCGACAAAGGATTTATTTCTGTCACTTCACTGGGTAAGAAATCGTCTTCTCCAAAAATCTCCGTATTTAATGGTTGTATTCTTGATACCTTGAAACTTTGTATGGTATTTTGCGGAAGTAGCTGCTTTAAGATAAGCAGGAGTCAAAATTTCAGCAATTTTGCAAACTGTTATCACTCAACCAGGATGATTACACGCCTATTTTTCACATTCCAATGCGAAAAATATCTTAAGGCTGTTATGGACGCAGCGATCAAGTGGCTGAGTTTTGTGGTTGCTGTGAGGTGGTATTGTAAGAGTATGAATGTGGTTAGTCCGGATGAAATTAACTGCCTGTAAAGTGCAGTGTGACGTGTGGTTATCTAATATCAATAGTACTTGGATTGTCTTTTCTAGGCTGTGCTAGGCTTTGTGTGATCTTTAAAATGCGATAACCAGTCCACAAACAAAGCGCTATTGATGTAGCTCGTGTTTGACGCCATTTCTATAGAGGCGGGCGAAGCCCATCCAAAAGTTCGACCTTCGTACGCTTGCGAGGAAATATGAATGATGGTGGAATAAAATTCTCAGAAGCATTTGCCACAAGTGTTACGTTGATACCACGTTCAGCATCGTAAATCTTATTGGCGCAGTACAAATCACCTTAGGTGGTTTGTTTGGTACCGTCCATTTTGTAAATTGCGTAAGGAGTGAACTTGTAGGCATCCAAGAACTTCGTTAGAATTTCAAAGTAGCGATCGCATTGAGGCTTATTAAAACCTATCGCTCTAGCAACACTTCTTGAGATTGGCGCATGCAACGACAATTGTCGGTGCCTTTTCATAAATAGCCGAAGTCACTCCATACCACCGTTTTCTTTTCTTTATTAAAGCGTTGTTGTAATCTATTAATCTCTGCAAAACTAAAAGCAACTTCTCATATTTTTTTTTTATTGGTTAGTCCGTACAACATGCTATCTACTTTTTTTGATGTGCTCACACAGTTCTATTTTCATTTCTGGAGAAAAAGTTTGAGAGTATCTGCCCAAACTTCTGGCTGGAGATGACCTTTTTAATCTTTTTCTCAGAGTTTCTTTATGCATTTCTAACGATTTAGATACCGCTCTTTTAATTTCGCCTGCCTCTATGTTTGTTTTTGCATCCAGCCATTGTTCTAGCGTAAAAAAACTTCTTTGAATGCTTCTTTGTCGCCTAGATACCCTCTTAAAAGAAAAAAAAAATATTACGATGCATGTAAAAACTATTGTAAGAAATTGCGTGTAAGAGTTCGCGCGTACTCTTGTAACATACACAATCAAGCGAAGTGTAACGCAATTTATTGACATGGACCAAAATCGCTCTCGCTGTGAGGCTTAGGTTAGTTTCTTGCAGATAGAACCGCATAATTTTTTCTTTTAAATTATTTGTAGTTTTATCACGATAATATTTCCAAAATGCTCTAAATATTTAAGAAAAGAGGTACAAATATTTGAACTTACGTAATTTCTTTATTTTGTAGGTTTTTATATCTTTTTTCGCACAACACCTCCCACTAGCTTGCACTTCAAAATAACACTGAAGTTGGACGCATATCACAAACAACATCATGACTCTTGGGGTTGCGTACTCTTAGACCAGCCTACCCTACCAGTTTTAATATGCAAACGACCCCCTAAGCAAAATATAACTATACTATTATAAACTGGACGTTATTACTAATCAAATGGCACTAGACATATTTTTATAGGATGATTTGTAGGGAAACTAGTTGAGGGTGGTCTTTTTTTTTTTTTTTTTTTCTTCTTTTTCTGACTGTACATGGTTTATTGTATTATTAGGGATTATTTTACTAACCAAAAATTAACATTCAAAAAGCACAAAAGAAACCACATAAATTTAATATATGTTTATTTTCTGAATGTGATGGGAAGTTCTTATTCTAATTCATGCGTAATAATAATAATAATAATAATATAAATTAAATTAAATTATTTCATTTGTAGGAAGCTCCTTGTTATTGCAAATGGTTTCCTATATTACTACAAATCATTTTACTAGCCAAAAATTAATTTAAAAAAAATAGAATATAAACCACATAAATTTTCTATATGTTTTCGAATGTGGTGAAAAGTTTTACTGTAATTCATACAAAAATTAGATTTTATTAGCAAAAATGTTTCTATTATGGTACATAATTTATTCTATTATTAGGGATCATTTTACAAGCCAAAAATCAATATTTAAAAAAATACACTATAAACCGCATAATTTACTATCAGTTTAGTTTCGCAAGCGGATGAAAATTTTTTATGCTAATTCATACAAAAAGCGCTTTTCAGTATTTAACTTCATGCAGAAATGATTTTCAATAATAAAAAGTTAAGGAACAAGGTTCATTGTTAAGGTGTGTAGTTTATTGCAATATTAAGGATTGCACACTTGTAAAGTAAGAATTCAATTTTTAAAAGTACATTACCAATTCTGTAAGTATACAGTGGTGCTCAGAATTATAAAACAATTGAAAATTGAACAGAGAAAGTTTATTTCTGAAGTGAAATACATACATAAAATGCTTTTTTTTAGTCCAGAAATCATTGAAGATTGCAAAACAATCTTAAATGCAAAATATGAAAGTTTCGCCGTAATTAACGAAATATGTCATTCTTAAAGCTGGACAAAGTTATAAGGACAATGAAAATTTTGGCCTGAAGTATGCTGATAATTAATAATCCCCGCCATTATTCTCAATCATTTTTATGAGTCTTTATGCCATGCAGTTGGACAGTTCCTTCAGAACATTCTTGGAAATTTTTATCCAGGCTTTTTCCATGGAGGACATGTATTCTTATTTGTTTTGATATTGAATATCATTTTTGTATACTTTCTGTTCCAGTATACACCACAGATTTTCCATTGGATTTAGATCTGGGCTTCTAGGCAGCTGGTCAAGTAGTTTCACGAAATTAATTTCAAACTACGATTTCAAAATCTGAGAAACATGTACTAAGGCATTGTCCTGCTGGAACAAATAATCTCTACTCGTAATTAATGGTACTTCCGGTAAAATATTATTTTCCAAATACCAACATAACACGCAGAATTCCTTTTTCCCTGCACAAAACTTATACTGGCGTAGTTGACTCAGTTGTGAAACCTCACCAGATCATTACGGAGCCCCCTTCAAAAGATATCATCCAAATTTTACCCCATAATAATGCATGTTTTTGAAAACTCCTCAACCTTTTACGACCTTTTGTAAGAGGCGTTCTTGACATAGGTTTTCCGTAACGAACCTTTTTTACTTTTAGCAAAACACGTAGCACTACAAAACTTCAAGCACTACATCATAATGTTAATTCCCGTTTAATTTCCGTCGATGTTTGTTTTTTAGAGCCCTTTATCATTCTTTTTCAAGCACAGAAACAGAAGTTGGCCTACCTGTATGTAATATCCGTTCATATTTGCCGGGATTTTTAAGAAAATTATAAATAACCGTTCTCGATCTATTACGCTTTGTCAAAATTTTACGTGCAGTAAGTCCTGAATAGTTACCCCTAATAAACTTCTTTTATCGGCATCTCATCCTATTCTAATTAGAAAGTCATCCGTACCCGATATCTTGAAGTCAAGCCCTTGATGAGACATTTTCAATGAGTTCCCGATGAGAACTCAACCTCTGACTCTAGATATCCTTTCATCGGCATTTTCAGATCATCGATAGCCGGTAAATGATCAGTGAAAGGCCAGTTAGTTTTTGCTACTAGGGTAGTATAATAAACTTTAAAAATTGAAGGAAAATAAATATATAAGTAACTTTCAAACATGCATCCAATTTAATTTATTCTGGAGTACTGCTAGTTCCTGATTTTTTTTCCACCACTTTATTTGTAATGAAATTTTACCAGTATGTAATTACGATGCAATATAAATAAAATTACCCTTCTATAAATGTGGTGTGAGAAAAGGGCTGGTTCTAAGAATGATCCAGAATAAATTAAAATGTGGGCATGACTGAATTTTTCTGAATAAGTGTCTATTGGAAAAACATAGTGTGTAAGAGTTAAGGCCGATAGACGAAGAGAGGGTCCTAGACCAGTGTTACCAAATTTAGAGACTATTTTATTCAATAATCACCAATAATTTTTAGAAGTGATGTTTGATATACATGATAGACAATTAATATTCGATGTGATTAGGCAAACATTACAATTAAAAATTAGTAGTAGGTATTTTATTTGAAAAATCCATGAAATTGGCAATACTGTCCTAAAATAATAAGAAAGCACCACAGAACTGGCGTTTTAGAGTAATAATTACAAAACTTTGAATAAACACCAGCGTTGCCGCTTTGATTGCAACACTCGCGCCTAATTTGTTCGCCTGACGGAGTGTGTTATTTTGACCCCAAACAATTGTTACGAGTTTATTGCATTTATGGTGTTTATTCAAAGTTTTGTAACAGTTTTGTAACAGGACAGTTTAGTACTGTCCTAGACTTGTATGGAATGTCCTCCGTGGGATCTTTCAAAGAGTACCTAGACTGTATTTACACAAAGTTCAGGAAAAAAAAAAAGTCATGAAAAACTCCAAACGGACAAACTGAAGTTTGTGACCTGGCTTCAAACCCTGCATCTCCCGTCTACCAGCTTCAAGAGCAAATCATTTCTGTCCCTGGAATAACTTTTAGGAAAAGAAGTGTATGGTAAATTAGCAATATCGATACCCTTTAACAGCTTTATTCTGTAGATTTTAGATTTAGAGTAATTACTTTATTTCGGGTTTTAATTCTCTCGTACATTACTTTGTTGATTTCAGGAATTACAAATTGGCATATGTATTTCAGAATAATGAACATAATAAAATAAATTTCTGCTCAACTTTAAACGTTCTTTATTAAGATATATTTCAGTATATGAGTTTTATGGTCATTTTACAAGGCCAAATAGATTTAGAGTAATTACTTTATTTCGGGTTTTAATTCTCTCGTACATTACTTTGTTGATTTCAGGAATTACAAATTGGTATATGTATTTCAGAATAATGAACATAATAAAATAAATTTCTGCTCAACTTTAAACGTTCTTTATTAAGATATATTTCAGTATATGAGTTTTATGGTCATTTTACAAGGCCAAATAATAGTAGAAATATTATAAGAATGTTATGTACGTTAACAATTATGCGCAAATTATGAGTTATTTAGGGTACATATTAATATATATCGCGCTATTTTAAGTTGTAAATATTTATATATCACTAGAGTTAAACCCGTTCTAAACACACATGAAAACTTTCCTTAAATGCATAACGCACTTTGTTTAAAGAGTACATTTTAGCAATGATAGCATCCAACTAGTTCCTATTATTTTTATGCGCGGACTCAAAAAATAATCGAAATGAAACAACCTTTTCGTAATTTTGATAAGTGTTTACTCAAAATATGCATTTCATATATTTTTTCATTTCTTTAGCATAAAGCCAAATTTTAAATCAAAAATATAAATTGATTCCTTATAATTAAAGTTTCATACATATCATTTTTTAGAAGAAAAAAGTTAGAGTATTTAGATTTTTTAAAATGCCTTTATTTTTATTCACTATACTTTTGATGTACAGTCGGTAACATCCGAACACTAGAAAAAATTCCTATATAAAAAAGTACACTTAATACAGTTTTGTTAAATAAATCCTTGTCGAATCCTGTTTTTAGACTCACTAAGAACAGGATTCGACAAGGATTTATTTAACAAAACTGTATTAAGTGTACTTTTTTATATAGGAATTTTTGCTAATGTTCGGAGACTTTTGTTACCGACTGTATTTTGAAATTTTTCTTTTCATAAAATTCATAACATCTATAAAGACAAATTAATCATTAAATTAAAATTATATAGTACTTTGAGAAAAAAAAACAAAATTATAAACTATAAAACTTACATCATATTTAAACTATAGTCAAACAAGCATAATAAATAGCAAAATTTAAGTTTTAATGATAATTGAAAATAATGAATTTAATTTCCTTTCAACTATAAATCGCTGGAAAAATTCATTTTCATGTCATAAGGTTTTAATTCTTTGTGCAGCAAAATTAATCCAGAATCTTTCTCTTCACTTCTTTTCAAGTTTTCCAAGAATTTGTTATAAATAGCTTCCAAGAAATCCTATCGACTGAAGAGAATAATTGGAATTGTATGATGCAACTTTAGATTTAAAAGTCATTATTTTTGCTTAAAATAAGGGATGCAAAAGAGTATATTTTTACTTTTTTTTTTTTTTTTTAGTAAAATAAATCGATTTTAAGCATTCGATTATTTCTCACATATAACCTTTCACTAATTCACTAATTTTGAATTAAAAAAATTGAGTTATTAATTTTTTTTTTTTTTATGTCAAAAATATTATATTGAGTTTTAGAGTTGATTTTTTCACTTTTTCTATCGACATAAGATAATGAACAATATGAAAGAACACTGAAGTTTAAACTTGTCACTTTTTAACGTAACAGAATTAGGCTACTTGTATTAATGTTGCTAATTTATGACTTTTGGTTGAAAAGATGATATTTTTTCCTGCCCCCCCCCCTTCTAACCTCTCGTAATAATTCTACAATTTCAAAAATATCCGCAATCGATTTATCGGGCCTTAAAGCCTAATAATACTAATTTTCAACTCTCTAACTCTTATTTCTATATTTTTCCCCTTTGCTCCCCCCTTCCAGTCTATCCTAATAATTTTTCCCTTTTGAAAATATCTGAATTCGATTTGTAGGTCCCAAAAACCTATACGCGCCAATTTTGAACGGTCTAACTCCGTTTCTATTGTTTACAAATTCGAAAATATCTGCAATCGATTTGTGGGTATAAAAAACCTCTATGTACCAATTTTGAACGATTTAACTCTATTTTTATTTTTTTTGCCACTCCTCCCCCCTTCCCTCCTAATAACTTTACGCTTTCGAAAATAGCCTCATTCGACTTGCAGGTCTCTAAAAACTATCTGTACGAATTTTGAACGGTCTAACCGCATTTCTATTTTTTTGCCCCATAGTGCTCATCCCTTCCCGCCCCACCTGGGACGAATATCTAAAATTCCAGAAAATGTTTCTTAGATATCTGTGTGAACTATATTTTAGAGCAAAAATCAGGGCCTGATTAAGGGGGAAGCTCGCTCATACCGGAATATTTTTACAATTATTTTTTACTTCATGTCATAGAAATTCCACGCTTTGACGAGGAAATATTTTTTATAAAAAATGAACGGTGTAAAACAATCCAATTTACTCACCGATATTAGACACCAGAATTCTTTTAAAATAATTTTTAATGAAAATTTTCTGTTTATTTTAGGAGGAAAGTATTTGTTAAAAGATAACGGTGTCAGTATAAATAATGTGTGAAGAGCGAGCTTCCCCCTTAATCAGGCCCTGGCAAAAATCTCACTTATATCTTTTTTTTTTCGATATAAAAGTATATTTGAAATCGCGTTTTGCCCCCTCCCACCTTTAGGGGCTGAATATCTAAAATTCCAGAAATTGTTTTTAAGTATTTGTACTAGCTATATTTTAGAGCAAAAATTTTCCGTATATCTGTTTTTTTTTCTTTGTTGTTGTTGTTGTTGTTTGTTTGTTTGAGATATATAGGATTATGTGAAATCACGTTTTGTACATGTGAAATCACGTTTAACTCCCTCCCCTCTCCCCTTAGGAACCAAATTTTTAAAATTCCAGAATTGTTTTTTAGATATTTGTGTTAGCAATATTTTAAAGAAAAATTTTACGGATATCAATTTTTTTGTTTGAAATATGAAGGATTTTGTGAAATCACTTTGCGAATTTTGTAAAAGCGCTTCTTAGTGGATGTCTACGTAATAGAAAGAACATTCTCACGAAATTTCATGCTTCTAGGTCCAGGGCGTTGGATTGGACGATGATGAATCACTCACTCACTCACTCAGGACAAACGGTTTTATATATATAGATTATTTAGAATCTTAAAATAATTTAAAAATACTAAAGATCGTATATTAATTCAAAATGGTTTTACGTAGAATATATATAAAATTTACAACTAATTTTTTTTTTTTTTCATTATTTCAGAATAATACAAGGAACAATAGGAAAGAAAACTGAATTCTATATTTGTCACTTTTAAATGAAAAAACTAAGTGACGTATATCAATGCTGCTAGTTTATGACATTTTGTAAAACTAACAAAATGATGTAAACGAATAAAGTGATCCTTTCACCATTCATTTAGAATCCTACAATAATTTTAAAACAATAAATTTCGGATATTAATTCAAAAGTGATTTTATGTAAATGATAATGAAATTTTATTTTATTTACTTACTAGCAGGCTACGCCCGCCTCGCTGGTCACTAAATTTAAATGATTTTTCAAAAGAATTGAATCACTATTTATTTTTTTTAATCACATTTTGTGTTTTGTAACACAATTAAAAATTCCTTTTAAGGTCAAAAAGTCAAAATAACATATTACAAATTAAATAAAACAAAATATTTCTTCCGTTTTGCAACATTGCTCAATCAGGGATGGAACACGGGCGCAGAATTCATACCACTATCAATATAAGAAATTTTTTTACTTCTTAAATCACCGATATTATAGGCAGAGAAATTTCTTAAACAGATTCCGGTATGAATTCTGCGCCCGTGTTCCATCCCTGCTCTATGGTCTTATGTGAATGATTCTCAAGAATGAATCAACAATTGTTTACAAATTTAATGGATTATGTATGAGAAATAAGTACGCTGTAATATAAAAATTGCAGTTCCGAGAACTTCAAAACTGACAACTTTTTTTAAGTTATTCATTATTCTCTAATATTAGACTGTTTTTTGCTAAATATAAGACTTTTATTTTATGATAAAAGCAATCGAATGATATCGCATTGTGAAATTTTGCAGCGTAATAGCTTTAAATCTAATAACTTGATGTATATAGTGTCCTCACAAAAAATGAACAGTTTTTAGAGCTCTTTTAAAAAAGTATAACACCTGTGCAGTTTTAAAAAAATTCATCAGTTTTTACTAATAAAAAATGGCCGATCTTCTTCAAAAGCAATTCAATGATATCGCGTTGTGAAACTTTGCAACGTAATATCTTTAAATCAAATAACTTGATGTATATAGTGTCCTCACAAAAAATGAATAATTTTAGATCTCTTTTTAAAAAGTATAACATCTATGCAGTACCTTTTAAAAAATTCATCAGTTTTTACTGAAGCAAATGGCCGACTTTCATCACCAAAGCAGTTAAATCTAGACCAATTAAAGATAGAAGTGGTCCGCACGGATGTGTTCTGCCGACAAACTCTTTGCTTTATTTATATAGATTCTTTTTTCTTTTTTTTTTTTTTTTTACTTAGTACTTGACACGTAGCACATTTCTGCGAAAAACAGGAAAGAACGTTGAGCATTAATATTTTCTTTTTTAAACGCCGCAAAATTATTCTGCTTAAATCAATGTTGCTAGTTTATACATTACTATAGTTCTTACTGGTAGACGGGAGGTGTCAGTTTCAAGACTAAAAGTCACTCTCGTCCGTTAAGGCGTTTGATATTTTCTATGATTTTCTCTGAAACTCACGTAAATATTGCTTAGGATAGCTTAAAAAGTAAAAAAATAAAATAAAATTACAGGGTCATCACAACCAAGCTTAGGTCCCTCAAGAAGATAATTGTTCTTAACCCTAAAACCAACATACACCTGTACTTGTAATAAAATAATATTAAACCTAAAGAAAGCTGAATATTTTTTGAATTAAACCTGTTCTTTTTATTTTTCTTCAAAATACCAGTGAGAACCTTTAAAACACCGGCAAAATTTTATAGGAATTCCGAAATACCTTCTGTATTCCTGCAGATTTTTGCTGATTTTTCATCTGGGAAATATTTTATTATATATCGTTTAGAATCTTTCATTAATTTGGATCCAATGACGTAAAGTTATTGATTCAAAAATGGTTTTATTCAAATGGTATTTTTTTCACTTTTTAATTCGGTATGTTACAATCTTGAAGGAGTTATATAACGGATGATGATATGGCCGGAAAAACATGAAGTCAAATCATTACCGAGGTATCTGTTAAGTAATAGTTACTCTTATATAAGAAATTGTACATTGTTATAGTGAAATTAGTTATAAAATATGAATCTTTCAAGACGGCATTCATTGTAATTTTGAGTCTCTAATCTATCAAATAAATAAAATGATGCAATACTAGCCAATTTTTGTTTTTGGTAGACCCAATATGGCTTCTGTGTAGACTTGGCTGCTATTGAGGAAACCTTCTTGAGTGGACAACAGTTAACTTCATTTGCGCTGCATGCTGATATGCCGTATGCCAATTCCTCCTATATCATTCCTCCACGCAGTGTTGCGTGATCTGGCGGATTTTTTTTTTTTTTTTTTTTTTTCAATAATCACCAATAATTTTTAATTGTAACGTTTGCCTAATCACTTCGAAAATTGATAGCCTATTATGTATATCAAATATCACTTCTCAAAATTATTGGTGAATATTGATTAAAAAATACGCCAGATCTGACAACAGTACCTTCACAGTTACAATGCACTGTTGCCAGATTGCGCGACATTTTTATTCAACCGTCACCAATAATTTTGAGGTGATATTTAATGTACATAATCGACCATTAATCGTCTATAATATACAAACATCACTTCTCAAAATTATGTGACTATTAAATAAAAAATTCGCGCAATTTGGCAACATTGTTACAATGGACAACAGGAAAAAACTGATCAGTGGACTTCTCGTTTAAAATGACGTGAAATAAAGCAACTCGCATCAGTGTTACTAGTTTATCATTTTATGGTAGTTGTAACAAAATCCAAATGTAATCGATTAAAATGAGCATTTTGTCTTTTATTACTCCGAACCTTTCAATAATTTTAAGAGAACACAGGATGTTGAATTGAGCGTATAAGATCACAGGAATGTTAGAATTTACCGAATTCCATTTCATATTTGAAGCAAGGGAGTTAACTTGAGTTCTTGAAGGATGGACAAAAGTTTGAAATAGGTATCTCACTTGGTACAGAAATAGTCTTGCTGAAAAGGTACTCTACGAAGTTTGTTTCATTGATTTCATGGTTGACGCGGTGAGAAGGAGCAGAGTTTGAAGGTTTAGTGTTTGAAGGTATGCATGTTGATTCTTCAGTGATAGTATTTAGGGAAAAGCAAGTCCGAAGTCGAGGTCAGTTGAAGATCGTGTGGAATAAGAGGTGTCTGGTCTTAATTTAAGATGAAATACAAGAAAGGTTTCAATTAGTTTCACTGCTATCCAGGGTGATTTAAATTAATTTAAAATATACTTTAGTTAAGGATGAGTAGTTTTGCTTCCTCCTTCTCCCAATCTTAAAACCAATAAATTCTTAGTTGGTTATAAAAAATAAGTCTTGCTTTCACTTCGTAAATGTACTCGCAGCAGGGTGAAACAGGGAAAAAAAAGTTATAGAAGTTTATTTCTTCCCAAGCTGAAATGGTTTTAAGTATGTTAAGTTCGAATCATTAGAATACAACTTTTTTTTTTTTTTTTAATTAAGCATATCATTTTCAGTAATATCCTACTTGCCAACATCCTAATTAATATTCCGTAGTATTGTTAGCCCAGCCTTTTTTTTCACACCAGTATTTTTTTTAGAGTGTTTTTCGTCTTATTTAATCGCAATTACACTTAGAGAGTATTATTCTAAAAATTTACTGGTGTGAAAAAAAGGGCAGGACTAATAAGATTACGGAATATTAATTAGGATGTTGGCAAGTATGGTTATATAGATAAAACAATCGTGGTTGCTATTTTATTAAAATAAATAAAAATAAATTGTCTTAGTTACATCAATAAATATCGCATGGAATAAAAAACAGTCATGCAACACAGCGCACGTAACATTTATTATTATTATTTTTTTTTTAACATGCAAATACGAATACATTTCGGGTAATAATGGAAGGATGTAATGCATATCTTAATCTTAAAACCAGATTATATGAAAAAACAAAATTACGGAAACGAAGAAAAAACAAAACCATATAGTTCTTAAATTTTTGAAAAATTTTAATCATTTTATCATATTTTTAAGATATGTCTTCCAATATTTCTAATTTTTCTGGTTTTGAATTGTTACTCTATCATAAACTTTACATCTGGCTCAAATTACAGGAGTTCAGCACCTATGATTAAAAAATAAGAGTATGCACAAGAATGAAAAAACGATTTTGAATAAACTCACTTTGAAGGTAAAATTCTAATTAATATATGATGAGTGACTATTAAGTTGCTCCTCTAAACTTCATAGAGAATGCGAATATTTAACGAACATTTTGGACTGTGCTTAGAAACGATAAAATATATCTTAAATAATAGGAAAACCTTTTCAAACATTGCACAAGATGAAACCAAGTATCGCATGAAGAACTAGAAAGAATATGACTAAAGATTTCAGAAAAAAAAAAAAAATAATAATAACAATAATTAGCATCCTTTTTAATGAAGACATGCAACATCAATACTTTTTCAAGGACTCTGTTTGAATGTTGCATATATATATGCGTGTATGCATTTTTTTTTTTTTTTAATTCAAAGTCCTGATTCCCCTTAAATAAAGGAAGTTTGGTAGTTAATTAAAAAGTAGTGTTTTGTAAATTGTATTCAAATTTTGAATTAATCTTTAACTTTTTGATTCTACATTATAACGGACTAGAAACCTAGACGTTAAAAATTTCTCTAGTGTCGCAAAATAAAGCTGTTTGAATCAGTGCTTCAGGTTAATGTATTTCTACTCATGCATTTAGTAGACGAGAAGGGCCAAATTTGTACCCTGGACGTGCTTGTCGACCTAACCTTTAAGAAATTTGTTATTTATAAATGTTAACTAATTAGTAACTAATAACATTCAGTTATTACTTAAAGCATGCATTTATTTAAATCTATTTTTCTTTTTTAGCTCAGTATATTACAACGTAAAAAAAAAAAAAAAAAAAAAATCTGAATGATCGACTTTTCATTTCAAACTTCGCAAAGTAAATTTGCTTGAATAAGCATTACTGATTAATATTTTTTCTGTAGTTCTAACTGGCAGACGGGAAGTTCCGGGTTCGAACCAAGGTCACGCACGTTGACCTAGCCATTCGGAGTTTTGTATAGTTTTCTCCGAAATTCGTAAATGTACAAGTTTGAATTCCTTAGCCCTTTCCGACCGGGAACATTTTTACCTTAAAGCATTACATTCTTCTGTTTTTGCAAACTGATAGAATAATATGGATTATAACCAACATTTGTTTATTGAAAATTGTACTTTACAATTTCTGCTAATTAGCTCGATCGTTTTTTTTTTTTTCCTGATTTTATTACATACGACTGTTCCAGATGCAAAAATGTGAGTGGATGTTGTGGATATCTAACCCGTACAATTGTACGCTTTCGGTCGGGAAGGTTTAGAAAGACCCTCCACGGAGGACATCCTCCTCAGGCAGAGATGCCGTGTTACTACGGATTGTCCGTAATCTTAATACCGGAAATTTTTAAACGTATACTTTTGTAATAATTATCTGCAATTTATTAGAACAAGTGTTACTTTTTTTTATTGTGATATGACACTGATTTTTCGTTAGTAGTAACCTGGCACCTCTGTTCAGGCCTAGGTGCCCAGAGCCTCATTAAGGGGGAAGCGCACATTATTTATACTTACACCGTTATTTTTTAACAAATACTTTCCTCCTATAATAAACAGAAAATTCTCATTAAAAATTATTTTAAAAGAATTCTGGTGTCTAATAACGGTGAGTAAATTGGATTGTTTTACACCGTTCATTTTTTATAAAAAATATTTCCTCGTCTAAGCGTGGAATTTCTATGACATGAAGTAA
Organism: Salticus scenicus; assembly: GCA_963930645.1. Taxonomy (NCBI): domain Eukaryota; kingdom Metazoa; phylum Arthropoda; class Arachnida; order Araneae; family Salticidae; genus Salticus; species Salticus scenicus. The sequence continues at coordinate 79,755,522 of OZ005657.1, read as the reverse complement.
AAAATAATTGTAAAAATATTCCGGTGAGAGCGGAGATAATGTGTGCTTCCCCCTTAATCATGCTCTGTAGGTGCCTCAAGTAGACAGTTACTTTTTAACACCAATACATAACTGTATTTCTAATAAAATGACATTATAGTTAAAGCAGGAAGTTCCGTAGTATCCAGTTGATAAAAGAGGAGTCCATGTTTGAATAATAACTTCTGTTAGTTGAAGCAGGAAGTCCCGTAGTATCCAGTTGAAAAACGAGTAGTCCCTCTTTAAGTAATAATTTCTGTTCGAAAAAAAAAAAATTGCATGTTCTTAAGTGTAATATTTTAATTTTCTGTGGCTCTAGTAAAATTATCATATATTCGATTAATAAAAATATCGTATTGTGCCTCATATCGAACTATTCATTAATTTGTTATCAATAATGTTCAGCTATTAATTAAAAACTTATTCTAAAACTTATTTTTAAACTTTTGATTGATACTTTTTTCTACTTTATCAATCAGCACATTCCAAAAATCACTTCAAAAGAATATTCCTCTCTATACTGTAATAAATTTCTGTTCAAAAATAGACAATTTCTGTAACGTTTCTACAGGCAAATTATGTCTTCTAACACTACAGAAATGATGTTTAAAATTACATCTCAATCTGTCAAAAGAAACATCTTTTCTGTAACCAGATAAAATCTGTAACTATTAATACAGATTTTATCTGGTGGTTATGTATACGTTTTTTTTCTGTTTTGCATACAGAGAATTGATATCAAAGCAGGATTGAGAAATGCTATGTAACTAAACAAATTGTGCTTTCGTGACTAAGAGGTAACAATGTCGCCGAATTATACTTCTATGCCATATTTTGGTTTTCCTGCAGCACTTATCTCTAAATTACTTAAACCACATATTATTTATACTGCTTTCCGGCCGATTAAACAAGTAAAAAACTTTCTTTTTAACTTTAAACCTGTAACCCCTTCTTTGGATCTAATTGGCGTAATATATTTAATTCCTTGTAAAAATTGTAAATGTGTTTATATAGGTGAAACTGACCGTACGGCAAGAATCAGACTACAGGAGCACAGGCGGCCATATAAAAATTGCAACCAAAATTCTAAAATTGTAATCCATTCAATAGAAACCGATCATATTCCTGACTTCGATAATATACAAGTTCTAAATTCTGGCTATGAAAATTAAAAATCCCGTATTTTCCTTGAGAGTTGGCACACTGCCAGCCGTCTCTACACTATCAATGAAGCATGCGCACTGGCTCCTCAATATTCAGTACTTCTATAAATTCCTTGGGTATAAATGTAATGCTGGAAAATAATGTTGTAGCTATACTGATGAGGAAACCTGGACGGGATTCGAAACGTCTAAATTTTAAATGTTTTTAAATGTATATTTTGTTTTTTAAATGTATTTTGACTAAAGCCTGTCTCGTAAATAAAATATTTTTATGTTTTTAATGTTGCCTACGATTTGGAGATTCGATCCTGGCTGACAAAACTGGAGAATTTTATTTAAAGCGATATTTTTTTACAGTAGGCCTTACGGAAAAAAACTGTTATACACGAATATTCTCTGTATTCTTCTGTTAAAGAAAATTTTTTCAACGTATTTTTCGCATAGCATACGGATATTTTCTGGTAAATTTGCTGCCACGAATTTTCTCTAATAAAACAGGATTTATACAGTGTATAAACAATACTTACGTTTTTACAGTTATTAGTTAAAACAGGGATGAAATAATTCCACTTTTTTACCACCAGTATTTTCCTACAAAACTTTCTAACCTGGAAATTCACAAAAATAACAATAAAGGTGTCATAAATAATTCTGTATGGAATTACTGGTGGCAGCAAAAGCGGAACACTTTTATCCTTGTAAAATTGTGTGCATCATTGATGACTGTTAGTAATTTTCTGTTATTATAGTACAAGTTTGTTGCCCTCAAGGAATTCTTTACGCATACCTGCCAACATCCTAATTAATATTCCGTAGTATTGTTAGCCCCGCCTTCTTTTTCACACCGTTATTTTTTTAGACTACTTATTTAATCGCAATTACACTTAGAAAATATGATTCTAAAAATTTACTGGTGTGAAAAAAAGGGCGGGGCTAACAAAACTACGGAATAATAATCAGTATAGGATGTTGGCAAGTGTGTTTACGCATGTTTATACTTTTTACATAAATGTATGACTTTATACATTTATAGTATATTCCCTTATCTACTATTTTATGTTAGGAGGAACGCTTTAGAGATCAAATCTGATAAGCATGATGCTGAACTATGCGGAAATTTTGCAAGATAATAGCTAAGCCTACTGCGCATTTTAAAATTTTGTTTTCGACACTAGAAATTTAGTCTATAAGGCAACTAGTCTGATGACAACCTATCGAGTTTGGAACAATTCTCTCTTCTCAATCATAAGTTTTTATTTAAAAAAAAAAATCGAAAAATTTCTCCGTGTAAAATAAATAAATAAATTTTGGGGAAACAATTTGGTAAAAAAAAAAAAAAAGTACGCTGAATTTTGCGTTTCTTTCGCCTAACATTAACTTACGAGTAAAGAAAACTTAATTTGAAAATTATTTTATACTTTGAATAAATATATTTCTTTTGTTTTTCATAGTGTAACTCTGAATGTGGCGGGAGAGGAAGAAAAAAAGTACTTCACAGAGATTTTTTTTTTTAGAGCAGAGGGGGAGGTTGGCTGCATGGCAAATTTAGTGGGCAAATTTTTTGCCACATGGTCAGATTACATATTTCATCTCTTTTCTCAAGAGAATAGCTTAGCTTTCAAACTATTGTAGTACTAAGCAGTATTTTCAATACACTTCTGAATATCTATATTTTTATAAACATCAAAATAAAATACGAAAACACCAGATTCTATCAAATATAAATTTTTCCAATAATATAATATAAATGGTAATTAATTTCTTTTTCAATTATTTTATTTTTAATGTAAGAGAGTATAATAAAGAGATGCGTAATGTTTACAAAAATTCAAAAAGTATGTCAAATCCTCTTTTACTTTTGTTTTGCTGCATTTCTTCTGCCATTTTGAAATATTATTTTTATTCAAACTCAAAGAACTAAAATACTAAACACACAAGAAGTATTTTTCTACGAACTGGATCATTAAACAACGAATTGGCATTTCTTTGAAATAGAGGCATCAAAAGAATAAAATCAAAAATATTCCATTGTATTTCACCAATTATCGGAGCTTCGAATTATAAAGGAAATCTTATGCTCTAATGATAATTGAAAAGAATTATTTTAATTTACTTTCATCTTTAAATCGCCCGAAGATTATTTTAATATCATAAAATAACAATTCTGATTGCTGCAAAATTAATTCAGATTAGTTTTGCTTAATACTTTTGATTTTTTCAGAAAATTTTGTAACATTTCATTTTAAAAAATTCTGTGTGGAAAAGAAATTAATTGTACAAGAATGGGGCAACTTTTACTGTGGTCATCATTTACAACAAATAACTGAATAAGAAGTAAATTTTTTTTTTCTTTCTCGTGATGAAAAAGAAATACTTTCATGAAAAATTTATTGTGCATTTTTTAAAACATCCTAAATTTCAAACAAATAATTACTTTTTGTTGTTGTTGTTGTTGTTGTTGTTGTTATTTTTATTAAAAAATTTTATTGACACTTCTGGCCAAAAGTATTGCAAATTCTATAACTTTTTATCTTTATTTTTATATTATTTTACTTATTTATTATTTTTATTACTTTATTTTTCATTTTATTTTATTTTATTTTTTAAGAAAAAGAAGAAGCCCCCCAAAATTACTATTTTAAAATAAAACTGATTTATTTATTTTCATTTTTATTTTTATTTTTCTGAGTGTCATTAGCAACCGCCCCTTTTTCCACACCACTTAGTTTTTAGAGTAATTATCTTCAAATGTATTTACGATGTAATAAGGAGAGTAGTACTCTATAAAAGGCTGGTGTGAAAAAACAGATGGGTACCAAAAATACTCTGAAGTAATAATAAAGAAGCACCATAGAACTGGCGTTTTAAAATAATAATTACAAAACTTTGAATAAACACCATAAAATGCAATAAACTCGCAAAAATTGTTACGGATCGAAGGAACACACGACCCTTTGTCAGACGAACAAAGTATTCACGAGTGATGCAGTCAAAGCGGCAATGCACTGACTGCAGCACTCGTGCCTACTTTGCTCGCCTTATGAAGGGTCGTGTGTTCTTTCGACTAAAAACAATTGTGGCGAGTTTACTGTATTTTATGGTGTTTATTCAATGTTTTGTCATTTATACACTGGATTATTAATTAGAACGTTTGTAGGGCGCAGTATGCTGTAGAATTTTCAAGCTATTGATATATAATAGATAGTGTGTCCCATATAAAACGCAACCCACAAAAAACGAGGAAATAGTGCCACTGCGAGCATATAGTGCGAAGAAATAGTGCCACGATAATTAACGGCGAAATTAAGTAGGGGGGGGGCGTTTTTTTTTTTTTTTTTTTTGGGGGGGGGGGGGTAACTGTACATTGAGAACTAAAACATCAACCAGAATTAATTATTAAACTTAACTATAAAGAAACTGTCACCAGCACATAATTAGCATAATTTAATAAAATATGTTTTTATTCCCCTGTTATAGCGGCAACTTTCTATCAGTTATTAGTTTTCGTTTCGAACAATTAGTCAGCGTTTTATGATAAACAGTTGGCTATGCGTTTAAAAATTCAGTGGTCTTTAAATGTCACGAATCGGGAGAGTGGTTTCTTCGTTTTATTTGGTACTGGATACAGATTGAAAAAAGCTGCATGATAATGTTTATTTTATTATTTTCCATGGGTCGAAGTTCCTCACCTTTTTTAACGTACAGTCACCAAAAAAAAACGCCCCACCCCCCCACCTATTTTCGCCATAAGTTGTCGTAGAAACATGTGGTTGGTACCAATCGATTTGTAATAACGTCTAGTTTATAATAGTACAGTTAGATTTTGCTTAACCCCTTAACGCGCGGTGTCCTCGCTGCGAGGACGCAAAATTTAAGATCCAGCTAAAAAAATTCATCCCGGAAACTTTTTAGCAAAAATTCATGTTTATAACATATCAGGAAAGGCCTGATTTTTAAACATTAAAATTTAAAATTTCTTTTAGTTTAATTTAGTTCATGAATTCCGGGCCCACCAGCGGCCGAGCGGTTCTGCGCTCAAAGCTGGTAGATGGGAAGTGCCGGGTTCGATCCCCGGTCGCGCTCATCGACCTAGCCGTTCGGAGTTTTCCGTGGTTTCCTCCGAAACTCGCGTAAATACGGGCTAGGACCCCTTAGAAAGACCCCCACGGAAGGCATTCCCCCCTCTAGGCCTAGGACACATCAGGAGTCAATCGGCCATAAATCCTACAACCAACCAACCAACATGAATTCCGGTGGCAGTATAATTTAAATCTTTCAAATTGTCTTGCGCCGGAAAGGGTTAAGGGGTCGTCTACATATTAAAACTGGCATTTGAATTCTTTGGACAAAATCATCGCGGAAAATAGTATAGTTTATATATTTTGCTCAATTCTTCACAGAGTTATAAGCTGTCGAAATATGAGGGCGCTAATGTTAAATGAATGTGACAAACATTAATTCACATCTTCCAAAATAATTATGACATTCAAATTATGTTTTTTTTTATATAAGATAGAATGAAGTGACCCAAACATATTCCATGCATATTTTTGATGATTTTTTTTTTTTTTTTTTTTTTTTTTAAATATGAAAATTATTAATAATTTCATATTTGAAAAAATTATGAATTATGACCTATGTTAATTTTTGCATGAAAAGAACGGGCTTCATCAAAAACATGGGTTTCCAAATTTACAGCTCGTTCCTAACATTATTTTTTGAGTTACAGTGATTTTTCCTTTTTTACTGTTGTTAGGGGGCTGTCACTTTTTATAATTTGTATCCTTTGTGAGTCAATATCTGTATACATTTTGACGAAAAACTATTTAAATTTACCTTTATGTTATTCTAATTGTTTTCTAAGGAACATTTCGATGTTTATTACACAAATTGGCTTAATTTTTATAAAATTATCGCAATGCAGGCGAAAGTTTGGGAAAGAATTGCAAAAGAAATGAAGCCCCGCCTCTATATTGCGGAAACAGTAGGGGAGACCCGTGTACCAAGGGCCGCTTTTTTTCAATGCCCAAAAACAGAGCCCTTGACCTGTTTAAAATTATCAAACTGATATGTACATATCTTTAGGACTAATTACTTCCAGTTGGGATTAATATAAATACCTAAAATAATAAATTCCGACAAATAGAAGGTTTTTAAAAAAACTTCACTCGTGGCCCTAGGTACAACACCCTCATTGTACCTGGGGCCAGACCTCATTGTACCTAGGGCCATTCTCTCAAATTTAGATTTCACTTTGCAATGAATAGAAAATAAGCATATAAACATGTATTTTATAAAAGAAACAATATCAAGTAATATATTTATTTATCATATAATAATTATCATGTTGTTACCTTAATTTAAAACACGAAATTTTTCACTTTATTTATTTTTATTTATTTATTTATTTTTTTATTTTTCTGGAGTGTCTCTTGGATTTCTAGATCTCTCTGGTTTTCGGTCACATCTTTTCTTTGATGTGGGAGGTTTTGCTTAGGTTCGTACCCGTTAAAGCATAACACACGAAAAGATGTTAGATGTTGAATGTTTCTAAATTTCAACAGGACACGAAACAGAAACATCCAATTCTATCATTGTTGGTTCACTTTCTTCCTGGAAAATCTTTTTTTTTTTTTTTTTTTTTTTATGGAGGGGTATTGTCTTTCAGTCACATATGAGCTTAAATATTCATCCTCAGTGAATGTGTTTTGATTTATTGGCTACATACCGGATACTCGAAAGCCTGATAGAATGTTTACTGGAGTAAAGGCCGACGGATAGGACTTGCCAACAATTTCAGCAACGTCATGTATAGTAATTGGTTTAAGGGTTTGCCAGCATCCAATTACTACAGGCTGTACTGTGTTTCTTAACATTTTCTCGACCGCTGACGTAAATTCACGTCATTTGAAAATATGAACCAGTGGTGGTCCACCAGTGGGCGTTTCTTTTGCAATTTGTATGTTATTTGTGTCTAAAAAATATACACAATATTCATATTTGTACAATCAGTATACTATGGATGCAAATACTTTGATTAGAGAGAGAGAGTATGATTATAATACATATGCAATTGCATTATAAATGTGAATACGGAAAATTTTGTTTTGAAAAACTGTAACTTATGAGAAAAACGCCCACAGGCGTACTTTACTGTCAAAAAGACAGTAAAGTCGCGACATGCGGTCGCGAAAATTTAAAAAGGCCAAACACACTGGCCCTAGGTACAAGGCAGTGATGTGGCCCTAGGTACAAGTTTTGGTAACTTCATTCAAAATGCCTTCCACTAAAAAATCAACACGCAGAGAGGAATAATTAAATATCGCATTTATTACTCAATATAACAAGCAAAATTACACACGAGAAATGAACGAAAAATATTTGACTTGCCTTTGTAAAATAGTAAAAGAGATGAGCTGCAAAATTTTACTTCAAACCATGTAAATTCGTTTTCTACATGCAACTTACCAATACTCTCTTCTCAAAAGTTCCAAAGTAGTTGTAAAAGTAGCAATTGGCGTTGTTACTCGCCCCATTGAGTATTACAGAGCTGCCAACCTAATCCGGCAAATTGTTAGTACCGCCCCTTTTTCTACACCACTTAATTTTTAGAGTATTTTTCTACTTAATTCATCATAGATACATTTGAAGAGAATTGCTCTAAAAATTAAGTGGTGTAGAAAAAGGGGCGTTTTTCAATAGGCGTTAACAATTTGCCGGATTAGGTTGGCAGCTCTGGTATTAAAACTTAAAATTAAATATTATTCAAATAAAGTGGGGTGGCCCTAGGTACACGGGTCTCCCCTATTACAAAAACTAGTTTGCATATTCGTTTAGGACTCTATATGTGACGCTGGTATGCATAAATGTCAATGGCATTTACTACATTGAATGCTGAAGACAAAATTTAAATGATTTAATTCGAAGTATGTAAAATAATTTTGTTTAATAATGTAAAGTTTTAAAAAAATTGTGTAAAGGCGTGGCTTCCGTTGCAAAAAGGCGTTTACTCGATTCTGAAATGTTAAGTCTTTGTTCTTAAATATTACATAACTTTTCCTAGTTTCTCACTGCTAAAATTCTGTTTTATCCCTGTTGCGTTTTTTTTTTTGTTTTTTTTTTCTTGAATATTCTAGGATTCGTGCACCTTATTTTAAATGTCATGATTTAGAAAAAGCGGTAAGACGAGGATACGCAGTAAACAATACTTTTTTTTTCCCTTTTTTAAATTAATATAATTAATATTTATTATTTTTTACCAGATTTTTTAAAACAAGTTTTTTGATCTTGTTGCGACATTTTCGCATTCGTAATAAAAATTTAAATTTATATTAAACGTTTTTTTAATACTAAATAATATAGTGATTTTTTTTTTTTTTTTTTTTTTAATTTTTTTAATTTATTATTGAAACAAAGCGCAATATTTTTTATTTTCGATTATTCTAAACACGGCGTAAAACTGGCGACAGATTTATTATGGAAAAAGAATTTAAAACAAAGTAACATGTGTTGTTACTTTTAATGCTAAGTTTATACGTGACATCTAAGTTTTAATTTTGTGTGAGGTATTACTTAAAATAGAAATGATTTTGAACAGTATCTCCTTTTTATTGAATATTAAACACTTTCGCGACCGCATGTTTTTGTCTTTTAGATAGTCTGTTCCGACTGTGGGCGTTATTCAGTCAAACTATATTATGTAAGAACGAGGTTTTCTATATCCATATTTATTTTACAAATGAATATACATAATTATTATACTCTTTCTAGTGAAAGTATTTGTATTCATACTATTTTGTTTATATAAATATGAATATAAGGAATATTCTTAAGAAATATAGTAACACACAAATTGTGAAAGAAACGCCCACTGGAGGAGTTTCAGATTTCCAATGACGTGGTTCTTCGTCAGCGGTCGCAAAAGTGTTAAATATCCTTCTCAGATTTTAGCTTAAATCTTGTTATCTATATTTTAGTATATTATATATTGTTGGTTTGTACGCCTAAAATTAAATGAAAAACTTTATAGTAACACTTTCATGCGGGGCTTACTGTATAAAATAAAAATATACCCAACAAGAAGTAGATAATTCTTTTTCTTAAATATTAAACACTTTTTTTTAACCGCTATTAATATTATTATCATTATTACTATTATTCTTTTACCTTGGTATCTAGATTTTTGTAATTCAACATTGTAGGGTTCATATGATTCAAGCTATTTAATTTTCTTTATATGAAGTGATGTATTGAACTATTCAATGTTTAATAAATATAAACCAATAAAAATCTTTTAATTCATAAACTAACACAGAAAGTTCGGCGAATTTGAAACGTTTTTTTATTTTATAATTAACATTTCTGAACTTTATATCCGGCGTCAAAATTAATAAATAATGTATATTTGGTTGTAGATCACGATTTATTTTTTCTATATGTATAGACGGTCCCCTGACACATTTTCACGTTCCGAACTGCCTTGATCTCAGAAATCTGAATATGAAGTCAGAAATAGGGGTCGTCATTGAAAAAAAAATGAAATTTACTACTGTTTTAATATGTAGATGACCCCTTAAGCAAAATCTAACTACACCATTAAAAACTAGACTTTATTACAGATCGATAGGTACCAGCCGCATGTTTCTACGATAATTTACGGCGAAAATAGGTGCGGGGTGGTGGCGATTTTTGTTTTGGTGACTGTACAATGTTATGCCCTAACTGATAATTTACTAGGTTATTTTAGAAATTTCAGCAATGCGTAGTACTAATTCTAGAAAAATTACTTTTTTTTTTTTTTTTTTTTTTTTTTATAATTTCTTACTAATATATTTTTTTGCTGAATAAATAAAGTGTTTGCATTATTTTATTTTATATTTATTATTAGTCTTTTTTTCTTTTAAATAAAGGTAATTTTTTTTTAAAGTTACACTTTAAAGAAATACTTTAGTTAATACGCTGTTAGAAATAAAATGATATGGTTCAACCAGAAATATTATTCCAACTTAGCTGCAATCAATGCATTGATGCAATGTTTAACAATTTTCGTAATGCTTACTCTACAATGGCACTTCTAAAATGGTGACAGAAATAGCACAGAAGTTTTGATATCAGGTAAATTGGAACAATTTTTTAGATGAAAAATGCTATTTTGTTTTTAGCAGTGTATTATTATTATCCGTTAATTACTACTTTAATAAACTGATAAATATTACGTAGGATTAGTTTTGAAATATCTGATATTATTTTTCAATTAAAGTAGAAAGCATTAAAATAGATTTTTAAGCTTACTCTTATTACATAATTTTTAAGTAATTATTTCCAGTGATTCTTTATTGGAGTAATTTTTATTTGCTCTATTTCATTGCTATTATTTTTTGTTAAATAGTTTTTCAGTTTACTCTTTACTAGCAGTGTTGTCAGATCTGGCGGATTTTTTATTCAATAATCACCAATAATTTTGAAAAGTGATATTTGATAGACATAATAGACTATCAATCTTCGAAGTGATTAGGCAAACGTTACAATTAAAAATTATTGGTGATTATTGAATAAAAATCCGCCTGATCTGGCAACACTGTTTACTAGTTAAACATATATTAAGCAGAGATCTTAGACATATCTTAAATAGTGTATTTTATTATATATGTTTTAATTTTTAGTGTATAAGAAAAGTGTATAAGAAATTTTCTGATTTTTTGTATGCAATATTACAGATGATAAAGTATTTTAAAATTAATTCATTCACTTATTACGCAGGGCTGCGAAATTGAACTTTTTGAAAAATGTAAGAGGAACTTTCGTTAATTTTCGTGCTATTTGGTATGATGGTTTCGAAAATGACTTCCGTTTACTTCCGTCACATCAGATTTTTTCGTAAAATTTAAATCGATATCTTCGCTAAAATCCTATTTGAAAAAAATTCTCTCGAACAATTTTGCATGTATCATCTGGCAACAATGTTTTATCCATTTAAATCCCTATAAAATGGTCGAATTTTAGTGGGGCAAATTGAATTTTCAGCAACCCATTTATTTTTTACATGTTGAAATGGATTAAATAATTATTGTCAAATCGTACGAGCCACCACTGGCAGAGATGCATAGCTGCCAAGTTTTTTAATTAATTCCGGAATGTTCTTAACTCCGCCTTTTTTCACACCTTAAACTTTGTAGAAAAATTTTCTTTATTATATAATTACGATTAAATATTACGAAAGTTACTCTAAAATTATTACGGTGTGAAAAAGTGGCGGGTCTAAAAATATTCCGGAATAAAGTAAAAAAAAACTTGGCAGCTATAGAGATGTCAACATTTTAATTATTTTCCGGAGCATTTTTAGCCCCGCCTTTATTCCACACCACATTTTTTTTAAAGGTTTTTTTTTTCTTTTCTTATTTTATCGCTCTTATATATTGAAGAATATTATTCTATAAAGTGGTGCGAAATAAAGGTGGGGCTAAAAATGCTCTGGAATAAGTTAAAATGTTGGCAACTATGCTCTGGTAGAGAGAAACACAAAAATTTCCCTTGAGTTTAAATTTTTTACGTTAAATTATGGTGCAGTTTCCAGAAAAAAATCGCCAACATACTATTTTAATTTGTTTTTATTAAGGTATCTTACATAAAGTACACGATTGACCAAGACAGGCAAATACATAGCTGCCGATATTTTAATTTATTACAGAGCATTTTTAACTCCGCCTTTATTTCGCACCACGTTATTTTTAGAATATTTTCCTCCAGTATATAACTATGATAAAATAAGAATAAAAAAAATTATGTCTTTGACAAAATTTAATTTAGTACGACAGGACTAATTTATATATTGCAATCTGGTAACAAAAAAAAAAAAAAATGTTGTTAGACGCCAAGGTCGACATTTCTCATATAATAACCGTAGGAAAAGTCACCGTATCTGTAATCGCAGATGTAACGTTTATTATGCGAGAAATGTCGAGCTGGCTGTCAAACAGGGTAGCTCAGTGGAAGAGTATCCGCACGTTATGCGGAGGGCCTCGGATTAATTCCCGGCTCTGGTATTTTTCATATAGTTAGTATAAAAAAGTATCAGTCTTATACTTCAAGCTACTTAAAATGAATTTTCATGGTTGATGAGTTTATCAATAAAACTTCTAAATATTTTAAGATAGTTTAAGAAATTAAATGGTAAAATTGAATATTGGGAGGCATGCTGGCACACTGTCTGAAAGAAATAGTCCTGTCGTACTAAAAATTTAGGCTTTAAAATACGTGATGTGTAATAAAGGCGGAGCTAAAAGTGCTCGGGAATAAATTAAAATATTGGGAGCTATGCAAATACTATGTATTTGGACATGAAAGTATGAAACAAATTTTAAACTATGCGAAAAAATAAGAAAAAAGTTTCTATTTAAGTATTTTTTTTTTTTTTATTCTTCTTTTATATTCAATCTCAGACCTATCTCGTGTTAGCATTCAAAAGCAAACGCCTACCATATTCTTGTCTCATAATCCATGATATTTGCGCTCCATATCTTTGATATCTTGGTAAATCCTTTCACCCTGTTTTTGATCCTAAATTATCCATATGTGAGTGAAGTAAATGTATTTTCACTTTCATGGAGCAACCCAACGCTTGAAATTTGTTCAGCATATTGATTATAATTGGTTTATAGTCAGAATCATTGTAATTACACAGAAATTTACTAAGGACATCTTTGAAAACAACCCAAGCTTATTTTTATTTTGTTGTCATGCTAGTCTCAAATTCTTTATCCTTTATAATCTTGCTGATATCTGGACCAACAAAGATTCCCTCTTACAACTTGGCTTTTGATAAATCTGGAAACTTTTTGCTCAGGCATTTAAAACAATAGACATATTTAGGAATAGCTTTGAAAAACTGCTTCATTGCACCTTATTTTATATGAATTTTATATGCAGAGGGGGTGGGTGAAAATACTTTTTTTTTTTTTTTTTTGGCTTAACTAGGCTGTATAGATGAGTCCATAGATACAGTAATAAGACATAGATTGATCAGTGAGAGAGAAAAAGTGATTCCGTTTTACTCGGTAAAAGTCACCCTGTTGGCTGTCTTTCCCCGAGTAAATTGCACACAGGAATGCATACGGATAATTTAGTAAAGAAATTTTATGAATAATTTATTTACTAAAGGTGAATGAAAAATTTCAGATCCATTTTTCTTTTTTTTTTTTCTTTTCTTCAATACTCTCCCCGAGTAAATTGCACACAGGAATGCATACGGATAATTTAGTAAAGAAATTTTATGAATAATTTATTTACTAAAGGTGAATGAAAAATTTCAGATCCATTTTTCTTTTTTTTTTTTCTTTTCTTCAATACTCTCTAATGGCAGATTCCAAAAACTTTTTTCCGGCATACAAAATTTTTGCTCGATAACATGGTGATGATAGATCTATATATATATTACTATATCTGTGGATGACACCAGTTTCATTCGAATACTTAGATTTAATAGGGAGATACAAGAGCTTAAACATGTGAATAATGCGAGATTAATTTGTCGCCAAAATCAGAAATCGATAATATCGCAAATACAGAGCTGCCAGCCTAATTTGGCAAATTTTTCATACCGCCCATTTTTTCTACACCAATTAATTTTTAGAGCAATTCTTTTCAAATGTATCTACGATGAATTAAGAAGAAAAATACTCTAAAAATTAAGTGGTGTAGAAAAGGGGGCGGTACTAAAAATTTTCCGGATTAGGTTGGTAGCTCTGAAAATACAGTTCTAATTACAGTGGACCACTTTTTCCCCAAAACTTGGCCATATTATAGCTTTTTGTTTGGAATAGATTACTAAATTTGAGGTTTCTTTAAAAAAGACTCCGTACATCGTCTCCACCCACCGTAACTTTTAATTCATATTTGACAACATTTATACGCATCATTTTATGCTTTCATTTATTACATAGTTAATAATTGTACGTTTACTCGTGTCTTAACTATTTGTTTTACATTCGTTTACCTTTTGAATAAAAAATAACAGTTAATATAAAAGAAAAAGAATATATTGTAATTAAAAAAGGGAGGAGCTTCCTATTTTCATGTAAAACACCCAAAATAATGTGATATGTGTACAAAGCAATGGCAACAAAAATTCATGAAAAGACAAATACAAAAGAAGCGTCATGCTCCATGTCTAAGATTGATGTAAAGTCGGCAAAGAAAAGAGAAATAAATAACACACAAACTGCGAAAGAATCGCCCACTGCTAGAATTAGAGATTTTCAAATCACGTGAATCTACATCAGCGGTCGCAAAATTTTTACTTAAAATATATCTGTAAAAGTAATTTTTAAAATCTAAAGTATCCCTTAAATATTAATCCCCCCCCCACACACAAAATAAATATAATAAATAAATAAATAAATAGATAAAATTAAAGCAATATATGAACTAAATGACCTTTTGACTATGATGATAGTTAAGATGCGATTCAACAAGTATCGCTCGACCAATGGGCGTTTCTTTCAATTTGTATGTTATTTATTTCTTTAGTATATAACCAATATTCATATTTTTACAATGAAATACGCTATGGATCAAAATACATTGATTAGAAAGAATATAATTATAATGTATATCCAATAGTATTGTGTAACACATTAAATTTTGTTCTGAAATATTATAACTTGAGAGAATAACGCCCACAGGCGGACCTGACTGTCGAAAAGACAAAATCATGCGGTCGTGAAGGTGTTAAGCAGTAAGACCCGCCTATTTAGTTGATTTTTTTCCCTCTTGTCAGGGGTGAAATTTTTCCATCTTTTGACGGAACTATTCCACTGGAATTTTTTTTACAATAATCTGTATCCTATTTAATCAAAGGATATTTGAGTAAAAATACCCTCATTTTTGTAAATAAAAATAGTTGTGCCGATGACGATTACCACTTTCACCCCTGCTTCAAGTGTTCGTTTAAAAGATTCAAAATTTATCCCTTAGGAAATGCCACTTGTGTATGTTTTTGCATAGCCTCCAAAACTAGATGCCTGTCGCGTGGCTCGGAAACTTGATAACAATTGATGCGGTAGACAGCGCCACTTGGTACAGATTACGCGACTTTTTTATTCAACTGTCACCAATCATTTTAAGATGTGATATATGATATATATAATCGAAGTTTCTTCGATTCTATTCCCCTTTTATATATATCAAATTCCACTTTTAAAAATTTTTGGTGGCTGTTGAATAAAAAATTCGCGCAATCTGTACATGATGGCGCTATCTACCGCTTGAACTGTTGCCGATTTTCCGAGCCATGCGACAGGCATCTACTTTAGGAGACTATGGTTTTTGTCAACGTAAAATAAAGGGTTTAATACGAATACGCGTAGTGATTTTTTCTTTATCTATTCTACATATTTTTGCTTTACAAAAGAACAATGAAAGAAAGGGCTGGTTTTCTTAAGAAAACAAGAATTCGCTTGTTAACACTTTCACGACCGCATGCTTTTGTCTTTTTGACAGTAAGGTCCGCCTATGGGTGTTGTTCTCCAATGTTACAACATTTCAGAACAAAATTTTCTGTAATCAGATTTACACCCCGCGACAAAAAGATAGGTACAAAGGGTTTTTCCTTTTATTTTTCATAAAATAATATTATCTAAATTTTGCTTATCATTTATTATTATCATAAAATAACACTATTCCCGGACTAATTTTTGTCTTAAGACTAATTTAGAAAAATGTCAAGACTGAAATTTTTCTAATTTAAGACTGCACACAGCGACAAAAAGATAGGAGCAAAGGCTTTTTTTTTTTTTTTTTTTTTTTTTAACTTTTGAATATGATTATTTTGAATATGATTCAAATGTTTAATATGTTTTTGATATGATAATATTTTGTTATGATATTAAAGGATCAGCCCAATTTAGATAATGTTATTTTATGAAAAATTTAAAAAAAACCTTTGTTCCTATCTTTTTGTCACGGAGTGTAGATTTAAATTAGAAAACTTTTAGTCTTAAAACTTTTCTAAATTAGTCTTAAAACAAAAATTAGTCCGGGAATAGTGTTACTTTATGAAAATAATAAATGATAAGCACAATTTATATAATGTTATTTTATGAAAAATCAAATAAAAAACACTTTGTATCTATCTTTTTGTCGCGGGGTGTATATTACAAATGGATATACATTGTAATTATAATCTTTCTAATCAAAGTACTTGGATCCATGGTATTTTTGATTGTACAAATGTGAATACTGGGTATATTCTTAAGAAATAAACAACATACAGATTGAGAAAGAAACGCCCACTGGTGGAGTTACAGATTTTCAAATGAAGTGAATCTACATAGGCGGTTCCGAAAGTGTTAATATTAATGTTTAAATTTTTTTTGTTGTTGTTTCATTGCTTCACGTTTGATCATAGCCTCCTAAACTAGATGCCTTCCGCGTGGCTCGGAAACTTGGCAACAGTTCAAGCGGTAGACAATGCCACCTGGTACAGATTACACAAAATTTTTATTCAACTGTCACCAATAATTTTAAGAAGTGATATATGATATATATACTCGACGTTTCTTCGATTATATTCGGTTTTTATGTATTAGGGGGACCGGGAAATAATGTCGTTTTGAATTAATGAAATGAAACCGGAAATTTTTGTTTAACAGTGTTTACATGGTACTTTAAAAGTACTTACTTGTAAATTACCTAAAAATATCTTAAATTTTATCCAGGATAAATTTCCGATGTCAGTATTTTAATTCAAAACGACATTATTTTCCGGTCCCCCTAATATATCAAATCCCACTTTTAAACATTTTTGGAGACTGTTGAATAAAAAAGTCGCGCAACCTGTACTAGGGGGCGCTGTCTACCGCTGCAACTGTTGACAATTTTCCGAGGCACGTGGAAGACATCTAGTTTAGGAGGCTATTGTTTGACGTTATAGTTATACAGTTTGTCAAGTAAATAAAAATTTCAAATATTTTGTTTAATTTTCTCTGTTACATTTTAAGAATTTCTTCGCTATCTCATGCAAAGTTTCATAAGAGATGACCCTAAAAACTACTCAGAAAGAAAGATTTATTTATATCTTGAAAACTAA
Source organism: Salticus scenicus (assembly GCA_963930645.1). Classification (NCBI taxonomy): domain Eukaryota; kingdom Metazoa; phylum Arthropoda; class Arachnida; order Araneae; family Salticidae; genus Salticus; species Salticus scenicus. Next base: position 79,738,257 of record OZ005657.1, on the reverse strand, counting down.
TCACAGCAATGAGCTGCAAATTTTCTAAACCTTATTTTTCATCATTAGGATTCATTTTATGTAAAAATTAATATATTAGGGGGAACGGAAAATAATGTCGTTTTGAATTAAAAAAATGAAACCGGAAATTTTTGTTTAACAGTGTTTACATGGTACTTTACAAATAACCATCTTGTAAATTACCTAAGAATATCTTAAATTTTATCCAGGATAAATTTCCGATGTCACTATTTTAATTCAAAACGACATTATTTTCCGGTCCCCCTAATAGCTCATAATTCAAAAAATTTTTAATATGAATTTATTAATATTTTTGATAATTAAAAATACTTCTGAGAATCAAAAGTGAAAATGGATTATGTTTGGGTTTCTTCACTGTATCTCGTAAAAGAAACATTATATTGATCAAATTATTTTATGTGAAGATATTAATAGAAGTTTGAAATATGAATTTAACATTAGCACATTCAAACTTTGGACGTTTAAAACTGTATAAAAAAAATAAGTAATATATACAACCAGTATACTTTCTCGCATCGTCGCATCGCGACCCCAGAAATTCAAATGTAAAATAAAAATAGGTTGTTACTATTGAAAAAATTAAAGTTGGTGAGCGTTTTAATAAGTAGGCGACCCCCAATTCAAAATTTCATTTAATTTTCTAAAAGTACTAACAATTCACAGTCGAATGATAGCTATTACATTTTTGTGCATTGATTAATAACGAAATTACATCGAGTGTTGTGTTTTTTTTTTTTTTTTTTTTTTTTTTTTCTTCCGACTGTACATGCAGTATTTTATCTTCATGCGTCAGTTTAAATGCAGAAAAATCTGATTATTTTTATCAGTTTTACCACATGTGTCAAAACTATTGTTTTAAATTTGTACAATTTGTATAAATATTCGTTGTATATGAAACTTAGTTTTATTAAATAGTATTTACTAAAAAAAAAAAAAAAAAAAAATCAGTGGAAAAGAATAGATTCATGAAGACTAAAAGATGTGAAAATTGGTTACAAAGTACACATGGTTTATGTCATTATAAAAAATTAAGATCTTTTATAAGTACGTTAAAATTTTGCTTTAAAAGAATTGTTTTAAAATACTTGAAAAACGTGCGTTCTGAATGCGTGCAAAAGGAAATGAGATAACTAGATAATAAACGATTTATCTTTGAAGTAATTACGCAACCACATAGTTGCCAACATTTTAATTTATTCCGGAGCATTTTTAGCCCCTCCTTTATTTCACACCACTTTATTTTTAGAATATTTTTCTGCACTGAATAACTACGGTAAAAAAAAAAAAAAAAAAAAAAAAAAAAAAAAAAAAATTACTCGTTAACAAAATAAAAATAATAATAATAAAAAAAAAGTGCTGTGGAATAATGGCAGGGCTGAAAATGCTCCGTAATAAATTAAATCTATCTATTTCATTAAATTTTTATTTTATTTCCCTTTTTTTTTCTTTTTTCCACTCTCCAAGTTGTCTAATGTGCTTCTCGGTACCCAGCAAAACGCTAACTTTCCCCACTACCCCATTACCCTCTTGTAGCGTCAGAAGTGCAGCAAAGGTCAACCTGAAACCAAATAATGCAGCAAAAATAAATTCACCCCTGCAAACAAGCAACTATGATGCCTTCGGAAGAAAAGTCAAAAGATCAATTGCCCATTGTCGCGGGTAGGATCTAAGCCTGGCGATGAATTCTGTAATTTTTTTTTTTCTTTCGTTTTTCAATAAACGTCTCGGGACAGCCCACGTGGACTTCGGTCCTAGCATAGCTCAACACCGCTCTTCGAGCGGTGAGCCGGGGCTGCTCCCCTGTTCAATCAAACATGTCCTGTCTTGTAAAGAACTATGAGTAATGATAAGATGTAACGACTTTCATCTGTGAATTGATAGGGGGTGCCACAATAGCAATTCGAAATTGTCATGCTTAGCGCGTCCGAAATGTTATTCTAAGCAACATTTCGACGTTTATCATACAAATTGGCTAATCGCGCAATCTGTACTAGGTGGCGCTGTCTACCGCTGCAACTGTTGACAATTTTCCGAGGCACGTGGAAGACATCTAGTTTAGGAGGCTATTGTTTGACGTTATTGTTATACAGTTTGTCAAGTAAATAAAAATTAAAAATATTTTGTTTAATTTTCTCTGATATTTTTTAAGAATTTCTTCGTTATCTCATGCAAAGTTTCATAAGAGATGACCCTATAAACCACTCCGAAAGAAAGATTTATTTATATCTTGAAAACTAATCACAGCAATAAGCTGCAAATTTGCTAAACCATTTTTTCATCATTAAGATTCATTTTATGTAAAAAATAATATAGCTCATAATTCAAAAATTTTTTAATATGAATTTATTAATATTTTTCATAATTAAAAATACTTCTGAGAATCAAAAGTGAAAATGGATTATGTCTGGGTTTCTTCACTGTATCTCGTAAAAGAAACATTATATTGATCAAATTATTTTATGTGAAGATGTTATCAAAAGTTTGAAATATGAATTTAACGTTAGCACATTCAAACGTTGGACGTTAAAAACTGTATAAAAAAAGTAAGTAATATATACAACCAGTACACTTTTTCGCATCGTCGCGTCGCGACTCCAGAAATTCAAGTGTAAAATAAAAATATGGTGTTACTACTGAAAAAATTAAAGTTGGTGAGCGTTTTAATATGTAGATGACCCCCAATTCAAAATTTCATTTAATTTTCTAAAAGTACTGACAATTCCCAGTCGAATGATAGCTATTACATTTTTGTGCATTGATTAATAACGAAATTACATCGAGTGTTGTGTTTTTTTTTTTTTTTTTTTTTTTTTTTTTTCCGACTGTACATGCAGTATTTTATCTCCATGCGTCAGTTTAAATGCAGAAAAATCTGATTATTTTTATCAGTTTTACCACATGTGTCAAAACTTTTGTTTTAAATTTGTACAATTTGTATAAATATTCGTTGTTTCTGAAACTTATTTTTATTAAATAGCATTTACTAAAAAAAAAAAAAAAAAAAAAAATCAGTGGGAAAAGAATTGATTCATGAAGACTAAAAGCAGTGAAAATTGGTTACAAAATACACATGGTTTATGTCATAATAAAAAATTAAGAACTTTTAGAAGTACGTTAAAATTTTGCTTTAAAAAAATTGTTTTAAAATACTTGAAAAACGTGCGTTCTGCATGCGTGCAAAAGGAAATGAGATAACTATATAATAAACGATTTATCTTTGAAGTGATTACGCAACCACATAGTTGCCAACATTTTAATTTATTCCGGAGTATTTTTAGCCCCTCCTTTATTTCACACCACTTTATTTTTAGAATATTTTTCTGCACTGAATAACTACGATAAAATAAAAAAAATTTACTCGTTAAAAAAAAAAAAAGTTCTGTGGAATAATGGAGGGGCTGAAAATGCTCCGTAATAAATTAAAATGTTGGCAACTCTGCGCAACCGTTACAATTTGGATATTAAATTAAAAATTTTCTAAATCTAACAATACTGAACAAGGGAATGTTACGGGATCGTTCTCTGAGATTATAATCAAACATGTCCTGTCTTGTAAAGATCTATGAGTAATGATAAGATGTAACGACTTTCATCTGTGAATTGATGGGGGGTGCCCCAATAGCAATTCGAAATTGCCATGCTTAGCGCGACCGAAATGTTTTTTTTCTTTTTAGATTTTCGTTCTTTCAGTACGTTAATTTCGTTATTATAAGGTTGTTCGCTTGCTTAAAATTAAGATGAATAAAGTATGAAGTATATATTAAACTTATACTCTGTGTGAATATTAGTTTCTTAAAATTTATTCCCTGCAAAACAACCAATGTAAATATTTGGCTATTTGACAGACTATTTATCTTAAAAATACATTCATTTGTGTATAATCAACTTGATGTGGTTATATTTCAGGATATACTAACATATTTTTGGCAAAAAGCTGAATATAGCATTGAAAAGAACATTAAAAAATTTAACCATTCAATGGCAACAATATTTAATGTTGGTTCAGAAACTTGTTTCATTGTTAATTGTAATGATTATGCATTTGTTTAGTGTGTACTCTGCAATTCTTTTTTGTATCGATCACAAATTTTATCATTACCATTTATAAATTAAATTTATAAAAAACTTAAATTTTCATAAATTTTATGTGTTTTAAAAATATTGCAATGAAGTCATTGTTTTGTTCACTTTTTCAATCTTAATCTCCAAAACATTTTGGCGTTTTTGTCGCGGTTGACGAACATTTATGTCTTGGCATATTTTTATATAATTATTAAGATATGAATTAAATCATTAATTGATTTACCATTTGCTGTTAATCAAACCATTATTGATTACTTTACTTGAAAACAATCATAATTTAAATTGATAATATTTTCACACTAAGAATACACAAAAGAGCGGATTTGCATAAAAAATTCCAATTGTTATTGTGGCGCCCCCTATCAATTAACAGATGAAAGTCGTTACATCTTACTCATGGCTCTTTTAGGGGTGATTTTGTAGTAGATCATGATTTATTTTTTCTAAATGTATAGGCGGACCCCTAATACATTTTCGCTTGGAACTCTCTCAAAAATAGATTTAAAGTATATAAACAGGATTTTTTCTGAACCGCCTTGATCTCAGGAATTTGAATATGATATCAAAAATAGGGGTTGTCACTGAAAAAAAAATTGAAGTTGATACCAGTTTTAATATGTTGATGACTCCTTAAGCAAAATCTTACTATATCATTAAAAACTGGGCGTTATTACAGATTGATCGGTACCAGTCGCATGTTTTTACGATAATTTACGGCGAAATTAGGTGGGTTTGTCTTTATTATTATTATTTTTTTTTTTTTTTTTTTTTTTTATTTATTTATTTATTTATTTATTTTTTTTTTTTTGGCTGACTGTACATTGAGAATTAAAACATCAAAAAGAATTAATTATTAAACTCAACTATAAAGAAACTACCACCAGAACATAATTAGCGTAATTTAATAAAATATGTTTTTATTCACCTGTTGTGGCAGGAAATTTTCTTTTAGAGACTTGTTTCGAAGAATTAGTCAGCGTGTTGAATTAACAGTTGGCTATGCGTTTAAAAATTCAGTGGTCGGTATATGTCGCGAATCGGGGATGCGGCTTCTTCGTTTTATTTGGTGCTGAATTCAGATTAAAAAGAGTTGCATGATAATGTTTATTTTATTATTTTCTTATGGGTCGAAGTTCCTCATTTTTTTTTTCATACAGTCAGCCAAAAAAAAAAAAAAAAACGCCACCCTCCCCACCTAATTTCGCCGTAAATTATCGTAGAAACATGCGGCTGGTACCTATCGATCTGTAATAACGTCTAGTTTTTAATGGTGTAGTTAGATTTTGCTTAAAGGGTCATCTGCATATTAAAACACGTATAAACTTCATTTTTTTCAATGACGACCCTTTTTTTTTTTACCTCATATTCAGAATTCTGAGATCAAAGCAGTTCGGAAAACCTACTTATTTATATACTTTAGATCAATTCTAAACAGAGTTACACGTGAAAATGTGTTAGGGGACCGTCTATACATTTAGGAAAAATAAATCGTGATCTACCACCCAATATACATTATTTATTAAATTTGACCCCAGAAAAAAAGTTCAGAAATGTTAGTTATAAAATAAAAAACGATTCAAATTCGCAGAAGTTTCGGTGTTAGCTTATGAATTAAAAGATTTTTATTGGTTTCAGTTTATTAAACATTGATTAGTTAAATACAACACTTCATATAAAGAAAATTAAATAGCTTGAAACATATGAACCCTACAATGTTGAATTACAAAAATCTAGATACGAAGGTAAAAGAACAATAGTAATAATGATAATAATATTAAAAGCGGTTTAAAAAAGAAAAAAGTGTTTAATATTTAAGAAAAAGAATTATTTACTTCTTAAAAGCAAAAACTGTTTTATTTAAGAGACAAAAATTTAACTTAAATACATATATAATAAAATATATATATAAAATACATATACAAAAAATATATATAAAAACAGTTACAATCGACTAACTAACAATTATTATCTACTTCTTGTTGGGTATATTTTTATTTTATACAGTAAGCCTCGCATGAAAGTGTTACCTATAAAGATTTACATTTAATTTTAGGCGTTCAAACCAACAATAGATAATATACAAAAATATAGATAACAAGATTTAAACTAAAATCTGAGAAAGGATATTTAACATTTTCGCGACCACTGACGTAGTTTCACGTCATTTTGAAATCTGTAACTCCTTCAGTGGGCGTTTCTTTCACAATTTGTGTGTTACGATATTTCTTAAGAATATTCCTTATATTCATGTATATATAAACAAAATAGTATGAATACAAATACTTTCACTAGAAACAGTATAATTATTATGTATATCCATATGAAAAGAAATATGGATATAGAAAAAACGGTTTCCTATTGACTAGAACGAGTATTCCCCATTCTGCAGTCGTCTACTGTACTTGAATTCTTAATTTTAAATGTGTAAAATCTATATCTTTAAAAGTAATAAGACATATTCCTTTGTTTTAAATTCTTTTTCCGTGAAAAATGTGACGCCAGTTTTACGCCGTGATTAGAATAATAGAAAATAAATAATATTGCGCTTTGTTTCAATAATAGATATTAAAAACTCAAAAAAATAAATAAATAAAATAAATAAAATAAATAAATAAAATAAATAAATAAATAAATACCACTTTATTATTCAGTATTAAAAAAACATTTAATAAAAATTTTATATTTTATTATGTTACATCACACGATAAAATTTAAATAGCATAAACGGTAGATTAAACGAATGCGAAAATGTCACAACAAGATTAATACAGAAAATTTGTTTTAAAAAATCTGATAAAAATTAATAAAAATCAATTATATTAATTTCAAAAAAGGAAAAAAGAAGAGTATTGTTCACTGCGTATTGCTCTTTCAAATAATAGTCCTCGTCTTACCGCGTTTTTTTACCGTCATGATACTTAACTTGAGGTGCACGAATCGTAGAATATTCAAGTTAAAAACAAAAGACAAAAGGGGCAAAATAGAATTTTAGCAGTGAGAAACTGGGAAACGTTATGTAATATTTAAGAACAAAGACTTAACATTTCAGTATCGAGTATAAACCTCTTTTCAACGGAAGCCACGCCTTTACACAGTTTTTCTACAACTTTACATTATAAAACAAAATTATTTTACATATTTTCAATTAAATCATTTAAATTTTGTCTTCAGCATTCGATGTAGTAAATGCCATTGACATTTATGCATACCAGCGTCACATAGAGAATCATATACGAATACAGAAACTAGTTTTTTTAATATTGTTTCCGCAATATAGAGGCGGGGATTCATTTCTTTTGGAATTTTTTCACAATATCTCGCTTGCATTGCGATAATTTTATAAAAATGATCCAATTTGAACATCGAAATGTTGCTTAGAAAAAAATTTGAATAACATTAAAGAAAATTAAAATAGTTTTTGTCAAAATATATACAGATATTTACTCACAGAGGATACAAATTATTATAAGTGACGGCCCCCTAACAACAGTAAAAAATGATATATCACTGTAACTCAAAAAATAATGTTAAGAACGAGCTGTAAATTTGGAAACCCATGTTTTTGATGATGCCCGTTCTATTTATGCAAAAATTAATATAGGTCATAATTCATAATTTTTTCAAATATGAAATTATTAATAATTTTCATATTTCAATTCTTTTTTTTTTTTTTTTTTTTTTTTTTTTTATCAAAAATATGCATGGAATATGTTTGGGACTCTTCATTCTATCATATAAAAAAAACAGAATTTGAATGTCATAATTATTTTGGAAGATATGAATTAATGTTTGTCACATTCATTTAACATTAGCGCCCTCATAGTCTGACAGCTTATAACTCTGTGAAGAATTGAGCAAAATATATAAAACTATACCATTTTCCGCGATCATTTTGTCCAAAGAATTCAAATAAATTATAAAAAATGGGGGTTACCATTGAAAAAAATGAAGTTGATGCCAGTTTTAATATGTAGACGACCCCTTAAGCAAAATCTAACTATATCATTATAAACTAGACGTTATTACAAATCGATTGGTACCAACCACATGTTTCTACGATAATTTACGGCGAAATTAGGTGAGGGGGGGTCGGATTTTTTTGGCTGACTGTACAATGTTATTTACTTGATTAGAAGCCCTAACTGATAAATTACTAGATTATTTTAAAAGTTTCAGCAATTCGTAGTACTAATTCTAGAGAAATTAGTTTTTTTTATTCATTTCTTATTAATATTGTTTATTGCTGAATAAATATAGAGTTTGCAATATTTTATTTTATATTTATTATTACTCTTTTTTTCTTTTAAATAAAGGTAATTTTTTTTTTTTTTTTTTTTTTTTTTTTAAGTTATACGTTAAAGAAATACTTTAGTTAATACGCTGTTAGAAATAAAATGATATGGTTCACCAGAAATATTATTCCGACTTCGCTGCAATCAATGCATTAAGGCAATGTTTACCAATTTTCGTAAAGCTTACTCTTAAATGGCACTTCTAATATGGTGACAGAAATAGCACAGAAGTTTTGATTGCAGGTAAAAATGAACCATTCTTCTGATGAAAAATGCTATTTTGTTTTTAGCAGTGTATTATTATTATCTCTTAAGAAATACTTTAATAAACTGATAAATATTACATAGGATTAGTTATGAAAGATCTGATACTATTTTTCTCAATTAAAGTAGAAAGTATTATAATTGATTTTTAAGACCAATCTTATTACATAATTTTTAAGTAAGCAGTTTATTTCCTGTGATTCTTTATTGGAGTCATTTTTATTTGCTATATTTCATTGCTATTATTTTTTGTTAATTAGCTTTTCAGTTAACTCTTTACTAGCAGTGTTGCCAGATCTGGCGGATTTTTTATTCAATAATCACCAGTAATTTTGAAAAGTGATATTTGATAGACATACTAGACTATCAATCTTCGAAGTGATTAGGCAAACGTTACATTTAAAAATTATTGGTGATTAATGAATAAAATATCCGTCTGATCTAGCAACACTGTTTTCTAGATAGACCTATGTTAAGTAGAGATTTTAGAGATATCTTAAATAGTGTATTTTATTTTTTATGCTTTAATTTTTAGAGTATAAGAAAAGCATTTGAATTTACAGATTTTTTGTATGCAATAGTACAGATGATAAAGTATTTTAAAATTAATTTATTCACTTATTACGAAGGGTTGCGAAAATGAACTTTTTGAAAAATGTAAGAGGAATTTTCGTTAATTTTCGTATTATTTGGTAATGATGATTTCGAAAATTACTTCCGTTTTCTTCCATCACATCAGTATTTTTTGTAAAATATACATCGATATCTTTGCTAAAATCCTATTTTAAAGGAATCCTCTCGAACAATTTTGCATGTATCATCTGGCAACAATGTTTTATCCATTTAAATCTATGTAAAATGATCGAATTTTAGTCGGGCAAATTGAATTTTCAGCAACCCATTTATTTTTCATAAGGCCCTCTGGAAGATGCCAACATTTTAATTATTTTCCGGAGCAATTTTAGCCCCGCCTTTATTCCATACCACATTTTTTCTTTCTTATTTTATTGTTCTTATATATTGGAGAATATTATTCTGTAGATAAAGTGGTGCGAAATAAAGGTGGGGGTGATTCCACGGATGAAAGTATCATCAGTCACACAAAAGGTTAATATTTCATCTTTTTTTTTTCCCCCAACAGTATCACCAAAAAGAAATTTTAGGGCCATAGTTATTTTGAAGTTTATGTTTGAATAGGATAGTGATTATTATTAGAAAATATTAGTGGAAGCAGAATTATCTCTTTGCGTGACTGACGTTACATTTTTCATGGAATTGCTCTGGGGCTAAAATGCTTCGAAATAAATTAAAATGTTCCCAACTATGCTCTGGTCGAGAGAAAAACAAAATTTTCCCTTGTGTTTAAATTTTTTACGTCAAATTATTGTGCAGTTTCTATAAAGAAAAATCGCCAACATACTATTTTAATTTGTTTTTATTAAGGTAGCTTACATAAAGTACACGATTGACCAAGAGAGGCAAATACATAGCTGCCAATATTTTAATTTATTCCGGAGTGCTTTGAACTCCGCCTTTATTTCGCACGACTTTATGTCAAGAATATTTTCCTCCAGTATATAACTATTATAAAATAAGAATAAAAAAAATATGTATTTGACATAATTTAACACTTATCGCTCGTATGTCAATTCTGAGGGGACATTAAAAAATCGAGCCACGCCTTAAGGTGTTCCTCTGCAAATGAAATGTTATTTTTCTAAAACGTTAACTATAGGCTGCCTTTCGGCTACCGAAAAATTTTAACAGAAAGATTTATTTTATTTAATGATGAAGTAAACTAAAAGAAATTATTAAAATTTTTCGGTAGCCAAAGAATAGTAAGTTGGAAACTATACATGTGACGTTTTAAAGGAACGCCAAAAGGCGTGTCTTACGGTTCAAAATAGGAAAATATGTCGTGCGTTAAGGGTTAATTTAGTACGACAGGACTAATTTATATATAGAAATCTTGTAACTAAAAAAAAAAAAAAAAGTTATTAAATACCCTGGATAATAGCAAGCTCGACATTTATTATTTAATAACCGTTGGCAAGGTCACGTATCTGCAAACACAGATGCAACGGTTGTTATGGGAGAAATGTAGAGATGGCTGTCAACCAGGGTGGCTCAGTGGAAGAGTATCCGCACGTTAAGCGGAGGGCCTCGGTTCAATTCCCGACTCTGGTATTTTTCACGTAGTTGTTATAAAAAAATAATCGGTCTTATACTCCAAGCTACTTAAAATGAATTTTCATGGTTGATGAGTTTATCAATAAGATTTCTAAATAGTTAAAAATAGTTTAAGAAATTAAATGGTAAAATTGAATATTGGAAGGCATCCTGGCATATTGATAGTGTGACATTGCAAAACCGCTGTCTGAAAGAAATAGTCCTGTCGTATTGAAAATTTACGCTTTAAAAAACGTGGTGTGTAATAAAAGCGGAGATAAATATGCTCAGGAATAAATTAAAATGTTGGGAGCTATGGAAATATTATGTATTTGTACATGAAAGTTCGAAACATATTTTAAACTATGCGAAAAATAAAAGCTTCTATTTAAGTACATTCGTTTTTTTTTTTTTTTTTTTTTTTTCATTCTTCTTTTATATTCAATCTCAGTCCTATCTCGTGTTAACATTCAAAAGTAAACGGCTAGCATATTCTCGTCTCATGATCCATGATATTTGCGCTCCATATCTTTGATGTTTTGGTGAATCCATTCACCTTGTTCTACGCGGATTGATCCAAAATTTTCCATATGTGAGGGAAGTAAATGTATTTTGACATTCATGGAGAAACCTAACGCTTGAAATTTGTTCAACATATTGATTACAATTGGTTTATAGTCAGGATCCTTGTAATTCCACAGAAATTTACTAAGGACATCTTTGAAGGCAACTTACGCTTATTTCTCCTTTGTTGTCATGCTAGTCTGAAATTCTTTATCCTTTATGATCTTGCTGATATCTAGACCAACAAAGATTCCCTCTTACAATTTGGCTTTTGATAAACCTGGAATTCTTTTGCTCACGCATTTAAAAATATAGCCATATTTAAGAATAGCCTAGAAAAACTGCTTCGTTGCGCCCAATTTTATATGCAGAAGGGGGGGGGGTGAAAATACTTTTTTTTTTTTTTTTTTTTGGATTAACCGTTTGAATGCTGAAGCATTTTCTGAAACGCATCATTAAATTGCTATGGCTATTTCAGGCCTCAATAAAAGTTTTTCCGGTGTGAATGTTTAATTTTAGTTTCGTAAAAAATTTGAAACTCAATCATGCCAACTGGAAAACCACTCCGTGCAGTAAAAAAAAAAAAAATCCAAGTAAGCAGAAAGCGAACGTGAATGTTTAAATTTGTTTTTTATGACTAAATTATTTACCCTCGATAGCTCTTTCTACAGAAATAAAATATGAAATTTTCTAATGATCTATAAAAACACACTTAATAATGAAAACCACGCCTTACTGTAGCGTTTGTAAAAGGCCAATTTAAGCAGAGCCTGATTAAGGGGGAAGCACACATTATCTCCGCTCTCACCGGAATATTTTTACAATTATTTTTTACTTCATGTCATAGAAATTCCACGCTTCGACGAGGAAATATTTTTTATAAAAAAATGAACGTCGTAAAACAATCCAATTTACTCACCAGTATTAGACACCAGAATTCTTTTAAAATAATTTTTAATGAGAATTTTCTTTTTATTATAGGAGGAAAGTATTTGTTAAAAAATAACGGTGTAATTATAAATAATGTGTGCTTCCCCCTTAATCAGGCTCTGAATTTAAGTATCATTAAAGGATGAATAAAAACAAAAAACGTGTTTTACCATTAATAATTGTTCACACTCGATATTTTACGAAAATTTAGGATCAGCGAAAATGTACAAATTTGTTTTCCAAATATGCAATTCAGCGTAGTGACAGGGTGTGTATTTTGATAAGATTTTATATAGACTTCTCCCATTCTTATTTTTTTCCAACTTATTTCACAAATATAATGATATACATTTTTAAAATGATGAAACGAGCGTCGTAATATTTTATGCGTCAAAAATCATGTTAGATATAGAACTACATTTAACTGATTTCAGTGGTTAGAGTATTGACGTTGTTTTCTGGTGATATTTTTTGAGCATTAAAAAAAAAAGTGTTATTTAATATTTTAATTCTTTTTATGTTTTACAAATAACCAGTGAAAGAAAAGAACTTTATAAAATAAATAAACAAATATACTACTGGCCATTAAAATTGCTACAACAAGAAGGAATAATAATAACGGAATGAAATTTGTTGGACACATACATTATAGTAGGAAGAACAATTGATTAAAATTTCAGCAAATTTCGAGTTATATGTACTGAATACATAAAGCAGCGACCTCTGTGAACAATAATAGCACTTATTTGCCTAGGCATTGAATCGAACAGCGATTGGATGACATGTACGGATAGAACACTTCATGATGTTTTAACACGATGCCACAATTCATCGATCGAAGTTACTGGTGAGTGGTGGGGAGCCAGTCGCTTTCCAACGATTAAACAGTCATTTTCATTGGGGCGAGATCAGAAGAACGCGCTTGCCAGAGCAACAGTCGATAACATTCTGTATCAAAGAAGGTCCGATCAATACAAACAACTTGCGGCCGTGCTTTATCTTGCTTAATTTTTGCTTTACGGGGGCCCCGAATACAGTGCAGAGGGGCGGGCCTTAACCCATGAGAAATTTAATGGCCGCTGTTCAGAGCGCCAGGAATACGAACAAGAAATAATCGAGACGTGTATCCAATGGGAACCCATAACGTCATGATGTCATAACGAATGATGGACAGTATAATAATGTCGAATCGCAGCTGGCAATGTGCATTATTCATAATGCCGTTAAATACGGATATGGCAATCTTGATGCTGTAAACAGGATTGTGATTTGTCTGAAAGGTGACTTCACGACATTCCAGCGTCCAGGTTCATCGTTGATCACACATTAATGGCGCCCATATCAATGATGCAGTTTTGAGGGTAATCATAATTTTGGTAGCCGCATACTGGGTCACCACCTGGATTGATGGTATGTGGTACCATCTGATACACGTCCCGATCACCTCTTGTATTCATTCTGGCCACTCTAAATACCAGCCATTACATTTCTGACGAGTTAAGGCCCACCGCTCTGCCCTATATTCAAGGCCTCCGAAGCGCAACATTTAAGCAAGATGATGCACGACCTCAAGTTGTTTGTATTGTTCGGACCGTCTTTGAAACAGAATGTTATCGACTGTTGCTCTGGCAAGCGCGTTCTCCTGATCTCGCACCAATGAAAATGACTGTTTAATCGATGAAAAGCGACTGCCCCCCCCACCACTCACCAGTAACTTCGATCGATGAATTGTGGCATCGTGTTAAAATATCATGAAGTGCTCTATCCGTACATGTCATCCAATCTCTGTTTGATTCAATGTCTAGGCGAATAAGTGCTATTATTGCTCACAGATGTCGCTGCTTTATGTACTGTTTCTCAGTACATATAACTCGAAATTTCCTGAAATTTTAATCAATTGTTCTTCCTACTATAATGTATGTGTCCAACAAAGTCCATTCCTTTATTATTAATCCTTCTTGGTGTAGCAATTTTAATGGCCAGTAGTTTATATATATACAGAGCTGCCAACCTAATCCGGCAAATTGTTAGTACCGCCCATTTTCCTACACCACTTAATTTCTAAAGTATTTGTTTTCTTAATTCATCGTAAATATATTTGAAGAAAATTACTCTAAAATTTAAGAGGTGTAGAAAGACAGGCAGTACTAACATTTTGTCGGATTAGGTCGGCAGCTGGGTATATGTATTAATGTATATACTTCTTGTAAAAGATAATAATAAAAAGATAATGTTCTAAAACTGTGTCTTGGTTCTGAATGAATGATTTACGTAAAAAAATAAATTAAATTTCTGGTGATATCTAAATTTTACCTCTCGCAGTGCGATAGCGCTGCTTCGCAGTTTTCGAGACGGAACATGCAGCGCTATCGCGCTGCTTAGCAGTCAAACGGTTAACTAAGCAGTATAGACAGAGCCTGATTAAGGGGGAAGCACACATTATTTATACTTACACCGCTATTTTTTAACAAATACTTTTCTCCTATAATAAAAAGAAAATTCTCATTAAAAATTATTTTAAAAGAATTCTGGTGTCTAATAATGGTTAGTAAATTGGATTGTTTTACACCGTTCATTTTTTATAAAAAATATTTCCTCGTCAAAGCGTGGAATTTCTATGACATGCAGTAAAAAATAATTGTAAAAATATTCCGGTGAGAGCGGAGATAATGTGTGCTTCCCCCTTAATCAGGCTCTGAGTATAGATGACAGAATAGATATAGGAATAAGACATAGATTGATCAGTGAGAGGGAAAAAGTGATTCCAGGGTTGGAACACGGGCGCAGTATTCATGCCGGAATCTGTTTAAGAAATTTTACTACCTATAATATCGTTGATTTAAGAAGTAGGAAATTTTCTTACGTTGATAGTGGTATGAATACTGCGCCCGTGTTCCATCCCTGTGATTCCCTTTTACTCGGGAAAAGTCACTCTAATGGCTGTCTTTCCCCGAGTAAATTACACGCAGGAATACATACGGACAATTTAGTAAATAAAATTTATGAATAATTTATTTACTAAAGGTGAATGAAAAACTTCAGATACAGTTTTAGATCCAATTATTATTATTTTTTTTTTTTTCAATACTCTTAAATGGCTGATTCCAAAAATTTTTCCGGCATCAAAACTTTTTGCTCGATAGCATGGGGATGATAAATCTATATATATTACTGTATCTAGGGATGACACCAGTTTCATTCGAATACTTAGATTTAATAGGGAGATACAAGAGCGTGAACATGTGAAAAATGCATGATCAGTTTGTCGCCACAATCTGAAATCGACAATATCGCAAATACAGAACTGCCAACCTAATCCGGAAAATTGTTAATACCGCCCCTTTTTCTACACCACTTATTTTTTATTATTTTTATTATTTATATACATTTTCATTATTTATATACACCACTTATTATTATCTATGATGAATTAAGAAGAAAAATAATCTAAAAATAAAGTGGTGTAGAAAAAGGGGCGATACTAACAATTTGCCGGATTAGGTTGGTAGCTCAGCAAATATATTTCTAATTAGAGTGGACCACTTTTTCCTAAAAACTTGGCCATATTGAATAAGCTTACATTGAACCATATTGATTATCTAGTTGAAAATAAACTTAAATTTTTGTTTGGAATAGATCACTAAATTCCAGGTTTCTGTATAAAAAGACTCCGTACATCGTCTCCACCCACTTTAACTTTTAATAGATATTTGACAACATTTATACGCATCAATTTATGCTTTAATTTATTACATAGTTAATAATTGTACCTTTACTTGTATCTTAACTATTTGCTATACTTTTGTTTAATTTTTGAATAAAAAATAACAGTTAATATTAAAGAAAAAAAGTATTGTAATTAAAAAAGGGAGGAGCTTCCCATTTTCATGTAAAACACCCAAAATAATGTGATATGTGTACAAAGCAATGTCAACAAAAATTCATGAAAAGACAAATACAAAAGAACACCATGCTCGATGTCTAAGATTTATGTAAAATCAGCAAAGAAAAAGGAAATAAATAACACACAAACATTGAAAGAAACGCTCACTGGTGAGTTAGAGATTTTCAAATGATGTGAATCTACGTCAGCAGTCGCGAAATTGTGAATTAAATTATATTTGTAAAAGTAATTTTTAAAAACTAAAGTACCCCTCAAGTAATAATACCTCCTCCCCCCCCCTCACAAAAAAATAAATAAATAGAAAAAATTAAAACAATATATGAAACTAAATGACCTTTTGACGTCGATGGTAGTTAAGATGCGATATAAGAAGTATAGCTCCACCAATGGGCGTTTCTTTCCCAATTTGTATGTTATTTATTTCTTTAGTGTATACCCAATATGAATATTTTTGCAACGAAATATGCTATGGATACAAATCTCTTGATTAGAAAGAATATAATTATAATGTATATCGATTTGTATTGTAAAAGGGGAATACAGAATATTTTGTTCTGAAATATTATAACGTGAGAGAATAACGCCCACAGGCGGACTTTACTGTCAAAAAGACAAAATCATGCGGTCGCGAAAGTTTTAAGCAGTAAGCCCCGCCTATTTAGTTTATTTTTTTTTCCTTCTTGTCAGGGGTGTGTATTCCGTCTTTTGACGGAACTATTCCACGGGAATTTTTTTACAGTAATCTGTATCCTATTTAATTAGAGGATATTAGAGTAAAAATACACTTATTTTTTGTAAATAAAAATGGTTGTGCCGATGACGATAAACACTTTTACCCCTGCTTCAGGTGTTTGTTTAAAATATTCAAAATTTATCACTTGGTAAATGCTACTTATGTATGTTTTAGTCAACATAAAATAAGGGGTGTAATACGAATACGCGTAGTGACTTTTTCTTTATCTTTTCTATATTTTTTTGCTTTAGAAGAACAATGGAAGTAAAGCCTGTTTTCTTTAGAAAACAAGAATTCGCTTGTCCACACTTTCGCGACCGCATGCTTTTCTCTTTTTGACAGTAAGGTGCGCCTATGGGCGTTGTTTTCCAAAGTTACAATATTTCAGAACAAAATATTCTGTAGTCACATTTATATTACAAATGGATATGCAATGTATTTATAATCTTTCTAATAAAGGTACTTGTATCCATAGTATTTTTGATAGTACAAATGTGAATTCTGGATATATTCTTAAGAAATAAACAACATACAAATTGAGAAAGAAACGCCAACTGGTGGAGATACAGATTTTCATATGACGTGAATTTACAATAGCGGTCGCGAAAGTGTTAACATTAATGTCTAAAGACTATCTTTTTTGTTTCATTTCTTCGCGTTTTATCATAGCGTCCTAAACTAGATGCACTCCGAGTGGCACGGAAACTTGGCAATATTTCAGCGGTAGACAGCTCCACCTGGTGCAGATTACACAACATTCTTACTGAAATGTCACCAATAATTTTAAGAAGGGATATATAATATGATATATAAAATCGATGTTTCTTCGATTCTATTCGATTTTTATATATATCAAATCCCACTTTTAGACATTTTTGGTGACTGTTGAGTAAAAAAGTCGCACAATCTGTACCAGGTGGCGCTGTCTACCGATTGAACTTTTGACAAGTTTCCGAGCTACGCGGAAGACATCTAGTTTAGGAGGTTATGGTTTGACGTTGTTGTTTCACAGTTTGTCCCGTAAATAAAAATTAAAAATACTTTGTTTAATTTTCTGTGTTATTTTTTAAGAATTTCTTTGTTATCTCATGCAAAACTTCATGAGCCGACCCCATAAGCTACTCCGAGAGAAAGATTTATTTATATCTCGAAAACTAATCGCAGCAAAGAGCTTCAAATTTGCTAAACCATATTTTTCATCATTAGAATTCATTTTATGTAAAAATTAATATAGATCATATTTAATATTTTTTTTAATATGAATTTATTGATATTTTTCATAATTAAAAATACTTCTGAGAATCAAAAGTGAAAATGGATTATGTCTAAGTTTCTTCACTGTATCTCGTAAAAGAAATATTATATCGATCAAATTATTTTATGTGAAGGTATTAATAAAAGTTTGAAATATGAATTTAACATAAGCACATTCAAAATTTGAACGTTTATAACTCTATAAAAAAATAAGTAAAATATGCATCCAGTATACTTTTTCGCACCATCGCGTCGCGATCCCAAAATCTCATATGTAAAATAAAAATAGGGTGTTACTATTAAAACAATTGAAATTTGTGAACGTTTTAATAAGTAGACGACCCCCAATACAAAATTTCATTTAATTTTCTAACAGTACTAACAATTCCCAGTCGAACGATTCCTATTACATTTTTGTGCATTGATTAATAACAAAGTTACATCATGTGTTGGTTTTTTTTTCCTCCTTGCGACTGTACACTAAGCGACCAAAAAAAAAAAAAAAGCCGCACTTGGATATTTTCCTTTTCACCTTCTACAACCACCAATTTTAGCGTTGAAAAAGCAAATTTTCGAACAGATTTTATTATGTTGTTCTCCACATACACTTTAGCTTTGAGTCCAGTGTTAAAAACAAAGTGCAATTGTCAGCAAAATTGTAATTTAAGAAATTATTTAAAAATGGTAAGAATAAGGCTGTTAACGATGCCACAAAAAGTCTTAATTTTTGAATGAAAATCAAAAAATATTTTAATACGTGAGATGGCAAAATAACTAAATGTTAACGAAATATTGGTAAAATGGTTTTTAGCAAGATATAAAATTTTTTGGCCCTTTAAACAGGAAATTTTGCATTAGGCGGCCATGTTGCTCTGTTTGTATTATATTAAAAACATAAAAGAGATTCAGAAAAGGTGATTAGCAGCATAATTTCTTTTACTACAGTGCAGCGACTATTAAATAAATCATATTTAAATGACAGAAAGTTTGAAAAAAATTCATTCTTAATGAAGAGAATTAGGAAAGCAAGACCTCAGATGGCTAAAAAAAATTAAAAAATGATTAATTAATTATTGGGCTTAATTGGTTCTCTCTGATGAGTCAAGTTTAACTTATTTCGAGCTAAAGAAAACAAGCAGATCTCACAACGAAAATATCACCGACCTAATGAAAATCGTATAAAACAGTAACACATTCTCCGTACATTATGGTACGGAGGTGCATAACTTTTCAAACAGACGGGCAAATTTTTATGCTCAAGGGATCACGTAACTCGAAATAAAACGCAATCTTCATAAAAGTGGTGCCTGACCGACTAATTTGGAGGTACCTTGGACATTTTCGCAAACAGCATTTCAGGATGAAAATGTGCATTACTACACGGCGTCTGTGGTAAATTTTCACTTCAAATTGTCAAAATTTCCTATCCATTCCCTTGAGAACTTATAATTCTGTAAGTAATCATACCTTTTTTCACTTTAAGTTAAATCCCACAAAGGATATATAGTAGAATTTCTTCTTTTCCAGACATGGAAATTGTCCTAATCGCGATCCTCTCGAAAATGTTTCGTCTATAAAAAAGTGGGAGAGTGGGGAGATGATTCGAAATTTGCGACCTATAACTCTGCCAGAACTAGAAAAAAATATTTGTGATATTTGACGCATTGAAATTTCTGAGATTTATATTAAAACTCTGTATAAAACTGTGCCATTGCGCATCAAATCAGTAATTCCATATAAGGGTGGAATTAACCCAATGCAGAATATATATTTTAAATAAAAAATTGCTTAGATCTAACAAATATATAGTTTTATTGAATATATTAAAATAAAACTTGTTTATTTCCTATAATAAATTATAATAGAATACAAAGTGTGTGGTTATTGCATTATGTTCAAAAAGAAAGTTTTATGCAGATTTTTAAAAAGTACTTCGTAGAGTGCAATAAAGTGAATTATTAAATCGAAAATGTACATTGGTATAATTTCATTCCTCTGGTATTATGCAAACAAGACAGTTTTATTTGTTTCAAACATTAATTTTAAAGTTATTACAAATGAAAAAGGTAAAAGTCATTTTTTCTGCAGTGCGGCTTTTTTTTTTTTTTTTTTTTTTTTTTTGTCGCTTAGTATACATGCAGTATTTTATCTGCATGCGTCAGTTTAAATGCAGAAAAATCTAATTATTTTTATCATTTTTCCCCCATATGTCAAAACTTTTGTTTTAAATTTGTACAATTTGTATAAATATTCGTTGTATATAAAACTTATTTTTATTAAATAGTATTTGCTAAAATAAAATTAAAAATATCAGTGGGAAAAGAATAGATTGATTAAGGTTAAAAGCAATGAAAATTGGTTTCAAAATAAACATTATTTATGTCATTATAAAAAATTAAGATCTTTTATAAGTACGTTAAAGTTTTGCTTTAAAAAAAATTGTTTTAAAATACTTGAAAAACGTGCGTTTTGCATGCGTGCAAAAGGAAACGAGGTAACTATATAATAGACGATATATATAATAAACGCTTTATCTTTGAAGTGATTACGCAACCGCATAGTTGACAACATTTTAATTTATTCAGGAACATTTCTAGCCCCACCTTTATTTCACACCACTTTATTTTTAGAATATCTTTCTGCAATGAATAACTACCATAAAATAAGAAAAATTTTACTCGTTAAATAAAAAAAAAATAAATAATAAAAAAAAAAATAAGTGCTGTGGAATAATGGCGGGGCTGAAAATGCTCCGTAATAAATTAAAATGGTGGCAACTCTGCGCAACCGTTACAATTTGGATATTAAATTAAAAAGTTTCTAAATCTGACAATACTGACAAGGGAATGTTCCGGGATCGTTCTCTGAGATTATAATCAAACATGTCCTGTCTTGTAAACAACTATGAGTAATGATAAGATGTAACGACTTTCGTCTGTGAATTGATAGGGAGTGCCACAATAACAATTCGAAATTGCCATGCTTAGCGCGTCCGAAATGTTTTTTTTTTTTTTTTTTTATGATTTTTATTCTTCATGCATGTCAATTGTTATTATAAAGTTGTTCGCTTGCTTAAACTTAAGATCAATAATGTATCAAGTATATATTAATTTTATTCTGTTTGTGAATAGTTTCTTAAAATTTATTCCCTGCAAAATAACCAATGTAAATATTCGGATATTTGACAGACTATTTTTCTTAAAAATACATTCATTTGTGTATAATCAACTTGGTGTGGTTATATTTCAGGATATACTAACAAATTTTTATCAAAAAGCTGGATAAAGCATTGAAATAAAACATTAAAAAATTTAACCATTCAATGGCAACAATATTGAATGTTGTTTCAGAAACTTGTTTCATTGTTAATTGTAATGATAATGTATTTGTTAAGTGTGCATTTTGCAATTCTTTTATTTGTATCGATCACAAATTTCATCATTATCATTTATAAATTCAAATTATAAAAAAAAACTTAAATTTTCACAAATTTTATACGTTTTAAATATATTGCAATGCAGTCATTGTTTTGTTCACTTTTTCAATCTTGGTCTCCAAAACATTTTGGAGTTTTTGTCACGTTTGACGAACATTTATATCTTGGCATATTTTTATGTAATTAATAAGATATAAATTAAATCATTAACTGATTTACCATTTGCTATTAACCAAACCATTACTGATTACTTTACTTGAAAATAACAATAATAATTTAAAATGGTAATATTTTCACACTGAAATGCTAATAATATCCAAAAGAATGGATTTGCATAAAAACTTCCAATTGTTATTGTGACGCTCCCTATCAATTCACAGATGAAAGTCGTTACATCTTACTTATTGTTCTTTTAGGGGTGATTTTGTGGTAGATCATGAAGTATTTTTTTTTAATGTATAGACGGACCTCTAACACATTTTCGTTTGTAACTCTCTCAAAAATTGATTTAAAGTATATAAATAAGACTTTTTCTGAACCGCCTTGATCTCAGAAATTTGAATATGATAACAAAAATAGGTTGGTTGGTTGTAGGATTTAAGGCCGATTGACTCCTGATGTGTCCTAGGCCTAGAGGGGGAATGCCCTCCGTGGGGGTCTTTCTAAGGGGTCCTAGCCCGTATTTACGCAAGTTTCGGAGGAAACCACGGAAAAATCCGAACGGCTAGGTCGATGAGCGCGACCTGGGATCGAACCCGGCACCTCCCATCTACCAGCTTTGAGCGCAGAACCGCTCGGCCGCTGGTGGGCAACAAAAATAGGGGTTGTCATTGAAAAAAAAAAAAGTGAAGTTGATACCTGTTTTAATATGTAGATGACCCCTTAAGCAAAATCTAACTATATCAATATAAACTAGACGTTATTACAGATTGATGGGTACCAGCCGCATGTTTCTACGATAATTTACGGCGAAATTAGGTAGGGGGTGGCTTTATTTATTTATTTTGTTTGGCTGACTGTACACATTGATGATTAAAACATCGACGAGAATTAATTATTAAACTCAACTATAAAGAAACTGGCACCAGAACATAATTAGCGTAATTTAATAAAATATGTTTTTATTCACCTATTGTAGCATCAGTCTTATTTTTAAGGCCTTGATTCGAACAATTAGTCAGCGTTTTAAGATAAACGGCTGGCTATGCGTTTAAAAAATTCAGTGGGCGTTTTATGTCATGAATCGGGGGAGTGTCTTCTTCATTTTATTTAGTTATGGATACTGATTAAAAAAATTGCATGATAATGTTTATTTTATTTTTTTCCATGGGTCGAATTCCCTCATCTTTTTTTACGTGCAATGTTATTTACCCGATAAGAAGCCTTAACTCATAATTTACTAGATTATTTCAGAAGTTTCAGCAATGCGTAGTACTAATTCTAAAGTAATTAGTTTTTTTTTTTTCCTATTAATATTGCTTATTGCTGAATAAATAAAAATTTTGCCTTATTTTATTTTATATTTATTATTAGTCTTTTTTCCTTTTAAATAAAGATAAATTTTAAAAAATGTTATTCGTCAAAGAAATGCTTTAATTAATACGCTGTTAGAAATAAAATGTTATGGTTCACCAGAAATATTATTCCAACTTAGCTGCAATCAATGCATTGATGCAATGTTCAGGGAT
This sequence comes from Salticus scenicus, assembly GCA_963930645.1. Taxonomy (NCBI): domain Eukaryota; kingdom Metazoa; phylum Arthropoda; class Arachnida; order Araneae; family Salticidae; genus Salticus; species Salticus scenicus. Next base: position 79,714,919 of record OZ005657.1, on the reverse strand, counting down.
GGAACACGGGCGCAGAATTCATACCACTATCAATGTAAAAAAATTTTCTACCTCTAAAATCGACGATATTATAGGTAGAGAAATTTCTTAAACACATTCCGGTATGAATTCTGCGCCCGTGTTCCATCCCTGAATGTTTCACAATTTTCTTATGCTTACTCCTAAATGGTACTTCTTAAATGGTCACAGAAATAGCACAGAAGTTTTGATTGCAGGTAAAAAGGAATCCTTCTTCTGATGAAAAATGCTATTTTGTTTTTAGCAGTGTATTATTATTATCTGTTAAGAAATACTTTAATAAACTGATAAATATTACATAGGATTAGTTAAGAAATATCTGATACTATTTTTCAATTAAAGTAGAAAGTATTATAATTGATTTTTAAGACCACTCTTATTACATAATTTTTAAGTAAGCAGTTTATTTCCTGTTATTCTTTATTGGAGTAATTTTTATTTGCTCTATTTCATTCCTATTATTTTTTGTTAATTAGTTTTTCGGCTTACTCTTTACTAGCAGTGTTGCCAGATCTATCGGTCTTTTTATTGAATAATCACCAATAATTTTGAAAAGTGATATTTGTTAGATATAATAGACTATCAATTTTTGAAGTAATTAGGCAAACGTTACAATTAAAAATTATTGGTGATTATTGAATAAAAAATCCGCCTGATATGGCAATACTGTTTACTAGTTAGACATATCTTAAGTAGAGATCTTCGAGATATTTTAAATAGTGTATTTTATTATATATGTTTTAATTTTTAGAGTATAAAAAAAGCATTTGAATTTAAAGATTTTTTGTATGCAATAGTACAGATGATAAAGTATTTTAAAATTAATTTATTCACTTACTACACAGGACTGCGAAATTGAACATTTTAAAAAATATTAGAGGAGTTTTCGTTAATTTTAGTAATTTTTTAATTTGGTACGCTGATTTTGAAAATAACTTCCATTTTCTTCCATCACATTAGAGATTTTTGTAAAATTTACATCGATATCTTTGCTAAAATCCTTTTTTTTAAAGTTTGTTCAGCATATTGATTACAATTGGTTTATAGTCAGGATACTTGTAACACAGAAATTTACTAAGGCAGGGATGGAACACGGGCGCAGAATTCATACCACTATCAATGTAAGAAAATTTTCTACCTCTTAAATCAACGATATTATAACTAGAGAAATTTCTTAAACACATTCCGGTATGAATTCTGCGCCCGTGTTCCATCCCTGCTAAGGATATCTTTGAAGGCAACCCAAACTTATTTTTCCTTTGTTGTCATGCTAGTCTCAAAATCTTTATCCTTTATAATCTTGCTGATATCTGGACCAACAAAGATTCCCTCTTACAACTTCGCTTTTGATAAATCTGGAAACTTTTTGCTCAGGCTTTTGAAACAATAGCCATGTTTAGGAATAGCCTTGAAAAACTGCTTCATTGCGCCTAATTTTATATGCAGAAAGGGTGGGTGAAAATACTTTTTTTTTTATTATTGGCTTAACTAAGCTGTATAGATGACACCATAGATATAGTAATAAGACATAGATTGATCAGTGAGAGGGAAAAAGGGATTCCTTTTTACTCGGGAAAAGTCTCTCTAATGGCTGTCCTTCCCCGAGTAAATTACACACAGGAATGCATACGGATAATTTAGTAAATAAAATTTATGAATAATTTATTTACTAAAGTTGAATGAAAACTTTAAGATCCATTTTTCTTTTTTTCTTTTCTTCAATACTCTCTAATGGCTGATTCCAAAACCTTTTTCCGGCATCAAAAATTTTTGCTCGATAACATGGGGATGATAGATCTATATATATTACTATATCTATGGATGACACCAGTTTCATTCGATCACTTAAATTTAATAGGGAGATACAAGAGCTTAAACATGTTAAAAATGCATGATCAATTTGTCGCCAAACTCTGAAATCGAGAATATCGCAAATACAGAGCTGCTGCTTGAAGAGAATTGCTCTAAAAATTAAGTGATGTAGAAGAAAGGGCGGTATTAACAATTTGCCGGATTAGGTTGGTAGCTCTGCAAATACAGTTCTTATTACAGTGAACCACTTTTTCCCCAAAACCTGGCTATATAATAGCTTTTGAATACGCTTAAATTGAACTATATTGATTATCTAGTTGAAAAAAACTTAACTTTTTGTTTGGAATAAATCACTAAATTTCAGGTTTCTTTAAAAAAAGACCCCGTACTGCGTCTCTACCCTCTTTAATCTTCAATTCATATTTGACAACATTTATACGCATCAATTTATGCTTTCATTTATTACATAGTTAATAATTGTACGTTTACTCGTATCTTAACCCTTTCGCTACCAGAGCTTCAGGAGAAAAACCGCCACCACAGCCCAGAGGACTTACTATTTAAATATGATACCAATTGTCATTTATTTTTGTGAGATGTATCTATAACGTTCTAACTAAAACTAATAACATCCTGTATCTATTTTATTCTTTTATAACATAACCCGTCTGTGTGAGACACGATTTGATGCAAAGAATTATCATAAACTGATAATGAACACCCGTCACATATTTGTGACGCCGGACTCAGGTAAGAAAATCGGATCGTCACATATATGTGACGCTGGTAGCGAAAGGGTTAACCATTTGTTATACATTTGTTTACCTTTTGAATAAAAAATAACAGTTAATACAAAAGAAAAAGAATATATTGTAATTAAAAAAGGGAGGAGCTTCCCATTTTCATGTAAAAACCCGAAAATAATGTGATATGTGTACAAAGCAATAACAACAAAAATTTATGAAGAGACAAATACAAAAGAAGCGTCATGCTCCCTAAGATTGATGTAAAGTCAGTAAAAGAAAACAAAGCCCCCCCCCCTCCAACCCAATCTCGCCGTAAATTATTGTAGAAACATGCGACTGGTACCAATCGATTTGTAATAACGTCTAGTTTATAATGGTATAGTTAGATTTTGCTTAGGGGTCGTCTACGTATTAAAATTGGCATCAACATCATTTTTTTTTTCAATGGTAACTCCCCTTTTTTATAATTTATTTGAATTCTTTGGATCAAATCATCGAGGAAAATTGTATAGTTTGTATATTTCGCTCAATTTTTCATAGAGTTATAAGTTTTCAAAGTATGGGGATGCTCATGTTGGATGAATGTGACAAACATTAATTTATATATTCCAAATTATGATATTTAAATTCTGTTTTCTTTATACGGTAGGATGAAGTGACCCAAACATATTCCATGCATATTTTTGGTAAAAAAAAAAAAAATAAAAAATAAAAAATAAAATAAAATATGAAATTTATTAATAAATTCATATTCGAAAAATATATGAATTATGACCTCTATAATTTTTTGCACAGATAGAACAAACACCATCAAAAATATGGGTTTACAAATTTACAGCTTCTTCCTAACATTATTTTTTGAGTTACAGTGATATTTCACTTTCTATTCCTGTTAGGGGGCCGTCACTTGTTGTAATCTGTATCCTCTGTAAGTAAATATCTGTATATAATTTGACGAAAAACTATTTTAATTTACCTTTATGTTGTTATTCTTATTGTTTCCTAAGCAGTATTTCGAAGTTTATTATACAAATTGACTTATTTTTGTAAAATTATCGCAATATAGGCGAGGGATTGTGAAATAATTAAAAAAAAAAAAAAAGAATCCCTGCCTCTGTATTACTGAAACACTATAAAAAAAAAAAAAAAAAAAAAAAAAATCTAGTTTGCATATTCGTATTTGGCTTTATATATGACGCTGGTATGCATAAATCACAATGGCATTTACTACATCGATTAATGAAGACAAAGCTTAAATGATTTAATTTAAAATATACAGAATTACTTCTTTTTATAATATAGTGTTTTAGAAAAATGTGTAAAGGCGTGGCTTACATTACAAGATAGAAACATATCCGATCCTAATGTGTTAACCCTTTACGGCGCAAGACAATTCAGATCATTTAAATTATACTGCCACCGGAATTCATGAACTAAATTAAACTAAAAGAAATTTTAAATTTTAAGGTTAAAACAACCGGCCTTTTCTGATATGTTATAAGCGTAAATTTATGCTAAAAAGTTTCCGGGATGAATTTTTGCAGCTGGATCTTAAATTTAGCGTCCTCGCAGCAAGGACACCGCGCGTTAAGGGGTTAAGTCTTTCTTCTTAAGTATTAAATATCTTTTTCTAGCTTTTCACTGCTAAAATTATGTTTTACTCTGTTGTCCTTTTGTCGCATTTGAATATTTTAGCGTACGTGCACCTCAAGTTAAATGTCATGTTTTAGAAAACATGGTATAGCGAGAGTTACTCTTTGAAACAACAATATGCTTTCGACAATTGTGTTATTATTATTATTATTAATATTTAATAATTTTCATAAGATTTTTTACCATGAATTTTCGGTTTAAATTTTGTTGGGACATATTTGCGTTTGTTTACTGTACCGTTTCTAAGCTTTATGTTATTTAAAATTTATCGCATGATGTAAGAAAATAAAATATTAAATTTCTATTAAATGTTTTTTATTACAAAATCAAATAATGAAAAACAGTTTTTTTTTTTTTTTTTTTTTTTTTTTTTTTTAAGTTTATAAAATCTATTATTGAAATTTAGCGCAATAGTATTTATTTTCAATTAATACTAATCACGGAGTAAAATTCACAGTTATTATGGATTAAAAATTTAAAACAAAGGAATACGTCTTATTACTTTCAAATAATATATATATTGATCTTACAGCCTCCTGAAATTTCAATTAAAAAACTTTAATCGTCCAAATTTAATAATTCAAAATAAAATAAGTTAATGTAAAAGCTTTTAAAGTTGAAACGTGAAGATTTCAAAATATATGAAAATTGGAATTTGTGTTTTGAATATTTTTGTATGGAAGATTTTAAGAACATTATTTTAATGAATAATAAATGGTGAGCGGAACTTGAGCTTAAGAGAGGGCATATCCAGCTATATAGCACAAGTGATATCACCTCACTAAAACTAGAATAGACAACATTTTAATTTATTCCGGGGTATTTTCAACCCACTGTTATTCTATACTTTTTTTTTTTTTTTAAGAGAAATTTATCTTTCAACACAGCTTTTTACTTTTTTCCGCTTTCCACATGTGACCTTCAGCATTAAAATTTAAATCAAGAGTCATCATCTTTTGCCAAAGCAAATTTTAAATAAACTTAAAATCATATATATTTGTGATAATCCAAACAGATTTTTCCTACTAAGAAAGCCATTCTACACTGTAAAATATGCGTAATCGGTCACTTATAGCATAGCTGCCAACATTTTAATTTATTCCGGAGTAATTTTAGCCCCGCCTCTAATTCGCACCACTTATTTTTTTTAAGCTATTTTTTTCTTATTTTATCGAAGTTATATATTGAAGAAATTTTTTCTATAAATAAAATGGTTCGAAATAAAGGCGGGGCTAAAAGTACTCCGGAATAAATTAAAATATTGGCAGCTATGTTATAGGCATGGTTGCCAACATCCTAATTAATATTCCGTAGTATTGTGAACTCTGCCTTCCTTTTCACACCAGTATATTTAGGTAGTATTTTCTTTCTTATTTAATCGTAATTACATTTGCAGAATATTTCTTTAAAAATTTACTGGTGTGTAAAAAAGGGCGGGACTAGCAACACTACGGAATATTAAGGAGCATGCTGACAAGTATGCTTATACGCCAGTTGACTCCACTATATATTGGTAGGTAGGTAGGTTCGATTTAATGTCGCACTAGTACTGTGCTATGGGTAATTGGCAACGGTCTGGGACGCACCCCCTAGGGATGGTCCGGAGACATGCCATAATAATTTTCATCGTTCACGGAGGCGATGGCTCCCCTGCTTCGGTCCCCATAGTTTATTTTTCAGGTTTTCTTTCATTTTCTTTCTTTCTCTTTTTTTTTTTTTTTTTTTTTTTTTTTTGTTTGTTTGTTTTCCAAATTTCATACACTAGCTACAGTACGCTTACGCCTTCTTCACATTAAGCTTTGATATTGAAGCTATGTTGCTGTTTTTCGATGCTGCAAAATTTACAAAATATATTTATGTTAATATACTATACAGATAGAAAAATAATTATATAATAGCAACAACTTTAATCAATATATTTATATATATAATCATACGAAATGCTTATATATGAACGTTGTATTTATTTTTAATGAAATATATAAACACAAAATATTAAAAAGAAGAAGAAAATATGTTATAAATTTTTATAAATCAAGCAAAATATATATGCATATTTGCCAACCTAACCCGGAAGATTGTTAGTTCACGCCCCTTTGTGTACACAACTTAATTTTTAGAGTAATTAAGTTCAAATATATTTACTATCAAATAAGAAGAAACATGTTCTAAAAAAAATATGATAAAATGGGCGAAAAGGGGTGGGACTAGTAATCTTCCGGGTTACGTTGGCAAGAATGTATATACATAACGCAATGCCAGAAAATGTTCTTTATTTTTCACGAACCGGATCAATGGTACTTTTTTTTCTGAATAATCTATGTATATAATATAATGCAGCTTTAAATATCTTAAGTAATTTTCTGGCACTCTACAACTCCCAAATGACACATAATACGAAACCCCGCCCTTTTCCAGTGTTTAAAGTGTATTAACGTTTAACCCACCTTATCCCATTGTCGTATTCAAAGAATAGCATATAGAAATCAGAATTTGCTTGGTGCGAATATTTTGTCAGCTGGAATATATAATGGTATATATAAGATTCTGCTAGCGTGTTATGTGTCTCACCTCCTTCTCCATCTCTTTAATCTTTACATTAGGGAGGCGTGGTTTAGCTTCTTTTTGCAGTTGAAAATTCTTTCTGGAGAACTATCATGTAAATAAGAAAATATTACACATATAAAGCAAAACTTTTTTCTGGACCGCTTTGATCTCAGGAATTCGAATATGAAGCCAAAAATAGGGATTGCCATTGAAAAAATGAAGTCGATGCCAGTTTTAATATGTAGACGGCCCCATAAGCAAAATCTAACTATACCGTTATAAACTAGACGTTATTACAAACCGATCGTTATCAGTCACATATTTCTACGATAATTTACGGCAAAATTAGGTTGGGGGGGGGGGGGTTGTTGACTGTACACTGATATTTGGAAACATACAGCTGCTTCTAGGAATTGGTTTTGACATGTTTTATGCGATTTAAAAGCAAAGATTTTCTCATTTTTAATTGCTACAATCTGAGTATTAAGGTTTATTTGTTAATCAAAATACAAATAAATGCATATGATAATTTTACGATATAATTAACATTCAATTATTAACTGTCAGAGTGTCCAACATTTTAATTTATTCAGGATCATTTTTAGTCCAGCCTTTATTCCATACCACTTTTTTTTAAGTAAATTTTTCTTATTTTATCGTAGTTGTACATTGCAGAATAATTCTAAAAATAAAGTGCTGTGAGATAAAGGTGGGGCTAAAAATGCTCCGGAATAAATTAAAATGCTGGCAACTATGTATCTGGGCAAAAAATATATGGAAATATATGCCTATAAATATGGACAAAAAGAGAATTATAACCTAAAGGGAATCACTTTAGGAGAAACGTGAAATTCAGTGATTTATGGCAAGAAAAATTTAAATTATTTCCGAAATATATAACGATATGATTTAATGTAAGCTTATTCGAAAGCTGCTATAAAGGGCAAGTTTTAAGTAAAAGGCTATCGACTGTTGTTAGATCAGTATATGCGCTATTGCCGATTTCATAGTTTGACGACAATTGGCATAGTTGCCAACTTAATCTGTAGGATTGTTAGTATCCGCCTCTTTTTCCATACCACCTAATTTTTATAATAATTCTCTTTAAATGCATTTACGATGAAGTAAGAAGGAAAGTATACTTAAAAAAAGACTGTGTGGGGAAAAAAAAGGCTGATGCTAACAATCCTCCAGATTAAAATAATTAGAATGTTGACAGCTCTGAATTTGATTTTGCATTTTTCTTGTGTTTAACCACTTCTATCTCACTCAGAGTTCTCAACTTTTATAATTTATTCACAGCATTTTTAGCCCCGCCTTCTTTTCGCATCAGAAATTTTCTAGATTATTTCTCTTTAATATGTGATAACGATTAAATAAGAAGAAAATCATTTTTCAAAATTTCCGGTATGAAAAAGAGACGGGGCTAAAAATGCTCGTGAATAAATTATAAAAGTTGGGAACGCTGATCTCACTATTAAATATAGATATTCTACCGAAACTTATCTCAACTCATAAGTTTTTTTTTTTTTTTTTTTTTTTTTAATGTTGTTTCTTTTGTTATTTGCAACACCTCCCAACGTATGTTATCAGAGTTCTTAATCACACATAGATATAAGCTTAAACTGTAAACAAAAAGAAATATAAATTTGTATAAAATAAGTGTTATACGCATTATCTAATTTTTATACAAAAAGGTAAATTTAATTTAGCTAATGATGAATTATAAAAAATGGGTTGTAATAACAAAACATAAAAAGTGTTAATAAACAACTTTTTTTTTTTTTTTTTTTTTTTTTTTTTTTTTTTTTGAGCCAGAAGCTCTAGAAATACCATATTGTCTTCTTCAGTAGGTGAGAATACTGCATATTTTAAAATAATTTATCTATATATATATAAACGGCTAAGAGATTTCCTTCGACTCTGTTTGACTGTGTGTTGACGCAAGTTGCCAACAAATTTTCATACTTTAGTTAATTTTAAAAAATCTAATTGTCCGATCGATAAGCTGTTTAATCCGACAGATTCAGAAAAATTGCCCCTTTTATTTGGTACTTTATTCGTAACGAAATTTTGATTAGATTTTTTAAAATTAATTAAAATATGAAATAATAACCTGGTAAAAGCTTTTTAAAATTTTCATTGTTGCCAAAAAAATTTACGAATTAAAAATAATAATAATAAATAAATATAAAATGAAATCTTAAGTATAGTAATTTATATAAATCTATCATCCCCATGGTTTCATGCAAAGATATTTGATGCCGAAAAAATATTTTTTGGCATCAGCTATTAACCGGTACTCAATCTCTGCAACTGTAATAGAATAGAATGTTGATCAATTTTTAAAATGCCGATGTATTACGCAGCTTTCACCTGTACTAATAAATGGATGAAAGGAAAGGTAATAGGTTTTCATAAGTAAGTTATATTTGACTAATTTGTGAAAAATATAATTTTTATAATCAGTTGCTTTGATATTATTATGAAATAATTAGAGTCTTCATATTTAAAGACATACTTTTTTAAAGTTTGATATTTTTTAAGATTTTATATTAGTAAGTAATGTGGATCAATCTATGTCTTATTACTATACCTATGAATGAAATACGTTTTCACGCGAAAAAAAAAATCTATATTAAATTTTAAATTTGCTCATGCATAGAAAATGAAAATATGAAAATGGAGTAAAAAAACAACCATAACTTTTTTTAATATACTTCAGTTTTAGATTTTTCTCATTTTCGTTAAGTTTAAATAGTATGTTTTTCACACGGATGAATCGCGCTTAGCATGAAAGCTAATTCATTGATAATCCTGGGTAATTTTTTGAAATTTTGATGCTGAAATCAATCGGACATTTTTCGCCAAGAACTCTACTTTTGTGGAAGCCGCTTTAAGCCAAGTAGCGATTAAAAAATACAAATAAATTATAAAATATTGAAAAACAGAAAAGAAAGGAAAGGAAAAAGAAAAGAAAGAATGAAAAAAAAAAATAATAATAATCACATAAATTATGTATTTTTGTCTAAAATGGCGATAAAAATTCAAAAGTCGCCAAGGGGAACTATATTAAGGCTGTACGATGATCAGGTTTACCTATTTCATCATTTATTTATTTATTTTTCTACATACCAATCATTATTAACTAACTAAACTACTATTATAACCACAAAAAATTAATTGTCTCATGCGATAGACGTAGCCGATGGTAATATTATAATATTATATATGGCGTGAAATTGTTGTCATTTTATAGTTCATCAAATAAATATAGAAAATAACGTGAAAGAAAATATTATGTACACCACGTATAATGTCGTTCTTATGTAACTGGGATTCAAATATAAAATTGCTACTTCAATTTTTTCGATCCTCTCCGTTTCGAAACTGTCATCTGATAAGCACCCAAATGGAAGCCCACTGGTAAGCTATTCTCATAGGCAATAGGGTCAGGCTCCCGAGAGTCTGCGAATGAGTGGGACGCTGCCTAAGGCAGCGTGGACAGGAAGCGGGCTTTTGAGCAATTTCATGGTTTTTATTTATTTATTTATTGTAAAGCGATATAGAAAAGAGTTTCCTTGAAATATAGTGAACAGCGAAGCAGGTAAAGCCTTCGTTGATTCAATACCTTAATTGATTTTATGAATTTAAAACTGGTTTTGTTAACAATCTTTGATCTATTGGCTCGCAAACAGCATCAGGCCGAGTCTTGTACATTTCAGGTTTGATTTTGAAAATTTTCCCGCATTCGGAATTCAGTTCGTTCCCGCACCGGGGCTTTTCTAGTTGAATCCTAACAGCCGAGTGGCCAACTTTCTTAACACTTTCTCGACAGCTAACTTCTCGTCATTTGAAAATCTGTAACTCCACCAGTGGGCATTTATTTTGCAATTTTATGTCATTTATTTCTTAAAAATATACATAATATTCGTATTTGTACAACCAATATACTATGGATATAAGTACTTTGATTAGAAAGAGTATAATTATATTGTATATCCATTTGTAAAATGAATCTGAATACAGAAAATTTTGTTCTGAAATATTGTAACTTGGGAGAATAACGCCCACAGGCAGACCTTACTGTCAAAAAGACAAAAACGTGCGGTCGTGAAAGTGTTAATTTTTCTGGGGCATTTTTAGCCCCGCCTTTATTTCACACGAATTTCAGGGGTCACATTCTCCGTCTTGTTTTAAGGCAGTTTCTAGGATGAAAAGTTTTCGACTTTTTCTGCTGCAACTATTTTTATAGAGAAATTTTTATGGTATTTTCATAGTAACATGTGATTAAACAGGATAGAGGTTTTTCTATAAAAATAATGGTAGTAAAAAAGAAAAAAAAAATTCTTATCCCCAAGAATGCCTTAAAAAAAAAAAAAAAAAAAAAAAAAAAGGCAGGGAGTGCACCCCTTGCAGTTTATTTGTAGAATGATTCTCTCCAATATATAACTTTGATAAAATATGAAAGAAATACTCTTAAATAAAATGTGGTATGAAAAACAGGAGAGACTAACTACTCTAGGGAATAAATTAAGGAACTTAGCAATTCTGCTATCAGGTTGCAGAAGATATGTCAAGTTAGCATGCGGCAAAGTGTATTCACTCGTCTTTTTACAAAAGGATTGCATATGTTTGAAAATTTACACCAAAAGTATTGTATTAATCTGATTTAAACTTATTAAAATACCTAAATAAATAATCGGAAATTTAGCAAAAATTATTTTTTAAATTATTAAAAAATGTTTTTAAAAATGTTTTTTCCCTTATCACTTATTTTCTCAACGACAAGTATTATCACCCCTATTTTAACAATGGACTCGTTGAGTTCACACTTGCACAAAGACCCCCATGATCCTAAGAAATGTTTTTAAAGAATACCAGTTTTAGCACTTTTTGGCTACCAGAAAATTTTAATAGAAATTTGTTTATTTTATCAGTGAAAACTCTTATAATTTATAAAATATTCCTATTAAATTATTGCAGTAGCTAAAAAGTGCTGAATTTGGAAACTATGCCGCCATCTATCATAATCTGCGAAGCTTTGATAGCTCGGTAATATTTGCCTGATTGTTTGTTTGTCTAATGATAGCCTCCTAAACTAGATGCCTTCCACGTGGCTCGGAAACTTGGCAACAGTTCAATCGGTTGACAGCGCCATCTGGTACAGATTGTGCGGCTTTTTTATTCAACTGTCACCAATAATTTTAAGAAGTGATATATGATATATATAATCGACGTTTCTTCGATTCTATTCGCCTTTTATGTATATCAAATCCCACTTTTAAAAATTTTTGGTGGTTGTTGAATAAAAAAGTCGAGCAATCTGTACCAGGTGGCGCTGTCTACCGCTTGAACTGTTGCCAAGTTCCCGAGCCACGCGGAAGGCATCTAGTTTAAGAAGCTATGGTCTAATCAATTACAATATCTATATAATATTTTTCTAACGTCGTCCGCTTACAATTAAATTTTGTCGAAACGATACGATAGTGACGTAAGGTGTTTTCTGATTGGTCGACTCAGGTCAGATTCATGAAATCAAAAATTCCACTGCTACAGATTTCGACTACAAAAGTTTAATCTAATACACTTGAAATGCACATTTTCTTAACGAAATTGAAAATTGTTAACATTTTATGCAGAAACATAAGCCAAAATCTCGTATTTGAAGTATATTTTGAAGAATTTATAGCTTGTTAAGTCTCGCATTTCATCGTTAGCTATTCAGCAGAACTGTGGTCGAGCCATCTATTGATCGAAATTAAAACCATCATATTAATACACAATTTTAATATTATAAAAATTTAATTCTAAGAATTTTTGACTTAGCTACAGAAAAAATATTTTCTAAAATTGAAAATATAACAAAAATATCAAAGATCTAAATCCCTTTTGCAGAAAAAAGCAAATGAATAACTTAGGAGCGGAAAAAAATAAATAAATAAAAAAAAAATAAAAAAATTTCCAGTGAGTGATTTTATTTATGAGATTTTTCTCAAAATTGCATTAGGTATGAAGGTTCTATCACGCAGATATTCTGCGAGGGAAAGGGTAGTACAGAAAACACCCCTTTACAAAATTAGTGGTGAATCTTAAAGAAAAATGTTCCTACAAGTTGTGCAACTTTGAATATATCGCACCACCCTTCAAAAAGTTAAAACGGAATTTTTTAAATAATATGATTTTAATATTAATATAATTAACATAATATTAGAAGGCATATATGCCAACCTAACCCGGAAGATTGTTAGTCCCGACCTTTCCGCCTATTTTTTCACACCAGTCTTTTTTTAGAGTACTTTTCTTCTTATTTAAACGTAAATGCATTTGTAGAGAATTACTCTAAAAATTAAATGGTTTACAAAAAGGGGCGGGAACTAACAATTTTCCGTGTTAGGTTGGCAAGTATGAGAAGGATATTGGAATAAAATGAATTGAAAAAAAAAAAATTATTATTACTATTATTATTTTTATTTCATTTTTATTTTTTTTATTTATTTATTTATTTATTTATTTTTTTTTGTCTTACAGATTTTTTTCAGATAGTGGTTTCTTCAAATAAAGGCACTGAATTAACCATGAAATAAAAATATTTATGAAATTTTATCTAACTTTTCGCTTTTACTATTAATATTATCCTGATAAAGGATCGTGCTATTTCGACAGGAAACAAATGTTCCATTTTTTCGAAATTTACGTTAAAGTAGGTCGAATGACTTTTCTTTAGCTTTTAGAGCAAAATTAAACGTAAAAAATTTTCTAATTAAGCCTTACATCCCCATTATATAGATGCCATAACTTTAATTTATTCTGGAGTATTTTTAGCCCCGCTTCTATTTCACACCACTTTATTTATAGAAAAATTTTCTTCACTATACAACTTCAATAAAATAAGAAAAATTTACTCTTAAAAAATAAGTGGTATGAAATAAAGGTGGGGTAATACTCCGAAATAAATTAAAATGCTTACGAAAAAAATACTAATGTACAGTCGGGGAAAAAAAATCGCAGCACTCGCTGTAATTTCGTTACTAATTCACTGAGAAAAATTCAATAGGCACCATTCAACAGGAAAATAAAAGCACTTTCCAAAAATGGTGCCGAATTTTGAATTAGGGGTTATCTACATATTGAAATGAGCGCCAACTTTGATTTTTTTTTTCAATAGCAACACCCAATTCTGACTTCATATTCGAATTTCTGAGAGTTTGGCAGTGCGGAAAAGTATACTGTTTGTTTACTTTATCTTTAGTATTCATAAAGTTATCATCAAAAATGTGTTAGGGGGTTATCTTTAAATGTAGAAAAATAAAATTTAGATCTTACAAGAATTAGAGAAAATTTTACACTTTCACACCGGAAATGTTTCAAGAAAAAGAAAGAGTTTTAAAACTTAATACAAACGTTAGTTCCTTACCAGTATCTTAGTTATTGCTTATAAATCTTTGAATAAACGTCATGAAATGCAACAATCTCACAACAATTGTTTCGGGACAACGGGAAAGAGCACATGACCCTTCGTCAGGTGAGCAAAGTAGGCAGGAGTACTGCTGTCAAAGCGGCAACTTGTTGCGAGATTATTGTATTTTATGGTGTTTATTCGAAGTTTTCTAAATAATAATTTGAAACGCCAGTTTTGTGGTACTTTCTTATTAATTAGTACCTTAGTTTTCCTGAATTCCGTTTTTAGATATTGATATACTTCAGTACATTTTTAGACAATTTTAGGTATATTTAAATACATTACACTTATAATTGGTCAGACAATACTTTAAAAAAAAAAAAAATCAATATTTTTCAATTAAAAAGTGTCTATCATGGTTATACTGATCACCAATAAAGCTTAAGATTTCTTTCGTAGGCTTAACATAATATGCGAACTGAAATAATATAGATGTGTTTATATATACAACAATGCATAAACTAAATGCTTTCGAATAAATTATTGTAAGGTTTCATGAAGTAAATATTAAACAATTTTAATCGCGGGTCTTTCAAAACTACGGAATAATAATAAGGATGTTGGAGGGTAAGCTTAACTATGCAACCCAGTGTTCATATTTTTCCAACAAAATATACTATGGATAGAAATATGTTGGTTAGAAAGAATAAAATTATAATGTATATCCATTTGTAATATAACTGTGAATACAGAAAATTTGTTCTGAAATACTTTATTTTGAGAGAATAATGCCCGTAGGCGGACTTTACTGTCAAAAAGAAAAAATCCCGGTCGCAAAAGTGTTAAACTATATTTATAAAAGTTAAAGTATATTTTAAAAATACATAAAGTTAAAATATATTGATGATATTCTAAAGACTAAAGTATCCTTAAAATAATAATCCTCCCCTCCCCCCCCCCACCAAAAAAAAGAAAAGTAATAATAATAATAAAATACATAAATAAATAAAAATAAAGCAATATATGAAGTAAATAATTAAGCCTTTAACTGTGACAGTAGTTAACACTTTCACGATCGCTGACGTTAATTCACGTCATTTGAAAATCTATAACTTCGCCAGTGGGCGTTTCTTTCGCAATTTGTATGGATTTATATCTTAAGTATATAACCAATATTCGTATTTTTGTAATGGAATATACCATGGATACAAATATTTTGATTAAAAATAACATAATTATAATGTATATTCATTTTTAATATAAATTTGAATAAAGAAAATTTTGTTCTGAAATATTGTAATTTCGTAGATTAACGCCTACACCTACAGGCGCGGACCTTACTGTCAAAAAGAAAAAAAACATGCGGTCGCGAAAGTTTTAAGAAACAATTTTTCAATCTGTCTTGCATTCCAATTCCAATTCCATTCTTTTTTTTAGTTTTTTTTGTCAATTTTTACAATCAATCTATTTTTCTTTTTTAAATAGGAAACCCCGCCTATTTATTTAATATTTTTCTTCTAGTGTTCGTTTAAAGGATTCAAAATTTATCACCAGTAATCGATGATGTAAATATTACTTGTGTATATTTTTGTCAATGTCAGGTCCCGACTTAGACGTCCTTGAGCCCCGGGGCAAGCTTAGATGGGCCCCTTGCAGTGGCATAAGAGGTCTTTAGGTTACAAAATTTCTGTTTATGTCTATTGGGGGCCCTTCCTAAAGGAGGGCCTAGACCCGCCGCCCCGCATTGCTAACCTGGCGTTAGTCAGGGCCTGGTCAACGTAAAATAAGGGGTTTTAAACGAATACTCAAAGTCACATTTACTTTTCTTTTCTGTATCGTTTTGTTTTGAAAAACGATTAAAAGGCGGGGCTTGATTTCTTTAGAAAACAGGAATTCTTGATGCTAACACTAATGTCTAAAAACAATCATTTTGTTTTGTTTCTTTGCGTTTGACGTTGCTTTTATATAATTTTACCCGTAAATAAAACAAAAAAAAAAAAAAAAAAAAAACATATTTTGTTTAATTTTCTTAGTTATTTTTAAAGATTTGCCTCGTTATCTCAGGTGGGATTTTATACGATACGGCCCCCTAAACCACTCCAAAAGAAAGATTTGTTTATATCTCGAAAACTAATAACTGAAATGAGCTGCAAATTTCCACACCCATATTTTTCAGCATTAGGATTAATTTTATGCAAAAATTAATATAGGTCATAATTCATAATTTTTATGAATATGAATTTATTAATATCTTTCATAATTAAAAATTTTTTTCAGAATCAAAAGTAATGATGCATTATGTTTGGATTTCTTAACTGTATCTCGTAAAAAAAGAGTTATATCGATCGAGCTATTTTTTGTGAAGATATTAATAAAAGTTTGAAATATGAATTTAACATTAGCACCCTCAAACTTTGAACGCTTATAACTCTGTGAAAAAATAAGTAAAATATACAACCAATATACTTTTTCCCGTTGTCACGATCCCAGGAATTCAAATATAAAATAAAAATGGGGCATTACTATTGAAAAAATCAAAGTTGGTGCGCGTTTTAATATGTAGACGAGCCCCAATTCAAAATTTGAGTTCATTTTCTGAAACTACTCACAATTCCCAGTCGAATGATACCTATTACATTTTTGTGCATCAATTAGCAACGAAGTTACATCGAGTGCTGCGTTTTTTTTTTTTTTTTTTTTTTTTTTCCGACTGTACATATTATTATTTTTTTATTAATTTTACGTAATATAATCGATTTTTGCAAGACCCCCCACAGAGGTTTATTTTCAGCTAGCATTTATTTATACTGTCATGTAAAGTGTAGCTAACATTAATAAAGATTAGCGTGGTACATTCCTTGAATTGTCACATTCGTCACAGAAAAAAAAAAATCTAGAGAATTTAACTGTAGAAGTGTTTTGCTTTTGCTTTTGCTTTAAATATAATGTAGGAAACTAAGGTATTACTTTAAAGCAATAGCAAAGAAATTTTAGTGTTTATTTTTTTTAAATTAGTTCTTAAATTCTTGTGACGGGTGTAATATTTAACGGATTAATTCATATTCAAAAAAATTCGCTTCGCCGCGCTCTTAATTCTGAGGCCAAAATTTTATAATTTTTAAGAAGCGTGGTTAATTTTTCCACTGAATCTAATTTAGTATGTCTATTTCAAAGTATAACAACTTTGTTTTTTATTTTAATCATGAAAATAAATTTATATTTATTTTCAATGCCTTAAGTAAGATAATTATTGTCTTAATAAATTTTTTCTATATTATTAAATTTTTTGCGTTATTAAATATTATTAAATTAGATTAGATAATATCATATAATATTAATTCCAAAGTAAGATATTAGACAATATGTAAAACTCAATATATATATATATATATATATTGTTATTTTTAAGCAAATAGAACAATTCTACTATTTTGTTATGCATACTTTTAAGCATTTTCCTTTTCTGTTAGTGTTAGGTTTTAAACACATTTGAGGCAGCGTGTTTACCTATTTTGAGCAGAAAATACCGGTTTTGGGCATTACTGCAAAATACTACATTATAAAGCAAAAGTATTTTATATATATTCATGTTATCATTAAAAATAATGTATTTGTATATAATAATTATAGTCTTTCTAGTTGAAGTATTTATATACATACTACCCTGTTGGAACAAATGCGAAATCTGGGCGTATTTTACATTCTAAACGTAGTAGACAATAATACGCAAAAGAAACTCATGTAAGCAGGGTTATTTGTAAATGCATTATACGCACACGGTGTGTAATCCGCATACCTGCCAACATCGTAATTAATATTCCGTAGTACTGTTAGCCCTGCGTTTCTTTTACACTAGTAATTTATTAGAGTATTTTTCTTCTTTAATCGAAATTGCATTTCGAGAATAGTACTCTTCAAATTTACCCATGTGAAAAAAAGGGCTGGGCTGATAACATTACGGAATATTAATTAGTATGTTGGCAGGTATGAATCCTGTTATCGATAGGACTAAAATCAGTATTATTAGAATAATAAGTAATAATTGATCTACGGTTATTATAATAATAATAATAATAATAATAATTATTATTATTATTATTATTTTTTATAAGTGGTTAATTTTTGTAAGATTTGGGCTAAATTTAAGAAAGTTTAGCGGTAAATTTATTGCATCCCATGAAGAATGCACTTCAGATTGATTTTTTTTTCTTTAATTAAACTTTATAATTTTTACTATAAGATCACCAGTAATAAAAAAATAATAATAATGTTTATTTCAAATATAAAATAAAGAATATGTTACCATTATGAAAAAAGGGCGGAGACTTCGACCATTGATTGTTGGTGTGCCTGAGAGAGGCACACTTCGAGTACAACGCCAAAGTTTGACAATGCCTGTGAGGAGTATTTCGATCGCAAAGAGTTAATACAGTCGCGACCGCAAACGTTTACCATTTTAAAAGTACTTTTACTATATTACTATTTTTACCTTTACTATAAAATAATAGAACAGCGGAAAGAGTAAACTTAGTCAAATTCAATTAAACACAATTTATACCGGAATAATCACCTATGAGTATTATTGTTAAATATTATATTTAATTAAAAACAGGCTTTTTGCATTCATGTTTACATTACAATTGAATAAGCATAAAATTTATGTTGTTTCTAATTGATATATAAGGTAGGTGCTCCAGTGATTGACATCTATCACTAAATAATAATTAAATAAGAAAAATAATAAAATAATATATTTTACATGTAAGAATTTTAACATTTTATGTTAAACACTGGATCATAGGGTGCTAATAACTGGTAAAATGCATAACTAGCAGTGTCAAACACTGGAACATAGGGTGCCAATTACTGATAAAATAAAAAACTGCCAGTGTCAATTACTGGAACATTGAGTGGGTGTCAAATAAAAATTCATAAAAAAAATAAATTGTTATCAAATGTATATATTTTAACATATATGTGGTTCTAAATGCCTTTCATACCATATGTACTAACTTAAGATTTCTGAAAATATTTTCTGATGACTACAACATTAAAAACATCAAACATTGCTCTAAAAGTGTCAGTCACTGGTGCACTTGCACTATGCTTAATTCGTCGGCTAACAAATACGAAATTTGTGTACGTTTAGAGAAATAATATAACATAATACAAACGAAACGCCCCTAGGTGGAGTTACGTATTTCGAAACAACGTAAATTCGCGTCAGCGATCACAAATTGTATGCGTTTTGGTAAAATTGCCATTTGGGAAAACAAAGTGTAAGAAAAGTCATTTTTTTTTTTTTCATAAAAGGCAAGAACTGAATGTTTAATACTACAGAAAAGTCTCGTACAATGCGGGTACAAGTTTGCTTTATGAATATTACAATTTTATTTTTTAACACCACTAATATTATATCAAATCAACTGCTTATAAAAAAAAAAGAAAAAAAAAATTCTAAATCGAATGTATGAATTAATAGATTGGTACTCTAAAAATTTAGTGGTGATAAAAAATAAAACTGTTTTATTTGTTTGTCGTCTCTGCCATCGCGTTGTACAGTCAGCCAAAAAAAAAAAAAAAAAACGCCACCCCACCTCCCACCCCCCACCTAATTTCGCCGTAAATTACCGTAGAAACATTTGACTGGTACCGATCGATTTGTAATAACGTCTAGTCTATAACGGTATAGTTACATTTTGCTTAGGGTTTCATCTACATATTAAAACTGGCATTAACTTCATTTTCTCCAATGGCAATCCCTACTTTTGACTTCATATTCAGATTTCTGAGATCAAGGCGGTTCGGAAAACATACCTATTTATATACTTTAAATCAATTCTAAATAGAGTTACACGTGAAAATGTATTAGGGGTCCGTCTATACATTTAGAAAATATAAATCATGATCTACCACCCAGTATACATTATTTATTAAGTTTCACATCGGAAAAAAAATTCAGAAATGTTAATTATAAAATTAAAAAAAATAACTAATTAACAGAACTCTCTGAGTTAGTTTATGAATTAAAAGATTTTTATTGGTTTCTATTGATTAAACATCAAATAGTTCACTTCACACGAAGAAAATTAAATAGCTTGAATAGATAATAAAATATCTATCAAAAGAAAAAAAAAAAAAAAAAAAGGCAAATGGTTTTAAATTTGTTTGAAAATTCAAAATTATTTTAACTCAAGCTGCCGTATAATTTTCTGAAACGGTGGCACTCAACCTGGTTCCCACGGCCATTTCACAGTGACAATGAGAGTTTGTTCTGATACTGCAGTACTTTCATTTTCTTTAATTTAATTGACTTTTTTAAAATATTAAAACAGACTTTTTTTTTTTTAATTAATTATTTTTTTTTTCATGACATTATACAACTTTTACATAAATCTCCACGATATTCTTTTGCTTTTATATTTTATAATGTGCAACAAATTAATATGCAAAATAATAAATCCTACTACTTAATGGGATGTCCTAAAATTCTACTATTAACACAGATACCGAAGTGAAAAGGTCAAAATTTTACATTACTCTATTAAAAAAAAAAAAAAAAAAAAAAAAAAAGTGAGAGAGAGAGATGTCATAATGAATATGATCTGTACGCATCGATTATGGGAAAAATATCAAATATTTAAGTTTCCTAAATTCTATGATTTTACAAAATATGCATAAAATTTGCCTAACGCACACACACACAC
Organism: Salticus scenicus; assembly: GCA_963930645.1. Classification (NCBI taxonomy): domain Eukaryota; kingdom Metazoa; phylum Arthropoda; class Arachnida; order Araneae; family Salticidae; genus Salticus; species Salticus scenicus. The sequence goes on along the minus strand of OZ005657.1, from coordinate 79,694,034 downwards.
ACATATATATATATATATATATATTCATTTTCTTTCTTTTTTTTTTTTTTCCTTTTTCTCTTAATACAATTTACAAGTTAAGTCTTTATTTTATAAACTTTTTATAAAAAGAATACAGATTGTAATGTTAATTTATGTATTCAAAATTTAAATAGTTAGAAATTAAATAAAAGTTAATTTTTTTACGTCAGATTAGCCACACGTTTAAATATTAATATTTTGTGATTTACACATATATGAAGCTTTTCGAATGCAGAATTTTATAATTTCATTATCGTGGATTTTAAAAATGTGCCTTGACTTAATTAATATTAAGAGAAATGTTCGATATTCTCGCAGATATATATATATATATATATATATTTATTTATTTCTCAATATATTGAAAACAAAAAACTATATTTTATAAATTAGCAATGTGAAAATGATAAGATTTCCTCGTAAACACAAGAAAACAATTAATCGCATGAAAGCAAATAAAATAAATACATACAAATAGAACTTTATTAGAAATCATACTTTTAAAATGTTCTCTCCTCTCTGTTCCTGTTAAAATTCTCTGTATAATTATCAGTCTAAGGTAACAAAATTGTGTCAGATTGCAGCTTTTTTTTTTAAGGTAAAAAGAAGAAGATAAGGAGGAGGAGTAAAGATCAAAACGAATAGAAAGCATATTAAACGTTTATACCCTTTAAACACTGGGAAAGGGCGGGGTTTCGTATTGTGTGTCATTTGGGAGTTGTAGAGTGCCAGAAAATTACTTTATGTAATAAAACTTTTTATTTAAAGGGTATTTTAAGCAGCATTATATTTCATACATAGACTATTCTGAAAAAAAGTACCATTCATCCGGTTCATGAAAAATAAAGAACATTTTCTGACATTGCTCTATGTATATACATTCTTGTCAACCTAACCCGGAGGATTACTGGTCCCGCCCCTTTCCGTACATTTTTTTTCACATCAGTCTTTGTAGAATATTTTTTCTTTATTTAACAGGTTCAGCGCCATGTCAGCCATCGGTGGCTGACTCCTTTTAGGTGCTGTTTCCTCCGGTGCTGTTTCCTTTTAGGCCAAGTCAGCCGGCAGTGTAAAATATGATATAAAACTACAGAATTTACATAGTTTTAAGTAATTACTGACAATTTATTTAAAATTTATTTCCTTTTTTTTTTTTTTTTTTTTTTTTTTTTTTTTATTATAGGATTTTTATAGGATTATAGCGTTAAGGCCTAATGGGGTTTATTGAAACTCGATAAACATAACACGCTTCTAAGCAGTGCGTGTGGCCTGAATGGGATTTCCATAAGAATTCGCGTGGCGCTCAATGAGTTAATCGTAAATGTATTTGAAGTTAATTACTCTAAAAATTAAATTGTGTACACAAAGGGGTGGGAACTAACAATGTTACGGGTTAGGTTGGCAAGTATGCATATATATTTCGCTTGATTTATAAAAAAAATATAACACATTTTATTCTTATTCTTTTTTTTTTTTTTTTTTTTTTTTTAGTATTTTGTGTTTATATGTTTCATTAAAAATAAATACATTATTCATATATAAACATTTCATACGGTAATGTATATAAACATATTAATTAAAGAAGTTTTGTTGATATTATATAATTATTTTTCTATCTGTATATTAACACAAATATATTTTGTAAATTTCGCAGCATCGAAAAACAGCAACATAGCTTCCATATCAAAGCTTAATGTAAATAGGACGTAAGCGTTCTGTAGCTAGTGTTGAAATTTGAAATAAATAAATAAATAAATAAATAAATAACAGTTGGATAAAAATACCCCGGAATAAATTAAAATGTTGTTTATTCTGGTTTTAGTCAGGTGATATCACTTGTGCTAAATAGCTGGATCCGCCCTCTCTTAAGCTCAGGTTCAGCTCATCATTAAATTATTGTTTTTAATATCTGCCGCACCAAAATGTTCAAAACACAAATGCCAATTTTCATATATTTTGAAATCTTCCCGTTTCAACTTTAAAAGCATTTAGATTAATTTATTTTATTTTGAATTTTTAAATTTAGACAATTAAAGTCTTTTAAATGAAATTTCCGGATTCTGTAAGATCAATATCTATATATTTGTAAGTAATACGACTATTCCTTTGTTTTAAATTTTTATTCCATAATAACTGTGACTTTGATTTCGTGATTAGGAAATTGAAAATAAATACTATTGAGCTATGTTCCAATAATAGATCTTATAAACTTTAAAAAAAAAAAAAAAAAAAAAAAAAAAAAAGCAATTTTTCACTATTTGATTCTGTATTAAAAAACTTTTAATAGAAATTTGAAATTTTATTATGTTACATTTTGGGATAAAATTTAAATAACACAAAGCTTACAAACGGTACAGTAACCAAATGCAAATATGTCCCAACAAAATTTAAACAGAAAATGCATGGTAAAAAATCTTTTTAAAATTATTAAATATTCATTATAATAACGATAAAACGATTGTCGAATGCATAATTGCTGTTTCATGCAATCAGTTTCGCTGTACCGTGTTTAAAACATGATATTTAACTAGAGGTGTACGTACTCTTGAATATTGAAATGCGAAAAAAAGTGTAACAGGGTTAAAATAGAATTTTAGCAGCGAAAAACTAGAAAAAGATATTTAATACTTATGAAGAAAGACTTAACGTATTAGGTTCGGATATATTCCTCTGTACCGTAAGCCACGCCTTTTCACAAATTTTCTAAAACTTTATAATATAAAACAAAATAATTTTGCATATTTGTAATTAAATCATTTAAGTTTTGTCTTCAATAATAGATGTAGTAAATACTATTGTGATTTATGCATACCAGCGTCACATATAGAGTCAAATAGGAATATGCAAATTAGTCTTTTTTTTTAAATAGTGTTTCAGCGAATCAGAGTCGGGGCTTCTTTTCTTTTGAGATTCTTTCACAATACCTCGCCTACATTGTGATAACTTTACAAAAATATGCCAGTTTGTATAATAAACATCGAAATATTGCTTAGGAAACAATAAAAATAACATAGAGTTAAATTAAAATAGTTTTCCGTCAAATTATATACAAACATTTACTTATAGAGGATACAGATTATAACAAGTGACGGCCCTCCAACAGGAATAAAAAGTGAAATATCACTGTAACTCAAAAAATAATGTTAGGAACGAGCTGTAAATTTGGAAACCCATGTTTTTGATGATGCCCGTTCTATTCGTGTAAAAATTAACATAGGTCATAATTCATAATTTTTTCAAATATGAATTTATTAATAATTTTCATAATTCAAAAAATGTTTTTTTAGCAAAAATTTGCATGGAATATGTTTGGGTCACTTCATTCTAACGAATAAAAAAAACAGAATTTAAATATCATAATTATTTCGGAAGATAGATATGATTTAATGTTTGCCACATTCATTTAACATTAGCATCCCCAAAATTTGACAGCTTATAACTCTATGAAAAATTAAGCGAAATATATAAACTATACCATTTACCGTGATGATTTGATCCAAAGAATTCAAATAAATTATAAAAAATGGGGGGTTACCATTGAAAAAAATGAAGTTGATGTCAGTTTTAATATGTAGATGACCCCCTAAGTAAAATCTAACTATAACATTATAAACTAGACGTTATTACAAACTGATCGGTACCAGTCGCACGTTTCTACGATAATTTACGGCGAAATTAGATAGGGGGGTGGCGGTTTTTTTTTGGCTGACTATACGAGACTTTAATGTATAATGGAACAACGGAATGAGTAAACTTAGTAAAAATTATTTATACTCCGAAAATTTTTTAATGAGAAAGTTAGCTTTAACATTTAAAATTTTATTTTATTTTTTCTAAGTAACAATTCTGGTAGCAGGTACTTTCGTTTGATGTGGATTAAATTACCCCCAGCGTCGTTCTAATATTATATGACTAATCTTCTTCTCAAACTTCAGATAATTACAAGAGTAACACTCCAAAACATTATATCTAATTTTATCCATGTTTAAACCTGAAAAGTTTGCAGTAACTAGCTTGCGTTTACGTGAATATTCCCCGGTAATCAGAATTAGAAAAGGGGAATAAATGCATGTCTCGAAAGTGTTAATAATTTCTATCACAATAAGTTACTGCACAAACAGAGCTGCCAACCTACTCCGGCAAATTGTTAGTACCGCCCCTTTTTCTACACCACTTAATTTTTAGAGTATTTGTTTTCTTCATTCTTCGTAAATATATTTGAAGATAATTACACTAAAAATTTATTGGTGTAGGAAAAGGGGCGGTACTAACAATTTGCCGGATTTGGTTGGCAGCTCTGCACAAATATGATAAAAATTATTGATAAAAAATACTGGTGTCAGTGTTCCGTCTTCAAACGGAAACTCTTGCATCCTTTCTTGTTCACCTGTCAGAGTTCAGCTCGGGGTAAGCAGGAAGGGGTTAAATGATTACTAAACCAAACTAAAAGAAACTCTCACCATAATTGATTTACTATACATATGGAATAGTCATTTTTTTTTTCGTGGAGCGTGTAGATGTATACACTTCTATCGTATTTATTTCGAGCAAATAGCTTAGCTAGCGTTTTGTAATAAACAGCCAGCTGAGCATGTGAGAAATATGTTAGCGTCAACCGTTGCAAATCACGGAAATTTTGTCTGCATTACTTTGTTTTGCGTTAGATGTAAATTAAATAATATTATAGTTTAAAAAAATTAAAGAACACGCTTTTATAGAAATGTGAACTAAAAAACACAAAATATCTATCTTAGTATTGAAATGCAGGGTAAGAGAAAATCGTGTGAGTGACACACCATGATATTTACATACATTTAAATCTTTAATTAAAATATTTCAGAATTAAACAAAAAACATTTAAAAAAAAATCTCATCAGACCGGGCTCGAACGCTAGACCATTAGGTTCGTAGAGCGGAGCTTTGCCTCATAGCCACAGCGTTCACGTAGGGAAAGTCTTTTTTTTACAATATAGATTTTTTGTTTGTTCCCAGAGCGGTTACAAACATACATTGATACATGCAAACATACATACAAATATACATACAGGTGAAGCTAATAAAAGCGTGTTAAAAAGTTGCGCGATATTTCTTATTTTCTATGGGTTTCTGAAAATAAAAGATATTACATGGGTCGAAATTCTTAATTTTTTTTATATTATTATTATTTACTTTGTTTTATTTTATTTTTTACGTAAAATGTTATTTACTTAATTAGAAGCCCTTACTGAGAATTTAGCAGATTGTATTAGAAGTTTCATCAATACGTAATACACTAATTTCTAAGAAATTAGCAATTTGTATTGCTGACTCATACTCATATTACCTGTTGAATAAATAAAGAGTACTTATTGTTTAATTTAATTTAAATTAATTATTATTATTATTATTATTTATAAAGATAAGATTAAAAAATGTATTTGTTAAAGAAATACTTTAGTTAATATCATTAGTATTCGTTTAAAAATACTCTATTAAAGTGTTAAATATTACACGCGATTAATTGAAGAGCAAACATTCAAGCCGTGTTTTCTCCAAAAATAAAAAAGATTGAGTTAGTTATTTTTATTTAAACTTAACATGAAATAGTATGTCTATCTTTCTAGATATATCTACATATCCTCCTAGTACGTAGTAATACATCTAAACAAATGATAATTAGGGTTTAAATTTAATTTTTTGTTAATTAGTGTTTACGTTTTGTAAAAAATTGTGCCCGGAGGAGAAAACATTTCTCCTCAATTATGATATGCCTGACACTATTTTCTAATTAAAATAGAAGAGCTTAAAATTGATTTTTAATTTGACTTCTGCTACTTAATTTTGAAGTAAGCAGTTTATTTCATATGATTCTTTACTGAAGTAATTTTTATTTGATTTATTTGGCCACAGTTATTATTATTATTATTATTATTATTATTATTATTATTATTGTTGTTGTTGTTGTTGTTGTTGTTAATTAACTTGTCAATTTATTCTGTTACTAAAGAGACATATACTAAATCGAGATCGTAGAAATATATTGTATTTTACTATTTACTTTTTATTTTTTTAGTGTATAAGAAAAGCTTTCGAATTTACAGATTTTTTTACATGCCCTAGGAGAGACGATTAAATATTTTAAAATCAATTTATTCTCTTATTATTTATTCTATCTACTCTTTCATCTGTTTATCCACACATCCGCAACTGTTTTTGCAGTTTTCTTAGAAGAATTCGCGCATATTACACAGTAGAATATCGCACATAATAGAATAGTGCTGCGTTTTTTATAACACACATTTCATTTTATTTATTTTTTCGGAAAAGGAAGAAATTTAATTGCAGTATTTAAGTAGCATAGGGATTCAAATCAGTAGGATTCAAATTGGCTAACATTTACCAAAATATTTTTGTAGAATACTGGACTGTGTTGAATTGAAGTACATTATCACAGAGAATTACATTAAATACATCCTACAATAAAATAAATACTTACGGCTGAAAAAAAAAAAAATCTAACAGATGACTAGAATTCTAATTAGTCAAAATGTGCTGATATTAGAAAACTTAATTTTCATTTTTAACATTAATATTTCTTTGTGAAAAAAATTCATCAAGTTTAATCGCAGAAAACTGCTAAAAATATATTAAAAGTTTCTATTAAAAATTTACAGTAGCTTAAAAAAAAAAAAAAAAAGTTGGCAGCTATTATATATATATATCATACCTCTAATATTTATAGTTTATTCTATAGTACTGTTAAACCCGACCTTTTTTCACACCAGTTGGATTTTATAGAAATTTTCTTTAATGTGTAATTATGATGAAATAAGAAAAAAATACTTTTAAAATATATTGGTGGGAAAAAAGAGTGGGTCTAACAGCACTCCGAAATTATGAACGTTACCAGGTATGATATATATATATATATACATACCGTGTGTCTCGTAAGTCTGTAGACATTTTAAAAATTCATTGAAATTGAAGGAACTGGTAGAATTGAAGGTGGTTTGCAAAAAATATATTCTCGTTTTTTTTAAAGAAAAAAAATAATAGTTAAATTTTTTTACCGATTGAGGGCGCTTATGTGAGCAATTCGCACAGTTCCGTAAAAAACTACATTTATTTGCAAATGTTTACAGGCATATATAAATACTATTCTATGTGACAACCGTAAACATAAGTTACAGTTTGCAAACAAGTTACAACACCGCTAAGTTTAGCTTCAGTCGGTGGTTCTTATCTGAGGGAAAACATCTTCACAAAAAGATTTTATCCACCAAGTTAGCATCGCAATTAAAACTTCATGGATGCGCAAGTAGGAAGCAAAATAGTAAATAGGCTTTGTTAAAGGACTCTGTTATTTATAGCACTCTGATTTACATATTTCTCGTTACACATTCGTGCAGCGCCCTCTATCGACGAAAAATTTAAATATATTTTTCTTTACAAAAAAAAAAAAAAAAAAAAAAAAAAGAACTGTATGAGAATAACTTTTTCACAAACCGTTCAATTTTACCAATTCTTTCAATCTTTGTGAATTTTTAAAATGTCTACAAACTCATGAGACAGCAGGTAGGTGAAAATCATTCAAACCACCAGCACTTATTATATATATACATTCCGCTCCGTAATTTTCTTTTCTTGAGTGATGAAATAACTTATGAAGCAATTTTTTCAATCTTATTTTCGCCTATCTAGTTAATATTCTGGCTTTCAGTTATTAGGTGCCGGGATTATAGATCAGCCCGGAGATCATGGATGTTCGTAGTGGTTCAGAATCTATTTTAACCTGTATGTTGCTGTCTAATTAACCTAATGAGTAAAAAATGACCGTAAAGCTTTGAAACAAGCTCCATGAAACCTCTCCTGTGTAAGGTGGCTGTCATATTTTTCTCGACTTCAAGTGGTACGAGAACTTTTAAAATGAGTCCTCTAGGATCTGCGACAAATATTGACGGGGCGTTCGCGCCAATCCCACAAATGCTTCGGTACCCACTTTAATCCGCAGCGTACTTGCCACGAGGACAAAATTTTTAATTCCCAACTGCCAAAATTTATAATGGAATTTTTCAACATAATTTTATTTTAAATATTAACAGAAAAAATAAAAATAAAGTAAAAATAATTTCTTTTCCTTTAATTTTACTTGCAAATTCTGGTGGACTTCTATAATAAGTACTACCAGGCTCTGCCTTCTTCGCTAATTGCTATATTTTGAGGAATTTTCAAAAAAACATCAATCACTATTTTAAATCACTTTATACATAAAAACTTTAAAAAAAAATCCATTTGAATCGCTTAAAATGTCGTTTTGAATCTGCTATCTTAGGCAGCGTTTTCTACGAGAGCCCTATATCGGTTCTGTATTACCACTGCTTGCATCTGCGCCTTAAACGGACGCTTCAGTTTAGGTTCTAACTGGACTATATGTGGCGCTACTATTATTTAAGAACTACGTTTCACGGACAGACAATTCTCGGATAGATTATCATTTTCAGTTTGTGACAATAGATGGCAGTACTTGACAATCTTCCAAGCTGCAATTTATTATTATTACTTCCTTATACAAAGTATAAGGAAGTATAGTAATCCCGATTTGCGAAATGGATTTTGTATTTCACATTGCTCGAAAACGAATGATCACTGAATGTTGCCAATTTATACGTGTGACTGTCATGATGTCTGTTGTACACCTGCGCCGTCTTAACAAGAACTCTCCTTTTAGAGATATAAGCGACTTTACACGATTTTTCGGGACGTCTGTATGTGTGTGTGTGTGTGTGTGTGTGTGCGTGTGTAAGTCGCATAACTCAAAAACGGTTGGACGTAGAAAATTGCGAATTGGTACATAGGTTTGTTATAGCATCTAGCTGTGCACCTCCCTTTTTGGACTTTGTATGATTTTCCGTTTGAGAGATATTTAGGAAATTTAGGTTCATAATGACCAAAAACACAATGGTTTTGGCCATAATGTATAAAAAAAACGGTAATAACTCAAAAACGGTTTGGACAAATCTTGCAATCAATTTTTAACTGACTTCCCGACTAGCTAGACATTTGAAACTTTCAGAAAAGCTCAGAACACGTTGACAATGCATTTTTAAATATTTTTAGCCAACTGTTTCGGATACCTGCTGCCTTCAGCAGCGTTTATATGATTCAACAGAAAAATTATTCAACTAACTTCCCGACTAGCTAGACACTTGAAACTTTCAGAATAGTTCAGAACACAGTGAAAATGCATTTTTTAAAAAATACTTACAGTTAACTGTTTCGGATCACTGCTGCCTTCGGCAGCGTTACCTGCACAAATCGTGCAATCGATTTTTAACTAACTTCCCGACTAGCTAGACATTTGAAACTTTCGGAAAAGCTCAGAACACGGTGACAATGCATTTTAAAAATATTTTTAGCAACTTGTTTTGGGTCATTGCTGCTTTCGGCAGCGTTTATATGGCTCAACAGAAAATTTACTTAACTAACTTCCCGACTAGCTATACATTTGAAACTTTCAGAATAATTCAGAAGACGGTGAAAATGCATTTTTTTTAATACTTTTAGCCAACTGCGTAGGGTCCCTGCAGCCTTCGGCAGCATTATCAGTACAAATCTTGCAATGGATTTTTAACTAACTTTCCGACTAGCTAGACATTTGAAACTTTAAAAAAAGCTCAGAAGACGGTGACAATGCATTTTTTAAATATTTTTAGCCAACTGTCTCGTGTCCAATGACAATGCTTTTTAACATTATGTATCTATTTTTAAAGGTGTATAAGGAAGTCATGTGGTGCCCACATCAGATTTTTATTATTATTATTAAGAAAAATTAAACGAAAATTCAAAAACCAGGCTTCAAAGATTTTCAGAAAATTTCAAAATGGACCTCCATGCGCAATTCCGTATTTCTGCGATTAGCTGCTTGCCTACAAAACAACGTACACACCTCCTTGTTTAACGTAGTTTTTTGTCGCTTTCTCGCCATCCATATGGTTTAGGATGCTGTGAAGACACCAAAAGATTTTCTTTTATCAATTGACATCTTTTCTATAAATTTTCTATAAAAAGCAACACATTGGCTCTTGAAGGATCGAATCCGAAACCTTCTTTTTATTAGCATGACGCCCTAACCGACTGAGGTATTGGGATGCGGAAAGACTTTTTAAATTTACGTATCTATCTCCACAGTCAATCATTTCAGATATTTCATATTTTAACTTAATTTAAAAAGACTTACCAAAAATTCAGAAATCGGGGAACGTTAGAACGGACCCCCATGTAAAATTCTGTAACTGTGGGATCAGCCACAAAAAATCACTGTTGAATGACAAATCAACAAAAGTGTTTCTTTTATGTAAATATGATCAATGTGTTGTGGTAGTTAGCGTTGCTGACTCTCACACGGTAGGGCCCAGGTTTGAATCTCGGATAAGACATGGGTGTGTTCTCTCTGTTAGCTCTAGCGGCGTCCGCCCATCGATACCACTTCACAAATGGCCATCATTTCGGCACGTCGCCGGCTGATGTTCATGTAGCAAGTGCTGCTTCATTAAATGTATATATATATATATATATATATATATATATATATATATATACATGTATTGCAGGATATAATCTATCTTATTTTCTTTTATTTCATAAAAAATAATATTTTAATTGCAGGGTCGAGTTACCTTTCGTGTATTTTGCGTAAGATCGCTTGCCAAAAAATGAGACCTTGCACATTTTAGCTCAATGTGGAGATGGTAACTCCTCACGAAATGTCTTCGCATTCTGAGCCATTTTATATATTATTTTTTAAATTTTTTGTGTCTTGTTCCATAAATTCAGCATTTCTCCGCCTTTGATTCATTTTGTTGTTGTCAGGTCGATAAGATACCTTTTGATTGCAATCAATTAAAAGCTAATTCTTGTTATGTTTTTATATACACTCCTGCTCAAAAGTTTAGCAAGATTTGCAAACGATCAGTTGTTTCCAATTTAAAAACTTATCTCTCGATGAAATATTTTCAAACGTTCGGCATTTAAATAATTGGGTCTTCATGTTTATCAGTGAAGATTGAATTAAGACAACATTTAGGTGACAAGTTACAAATTGAGCAAATTAAATAATGTTTGTGATCACCCTGTACCTTTAAGTGAAAGAAATGAACTACAACTTTAGGATATGTTAATACAGACCCAGTTTAATTTGGGGATGAATTTGTGTGACGATATTATATTAAATAACAGAAATATAAGAATTTATTTTAAAACTCGAAAAAAAAAAAAAAAAAAAAAAAAATCTGCATGTTTGTTATTTATAATACAGAGTTGTTTAAATACAGAGTTTTTAACGAAAATTATTCCTACTTTCAGATAAGTTGAAAAACACTTTTAAAACAATACACTGCAATTGGAATACGAATATCTCATGAAATATGAACATTTTTATGAAAAACGTTTTCACTGCGCATGTGCCAAAGATTTAAAAAAAAAAATATGGCATAGGTTGAAGGTTAAATATATTGGGCAATATTTGTCAAAACTGCATATGAATAGAGTATAAAATTAAGCAAATTATCCGAAAAAGAATGAGCTAGATTTTAGATATTTTACAAGAAATGAAATTTCTTAAAGGGTTTTTCAAATGCCGCGTAATTAATTTAAAGATCCATTTATTTTAACCACTTAGCAAAAGTTCTTTTTTATGAAAAACCCCTTATGATCTCACAAATCTTAGTAAATTAACAAAAATATGTTAGAGTTACAAGCTTATAAAGGGTTTTTCATAAAAAATTACCCAAGGTTGGAAAATATTTCAATGATAGATAATTTTTTTAATTGAAAAAACTTATCGTTCGCAAATTTTGCTAAACTTTCGGTTGAAATAATTGGATCTTCAAATTAATTACGCAGCATGTGAATAAGAAATTTCAACTCTTGGAAAATATCTAAAATCGAGATTCTTTTTCGATTAATTTGCTTAATTTTTAATCTATTCAAATGCAATTTTGACAAAAGTTGCCCAACATATCTAGCTTTCAATCTATGCAATAATTTTTTTTTCATCTTTAGCACATGCGGAGTGAAAACGTTTTACATGAAAATGTTCATATTTCATGAGATATTTAAGATATTTGCATTCCGATTGCTGTATATTGTTTTAAAAGTGTTTCTACAACTTATCTGAAAGGGGGAATAATTTTTGTTAAAAATTGTATATATTATAAATAAAAAATCTTTTTTTTTTTGGGGGGGGGGGATTAAAATCAATGCTTATATCTACGTTATTTAATATACTATCGTCACACAAATTACTCCACAATTTGAACTGGGCCTATATTAATATATCCTAAAGTTACAGTTCATTTCATTTACTTGACGATACAGTGTGATCACAAACATTACTGATTTTTCTCAATTTGTTACCGGCCCCCTAAATGTTGTATTAAACCAATCATTACTGAAAAACACGAGGAAGTCCCAGTTCTTTAAGAGCCCACCAGCGGCCAAGCGGTTCTGCGCTCATAGCTGGTAGACGTGAGGTGCTGGGTTCGCTCGTCGGCCTAGCCGTTCGGAGATTTTCGTGGTTTCCTCCGAAACTTTCGTAAATACGGGCTAGGATCGATCCCTTGGAAAGACCTCCACGGAAGGCACTCCACCTCCGGCTTAGGACCACAGTGTAGTCAATCGGCCTTAACACTTTCTTTGATTACCCAAGGTTTGAAAATATTTCAATGACAGATAATTTTTTTAATTGAAAAAACTTATCGTTCGAAAATTTTGCTAAACTTTTGGGTAGGAGTGTATTTTGTATTCTTATCGGAGTTGTTTCAAAGTGAGTATTTTTCTTCTATTTTCAAATAAATTAAAACACTTAAATATTTAATCAAGTTAACTAGTTACCAAATTGGCTTTTATGGATTGTAGCGAATTATTGATCTGTTTACTTTAGAACTTCATTTTGTTTTGTAGCGAAGTGTGAGAGCCATTCCCTCCGCAAAGATCAAAACTGGGATGATGTCTCCAGATCACTTACAGGAGTGAAAAGCAAATCATCGTCAATTGTACACTGTGTAACTCAAGTGCAAAAGAGAGGAAAAAAAAACTATAGATGAAATTCTGTCTATGACAGAAATTAAACTGTACGAGAACTATCACCATTTTACAATTTTTGAATGAATTAATTTTGTAGTTGCTAAAATTGTTTTTTTTTTTTTTTTTTTTTTTTTTTTAAGCGCATGGAAAACAAGCATTTTACGAATTTATTTATAAACTCCAATGTAAGTATCATACGAAATATTTCAGACACAAATGCTTTCTAATTCATTTGAGAAATTTTCCCGAAATTTTCATTCGAAATAATTCATTCCCCTCAGGAAAAAACTTTTGGAAGAAGGGTATTTAATATAAATTCGGTTTCAATGTAAGATAAAAGAAATAAAAACACAGCTTAATATAAATCCCTATATCAGTTTTAACTAGTGAATTATATAGTGAAAGAAAAAGTAAAGGCTTGAAATAAAATTGGATTTCTTTCACTATTTTTTTTTTCTTTTTTTGTGATTAGACAGCATCTTAAAGTTAAAATGAAATCAAAGGAATTATTTCATTCTAATTTCACTTACATTTTAATTACTGAAATACATTTTGAATTTTTATTACTTCACTTGCAAAAATTGAATTTTCAGCATTTCTCCATTGAAAGTCGAAATATAAGCTGAAATATAAAAGTTGATATAATTGATATTAAAATTAATCATTGCACAATTACTTCAAAAATGACAGAACATAAATGTTATCAGTTTCATTAACTAATACAAACGCTTCATCAAAACATATTGTTGCCTTACTACCTTACCATTAAAAACACTTCGGCATGTCATACCTGCCGATGTTCTAGTATTGCGCAATTTTTTTTGTTCTCGCACACCATTCCCACACCATTTTATTTTTACAATGATTTTCTCTAAATGCAATTAGCATTAACCCTTTAACGTTAACTACTTAATTTATTTTAAAAATTTCTAAACTAATTTTAAAAATGGCTTTTAGACGCATAGCTGATCATAAATATTTAAGAAATAAAAAATTAGCATTGTTCCCAGAAATCCCAACTTTTATAATTTATTCACGAGCATTTTTAGTCCCGCCTCTTTTTCATACCGGAAATTTTGAAAAATGATTTTCTTCTTATTTAATCGTTGTCACATATTAAAGAGAAATAATCTATAAAATTTCTGGTGCGAAAAGAAGGTGGGGCTAAAAATGCTCGTGAATAATATAGAAGTTGGGAACTCTGATTGTTCCTTTTCGAGAAATTTTTGGTTTGAAACATCTATAAGTTAACCTTATTAAATTCAAATAATATTTAATTTAATAAATAAAACACTTTGTAAGTAAACGTTATTGACTACTAAAACTCGTAAAAGTTGTTTCAGGTGAAAATAATAGTCCAGCTCTTCATTAAATGAAAAAAACGAGACTTGAGTGCATCATCAAACCAGCAATTCGCACTCGCGCACACTAAGAAACTTCAAGTGACTTATGCATTTAGCTTCGTTTGAAGCATTATTTGTTACATTTTGGAATAATGCTGCTATCTACCGAACAGAAAAGGAACAAAAGTTTAAAACCTGATTAAAACAAAGAGCAAATGTTAAAAAACTGCTGCATAAAAAAATGTTGAATCATGTCAAATGTTTGGTTTCGCTGCGAAACCAATGAACGTTAAAGTGTTAAATAAGAAGAAAAATACTCTAGAAAATAGATTGGTGTGAAAAAAAAAAAAAAAAAAAAACTGGTACCAATAGTTGTACGGAATGTTAATTAGAACGCTGGTAGGTATGAAATGTTACATAAGAATTTTTTTTTTTTAAATCTGGTTTTCTAAAACAGTACAGGGATGGAACACGGGCGCAGAATTCATACCGGAATCCGTTTAAGAAATTTCTCTACCTATAATATCGTTGATTTAACAAGTAGAAAATTTTCTTACATTGATAGTGGTATGAATTCTGCGCCCGTGTTCCATCCCTGACAGTATCATCTACAAACGGTCAAATAATCAGTTTTATTATAATTCCCATATAGTAAATAATATACATTTGATGTTGCATTCCAAGTCTGATAATTCATTTCCAATAGTTTTACTTTTAGAAAAACAAATCAATGTGTACTTATAAAGAAATAAGAATAGAAACTTACATTTATATATTCAGATATGTATTCCTAATAAGTATTGTTCTGATAATGATGCAGTCATGTCTAATAGAACCAAAAGATTTATTAACACATGGCATAGAAAATCTATGTATGAATGTTACAAATAGAGGATCTTCTTTACAATAAATCTGTCTCTAGAAATGGATTGAATATTGCAGATTTTCACGGATTAGGAAATATTCTTTGTTGTATGCAGCATCTATAGAGTTTCAGAGATTGGAGAAAACTGCAATTCTATTTATGAATAAATGGAATGTTATGAAATGATTTATTCCTAATATTATTGAAATAAACCCTGAAAAATCTAATTTATTACTCGTTAAAATGACCCTCTAGAAATTCTAGGATTATAGGATGTCTAAAAAAGGGAAATTAAACGTAAAACTAATTTGAATATGAGTAAACATATGAGCCTATGTATGAATAATACATATTTAAGAAGTTGTCATCTAACTAAAAGCCACGTAAATATCTCATAACATCTTACCTGCAATAGTTTAGTAAAATTCAAATATTCACGCTCGTTTCTTTAATGATGGTAATGATTTGTTTCTCTCCTTGCCACAATTTCAGATAATGTTAACTTTATTTACATTTATAAAAAGAATAAAAAGAAGCTATTTGATCATAGTGATATTATTATTATCAACAACAGCATCGTTTTCATTATTATTAATAATTGCCATTATTTATTATTATTATTATTATTATTATTATTATTATTAAGGCAATTTTATGGCTAAAGAATCAATATATTGCTAATACGTTTCCTAATTAACCCAGCTTAGAGTTCATGTTTATAATTTTCATTTATAGCATTTCATTTATAATAAAAGTTGAGTATATATGTTTTTCTTTAAATTTTTGTATTTTAAATTTTGTGTAATTTTTATAAATTTATTGAATTGTTTAATATGAATAGATGTACATATATATTATAAACAAATGTGTGTGCGTGCACATGTGTACATATATATTTATATATTAGACTGAGTCAAAAGTTTTTTTTCCGTTTCTTGTTTACAATTAAATAAAGATGTTATATTAAAGTTGTAACATACATTCCGTATAACTTTTGAAAGCTCATTTTGTGCTGATTAAAATGATGAATCAATTTTTAGGTTTATTTTACTTTTAACAGATATATTAGCCTTTAAAGAAGAGCGAGTATGTCAAAAAATCGGGGGAGAATATCCGCAAACTCACCTTCCGCGGCTTCAAACAAGGCCACAACGTAAAGTAAAGAAGTGGTAACACTTTGATAACAATCACACTTTGATAACATTCAGTAGGAAGTTTATAAACAAAAGAACTTGAAGACGATGGTACGCATAGTTCTGTTTCGGCGATGCATTCCAGTACGCACCGCTCAGATAAGAGGTACTCTGGGCGACCAAAGACAATCGACAAAAGAGCCTTATACCGTGCAATTAAAGCTGATAAAACTCAAACAACACGAAAATTAGTGCAAGAGCTGGGCATTTTTCAGTTAACTGTCAATATTCACCTTCGAAAGATTGGCAGGAACAGCAAGAGTGGGGAAGTGGCAACGCACGAGCTTATCGAAATGCAAAAAAAAAAAAAAAAAAAGAAAAGAAAAAGAAAGAAGGAAAAAAAAAAGGAAAAAAAAAAGACAGCGAAAATCGGCTTTCTGTTGCTGCTGCGAAAGTTTAGCCGAAGTGGTTGACGATTAATTCTTACCTAAGATGAGAAGTAGGTACTGTATGACAGCAAAAAAGCCCAGTGTCAATGGCTCTGCCTGCATCAGCTTGAAGTGAGGACGGCTCGTCCTGGTATGCATTTGCAAAACGTACATTTATGCTTTTTTTTTTATGTCGACAGAAATTGTGGATTAGGATCTTCTTTCTCATGGGCAAACTGTAAACTCAGATGTCTGTTGCATTCAACTAGACCGCTTTCTACAACCTTTCGTCACAAAAAATTTCACTCCAGCTAGAGTGTTCTTCTAAAAAGACAACGCAAGAAATGTATCTAATCAAACACCCAAGAGCTCAACGAGTGCGGCTGTGAAATTTCTCATCCGCCATATAGTCCTGACATTGGCCTTCAGACTATCATTTGCTTAAGTCGCTAGAGCACTTTACGCGTGGGCAGTGCTTCAATAATGAGAGCGACATCCGACAAGGAATTGCCGACGTCGCTCAAAAACCCGTGGCTTTTTCTAAGACTCCTATATGATAAGAGCTGGCGCAGTGTCCGCCATTTTCTATCCCGTCTGGGAAAGTGTTGGCGGTTGAAAAAGCTTAGTTACCTTATTAACTTTGTTATCGCCTTTAAACTTCTATACAGATCAAGTGAGCTAGAACTTCTTATCAGGAAACAAACAAGTTGGCAGTTTTAAGAACATCGCCAACATTCTCAAGACTGCAACCCTTAACGTTAAAAGAAATGTAATATTAAAGTTAATTTTCAAAGAATTTAAAACAATAACTTAAAAAAAAGTACATTCATATTAAATTTGTCAAACAACTTTGAAAATAAAATGAAATAATTTGAAAATAAGGGAAATCTTACGCTACAAAGTTGTGCTTCTGCTCCGGGTATTCACGAGTTACATCTGCAATTTATAATCCACTTTTTCCTTCTTTCTGGATTAGAAGAAAATATAAACCGGTGGTGCCTTTTTCTGGAGTTATTCGTGCAATTTATTGCAGAAAAACCACCAATAATAAATAGTCAGCAGGTCTTGTGGGATAGAAAATGGCGGATGCGTCAGCCTGTCTATGTAGGAGTTCTAGCTTTTTCCAACCATGTATTTTTACTGTTGCATTTAGACTGGAGAATAGTTGTTGAATGTAATGGAAATTATTTCAACAAAATTTTATTACAATTGTTTTTTTATTTTATTTTACTTTATTTTACATTTAATGAAATTTTTAAAGACGGAGAAAACCTTTGACTCAACCTAATATTCTCTCTAATATATATAGATACATAATTTATTTTTACTAAATATTTTGTATTTGTTTGATTTGATTGTACATTTTCGTGAATATTATTTTTGTATCAATTTAAATATATAGTCATATGAGCTAAAAATTACTCAGTTTTATATAAAAACAATTTAAAATATGAATTTTTATTCTGGGATTTTTTATTTATTTATTTATTTATTTTATATATTTATGATTATCTGTGTGTCTAAGAGCCATTTTTGAAATTGTTTTAGCAATTATCAATATATATATATATATATATATTGATAATTGCTAAAACAATTTCAATATATATATATATATATATATATATATAATAAGATAAAATAAAAATAAAACATGTAGTGAACGTTAAAGGGTTAAATAAACAACTGCATGACCATCTATACGACTGCGCCTGTATTCGCAAAACAGATTTTAAAAAATTCTAACTTTCATGTGAAAGAATCGTGCTAATCAGATATCGACTAGATTAACTGAATGGTTAGATCGTTGCTACGTTAATTCAAAGGATTCAAGTTCGAATCCTGGCCTTTTTAATTTTTCTTCTTGTAGAATGTAATCCGACCTTTCCTTAATAATAATATATAAAGAATAAATTTTTATCGTCTTCCAGTGTGAATAAGTTCCAGAAATTTTTATCCTGTTACTTTTCCTTGTTTCCTAAACGACACGCTTTCTATAAAACTTTTTTTTTGCCAGAAAACTTATTTTTCGTTAAATTTTTAAAATGTCTCGCTAGAATACCGCCCCACCCTTATACATATATGCATGTGTGTGTGTGTTATTACGGTTTTGCTTTGGGGTTTCTGAACATTATAATGCTGAAATATTATTATATATATGTATATGGGTTGGTGGGTGTGTAACAATTTTATGACGGAGTTTAGGGGTATTTCCTAAATGAAAAGTCAGGCTAAACACCAAACACTTACTTGGACGAAAGACCTCAAATACAAATGGCTTAGAAGACATAGAAAACTACATATCGCTCTGGCTTCGAACTCGAAAGTATTAACAGTGTTATTTTTATGCGTTCTTTCCTTTTTATGCGATTGTCCCTGTACACGAACCATTTGCTTGATCTTAACGAAAAGCTTACTGTAGCATCCCTATATGATACACATTTAGAATACCAAGTTTGAACTTTCTGCCATAATTTGTTTTTGAGATATGCTGATAACAGACAGACACACACACACAGACACACAGACACACACACAGACACACAGACACACACACAGACACACAGACATACACACAGACCATTTGCTAAAAACATGATTTTCGTATTCAGGGGACCTCAAAACGTGTAAGTATAACAAAATCTCGCGTTCGAAAATTTGTCCCAAAAACAATACTTTCTCTACCTTATGGGTAAGAGAAAGTAATAAAAAAGCTTCAGTGTTCGAAACATGGCGTCATTTGATCACGTGAATTTGTTTAAAAGGTCAGTGGATACTGTGAATACAGCGCGATATGTCAGTGGAAAATGTAACAAATATTTTTCTTATATATATATATATATATATATATATATATATATATATATATATATATCCCATAGTTTTTCCGTACATTTCAGTGAAAACCGCAAGTACTTTTTAAATAATATCTATATTTTTATTTTTTCTGTGACTTTTCGATCGCCCTGTAAATGAAACATTGAATTTTTAAACATTGAAACCCACTCAACCTCAACGCAACATGGTGAAAATATTGAGTTAGCCTGTTTGCACCTTCTTTTCGAATCTTGAATAAACAATCCAATGTTCAATCTCTATCTGTCCTTCTATCCCTTTTTGTCTATACTTCGCGAACTATATATAGACCTGCTAACTATGCTAGTTTATCCGTAATGATATTAGGCCCCGCCTTTTTTTCACACCAGAATAGTTATAGAGCAATAGTCTTCTTATTTAATCAGGAGAACATATTGTGAAATATTACTCTACAACTATTCAGGTGTGAGAAAAAGGCGTGGCCTAATACCATTACGGATAAACTAGCATAGTTAGCATGTCTATATAATATCTTCACTAATTGGTTTTTCCCATTTTTTTCATATTAAATTCCCGTGTACAATACATATATATAAAACATTCTTATATATATAAAACATTGGTCCTTTTTTTTTTCGGAAATATAGTAGAAAAGAATTAAAAATAAAAATAAAATTTGGAATAAGGACAATTTTTAATAACATAAAGTAAAATACTTACAAAATATCGCCCAAACGATTAAAAATTAAAAATATGAATGTTAAGTGATTTTATTTTATAAGAAACAGAAATATTTCTTGCGCAATAAAACACAAAAATAAAACTTGGAATGTTTTCTTTTCTTTTTTGTTGTGTACCGTTTATCATTTTAAATTGCACATTCTATTTAATTGCATTAAAGATTTACGACACGTGACATAATGCATGGTTTAAAATAAGAAACGGCTGATAAAAGAACTTTTTCATTTAACTGGTCTTTTAAGTTAATTTTATAGCTCTTAAAATCTTTATAATCTAGTATTGAAGAATGTTTTAGACTAGACTTTAATTAAAATTGTTAAGTATTTTTACACCCGTTTTATGACATTTTAAATGAATTCTTTTATATTCAAAATTTTCCTGTTTTTTCTGTCTTTTCATCTAAAACTGTTAAATTCGTCTCATGTTATTTGAGATAAATGCGTCTTAGAGCTCTTTTGATTTTTAATTTTAGCATCTTGTTAAAACTGTGAATAAAATAATAAAAATCCGTGATGATTCCTTAAGAGACTAAAGAAAACGATATATTATATTATAAATAATTATAACTATAAATTAATTTCTAATGTTACACAACTTCATATTTTAAAAATATTCCATGCATAATAATGTCCAAAATGAAAATTTATAATGGTTAATGAAAAAAAAATATTTCATATTATCTTTAAAAAATATTATGGGATCTTTTATAAACTCCCCTAACAATCTTTTGAAGATTTTTTTTTCTCTCTCTCTTATATTGCACTTTCAAATAAAGCTATTACTGCTTAAAACAATTATCTAAAAATGTTTATCCCATTAAACAATTAACCCCATAACTGCTCCGGGCGTATATATACGTTTTTTTCCGAAGTACGATTTTTTGTATTGCATTACTACCGTGAAATTACTGACACGGCTTACCAATGCAACAAAATACCCTTGAAAGTGATCTTGACAGTATATACGAAGGAATTGCTCATTTGAGAGTTAAAGAGAACAGTTTCACTAAGAAGCTAATCTTGTAAATTTTCCTCGGCAGGTAAGGGGTTAATAGAAGTATGCAAACGTCTGCACTTCTATCAGCGCTAAAAAAATTCAAGTTTGTTTTCGATGATGTAGATCATATTAAACAGAGTTGGATATAATTTAGGAACAAAAAAAAAAAAAAAAAAAAAAAAGAAATAGTACTTATGTGATTTTGACAATTCAGTCCTATAAATGAATAATCTGGAAATTTTTCATGCCTGAATTATCTTTAAAAAGGTACTTTTCAATTATAGTGATTCCATGAAAAGAGAAAGAAAATTATTCTTTTATTCATTTAAAGTACTATAATTGTTTCCAAAACTATCAATTCCTTTTATCTTATGCATTTCAAAAATTGGCTATATTTCCTATCTGTGGACTCTAAAATGTAGTATTCTGTCCAGTCATGTCATAAATCTGCGCAATGTCTTTAGAGAAATATCACAAAACTAACCTAGCTCCAAACAGTATGTCATTTTTTTTTTTTTTTTTTTTTTTTTTTTTTTTTCAAAATGCTATATTTATAGGTAAACAACATACTTTATTTTCTGATTTTATTCCATTACTTAAAAGTAAGTATTTTTTATGCATACCTACCAACATTCTAATTAATATTCCGTAGTATTGCTAGCACCTACCCTTTTTACACACGACATTGCTTTTAGGGTAATTTTCTCCATCATGTACTGCATACTATCTACTAATAAGATTTTGGACACTTTTGAATTTAGACGTTTTTGAAATATCTAAAAAACTTCTTGAATAATCCCCTTGAAACTGTGGGAAAACAAAGCATATGTTATACCTCATACTGTATTTCAGCAAAAGTTTCGTCCTAAAGAAGAAAAGGGGACCTATAAAAGAATTTAACAAAAATCAAAATGTTTTGAATCCCCCTGTAGAAACTAATGCTTGTAATGCGTTTTGGCTGTAGCATAGGATTATGAGAATTCTTCTAGTTATCGGTATAAATTTTTATGATGCTACCACATATATTCATGGAGATATAACTTTTCTTTTCTTTTTTTTTTTTTTTTCAAATAAAATTACCACTTTTTTAATTATAACTCGTAGGGCATTTGACCCAGTGCAAAGCCAGTTATAAGAAACTTAGCGAAATACATTAGACACAGTATACTGCATGTTGGTGTAAAATCTCTGATCTCGACACATTTCAGATCCACTATGTATGAGATGATAAAGGTTTGGTGAAACATAATCGTTGATCAAGCATAATTGTTACTACTAGTTGGCAAATAAGTAAATAAATTAATGATTAGAAGCTTTGTTTTTCCATATAGCGTATAGAGTAAGTCTGCGCGGGATTGAGTTTGAGGCCCGAGCTCGGCACGGTCATTCCTCTTTCTTCATTTATTAACGAAGAAGGTAAATGATAAAACATTTCTAAGTCATTTATTTTGTATAATTTTATAAGATTAATATGTTCCACGAAATTTTGTTGTTTGTAACATCAGATTGATTGTCTGTCTGCCTATTTGTGCTCTTATTTCCACAAATATTTTTAGCATGTCTCGAAACTGATCTATCTTGTTTCTAGTCACAGTAGCAAGTTTCCGATTCAAAATAATAATACATGCATGTCACAACTAGTTTTCACACACGTACAAACAAGAGGAATTAGTTAAGTTACTGTCTGTGAGGCATTTCGCCCTAATGTCTGTACAGCCTAGGAATTATGAAGGATAGTTTTAAAGCACTTTTCAGCTACTTTCTAGCACAGTAACGAAATTAGCATCAATTTTCAGGTTCGGAAAAACATCTTTTCCACAGCGAAAGGTTAGATTAGCAATAATGTTTTATTGACAGCATCACATAAAAGGATTTTGATGCATTATGGGATATAAGTGGAAATGGATGAAAGTAGATTTTAATAGCATTAACCTTCTTTAATTCCTTCTTACATTGTCTGATGAATACTAAAGCTTTCGATTTGACTTTCTGTATGTCTGTGTGACTGTCCATCCATAAATATAAATTTTTGTTTATACGTAATAGTTTTCTTGGAGATCAGCAATTTTGTTAATGGATATACTATTGTTCGGCTATTTAAAACCTCTGAAAAGTTGATGCTAAAAATATTTTTCATTAAAATGCACCCATTTTTGTTTTCAGTTTCTATATTTTTTGGATCGGGATGTGCCATGAATTGTTAAAAAATAAGCGGGCCAAGTCGGGTCGGGCTTCAAACTTCCGGCCTGTGTGTAGACCTCTAATGTAGCGTAATATACTGCACAGTAGTGCTCAGGCTAAATTATTACAAATAAACAGATAATACCGTCGCGTATAATCGTATACTATGTTTAAGAAAAGCCATTCGGTTCATTTTCGATTCACTGTATTTCAGTACATAATAAGGATGTAATAAAAAGTTCTCTGATAAAATCTAATCATTATAAATACTGAAATATAAAAAAGTATTTCAAAAGTCGACAATTATAAATTTATTCCATATTTATAAATAAAAATTTTATTTTAATTAATAAATTATTCATATCTTATATTTCCCTTACTATACGTGTTATACCAATTTTTTTTCAAATGTTTCACTTCCCATAAGATTAATAAGAATTTTAATAAGTTGAGTGATAAATCTGGCAAATTAAGTTAAACCATTTGTCAGATATATCCGCTTTGACGAATGATGTTTTCCAATATTCTTTTGCCAGTAGTACAGTCGGTAACAAAAGTCTCCGAACACTAGCAAAAATTCCTATATAAAAAAGTACACTTAATGCAGTTTTGTTAAATAAATCCTTGTCAAGTCCTGTTTTTAGGCTGACAAGGATTCAACAAGGATTTATTTAATAAAATTGTATTAAGTGTACTTTTTTTATATAGGCATTTTTGCTAGCGTTCAGAGACTTTTGTTACCGACTGTACCTATGACATAAATGATACCTTTATATATAGAGATTATTCTATATAAAGTAATTCGTTCAATATGGAATAATATACACCCTTCTAGATACTATATGATAAATATTCCATTTTAGTTTATATTCTTGGGCAGATTATACATATATATATATATACATATATATATATCAACATAAATTAAATTAATACATAAATTAAAAATTCAAAAAACATGCTTTTATATCAAAATGTATGCTCCTGCTCAAAAGTTTAGCAAGATTTGAAGACGACCTGTTTTTCTCAATTTATAAACTTATCTCTCGATGAAATGTTTTCAAACATTGGGTATTTTAAAAATTGAGTTTTTCTCGTGTTTTTCAGTAAAGATTGAATTAAGACCATTTAGGGAGCCGGTAACAAATTGAGCAAAATTAGTAATATTTGAAATCGCCCTGTATCCTTAAATGAACAAATGATCTGCAACTTTAGGATATGTTAATATAGACCCAGTACAATCGGTAGATGAATTTGTGTAAGCATTTATTTTAAAACTTCAAAAATAATCAGCATATATATAATATTTTTACAGTATACAGAGTTTCAAGCGAAATTATTCCCATTTTTAGATAAATTGAAAAAAACAATTTCAAAACAATATACTGCAATTGGAATACAAATATCTTGAATATCTCATGAAATAGGAGCCTTTTTATGAAAACGTTTTCACTGCGCGCGCGCGAAATATAGAAATATTTTTATTACCTAGGTTGTTATTTTTATTACTTACATATATTGGGCAACTTTTGTCAAAAGTACAATTGCATAGAGTAAAAATTAAGCAAATTGTCGACAAAAGAACGAAGTAGATTTTAGGTTATTTTCCAGACATGAAATTTCATAAGGGGTTGCCGCGCAATTAATTTGAAGATCTAATTATTTCAATACCGCTTCAAAATACCTTTTCGCATGAAAATTCCCTTATAAGCTTGTAACTCTAACATATTTTTGTTTATTTATTAAGATTTGTGAGACCATAGAGGGTTTTTCACAAAAAGAACTTTTACAAAGTTGTTGGAATAATTGGATCTTCAAATTAAGTACACAGCATGTGAAAAACCCCTTATGAAATTTCGACTCTGAAATATACCGAAAAATCTAGCTCGTTCTTTTGCCGATAATTTGCTTAATTTTTACTCTAATCAAATGAACTTTTGAAAAGAGTCGCCCAATATATCATACTTTCAACATGTGTAATAAAAACTTTTCTATCTTTCACACATGTGCAGTGAAAACAACTTTCATGAAAAGGCTCATATTTCATGGGATATTTAAGATATTTTTATTCCGATTGCAGAATATTGTTTCAAAATTGTATTTTTATTTTATCTGAAAGAGGAAATAATTTTCTTTTAAAACTCTGTATGTTATAAATAAAAAGCATGCTGATTTTTTTTTTTTTTTTTTTTTTTTTTTAAGTATTAAAATGAATGCTTATATCTCCATTATTTAACATGCTATCATCACACAAACTCATCCACAAATTGTACTGGGTTTATATTAACAAATCCTAAAGTCACAGATCCTTTCGTTCATTTAATGATACAGGGTGATCACAAACATTATTGATTTTGCTCAGTTTGTTACCGACCTCCTAAATGTTGTCTTAAACCAATCTTCACTGAAAAACATGAAAAAACTCAGTTTTTAAAATACCAGTGTTTGAAAACATTTTAACCATAGATAAATTTTTAAATTGAAGAAACTGATCGTTTTCAAATCTTGCTTAACTTTTGAGCAAGAGTGTATTATCATCGATATTGTACATGTAGAGAAAATTTCACACTAACTAAATGATAATGAATGTGTTAAAATTCATTTGTTTGATTTAACCCAAATAAATAAATAAATAATGCACCAAGTTAAACAAAAGCGTGCAATAGCGAACTTCGAGTCAAGCGTGCAAGTCTGATGCATATTTATCAATAAACCAACAAACAAACAAACAAAAAAACATGCACTAGAATATTATTTATAAAAGGCGACACTTATCTTCAGATTTCTATTTCTATTTTCTATTAATTGCAGCCATGAAGAAAAATGACATTGAATAATATATTTTCTTAAAACTTGATTTTAGAAAATTAATACTTGTGGTTTTTGCATGACTGAAATAACTTTTATATCTAGTAATACGTAAGTGAATTTATACTTCCTTGTCAACAGTTTACGTACGTTTTTAATTAATAAAATTTTCAGGTTTTATATATTGCATTGAATTATATTTTACACACGAATCAGAAGGTATGTGTATAAATATATACATACCTGCTAACTTATACGTTTTTTTCGCTACCGAAAGATATTTAATAGAAATTTTTAATATACTTTTTAGCAGTTTTCTGCATTTAAACTTAATGAAATATTTTTATTAAAAAAGAGTGGTGTTAAAAAGCCGTACAAGTTGCACAAACGTATATATATATATACACGCACACTTTAAAAGTCTGAAATCAATTTAAAAAAAGAAGTTCTATCCAGATTTTCCATTTCATGTTTTTTCTTGATGGATCTAAGAGGACTTTTGGAGTCTGCTGGCAAATCTACCAATGAATATATTTCACTTATATATATATTTTCTTTCACAATGCTTTACATTTTATATCCTTTCCGAATAAGTGAAATAAAGGAGTTTGCATGAAAAGGAAACTATTTGTTGCCCAAATACATGTCAGTGCACACCTGCTGGAAAAAGTCAGTGATCCGTTTACTATTTTTTATATTTGCATTTACAGATCTAAAAATCTTTCTTCGTTACACTTCTTATATTCTTACAAAATCTGTGACTGACGGTATATCTAAAATCGATTTATATTTTTTCTTTCATTCTAAAGTTTCAACAAAAATTTTGTTTTAGATCTGTATAAATTAAATAATATATATAAACAAAATTTTAGATAAGTATATAATCGGCGTTGCTAGCGAATGCTTCCTGAGATAACAGTTATTCGATAAGTATATAAGTATATCGTTGATTGTTTTCTACCTCAGGTAATTACTTATTCTTTATTTCCTTGTGAATTGTCCCATTGAATGCAAAGAAATCCATATAAAATACAAATATTTCCCCCCTAGTATGCAAACATAAATATGAAAATATTGCAGTATTTTTTGCAGTGTTTAAGTGTGAAGGGTTTATGATGTGTGAAATCACATCAATAAAGTACATTTTCTCACAGATAATCACAACTTTGAAGTGAACTTTCTCCAAGTCCCGAAACTATCTTTAAAAAAGACCCATAGATAACAGGATAAATTAAAGTTTTTTAAAACTTTAAAAAAGTGAAACATTCTAAAAATTGCAAAAGATTTTTTTTCGCTACCAATGTAAGTATTTTAGAATTTAGTTAAGCTTCAATGAATCGAAGAATGTTTAACTTTTTATTATTTTATTTAAAATATTTAGAACTATATTCGTTAACAATTTGGTGACCACTTTCTTGATTTTCAAACCCCGAAACTTAGAAAATGCATTAATTCTGAGAGCCTTTATTTTTTTTATTTATTTTTTTTTTTTAGATGCGCTTTTTATGATAATGTGGAAGATATAGCTTGATATCAATTAACTTGAATAAAAGTAACTGAATTTTTTACTCACTTTTACCAATAAAACTTAATTGCAGAGTAATGTCGAAAAATAACAGTATTATTCCCAGTTCGTGATGGGTAGGTGTGGGGGGGGGGGGCTTGATTTGTTTTAAGTAATTTATATGTTGAAAATGTTGGCCCCAATAATAAAGATTCATTTTTTTTTTTTCATTAAATCTAATTAAATCAATGAATAATTCTTGGTGATCTCCAACCTGTACATAAATAAGCCTTTTAAAATGAAAGTTTGTGACCATGCTTCTATCAAGAAAGATCACCATAGCCTGTAGAAATTACTAGAAATAACAACACTCATTACCAAAATTTTAATTAACCAAATATAAAGATTCATCAAAATTCATTATTTTTAAGCTAGGGTATTTTTAATGTTTTTAATATTAGCAGATGTGATTGTAAGTTTCGTTGTACAGGATAATCATAAAAACCTTTCCTTTATATGAACCCCTAGCGGACTCTCCACTCAACCAATCGAAATGAAGTGTTAGATACTGTTATTTAAAGGCATGTGCTCGATATTGCGAGGACACAACAATGGTTACAAGGAAAAAAATATTTTTTTTTTTTTTTCGAATAGAAAACCCATTTTTTGATGGCAATTTTCAGAGGAAAAAACCAGCACGCATTGTTTTGGTAACTGTTTAGAGAAACAATAGTTTAAACCACAATCAAAGTACGAGTAATGAGCATAGAAAATGGAGATTAAAAATAAATCATAGAAAAGTTGATGAAAATAAAAAGAATAAAAATAGAAATCATAATTTTTATCATTGAAACATAATTCTCATAGTAAAACAAAATTATTAAAAAAAAATTTCTTCCTGTCCACCATTGTGATAATGTGAGAAATATACAGCTTTAGACAAGGTTAAGAAGCGCATGTAGAATGTCTTTTCATGAATTTAATCAAGAACAAAAATTTTACAATATTTCCTATTTTTTCTACTATGATATGAAGGTTATACTCTGTTATGATCTGCTGGAGTCCGATGTAAGTGTAACTTATGAACACTAAAAACAATAATTGTTGCGATTTAACTAGGAGTTCGGTCGGAAAGTGCTTCATTGACTAAGGTTTTTGACCCGTGAAATTGTTCCCATATAACGCAAGGTCTCATATTATTAAACCGATCAAGGGTACAATAGTAACTATTCGCTGAGAAATCTCTAAACCCACGGTATATAGCCCTTGCATAGTCTCTTTGGACTAATATTCATTTCGGTCTATGCACAAAGCTTTATCTTCTGTGTACTTTCGGACAGTGGACGAAGTATGAAAAGGATTGTCGACTTCATCGCCCCTCTTGGTATCGATCACCAACTCTTGGTATCCATCAATTGTCCGAACGATGAATGAAGGTTTCAGGCAATTATAAAGGTAATTTTGTTGAACAAATGAATTATTCTTATCTCTCAGTTAAAGTGCCTAGAATATTCTAGGCGCTGTATCTCAGTTACATATTGATTTCTCTAAATCACAGATTAAAACTTATTACCACATCAATATATGAAAGACCCTCACTAGAACTATTACATATTAGACATAACACCTAATCTAATCAATCTTGCCAAAAATAGTTTCTCTCCCACTGCTCCTGTGGCGATTTATACCGATGGCTGCAAGACGGATCACGGGGTGGCCGCAGCCTTCTGTGTCTTGATGGAAGACTCGGTTTCACACCAATGGGCATGCAGACTAGATGAAAGAAATTCAGTATTCCAAGCTGAACTATATGCTATTCTTAACGCTTTAATATGGCTTAAAGGTAACTCAGAAAAATTCAAAACAATACCCATTCACAGTGACACGTCTCTCTAGTCTGCAGGCCACCTCTCGACACAGGAGTAGACATCCTCTAGTTAATCAAATTAAACTACTTCGAACACACATAAAAAACACAGTCACTTTAGCACATGTCTTGGCACACAAGGGTGTCGAGGGCAATGAACAAGCAGATAGGATAGCAAAAATGGCAACAAAAACTTGCGACTTAAAAGCAAAATTACCTCTTCCCCCCTCTTATATTAAAAATAACTCAAAGAATCTTCTAATGCGGGAATGGCAAGATCTTTGGACGAATTCTTCTAAAGGAAGATACACCTATGATCTTATCCCTAATGTCTCTGCCTCTATATGGTCTCTTACACCTTTAATTACCATCTTTCTAAGTGGTCATGGTCCACTCGCAAGCTATCTATTTCGCTTTCATTGCTTAGGCTCACCTGAGTGCCCCTGCAGGGAGGAGGGCACAGCTTCACACATATATTACTCTTGCCCACTGACATCCTTTTGACACATAAGATATCTAACTCCAAAAAAAGCAAATTGGCTCTCAAATATTTTAACCTATCAAACTTTAAGAGCAAAGCTAATAAAAGATCTATGATCACCTCTTACTATTATCAAATTCAATAGATTAAATAATAATTAAAAACAATTAATTTAACTTCTCTCCACTCATTCAACGGTTTCCTGTCTAAGAAAATGCTTTGATTCCCCTTTTCCCAAACTTTCCTCATCTCCTGGATAGACCTGGTTGTCAAGTAACAACAGCACTAGTTACAGTCCAGCCTAAAATATAGAACTATGGATAGTGCTAAGGATTCGGTGAAGCTCTAAGTGAACATCATCAGCCAAGCAGCACCTGCCTAAAGTTCTACTGTGATAAAACCATTTTATTTACTTCTTTTAACAAACTGTTTATTCAAAATGAACTATAATTATTATTTCTTGGATTGCTTGTGAACTGCTTTTTATCAGTGAACAAAGTAGAACTATAAGTAGAAAAATAGAATTATTAAAAACTGCAAAATGCCATTTGTCGCGTGGCGTGCAATCCCGGCACAAACATAGTCAAAAATCGATTTGGTCCTACATCTTTCACTGACGCTCCTAGTCGCGTGGGAGACCTGTCTCTGGTGGCCTTTGTATTTTTTTTTTTTTTTTTTTTTGAGTTTTTAAATAAACGTTCCGGAGGAGGGGGTCTAGAATCGCTTGACACTGCTCCTAGAGTGGTGAGCAGCTCCTCGTACCTGTCTAATGCGCAGAAAGCTAATACGCCCCTTATGTACGAGACTGCAAATTGCGATGCGGCGGAAGCAGTGAAAATACCAGGAGCGGTATCCAAAAAGGGCGCTGCCCGATCGGAGAACATTATAGTCCTTGCATACAACTCTTGGAAACGGGCTCGTTTATTGGACAAATGCATGTTACATGTCAAACAAGGGAACGATAAATCAAGTAGGGAAAATTCTTGAAGCAGTGGACGTCATTTCTCTAACGTCGCATCTGCAAATGATATGAAAATGCCAGGAATTTTCCAACGACTGTGTGATTCATTTTATCACCGATGGAATCCCGTATTGCTGCTAATGGTCCCTCATTTGTGTGTTTGTTAAAAAGTATTCAATAATAAAGATACCTTATTCTTTATTATTCGTTTTTATTGCATTCTCCATTTTCACCATGCAGGCGACCTCTAGCAGCTCATTCTTTGCTTTCCGATCCCACTTTGTGTGGTGAAAGTTGTTTGTTATGGCATGTTCTATCACTCCTTTCAGTTGTGACCATTAGTTTTGTTACCTTCTGTATATAATGAAACATATTTGAGCATTGAAGAGACAAATTTATGTCATTTTGTTTACAAACTTTTTTCTGCAAAATATTACAATTTCGTGAAAATATATTTGCCTAATGATTCTTCCAAAGTCATGTAGAAATGGTATAAAAATATTATTAAAAAAATTACTTTTAAAGATAAATATTCGAATATTGTTATTGAAGATAGCCAAAGTTCTTTTTTATACATTTTATTATACAGCAATATTATTTCGTTTGTTTTTATTTTAAATACAGCAAATTAAATTACATTTAGTGTAAGCAACTAAAAACAATTGGTTTTATTTACTATTTCATTTTAATTTATTTTGTCATTTCAAAGACATTTGTAATGGTATGACCCATAAATCCCTGAATACTGCTATCCATTTATTTCTAGAGTTAATTTTTAAAATGATATTGAGTAAAAACAGATGCAAGTAAAATATACTAAAAATTATAACATTTTGTTTAATATAACACACAGTATTAAATTTATACATCTGAAAATTGTTATGCTAAAGGTTTGAATGTTAAAGAATCGAAACTTCAAATATTAGTTTCAGAACTGGAAAATACCATTTAAAATTTAGGAACTTTAACCCCTTAACGCGCACTGTCCCTGCTGCGAGGACGCAAAATTTAAGATCCAGTTGCAAAAATTCATCCCGGAAATTTTTTAGCAAAAATTTACGTTTATAACATATCAGAAAAGGCCGGTTTTTTTAACATTAAAATTTAAAATTTCTTTTAGTTTAATTTAGTTCACGAGTTCCGGTGGCAGTATAATTTAAATGATCTGAATTGTCTTGCGCCGCAAAGGGTTAACTTTTTTTACAATGTAAAATTTGTATACATCCTAATAAATATACGATCGGGAATACAAGATAGTTATTCTGAGATTACTGAGTAGCAAGAGACTTTGTGATATTTAACCCTTTCACTGCCACCCTATATTGCCCGCCATCTGTTGCCTGTTTTCATAACTAATCACTAGCTAAGGGCGGGGCTTAGTTGCCACACAGCTGGTGACATCATGAGTGAGAATTGAGCAAACACTGGAAACGCGTTATCTCGAGTTATAGCACGTTATAGCAAGCAGACGACTGACGAGATAACTCGTCAGTGGCAGGGAAAGGGTTAAAGCTTAAAATTTTTTGACATTTAATGTAACATTTAAATAATTAAAATTCGAACATAATGCGAGACAAAGATTTTTAAATTTAGGTTTTGATCATATCTGTTAATACATATAATTAGTTTTATAGATCCCCTTAAAATACATTATAAAAGCATGTGCAAATTAAATTTTACCGCCTGTACATATTAGTTTAATATATAAATTAACCTTAACTTCTTTAACACTTTCACATAACTATAAAATAAATGTAAACATTTTCCAGCTCACTCTTAATGGAACAACTTGAGACAAATATTATATTTCTTACTAGAAATGTGACAGAAAATAACACAAGTGAACTGAAATATTTAAAAAAAAAAATGTTCATTTTAAGAAAAACCTCTCATCAGGTAAACTAAATCACTTGTTTTACGTTACCTAATTTTAAAGTATAAAACAGATACGTAAGCTGTTAAAATGCTATAAGTTCGTAAAGAATAAAAAATTTCTCGCAAAGTTTATATTTCTTAGTGCACCTTCAACTAACAATTTTTTTTCCAATAATTCAATATATTGCTTTTTTCATTTTTCCTTTAATGATGTTTTTTAAGTGTTCACTCATTTTATACTTTATTTATCAATCTGTTACAAACAATTAAAGCCAGAATTTATTTGCTTATTTTATAACAAACAGTAATATATTGAATTGTAAAACAAATTTTACTTCTTTTTTTAGCTTGATTTGAAAATTTATGAGACTTTAAATACTTTGTGAAACTTATATGTCAATTAAGTTTGTATCTTATAACGCAAGATGTTAAGATTGTAGTCTTGTAAATTAATGTAAATAAATTATTTAACGATGATCATTTCAGCTCTGTGACTCATCGAATGACTAATTGTTAATGTGATAAATTGTCTTGTAACATGAAAAAACGGAAATGGTTCTTAATTAATTGCCAGCGATAAATCTAATTTTGTATAAGAAAATCTTAAGTTGAATTAATGTTCATAAATGTTGGGGTTTTAACATCTGTTCTAAAATATCATCTATTTTAGACTTTGAATTGAAAAGCATTTTTTTCCCAGTATGAATGCTTTGGCCTGTTAAATTGAACATTAAATTATTCGGTTGGTGATAATTAAAATTATCGAAAATGAAATTTTTTGAATTTATTGAAATATAATTAAATTTACTCAAAAAAGTTTTAACATATTAAATTTACTCTGCATTAAATTTTAAATTGTCATTTATGTAAGTTTTCTTTCTTCTCAAATGGAGTATTGAGGAACAGCTGATTAATAATTTCTGCATAAAAAACAAGTCTGTAACTGCTGGTAACTTATTAAAATTGCTTATTATTACAACGTATTGAAAAGAAAGTGTTAATCACAATTTTGGTGCACTAATAATAATGCTAATAACAATAACAATAATATTAATGTTTTCCTTTTTATAAAAACCTCATACTTTTTACAGAAAAAAAAAAGTTTTTAAAGGAAAAATAAACAGTTTTTTCGAAGTTTTTCCCTGGAGAATGGCAAAGAATACTAAATTGTAACCAAACTAGGATTTTTCTTTTCTTTATCAGAGAGCGGAAATGCTCACTAATACAGATTTTAATGTTGTATTGATACATTGCTATTTAT
Organism: Salticus scenicus; assembly: GCA_963930645.1. Taxonomy (NCBI): domain Eukaryota; kingdom Metazoa; phylum Arthropoda; class Arachnida; order Araneae; family Salticidae; genus Salticus; species Salticus scenicus. The sequence continues at coordinate 79,659,690 of OZ005657.1, read as the reverse complement.
GTTCGTAGAATTGGGAGCGACTGCTTTTCTAACTGTTTATGTAAGTTTTTTCCTCTATCTTCTTCCCTCGAAAGAAAGCATACCATTTTTTCGCCATTTTGTAAATTTAATCTCATAAAAAAAATTTCATCAAAGAGATATTATAAGCGTATTTTAAAGTATATATATTCGGCTTGTTTATTTTATAGCAATATGTACAATCCGGGAGAAAAAAAGAAAAAAAAACGTTTAATTTTGTCGCAAATCGTCCTATGCGACTGGTGCCAATCGATTAGTAATAACATCTAGTTTATAACGGTATAGTTAAATTTTGCTTAGGGTGTCGCCTACATATTAAAACTGGCATAAACTTCATTTTTTTCAATCGCAACTCCCATTTTCACATTTTTTTTTTTTTTTTTTTTTTTTTTTTTGATCCAATGATTCTGGAAAATAGTATAGATTATATCTGTACTGATAAGTATAAAGGATTTAAGTCCAAAAATGTCGATTTTGAGTTAAGCACATAATCAGACTCAGAAAAAAATTCTCAATCAATTGGTATAAAGGATTTAAGTCTATGTCATTTAGTCTTTGAGAAAATTAATTGGTAAAAAAGGTTCAAGTGAGAAATTTACCATTCATGTATGGTATAAAATTTTTAATTCCATTTTCTTCCGTTATTAAATGAAGGTTGGCAATCACTGAATATTATAAAGGGTATAAGTCAACGAAATACCTTTTTCCTAATCGATTCTTCTGATTTGTTTTTAGTTAGTTTAACTTTATTTTTCGTCTCCTGAAAAATCAAGAATATGGACTTAAATCCTTTATACTTATCAGTACAGATATATTTCTCTTAATTTTTCATAGTCATATTTTGTGAAAATATGAGGATACTAATGTTGGCACTACTTGGCACTACTGAAGATTTCATATAAAGGGAGGCATACTACTAAGAACATGACTCAACAAGGATTTATTTAACAAAGCAGTATTAAGTGTACTTTTTTAAGACAGGGATTATTGCTAGTGCTCGGATACTTTTGCTGCGGAGTGTGCGATCCGACTTGTGATCTACGATAGCTGCGATTGTTACAATAGTATGCCTCCCAAAAGCTTTTATATGAAATTTAATATTTATACACTAGACTATTTTAGGTTTTTTCAGTAAAATATGAATACAGGCAATAATTCTTATGGTTTTGGATACATTTTTTACAAGTTTAAAATCCTTAACTTGCGTTTTCTTAGTTTGCATTGTTTCACGAATTCATGATCTTCAAAATACTTAAACTTCTACAGATATTTAAGAAAAGGCTTAATTATCTTTTGGCTGTTTAATAGAACCTACTTAAAGGAAATAAAGATGGATTTTGCAATATTTTTGAAAGAAAAAATATTAAAAATAAAAGTATAACAGAAATGATGTTTATATGCAAATTTTTACATAAACATGCACTTTTTAATTTTTTCCTCAAAAACTAATCAATAAATTTCAAAATCCATCTTTAATTCTTTTAAGTAGGTTTCTATAAAACATTAAAAAAATAAAATAAAATAAATAAATATTTTCGTAAATATCTGTAGAAGTTTAAGCATATTGAAGACCTTCATTGATTCCAAGTGCCAAGTCCCCTTAAGTGAATGTGACAAACACTAATTCATATCTGGCCGAAAAATTATTATATTCAAATTTCATTTTTAACACTTTTCCAACAAGGTTGAAAAACGTTAATGACTTCGGTTTGTCTGTTTGTTTGTCCGTCCGTCTGTCATTATATTCAAATTATTCTTGTCATTATATTCAAAATTATTATATTCAAATTTCATTTTTAACACTTTTCCAAGAAGGTTGAAAACGTTAATGACTTCGTTTTGTCTGTTTGTTTGTCCGTCTGTCTGTCATTATATTCAAATTATTCTTGTCATTATATTCAAAATTATTATATTCAAATTTCATTTTTAACACTTTTCCAACAAGGTTGAAAAACGTTAATGACTTCGGTTTGTCTGTTTGTTTCTCCGTCTGTCTGTCCGCGCTCTAACTCCCGTAAATATTCATGGAATTTCTTGAAACTTATATATGTTATTTAAGTTTACTATCAGGTGTTCCCTATTGAAAATGAAGTGAATGTTACTTTACTGGTTTGTGTACAGGAATACCCGAAAGTATTCCAAAGCATTTTGACTAAGAGACGTATTCTTATAAACCATGTTTCCATAACATCACTTTACACAAATCTTAATGAAATTGAAATATGTTATCCAAGTTCAATATCGGATGTTTTCTACTAAAAATGGTGTAAATAACATTACTGGTTTGTGTACAGAGACACCAGAAATTATTCCAAAGAACTGCGTTCTATGAGAGACATTTCTATAAACGAAATATTAATAACTTTACTTTTTACAAGATTTAATAAAATTAAAATATGTTGTTCATATTTACAGAAGAATGCTTTCTATAGAATATAGTACGATTAGCATTAAGATTTACAGGGCCACATAAAAATATTCATTTACGTTAAGGGATGTAATTGGAAATTTGCTGGAATTGCATTTTCGTTTACCTTATGTGTTTTTAATACTTTTTTAACAACTTTTAATTGAGAATATAATTCGAATGTGTTTATCTGTCTGTCCGACTGTCCATCTGTCTATCTGTACGTCTGCCATCCTACAACATACGTAAATATTTTTAGAATTTTTTAAAAATGATATATGTCATTCAATTTCATTATGGAATGCTTCCTACTGAAAATGACATTAATATATTCCGTACAACTGGTTTCTGTACAGGGGCACAAAAAAAAATGCGAATGCTTTATGACAGACATTTTAATAAATCACATTAGCTTTTTGCTTCAAAATTCATAAAAAAAAAAGTCATTGATTGTCAATATGCTAAAATAATGATTTATTTGGAATAAGATATAGTTAACCTTCAAATTTACAGGGTTACACTAAAATATTCAGATAGATTAAGAGCCGAAATTAGAATCTAAGGGCTGCATTTTCTTTTGCATTATTCAATTTTAACACTTTCCAAGATATTTCAGAGTGATTATGAATCCAATTAGTCTATCTGTATGCCTCTCAGTCCTTCTGTCTGCCCGTTGTGCGATAACGAATTAATAAAACATTGAAAATTATACGATACAACAAGTATATACAGTTGGAAAATATTAATAATCAATGCGCACCGCATGATTTTTCGTTCTTTTTTTTTTATGCGTTAGAATGAAGTGACGCAAACATCATATTCCATGGATATTTTTGATTAAAAAACATAATTTGAATTATGAAAATTATTAATAAATTCATATTTTAAAAAATCGTGAATTATAACCTATATTGATTTTTGCACGAATAGAACGGGCATCCTCAAAAATACGGGTTTCCAAATTTACAGCTCATTCTTATCGTTATTTTTAGAGTTACAGTGATATTTCAATTTCTATTGTGCTTAGGGGGTTGTCACTTGTTTTCATTTGCGTCATCTATAACTTTGTATAGATATGATTTAAAATAGTTATGCAAGTAAGCTTAGATGCACACATAATTTTTAATTAGCATTACTTTAGTTTATTTTACTTTTAAAATTGTTATACTTCTTTTCTGATTATTATCTGAATGGATATAATACTTTTCTGTGTGAGATCATAATTTAATTTTTTTAAATGCAGGGATTTATCCCAACGCATTTTCGCTTGTAACTCTATCAAGAATTAATCTAAAGTACATAAACAATATATAATATATGGTTTATGTTTAAGTTAATTTAAAAAGATATACCTTGTTCAGAACCGCCTTGATCTAAAAAATTCGAATATGCAGTCTAAAATTGTTGTTATCATTCGAAAAAAGAAGTTTAAGTAAACATAATATGTTGTCAACCCCTTAAGCAAGATGAAACTATCGCATTAATAAATGGACGTTATTACAAATCGATCGGCACCAGTTGCACGTGTTTACGATAATTTACGGCGAAATTAATCAGAAATTGGTCTTTTTTTTTCCCCCGAATGTACATAACTGAGAATTAGTTAAAATATAACAGTATTTTTCTGTGGAAAAGAAAAAAAATTGTCAGCTAGGACATCACTTTTGTTTTGTTTTTTCTTTTTCTTTCTTTTTTCATAAATTTAACAGGGCTTTTTTTACAGTGTGTGACGTCTTGATTTAAGTTCAAACCATATTAGGTTGGTTGGTTGTAGGGTTTAATAGGGTTTGTAGGGTCGATTTACTACGCTAGGGCCCTAGGCCTATAGGTGTAATGCCCTCATTGGGGGTCTTTGTAACACAACCATATTGGCACATAGGACAAAACCATGATATTTTCTAAAATATAATGTTACATGTTGTTGGTTTTTTGCAGGAATTGAAATATTTGTTAAAGTTATTTTAACATATAAAAAAATTACAGATTACAATCATGAGTTAAAAAAATGCATAAATATAAATAAAATAATATATATATATATATATATATATATATATAAAGATATGTTTTTAAACTTTTGAGAGCATCTTGTAAAAACAGTGCGAAAAACTGTGCTTTCTGAAATGTTTCTTTTGGCTGAATATCAAAATCCAGCCATCGAAATGTTTTTACTCACTATTGTACTATGGATGATTTATATTTTTGTTTTCTCCTGAAAAAGAAAAAAAAATCTAAAGGGTATTGATACTTTTTTTCCCGAGCATCTAGAAGAGGTAGCTAAAACGTGGCAGAGAAAATTTAAAAATTTTTTCTCTTCTTTTTTACGGGATAACATCTTACTTTATGAGTGCGCTTTGCTCTGGAAAGCCAACGAAAATCCATAAACCAATATTCCAAGAACAGGCTCTAAAAGACCTTATATAAAAATAGTTTTGATATTTCAATAAACCAAATACTTTTTCACTTGGAAGATTTCCTTTTACAAAAACCCTAATACATTGACTTTTCCTACAATTTCATCTGCATAAATTCTATGAATTTTTCTATTCAAAAAATTGAATAACATACGCCTCAGAGATTTCTTATTGATAAAAGATTTTTACATTTAAAAAAAAAAAAAAAAGATTTTTTGTATGTTGTTGTAAGAAGATATAATCAAACTAATACATTGCGTTCCCCGCGAAACTTTCTTCTATATTTTCCTATACAAATTCACGTTGTACAAATTATTTATTAAAATTAATATTTATTAAAATTATCTTACATGATAAATGCATACAGTCTGTATCCCACAGAGTCAAAACACAAATGTCCAAAGTAAATCAATTTTATGGAATTCACAAAATATCTCAGAAAATGCGTTTTTTTTTTTTTTTTTTTTTTTTTTTTTTTATCTTTTGTTAAAAATGAAAAAAAGTCAATAACTTTATTTCAAATTGTCACAGATCTATGGTTCAACTATTCGTTTTAACGGTAACGAGCTCTTTTGTAAGATAACCATAATGAAAATTATCCCCTAGAGTGGGAGGAGTCTCCTATATACTCACAATTTTTTCTCTAGTTTACTATTACTGTTATTATTAATTATTATTAATTTCCCAATCATTCGTTAAATTATTCTCATTATGTACATTTATACGAAACTTTCTCCTATACTCGCATGTTAAAAATATGAGAAAAAAATGGGATGACAGCGCCATCTGTTGAGTTATTTATCCCAAATTATAATCATCACCAGTTTAGGTCAAAGTCAAATTATAAAGTTTTGTTAAATTTCATTCATTGGTTCGTGATATACAGTGTCCAGAAAATTTTTGATACGCACTCACACGCAGACGGGCGGTTAGACATTTTCTTAAAAATGTCAAATTGTGTGCAGGACATCTCAAAACATGTAAATCCATCAAAAAACGTAAATTTTCCCGAATCCAGTATTTTCTTTTTATATATAGAAGAAAGCAAATATCTGTCAATTAGAACTGTAAATTAATCACACGATAAAAATTCTGTGAATAAGAATAACGTTCGTGACTTTTTAATCAGGTATTAGTTTTGTAATGAGTACAAAACTTTGAATAAAAGCCATAAAATGCAAGAACTCGCAACAATTGTTGTTGCCACTTTGTTTGCAGTACTCGTGCCTACTTTGTTCGCTTGACGAAGGGTTGTATTTTCCTTCGACCCGAATCAATTGTTGCGAGTTCTTGGATATTATGGTGTTTATTCAAAGTTTTGTACTCATTACTTTAAACGCCAGCTCTGTGGCGCCTTTTTTGAATATTAGTTTTGCAATCTGCAAAATGATTAAATTGGTAAGTATTGAAATTTTATTTATATTCTTACTTATTACTTTAAATCTTCTACTTTCTGAATTATTTACATGCGTCAAATACTACTGTTGTCACGTCATATGTTACATACAAGGTGATTATAATTAAATTTGGTACCTGAGCTCAAAACTTAATCTGCAGCTTCAAATTTGACAAAATTTCCCTATGGCATGGTTTGGAAGCCTTACAAAAATCAGAGAAAAATAAAAGTTAAAACTGTGTTTATCGTTAACACTGCAGCAATATTCATTTTCTGAATATTAATAAAGAATTTGGTGTTACTCTTTTAAATATATTGCTTCAATGGGCGTAATTTTAGGATTATTTGTTAGGTAATAACGTTATTTTAAATAACGTAGTTTCAGGATTATTATTAAAATTAAAATGAGGCGAATCATCTCCATTACTATTTTAAAACTCTCCATTTGAAAATTTAATTATCTACTTTATCGTTATAAAAGATAGCAGGAAAAGGAAGACTAAATAATAAATAAACGCCGTGGTTATTATAATTAATCTCGTGTTTGTTTGTGAACACTTACAAAACCTTTTCTTAAACAGAGTTCAGTAATTAAATAATAAAATAACATTCTAATAACATGTTTGACATGTTATTAGAATGTATTATTATAATGTATTATAATAATACATTAATCTGATACTGCCACGAAACTATTTCGCTTATCAAATATTTTAGTAATAAATTTGTCGAGGTTTTTTTTTTTTTTTTTTTTTTTTTTTTTAAATCTTTATGACTTTAAAATGTCAGAAAAATATCTCACCCGACCATACCTACAAGAATACGAAAATTAAAAAATATAGGTTAAATAGATTTAGGTATACAAAAAAATATCTTGAACGCAGTATGAAAAATTCTGTATGAGAAATTAAAGAAATGGTGTATTAAATCTGTGATATTGATTCGTACTTAATATATCACTAGTACATCAGGTATACAGTCAGCAGCAAAATTATTCCAGCGCGAGCAAAAATTTCTATATAAAAAAAGTACACTTAATACTGTTTTATTAAATAAATCCTTATCGAATCATGTTCTTAGTTTACATAACAGTACAGTCGGTAACAAAAGTGTCCGAACACTAGCAAAAATTCCTATGTAAAAAAAGTGCACTCCATAGGGTTTTATTAACTAAATCCTTGTCGAATCCTGTTCTTAGTCAATGTAAGAGCATGATTCGACAAGAATTTATTTAACAAAAACCGTATGAAGTGCATTTTTAATACATAGGAATTTTTGCTAGTGTTGGGATACTTCTGTTACCGACTGTATTAAGAATACTTTTTTCACATAGGAATTATTGTTAGCGCTCGAATAATTTTCGTGCTGTCTGTATATGGTTTAAGACTCATTTTAATAACCCTTTATAACATGCTCTTGCTTATTTAACATTCATATAAATGAGGGGTTTTATCGATAGAATGCTTATTAATTTCTTTTCTAGATTGAATTAAAACTACATTTAGAGTTAAGGGGAAAGTTTTTAGTAAATCGAAAGTTTTGATTACATATTGAGAGGAGAAAAAAAAAAGTACTTTTTTATAAATTGAAAATTATTTTACTCATCAAAAGCCGCATAATCTTACATAGATGTAATTTTGTAAATTCAACAAATAATATTTTGATTTGAATGCCGTATACCTTTCTGTCCAAAAAGCTACGTTCTAACTTAAGTAATTTCCGCTTCAAAAGATGTAAGTACTTTGCTTTCAGTACGATTTAACGATTACGATTTCATTTTCTATGCATTTCCATTACTATTTTGTTGTTATGCTATAAATTAAAGCAACAGATGTAATAAAACCAAAGAGAACTATTTTGCGCGCAATCTCTCCTTATAGGGTAGAAGAGATTGCGTTTAATTATACCTGCAATTGAATTGTGAACAATAATAATTGTACTTAAATTACATTGTTCTAGAATTTTTGTAAAAAAATATTTTTATATTAGGGGTTCATAACTCAGCTAATGATTAAAGAATTAGCAAAAAATGAAAGAATTTATCAAGAGCTATAGGATTTTATTTAAAGAAAAAAAAATAAAGAAAGAATCAGGAAAATCAAACTTAGGTTGAATTATAAAATAACATTACTTCACTAGATAAGGTGCTTAACTAAAAATTAATCATTTTCATTTTTATATTTTCAATATTTTTTATGTTGTCTTCGTCCACAATCGATACATTTATTTTTGTAAATGTTGAAATTTTCATGCAACCACCTACAAGAAATAACATATTTAATCCAATATCATTTCTGGTAGTTGTTTCTTAGTACAGTTCAAGACATTTTTCACTCATCCTTATTGTTCTGTCCCACATGATCACGATGAATCTTTATTTCGAAAATTTTTGTGAATACAATACTTTATTATATTAATAAAGAAATAAAAACGTTCATTAGCAAAGTTTATCTTTAGCTAACAAAATTAACTTTCTAAAAGTTTAATTGTTAATAGATAAACAAAAATATTCATATAAAAAAAATACTTTTTTTCGAAATTTATTATTAACTTATTGAAAAGGAGATATCTGCAAAAGAAAAAGAATTTTTAGGAATCTAATTTATCGTTAAGCAGATTTAGTTTCAAAAATTATGTATTTTTCATTTTTTTTTTTCAAAATGGATTCATGAATGTGTTTTATATGTAAATAGTAAAATTAAAATACCTTAAAACCAATGTAACATTTAAAATGAGATAAAAAATACAAAAATTTAAAAACTTTAAAAATACATTTTAATTAAAAACATTAAAACATAAGACAGACGTTTCGGCTAGAACACTAGCCCTCCTCAGTGTCAAACATACAAGCACAAACAACATTTACAAAATTTCATAATACATCATAGCAAGATTAAATATTCAGGAGGAATAGCTTTAGCCTCTTTCAAGGCAGAATGTTGCATTTTAGTAAAAGCGCCCTCTAGAAAAATACGGGATTCATAGATATTTATATTAGAAGCTAAAATTTTAAAGTTTTCAAAATCTGGAATATGATCACTATTGAGTGAATGGATTACGAGTTTTGATTTTAAATCTCCTGTTTTAAAAGAGCGTTTATGTTCCTTTAATCTAATTTCACCTGTTCCGCCAGTTTCACCGATACATGTAGAATCACAATTTTTACAAGGAATACTATAGATTACACCTAGACGTTTAAGAGGGGGGGACAGCAGGTTTAAAGTTTGAGAGAAAGTTGCTAATACGGAGTTGAGGTTTAAAGCTAGTACAGATATTATCTGTTCTAAGTAATTTAGAGATATTTTCAGAAATACCTTTATAATAAGGGATAGTCGTACGATAAGTGGAATTTTTAACTTTAGGATAAACTGATTTATATGAAAAATATAACTCTTCTTTATCTCATTTTAAATGTTACATTGGTTTTAATATATTAATGAGACGTATAAATTGTGTTTAATTTTATTAAATTAAAATACCTTGATTAGTACTTAGCTGTAGTACATAAAGTCATATCGCAAAAATTGAGCAATTTCTCACTGACTTCGATTTTAAATTTGCGTTTTCTTAAATATTATCAATGGAAAGTCAATTTGCATAACTTCACATTTTGATATTTATAAAATCCTTTTTCATTCAAGAATTTCGATAAAGCTCGCAGACAATGAAATCTTCATAACAAGACTATTCCTTCAATAATCCAGATTTCCATTCCACACTTTTCTCCAAATTTTTAAAGCTGTAACTCACTGAATCCAGCGATGTAATTGAACTTACACTCGGCAGCAAAATTATTCGATCATCATGGCAATCATGTTCTTAGACTGACTAAGACAATGACTCGACAAGGATTTATTTAACAAATCACCATTAAGTGTACATTTTTTTACATAGAAATTATTGCTAGCACTCGAATAATTTTGCTGCCGACTGTAAACATCAAGCCTTTACAAACTTGAAACATTCATACGAAACTTGTAAGTTGCTTTACTAAATAAGTTTCATAATCTCTTCTAGCAATTTAATGCGAGAAACGCGCGATCTCTCCTGAGTAGCAGAAGCGCAAACTCTCCTATTTTGGTAGGAGAGATTGCGCGGCTCTTAATTTAAATATAACTGTTTTTAAAAAGAACCGCTGCTGTTTGCACAGTCAGTCTGGGTTAGTACCTTAAAAACAGTTTAGTTTAAAAATATTTTGGAGTTTTGCCTTTCAGTAGAAATTTTGGGAAAGAGCTGTGAAAATTCAAGCACTTATTTTGGAAAACAAAACAAAATAACAATTCTTAATCCTATTCGCTTGAAAGAATCAACTTGAACATTTAACTGCATACTCCACTATTGGTGTTGTACATCTACCTAGAATCGCTCTGTCCACACACTACTCCTTCCCTCCGAACTTCTATATACGCAATCTCTCCGCCCGCGTAATCTCTCCTGGCTTTATTTTATGTAATTTTTGAAATTGGGTTTATAAAATTCTATATATTTTTAATGTAAATTTGTATTTTAGATTATCTGTTAATAAAAGTTAAAGTCATAGTTAAGGTCATAATTAAGAATAATAGTTACGGTATAAAAGAGGAAGTCAAAGATTTTTAATGCACTGTATATTCTGTTTATGAAGGAGTAGTAGCTACTATCTTATTTTTTGTATCTCCTTACAACATTCTCCGTTTCACAGTCTTTTGACTAACTAGTACCCCCTCGCAAATATATAGCTTACTTTGTTATGTTTTGTAAATACTGTCTGCATAATAAAACAATACAAACATCTTCATTATCTTAAAATTATTAATATTTTTATTCAAAATGCATAATAATAAACTTTCCACGAACCTTTGCATGAGAAACATTTTGTTTAATCCTGTTTAAATATCTTCAATATAATATGTTTAAATTAAATGTTTAAATTTATTTAAATCCACTCAAAAGCGCAAAGTTTGATCACGCAAACTAATGGTTACATTTAAAATCACCCAATTATTTTACAACTACAAAATTATTATGAATCAATCAATATCTATCATTCAATACAAAACAAAATGTCTACTATTTAATACAATTATTTTACATGAATTTTGTATATATATGCGCAGATGGGCAATTGGCGACGGTCTGGGACACACCTCTAGAGGTGGTCCGGAGACATGCCATCACAATTTTGATCCTCCACGGAAGGGTGTGTAGTAAAGGGAAAGTCCCAGTTATATTTAAGCAACTATACTCTATTATTAAATCAGGTATGAAACTTTTTAATGCTAATATACAATTTTTTTAACCTTATGGCTATGAAGCAGTTAAAAATAAAACTGAAAATATGTTAAAAGTAAAAAATAAAGTTTTGTTTACTGATTCAAGTTTTCAGAGCAATTGTTTTAAAGAAACTATAAAAGAATTGCTCCGCAAACTTAAAAAAAAAATATATTAATTTTTAGACTATTCTTTCAAAAGCATTTTATGCTATTGAATTAAAGAAATTTTTGTAATAATAAAATTTCTGCATTAGAACATATTAGTAGAACAGTAAGGCGAATCGAAAAAAAAAAAAAACTGAACTTGTCTTATCGAAAAAGGGTACTAATTATTGTGGTTTTATCCTATGAACAATTTTGAAAATATTATTTATATATGTATATCAATTTCAATCTGCGCAAGAGACCAAAGTTTTGAAATACACATATGCATATGTAATTAAATATTTACAAATTTCCAAACAAGGGCACACTCTAAATAACAGAATATTCAGAATTTTGCATATAGAAAGATGAATAAAATCATTCCAAAAGATTCGCGCAAATGCTGCGTCAGATTTAAGAATAAAAATATATTGAAAACATTTCAAACATTGCAGAATATGAAACGAAGTATGACATGAACAACTAGAAAAAAACATGAATAAAGGTTTTATTCAACAGTTACAGCAATTTTAAATAGAGAACACTCCATAGTGAACTTGAATAACGAATGCCATTTTTCGAAAATTCTGAAAATATTTACGGACTCTAGGGGTAGGCAGCCGAACAGAATAGATAGGTGGCAATCAGACAGACAGATACACAAACTAAAATCATATTCAAAATTAAAAATTGCTAGAAAGTATTGAAACTGCTTAATGTGAACAAAAATGGAATTCTAGCAAATTCCCAATAAAAGTTCTTAATATAACTGAACATTTTTTTTATTTTTTTATATTTTTTTTGTGACCCTGTAAATCGAATGATAATCATATTACATTCTATAAAAAGCATTCTTTTATGCATATGGATAACATATTTCAATTTCATTAAGATTTATGCAAAGTAAAGTTATTAAAATTTGGTTTATAAAAATACCTCTCATACAACGCAATGCTTTGGAATATTTTCGGGTGTCACTGTACTCAAGCCATTTCTTTTTATATTTTTCGTTCTATTATTAATAGATAAATACGTCAAGTGATTCATTTTATTTTTAACGCTTTTTTCTTTCTAATATTTTTCATACTTTACTAATAATATATACAATCGTATTTAAAGTATGAATCAATTACGAAACTCATTATAGTGTCAGAAACTCTGCAAAGTACATTACAAAAGAGTCTGTAATTAATATATATATATATATATATATATATATATATATATATATATATATATATATATATATATATATATATATATATTGAGAAAAACTCACACTAGGAGGCGTATTTGTCGATATGATGGATATTTTCGTTATCAGCTTAGTTAGATCTTTAAGATGATATATAACCTGTTCAAATACCTTTTGAACAGTTGGTGACCCTCCCTTGTTAGTTTGATGCACTTTTTCAAGAATTAAAAAAAAAAAAAAAGTTAAAAATAAGCTATAGTTTTATATATCGCACCCCGGCAAGAAAAATGACGAGTCTATAGCTAACAATTTTCAGTTTGTGTTTTCGAAAAAGATGTATGAAGTGCCTCAACGTACACAAAAATCGTCACATATCTATCTCGAAAATTATCCACAATCTACCTGGGAAGCATTTGTGTCAGTTTTATGCCGATGCTAGTTAATATTTTACCGATACCTTTAAATTGTTTTTTCTCAAATACTCCATTATTGTTTCGTGTCACTTTCCTTTCCGGGGTGCAATATATTTTAATGGTAGATCTTAGTCTTAGTCTCTCTCCTCTATATTATATAGAGTCCGTATTAGACGATAATTTGCAACATAACAAGCAAAGATTGTTTCCATTTATTTTTTTCTATAATTGTATATGTAGCACATCCCTTGGTTTCAATACATTTGATGTGTATCTAAGAAAAAATAGATTGTTTAAAAATATATATACAAGATTAATTTAATTTTATTTTTTATCATCACTTAAATTAGTTATTTGAAAAATGTGACGATGTCCATAAGAAATATACGTAACTATAATGAACACCAAAGCCTTTTAACAATTGTCATATTAAGACATACATATTGTATATATAGCACATCGCTTGGTTTCATTACATTTGATGTGTATCTAAGAAAAAAATAGATTGCTTTATAAATGTATATACAAGATTAATTTTGTTTTATTTTTTATTATCACTTAAATTATTTATTTGAAAAATGTGACGATGTCCATTAGAAATATCCGTAACTATAATAAACACCAAAGCATTTTAACTGGTTATTTTAGTAAGTAATAATTATCATATTAAGACACATAACATTAAATTCATTACAGCTATTTTTTTTTTTTTTTTATATTATTCAAACAGTATTATGTGGTAGTATATTCAGTTCAATGTGGTAGTATATTTATTTTTATCACTTTTAACCAAAATAATCCGTAAAAGTATGGTTTACTTGATGCGTTTTCTAAAAAAAGAAAAAAATCCTAGGAAAATATATTCCCCCCTACTTCCCAGACATTTAAATATTCTCACATTCTTATATTAATAGTAACGGCAGAACTGCATCCCATCATTCACACATCAGATCTGTGCAGATTGAACATGCAGCCATAAGCTTTATTTTAATTGGCCTGAATTCAAATTTAACGTATTCCATTTTCCCTTGAATTGTCTGAAATACTAGAAACAAGGGCCATCTGTATTTATTGATCTTCTTAAAAGCGTTCTGCTGAATATCGTTAAAACTCATTTTACGTTTTATTTCTAGATAACGCTAAACTAATGGCATATGTTTACTGAATAAGATGTATAATCTGCTGAACAAAGAAAAAACAGGATTCTGTTGAGACAGTTTACAAAAGAAATCTGTTTTCTTGTTCAACGTTTGTAAATTAATCAGTTGTAAAGCATTCTGCATTGAATTTTCGCGAAAAACACCTCTCTTGAAGGAAATATATTTATTTTTTAACATCCATTCTGTAAAAACAAAAAGAGTCCCTGTTCCATATTCAGTGTTCAGTTCGCAGAGAAAATTGAACATAAATCTTTGAACTACATCTGGACTTTTCTGAGTAGAATCTCCCCATATCCCTTTTACACATAAATAGCTAACGAATGAAAGATATTAAATATATATGTGTTTATTGATTCTGAAAATAATTTTTAGCATATGAAAATTCTTACACTTTTTCTTAGGAAAGCTTTACTTTATTTAGCTTCTCTGAACTCGAAATTTGCATATCTATTTCACATATAAATAACCGGAGGATATTGAAGTGCATATATGGTACTTGTTTATGTTTTTATTCTTTTGCAAGAGCTGTATAAGGATTAAACAAAACTGGTATCACCTTACATACCGTTTTATTACTTTCGTTGCAGAAAAGATTTAAAAAAAAGAAAAAAATCCTTTTCAGAAACATTTATTGAGTTAACTCAACTTCACTTTCTATAATTCTAATACGAAAAAGATTTTTAAAAAAAGTGTCTGATAATTACTTTATATAAAAAATAAATTCATTAATTCATTAAAATAAAATTAGTTAAGAGATTAATTAAGGAAAATAAATTCGTTTTTTAAATTTATTTTTATTTCATTTTACTTTTACTTTTTTTTTTTTTCTTTTTTTTAAAGTAAAATAGGGATTTTGGATGTAACTGGCATTTAACATATACAAGGTGTCCCAAAAAGATTGAAACGCAGTTTAATCTGTACATAAAGATAAGTGGACAAAATAACTTATAAAAGTATTTAAAAGAATGTACGAAATAAAACTACTTTTATAAAAATTTCTTCAAGTTAATTTTCAAAAAATTATAATTTTTAAATTTTTATGCTATTTCTCTAGACAAATTTGGTCTATTAGAAAGTTTTTATTTTTTATGCGCAACAACATAATTACCAAAAAAAAAAAAAAAAAAAAAACCCTCTTACCTGTATCTATAAAGTGCAGTTAGTTATACTTAATTGAAAATTGAATGTTGAACATAAGGACAATATACTAAAATAGATATGTAAATTTGTAACATATAAAAAGATAATACACATGATAATATTTACATTTTAACAGCTTTTTGCATTTTTATTGTAGATTCGCAATCCATTCAGCAGTCACATATACTAAATCTTTTTGTATATAAACACCGCCAATTTAATTTAAAAGAATAAAAATGTATAATAGTGTCGTTTATTTTCAAAATTATTATAACGATGTTCTAACAAATTAACTCACAGACAATTTTTTTTCTTCTTTTCATTTAACTATGTTAATTTAGCCGTTTCAAATGTTTATGTTAAAATAATAAAAACCAACAAAAAAAAAAAATAAAATAAAATAAATAAATAATAAATACATAATGTTTAAAACTACATAAAATTGTTGATCTGAAACATTTCTTTTTTTTTTCTTTTTTTTTTTCACGAGTTGCTCTAAATTAGAAATATATTTTAAATTTTAAATGTATGTATAATTAATTATAGGTTTAATTTCTTTACTGTGTGATATCTTATAAAATGAATCACCAATTCTTCTTAAAATACATTCTTATGGAATACCTAACTAATTATACGCGTATTTTTAACTATATACTTCATTTGTGGAATCACATAAAATAAGAAGCAAAATAACAAGCTTTCTAATTGACCAAATTTTCTAGGGGGATCGTATAAATATATTAAAGATGTAATTTTTTGAAAATTTATTGGAGATTTTTTCTTTTTTTTTTCTTAATATAGTTTTCTTTCCTACCTTTTTTCTTTCTTTGTTTTTTTTGAACATTTTCTCAAATTACGCATTGTCCACATCTCTCTAAAAGATAAATAAGTAAAACACGTTGCAAACTTTTTGAGAACACCATAAATATTTTGCATTTATCGTATTCACGGCTTTAACAATGATAAATTCAAAGATACGATTCATATTATTATAATTAAATCTTTTAAAGTGAAGAATTCCTTACTTTTTTTTTTCTCTGAAAATGAAAGCAAATAAAGTAACTTTAAAGTAATTAAAATATTCTAGCATAATATTATTAAGCATAACTAGCATTTAGTTCAAGGCCGCTATAAATCATAAGTTGAACAAATTTGTTTATTTTCAAAAGTTCATCTTCGAACGCCAAAGAAAATATTGTAATCAAACTTCATACAACCAAATCTTAAGAATCTCAATTTAGTAGGCGTGAAAAGGTGGTGGTGTGGCATTGGAGTTGAAGCCGTTTGTCTACTCTACAGGACCAACACCCTCATGGAAAGGGGGATCTTTCTAAGGGATCCTAGCCAGTGTTGGTTGATCTAGCGGATTTTTTATTCAATAATCTCCAATAATTTTGAGATGTAATATTTGATATACATAATAGACTGATATACATAATAGAAGTGATTAGGAAAACGTTACAATTAAAATTTATTGGTGATTATTGAATGAAAAATCTGCCAGGTCTGGCAGCACTGATCCTAGTTCATATGTACACAAATATAAGAAAGATATTTTTACCGCCGATGATTTCTAGGACTACAACATTTTACAAAAAAAAAAAAAAAAAGATATTGTCTTGATCTTGTTTATCTTTATCTCATTCTTCTTTTTTATTAGTCTATAATGAACTTTATATACACCCTGTATTTCGAACATGAATTAATCAACTCTTATAAAAATTAATTAAAAAAAATATCCTATGATATGTTGAAACTGCAGTTATTTTGTTTTAATCTATGCATATAGTTTTAATTAAATTCCATATATTCCCAACACGTTGGAATGTTTATAATTGTTAAAGTCAGTTCCAAAATAATTCCCATTATTTAGAAACTAATAAGTATGGAAAATCTAATACGTTTTACAATAAACACGCCTTCCTTACATAGTGTATCACAATACGTATTTCTCAGTTGTGATTTTCGCTGTCAGAAAATTTTGATATGGCTTGTTAATTAGCTTAACTTACATACTTACCTGCTACATTGTATTTCTGTCGTCCTGAAATAATTATATTTCAAAGAAACGCCAAGTGCTTTACTATATGTTGAATTGAAAATTTGATTGAAAGAAATGACTATTATTTTATCTAATAATAAGCACAATAGCAATTCCTTTTTCTAAAGAAATAATTCTTCGATAATTTTAGCTATACATGTTATGTTTTAAAGACAGAAATTTTTTAAAACAAATAACCCTTTATTTTTTTTATCTTTATTTATTTTTGTATTTCTGTATTTAATACTTTTACAATATCAACTGCATGAAAGCCAGATAAAGTTAACTAAATTTTTGAATTGATAAATTTCTTTGACACGACACAATGCATTAAAATAATAATAATAATAATAATAATAAATAAAATAATTATAATAATAATAACACTAGTATTATTTCAAAATTTAAATAAGTTTACGATTATTAGAGGAAATTTATATTATCTTTTATAAAACCATCATTGTCTTAGCAAATTTGTGCTTTTTATAACTAAACAAATACTGTAATCCCAATTACTTGTATAAAATTTTATGAAAATATTATAAAATTAAATATTTCAAAATACAGGAATTTTCAGCGTAAATGTTCAATTCAAAAATAAACCTAATTTATATCCGAAATTTTATTTAATAAAATGTATAATACCTGGTACAACCATAATTTTGTCTGTTAAGTAAAAATTTTTATATAAAATAGAGTTGTTAGATCTGTAGGTCATATGCCGGAAATTAAGATTTTTTTTTTTTTTTTTTAATTAAACTATGTGCTGCATTGTAGTTGTTGTTGTAGGAGTTGAGAAATATTGACTATGTACGTGGGTTTTAAGCCTGAACAGGGCGCAGCCCCCGCTCACCACTCGCAGAGTGGTGTTGAGCGCTTCTAGAACTGAAGTTCACTTGAGCTGCGCATGGGGGTTGTAAGCCTGGATGGTTTTAAGCCTGGATGGGTTGCCCTCTATGGGGGTCTTTGTTTTAAGGGGTTACTTTAGTTTCTAAGAAAATCACGAAAATCTCCGAACGGCTAGGCCGACGAGCGAGACTTGGGATTTAATCCCGACACTTTCCGTCTACCAGCTTTCAGAGCAGAACTTCTCGGCTACTGGTGGGGCCATGATGCATTATAATACAAATCTGAAACTAATTTTCATCGGACAAAATAACAAATAACACAATTACTTAAATCACTTAGTTTAAACCAAAAATATGAATGTAATGCACTTAAATCCACGTACTGAGTTCATATAATTATTTTCAAAATTAATACATCCGTTATTCTGATAGTAAAGTTAACACAAAAGCGAAAAGAACTTGTTTCTCAAAGTAGAAAATATATCAATATTTAATGTTTATTTCTTCATTTTTGAAAACTTTTATAATCAGTTTGATCAACTGATTATACTTTGATTATAAACTGATTATTGAATACATGATTGATCAACTATTTTCAGGACGAAATTTTGAAAGCGTTTTATTTATTTATTTACTTATATTTTATTTATATTTTATTTTACTTTTTTGGGGGAAGGGGGAGGCCCATAGATTTATAATTTCTAATTAACATTTTTCATTAAAGAAAAGCGTTGGCCGCGGTAGCCCGTCAATAGAGCGATGAGCTCGTAATTAACAGGGAATTAATAGGGAGGAGGGGCCGCTCACCACTCCAGGAGTGGTGTCAAGCGATTCTAGCTATGCTAGTCCCCTCCTCCGGAACGTTTATTTAAAAAACTTAATAAATAAATAAATAAAAATAATACAAGGGCCGCTGGAGACAGGTCTCCCACGCGACAAGGTAAAGAAATCATATTTCAATTTATTATTGAACTCATCACGACAAGGGGCACCAATGCAGAGCAGAGATTGTTTAAGATAATGCCGAGAATAACCTTCGCGACAAGGGGCACTTGGTCAGGATGCTGTTGAATTGCAGGCAAAGATTTACTGAAAATGCTTATGGTAAAATTGTGATATGTGCATTGAGCCAGTAGTAATTGAAAATCAGTAGAGGAGTAGAAACATAAGCAGTATTTAATTGACTTAGTCTATTAAGTTTGAAATTTCCATAAGAAGAGAAAAACTTTTGTTTAGCTTTTGAATTAAAGAGGGTCTAGTAATTATGTTCTCTAACCAGTTGGGAGATTTAGTAGGAGGGTTCCTTAAGAGATAGGAAGAGGTAAGCGGACAAATATATAATGCGAATTGGAAAATTGCGTGTTCGATACTCGAGCAGGACAAAACTGTCATGTACATTAATGGTGGCTGGTGCGCGTAAAATCCGTCGTGGCCGCAATGTCCTATATGTTCCCATCCAAATTATATCCCTGGGGGTCATCGAAGCGGGGGAAGCCATCCCCCTCTGTTGAGGATCAAAATTGCGATGGCATGTTTCCAGACCCTGCTTAGGGTCAGCTCCAGACCGTCGTCAATTGCCATAGCACAGATCTAGTGTGACGTAAAAAACCCATCTAACCATCAATTTAAAGAAAAAATTCTTATTGTTTTATAAACATTAAATATATTAATAGCTGTTTCGGAAATAATTAAATTCATAGCTTTGTGTTCAATTAAATAAAATAAAAAAATAGTAGCATTTAGATATATTTTTAGCCTCAAAAGAGGAAAATCTATAACAAAATCTATAGTATTTATTTATTAGACTTCATTTTATATTTTGTTATTAAATCTTCATTGCTATTCTTAAAAGTTTTTTTTTATGTTTTGAGATTAAAATAACACTTCTCTTGTTTAGCTAAAATGTTTCTGGATTCGAATATTATGTGATTTTAATAATCATATATAGCTATCAAATGCTTCATTTTAATTCTCTTTAACAACAAATGTATTTTTCGAAAAGTAAAGAAAGCATTTTCATTGACATAGTAAACTCGAGGATTTTGCCTTTTATCGCCTAATTAATGCAGCTTTTAAACAAAGTAGAATTTCCCATTGATATTTGTTGACTAGTATTATTGCACATCAATGCTTTTAAGTTAGCAGACTTTCGAAAGCTTCAATAATTATAGTAAAACTTCGCATTGTTGCATTATATTTAAAAGGCTCTAAAATCTTATTTTAATAGACAAAAATTGTAGAAAGTATGATTAAAATTAAAGTTACTGGTAAAATTTAACGTAATATTGGAACAGCTTTAAAGCTGTTGAAATTTCCGCTCGGGATTTCTAACACTTAAAAAAAGAAAAACAATTAAGAAATTGTCTTTTTTAAGACAATATTTTCGTTTAGGTTAACCCGTTAGTAGTCGCTAGTTGGTCGATTTGCCGCCCATCCTTCAGTGTTCCCAGATTTTTTTATTCAATAGCCACCAAAAATTTTTAGAAGTGGCATTTGATATACATAAAACGCGAATAAAATCGAAGAAACGTCGATCACATCACTTCTTAAAATTATTGGTGACAGTTAAATAAAAAGTGCGCAATCTGTAATAGGTGGCGCTGTCTATAGCGACTACTAACGGGTTAATCAATATTTCCATTTAATCGGTAGTTTATTAAACTCGATGTGGTAACTGTTATTTATATAACGTAAACTAATTGTTGTAAATATTTGGTATTTTTTCAATAACTGAGATTATTAGCATGCCTCATGTATCATTACTTCATGATAAAATTATTACTTCAAATAATACTGCACATACAGCAGTACTTCCTATTCATTCTACTATTTTATACAGCAGAACTTCACATAAATTTTATACAGAAGAAAAGCGCCCTTGAATTTTTTCAGTTACGATTTTACTTCTAGTCACGAGGGATTCCTTTTCTATATAATATAATAGAATTTTTAGAGCTCTGTGCAATTTTTCTTATAAAAAACACTTTTTCCCATAGATTCAATACTCACGTCAAGATAAAATATTAAATTATGAAAGGTTTTGTGAAATCGTAGCCATCACTGGACTTTTTAGATGAAGTTTTATTATTGAAAAATCCATTGAATTTTTACCTTATCCGAAAATATGTTTTTCCTTCTGTTTCAGTTTATTTAAAAAAAAAAAAAAAAAAGGGAAAGAAAGAAAGAAAAATTATAATTTGTATATGTAATATGTGACATTTCTCACCAAAGTAAATTAGATTGACATTAATTTTTTCAAAACATATTTTATATATGCGTAATGTTTATTAATTGACGAAAGAAAATTTTAAAAGTAAATGAAGCAAAATTATTTTATATCAAACAAATAATTATCATATTTAATATCTAATAATACTAATATTTTTCACTTTATGCGATTTATTTTTCTTTTTTCACGTAAACTTATCGTTACATTGGTACACACAAGTACCCTGCAGGGGTGCACCACATCGAGTTTTTTTTTTTTTTTATCGATTTTGAATTACATATTTATTTATTTCTATTTCATCCACTGAGTTTTTATTTCATTTTTTTTTTTTTTTTTTTTTTTTTTTTTTTTATTTTACTCTTCTGCGTTCTTTTAGAACGACTATGATACGACCTATTCATTTGAAAGAGTAATATATATATCATAGCTGCCAACACCACCCCTATTTTTAAAAAGTAAGTTGTCACACTAATTTTCTACGACTAAATAAATTGAAAATTTTACGGAAATTTTTTGGTATGAGGTCTCCCGGTAATAACGCGAGAGTTGGTAGTTGTAATATAGTTTTTATTATTTATTATATTTATCGGAATTACGTAGTAATACAGTAGAAAGGACTAAACTTTCTAAATTTTAAATTTACTTAAAATCTATTATAATTAAGTTTATGTATATTTTTTATAATCTAATTATTATTAATAAAATTAAAAATGTGTTGTACTTATAATTTTACTGTTACAGAACGAGGGCTAAAAATACCGTGTTACCAGGTTTCGCGAATACATAGTGCTAAAACTAAAAATGTTTAAGAGATACTGAAATATAGCCATCTGTATAATAGCAGCATCACCTGTCGTATGCTAAATACCTAAATTAAAATACCAGGGTAAGGCGTTCATGCAGGTTGTAGGAATCCATACCCGTGGTAACACGGGCGGAAAAAGCACTACCGAATGCAGTGGCTACTCGTAACGAGGCTCAAGGCATTTTCTATGATTTTTATATTTATAAAGTGATACAAAAAATGGCGATTCGATTTTATTATTATTATTATTATTATTATTAATTTAAATATAGTGATCAGTGAAGTGGACGAAGCCTGTTATTCTATATAAAAATTGAGAAGTACCTATATGTACGTTTTGGAGCTGAGGCTACTGATCGTACAGCTACAAGACTTGTCGAATGAGGAGTAGCTTTGATCCTGTGCTGGGGTGCACCTCATCGAGATATTTTCGATTTTCGATTTTCGAATTTTATTTTCTGATTTCATACATTGATTTTCCAGTTTCGTTTTCTTAAATTTATCTTTCCATTTCAATCTCCTGCGTTTCTTACAAGGAGAGTCTACATATTCGCATACCCAGAAAATTTTCGAAAAATTACACAAGGTGAAATTATGTACGTGAAATTATGTACGTTTTTTTAAAAAGAAAAGAAAGAACGAAAGAAAATTAAGAAAACGGTTGAACCTACATACACTGTAAAAAATTTTTTGCTCACTGTTAAAAAAGCTTTAGTAAAATTACGGGGAAAGCCCGGCAGCAGAGATTCCAGACAAAGCCCGTAAAAAAAACTTTTAGACAATGAATGGTGTATCGCCAGTAATTTTACGTTGTGATGAAACATACAACCAACCTGTAAAAAAGGTAGTATTTACTGTAAAATTAAAAGTTAAAGTTTGAGTTTCTCGAATACTTTTAATATTGAATATTGTTAAGGTTCAAATTATGCATAAAAATTATTTTCTTTAAGACTATTTTAAAATCTAAATTTGCTATTTTTGACAAAATTAAGAAGTCAGTCAATTCTCATATTGGAGAAACAAAAGCCTGTTATCTATTTATTTATTTATTTTTATTTTTATTTTTCTATGATACTGATTTTTGAGAAGGAAAATATAATATATTTTTCGAAATAGTTTTTATTCGTAAACACTAGAACTAAAAAGGTAGTCTTATTTCAAGGTTCTCGTTAGAGGAAAATAATGGGTGAGAGTTTCTCATCCTTCTTCAAAAACAAAATGAAACTTTTGAAAACTATGTGATATCTCTGAAATTTAACTGAGACCTCAAATAAACTTTGAATAATAATAATAAATCTTTTACATGGGCAAAGAGAATTTGTATCTCTAATTAATACGATTTTTTTTTATGGTTTCTGTAGTGGTTGCAAAGCAGGAATAACTAGAGCCTAATTCTTACTCATCCAAACAGGTTTTCATTCTAGGACAGATTTCAAACTGTGTTTATGAAGTGCTAGGCGTATTTGCACTTTTTAGAATAGCAGAAGATTTTTTTTTTTTTTTTTTTAAGCTGTATTTCATTTAATGGAGGAAGAACTGCAGTATTTCGAGAGCAGAACCTGTTATATATGATGTACATGTACATATCTGATGGTCATATACAGATAAAACAGCTTTGTTTTTTAAAATTAAAGATCATACATAATAATCATAAGACTTATCTTCAAATGGCTAGTTACATATTCATCTCATATTGAAATAAACTTTATTTTAGCATATTGTAAAAATAGCATCGTAGAAACAACATTAAAATTTTCCGTTTTCTAAGGCTTAACGAAAGCGTTAAGAGCAATTAGAATGCTGTTATCAATTATTCAGTTTCAGTCAGGTGGAAATTCTTTGAATTAAATTAAGAAAACAATAGCTTATTAAAACCAATTGATGTTTCTATGCATCATGCGCGCATAGTTAAACACATTCAATTAGTATAAATAACAATCATAGTTTCTGTTGGAAAATGGAAGCATCTCTTATGACGTCACTGAAATGATAGCATTTGAAGGGATTTGCCCGTAAGAAAATGGTTTGGTGGGAGATAAGAGCATTATACTTTCAAAATATCAATTTACGGGCTATGACCGTTTAGCTAGCAAAAACAGTCATTTCCCGTAAAATTATACAGTCAATTCCTAAATTATGCTTTCAAAACATTAATTTACGGATTATGACCGTTTAGGTAGCAAAACGGACATTTTCCCTAAAATTATACGGTCAAATACTGTGATTTTACATTTTTTTTTTTTTTTTACAGTGTATATTACACAAAAATAATAAGGCAGCCTACTTGCCACAACTATGCGAAAAAATGTTACCAGTTGTAACTGTGTAACCTTACACATTATGCAGCGGTTCCACGGGTACAGTTGGTAACATTTCTCTTCATGGTTGTGGTATTTCTTTACATGGTAAGCTGCCTCAATATTGTTGTGTAATATTACACAATTTTTTTTACAGTGTAGATTGTCCATACAAATATAACGAAAATGCCTTTTCTTTTCTTTTTTTTTTTCCGCTATTTATCGCTCAGTGAAGAGACAATGAAATTTGAAATGAACCTTTAAAAAAAGAATAAATAAATAAAACAGCTGTGCAACCAAAAATGGCATTGGATTTTTTACTGTTTTTTATAGAATTTTACTTACTAAAACTGAAAACAACAACATAAAAATTTCGTCACATCTATTTATTTTCCAAAACGCATATTTATAAAATAATTTTGCAGGAAAACCTGAGATCTGTTATTCCATTTTTCATTATAAAAACGATATTCAATGATTGTTTCTTGATTTAAAACGATATTTTAAAGAATAAATCTATATATATACATACATATATATGAAATTATAATATATGTTTTCAGTCATATAAAACATATATATATATATATATATATATATATATATATATGTTGTAGGTTAGGTTGGGTGGGTGGGTGGGTTGTTGATTTAAATTAAAAGGAAAAAAAAATGAGGGAAGGAAGAATTGCTGCATTTAATATTATTCACATATTGAATGCTTGTTTTAGAAAAGTTAATTTTATGGATCAATTACAAATAAAAAATAAATCTTGCCTAGACTACATACAAAATATCTGTTTAAAAAAAAAAAAAAAAAAAAAAAAAAACCTACACAAAGATAAAATTAGAAAAAAAAAATTATTTAAATTAATTAAATTATCCTAACTACTAAATTTATAATAATAATAATAATAATAATAATAATAAATAAATTTAAAAATTTCCTTACTACTAAATTCTTAGAAAAATTAAAATTAACTATCTAGTTAAGTCTGAACTCATTTTGGTTTTTGAGTTCATGGCAAAGCATTATAATAAGTATTTTTTACTTTTAAAAAGTTGGTTTCGTTATAAGAAAAAGAAATCTGGATTATTTAAGTTACTTTGACTTTTAAAAATGAAATATAGGTGGCAGCACTAAGCAAACATTAAATATTTAGGATGCTTCAAAGATAATAATATAATTACACAACCAAAATTCATTATGATGAATAAATCTCCATGCACTAAAAAATTAAACTTTTTAAAAATGAAAATTAATCAAGTTTAAGATAATTAGAAAGGAATAAAATTAAAATTTAATTAGTTGTAAATTAATTTTTAAACTAATTTTATCTGTCAAACTTACACAATACAACTCAACTTCGTAAACAGCCATTTTCTCAATACGACGATCTGTGTTTACTCGTGTTTTGATTTTAATTTTTCTGGATAATATTTCAAAAAAAAAAAAAATCAGGATATATTCTGTCTTTATTTCATTTGTTTCAATTCAAGTTAATTTTTCCTTGTGGGTTTGTGCTGTCTTTTGGTATTTTACTAAAATGCTCACCAAAAACAAAAAACCTACAATTTTTTTATCAATGCTATAGGGATAGCACATGAAGAAGTCCTATAAAATTTTGAGCTTTTTATTTAAAATTCAATCTTATCTTGCTTTGGTCTGAAATACTTTTGCTCATCTAAACTTAAAAGGTTCATTTCATTAATCTAAGATCTACTATTTCCCATTAAAACACTATCCTATAATATTCTTTCGTTTCTACAGCATAAAAATGCACGGTCCTTTATTATATTTTCAACAGATAGTGTAGTCTAATAAATTAAAGTATGTAATATTATTAATCTTATAAAATTAAGCCAATTTAAGATAACTGGTTACTTTGCTTGGCCTATTTATATTTCTGTGGTGATTTATTTGATTGACTATTTTTCGTTCTCATTCTTTTCTTTTTAATCACATAAATTATAAATTATATATATATGCATATATACAAAAGGTTAAACAAGAGGAATAGGAGTGGGGACAGTGAAATGTGTGAAATCGAAAGCGTGTTCGCAGGGGCATCAAAAAGAAGAAGAAAAAGGTTCGCATGAAAAAAAAAAAAAAAAAAAAAAACAGTTAATACAAGATATTAAATATATCATGAAAAAATTGTTAATTTAATTCAGAGAAAGAATTTTTAGTTCAATGTAATAAAAGTAGTAATTTTTCATTGTAAACCCCTAATATTTTCACTCGGAAAAAAAAAAAAAAAATCTGTGACTGACATCTACAAACTAAATTACGGCTCTAGTAAAAATAGTTCCATGTCATCCTGATATATTCTAGTTCCCTTTGCAAGCGAGTTTTAGAAACCTCTAGTAAAATTCTAGAGCGTTTTCCAATATTATCGTGGCCAAACTTATTTCAAAATCTCTGCAAATAAATAGACAGAGAAGAGGGGAGTTTTAGTAACTTAAAACTACTCTGAAAAAAAAAATCGAATTGTGATACCATTCTTGCTGATTATTATGTAAAATGACCTCCTGAATCCGAATATGACTCCCATTTTGCCCAATCACCCACCGTTTTCTAGAAATACTACCCCCTCCCTCAATTTATTTTCCTGTTCGATAATTTTATGACCATGAATTTGATTTGATGAATGAAAAATAATTAAATTAACACCTAAAAACAAAAATATATAAAGTTTAAAAAATAACATTAAAAACAGATAAAAAAAAATTATAAGGTATATAATACATAATTTCAGTGGCAAATCCCCCTCCCCCCTCAAAAATTTTCCCTTGTCACAAATGTCCATGTTTTAGAATTTTCCAAATCTATAACCCCTCAGAAGATATTTAACGGTTAAAATAGTCCTCCTCCATCCTAAAAATCAAACTTACAACCATAAAATCACCGAAAAGTAATAAAAATAGGGGGCCGTTCCTAAAAAACGGTGGGTGATAGGGCAAAATGGGTGTCCTATTCGGATTCAGGAGGTCATTTTACGTAAGTGCTGAAATGGTGTCAGAAGCAATTTTCATGCCGAGGAGTGTAATTAATTTATTACCCAATTCTATTAAATGAAGCGATAATTTCTCGCAATACAAAGTATTCATAATATTATTTCAACATCTAGAAAAATATAGACTAGAAATTCTTCATTATTTCGTATGTTCAGTTTATTTGTTTACCTTATATGCATAACACGGAAATCCATATTTCTTGTTTAGGGATTCAGAAAACGACTGCTTATTCGTTCTAAATAAATACGGTATATTTTATTTCCCCACTGTTACAAAAATAATGTATGTGATGAACAAAAATGAAAGTAATTTTTCTATTCAGCATCCTCGATAGCATGTTTTCCAAGAACATTCCATACAGCTGAATTTTATTATTATTATTATTATTTCCATACCTGTGTAATCTTCAAAGGAAAACTTTTTCTGTTCTCTTGATATACTAAATTAATTTAAGTAAGATTAAATAAATGCACTTTCATAATTACAATTTTGTTATATATAAGGGCGTAAAATGTATTCTCATCCATCGTAGCGATCGTGTAAAACAACTTTTTGTTAAATGCAGAATGCATAAACTAAACTTAAAATTCATTTTTGCTTTGCATGTTATTGCTTAAAATAGAGATTTTTTTTTTTTTTTTTTTTTTTTTGGTAGCATAATAAATTGAAAGGAAATATTTAACAATTTACAAATGGAGTAATACACATCAATTTTCTGAATAACTTTTGTGTATGTTTATGGAAAATTATTTAAGATCCACAGATTTAGAACAAAATTTAAATTGATTAAAAGGAATTCAAACTCAATATTAAGTCAAATATTTAGCACAGCATACACATGCGCATTTAGGTTGAAACTATATAGTTTTCTGGACATTAAATTTTCTGGACTTAAAATTCATTTTTGCTTTGCATGTTATTGCTTAAAATAGAGATTTTTTTTTTTTTTTTTTTTTTTTTTTTTGTGGCATAATAAATTGAAAGGAAATATTTAACTATTTACAAATGGAGTAATACACATCAATTATCTGAATAACTTTTGTGTATGTTTATGGAAAACTATTTAAGATCCACAGATTTAGAACAAAATTTAAATTGATTAAAAGGAATTCAAACTCAATATTAAGTCAAATATTTAGCACAGCATACACATGCGCATTTAGGTTGAAACTATATAGTTTTCTAGACATTAAATTTTTAATATACGAGTTGGATTAAAACTGCCAAAACATTTTTCAATTTGTATGTGCTAAATTAGTTTAAATAAATTTAGCTTAAGTAAGTGTAGTTTTGTTATCATAATTTTGTGAAATATGGTGTTGATTTATTCAAATTTTAAACGAATTTCAACGTCAAAATATGAAAAATTAAAAATTTTATGTACACTTTACCAAAAAAGTCCGGAAAATGTGTACTTTCAATATGCATATGTATACTCTGCTAAATATTGAGATTGATGTCGTTTTAATCAATTTAAATTATATCAGTTTAATTTATGATAAATTTAATTCATAGTGCGAGAGAGAATATCGCCGACACTTGCACAAATGTGCACAAAAACAATTTTATTTGTATTAGCATACGCATTAATACTGAAATTTATTTAATAAGTAGATGTTACCCTATTCCCTGTGACCTCCTATCAAAAGAAAAAAAAATTATTACTATCGAGGCTTTTTTTAACATTTTTCAACAAAGTTTAAAAGTGTTAATGACTTCGGTTTGTCTGTCTGTCTATTTTACTAAAATATGAAAAATGTTCCTACTTCTGCTGTCGTGTTCATTTATTAAAAGTATTTTTTATGAAAATAAACATAATATCGAAAACTATTCATTTTATAAGTAGAGATCAGTGCAAAACTTTTGGAAACCGCGAGATAACTTACACACAAAAAAAAAAAAAAAAAAAAAAAAAAGAATTAAGGTACCTTTTAAATAGTTTCAATTGCCCACAACTGAGGTCCAAAATAAAATATTATAGTTTTAAAAAATTAAAGAACACGCTTTTATAGACATGTGAACTAAAAAGCACAAAATATCTATCTTAGTTTTAAAATGCAGGGTAAGAGAAAATCGTGTGAGTGACACACCATAATGTTTGTAACATACATTTAAATCTTTAATTCAAATAATTTAGAATTAAACAAAAAACGTTTTTAAAAAATCTCCCCTGACTAGACTCGAACGCTAGACCATTAGGTTCGTAGCGCGGAGCTTTACCTCACAGCCACATCGTTCATGTAGGGAAAGTCTTTTTTTACAATACAGATTTTTTCTTTGCTTCCAGATCGGTTACAAACATACATTGATACATACATACAAACATACAAACATACATACAGGTGAAGCTAATAAAAGCATGTTAAAAATAATTAATAAATAAAATAAAAATAAGACTTTTTGCTACAACATTGTATTTGTTATTTCTAAAATTCTTATTTTTAACTATAAACGGAAATATTTTTTTCAGGTTGTAAAATAAAATTTTAAAAGTTAACTGAATTTATAAATAAATACGTGCTACTTACAAAATACAAAGTAATTTTCAACTATCAGTTCATTAAATATATGTGAAACTTAAGCATCTCTTTAACTAAACACAAATATTTGTAACTTGTAGGATAAAAAATGATTTTTAAAGATAAAATTAAATAAATTTGACAACAGTTTACTAAGGTAATATTACAAAAGCTTCTATTAAAAATAGTCAACTATTTCATATGTGATAGTTTGAAAATTATTCAATATTAAGCTATTCAATAAGCATTTGTTTAGCAAGCAATTTTCAAATGGATTAAAATTATTGGGTTAGTAATAAAATACATTCAGTTTGCACAAATAGATAGCATTATGTTAGTTTTTTTTTTTTCTTCTTTTTTCTGTTAATGTTATAAATTTTTTGTGGAAGATATTGAAAAAAGCTTAACAACTAAAAATGGCATGTCATCATAGACTCAACCTCGATATTAGTCTTCCTCATGAATTGACAGAAATTTACATAACACAATGACTCGAAATTTGGTATACGCATTTCAAACGTAATGCAATCCACCCTTTTTTTGAAACGTATTATCACTAGTGATAAAAAACTTCTTTTTTATTTATTTAATTAATTCCTTTAAAATGATATATATATATTTACCTGTAGAAATATATAAATTTTTTATAATACTTATCAGAATCAAGTCATAATATAGCAGAAAGGATTAAACTTACTAAAATTTAATTAAAATTTATGATTCAATTTATGTGTAATTTTTATAGTATAACTAATAGTAATAAAATTATAATTTTATTGTACTTGCAATTTTATTATTACAGAGAGAGTTCTACAAAAACTATGTTAGGAGGTATCGCTAATGCAGGAGCCAAAACTAAAATGTTTAATAGATGCTGAAATATAGCCAACTGTAAAATCGTAGTTACTGAATAGTAACAGCGTCACCTACCGTACGATTACCCCAAAGTGGGTAAATTTTTTACTTCATTTGCTTAAAAACAAAAATTTAGAAACAATTATATTGTATGATGCATATCTTTACTCGGATATAGCTAAAACTAACTGAACCATCTGAAATCAGCAAAATTCATTTCTAATCTAACCCTTATCACAAAATTTAAAATGCAATGTGACAGAGAAATAGAAAAGTACTCTTAAATAGTTTTATAGTATGTTTAAAAGTAATGAAAAGACAAATAGTAGGATATGCATGTTGCCTATACACAATCATTGACTTTAATTACATTCAAGATTCAATGACGGAGGGAGGCTGCGCACCACTTTGAGCAGCAGTTTGAGTGATTTTAACCTCCAAAGAGTGGCTCTGACGACAGTTACCACATTGCAATGTGAAATTTTGAAAAAGCCTGTTTCTAGAGTTTAAGCCTGCCCCGTTGTTTATTGCATAAACGAAAAAAAAAAAAAAAAAAAAAAAAAAAAAAAAAAATACAATTTCTGCCCCACGCGACAGAGGTCAATTATAATTGATAAGTTAATTCAAACATCGAAGAGAAAGTACGTGCCAGTGATGGCTCTGCTTTTCGGCTAACTTTAATTACATTAATTAATTAATCTGATGAAATCTTAAATTAACTTTATTTTATCTCTATTTTAAGCAAAATATTACTTACGAAGATTTTCATTAAGGCAGTATAAAATTCTGTAGCACACAAACTAATTTAAAGAAGAAATAAAAAGATCCAAAAATATACGCTCACGAATATAATTCGCGATAAAAGAATAAGTATAACGCCATATCCGATGCACAATTAAAGAGCGTAAGAAAGATCATGCGTATCACAGTCGGACGTACTTTTTCACATCACGGAAAATTTTATCATCATATGAAACTAAAATAAAGTACGTGCCGCAGATACTCATAAAACAGAAGAGAACTGTAAAATTTATTAGCCTAATTATAATACAGGTCATTAAATTTCTCTTTTCAGAACAATTTTTAGACCAATTTAGAAATAATATTATCTTACATAATCCTTTAAATTAGCAAATACTTATCACTTTACTGGGAAGAATAAAGTAGAACTCTTAGAATCTAAACTCTCGATAAATTTCCATTGGGATTAAAATCCCACAAACATGCTGAAGAATTGATTCTCTTCACCATCTATCTAAAACTGCACTTTACTAAATTGAATTTACGAAGAAAGATTCTGTAAACCCTGATTAGTTGTGAAATCGCTATGTCGTAAAACCTTCAGCTGCACTGAAGAATATGCAGAAAGAGATCTTATCGTAGAGATAATGAATATTAAATCAAGAATCTTTTACGTTTTGAATCATACTATTGTTAAATAGACGAGCAGTTTATAGAATTGTATGTATCGGGATTTATAGATTTTGCAATATATATAATGGATCGTTTATACAGTGAGTTTCCTGAATTGAATTTTAAGTGTAATTTCATATGCATGATATCTGATCAACTCATTCGAACAAAGGAAATCAACTCTTCAGTATTCAAAGTATATTTTAAAAAAAAGACGCTCAAAGAAAAAACTGCTCCGTCTGTAATAGCGAGATTTTGATCTCAAAGCTGGTAGATAAGAAGTGGCAGGTTCGAACCTGGGTCACTTTTGTCGACCTAGCTATTCGGAATTTTTCATAGTTTTCTCCGAAATGTGAATGAATATGTGCTACGACCCCTTAGAAAACCTCCCCTGGCCTAGGTTCCACATATTGACAATTGACCTTAACTTACACACAACCATTAAAAAAATAGCACTACAACTTATAAATTTAAGTGAAGTAAGAAGTTAATTAAATGGGCTTTTCAACAGGTTTGAAGTAGGCAACTGAAATTATATATTATAAAAGACCTCTTTGAAAATATCGCCTAGACTATTCTATACCTTTAAAAATATTTCATTATTTGTAATATATATATATATATATCTGCTTTTGTTTAAAACTGCCCGGCTAAAAGGATTTCAGAATAATCCGTTTCTTAGTATTAGAAGTAAATAACCTATGCATAGTGTATAGTCATAATAGAATACACATTGGTGAGACAAGCGCTTTTAAATAAGATGTATTTATTTTTATCTTGTACGATATTAGAATATTTTTTATGCATTTTTAATTTATTTAATTTGAATTCAATTACTTGTTCCTGGAATAAATAATGTACAATACTTTTTTTTTTCTAATAAAAATTATGATCCAGGTTCGATCATGGATGCTCGTAGAGGTTCGAAATCCACCTTGAGCCGTCAATCACAGTCTAATGCCTCTAATGTGCAAAAAATGACCGTAGAACGACAGCCCAAAAAACCAACCCTATCGAAAACTAGGTAATAATAATTTACAAAAAAAATTAATAATCATAACTATAGAGGTCACTTTAAATTTTCAACTAGAGTAATACAACTTTACTAAATTATGTATTACAAGCAACAGATACATATAGAATATATACAACACTCATGAAAGGAAAGACAAAACTAAAAGTGAAGCTGTAAAACTTGCAATTGAAACTATTGAAATATATGAAAAACAGTAATGAAGCATCAAGTGAGTTTATTTATAAGAAGTTGTATCTTTATTAACAAGTATTTTTAAATTAAGTGTATTTATTTATTCATGTTACAAATTATGCAGATTATGTATAGATTATTTATGTTATCATTTATGTAAATGTATTATATATATACAGGGTGTTTCAGTGAACCGTTTCAGAACTTCTAAGAGGGGTAGGGTACATCCTGACAACTCGAAATCATATAGCAATGTGGGGTCGGAAATGCTTTCCTGAAGCGGTGTTGTACACAGAAGCACCATAAAGAAAAGTGAGAAATCGTTTTAATAATACATGAAAAGAAGCAAAAGGTACATGGATTAAAGTAAGTGTTCGAAGTTTCTTCCACGGGCTACAATGTACGCCTCACATCTCCGACGCATGGACATCCGAAAATTCTGGAATACTCCAGAATGATTTTCGCACAACGCCATCTACCGCTTCAGGAAAGCATTTCCGACCCCACATTGCTATATGATTTCGAGTTGTCAGGATGTACCCTACCCCTCTTAGAAGTTCTGAAACGGTTCACTGAAACACCCTGTATATATAAATAGATAGATAGATAGATAGATAGATAGATATTTTAACTGTCATAAAAAATAATTCTGAAATAATAATTTGGTTTTTGGAAATACTACTACAACAACTACTACTACAATTACTACTACTACTAATAATAATAATATGCTTGTACGTATGTAAAAAAGTTCTCTGGCGCAGCAGAGTTGACAGAAGAGTAAAAAGAAAAATGAAATCCGGAACTTTTCATATTTTGAAAAGCAATGCAAATATTTCAAAAGAACTTGAATATAATATATTTTTATTCATTTTAAGCAAAAGAATTCTAAAAAGTCTAAAAAAGCAACACAATATGAAATTTCAGTCTTTCACATTTTACTTAAATTCCTCTTCAAATAGTTTTATTTCTTTCGATGATATCTTAAACAAAAATAAGTGAAACCGGAAAAATTACGGTTTTCAGAGAATTTTGTAGTTTTTAAAAGTATAAGTGACGCTTTAACAAATATTCTTTGTTTTTGTAAACATTTCACTCTCAAAAAATATATAATATATATTAGATTAATAAATGATTATTGCGGTAATTACTATGTTTCATTTATGTTATAATCAACATTACAGCTAGCGTGCTTTCTGTTTGATTTAACAAAATTTTGACAACATATTTTAATACTTTTAATAATGTGTTTCATATTGAAA
Organism: Salticus scenicus; assembly: GCA_963930645.1. Classification (NCBI taxonomy): domain Eukaryota; kingdom Metazoa; phylum Arthropoda; class Arachnida; order Araneae; family Salticidae; genus Salticus; species Salticus scenicus. The sequence goes on along the minus strand of OZ005657.1, from coordinate 79,624,660 downwards.
AATAATAATCACACATTTTATTCTACAGCTGATCGACTGAACTCTAATGTGATTTTATTTGGCCATGGTACAGAAAAAGCAAACTTCAGCGATATGAAGATTCAAATAATGAGTTCAGAATGACACTTATTATTTTATAAAATGATCAAGAGGTTCTAAATGAAGTTTAATTTAGACTTAAGCAAAACTAAACATTACGCGAATTAGGCAATAATTGCATCTTTAGCTCTTTTTGTTAGTATGAGGGCTAAAGTCAATTCACAACATGAAAGTTTTATGCCTGCGTGAAATATCCCCCCATAGGGTCCAAAGGAACCCTAGCTTGTATTCCCATAAGCTTCGAAGAAAATCATCGAAAATTAAAAATGGCTAGATCGACAAGCATGACTTGGATTTGAACCCTGCACTTCTCGCCTACCAACTTCGAAATCTGAATTGCGCTTTTATAAAAAGTGCACCAATCATAATTTTGTTAAACGAATTCGGCTAGAGAGCCCCAGGCTGTGAAGTTAATTTAATTTATCACAACCACTAACACTTTTAAAATGACCCATTTAAAGTTTTACAAACTTCAAAATAGTAATGAAATTTCTAAAAATAAAAAGAGCGCAACATAATCCGGTGTAGAAACTTTCTTTTGGTTCACTCTCATGCTCCATTTATAATAGGGATCTTCCAAAAGCAGAACTCTCAAAAAGCATGAAATTTTATTGTAAATACTTTTAACAAAACTTTATTTTAAATATATACTAGCTGGAACCCGTCGAATTCGACGATGACTTTATTGACCGTAATGTTTCAAAAACCGTCGCATCATTATTTAAATGTATTGCATGTTAAAACATCTAATATAATTTACGACATTTCACTTAAAAAAAGAAAGTCGGGAAAATGCTTATAAATCGAAATACTATGTATGACATCACTTTCTTCAAAGTACTCTCAATGTGACGTCAAACTGACTTCAAATAAACAGATGCTATCTTTTTTTCTTCTATTTCGTTTAATACTAAGACTATATGTTAGCTGACCCGTCCGTATATGTTGTGACCTCGGTGCTTGCAGCAGCGCGTACACGGCGCTAACAACTTAAAAAAATTCCCAAAAATTAACCTGGAACCGAACGAACCAGCCCGGCAATGCCTGGGCCCGTGATAATAACCTTAAATGAACCTTAGATTTGTTAGATTTTATATCTTTAACTCGAATTTGTTTGAAATTCTATTTTTAAATAAAAGCATTGCGAAAAAAAAATAATCAGCTGTAACAAAAAATAATTACCTCGAACCGAACGAAACTCTGCCTTGTGACTCCGGTGCCTGCGGCAGTGCATACGCGGGCCGCTAACAACATAAAAAAATTCCCAAAAATTAACCTGGAACAGAACGAACCCGCCCGGCAATGCCCGGGCCCTTGATAATAACCTTAAATTTGTATGGTTTTATATCTTTAACTCGATTTTCTTTGAATTTCTATTTTTAAATGAAAACATCACAAAATAAATAATCATCTGTAACAAAAAAAATTACCTCAAACAGAACGGAACTCGGGTTCGTGACCCAGTGCCTGCGGCACGTATATGCAGGCCGCTAATAACATGGAAGAATTCTCAAAAATTAACCTTGAACCGAACAAACCTCTGACTCGTGTTACCGCTGCCTGTGGCATCGGCACCGTATAGCAGGCATGCTACGCACGCGCTGCAAAATCCACTTTCCTCCACCAGGGAGCGCAGTATGTTGTACATGAACATCACCAATCGCCTTGAATTTCCAAGACCTTTCAAGTAAGGTGTCACATGGTTGTGTCAACTGCAAAATCCTTTAGTTACACTTTCCACCGCCAGGGGGCGCAGTAACATTTTCTATACATAAACACCAACGGTCAGGAAATATCAAGACCTTTAAGATAAATTGTAACATGATAGGGTCTACTGCAAAATCACCTAGTTCCATTTTTAACCACCAGGGGGCGCACTATATTGTATACAAACATCCCCAATCAATATGAAATTTCAAGACCTCTATCAACAATCGCCTTGAATTTCCAAGACATTTCAAATAAAGTGTCACATGGTGGTGTCAACTGCAAAATACTTTAGTTGCACTTTCCACCACCAGGGGGCACAGTGTGTTCTGTACGAAGATCACCAACCGTCCGGAAATACCAAGACCTTTAAAATAAGGTGCAACATGATATGGTCTACAGCAAAATCATTTAGTTCCATTTTTCATCACCAGGGGTCGCACTATGCTGTATACAAACAACCCCAATCGACATGAAATTTCAAGACCTTTAAAATGAGGTGCTACATGTGTGGGTCTAGAACGGATTTCCCTCTCAAACTAATTTCCCCCCTTTCCCCTCCCCTCCAAATCTACTTTCCCCCTTCACCCCCCCCCCTTTAAAATCGAAAATTTCAAATTCGCAGATACTGATTTTTTAGTATTCGACTCTAGTCCCCATATGTACAATTTCTTCACCATGAAGTAATTTGAAACTTAGTTAAGCTCGTAAAAGTGTTTTTAACCCAAACGGGTGGGAAACGGTTTCCCACCCGTTTCCCCCAGGGGAGAAACGGTTTCCCCCCGCGGGGTGAACCGTTCGACTTTTTTTTATTTTTCTCTTCTCATAGCACATCTACAGACCAAGACCTTTTTTTTAGACACCTCAACCAAATTTTTACACCAAGTAGTTCTCTCAATATAGTGGAGACAGACAAAAACATGTTTCAAATTAATATATAGATATATATTACTTAATCATTATGTCATTCTTCTAAGAAATATTTTTTAATGTTCACATTTTTGTAATCTCTTTGAAAAAATAAAAATAATTCTTAATGGTATCACTTAATCTATTTCCAATGAAACATAACAAATTACTTATGAAAATATTGTTAAATTCTTTTCATACAAGGACAGGTCTGTCATCCAAAAATACATTTACATCTACGTAAATGTATCGATATTTACGAACGATAATAATTTATTTTTTGGCATGTAAATGGTAAATTAGTAAACTTATAGATATTCCTGTTCGTATTCTAAAAAATGATTTCTTTTTTCTTTTATTAACGCATGTTTTTTTTTTTTTTTTGAAAATTATCTTTTGAATAAATGTCCGGTGCATTGTCTTCGAATAATTTTTACGTTGAGATTTCATCTTAAGTACAGAAAGTTATTAATTTACGGATGATTTATATATAAAATTTTTTCAAAAATGTTCATGCATTTTCACATGATATTATTGCCAAATGAATGACACAGGCCTACTACCCTAGCCCTTACACTTAAGGCCTTACACCTAAGGCCAATCCTTTAGCCCTTACACCTAAGGCCTTAGCGAAGGAAAAAGGGCATTCAAACCTCCGAAATTTGCAAATTTTTCGAAACTTTTTGAGCTATACTACTATAATTTTAACACTTAACAGTATGAACTATAGTTCGAACTCCCTTCGAAAAAAATTTTCCCGCTACGGCCTTGCTTACACTTACACACACACCTCCAACTGAATGACATTGTGAAATATCTTCGAAAGCTACAGAGTGCATAAATATAATATAATATAATAAATAGATAGATAGATAGATAGATAGATATGTACAAGGTGCTACGAAATTGTTTAGCAAATAGCAGATAGCAGCACACACAGATTTCGTAAGTAAGAATCACCATATTACACCATCGCCGAAAATAATATGAAACACTAGAGGATGATAAAAAGCGTATTAATTTCCGATATCAAGAAACGGGGAAAAAATAAAAACGGGGGTGTTTTATAAAAGAGCTTTTTTTTTCATATTTTTGACAATCCAAATACTATTGAAGATGCAAAAAAGAAGAATATATAATAATTCGCAAAGTAAACGCTTTTATATGTCTAATTTCATGACAAATTTGGATAAAAATTCATTCAATAGGTGAAATGTTTTTAGTGCTTAAAAATTTTTCTGATAGTTTTCAACTATGATAGTCTGATCAGAAATAACACTATGTAAGATAAAAGCAATAATCATTTATTTATTCGATACTGGGAAGTAAACACAAATATTTCATTAATAATTGAATCTTTTCTTTAAAAATATGTTAATGACAAAACTCTAACTTAAAATTTTTACACAAATAAGTAAAATATTCATATTAATGTACTTATATTTAAATTTAGGATTACTCTATATTTTCTTATGTTTATTGGTTTAATAATAATTTTAGAAAAGGGTAATGCAATTTTATATCTTATTAACTGTTGTTCACAGTTTTGGATGAGATAATTAATTACTGGTAGATCTTATTAACTATAGATGGCAACACATGTCTTGCTTTTAGACGAAGTTTTGATTCTTCCAGTATTGGTATGTGTAATCTTTACTAGTTATATATTTCTTTTTTCGTCAAGCTATTGCAATTTATCTTAACACTGTTTTCTTTTTTCTTTTTTTTAGAGGAATATCAATACATGTCGCTTTCCTTCTGGATCTGGACTCATGCTTATTTTTGATCACGTACTGGATTAGAGGTTATTATCAGTCTTTTTTTTTTTTTTTTTTTTTTTTTTTTTCGTATATCTACAAGGGAAATTTGAAATTATATTTTGGCATATACTTTTATTACATTCGAAATCACATACATATTTTTATATCCTTGCGAATGAAAATTACTCTTGAGGAAAATTCATTTGCTTCTTGGAAGTTTATTAATATTATTATTATGATTTTATACTATTTGCCATTTTTTTTAAAAATTATTATTCAGTGTAATAAATGTGAGCAACCTTAAAAGCCAGGGCCCGAAATTTCAACTTGGATTACACTCGCTGAAAAGAAAAAGTTACTCGCCACAAAATATGTTTAACTTACTCTATTTTTTACGTATAAGGTGGGTAAACAGAATTTTTATTGGAAAAAGAGAAATTACACAATGTCTTTTATTTTATAAGACATTCAATTTTGAAAAAGAGGTGGGACACAAAATTGAATGAAAATGATTATAAAAACCGATTCAAAAGCTACTCTACACAAGTGGTGGAAACATTTTTATCTCAGATGATGAATTTGAATCAGTATACCTGAATTTAAATTAATAATATATGGATACGAGAGGAAAAATTCCTAATTTTTATAGGTGCCACTGGAAAATATAGATTTTTTTTTTTTTAATTATTAGTTTTTGCTATAGAGAATTTTTTTTTTTTTTTACTTTCATGTAGTAACATAAAAAAAAAACAGTTTGTAGACTTTTTTTTTTATTCAAACCATAATCATAAAAGAAAAAATAAAATTGGCAAATGAAAAAAATAAAATTAATATTAGGCAGATGAAACGATTTGTTTTAAAAAAAGTCATTCTTTATCAGCATTTTCTAAAAGTTCTCACAAGTATAACATAAATTAGTTTTAGTAGTTAATAAGTTTTTAAAGTATGAAGGGTATTTTTTTCACATGTCTACATTTTGTTCATTGAAGATAACAGTCGCTTTCTTGGAGCATTTTTGCCAGAAGGACGTAAAATGAATTCAACTAACTTTAGCATGTATTTGTGAGGTGGTGGGGACGGTGTTATCATTAAGGTTAATTGTCTGCACTAGGGCTCTAGGTCTGAGTAGGAGAGTCCTCCGTGGGGTCTTTCTAAGAGGTCCTAGCCCATATTTATGCTTGTTTCGGAGAAAATGATGGAAAAAATCCTAACGGCGCGACCGGCTATCGAACCCAGCTCCTCACGTAGACCATCTTCGAGGACGGAACCTCTCGGTCACTGGTGAGCCTATTTTTATGAGGAATATTATTCATGCAAAAGTGAGAACACACGTCAATCCTCCGCGTACTAGCCGGAGTACCACCACTTTAATGATTTCATGACAATTTCAATAGAGATTTCGTGCTCTGGATCAAAGAACCGTAAACATATAGGGAATACTTTTATTTCTTTGTGATTCGTAGAATCTGAATAGACATAAACCATAATATGATTTGACAAGTTTATTAGAAATTTGTTCTTTTTGCGAACCTAACTCAGAAAAAAGATAGAGCTCACCGTTGGATACAGCTAACAGCCGATTGATCTTCCCAGATTTGCAATTTTTTTTTTAAATTAAGGACTAAATACTTTTCATTTTGAAAAGAGGACAGCGGACGAAAAACATAACAAGAAAGAAAAGTCATTCAGTACGCATTGATTGGTGTAACACTTTCCAACTGTACGCAATTGTTGTACGAATAACTTTAAATATTATTCGCCTACGTTATCACACAACAGACAGAAGGACTGAAAAACATACAGATAGACTAATTGATTTTAAAATATCACTTAGGCATTTTGGAAAGTATTAAGAAGGTTTAACGCAAAAGAATTTGCAACCATTAGATTATAATTACAACTTTTGATCTCTCTGAATATTTTAGTGTAGCCCTGTAAATCAGAAAGTTAATCATATCACATTCGATACAAAACATTATTTTACAATATTAACAATACATTTCAATATTTTTATGATTTTTACAGTAGGAAGAAACTTTAAAAATGTCTTTCCTAAAACGTAATGCATTGGCATTTTGTTGTTGTTGTTGTTGTACCTGTAAACAAAAAAGTTGTACTGGACCTATTAATGTGATTTTAAATGGGGAACATTCTATAGGGAAAATATTTATAAAAATAACACTCATAGATCACAATGCTTTCGAATGCTTTTGGGTGTCTCTGTACACAAACCAGAAAAGATATTCACTCCACTTTCAATATGGAACATCCGATAGTGAACTTCAATAAAATATATCAGTTTCGAGAAATTCCATAAATATTTACAGGAGTTAGAGTGCGAGCAGACAGACAGACAGATGGACACATGCACAAACTGAAACCATATCCACACTTAAAAATGTTAGAAAGTGTTAAAAACGCTTACTGTAAACGAAAGTACGATTATAGCAATTTTTTATTAATAGCTCTTAATATAAATGGATATTTTTGTGTCACCCTGTAAATCTAATGCTAATCATGCTATATTCTATGCAAAGCATTTTTTTTTTCTGCATATAAATAACATATTTCAATTTCCTAAAACTTCGTGGGAAGTAAAGTTATTAAAATTTGATTTATAGAAATATCTCTCATAGAACACAAGGATTTGGAATACTTTTGAGTATCCCTGTACATAAACCCATGGTGGTATTTCCCCCATATTAAACAGGAAACATCAATAGTGAACTTGAATAACATATTTCAATTTCATTAAGATATGTCTACAGTAAAGGTATGAAAATATGGTTTGTAGAAATACCTCTCATAGAACACAATGCTTTGAAATACTTTCGGGTGTCCCTGTACACAAACCAGTAGAGGTATAAACTCCCTTTTCAATAGGGAACGTCTGATAGGGAACTTGAATAGCATATATGAGTCTCAAGAAATTCCATAAATATTTACGGGAGTTAGAGCGCGGACAGACAGACAGACAAACCGAAGTCATTAACACTTTTCAACCATGTTGGAAAGTGTTAAAAAAGAGGACTTTTTAGTCTTGTAATGTTTGTTTCGCTTAAGAGGGCAGAGCATTGAGAAAGAAGACTGTCCTCTTAAAAAGAGGATGTCTGGTCACCTTACCTAAGATTAGCATGATTTTACGTTTTTAAATCGATATATATTTTTTTTCTGTTGGTAGCATGGTATACTGTAAAAATTCTATCTACATTTAGACGGAAATTTTACTCGTCACAGTAAAATTTCCACTCGCCGATGGCGAGCTGGCGAGCGGAAGTTTCGCGCCCTGTTGTAAGCTGTTTCGTTTTTGTACAATAATCTTAATTATCGGAAATGTTATTATCTTGTGGTATTCATTTTGACATGTTAATTTGTAATGTTAATTTATTCAACTATTATACTTGATTATATGATTAAAAAAATATTTTATACCTCGGAAATACAGTGAATCTTCTCAAAAAGTCCGTCTTATTTTTTTCAAGGGTCACCACTATAGGGCCAGTTTTTCTTGGTCCACAACTTTTCCCATAGGATTTAATAATTTATCTTCATTAAAGTCCCACGTACAATTGTAAACTTCTTTTACGGAGCCTTTTTATAAACCTCTTTTATTATTTTTTAGGGGGCCACATTTTACAAAAGGAGATTATATTTTTTTCTTTCTAGGCTCGAATCGCCCACTGTCCGTCGTATAGCAGATGCTAATTTGCATGTATGCAATAATAGTTTGTATGTTGAGAAAATAAGTGATAAGAATTCATTCAGTGCAGACTGAAAACATGAAGATCAAGATTGAAAAAGGGAATTATGTATCCTACATCATTATTTATCTAATAAATTTAACAGCAACGGCTTCTAATGAGTAATACAGAGTTGCCAACTTTATAAGTTATTCTGGAGCATTGTTAACCCTTCCTTTCTTTCATATCACTTTATTTGTAGAGTAATTTCCTCCAATATGAAAGTACGATTTAAAGAAAAAGAAAGTGCATGAAAAGAAAACGGTACTAACAATTCTTCGGAACGAATTATGAAAGTTAACAACTCTGGTAATCGACTGAAAAAATATTAAACCCAGATAAGATTGAAAATTAAAAGCTAGCATTAATATTTCCTGCTAGGAAATGTCAGTGAAAATTTATATATTAAAAAATAGCTCTAATTGACTCAGAAATAATACTAGAGATTGAGTAATTCATTCTGGTGTATGAAATAATTCTTGGAAAACCAAATTAGTACTAAAAAACTTAAACTTACATGCGTCTTGTGCTTTTTTTTTTTTTTTTTTTTTTTTTTTTTCATTGCTATATCTGTGGTAATTTCCCATTTATCACTATTCTTGCATATGTGTTCATTTCATTTTTCAAATTTATTGAACTTTTCTATGCAAGATCGGTCGTGCCCTATGGTATTTGGCATATTCTAGTCAGTCACTATAGTTTAAAATCTGACATTTTTTATGGCCTCTGAAGAGTTGTGCAATCTTGGAAATGAAACTCTTCATCTTTTGAGCGTTTTTCAAGGTTTTAATTTTTCAAGGTTCATTGTTTCTTTTTGTTAAAGTCTGATATGGATTGATATTTTTATTTAATGTCAATTTGTAATTTATCACACACTACTTTAAATCAGTTTCATTTGTTCATCAGTTCAATTTGTTATACTAATTTTTTTTTTTTTTTTTTTTTTTTTTTTTTAATAATCAAATGAGTATTATGGATTTTTTTTATATATTTTGTTGGGATATCAAAATTGAATCACCAATCTGACAAGTTTCTCAACTGCTTAATGATAAAAGTATAATCAACGTCTACCAACAATCTAATACTTTCATAGTATTAGATTCATAGTAATACTTTCATAGTAATAATTTCAAACTAATACTTTCATAGTATTAGTTCTATAGTATTTGGCATATTCTACACCAACCAACAATATAATACTTTTATAGTATTAGATTCATAGTGATACTTTCATAGTAATACTTTCATAGTAATACTTTCATAGTATTAGTTCTATAGTATTTGGCATATTCTAGTCAGTCACTATAGTTTAAAATCTGACATTTTTTATGGCCTCTGAAGAGTTGTGCAATCTTGGAAATGAAACTTTTCATCTTTTGAGCGTTTTTCAAGGTTTTAATAAGTTTATTATTGTTCCTTTTTGTTAAAGTCTGATATGGATTGATATTTTTATTTAATGTCAATTTGTAATTTATCACACACTACTATAAATCAGTTTCTTATTTGTTATACCAATTTTTTTTTTATAATAATCAAATGAGTATTATGGATTTTTTTTTATATATATTTTGTTGGGATATCAAAATTGAATCTCCAATCTGACAAGTTTCTCATCTGCTTAAAGTATAATCAACGTCTACCAACAATCTAATACTTTCATTCTACTTCCGCGTTTTGAAAAACTGATCGTGCATTACTCAAGTACTTAAACTGTGTAGTTATAGAAAACTCACTAATAATATCTTAAATGAAGTGTCATCATGAATAAAACTTAAATCCATTTTCATAGACTAAGAACTAATACAAATCTTTCAACAATGTTATTTTTAGAGCATTCATTATATATAATTACTTATTATTTCCTTTATCTGAATTTGTCACGTGGATCTATTGTTTTTTTTCTATTTTATCTTTTCCAGTATTGTAATTTCGTTCAGTTGAGTTATGTAGTTTTTAACTAAGCTAGACGCGTCTTTTTTTAATGTTCAGAAAATAAATTTTCTTTTCAATAATAAAAGGAATATTCAATACATAATTTTAACAACACACTGTATTTTATAGTCTGGAATGCTATACACAATTCCAAATACACACTTCTGACTTAAATAATAGATCTGTGGATTACATCTTTGCTTATCTGTGGAAATCATAGTGACTGGAGATGATAAAGGAAATGTGGATATATGTTTTCTCATTGACTCAACACGACCGAAGGAAAAGAAAAATAAGTTCTAAATCTTTTCTACACTTACCTAATTCTACTTTAATACCTAATGAATATATTCAGCACATTCATAGTAAAAAATAATTTAAGAAGCTACCGAGTGCATTATTTTATAAATGATATAGACTTAATGTTTCCTTTTGAATTGATATAAATTTCTGCAATTTTCACAACATATTTAATAAAACTGTTACTGAATATATCTATAATTTGGTTCTTGCGGATAATTATAACATTTAATCATACGTTTTCTTGCATTCTACAGTCATTGTAACTATACATATATATATATATATGATAATAAATAATATAAAAGGAGACAAAATTCAAGCCAAATAAAACAAACAAAGCAAAAAACATTGACGCAATTATAATGGGAGCTACTCAGTGCAAGATTTCAGATGTTTTAGGAACTGCTTATAAAAATGCTGAAAAGAAGTATAGTCCCCTACATCTTACCAAGAGAAAAGTAAATATCTAACACACGCCCAATGAGCCAAATTCATACAAAAATGCTTATCAAAAGTAAAATAACATTGAAAGATCGAAAAGCAATTCTACATGAAAATAAATACGAAAAAGTAGCCAAAACGTCATAGTTTTACTAGCAGTCCTTGAAACCTCTTATTATTTCCATCTTGCATTTAGACGTTTTAACTTGACGTTAGCCTCAATATTTTTGGGGTTTTGTTTGTTTGATTTGATTTAACTTTCAGTCTGCTACTCTATTATTTATTATCTTTTTACGAGTTACATAACTTAATTATGTTACCCTTTCTTTCACATTAGTGTATATATTTTTTCTTTTTTTTCTTTTATTATTCGTTTTTCTTTTATTTGTTATTCATTTATTCATTTTGCTCTCGGCATATGATTCACCTTAGCATTCTCTCTCTCTCTCTAAATAAATAAATAAATAAATAAATAAATATATACAAAAAATATAAATACATCAATTAATATCGAACGTAATTAAAAAAATATGGAACAGGATTAAATAAAATTATGATGTTATCTTTAAATATGAGTAATGAAGAAGAAATGTATTATTTTCTTAGATAATAAAGTATTTTTAAAATATCTATTCCTAGAAAAAGTCTGAAAGTTTGAATGCTAAATTAAGACTTAAAAGCAGAAAAAGCGAAAGTTCTTTTTGATAAAAAACAAACAGAAGATAGTAATTACACAAATGGGGATTCTCGCCTGTTAAAAAATAAACTGCATTCTTTCTTTTAATCAAACAAAGTTTTTTTCTTTCTTTTTTCTTAATGACGTGCCGCCTAATGCTAAATCTAAAGAAAATTTCCAGACCATTCATTGAATAAATACTACTTAAAAATATAGCTGTTTAGTTATATCGGTTCTGTAGATTTTTTTATTATTTTAAATATAGTTTTAAAAAAAAAGGATAAATAAAACAATAAAGTAAATAAAACAGTATTTTGTTTTTATATCAGCCAAGAAAAAAAAAAAATTAAATCGATCTTTCGGGTCGTATATGAATAACCGTAGAAAGTATGCGGATTACTACAGAAGTTATAAATTAATGGATTTTACTTAAAAGAAGTATTTAAGTTGCGGTTTCTTATCTAATGAATTTCTTAGATTTTGAATTTGTCGGAAACCGGTCAATGAAAACATATTATTTGTTTTATGTGCGAACTTTGTAAAAAATTTCAAATAAGGAGGTGTTAGTATTTTAGTTTTAAAGCCAATTACGCAGGTCTATATTTAAAATTTTGATTTGATAATGCAGGTCGACATGTAAAATTTTGATTTTATAATTTTGGCTGATCTTTGTGTTTTTAGAAACCGAAATTGAAGCCACTTTTTCTCTATCACGTATAGATTTTTGTCAATACAGGGGGCTTAAATAAAATAATAGGCCAGCGCATAACCGCCAGTTTTTTGCCTCCGAAGAGGACAGCATTCCCGCTTGGCGTCCTTATCGCTTCCTTAATGATTTTAAGAAATCTTGTTCTTAAGATAATCCGGTCAAGATAAGAGCAATAAGTAACAATAATATTCCTAAAAACACATTTTTTTTCACAGTACACTCTCAGGATGTCATTTTATTCTGAGAATATCCTATGGATATACTGGGGTTAAGATGTGTTGTTAGGGCGGTTTCTGTTTCTTTTACAAAATGTCGCCAAAACTCAAATACACAGTAATAGAAGGTCTGTGAACACTTTATATTCACTTCTTGAATGATTATTGCAGTTTATCGCTAAACAAACTTCCATATCATAGTTTACTTAGCTAAAATTATGAAATATTAACAAAACAATTTACTCTAAAGTAACGTAAGACGATAAAAATAGATGTTTGTCGTTTGTTTATCAGAGAAGCGCGCTGGGTACATGTGGCAACCCTAAGGCAACAAAATGCCTGATGCGCCAGCTCGTATATATAGGAGCCTTAACTAAATACAGCCTTGCTTTATCACATCATCTCATAATTTACGCGTACAGTAAGTTTACAGTTATTTTATAGTAAATTTCACGTAATTTTACAGTAGACTATCGATAATTCCAATTTTCCATTAATGCGAGATAGTAAAATATATGTCTTAATCTTTTAGAAAGTAATATAATCATACATTTCTTTTATTTGTTGCAGTAGCATAATAGCTTTGACTACAACATTTAAACCGCAATACATAGTTGTCATTTGCCTTGATTACCATAACCTCTCAGTTACATCAAAAATAAATTTTTTAACTACAATATTTGCTTTACTTAAAAACGACAAACGTTCCTTCTATTCTATGTTATATAAAACAGCTTACCTTTATGCCGACTAAATCCAGCATTTCTGTATCCCATTTTCTGATAATTTATGCGTACACTAAATTTATGCACCTACTTTATCACATTAGCTCATAATTTACGCGTACAATAATTTTATAGTTCTTTTATAGTACAGTAGTGGACAAAATTGTGGAAACCTTTTGAAAAAAGTATATTTTAGTGGTTGGATGCCTAATAATACCACTTGTTTTTGTGCCAATACTATAAAATTATATATCATTGGAAAGGTAATTTAATCAAGATTGTAAAGCAATAACATTTGTTCAGTTATCTGTATTATACCAAAAGTTACAGCTAAATAACCAGAAAAAAGAAGCACAGCTTGCTTACGTTTATAGGAAGTAGCTGTCTTTCATTTGAATGTAACCAATGAGCATGAGTGTTAACAGGGCCAATCAGATGTCATCTTGTTCTGGCAATGTATTGGCAATGAGGCAACAGGTCACAGGACATTTATCAGTGTGTATTGTAATTGCTATCAAGTTGGTTTTTTGTTTTGTGCTTTTTGATTTTTCTAGTGAGCTTATGAAACGTAAAAAAAAAAAAAAAATCAATATAAAGTTAAAGAAATGGCGCAAAGAGTTGACTGGTCACCTAGGAAGCGATGTAAAATAGTAACATTAAGTGAACAAGGCTACAGTTATGAAGAAATTAGTAGAAATATTGGGGGAAACTTAACCAAAGGTGGTATTTCTAAATTTTTGAAGAGGTACAAGGAGACTCAGTCATTAGAAAACCAGACTGGTAAAGGCAGAAAAAGATACACAACAGCAAATGATGATAGAAGAATTAATAGACTGTGCCTAGATGACAGAAAAAAATCATCTCGGTGTATACAAGGGGAAATGTCGCAATGCAATGTGACGGTAAGGGTAAGTGCAAGGACTGTTCGAATGTATGAATTTGGTCTAAACGCTAGAATTCCACAAAAAAAGGCATTTTTGTCTCTGAAACAAAGGTTGAAAAGATTAAACTGGGCTAATGCTCATGTTAACTGGACAACGGAACAATAGGACAGTGTAATATGGAGTGATGAGACCAAAATCTCCCTGTTTGGTAGTGATGGCATAAAATATGTACGGAGAAGAATTGGAGAAGATGTCCATCCTGAGTGCATTACACCTACCGTGAAACACCCAGTTAGTATTATGATTTGGGGTTAAATGACATCAAGAGTTGTGGACAGAATTGGCATGATCGGTGAGAATATAAATGCCCAAAGATCCATAAATGAAATACTTGGGCCCAAGCTGTTGCCTTCTTCAAGTGATTTTTTCCAAGATAATGAAGCATTTATATTTCAACAGGATTCAGCTCCATGTCATATTGCTGCTGCGTGCAAGAAGTGGTTTCATAATCATATTCAACTGCTGGAATGGCTTGGGAATAGCCCAGACCTTTACCCAATCGAAAATCTATGAAGCCGGCTAAAGAAGCTTGTTAGACAAAAGCAACCCAGCAATAAAATCCAATAAACAGAAGCAATAATTCAATATTGGTTTCATGTTATAAGAGCTGCAGAACTAAAAAAGTTGTTTCACTCCATGGGAAAGCACTGTAAGGCCGTAATTAAGGCTAAAGGTTACCCAACTAAGTATTAATTGGTATGGTGAAAATTTTTTTGTATCTCATTTTTTCTATGTATATCACCTTTCTTCTTTATAAATGCTGTTGTATTAAAAAACTATTTTTAAATATTATTGCTTTACAATTCTGATTAAATTACCTTTCCAATGATACATACTTTTATAGTATTGGTACAAAAAATAGTGGTGTTATTAGACATCAAACCATTAAAATCAACTTTTTTCAAAAGGTTTCCACAATTTTGTCCACTACTGAAAATTCACGTTATTTTACAGTAGACTCGATAATTCTGGTTTTCCATAAATGCGTGATAGAAAAATATCTGTCTTAATCCTGTAAAAGGTAATATAATTTTATTTGTTGTAGTAGTATAATAGCTTTGATTACAACATTTAAACCACAATACATAGCTGTCATTTGTCTTGATTACCAGAACCTCTCTGTTACACCGAAAATAAATAAATGCCTTAGCTACCAGATTTGTTTTTACTGAAAAACAACCAATATTCGTTCTATTCAACAGTGGGTGGCCATCAAGACCAATTTTTTTTTTTAATATTTTTAAATTAAAATGGGAAGTTCAAAAAGCATTTCAAAGTTTTAAATTTCAGCTATTATTAAACCAAAATAAAATGAAAACAATATTATTATTATTATTATTTTCTTCTTTTACTTTCAATATAATTTACTCATAAACAAAAACACATTAATTATTTAGTATAACCGCCTTTCTTAGTAATTACCAACTCTATACGTCTTAGTTTGCTTGAGATGGCTGTTTTTTTTTTTTTTTTTTTTTTCTTTTTATTATTACTGACTCAAGATCATGGTGCCAGATTTGAATAACCTTTTCAATCAAATCTGGCTTACGAGTTTCACAATTAATGTTGCGATGAATGCCAGTGTTATTGTCTGATGACTGTCAATGTTGACACCTATCAAAAAATATACAGTACGAGTTTGAGAGCTGTTAATCGACAGTCAGAAGTGTTGCCATTTATCAAAAAAACATAAACAAGAACAAATTTAATGCAAAATATGATGATTTCCAGTAAAAGTTGTAAAAAAACTGTGTGGTCCTGATGTGATGACCACACACTGTATACTATATGAAACAACTTATTTTACCTATAAAATCTCCCGATTTCGGCGGATGGCCAGAAATTTGTTACGACAATTTTCATTTTATTTAATCGTACAAAAATAATATGATATATATCTATTAAAAAATAGTGGGAATAAATCTTATTTAAAAATTCAAAATATTGTCAAGTATGAAAATAGTAACCGCATATTCTTAAGTTAAATTTAAAATTTAATATAAGTGATCTTGAGATAAACCGATAGCAATTTAAATATTTTAGCATGTAATTTGAAGAGAAAAGACATCTTCACTGCTAAAACCGAAAGCAGTAATTGTATTCTTACATATGTTTCAGACATTTTCAACAATGAGTCGTATTGCTTTTACAAACATATACGTATGCTGTATTGCAAGTAACATTTTTGTATAATTTTAGCTCCTGCTTTATTAAGATATTTGTAATTCAACTCAAAATGAAGCACAAACATTATTATTGACAAATTTCGTTTTATCTAAATTTTTCTTTTTAAATTGGATGATTCGAGATTCGATTCGAGCTTTCGCGGCTTTGCTGTATTTTTAAAACATCATATTTTATTAACATGATAAATGGGAAAATGCTAGTTTTATGACGAAATCCGTGTTAATGATGATTGACTCAAATATTCAATCCCGACGCCACTGTGGCAATCCACACGGACGGCTCCAAAACAGATTATTAGTGTGGCGGCAGCCTACTGTGTATATTTCAACAATGAATCAATTCAACAATGGTCTTGCAGGCTTGAGGACTTTAATTCGGTCTTTTGCTATTCTAAAAGCTATTGAATGGGTGGAGGAAAATCTCCAACTGCATTCCAACTTTAACATCTACAGCGATAGTCTCTCGTGTCTGCAAGCCATTGCACGCCACAGAAGTAGGCATCCAATTATACTCAAAATTAAAACAAAATTATTTAACTTAAAATCTTACTTATCCCTGGCACCCGTTTCTGCTCACAGGGGTATCGTCGAAAACAAGCTGGCTGACTCCTTAGCCAAAAATGCCACTGAAAATAGTCTAATTCAATTCTCCTAGCCTGCACCCCCTTCATTTGTTAAACAAAAATTAAAATCGAATCTTTTTCAAAATTGGCAAACCATGTGGGATGTCTCTGATAAAGTAAGACGTACCCACAATTTAATCCCATTAGCCACGAGTAATAATTGAACCCTAACCCCACCAATAACTGCTTTTCTTACGGATCAGGCCCATTCCCAGCTTACTTCCACAGGTTCTATCACCGACGTTCACCCCGGTGCCCATGCGGCGAGGAGGGAAATGCTTCGCATTACTATCTTAACTGTGTTCGAACCTCCGCTTACCACATTAGAAACCCCTCCCCTAGACCTGGTCAGATGATAAACTGGTCAGATGATATTTTAACCAGATCAAACCTAATAAATAAACTTAACAAAATCTTTAACTCCTTAATGAAAATTACTAATGAAACAGATTGAAATTAATTAATGAGTTACCACCTACTGCCTCTGACTGGACTTTGGGATCTCCTAAAAGTCTGTGTCTACAAGTGAGATTCTTCCAAGTTTTCAAGTGTATATTTCACCTAAGTGCAATGATACCTGTTGCCCCTTGTCGTGAGGGGCGCTGCCCAGCAACAGGTAATTGGTCTTCAGCATTCATCTTCTACAGTTTTTCAATGCCTTCCATATGAACTTTAAACGAACTCTATGGACCTTAATCAACCCAGATCAACCAATTCTTCAATTATATTTAATGTTCAACCAGCATAGTGCCCATTCTCAAGTGGGGAGAAATCTCGGCACATAATTTTATTTTAACCTCTTTCGCCCTCTGTCGGTTTTGGGCTACAAGCCTGGCGAAACTTTGTATTATTATTTTTTTTCCTTTTGTTTTTCAATAAACCTCGGAGTAGTCCCCTTTCTCTCGACATTGAATCGCTCAACATCGCTCCAAGAGCGATGAGCGGGGACTGCTCCCTGTTATATTGACTCAAATAACACCTTTTACTTTTTAAAAGCGTTGATTCTTCCCAGCCTTAATTTAATATTATTTTTCCATTTCACCTCTTCTACCATATCTAAAGTTTAGTCAGATATTTTCAAAATGCTTATAAATTTGCTTGATCACTTTTAAATAAGAAAAAAAAAAAAAAAAAAAAAAAAAAAAAAAAAAAAATCATTATTTGACAAACTTGCGATTACATGAAAATAACTGTAATTTATTTTAATATATTAACATTAACCCTCCATTTTATCTATTCTGCCACATTCTTTAAGCTTTAGTTAGATATTTTCAACTGGCTTATAAATCTGCTTGACCATTTTTAAACAGAAAATTCAATTTTTATTTGGCAGATTTGCTTTTAGATGAAAAGTAAATTAATAAATAAATCTGATTTATTCAATTATATTAACATTAACGATGTTTTGATCTCTTCTACAAAATTCTTAGTTTTAGCTTAGATATTTTCATCATTTACTTGATCCCCTTTAACCTTTTTAACAGTAACTGGTTTTGAATTAAAAATAAACTTTTTTTTTTTTTTTTTTTAGACAACGATTTTTTAATGTTTTCTTTGTTTTAATCGATTTTTAAACTTTTCTCCTTCTTTATCCATTAGATAGCAGCACTACTCTGAAATATAAAAAATGATGTTTCAGAGTGAGTCATAGGCAGAAGTCGCTTTAAATTTATTAGTAAACGCGAGTTCACCTTGCTACTTTGATCATGCACTCGCGCCTAATTCTTCCACTTCATGAATGGTTGCACTATTATTTTTACCTAAAATAACTGTTGTGAGTTTTTGAAATTTATAGCGCTTACTTACGAAATTATTTATTAATTAAATTAATTATTATTTGAATTCAGTCACATTAACCTATAGATGTTTCAAACCGAAAATTTCTCGAAAATTAAAAATGCTAATTTTTCTTCTTTACATATTTATGATCAGCTCTATGTCTAACAGCCATTTTGAAATTTATTCAACTTCTTAAAAAAAAAAAAAAATAGTAGTGAACGTTATAGGGTTTAACCAAAAAATCAATAATAAAAGTTTTACTTGATAAACTTGCTTTTATATGGAAAAAAACCACAATGTCTTCTATTATATTAATCTCTCCTTCTGATCTCTGATATATTCTAAACTTTATCTCAAATACTTTCAACATATGTGCACATTTACTTGATCAACTTTGAAACAGAAAATCAAAAAAAAAAAAAAAAGGAGAGGGGGGAGGGGAGAGACGGAGAGAGAGACAGAGACAGAGATAGAGAAAGAGAGAAAAGAAAAGAAAAAAACATTATTTCTTCTACTCTATAATGTGTGAAAAATATCATTTTAAAAAGACACTGAATAAATTGCTAAAAACTCATTTCAGAATCCACCACTTAAAAGTGAATTTCTCCTACTCAACAAAGATCCATTAAAATCCTTCAGAATTTTTTGAAATAGTTCCTAACTTCAAAAATACATCACTTAAAAGAATCTAACCAAGAAAAGTTGAAAAATCGGTGTAAAACTGAAGATTCAATCCTTTATCTTTTTTTTTTTTTTTTTTCCTTTCCTTTTTTGAAGAGATAACTGGGATTTGGTGGGATAAAAAGAGGAAGCATTGAAAATTTTTTTTTAAACTATTTCTTTATTTTTATTTTAAAGTGTTATATTCCTTTGTAGATTTAAAAAATGTAGTTCCCTTTATCATTTGGAAATATTTTAAGCATTTTATTTCCTAATTAAAAATTTAACGCCCTGACCTCGGTAACGTTTTTGATAGTTAATGATGATTTTTTTCAACAAGATGAATAATTTTATTCAGGACTAAACTTATATTTAGGGTAACTACTCTAACTTATATTTAGGGTAGTAACTTCGGTCAAATGTATGCTAGAAATTACGGGTAGTAATGCCAACTTTTAATAACATTTTTATTTAAGAGGACTTGGCACCTTTGATTTGGTACCACTGAATGTTTCATATAAAAGCTTATATTTCTTTTTAACATTTATAAATTAAACTATATTAGGTTTGTTCAAGAAAATGTATATTCAGGCAACAATGTTCATGGAATTTCATATATATTTTTTACTGGTTTGAAATCTTTAAATTGCGTTTTCTCTATTTGTGAAGATTCGTGGGATCACTCAAAAAATGTTCACCAAATGGTGTTTTGTATTAAAAAAAAAAAAAAAAAGTGCATTATCCAAAAGGGATCAAAAACTGTTCAACCAATGCTCCAATTAAAAATGCATTCGACGTGAATCGTTTACCTTGTTATAATTTCAATTTCACCAGGAAAAGTGCCACCTAGTGGATATTTTGCATTTTCTTTCTTTCTTTCTTTAATTATTATTCCTTTCCTGAAACCGAATCGTGTAGATAGTAAATTTGGTGTCCCTTCTATTTGGCTACAGTAGACCGTTTAAGGAGAAAGTTCAATTACAAACACCCTGTATATGTTGTTGCTGCCACAGTTAAGACGATTGACTGCAAGTTTGTCCTGGGCCTGAGTAGAAAGCCCTCAGTGGAGGCCCTTTTGAAGGGTTCAAGCCCGTATGTACACGAATTTTTCAGAAAACCACGGCAAACTCCGAACGACTAGGGCGACGAGTGCGACATGAAATCCAACCTGGTTACCAGCTTCGAGAGCAGAATCTCTTGTTCACTAGTGAGGTCACCACCTTGTGCATAAAGTCGAAATTTCTATCCTAATAATTCATTGTAATCCATAAAAATGTTAACTTTCGATAGAGCCACCACGACAACGGACATACCACACAGATCTATAATCTTAGCGTAATCAATGATTATTAACACTAACGCAAACAGCATCGCTGTTAGGAATTATGATCCAGTCTGTGTCTTTATTTGCAGAAGATATGAATAAATTTATACTTTCATATGAGTTAGTAGAGCTGGTCAGAAATTGACCGGAATTCCTCTGTTGATAATGCGCTGGTACGTTATGCCAAAAGCCAAAGATTAGGTTCCTGGCTTTACCATTCGCGTAAATACGGGTTATGACCCCATAAAAAGATCTCCACGAAAGGTATTACACAGCCTGGATAATTACACACGTGCAGTCGGTTGATCTTATCTATTACCCCTACCTTCACCAACACCTGGCCTCTTCAGTTTACGCCCTTGTTAGTATTAACTCTTTCCCTCCCAGTGATGCCCATGGCGGACACACAGGGCACTGGCCCAGGGCCTCCAAATTTAGGGGGCCTCATTTCCAAAAATTGAGAAGTAATAGTACAAATTTTCTCATTATATGTCTATTAAAAGCAAAAATTCATTAAATTTTTCTTTCTATATTTTATTAGAGAGCTTAAATAATTATCAAATTATGTGACTAACTTCCTAAACATTGGCTGATCAATGTGATCCAGTTTTTCATTTGTCTTGAACATAAAACTAATGATTCTGTTATAGGTCACAAAAAAAAAAAAAAAAAAAAAAAATAGGAAATAAAAGGTATAATTAAAGGAAAAATTAAAAAAACGCACTATTTTTATTTATTTATTTTTGATTTTGAGAATGGGTTCTTTTGGCGAACTCTTTAGAGCAGGGTAAGGGGGCCTTCAAATAGCATCAGTGCCCCGGGTCTTCAAAAAGCATAGTCGGGCCTGGTGGTGCCAATTAAAATCATAAGATTTAAGTTTTTTTAATTTAATTTAATTTTTTTCTTTTCCACTTAAATTCCTACTGGTTCTAACTGAACAATATTTATCTGTTTATTTCAAACTACATACAATTTTCTACCGACATATATACACTAAGCGACAAAAAAAAAGCCGCACTGCAGAAAAAATAACTTATACATTTTTATTTGTAATAAATTTAAAATTAATGTTTGAAACAAATAAAACTGTCTTGTTTGCATAATACCAAAGGTATAAAATTATACCTATGTATATTTTCGATTTAATAATTCGCTTTATTGCACTTTACGAAGCACTTTTGAAAAATCTGCATAAAACTTTCTTTTTGAACATAATGCAATAACCATACACTTTGCATTCTATTATGATTTATTATATGAAATAAACAAGTTATATTTTAATATATGAAATAAAACTATTTATTTGTTAGATCTAAGCAATTTTTTATTAAAAATATGTATTCTGCATTGGGTTAATTCCACCTTTATATGGAATTACTGCATTAATGCGCAATGGCATAGTTTCATACAGTATTTTAATATAAATCTCAGAAATTTCAATGTGTCAAATATCACAACTAATGTTTTCTAGTTCTGGCAGAGTTATAGGCTGCAAATTTCGAATCCTATCCCCTCTCCCCTGCCTTTTTATAGACGAAACATTTTCGAGCGGATCGCAATTTTGACTATTTCCATGTCTGGTAAGGAAGAAATTCTACTATATCCTTTGTGGTATTTAATTTAAAGTGAAAAAAGTTATGATTACTTACAAAATTATAGGTTCTCATGGGATTGTATAAGAAATTTTGACAATTTGAAGTGAATAAACTTACCACAGACGCCGTGTAGTAAGGTGCCTTATTATCTTCAAATGCTGTTTACGGAAATGTCCAAGATACCTCCAAAATAGTCGGTCAAGAACCACTTTTATGCAGATTGTGTTTTATTTCGAGTTAATTGATCCCTTGAGCATAAAAATTTTCCCGAGTGTTTGAAAAGTTATGCACCTCCGTACCATAATATACGGAGAATGTGTCACTGTTTTAAAAGTGCGATTTTCATTAAGTCGGTCATATTTTCGTTGTCAGATTTGCTTGTTTTCTTTAGCTCGAAATAAGTTAAACTTGACTCATCATAGAGAACCAGTACAGCTCAATAATTAACTAATCATTTTTTAATTTTTTTAGCCTACTGAGGTCTTGCTTTCCTACTTCTCTTCACTAAGAATGGAATTTTTTCAAATTTTCTGTCATTTAAATCTGCTTTGATTAATAGTTGTTGTACTGTAGTTAAAGAAATTATGCTACTAAACACTTTTTCTGAAGCTATTTTATGTTCTAAATGTAATACAAACCGATTTTATAAGCAATGGCTTTTTAACTTACGATCATCTCGCTTGGATGAGCAGAGGGGCCACCTAAAACCAAATTTACAGTTTAAACGGCCAAAAACTTTTATATCTTGCTGAAAACCCTTTTACCAGTATTTCGTTAACTTTTAATTATTTTGCCATCGCACGTATTGAAATATTTTTTGATTTTCATTCAAAAATTTATACTTTTTGTGGCATCGTTAACTGCCTTATTCTTACCATTTTTGAAATAAATTCTAAAATTACAATTTTCCAGACAATTGCATTTTGTTTTTAACACTGGACTCAAAGCTAAAGTGTATGTGGAGGACAACATAGTAAAATCTGTTCGAAAATTATTTGCTTTTTAAACGATAAAATTGGCGGTTGTAGAAGGCGAAAAGGAAAACATCCAAATGCGGCTTTTTTTTTTTTTTTTTTTTTTTTTTTTTTTTGTCGCTTAGTGTATGTGTGTGTGTGTATATATCGAAATCTTTTCAAATATATTCTTGGAAGTAATAAGGAAGTAATAAATAATAAATTCATGAAGGAATAAAAGTAAAATAATAATAAATAATGCTCATCTGGAATAGTACTAAAGAATAAATCATGAAATTCTATCATTAAAAAGATTTTAAACAACCATAAGGAATGAAAATTTAAAAAAATATAATCAGGCAAGACAACCAATATCTCTTCAACCGGGCAGACAGAAGTGTCTGTAAAATTAGATGTAATTTGTCGATTTGCGAGAAGATATAAGCCTAGTATTTATATAATTTTAATTACATTTATCAAAACATTAATCAGAATACAGATCATGAAAAATAACTTACATTGAAGAACATATCAAACTACTGGAAGAAGACTAGATTTAAATTATTACCGGTAGATGGCTGCACTATCGCTGTTGATGAAAATGAAAAGATGTTTACTTTAATAAAGATTCGAAACCAATTCCCTTTTTCGAACAATTTAACTAAATAAGTGGTTTCAAATTCTTTTTTTTTTTTATGTTTATAAATTGCATTTTAACCATTTTTAACAAATGTTTCTTCCAAAATTCTGGTATTTTATTTTTTGAAAAGTTACGATTCCGCTTGCTACTTTTACGATACCTTCACGACTAAATATAGGATTTATTGTTTTATGTGAATGAAAAATACATATTTGGGACTCAAAGGGTAAATTTGACCTTGCTATTGTAAAATTTGTAATAATGTAAAGGTTTATAATTATTTTTAGTAAAACTTTTACACTTGAAACGACAATGGAATGGAGTTATTATGGGAGAAAAATTTCTAAAGCTGAGATTTAATCGTTTGTGAAACAGGATTATGTATTACAATTAATGCGAAATATAAAAAAATACAAAATAAGTTAGAGGTAGGAATTATTATAAAATAATAAAGAAATCAATCACAAATTTAAAAAAAAAAAAAAAATGTATTTTTTTCTTTCCTTGAAATCAATACCATATGAATTTTTAAAAATATTTTTAATATTTTCACATTATACATGAGAGATTTTTTTTTTTTTTTTTTTTTTTTCAGTTTCCAAATAATTTGAAAAACTATGTATATACAATCTAAAAATGTATGAAAAAATATTACAAAAAGAGAAAATAGTGTTCGCACTGTGCAATAAAGGATAAGAAACTTGTTAGAATATAACATAAATTGCAAAAACAGACGCTCGTGCTTACATTTTCACCACTGATGAAGGGTTATGGTAAATTACTTCGAACCGAAAAAAATGTTGCACGTTTTCGCAATTTACGGTACTTTCATACAACCTTATTGTTATTCCTTTTATCAAAACAAGTTTTTAGAGCATTTTTTTTGCATAATATGTAATAAAAGAGAAAAAAACGATTGAAAATCTACATAATAAATGCATTTTAATATTGCGTTATTATTATCATTATTTTAATTAATAATTTTTTTTTTCGTATAAGAAACATTTATTAGATTATTTCTAGATCATCATGTACATAGTAATTTATAGATGGAAATTCATTTATGAGGAATGTCATCAGAGTTTTCGCAAGATAATTTTATAATGGTTGATTTCCAAGTTAAAAAATTATTGTAATAAATAATAATTAAAAAAAAAAAATCTTAACTATATTATGAGAACTAAATTATGTAATTGGTTCTATATCATAAAAATGCTCTTAACGCATAATCTTAATGCATAAAAATGCTCTTAATTCCAAAAAGCTCTTAATGTAAAGTAGCACAACTCGAAAAAATCAAATGTTTCAAAAACATTTTCGTGCTTGAAAAAAAATTGCTTTTTAAAAATAATAGATTGAGAAGTAATTTAAAATTTTATTTTGAACATCAGTGCAAATTATTTACTTCAGCAATATCCTCATTACATATCAAAGTTTCTAGATAAAAGGAATATATTGTCATGGGGGGGGGGGGGAATGTTCTAATTCTTAGTTTAATTCCAGATCTTTATACATATGATTAGTTATGAATTCACATTAACTTAAGAGAAAAACCATTAGTTTTGGCTCTTTTATTTTTCGAGCATTAGTTAACGAGTTAATAAATTAGCATAATTTAATTAACGTTTATTTTATTAAAAGAATGAAATTATGCTGTTGGTTTTATATCACTGAAGCTTCAACAATATTTTGAGACAATCAAAATAAAGTAAATAATAATAATAATAATAATAAGATACTTGTGTTCTATTTTCATGTACCGCAGAGTTATTTTACAAATAACATATCTCAAAAAAAGAAGTTTTTCGGAAAAGGTAAAAAGCATTTTTAATAAGAAATAAAAATTACTTTATTTTTTTAAATTCGGCAAATAATCTAAAATTCAATTTTCAAAATGATTGAAACTCATGGTCTTCGTTACATATGACTACATCTGAAGGTTTCTAGATAATACAACTATAGATGGTCGTTTGCGAAAAGAAAAAGCAAATAGTTCTATTTCGATATCTTGGAAAGACCATTAAAAACGGTTTTAATGACATAAAAAAAAAGTGCATCATAAATCATTGGGCCCACCACCGGCCGAGCGGTTTTGCGCTGAAAGCTGGTAGATGGGAGGTACCGGATTCGATTCCAGGTCGCGCTTATTGACCTGGCCTTTCGGAATTTTCCGTCGTTTTCTCCGAAACTCGCATAAATACGGGCTAGTATCCCTTAGAAAGACCCCCGAAGGGCATTCCACCTATAGGCTTCGGACTATATGCGTAGTCAACCGGCCTTAAAACCCTAGAACAACATAATTCATTGGTATCAGTAACTTAAAGCAAAAAATTAAGTTGTGCGATGGATTACATTGAATTATCTATGAAATTATTGTTGAAAACAATAAATTTCAGTTGATACTTTTTTTTTAATATATATTTTAAATAGAAAATAATCAGTTTGTTATGATAATGTAAGAAGAGTCAGCTAAACTTAAAAAACGAAAATTAAAATAAAAAAACAAAATTAAAAGAATAATAGCGTAAAATATTATCTAAAATAGAAATTAATCTGGTATAATGGATGTTTTTTAGCGCTTCTAACTTTCAAGACATTTAAATTATCTTTTACAAAAATAACAAATTTAAAGTTTCTTTCGTACAAAATTTCTGTATGAAAAAGTAGTAAATCTAGTAATAATAGAAAATAATCTGCTACAATAGATATTTTTTAGCGCTTCTAACTATTAAGACAGTAAAATCTCTTAACCTCTTGAAAAGTCAATGACGTTCCTTTTTTTTTTTTTTTACAAAATTTCTATGAAAAAATAAATAAACATTATATTCAATAATATTTTCAAAGTAATTTAAAAAACTGTAATAAAAGGATGATCCTTTCAATTAATATTAGAAAGCTCTAAAAATTATAATAACAAAATTATTTTCAATACATGGAAATTGTAATTAAATAAATCTGTAGTTTCTTTATTCAAAATTTCAAACATTCAATAGCTATCAGATTTCTAATCAAATTTGTTTAAATGAATAATTCAGTAGATAAGTAAAAGTGACAATTATAATGGGATATTTGAGTATTATGTTTCAATTTCGAATGTGTGTAAAAGGGATAAAGGTATATATGAATTATTATTATTACTTTTTTTTTTCTTTTTACGAAATGAAATTTATTATATTTTAAAAATTTCTCATGCATTTCTTTCTTTCTTTCTTTTTTCCCTTATGAATAAATACTGGTATGATATATTATTATATAGAGTGACATAAAAGAAATTTAGAAACACATATAGATTAAAAAACAAATTAAGATGTAAAATAAAACATTTTGCCTTAGAACATGCCGGGAAAATCCGTGATTAGTGTTAATTTCTCCTTTATACTAAAACACGTCTGAGAAACTTATACATTTCTGAAACATATCCAATTTTGTTGAGAAGATAAGTTTTTCCTTTTAGTTAGGGCATAAAATAAAAAAGAATTGGCGTAGAAAAAGAAATATGAACGAAGTCCTTTACCGTTTTCTCGGAACTTTACTATCAGAAATGACTTTCTCTAAGTCAATAAAGATCTCTTTAAACGGTTGTGATTTCACGAAACCGTTCTAATACTATAGTTTTTCTTTTCAAAGGATCTACAGAAAAAATATTTTTTTAATGAATACGATGTAACTGAAACTTTTTATTTATTTTTACTTTCTCTTACCCATAAGGTAGAGAAAGTATTGTTTTAGGCTCAAATTTTCGAACGCGAGATTTTGTTATATTTACACGTTTTGAGGTCCCCTGAATACGAAAATCATGTTTTTAGCAAATGGTCTGTGTGTCTGTGTGTGTGTCTGTGCGTCTGTGTGTGTGTCTGTGTGTGTGTCTGTGTGTGTGTGTGTCTGTGTGTCTGTCCGTTATCAGCATATCTCAAAAACAAATTATGGCAGAAAGTTCAAACTTGGTATTGTAAATGTGTATCATATAGGGATGCTACAGTAAGCTTTTCGTTGAGATCAAGCAAATGGTTCGTGTACAGGGACAATCAAGAGAATTCTAATACATTTCGTCTATGGGGGAAATTGCAGGAAAATAGAGTTTAACGTCTATAGACTGCACTAAACCAAATGAAACAAATATATATTTTTTGTAATAGAGACAGTTAACTGGGAAATTTTTTTTGTGTATGTAGGAGCCTCGCCTCCCCCCTGGGGGGGAAGTCCCCCCTCGAGAGGAGTAAATTTTCATGATGGGTATCTTTCAAAAGAGCTCGAAAATACCTTTAAAACGAATGGTTGAACCATCGATCTGCGATAATTTAAAACAAAGTTATCGATTTTTTTTACTTTTAACGAAAAAAAAACAGAAAAAAAATCGTACTTTTTTTTTTTTATATATTGAGAATAAAATGGACTTTTTTTGGATATTTGGTGTTAAACTACTTCTCTAATATGGAAATCGTCTGCCTTATCATAAAAGATAATTTTTTTAAATAATAATTTTAATAAATTATTTTTTAAAAAGAGAAATATTTTTTAATAACTGAATTAAATTCTATATAAATGTAGGTGCATTAATGAAACGGGGGGTTGAGGGGGGCGGTAGCCCCCCTCACACAGAACTAATTATCATATAAAACTCTTCAGAAGCCTAATATGAATTGTTTAACATAGTGTTACATAACAGTACTCGTTATCTTACCTCTTAATCTCTAACCTGTATTTATAGTATTAAATTTCAGGGTAAGAGAAAGTCGTGTGAGTGACACACCAGATTATTTTACTTTATTTTATTTTATTTTTTTACGTGTGATAGATTTTTAAATACTGTAAGGTTTTAACAGAAATAGATACATGATTAGCTAGAAATTTCAAAATATAAAAAAAATAAATGTTACCTTTTGAATCTCTGCCAAAAATGTTTGTAAAAAAATTATTGCGGAATTAATCATTAATCACTTTTTTCTGTGAATAGAATGTTAAAAGATAAAATTTTATCTTCTAACGGCTTGGTATTAAAAAGATGTGAATAACGACATAAAATATTGATCTTTTCCGCCTTTAAACGAATATATACAAGTTTGAAAATGTACAAAAGGATATAAATATATTTTATTATATTATTTCCAAGCAATTTACTTGTTTTACCTCTTTAACGTTCACGTGTAATTCAGTGTGAGGAGGGCTACCGCCCCCACTAACCCCCCGTTCAATTACAGTGCATAAAATTATTAAAGAAAAAAAAAATCCACGCTGTTATTGATTTGCCTTCAAACTTGAAATTCTAAGTGGCAACCTAATACGAAACTCAAAATATCAAATTTGAATGTCCTGCAAATATTTGTTTTTAAGATATATTGATAACAGATATATGTACATACAAATCAACCTCTAAAAATTTGATCGTAATCAGGGCACCTCAAAACTTGATATTATACAAAAAAAAAAAAAAAACAGAACTGAAAATAGAACTTCAAAATATATTTGTTTACATTATAAGTATGAAAAATTAATTTTGCAATATTTGTCGACATAGTAAAATGTACAGAACACTTCCACCATTTACATTCAATAAAAAAGAACGTTTTGCTAAATTCTAGGTAGCCTTGTATATTGTCTATAATCAATATGCACTATAAAATATACTACTGTGTATTTAAATTTTGTCTTATTTAAAAGGAATATAACACAAAAGGAATTATGATTCCTGCAATTTCCAAGTATAGCCCCATTATAACCAAATACTTTGGGTCCTTGTGAATGAATGAGGAGTGATTTCCATACCATAATCTACGCAAAACATGCTTTTATGAATGCAATAAATTGTGTTCATTCCGTTTCATTTAAGTCAGCCTACAGATGTTACACTGTACATACCAGAAATTTCCCCATGGACATAATGTATTTGAATTTTCTTGGATGTCCCTGTACATGAACCATTTGCTTGATCTCGCGAAAAGTTTACTGTAGCTTTCCTATATGATGCACATTTAGAAATACTAAGTTTGGACTTTCTGCTATTGTTTGTTCTTGAGATATTTTGATAATAGACAGACACATAGGCACACATACACGCAGACACACACACAGACAAACAGACAGACACACAAACCAACTTCTAAAAACATTAAACCGCTTTAGATTCAGAGAACCTCAAAACGTGTTAATATAACAAAAACTCAATTTCGAAAATCTGACCCCAAAACAATACTTTCTCTACCATATGGGTCAGAGAAAGTAAAAAGTACTAAAAATTTCTTTTTCATACGTGTGTCGTTTTATTGGCAAATATTGAGTGTTTGCCCATCTTTAAAGCTGCAGATCACTTCATATTTGTATGCAGGTAAAGGAGTTAAGATAAATAC
The DNA here is from genome assembly GCA_963930645.1 of Salticus scenicus. NCBI lineage: Eukaryota > Metazoa > Arthropoda > Arachnida > Araneae > Salticidae > Salticus > Salticus scenicus. The sequence continues at coordinate 79,594,396 of OZ005657.1, read as the reverse complement.
AGAGCATAAAAAAAACTGACCAAATTACTACATGTAATATATATATATATATATATATATATATATATATAATAGATAACGTAATAAAATTTAATCTTAAAATTTAGCAATTAATAGAACTAAAACAATAACAGCACACTAAAATATAGAACTGAATTTAACATAGAGGAAAGAATGACACAAAAAGTTGCGATATAGATAAGGAACCAATGAGTTACCATATTAACTTTAAATACTTACGGCGACCTGAAGGATAATAAAAAAGGACCATTAAACTTGTGAAAGAGAAAAAAGATAAAAAAAAGGACCATTAAACTTGTGAAAGAGAAAAAAGATAAAAAAGATAAAAAAGAGATAAAAGATAAAATAGATAAAAAAGAGAATATATATATATATATATATATATATATATATGATGAAGTACAGTTTTTCCTTATTTTTAAACAAAAACTAATCAGCACAAAACACGCTTACGATCGTATCTAACATTCTGTTCTAACAGAAACCCATAATTTTACTGTAGCACCATTAATTGCTAAAACTACGTAATACACTTAAAGGTAATGCTCTGCAAGTGTGCAAAACTACGTATTTGTGCTTTAAAGTTCAACTGTAAAGACAGATGTAGCATTAATATATTGTTTTGCATATGTGCAAAACGGCTTACGATCGTATCTAACAATCTGTCTTAATCGAAACTCATAATTTTGCTGTAGCGCCATTTATTGCTAAAATTATGTAATACATTCAAAAGTAATGCTTTGCAAGTGTTTAAAACAACCTATTGTGTTTTAAAGTTCAACTGTAAAGACAGATTTAGCATTAATATATTGTTTTGCATATGTGCAAGACGGCTTACGATCGTATCTAACAATCTGTCCTAACAGAAACTCATAATTTTACTGCAACGCCATTTATAGCTAAAACTATGTAATACATTCAAAAGTAGTGCTTTGCAAGTATGCGAAACTACGTATTTGTGCTTTAAAGTTCAACTGTAAAGACATATTTAGCATTAATATATTGTTTTACATATGTGCAAAACGGCGCACTATAAATTTGCTGTTAAAAGTTTATCAAGGAAAATAAATTTCTTTTATGTCTTGGTATAAGAAAAATAATAGATATTTATATATTTATACATAACTGCAAACTTCTTCCCTTTTTAATAATATTATTTTATGTATTTGTTTTATTCAATGCAGAATTTTAATATTTAAATAAAGTAAAAATTTTTCATCTTAGATAATAAGATTGAAAAAGCGGAAGACTTGGCAGATATGTTTATATAATTATTGCTGATATAATTACTTATAACAGAATATTATTTATGTATATTATTTATGTAGATATTAGATACACAAGTGTATGCAAATATGTTTAAAATAAAGGAAAATAATCTAAACAGTAACTTTCTTTCATGTTAATATGTATTGAAAATTTAAAAGACGCATCAATTTACTTTTTGTTAAATACTGCTGCGATTTTTACAGAAAACACCTCCCAATGAAGTTTTTATCCCAACTTTAGTAAAAATCGATAATGGTGTTTTCGGCATTTTATTTGGCATTTCATTTCGGCATTTTGCATATAGATCAGAAAACAAATTAAATGTGCTTTGTAGGACTTTGTCTTAAAAAATCATTTAAGGATAAATCCGTGATATGCATTATTTTCTTTATTATAAAAAAACACATTTGAGGAAATTTTTCGTTCAAAAGTGGTCTTCTTAATTTGTTAAGAAGATTAATTTTTTCTTCTTTTTGCTTAAGGGATAAAATGAAGAGATGCTAAAAAGAAATAAAATAAAATAAAATAAAATAAAATATAGATGAATAAATAAACAAAGCCCTTTACTCCATTTTCAGAACTTTGCCACCAGAAATGATTTTCTTTCAGTCGAAAAAGACCTTTTTAAACAGTTTTGATTTCACAGAATAATTTTAATACTATAGCTTTTCTTAAAAAAAAAAAAAAAAAAAAAAAAAAACTACAGAAATATTTTTTTAGTTCCTGCAATATAACTGAAATATTTTTTAAATATTTAAACTTGGATATAAAGCAAAACAAAAAATACACTTTTCAAAATTCTCTGCCAAGCTTTTTTTTACAGCTTGTTCTAAAAAGAAAAATAATGGCACAAAAAATAAACCTTTTCTGCCTTCAATCACAGATGTTCAAATTTTAAACCAAAAAAAAATAATATGGAATTGAATTCATTAATTTATTTGCTAATAGTTTATTGATTTTAAATTTGCTAATAACAATCGCCTGAGAAAACGTAATGCCTTTTATTTTTTATGTAACAAAGCACAGAAATATATATATTTATATATATTTTTTTGGTCTTATAACTACACTACCTTGAAATAAATTATGGATTACTTTTGATTTTAGATGTTTCCGTCAAACATTTGGAAAAATACTTGAAGAATCATACTGAAACATCAGACGTCAAAAGATCATGCTATATATTTAAATTACATTTGACATACTAATGTATTAAGCCCAATATACTACAATTATTAGCATAATTTATTAGCCAAATGTATTGAGCTACTTATATGTAAATCTGGAGGAACTGAAATTTAATTTATTCTATCGACGATAGCGTTTTAAATTTTGGAAAAAAAAAAGTAAAGAGCAGTTAATTCTATAAATGCCCTTGTAGTAGGGTTCACACAGCTATGAAAATTTAGTGATTCTAAAAAAATACCTAAGTTATCATTTGTAGCCCAAAAATATAAAATGGTAGGCACATATTTTGTACATATTTTTACTACATATGTCAATGTTTTTATGCGAAAATCGCACACAAGCTGTATATGTACATTTCTGTTTTATTAATAATAACTTCCGCAATAGTAGAAAAGTTTAAATTTCAGTAATTAACTTAAACATATGAATTAAGCAAGTCAAAATCTTAACAATTTAAGCAATAATTCAACAATAGTAAAATACACTAAAAAACTGATGTTGAAGATGAAAAAAGTAGGTAAATACCATAGATTTCAAAAATACGCAAAAATTCTTTCTTGTCACTATAACTAAACACGAAACTTCATCAAGTAAAAAAAGCAGGAAAGCAACAACTCATTGTAGTAACTTCAAAGTCGCACTGGTACAAAACCTTGAAAATAAAAAAAAACTTGAAGTCGACTATTGAGCAACTAAAGATGTTTATCAAACTAATAACGAAAATTAAGTTAAAAGCTTCTATTTAAATAACTAAATTTCGATTTCTAATTTTTTTTTCTTCCTTTTTTTTTTTTTTTTTTTTTTTACCACCACTTTGTAACTATAAATCTATATTTATTTTCACTTTTTTTTTTCTTTTTTTATAATATAGATAGAAACTAGAATACTTAGTGTTATAAAAACGATTTAGGTGACAAATTTATTTACCATGCTGTGCGTGATTTTGGCGAATTTTTTTCATGACTTGTCGAGAATTGGCGCTTTATCCCTATAGTTGCGACAAATCAAACTTATAAAAAGCATTTATAATGCAATTAAAACAATCGTGTAATGTTTTCAGATATTGACACAATTACTTTTCATACAACAAAGTTTTTACATTTACAAAAGACAAAGTACTTTGGTTTGGATTGTGCTTGATGTAATAACTCAAATAATCGAACTCGTTTATTGAGAGCTCTGATGCAACGATGTCCTGGTGTAAAGAAGACATTTTTACATGGTTGGAATACATTTTTTTTTTTTTTTTTTTTTTTTTTTTTTTTTAAGAACATAACTTTATAATGACGTATCTTTTCGTGAAATTCCTAAAAGTTTCTGTCTTCAGCGCGTTTATACCAGACACGAATTTCGTACAAATTTCTAATCTCCAAAGGATTTGAAAGCTTTTTCCTTTTGTTTTGTTCTTGAATACTATAAATAAGCAATAAACAGTGACAAAATTACATTTCCCATACGATCAGCTATCTCTTAATAAATTAGAAAATAAATAGCCATGTGAACTAAATATTTTCTCTAAATTCCCAATGGCAGATTGACCGCATGACTGCACTTGAAACGCAGCAGAGTTATTGCCTTATTCAACTCCCGGTTCAATGCAAAAATTTGAAAAGCATCTAAAGGCAATGCGCAGCGTGCCAATAAGGTTTGGGCACGCAATTCTGCCATCTAGCGTCAAAGTTTTCATATAATTTTTGATTGGTTATTTTCAGGTAAAATATCTCAAAATAATAATGCCACTAGATGGCAGATGCAAAGCGTCAAACTTTGATAAACGCATCAAACTTTGCAACTTTTGTGAATATTATAAAATTTTACAATGTTACAATGCCAAAGTTTTTAAACTGAAATTCTTCTGCATGCATTTTTTTTTCTTTTTTCTTTTTTACTTTTGTGCATAACAACTCTAAATCTTTTAAGTATAAACGAAAACATTATTTATTTAATATACATGTTTCTTGTACGTTTGTTTTTAAAAGCACAGCCAAAATATAAGAAATTAAATTAAAATTAGAAATTTCATAAACGGTATTTTTAAAACGTATACACATTTTTAAAATGTCGAATTTTTAAATTAAAGTGTTTGTGATTTTACTTTTTTGTATATAAAATTTAAAATCTTTAGGTGATTTTGTAATGTATATCAAAATTAAAAATTAAGCCTGTACAGAAAATTTAGTTTAAATTTTTATATTCCTTCAACAATACAAAATTTTATAACTGTCGCAATAAAAAATAATCTGGTGTGTCACTCACAGGACTTTCTCTTACCCTGAAATTTAATACTATAAATACAGGTTGCAGATTAAGAGGTAAGATAACGAGGACTGTTATGTAAAACTGTGTTAAACAATTCAAATTAGGCTTCGGAAGAGTTTTATATGATAATAAGTTATGAGTGAGGGAGCTACCGCCCCCCTCAACCCCCGTTTCATTAATGCACCTACAGATATATAGAATTTAATTTGGTTATAAAAAAATAATTCTGTTTAAAAAAAATAATTTATTAAAATTATTATTTTAAAAAAATTATCTTTTATGATAATGCAGACGATTTCCATATTAGAGAAGTAGTATAACACTAAATATAAAAAAAAAGTTGAATTTATTCTCAATAATACATTATTATTATTTTTTTTTCTTTTTTTTTGGGGGGGGGGGGGCTTTAAAAATGAAAAATATTGATAACTTTATTTTAAATTATCGCAGATCGATGGTTCAACCATTCGTTTTAAAGGTATTGACGAGCTCTTTTGAAAGATACCCATCATAAAAATTTACTCCCTTCGAGGGGGGACATCCCCCCCCCCAGGGCGGGGCTCCTGCATACACAAATTTTTTTTCCCAGTTGACTATCTCTATTACAAAAAATATATATTCGTTTCATTTGATTTAGTGCAGTCTATAGATGTTAAACTCTACTTACCTGCAATTTCCCCCATAGACGTAATGTATTTGAATACTTTTGAGTGTCCCTGTACACGAACCATTTGCTTCATCTCAATGAACAGCTTACTGTAGCATCCCTATATGATATACATTTAGCATACCGAGTTTGGAATTTCTGCTACTATTTGTTCTTGAGGGATGCTGATAACAGACACACAGACATCCATCCACAGAGACAGACACACAGACCATTCGCTAAAAACATGATTATCGTATTCAGGGCACCCCAGAACATGTAAATATAACAAAAACTCACGTTCGAGAATTTGACTCTAAAACAATACTTTCTCAACCTTATGGGTAAGAGAAAATAATTAATGCCTGACATTTTATTTCTCTGCAGTTTTTTGTATAATGTCGAGTTAAAAATACGCAAATAAAAATACTTTAAAAATCCATCGCTATACTTAAAAAAAAAAAAAAAAAAAAAAAAAAGTGTATGTATATATATTTAAAAAGGATTCATTTATCCCTTAATAATAATATTTATTTGAAATATATTTTTTAAGTAAATGCGATTATTATTATTAAAAATACTTTAATCAAATAGTATTTGACTGAAAAAACAATAATTATAAAAAAATATTACACTAAATCGCATGATTTTTTTTTATATGTATATAATAAAAAGGTTTACAAATTTAGGTAACTGTTTAAGTATTTAAATCTGATTATTATTTATACAAAAGTAAATATTCTGCTCACCGAGTTTTTTGTCGAGCAAACCTTCCAATTACTTTCTCATTAAATTCAGGAATTGTGAAAATAAAGTCTTTGTGGATTGCGAGAACCGCAAGTGCATTTAAACTTTCCTGTCCCATAGAATTTCTCAAAAATGTTTTAATCCTTTTGTCAATAAATTTTCATCAGAATTCCTTTCTATCACTGTTCATTTTTAAACAATCATAGATTTATTTGGAAAGAAAAAAACATCGCAAAAGTCTCCTCTTTTTCACTATCAGTAGAAAAATAAATATATAAAAAGTACTGTGAAATTCGCAAATTCTTTCCACGATCCCTATGGTTAATGCATTTTAAAGGAGGCAGTTATTTTTCATTATACTGCGTTACATGGGCCAAATCGCCAAGTGCCCCTAACACTTTAAAAGTATGGGAATATTAACATTGATAAAGCGCTACTTCGCCAAACGTGTTAACCCACTGTTCCATGCGCAAAGCAATAAATACTATACTGATTAATGCGCAAAATCGGGCACAAATCAAAGTGCCCAAACCGCTGAACTCCGAGTAGGAACTAGCTGTAATTTGGTAAAAGACAAGCAAACTTTGTATCCGAGAAGAATAAGAGGAAGTTGGATGCGCGTTTTTAACTTGATAGATACATTTTTAAAACGTTAGAATTAAAAAAAATAAAAAGAAAGAAATATATATTACTTGATTTTTAATAGACAAAAGTCCCCCCCAAGGCACAACTTTGACATGAGTCCCCCCCAAGGTACCCCTATTTCAGTCGGTACAGCGTTGTCGAATTTTTATACGTCACACTTAATAGTGCTAAGGGCCTATTTCAGTCGGTTTATTGAATGGGGATTTATTGAATGAAGTCCCCCCAAGGCCCAACTTTGACATGAGTCCCCCCCAGGCCCAACTTTGACATGAGTCCCCCCCAAGGTACCCCTATTTCAGTCGGTACAGCGTTGTCGAATTTTTATACGTCACTCTTAATAGTGCTAAGGGCCTATTTCAGTCGGTTTATTGAATGGGGATTTATTGAATGAAGTCCCCCCAAGGCACAACTTTGACATGAGTCCCCCCCCCAGGCCCAACTTTGACATGAGTCCCCCCCAAGGCACAACTTTGACATGAGTCCCCCCCCCAGGCCCAACTTTGACATGAGTCCCCCCAAGGCACAACTTTGACATGAGTCCCCCCCAAGGTACAACTTTGACATGAGTCCCCCCCAAGGCACACCTTTGACATGAGTCCCCCCCAAGGCACACCTCCCCCTCATTGGGAAAAAGAGAAAAAACGTTGTTTTGCGGCTATAAGACAGTTTGGACTTCCAACGTTATTTGTTACAGTATCTGCAGCTGAAACACATTGGTTTGATTTAATGAAAACTTTATCATGGAATTTAGATCGTCACGAATTAACTAAAGAAGAATTTGTCGATATTAACAAGTTTAGCAGTAGGCCTCTGGCACTAAATTAAAATCTGTCAATGTCAGATTTTCATGTTTTAAATAATGAAATAATGTCGTGTCTGTATAATTTTTTTTATTTTGTTGCAAATAAGTTTGACTGTACTTTCGAGCAAAAAATCAACATATAATAGTGATAATGTAAGAGAATATATTCGAAAAAAAAATTTAAAGAATACACGATTAGAAAGATTAGAAACAAAAAACTGTCAGTAATTCTGTTTTTTTTTTTTTTTTTTTTTTTTTTTTTTTTAATTAGAGAAATATAAATAAAATAAATACATAAAATAAAATAAAATGTGAAATCTAAATTCTACAAGTTTTTAATACTACCAGTTGATAATGAAGTTCCGAAAATTATTTTTCCTCCAGTTTCTGTCGCATTTATTAGTTAATAGTAGTATAAGACTAAAATATATAAAATAGAGGTATAAGACTATTATCCATTTTTAAATATATTCTCATACGTTTTATTATTATTAATAATAAAAATAATGTTATAAATTAATGACAGAAAAGTAGAAACATAGTTTTACTTAAAGAAGATCCTTTTACCAACTAAAATAGTTATCATAATATTCCATATATACCTTTCCAGCGTCATTGAAACGTAAATATTATTCAGCTTATCGGAAACAATATTGAAGACAAGAATTAATTATTCTCACATTGAAGGCACAAATTCTTTTTCTGTAGCAACAGATTTGCCCGTTGGGTAGATATAATCTGTGTTATTACGATATTTATATTAAACATACTGTTAGTTTTATTTATGTGTTATACAAACATATTAATTCATTCTATTGTACAAATTTTGTTTGAATGGAGAAAGAAAATGGCGTGAGTAAAATATGAATTAAGAAAATTTCCAAATCTTGCATACAGTATGCACGCAAAAGTAAAAGGAATTTAAAAAGTACTCTGGATACAATCAGGAAATTTATAGGCATTATAAATTATATACAGTGTTGAACAAATTAGTAAGGTTTTATTTATTTATTTATTTATTTATTTATTTTATTTTATTTTTTGACGTGTGTGTATGTTTTCTATTTTCTTATAAAATACTGAACGAAATAACTTTGAACTTCAGACATGCAAAGAACATTTATAAACTCGTATATTTTCTACTATCGATTTAGTCACGAGTGTAATTAAGGGACCAACCACAAACTGAAGAAAAACATAAATATTTTAGATTACCCTGTATCATAAAGTGCTACAAATGACTTGTAACTTTAAGATATAATTTCACATACTATGTGCAGTATTTGTATACTTTTTTTTTGTGGGAATCATACGATTATTTAGACATATATATATATATATATATATATATATATATTGGTAAGTTTTGTGCATGTAACAAGATTGGATTTCAACAAAATTTTACAAAACTTTCATAAAACTTGATAAGTTATCAGAGAATTATTAATCAAAAGCATAAAATGCACACGTGGAATTTTCGCTGAGATTTAAGTATTTGTATCAACAATATTTTTTTTAAACTGCACATGCACGAAGGATAAAAATATTTTATTACACAGTTTGAATGTTCTATATATTAGGCAACTTACATCAAAAGGTCTTTAATGAGTTAAAATTAAGCAAATTATCGACAAAAAAATAAGCTAGATTTTAGATATCCAGAGTTGAAATTTCATAAAGGTTTGTTCACATGCCACTTACTTAATTTAGTGAACTAAATTTTAAAAACCGCGGTTCAAAACTTCTTTTTTGTGAAAATCCCCTTATAGGCTTGTAACGGAAACATACACTAAGATTTTTGAGTTCAAAAGGGATTTTATACAATCAAGGACTCTTGTAACTTGTGTAAAATAACTGGATCTTCAAATTAAATATGTGGCATGTGAAAAACCCCTCGTGAAATTTCAACTAAAAAATTATCAAAATTAAGCCTATTTGGCGATTTCACACTGTTAGGCGATTGATTTTGAGTACTTGGCGGAGAAGCGAAACACGGTTCTGTTCGTACTATAGAATAATAATAAAGAAAGAAGGAGCACGCCAATACTCTAATGCTTACAAACCCCTTCTAGTGAAATGCCAGCGAAAGCTGTTTTTGATCCTTATTACCTTAAAGTAGGGCACCCATCCTCGGCGCATTTATCGCCATTTGTTGTGGGTGCTGCCTCACTGACTGATTGACAGAGAGACGAGACATCTCGCCAACAAATCGCCAACCAACCAGATTGAAGCATAGTTACAACCCTATACCCGACATTCCTGGATTTTACAAACCGAAACCAAAACATATACGCTCCTTCTTCCTTTATTATTATTCTATGGTTCGTACACGGCAATCTCGGTGCTAGCAAACTTATCGCCTAACAGCGCTAAATCGCCGAAAATGCTTAATTTTGATAATTTTTGTGGTCGCTGTAATTCATTTCAGCCGATAATTTTTTCACTTTCTGGTGTTTTATGAAGAGTAGAATCACATACATCTTTTTCAATACTTTTTGAAGACAACACCTTTTGAATGCTTCCTTGTTAGGCATATCTAATTTATCTAAAACTTTATAAAAGAAGATATATAATTCACTTTACATAAAAAAAGAATTTCCTTTTACAGTCTGATACATTGCCTTTCTAGTCATATATAAGTTAATATATTACAATATTTATGCCATAAACATAATTTTCTTTCAAGAATAGATGTTACTTGTTTTTTGATTCATTCTTTTCTTTAAGAATTCATTATATCGAAAAATTTTCATTAGGTCCTTTATTTTGTCCTCCCGGTGATGAGTAAACATTACATTAAATTAAACGTAATTAACATTACATTAAATGTTAACATTACATTCATGTATAACATTTATTTACGTTCACATACAGGTCCCACGATTCTTTTATTCCTTCATTAACATGAAAAAATTACTATGCGAAAGGAATCATAATATTTTAACACGTTCAGCGTTATGTCAACCATCGGTGGTTGACACTGAACTTTCCGTTTAGGCCACGTCAGCCACAGGTGGCTGACAGTGTGAAATATGATATAAAACTAAAAAAAAGAATACATATAAAATGTTCAAAGTAATTAATGACAATTTATTTAAAAGTTACTTAATTTTTATTTATTATAGGATTATATCATTAAGGCATTTTAATGGATTTTATTGAAACACGGTGAAAATAACACGATATACATAACACGTTTCAAAGCAACGCACGTGGTCTGAATGGAATTTCCTTAAGAATTCGCTTGGCGCTCAACGTGCTAATTATTTTTACAAAGTAATTGAGATAGAAACTTAATTTTTATTTGTTATTCATGAAATTTCTATACATAATCACAATCCAGAGTTATATATTTTACTCTGACCTTCCAATGGCCGTCAGTAAAGCAGATCTGTGTTATTTCAATCTGCAGCTTCTCGAAACCAAATAAATCAACATTTCTAGCTGTTTAATATGCAGAATAAATTTGATCCAGATATATTAGTAATTTCTAATAAGCTTAATAAACTAAGAGAGATTGCACTGTAAAAGAGATTGCACACATTGCGAATCGGCGGGAGGGATTTAAGTGGTCGCGCTGCGAATCCAGTATTGAATGTGCATGTTAATTGCTTCAAGTGTCTAACATAAAATATAGTTATTTTGTCTCGTTTTCAAAAATAAATCCTTGGACTTTTATATCCTATCCTACGAATTTCTATAGATTGGCAGTAGTACTAAATATTTTTTAATTAAACGATTTTTTATAAACTACTGATCTATATTAACGGTACTAACATCAAAAGTTCTCTATAAAAGCGAATAATTATTGAATAAAACACCGCGCAATCTCTCATACCGAAATGGGAAGAGACTGTTCATTTGTTACTTAGGAAAAATTGCGCACTGATTCCATTAAATTCTATACTAGAAGAGATTACGCAGCTTATTGGTAATGACAAGACAATGAGTATGAGTTTGTTGGATGTCATGAGCTGTACCAGGAGCAGTGTTGTGCAAGTTCACGAAAAAAACGAACTAGTTCAAACTCAAGTTCATTGTATAAAAAACGAGCTAGTTCGCGCTCAAACTCATGTCTGAAAGAAATGAACGCGCTCAGTTCAAGTTCATTTTTAAAAACGAGCGAAACTCACTAAAAGTTCATTTTTACGTACATTTTTTTTTTTTTTTTTTTTTTTTTTTTCTAAATAGATCTTATCCTCTGTGAACACTTTCATAGGTAATTTCCCTTTTTCTAAAATAACCAATTACCATGAAAATTATTTTTAATTTTACGCTTAATTAAACTTATTAACTTATAACTCTTAATTATAACTTATTAATTTAATTGTAGTAAAAATTTATTTAGCAAACACTTCTGAATAGTGTACCCACTGATTTTGCATGGTTTTTTATTCTCAAATTTTCAATACGTTTCTTTATACGCATGAGAATTTATTACTAAGAGACAAATTCTATCATTTAGAGGTTCCGTTGTTTTAAATCAGTGTTGCGCAGGACCGCATTCATGAGTTTAATTATTTTCAGTTTTGAGCTGAATTTCGCTCGTTTTAGTTCCCCATCATACTATAGGTATGGGGAACTTAGGTAATCGTCAAAATTTTCGATCTCGGTTAGTTCCCCATCATACTATAGGTATGGGGAACTTAGGTAATCGTGAAATTTTCGGCCTACGTTTTTTTTACTTTTTTACACGTTTTCAGGTGTGAGGAATCCGAAAATGACAAAATTTGTATGGTGTCCGTCTGTAGGGTGTCTGTTAGTATGTTAGTCCGTTAGTTTGTTAGTCTGTTTACACGATATCTCACGAACAAATGATCGCAGAGAGGTCAGACCAGTTTTAAAATATTACTTTCGATACTGGCAAGAACCCTATTCATTTACAACATTCGAATTAAAAAACTTCGTAAGTGATAAGAAATTTACTATTTTCTTAACATGGGAGAATAGGACAAAATTTCACTTAAACGTGCATTAAATGGAAACTTTTTACTGTAAAAATCTCAGACCAGTTTTAAAATATCAGTTTTGATGCCGGAATGAACATCAGTAACTATAAATATGCAACTTTGAAAATTTCGCAAATTATTGGAAATTTACGAATTTCTTAACATGGCAGTATGGAGCGAAATTTCACATAAACGTCAATTTTGAGAGATACTTTCATCGTAACGATGTCAGACTACTTTTGAAATATTATTTAGGATAGTGGCATGAATATCACGGACTATGAATTTTCCAATATAAAAATTTCATAAGTTATTAGAAATTTACGAATTTCTTAACATGGCAGAATAGGGCAAAATTTCACACAACTTCTCATTAAGATCTTTAAAAAAAGAAATGGAAATTTTTAAAGAAAAATCTTAAGCATTCTGCTCTTATGATTGAGACAGTATTAATGTTTAGCAGCATTGATAAAGAAGCAACCATGACCCCTCATGGCAAGTGGCAGTAATGTACATGTTTGTATATATATACAGATTATAGTTATTTTTTTCTTCCTGCTAAATTTAACAGAAAAAAGTATCAGATTTGCAAAAAATCTTGACTTCCAGTTTTTGATTTATTTGCATGTTTTAAGAGCTCTCGAATATAATTCGAATATTTTTATTTTTAAATGTCTGTCTGTATGTGAAGTAGTTGCTCCTAGAAGTAAAGTAGTACCTGTCAGTTACTGAGTTATGTTTTATAATTAAGGGAAAGCAATAATGGGAAAAGGACCCAAAATCCAGAAAATTCCGAAATCCGGAATTCTTCTGGTCCCGTGGGTTCCGGATAATGGGTCCTATACTGAACTATCTAAAAGGATGAGTTTTTATTTATTTATTTATTTTTTAAACTGTTTTAAGCTTTTATTGAGATTTATTTTTAGTTCTGTAATATACATTTAATGAAGTTTAAGATTTATAAATCAAAGATTGAATTTTATGATGTATATGTTGCTTACATAATTAAAGGCTGTAATTAGTTTTTTTCCTTAATTGATTAAATAGAAGATAAAATTTCTACATCCCTATATTTTAATACTTGTGTGGAAGAAAAAAGAATTCTAAAATTTAATTTTTTTTAAAATTATTATTATTCAACATTAATAGTAAAATTGCTGTTAATTGAGGTTCAAGATATAACACTTTCAGATCATTATCAATTGATATTTCTTGAATATATATTCTAAAATTGAAAAGGGTTTGAACTAAGAAGTTTTGTTTATATAATTTTGGAACAAATTAAAATAATCATCTAAAATATTTTTCTTGCTATAGTAAAATTTTCGTGTACATGCTATTAAAAATAGCAGAGATTAAATTCATGAGTGAGAAAATCGTGCATTTGAAACTGTTAGATAGTCCTATAAACTCCTTTTAAATTGATTTCTTATAAATATGTTCAAATTTTGATACCTAGTAATTCCACGAAGATTTGAGAAGTTTACAAAAAGTACGCAATTTTTCTCGCTAATATTTCTGAAGAAATTGGATAAATCTTAAAAACTATTAAAAAAGTGAGAGTAGGAGAGAGACTAATACTATTTTTAATATGTAGTATTTTGTAGATGAAACTTATACAAAAAGTTCACTCATTTTTTGAAAGAAGACTTTAATTCATGTTTACTAGTTATTCATATAAGGCGATTTCTTTGAATTTCTGGAAAATGCAGATAAAGGCAAACTCATCGTTTTTTGTGAACGCTTGCTAACGAGAGGTAAGAGGGAACCTTCCTCCCTCCCCCAAGTCCTACACACACAATGTTAAAACAAACTGGCACATTTGGTAGATTTCAAACTTAGTTGGCAAACTTCTTAAACACTTTTCAGTCAAAAACTATAATGCATTTACAGATTCTAATTTTGCATTTCTTTCTCCCTCCCCTTTTTTTACTTTATTCTATATTCAATAAAAGAAAGTATTGGATTCCTAAAAATTTTCGGCTTCCGGTTTTCGATGAATTTACACGTTTTTAAAGGTCCAGAACACGACTGGGCGATTTTTAGAAAATGTCTGTCTGTGTGTGTGCGTAAATTTTTGGGGACTGTATCCAGTGGCGTAGTTTGCATAATTGGCGCCCGGGGTACGATTCATTTTCGGCGTCCCCTCCCCCCTTATGATTATGATTTTTTATTTTTATTTTCTGAATTTTGCTTTAAATTTTTGAGTAGTTCTTCGGTCAATATTTGTAAAAGAACGAAATATTTTTCGTTTTTACTTTCCCTTACCGAAATATAGTAGACAAGGGTATCGTTTTTAAATGGAATTTTGGAAATTGAGTTTTTGTGAAATTTGCACAACTTGAGGTCCCTCCAAATCCTAAAAACAGGTCTTATGCTGATGATCTGTATGTGTGTCTGGGATGTCTGTATGTGTGTCTGTATGTGTGTCTGGTGTGTCAAGAAATGCAATCTGAAAAATCAAATATGGCTATTAAAAATATGCTGTTCATTGGCCCTTTTACTGTTTTGGCTTTAAATAATCATTGTATATGCTCATAACTTTTACATTAAATGAAAATATATACTTAAGAACCTTTTGCTTTTTAATTTTTTCGTATGCTTTTTTTTATTCTACGTCTCTAACTTGACCTTCAGTACACAAGTTTTAAAAAACTGATATTTAAAGAAAAATTATGTTTTAATTTCTAGTAAATAGTTTAAATAAATATTAAGTTCCCTAGACCACCGATGTTTCTTTCTCCTTTTGTAATAGGATACAATATATTTTTAATTTTTATTTAGAAACAACCGTCCATATTTATAAAATCCCAATAAAAAAAAAAAAAAAAAAAAAAAAAAAAAAAAAAAAAACTTTGATCATTTATAGAATAGATTTCTGATAATTTCAAACTGTCGTAGAAGCGTATTGTGCTGCTTAGATAACAAACAACATTAGCTTGCTGGTGTAATATTGGGACGTTATCACAATGGTCACAGGTTCGAATACTGGCATGATCCCTCTTCACTCTTGTAAATAATAATAATAATTTAGTCAGTCTTAAAAAGGTATATTTTATAAACATTTAATTTAATTATTTGACTGAAAAAGAAAAAAAAAGTGTAATTAATTTGGTACAAAAAAAAAAAAAAAAAATAAATAAATAAATAAATAAAAAATAAATAAATAAATAAATAAAAAATAAATAAATAACCTTCTATTTGAATTACTCATCCAATAAAAAATTAATATCTAACATACTCTTCCTCCTCAGCTTCCAAAAGAAAATCTGTCAGTGTATGCGATTTCGACACACAAAGCTTAAAATATATAGAATTTTTTAAATGAATAAAATAAATAAAAAAACCAGAAAACCAAATGCAAGTTAGTTTTGTAGTTAAGCACCTAAATAAGACGTGCTACATTGTATAAAATTTAATTTTATTATGCTTAGGTTTAATAATAACAAAATAACTTAACTTTTTAGGTTCTTTGATTTTACTCATAAAAATATTAAAATAATCAATTTATACTAGCCAAAGAAAACTACATTTTAAAATAATAATATTTAATCTCTGTTATAGCCGCCATTTTATAAGCATGTTAATTGAAGTTGCTTTAAACTTATTTTATATTTCTAACCTATTTGTACCAAAATGCATATTTATTAAATCTCTATTAATCAAAAATAAAATATGATTCTCCACTGTGAGACTATGAAATTCTTTATTAATAATTATGAAACATTTTAAATGTTCTTAAATTTTTAAGATTATATATATATATAAATTTATTTATTTATTAAAGCAAAATATATAAACATCTATATTCAAAGGCGTGCAGTCAACTCTTTATTTTAGATACTTATATAATTGTTTTAAATAACACACAGCTTTTAAGTAATGAAAAAAGAGCTGATATGTATTATTTGTATTAAGACTTCTTCACATTTTTGTAGGGGAAGAAATAGCCTAAGTGGGTAATCAACTATAAGTTATAAATATATTATTTTTATTATTATTATTATTATTACCGTTACAAAGAATTTCATGAATTTAATTACGATTATCAAAATATAACCACTGAATGTTTAATTTTATATGCGAAAATTATTTATCATACATTGTACATTCTTTAATTATTTTATATGCTATGCTGTATAAATAATATGAATCAGTGTTGTTGTTTTTTTTTTTTTTTTTTTTTTTTTTTTAAAGTTTTTATACACTTAAAATGTTTTTATATTATTTACTGAAATTTCATTTACATAATTAGAGGTATAAACTAGTAATTTGTTTATGTATTTTTTGATTCTCTGGAAGATCTGTTCAATAATATAACTGTATTTTGTGTAATAGTATATTTTAATTCAGTTTCTTATACAATATAAATTAATAATATTATATTACACTCTCGAGTTGAGTTGTATGTAAATCAGAAGGTATGAATTCGGGGCGAGTTCCGAGTCTGAAAACTGTTTGTGGGCCAGATTGAGGCTGTAAGGACATTTTGCGGGCCCGCGCAGGACTAAGTTAGATAAATCTGTATTAAAGTTAAATAAAAGAATAATATATCAAGAAGTTAAAGTCATGCATCATGCATAGATAATGACTTTCCAACATTACACAATATAATTACGTGAATAAATAAGGGAATATTTGAATAAATTCTGTTTAAAAAAAAAATGAATATATATATATATATTTAACATGCGTCAATCATAAATTATAAACTTGTTTTCATATTTGTAGGGAAATCCATTTGTTCAATATGCTATATATATATTGCGACGTACAGTGATCAGATATGAGGAACGAAAATTTTTATTTATCAAGGTATCAATGAAATACGGAAGTAAAAGATAGCATTTTACAAAAAAGAAATGCTGAAAATTTTAATAAATAAAGAAAAAATAACCTTGAAAATTTCCCCAAAAATGTTGTATCTTTATAAAGGGAAAATAAAAGAATTATGGCAGGGTAAAGTATAGAAAGTTGTTAATATAAAATTACTGTCACTGCCCAACAACTCAAAAAATTTCAATAACGAATTAAAACATGTATAATTTTAATTTGCTTAAAACAAAACAATTAAACACATTAACATTTAATTTTTCATTTAAATAAAAGAAAAAAATATATGTACCACAGTTTTTATTTTCTTTATATATATATATAAAGAAAAAAAGAAAGAAAAGTAGCAAAATTAAATAAATATGAAAATATGTACGCACAACAATTTTAATAATATTATATAGAATTTTTAATATTAGTTAATTATTACATTGCTGTTGCTTTATTTTACTTTTGTGAGATGAAACAATTGCAAGGTCTAATTTTCCCAATCTATTATTATTATTTTCCAGTCATACTATAGGTAAGGGGAACTTACGTAATCGTGAAGATTTTTTATATTGATTTTTCACTTTTTTACACGTTTTGAGGTGTGAGGATTCCGAAAATAACAAACTTGATATAGTGTCCGTCTGTAGAGTGTCTGTTAGTGTGTTAGTCTGTGTACACGATATATCAGGAACATTGAACGCAGAGAGATCGGACCAGTTTTAAAATATTACTTATGACACTGGTCGCAAGCCCACAAAACCCTATTAATTTGCAACATTTTAATTTTAAAACTACGTAAGGTAATTGAAATTTACAGTTTTATTAAAAGGGGAGAATACGACAAATTTTCGCTTAAACATGCATTAAAAGAAATATTTTTATTCTAAAGATGTCACACAAACTTTAAAATATGACTTTTGATGCTGGCATGAACATCCTTGACTGTGAATTTTCTATTTTAAAAATTTCATAAGTTATTAGAAAACTATGAATTACGTAACAGAACAGTAATTAAAAAAATTACTTTAATTAATTAATTAAAAAATAGTGTGAGTATTGCTTCACAACTTTTTTTTCTAATACACATAAATTCGAACATAATAATAACTCCATTTTCGCCGTATTTTATATAATATATATACAATATATATATATATATATATATATATATATATATATATATATATGTATTTGATTTATTACTATATATTATTTCTTGCCTTTAAGCTTACACACACGCACATATATATATCAATATTTGCATATTCAATTTATGATTATATATAATATGATTCTTCTTTCGTAAATTTTAAATTCATTTAAATTTATTAAATTATAATTCATTAATGAAAGGTAAATCGACTAAAAGTTATTAAACAGCCAATTTTTACTTCCTTATACAAAGTATAAGGAAGTATAGTAATCCCGATTTGCGAAATGGATTTTGTATTTCACATTGCTCGAAAACGAATGATCGCTGGATGTTGCCAATTTATACGTGTGACTGTCATGATGTCTAGTTGCACACCTGCAAGTGTCGTCTTAACACGAGCTCTCGTTTTAGAGATATAAGGGTTTTTACACGATTTTTCGTGACGTCTGTATGTGTGTGTGTCTGTGTGTGTGTGGGTATGTCGCATAACTCAAAAACGGTTGGACGTAGAAAGTTGCGAATTGGTACATAGGTTTGTTATAACATCTAGTTGTGCACCTCCCTTTTTGGACTTTCTATGATTTTCGGTTTTGGAGATATTTAGGAAAATTAGGTTCATAATGACAAAAATACATAGGTTTTGGCCATAATGTATCAAAAAACGGTAATAACTCAGAAACGGTTTAGACAAATCTTGCAATTTAACTGACTTCCCGACAAGCTAGACATTTGAAACTTTCAGAAAGGCTCAGAACACGTTGACAATGCATTTTTCAAATATTTTTAGCCAACTGTTTCCGATACCTGTTGCCTTCAGCAGCGTTTATGCGATTCAACAGAAAAATTATTTAACTAACTTCCCGACTAGCTAGACATTTGCAACTTTCAGACTAGATCAGAACACGGTGAAAATGCATTTTTTAATACTTTTAGCCAACTGTGTAGGGTTCCTGCTGCCTTCGGCAGCGTTACCAGTACAAATCTTGCAACCGATTTTTAACTAACTTCCCGACCAGCTAGACATTTAAAACTTCCCCAAGGCACAACTATGACATGAGTCCCCCCCCAAGGCACAACGTTGACATGAGTCCCCCCCAGGCATAACTTTGACATTAGTCCCCCAAGGCACAGCTTTGACACGAGTCCCCCCCAAGGTACAACTTTGACATGAGTCCCCAAAAGGCACAACTTTGACATGAGTCCCCCCCAGGCACAACTTTGACATGAGTCCCCCCAAGGCACAACTTTGACATGAGTCCCTCCAAGGTACAACTTTGACATGAGTCCCCCAAGGCACAACTTTGACATGAGTCCCCCCCCCAAGGTACAACTTTGGCATTAGTCCCCCCAAGGTACAACTTTGACATGAGTCCCCCCAAGGCACAACTTTGACATGAGTCCCCCCCCCCCCCAAGGCACAACTTTGACATGAGTCCCCTCAAGGCACAATTTTATTTTATTTATTTATTTATTTTTTTTTTTTTTACGTATGCATGCATTTTTTAAAAATATTTTTAGCCAACTGTTTCGGGTCCAGTGACAATGTTTTTTAACATTATGTATATTTCTAAAAGTGTATAAGGAAGTCATGTGGTGCCCACATCAGATTTTTTTCATTTATAAAGACGACAGAACTATTTTTCCGGTGTTTTTTTTTTCCGCTTACATCATAGACCATAATGCAATGGCAATCTTTTGTGAACCCCCGCACACAAATCAGTTGCAATATTTATAAAATTTCCAGTAGGCAGCATGATAAACAAAGTACAAAATCACTATCAAACATTGGATAGTCTTAAAATGCTAAGACAAATGAAAATGCAATTGTACTGATTTTTAATTATAGCCTTATTGAATTTAAATATTTTTTTGTGGCCCTGTAAACCTTTCCAGAAAAAACATGAAAATGTCATATTTTTTACATCCCTGAAGTTTCAGGGTAATTCGTCAGGTATTTATTCTAGATATTTAACAAAACATCTAAATTCGAAAGTATCCGGTGATTCAGTCATGCCATTTATAGCAAGATAATAATGTATTATCTAATTAATTTTCAATACTTACTCTTATTGGGATGAACAGGATGACTGTTGTTTATCTTCATGGGTATTCGGTGAATTTGAAGAACTCGTAATGATGAAATTTGGCATTTTGGGAATTATTTTTCGTACGAGATCATTTCTTTTTGCTAATTCAAGTGCTCTTTTCTTACGATTTTCAGCACCACTAACTTTTTTTTTTTTTCTTTAAAGAAATCATGATTATTTTACATGAAATATTAAAATTATATAACTAAAAAATATTTCGAAAATTTAATGTTCGGTTTTTAAACACAAAATATGTTCGATAGAATTTTGCTAATGCTAAAGGCTTATCGTAACCACCCAAAAGGGCATATTGCTGCGAGAGCATGCTAATAAAACTATCTTGTATAAATCTCCATTCTCCAGTAGTTTTTTTTTTTTTTTTTTTCTTTTTTTGGCCGAAAGGTTGTAAATCGGACAGTTGTCATTGATCTCTATGCCATTAGTAGCTACCCCCCGCAACGTGTTTTTGATATTTGGCTTTCTTCGACGAAAGATCTTATCAGTCCTGTTATGGTATGGGTCATCCTGTCTTTTCTTGTTAAAGTTTCGGCAAACACTTTCTTTTCTCTTTTTAAAAATAATGGGTGGTCGGTATTCCTATGCAAGAAGAGAAAATTGTACGATTGCAGTTATAAATCTAGGCGACATGAGATCGGGTGCGGAGGAAGGAGAAAGCGACAGCTGTCCTGAAAGGCATGTTTTTTCTTCAATTACGTTTTTATCCTGAATGTAGAATAACAGATTTGCAGGGGAATTTGTACCCGTTATCGTTTATCTTTCAAAAAATATTCTCTAATTCAGGAAAAATAAAATATAATGGAAAAGTGAATTTGGAATATGAACTTCTTTCGGTTGTTTTAAAGATGAAAAAAAAAAAAAAAAAAAAAAGCATGGGGGTAGAAGTGTAAAGTATGGAAATGGTTTAAAATAGTGTTACTTACTCTTTTAATTTCTTTGAGAAAATTCGAAAAAAGTAATTCTGGCTACACATAAAAATTATTAAAACATACAACCTGAATACAATCATTATTATTATTATTTATTTTTAAATAGTCTTTTTAATCGAACAATGACAATAATAAACAATATTAATAAATAATTCTTGTGGGAAAGAAAGTGAGAAATATAGATAGATTTTATAATAAGAATAAAAAACAGTCTAGGATATTTGTACTCCATCTCTTTCTCTCTCTCTTCCCCCCCCCCCCCCTCCCCGCCCATGGATTACTTTTGAGCTATACACTGATACTTAAAGAACAACTGTCGCTATGTACCATTTATTACGAAAAAAAAAAAAAAAGAAAGAAAGAAAGAAAGAAGAAGAAAAAAATAAAGAATGTTTTTGGTTAAAAACATAACTATAATTTTGAATATGAATAAATAAATAATCATAACCTAGATATTATATACAATTTAAGAATAATTCTCAGGTTCAGGAACCTGTAGTTATTTGAATTTCATCCTGATGCCGAATATTATAAATTGCTTTCGGTTAATAAGAATTTTTTAACTTTAGAATATCTTTCACATACATTAAAATTCAGTTCTTAAATATATATATATATATATATATATATTATTGACTTGTGGTTCATTCACGCCCCCCCCCTTAAAAACAACAACAACAACAACAACCTTTAAACATTTTCATATTGCCAAACTTTTAGTGGAAAACATGGGAAATATCTTTTAAACTTCATAAATTTTTGTTGCAATTTTAGTGCACTTTATAAATACTACTTTTTGTTCTGTAAAAAAAAAAAAAAAAATAGAGGGAGAGATTGACAGTGTATAGAAAGGGGAATGTGATAAATTCTGTTACATAAGTTAATGTGTAATTATGACATGGGTAAAATAAAAAGAAGGCAGCCGTATGCATTCTTAAAGTGAGTGTGTGGTATGGTGCTGACAACCTATTCTACGGATACTGGCTTGGCACTGGGATTTCCTCCTCCTGGATGGAGGCGGTCTTTCTGAAGTATCCTAGCAAGTATTCTGGTGAGTTTCAGAGAAATCCGCGGAAAGCTTCGAACGGCTAGAGCGACGAGCCCGAACTGGATTCGAACCCGGTACTCCCGGTCTATCAAATTCGAAATAAAATCTCTAAAACACTGGTGGGGTTTTTCAGCTGCAGAAAAAAAATTATGCTAGAAAAGGAATTTTTGACAGACTTGAGGGTGAATTCGGCTGACAAGATATTGGCACCTGTCAACTCATTTGCACTGTATTGAGAAGTACATTGCCTCAGTTCAGCCGCTCCATCACCGTGGGAAATTGACAGCATGCTTCTTTCACCCGAATTATGAAATTTGATCTAAACTACTTTTATCTTTCACAGTTTTCACAAAAATACAAAATTATAATTAATTAAATATTATGATAGATAATGTTTGTTTCATGAATGTATTAAAGTATAAACTTCAATTTCTTTATTCACCAAAATAATATTGTTTAGATACCAGCATAGGAATAGCTTGCGCTCCCCCTTTCCCCTACACGTCGTATTTTATTCTGATGGTACCTATGTGTAGTAATACGTTACATACGGTCAGGGTATAATCCGTATAAAGAATGCGTTACGGAACTATTGTATATCCATTTGCTTCAAACCAATAAGGGACGGTAAATAACATGTCAAAGGGGGCCTAGAAAGCATTCTTTATAAACAATGAAAAAAATATATATATATATCGACCTGCATGCAACTTTTATTTTAGTCACTATCTTTTTTTTTTTTTTTTTATGTCATTTTAAAATTTTTGGCGTCCTTAAAACCGCGGCGCCCTTAGGCCCGTGCCTCACCTTCCTGAGCCTAAATACGGCACTGGGTAAAATCTAAGAAATATGTATCGTCTTTATTTCTATTCAGTTTAACAATATCCGGTCAGTAATAGCTCTTGTGGATACTCATTTGTAATCTCCCAATTAGAGGATTCTCAGAATGTACATGTTTAGCCTAAACTAGTGTTGTCTGAAACTTTCCAGGGAAGTCGACCCTCAGTCGGAAGGTTTGTCTTCCCATACATCTTCCTTAATTGATTGGCGAGTTTTACTAGCAGTAATTTTCCCCAACAATTTAGATTATTTTTCTTTAAAAAAATAAACCCTTTTATAAAAATATATCTTTCTGAAACTGCTTTCTTTTCTTTTCGTGCTGCATTTTAATGATTCAAGCTGTGTGGAAACATTACTTATAACATATTTTATCGGACAAAACAAGAAAGAAAATATTTAATTATATTACATATTAATTTAAAGTATACTTCCCAGAAATCGATCAAATCAAAAATGAAATTTTCCGGGAAAACTTGTTTGTCTTGCAGGTCATTTGGCGCCCCTCTGAGAGAGGCGCCCGGGGCATGATAACCCCCCTCGCTATGCCACTGACTGTATCTCAGGAACTACTGCCCAGAATTACATGTAAATTTATATGCAGATGTACCTTGACTAAAATTAGCGCCTACGAAATCTTGGTATCAATTTCTTAACAGGTGGCGCTGCTAGGCCGCGATTTTCACAGTTTCATGGAAGGCTATATCTCAGAAAATGCTGCACGAAATTGCATATAAATTTATATGCGGACGCGCTTTGATCCAGATTAGTGTCTATCAACTTATGGTGATCATTACTCAACATGTGGCGCTGCTATTCTCTTTTGAACAATTATTCTCTTTTCTGTCCATTTCTTCTTCTACTTTCCTTTTTATATTTCAGACAGAAATATTTCATATGAGTTTGAGCTTGAATTGCTTTTTCACGCTCAAGTTCGTGAAAAAAACGAGTTTCGCTCAACTCAAGTTCATAATTGAAAAAACGAGCGAAGTTCAACTCAAAACTCAAAATTTTTGAGCTACGCTCATGAACGCGTTCAAATGAACGCGTTCGTGCACAACACTGACCAGGAGACAACTAATTTAACCCATTCGAAACCGCAATTTTCCCCATCTACCATCCCCAGAATCCAAAATTGGACATTATTCAGGCGTGGCAAAGATCGACAAAAGCCACACTTCTGGTGGTATTTCCTATTTAAAGCGAATGTTAGCCTATGGGAAATTTATCATAAATTATTTAATGTAATTCTATATGTTTAGTTTTGCAATATTTTCAATTATGATACTCAAGTTTTGTGCAGCTGTCGGCTGCTTAAACAAAAGCGATAAACTGAGTGCAAACAAAAAATATCAGCTTTCGTAAATTTCTCTTTAAGGACTTTAATCGTCTAAATTTTTATAAAATGAAATTAATTAATTTAAAATTTTTAAAAGTTGAAAGAAGAAGATTTTAAACCATGTGAAATTTAAGTTTTGTATTTTGAACATTTTTATGCAGAAGATTTTGACAAACTAACTCTAATAAATAATTCTTAGGTAAAAAGAACTTTTTATATACCATGTTTTTAAATTTTCTGATGAATCATTAATAAAATACGCGAGGATAAAAAATAATATTTAAGCACGCGGACTCAGTTCAGTGAAATAATAATATTAGTGAAAAAAAAAAAAAAAGTTGGTTTAAAAAATAAAATAATACTCCTGTTAGAACAACTTACATTAGCATCGTGAACTACATTAGCACTTACCATGTTTCTAAAATTTTTAAAGTGATAATGGCGTCAATTTTTGTGAGATGCATAATTTAACTTTTTAACTTTCACGTTGAATTAAATGTATTTATTTTTATGTCGAAAGAAAATGAACTCGTATTTATTTATTTTTTTTTTTTTTTTTGGAAACAATTATAACTAATATTTTAATGGCTATTTTATTGCTGTTAAAGTTTGTTATTTTCATATTTTAATTAATTAAAAGAAAACTATTCGAAAATTCGAAAATCTAACTTCGAAGTATTGTGTTGTCACCGGGTTCTGAGCTAATGTGAAAGTTTCAAATGTCTAGCTAGTAAGGAAGTTAGTTAAAAATAGATTGCAAGATTTGTACCGGACAAACAAACAAACAAAAATTAAAGTTAATAAAAACGTGGTAATAATAAACGGTGCACGGATTCTGGCTAAAAAATGGACTGAACCAGCCATATGACGTTGTACGCATAATGTGGTGCCCGTCTTTTTGGCTTGGAAATGCAATGCACACGCAAGTGTAATCCGTCTCAATGAGGAGACGGATTTGTGGCAGTGGTGGTTGAAATTTGTGGCAGGTGGTTGCAGGAAAGCTGCACCATTTACAACAATAAGGGCAATGATTGTAGACAACGATAGATTAGGTCAGCAAACAAGAAACCATTCAAATTGGTAAGGAAATGTACTAATGTTAAGTTAAACTTGTTATCTAGTAACTTAATGTTATTTTGTTATTTTATCTGGTGTTGTTTGTTTTTCTGATTCTTTAATATATTTTTTAACAAAATTTTTTAATTATTTTTAAATTTCTTATTCTTTAATTAATTAATTGAAATATTTACTCTTAATAGAAAAATATTTGTTTAAGAAAACATTATAACAATGCCATTTAAGTGTAATTATTAATGCTAGCAATTTAACTGTATTTATAACTAAGCGAAATCTCTCCTATCAAGGTGCGAATTCACATCTGCAGGTCTGCCACATTCAACTTTTTTATTATTATTTTCATACGACTGTTTAGATAACATACGATTTATAATAAATTTATGCAGACAAAGTACAGTTTCACCTGCATAAATATATATATATATATATTAGAAATAGTGGTTCGAAAGTAATATTTAAAAAAATCGCCTGTCGCAGCCCTGTATCTGTCCTGTGAGGAGAGATTGCACAAAATAGTCCTCTTCGTTTTATTACAGCTATTGCTTTAAATTATGGCATAACAATAAAATAGTAATGGATATGCAAAGAAGACGAATGAATTCTAAATTATTTAGTAATAGTTCAGCAAAAAATTAATATTTGTATATTTGTAAATTTTATATTATTTTGTTGAAATGGGCGCGAACTCTTCTAGCTTTACTTTATGATTCATAATTATATGCCAAAGTGAGGTAAACTTTATATGCTTGAAAACGCTGGTATTCATTGCTGAACATACTGTATAATGTATCCAACTAATTTATTTGTTATAATAAGCTAATTTAATAACTAATCAACATCCTATGCTTGAGAAATTTTCTATAAAATTATAGTGTCGTAATTGAATCGCTGTAGAAAACGATCACTTTTCCGTTACTTCGTGCATTCAAGCAATAAATCTTACACCCGAATTAGGATCCATCTCGATATATTTCCAAGAAATATCACAACTAAATTCATTTCATTAATAAATGTATTTTTAATATTAAAATGCATATATTTGTGAAATGTTTGCCGTTGATATTAAACTTGCAGCTTTATACTATAAAATTAAGAAAAAAAAAAGTTCAAATACAATCAAATAAATGTACATGATATTGTTCGTGATGTATTCTTAAAAATATAAATGCGAGTTATTTTGAAAGAAAACATATATTTTATTAGCATAATATGGTAGTTTTTTACTTCCCAAACATTTATTTCCAGATTTACTATAACACAAATAATATCCCACTCAACTGGAAGAGAATAAAAAAAGACATTTATTTATTCCTATTTCAAGGTACGAATTCTTTTCACAAGACGATAGTTTTGCCCTTCGGGTCATAATAATTTGTGTTATTACGATACATACATATATATACGAGTATGTATATATATATATGTATTTACTTTATTCTATATTCATAGGAGAAAATATTGGATTCATAAAAAAATTCAGCTGCCGATTTTCAATGGATTTAGACGTTTTGAGACACAGTGAATATGATTTGTCCTTTTTTTGAAAATGTACGTGTGTGTGTGACAAACGTTTTGAGGTAACTCTAGATCAAAAGTTAATTCACCTAATTTTAATAAAAAACTATGTTTAACTGCACCTTGACACAAATTAGTTTCTACCAATTTTTGGTGCATATCACCCGAAAAGTAGCGTTGCTATACTGCTCTTTTCGCTATTTATGGGAAAGCTATATATCAGTTTCTATAGTGTATAATGTACAAAACTTAACATGTGAAAGGACTGTATAATAAATTTCTTAATTCAGTTTGGTTGCATATTGGCCGGTGACGATACTATGCTGCAATTTTCCCCATTTATGGAAAGGCTATATCTCAGCTACTACAGCGTTTAAATGTACCAAATTTTACAGGTTAGATAGTCTTTATGAAAATGAATGCTGATTTAATCTAGGTGGTTATCGGTCGCGCTGCTATTACTACTTTCTGTGATTTTTCATACAGTTCAGCATCTATTCGTTAAAATTATACCAAACTTCATGTATAAGATCTTTACTGTGAGAAGCTATGATTAAACGTTTGTGCATGTTAACTGATTGGTGGCGCTTCTATATAAAATGATACAGAAAAATAATTATAATGGTCAGAACATTTTAGTTTCCTTTTGTCTTTCATAAATGGTACTACGAATGTGTTAAGTCATAGGACAGTGGGACTATAGAAAACTACTATGTTGCGGCCACAAAAAAATCTTCTATATTAGGTAAAGCTTGGACAGCTCGTGCAGTAAGAGAGATTGCGCACATAGGGGATCGGCGGGAAAGAGTAGAGTAGGCGATTTGCGATTTCAGGTGGTTGTACAACATCAATAGTAAAGTGCCGACTTGAATGTGCGTGTTGCCTGCTTCAAGAGTCTGAGATAAAATGTGGTTATTTTGTCTCGTTTTCAAAAATAAATGCTTGAATTTTCATATCCCTTCTTAAGTATTTCAATGGAATAGTAGTAGTACAAAATATTTTTTAATTAAACAATTTCTCATAAGCTACTTATCTAGACGGTACGAGCACCATGATTTTCTCTAAAAGCGATAAATTATTTAATAAAAGACTGCGCAAAATCTTCTACCAAAATGAGAGAGTTTGCACTTTTGATATTTAGGAGAGATTACGCATTGATTTTTATAAAATTCCATACTAATAGAGGTTTTGCAGCTTATTAAAAATGACAAGACAATCAGGTTGAGATTGTTGAATGTCTAGAGCGTTACCAGGTGTTGGAGAGAAATTGTTATTTTAGAGATACTCTCCAATGTGTACCATACATTGCGTTGATTTATTTCTAAAAAAATAATAATCTAAATAATACCCAAGTTCATTAAATCTTTACTTGGTCATAAAATAAAATTTTGAATACTAAAAATATCTCCTATTTTATTAAGCTGTCATCTTGCAATAACTTATCTAGAAACCAATAAGAATAAACAAAAAGAATTTATAACAAATAACCTTTTATCTATCGTTTATTCTAAACATAAAAAATTATTTATCAAACTTAAATTAAGGAGATATTCTTGTTGATAATAAATCAATAGCACTTTAAGCGGGACTCAGCCAGAGTTTAAGGAGGAAGAAAAAAAATGAAATCTAAAAACTTTATATATTTTCTTTTTTATATATAATTTAAAGTATAGACTCACACGACGACGAGCGTTCAAAATTAAGGTAATCCAGAATTCGGACATCAGGCATACTTGGCTATTTATTAGAAGAACTTTCACCAAAATTTCTAGAGCGTCATAACTGCGGCGAGGGTTCATGGGATCATTTCCTTTCCCGCATCATTCACCTCAGAAGGCTCCTTTGTTTTTACTCTCTAGTAATCCGACGATTTCTACTCCTGGACTCTGGTTCGTACCACCCGCTTCCCGGTTTAGCATATGCGAAGGTACAACCTTTTATTCACTAGATCATTTCTCCTTCAAAAATTTTCCATCATCTGACGATATTTTGTATTTCTCACTTGCAGGCCCCTTTTGACCCCGCCTTCTGCAAAAATCGGGGGTTTTCCCTTTTTTCTTTGTGGTCTTTTTTTTTTTTTTTTTTTTTTTTTTTTTTTACCAATATACTTCTATACTTCTCTTCTCTCGATCCCCTTTTACTCTTCTTAGAAATCTCGGTTCTCGAAAATCAGCTCCATCTCGTTTTTCCTCATTTATGGCTGCAATAAACCATTTTCGTGAGCTTTTGTCGTTTAATGTCAAACGCTTTCTTCGCCGCGTCGCTGGACCGTCTCGTAGATTCATATCAAGAACACATTACAATTCTCCCTCCTTCAATTTTACAATTATGGCTTCCCGCTTTTACATCTAGCAATTTATCGCTCATGTTTAAAAAGAAACATTTTTACCTGCCCATATTTATATACAAATCACTTTTTAAATTGTATTATATAGACATAAAGTATTTTTACATATATTTAGATTACACACATGTTTGTTTTATTTCCTTTTATAAATAAATGTGTAATTTTAATTACACGCATTTTTGTTTAATTTTCGTTTATAAATAAATGTGTAATTTTAATTACAACATTTATATCCCCCCTTTCTACAAAAAAAAAAAAAAAAAAAAAAAAAAAAAAATCAACCCTATCATATAAATCATATACCTAAATTCTCTATTACATTAGGTCTATTTTCTGTGCATTTGTAAGCATTTGTTATATCTTTCTGACCTATAAAATAAAGATACAAAAAATATACACAAACAAAATAATAATACTCATAATACTAAGATATGAAGAAAACAGACTAAATACTGTCCATTCTTTCAGTCTATCGTTTATAGCCTCGTAGTATCAGTTTTTGAAAGTTTTCGAGGTTTTTTTTTTTTTTTTTTTTCTTTAAATAGTCCATTGAAATGTTTTTATCTTCACCTAAACATAAAAATGTAGAACATACACGCAATATTGTCCATTCTGCTAAACTACAGTCCATAGCACTTTAAATGTTCATTCCTATTGGTTTTAGAAAAAATTTTAATGTAAGAGTTCACCTCATTTTTTCTTTGTTTTATGTCTCTTTGTATATTACCATCGTATAGACTCTCATTTTGAACTCTAGTTCATTTTTCAGCATTCCGATTCTAAAAATTCTACACATATTTTTGTAGTTTTTATACATTTCTATATTTGTCTGTTGCTGTTGAGCACATCTTATTACTGATTGTTGTTGTGTGAGTATACTCCAAAAAAAAAGAAAATATTTTTCTTTATTTTACAAATGTTTTTCTTAAAAGTTTTTCCTCTTCCAAAAAATTAAATATATATATATATATATATATATATATATATATACACATAAATATAAATAAACAAAATCATAGCATTTCACACACAGTTTTTATATATAATATATTATATATATTATATATATATATAATTATATATATTATATATATATATAATATATATATATATATATATATATATATATATATATATATATATATATATATTTATTTATTTATTTATTTTTTATATTTATAATAGTATATATATATATATACTATTATGTTATTCTTCTGGATTATTTAAATATTTCAACATTCTCTACACAACTTTTATTTATTTATTTATTTATTTGTTTTATTTTATTTTATACACAGTTTATCTAAAAACTCCTTATCTACTTAACGTTATAGACTAAAATCCGTGCTTTTGTTTTCTCGGCGTGCTTGGGATTTTTTGTTAATCTTAACCTCTATAAAAAAAAAAAAAAAAACTCGGGGCAAAGCTAACTTGAGAACACTGTCAAAGGCTAGGGCTGTATAATTCCGCCAGGGATAAATAGTTCTTTTAATTTACTCATTTGCAGTGTTGAAAATAAATTGAATTTAAAAGAAAATATCGGTATTGTATTTGCTATTATCTTTTAAATCTATCTACTCAACTTAAAGTGACGGTTTTAATGATTTAGAAATTGTTTTTAACAACAATAAATGATACGTCACAATCTACTTATCCAGTTATAAACTTTCTTTCTTTGGCGATTTACTGAAAAGTAAAAACTTCCAGCAAACCTCAATCCCCACCCCAGGATCTTCTCTGTGGTCATTCATAACTCGGACACCTGACACTTGCTTTTCTTCCTCCCCCTTTTCTTCAGTTACTATAGCAGTAAACCCTCTTTTCTTATATGTCAATCAATAGCCTCTTCTTGAAATGAATTTTCGCTTAATTTTCAAACTCACAGGAAAGTAAAAAAATTATATGCTCGAACCCATGAACTCGTCTGATAAAGACAAAAGAAGAAGAAGAGATATATATATATATCATTACAGAAACATATTTTATGCAATATATTTTTCTTTTCATAAAATTTATGCATCATTTGCTAAATTTCATATATTATACAAATTTTTATTTTTAGGTGTCGGAAATCTGGTTTTAAAAATAAATAATTAAAAAATGATTTTCTTAGCACCAAAAAAGACATAATTATATAATTTAGAGTACCTTAAGATTTTTATAACTTTATTATTATTATTTAATTTTAAAAATATCAAATTAATTAAATTTTCAAAATTAAGTTTAGAAGAAAAAAAAATTGCCTGTCTTTATATTCTCATATATAATAAAAGTATCATTTAACCTGAACTCTATCTTAGGGGAGGGGGAATTGTATTACGTTATCTGTAAAACAAATTTTATTATTATTATTATTATTATTATTATTATTATTATACATATTTAAACTGTATTTTCCCTTCAATGCATTTTACCAAAGTATTACTTTTAAATATATTTTATTTTTTATAATTTTCCAAAGAAGTTGAAAAATGTCTATGACTTCAATCTGTCTGTCTGTCCGCACTCTGTTTTCCGTAAATATTGCTAGAATACTTTGAAACTGATATATGTTATTCAAGTTCACTATTCAAGAACTTATATAGAGAAAAATTATAGCCTTTTTGCAGGCCTTTCACAAAATTTAAATCTATAAAATGCGCTTTTTCATAAAATTGAAATCCATAAAATTGTTCCTTTCGTATAATTCAAATTCCTACAAAAGCTGTTTCACAAAATTTAACTTTATAAAAAAAATTCCTTTAATGAAATTTTTCATCTTTTCAGTATTATTTCAAACTATTCCGTACACTTTATTTAATAAAACACTGTTAAATGAATGTTTGGCATTATATACGAGTGACCTCTAAAGTGATAACCGTTACACAATAATACATTTTTCACAAAAAATAAATAAAATCCGTAAGAAGATCTCGCTTTTTTTTTTTTTCTTCCTTAAATTTTTTATACTACAAAAATAAAATCCAAACATAAAACCTGGATCGAACCGCAAATTACTAAAATTACATTTTCAGTCGTGTTGTTTGTTTCAAACATTTTCAACAAATTTTAAAACTAATTATGAATTCGTTTCGTCTATTTGTCTTTGTACGAGCTGCAGTTTAAGTAAATAATTTTAGAATACCATGAAAGTGATATGTGTTATCAGTTTTCACAGTATTTTCATTTTTGAAAATGGTATAAATTGTTATAAATTTTTACACAGTTTCTTTGACTGAAAAATACGAAGATTTCTATTGAAAAAAGTGGTATTCAATTAAAAGACAGCTAAAAACCCTGTAAATAAGATAGACTGACATGAATTGAAGTCAGAAGCACTTTTTAAGTGTTAATGAACACAATCTCAAAAATATTGAAAGTATGTCGCTTAAAATAAATATAAGTAAATAATATAATATGGTAATATGGTAGGGTTTTGCGTCGCACTAGTGCTGCGCAGATGGGCAATTGGCGACGGTCTGGGACACAACCCTAGAGGTGGTCCGGAGACATGCCATCACAATTTTGATCCTCCACTTTTTTTTTTTTTTTTTTTTTTTACTTATACAACACATATAAGTAAATAAATAAATAAATAAATAAATAAAAAGACAGCTTATGTTACAGTTAAAAATTCTTCATTTAAACTATGACACAAAAAATACATAATTAAATATTTTGATGGATTAAACTGCAATTGTTATTTTTAAGACTAAATAATTATATTAAGTTATTTTGAGTGAATTGATGAATTGAAGATGAATTGAATCAATATCAGATGAATTGAAGTCAGAAGCACTTTTTAAGTGTTAATGAACACAATCTCAAAAATATTGAAAGTATGTCGCTTAAAATAAATATAAGTAAATTAAAAAAAAAAAAAAAAAAAGACAGCTTATGTTATAATTAAAAATTCTTCATTTAAACTATGACACGAAAAATACATAATTAAATATTTTGATGGATTAAACTGCAATTGTTATTTTTAAGACTAAATAATTATATTAAGTTATTTTGAGCCAATTTAATTTCGTAATATTTTATCTGCATCAATAATAAATGCAAACATCTATTACGGCCAAATAACAACCTGCTAATGCATTTATTATGCCGCAAACTCTTTTAATATCCTAAAATAAATAAATAAATATTAGATAAAATAAAGGTTATCTTATTGAACTGTTTAATTTCATTTCACATGTAATGTACAAAATATTCTTCTAAATTAGGATAAACAGCCAAATCTAGTACTCCTAGATTCTCCTATCTGTATGAATACATGGAAAAGGGAGTGAAAAGTCTCTTGTACCTTCCACACTGTTCTCAAGTTAGCTTTGCCCCGAGATAGTGTTTATGAGGAAAATTCCTATCCCCGTTTTTGAGCTTTCATCGAATCTCTATCTTATATTCTATTTATTCTCAATGAAATTTACGTTCATTTCCTTATTATTACAGCTGTTATTTATTCATTATACTCTAATTTCTATGTTTTTCCAGCCAAAATGCAATAATTACTTTATTATTATTATTATTATTATTATTATTATCTGCACACTCGCAACTTGATACATTTTTGTATACTACCTAATGTTAGCTTTATTGCTATTATTATTATTATTATTATTAATCTTTTTTATTATTGTTATCAAGGCGACATTCAAAATTCTTCACTGGCAAGGAGAAAAGAACATCTATAGCTTAATGAAGGGGCCCTACCATAAATATTAATTTCTCTGTTTGAAGCCCAGCTTCAAACAGTTACCAGTTAAAAATCTGAAGCATCCCTCTACAACAATAAAATTATGTCTATCTCAACTATCCACACTATTTTACTATTTATTATTATTAGTTTTTTTTAAATAACAAATAACCTTTTATTCATCGTTTATTCTAAACATAAAAAATTCTTTATCAAAATTAAATTAAGGAGATATCCTTGTTGATAATAAATCAATAGCACTTTAAGCGGGACTCAGCCAGAGTTTAAGGAGGAAGAAAAAAAATTAAATCTAAAAACTTTATATATTTTCTTTTTTTTTA
Source organism: Salticus scenicus (assembly GCA_963930645.1). Lineage (NCBI taxonomy): Eukaryota > Metazoa > Arthropoda > Arachnida > Araneae > Salticidae > Salticus > Salticus scenicus. The sequence goes on along the minus strand of OZ005657.1, from coordinate 79,559,674 downwards.
TATAATTTAAAGTATAGACTCACCCGACGACGAGCGTTCAACATTAAGGTAATCTAGAATTCGGACATCAGGCATACTTGGCTATTTATTAGAAGAACTTTCATCAAAATTTCTAGAGCATCATAACTGCGGCGAGGGTTCATGGGATCATTTCCTTTCCCGCATCATTCACCTCAGAAGGCTCCTTTGTTTTTACTCTCCAGTAATCCGACGATTTCTACTCCTGGACTCTGTGCGTACCGCTCGCTTCCTGGTTTAGCATCTGCGAGGGTACAACCTTTTATTCACTAGATCATTTCTCCTTCAAAAAATTTTCATCATCTGACGATATATTTTATTTCTCACTTACAGGCCACTTTTGACTCCGCCTTCTGCAAAAATCGGGGCTTTGCCCTTTTTTCTTAGTGGTCGTTTTATTTTTTTACCAATATACTTCTATACTTCTCTTCTCTCATTCCCCTTTTACTCTTCTTAGAAATCTCGGTTCTCGAAAATCTGCTCCATCTCTTTTTTCCTCATTTATGGCTGCAATAAACCATTTTCGTGAGCTTTTGTCGTTTAATGTCAAACGCTTTCTTCGCCGTGTCGCCGGACCGTCTCGTAGATTCATATCAAGAACACATTACAATTCTCCCTCCTTCAATTTTACAATTATGGCTTCCCGCTTTTACATCTAGCAATTTATCGCTCATGTTTAAAAAGAAACATTTTTACCTGCCCATATTTACATACAAATCACTTTTTAAATTGTATTATATAAACATAAAGTATTTTTACATATATTTAGATTACACACATGTTTGTTTCATTTCCTTTTATAAATAAATGTGTAATTTTAATTACACACATTTTTGTTTAATTTTCGTTTATAAATAAATGTGTAATTTTAATTACAACACCAGGAAATAACTTCGACACATGACTGGACTAGTTCAACCCTTTCGAAACGGTGTATATTTTTGGAGATTGTCTCCAGAATCTAAAGTTGAATATTATTCAGGAGTGGTACAATAAACAAAGCCACACCTCTGGTGAGATTTACCTCTCGAATGCTAATGTTAGCCTATGAGAAATTTAAGACAAAGTATTTTAATGTTATTGAGTATCTGTTTAGTTTTGCAAAATTTTGAATAAGATTATACTCAAGTTTTGTGCAGCTGTCGGCTACTTAAATGGAAGCGATAAAACTAAATCCAAGCAAAAGATATCAGCCTTCTCAAACTTCTTTTTAATTACTGTAATTGTCTAAATTTCAGTAAAATAAATCAAAAAACGTAAAGGATTTTAAAACTGAAACGAGACGATTTCAAACCAAGTGAATTTCGGGTTTTGTGTTCTGAAAATTTTTATACGAAAAATTTTGAGGAAAAAATAATAATAGTAACAATAAATAATAAGCGGTGGGTGGATTCTGGGCTTAAAAGTGGGCGGAACTAGGTACATATTTCACGCATAGTCAACGAGAGATTCGGTCAGCTAACAAGAAACCGTGTAAACGGAAAAGGAAATGCACTGATTTTAAGTCAAACGTGTTATCTAGTAACTTAATGTTATTTTGCAATCTTCATCTGGTTTTGTTCCTTTTCCTGTTTCTTTAATCATTTTTCTTTAAATACATTTTCGTAATTCTTTTTTAATTTCTTTTATTTTTCTGATTTTTTAATTAAATGTTGAAATATCCCCCCCCCCAATACAATGTTTATTTATTTATTTATTTTTTCTTTACAAAAACCTTACAACGATGTCATTTAAGTGCAAGTATTGTCATTAACAATGCAATTGCAGTTATAATTAAACGCGATCTCTCCTACTCATTTGCGCAATTACTCCAACCCTATAAGGAGAGATTGCGCGAAATTGCGCTTTCAGTTTTATTACAACTGTTGTTTTAAATTATAGCAGAATAATAAAATAGTAATGGAAATGCTTAGAAGAAGGATCAATTCAAAATTATGCCCCAATAGTTTACTAAAAAAATAATATTTGATTTTTTATATTGTTTTGTTGAATTGTGCACAAACTCGCCTTAGCTTTACCTTATTATTTTATATAAATTCACGCAGTTCAAATTATTTATTAAATTATAACTTATAAAAATTATTTTTCAAACGATTTTTGAATGTATTATTAATCATCTGAATGAGATTTTTTTTCTTCCCGTTAAAACTGAAAATAAATAAATAATTAATTAATTAAAATAAAATAAAAAATCGACAACTGTGTTCTAAATTTTTACAGATCTTTCGTTTTAAAAGTACTGACATGTTCTTTCGAGTGATATCCATATTGAAAATTTATCTGGAATAAATTAAAATGTTGGCATCTATGCACAGACACACAGACAGATAGACATTCTCTAAGAATTGTCAAATCGTATTCAGGGCATCTCTAAATGTGTAAATCCGTCGAAAACTGTAGTTCGAAAAAAAAAAAAAAAGTTAAAAGAAAACCTATGCTAATAGCATTTCATTAACTTTATCAAAAAAAATTTTTCGAACGAAATTTATATTTAGTTTACAAAAGTTTCATTTATTACGTTTTTTTTTTTTTTTTTTTTTTCCCTTAAAGTTATGTCTTGAAACTATTGGGAAAAATTCCATTAATAATAAAAAAATATATACTTTATTCTACTATAAAGTAAATTTTCAATAAGTTTATTATTCATTTATCCACATTCAAATTATAACAAAAGCATAAATTTTGAAGGAACCTAAAATTTTAAAAGAGTTTTTGAAGAAAGAAAAAAAAAACAAAAAATAGCACGTAGAAAGATCTAATCTAAAAAGTTATGAGATAAATGTTTCTGGTCAGTAGTAAGAATTTTTTTTTTTTTTTTCTCCGGCTTAAACAACTTTTTCTGTCCAAGTTTTATCCTCATTCAGTATTCACATCCGAATCGCAGGAAAACAAGTGACATATCGTAAATATCCTGTAAAATTCAAAGTAAACTTCCATATTTCTAACAAAGTTAGTAAATCAGCAACTACTGCCTCTGGAAAATTATCTTTTTATCACTGCATCAAAGAGCATTTATCGCAGCAAAGATAAAGGCCAATATACGATCTGCAAAGTAGCTGCTCCCGAAAGTATAATTTTAGTTTCACTTCAGATTGCTTAGTGGTACTAATTTCAAGCACAATATATTTTTTAATCATTCCATTTGAATCCGCTTAGATTCTACTATTTCGGGAAAATTAACTTTCAACATTATTATTACTTATTTAATTGTAGGAAAAAGAAATTACTACAATAAAGATAAAAGACAATTTACGATCTATAGAGCAGTTTCGCCTGAAACTATAATTATTGTAATTTTGTTTGTTCTAGGAAAGAAAACAAAATATTTGCATCAATATTTTTTCTTCTGTTAGCTTTAGTTGTAGTTATTATGAGTACAAAATAAATTTAATAATTTTATTTGAGTCAGTCAGCTTGGTATTTATTTATTTATTTTATTTTTAGAGTATCCTTTTTTTTTTTTTTTTTTTTTTTTTTTTTTTCTGAGGATTTGTCTCTGTGTTTGTCTGAAGAAGAAATATGTCAATTAAACACTTCCAAACCACAGTTAGTGATTCACTAAATTTTTGAGCGAAAAGATTTCGGAGATATTTTGGCAATTAAAATGACTGACGTTGATTGTCTTAATTTTAAGTGCAGTATTTATTTATCTATTTATTTATTTATTTTTAAGCATGCATTTAGATTTTATTTTTTGCTAAATTAATTTCTCCGCCCTATACCTGAAGTATCAACGTCTAGTTGTTTACTTCTACAGTGGTGAAACATAGTACCAAATTTCTAAAAATAATTGTTGCAGCTAAATTGTTTTGTTTTTTCTTTTTTTTTCTTTTTTTTTGTGAAATATTGAACTTCATTTTTAATAGAGTAGACGTTTTCGTTTGTCGATTTAAGGCATATTGCCTTTTGCTTTTGTTGAGATAATTTCTCCTCTCTGCACCGAAAGAAATGCCTAAATCCCCTTCGATTCGATATGTTTATCTAAAATATGTTTGCAAGCGATGATTATACTAAATTTTAGTATAATGTATTTATTTACTTATTTTTTATTTTATTTTATCTTATTTTATTTATTTATTTTATTTTATTTTATTTATTTATTTATTTTATTTTATTTTTATTTTTATTTATTTATTTATTTATTTTTTGAGACAAATAGACCTTTACCTTTATTAAAGCTGAAAGCAATTGTTTCTTGATATACCTAAAGAAAAAACTCTTTAATAAAATGATTGTAAAATTACAGTCACGGTTTTACTCTTTTTTTTTTTTTTTTAGAGGAAAGTAAATTATTAAATGTATTTCATCTCCAACATTTTTTACAAATAAATAACGTAAGTATACCTAATTATTACAACAGGAATATCTTTTAACAAAAGCTAGTTTTACAAAATTAATTTTACAAATATCACCAAAATAAGTATTTTAAAAAGTCTCTTTAATAGGAATAAAATGTATTTAAGGATCAGATAAAAATACTTTATTCTGCCTTTTTAAACTATATAAAACATTTAATAAATACCAAGTTGTGTAATTTCTTACTCACTGTCTGCTAAAAAGCGAAACTCAAATTACAAGAAACACACACACACACACAAAAAAAAAAAAAAAAAAAAAAAAATGAACAATAAGCCCCAATAGCAGTATCGCAGATGGCATTGCTAACTTATTCATTTGTGTGAATAGGATTTAGAAATACGTCCACCTGCTAAAGACAAAAATAAAAAAAGTAACATGAACTACATCCATTGTAGTGGCCTTTCATTAGCATAACATTACTTCAGATAATTTAAACTCCTAGAGAAAGTATTCTTCGGAGTTTTACATTTTAAAAGCAGAATAATATAAGTACTAAAATAAGTCAGCTTCTGTTTAATAAAAGTACTTTTGTACTAAGTTTTTTTTTTCCTGTTAACACTGAACAATATTTCTTAGAATAACATTTAAATTTTTTCATCATTAAATTCGTGGGTAAGTTTTAATTTGTCAGGAAATAAAATTAAACTCAGAAATAAGTTTTATTTTATTTTATATTTTTATTTTTGAGGTATTAATTTTCATGGCAATTATTATTAGTTCTTAGAAAGTACAAAAAAAAAAAAAAAAAAAAAAAAAAAATGTATATTTAGTAACACAGTAAAATGCATAAAATTTGATAAGATAAATATCTTATGGATAACATTTTCTAATAAATGTTTATCTTTTGAAAGTGAACATTTCTATTTCTATTTCATTATCAACATAAAATATTATGGGATAATTAAGATTTTTATTTTTTAAAAAGATCCGATAAAAAGTAATCTGGTGTGTCACTCACACGACTTTCTCTTACCCTGAAATCTAATACTATAAATACAGATTGGAGATTAAGGGGTAAGATAACGAGTACTGTTATGTAAACCTATGTTGAAACAATTCAAATTAGGCTTCGGAACAGCTTTATTTGACAAATAATTCTGTGTGAGGGGGGCTACCTTCCCCTTCTACCCCCTGTTTCACTATTGCATATACAATTATACAGAATTCAAATCTGCTATTAAATTCAAAAGTTCATTTAAAATTATTCAGACAACCAACTTTCACACGCAACATTCCTTGAAACTTATCAATCTTGATCAAAATTTTCTAGCAACAAAGGTATTAACTTTAAAATGCGATATTTGGGTCACATGAAAATATTTGTTTTTAATTTACTCGAAGAGAAACAGGTAAAGATCAAAGGTTTGACTTCGGTATCTAGAAAGACTCAAAACGTGTAAATATACAAAAAACCAAGCGATGAATATTTAGTTTAAAAAAAATACATTATTTACCATGTGACTATCAGGAATTAAGTTTAATTTATGAGCAGTGTTATCTAGACATGGTAACATATTACAGTAAAGCACTACCACTAACAATAAAAAAGAATGCTATGGCTTAAAAATTAGCAGCCCTGTATATCTTCTGAAGGTTATGTACACACCACCTGGTGCAAATGAACATAATCCTATACTAATAACACACGCGCAACCTGAAATACCTTCCATCAATTTTCAAGTATTGTCGCACTATAATCTATCATAAATAAAACTAAATATAGAGTTATATACGGTAGTGCGAGTTATCTTCACTGCTCTTAATATACGTACATTAGCTTAGCTATAGAGCGTTTTATTAATTTATTTATATTAAATAATGTCAATAGCAATATACAGGTAAAATTCCACTTACCTGAATAAGACATTCAGCACTGGTGAATTACATTCAGTCATTCCTGTGTAAACCGTCTGGATTCAATCTGTAAATAAACTTGTTAATGCACATCATTATTACACTTGTGTGTATATTAATTAATTAGAGGTATATTTTTTTTTTCTTTTATGCATATATTTGCTCTCTCTTGTGTAAAAATACATGTTTAATTTAACAGCATAATATACTGGTAAGAGCGTTTTAAAACGCCCTGCTAGGATATATATTTTACATCTTATCAGAAAAGAAGCAGTACAACATCTACATTAAACTGAAATTGCACGAGAGAGTTTCATTAGGATAGCTGAGTAAACAATTTTGCTCCGTCATTAAACTGGGAGCGGCGCATATTTCGCCTTACATCTGAATTGATTGTTCTTTCAAATAAGTCAAAGTTTCTAAAACACTTCTTGAATAAAATGAAAATAGCGGGCATACAAAAGTTATTATAATTTTCTGTTTTCTTACACCCCTACTTGATCGGTATTTTCAATGTTCAACCACATTAAGTTCACTTCTGAGTTTTTTGAACGCTGGTAGGGGCTTCGTTAGGATATCTGCAGTCATTCTGTTGCTTGGGACGTACTCTAATCTGATTGTCCCTTCTTCGTGTAATTCTCTAATTAAATGGTATTTTACGTCCACATGTTTACTTCGCGCTTGATGCTTATCTGATTCAATCATTTTAATGGCAGATTGATTGTCATCATAGATTGTTACGGGTCTTATCTGATTTAAATCCAGATCTTCTAATAATCGTAATAAGTACGTAACCTCTTGTGCAGCGCTTCCTGCGGAGATATATTCAGCCTCTGCAGTAGACAGGCTGACGCATTTTTGTGTTCTGGAAATCCAGTATATTGGGTTTTTTCCGATAAAAAATATGTTTCCTGTGATGGACTTTCTGTCTTGGGGGGTCGTTTGCATAATCAGCGTCGGCGTACGTAGTTAGTGTTGCTGGATGATCATTGTTATACATTAATTTTAAGTTTATGGTTGTCTTCAGGTACCTTTTTAGCATTTTCCCAATCACATTTTCTTGGCTTTTCGTTATAACGAGATAAAAAGTTGACGGCAGCACTAATATCTGGTCGGCTGACAGTGGCTATATATAGAAGTGCCCCTACTGCTTTTCTATAATCAGTATTATTGGGTAAATAATTTTCATTCTCATTATTTTTTAAGTAATTTGTATCTATGGGAGTATTAGTGGGCTCCGCATTTTCTAAATTAAATTTATCTACTAATTGTTTAATCTTGTTTGACTGATCGATTAATAATGTGTTACTGTTTGGTCCTGTTATATTTATTCCTAGATAATTAGTAACGTTCCCAAGGTTGGTAATACTATATTCGCGCCTAAGTTCTTCTATTATATTGTTTATATCATCTTTGGTTCCAGCAATTAGTAAATCATCTACATACACTAGTATGTAGACGGTTTTGCTATTAGTGTTTCTTTTGTATAGGCATTTGTCAGTGGAACTCTGTGTGAAATTCAATTTTGTTAATGTTTCATTAATTTTAGTGTTCCAAGCCTGATGACTGTTTACGGGCTGACTGTTTCAGCCCGTAAATGGCTTTATTAAGTTTGCATACTTTATGTTCTTCACCGGGATTTATGAATCCCTCGGGTTGGTGATTATAAATTGTTTCTTCGAGCTGACCGTGTAAAAACGCGGTTTTTACATCCAAGTGGTTTAATTCCAGATTTTTATATAGGGCCATTACTAAAAAGGATCTAATTGTCGTATGAGACGCCACCGGGGCGAACGTCTCGTCATAATCTACCCATACTTTTGGTTAAAGCCTTTGGCAACTAGCCTGGCTTTATGTTTTTGGATTTCACCCTTATCATTATATTTCGCCTTAAATGCCCATTTTGAACCTACTATGTGTGTGTTAGGGGGAGGGTCAACCAATTCCCATGTATTATTTTCGTTTGACGAAGCAATTTCATCTTTGGCTGCTTTTAGCCAATTTTCCCTTTCTATGGAATTTTCTATTTGTAATATTTCATGGAAGGTTTTGGGTTCGTTTACGGTCATAGTATTTGATAATAAAACAAATCTGTCATGTGGAACACCTTTGTTAGCTCTATCCGACCTTCTCGGAATTGTTTGATCTGTCATATCATGATTAATATCCTCGGTTTGGTCTGATTCTTAATTTATTTCATTTAGTATCACCGGGAAGTTGTTTTTATGATCATTAGTTTCGCTAGAATTTTTTTCATTTATATCATTGTTTGTCTCTAACAGTTCCTCATCGATATACTCAAGATTGTTATTTTTTGTTTTTGTCTCTACAAACTTTACTGTTCTACAGATTCTAACATTATTATCTATATATATTCTATAACCTTTACTTCTAAGGTCATAACCAACAAGTATTCCTTCCTTTGCCCTATTGTCAAGCTTCCCTCTTGTGGTTTTGTGAGTATACACATATGCCTTACAACCAAATGATTTTATATGTGAGAGATATGGTTTATTTCCATTCCATTTTTCATATGGTGTTTTATCGCATGCACTCGTTGGCAATCTATTCTGTAGATAATTAGCAGTCATAAGGCCTTCAGCCCAAAATTTATTCGGCAAACCGCTGTCTTAACAAACATCTGGTCATTTCGACCAATGTTCTATTTTTTCTCTCCGCCACGCCATTTTGAGAAGAACAATGCGGTACTGTTAATTGGTGTTCGATTCCTTCATTCGCGAGAAAGTTTTCAAATTCATTGCTTGTATACTCTCCGCCGTTATCGGTACGCAATATTTTTATTTTCCTGCCAAACTTGTTTAACCCTTTCAGGGGCACTAAGTAAAAATGATTGAATTTCCTTTTAAATATATATATATCATAAAGTAAACATCCCCTACAAGTCATATTTGATGAAGAAAAAAATTCAGCATGTGTTGATTTTTTTGTGGGTGGTGGCTAGACGTTCTAGCCACTGCGCACATACGTCATGTATCTTAATTTTTGAATGGAACTAAATATTTATATATTTAAGGAATAAAAATTGAAACTATGCTTGAAAATGTAATTATAATAATACAATGTAACAAAAATTAATTATTACTTAAATTATAATGCTTCTTTATCCTTTTTTAATGATTTATTATATATATATACACAAATATATGGGCTGTTTAAAATTTGTTTAGAAACCTTTATGCATTAGTAATACGAAAAAATTATTCACTATTTAAGGAATAAAAGTTATAGTAATTCAATTGTATCCATAGCTGGGCAAGCGTTTTATTCCCATAAGAAGATTTATAGCAATAAATCTTAAAACTTCTTCTATATCTATTGGAGTAAAAGATTTTCCTAATTGGGTAGCATACAAGTTTGTTTGAAAAACTAAATCTTCCCAAAATGTCATTGCCATAAACATAAAAACTATTCCAAGTGGTGTTGGATTATCAATATCAAGGACCTCAGGTGCAGGACCACTTTCTTCCACAAATTCTGGAACAGATTGGCGAACTTGAAAATTTTTGCTCCAATTTACTCGCCCTCTTGAGCTAGAAGGACCTTCTATTTCACTGGATTGTTCATCTTCCGAACTTGAAACAATTTCTTCTTCAGGTAAATCTGGAACATATTCCTCATTATCACTTGTTCCTGATCCAGATACTGCAGAATCATCATCTGAATGTAGCTCTTCAAACAGAGCAATAGCTTCATCCAAAGATAAGCATTTTCTATGCATTATTGTGATAAAAATTAAGATCTATAAATTAAATTTAAGATTATTTAGAGAAATTAAATTTAAAAGCTATGGAAATAAAAATTTATTTTTAAAAATCACGATATAAGAGAAATAGAAAAAAGCAGCCTCTCTCTATACTATAAACAGAAATACTGAATAGCTTTTTTGTAAGAACCCTCCCACGCTTATTTACATCTGTATTTACATTCTGCTATCCCTTACTGTATATATTTATCACAGTTCACTAACCCCAAAAGACCCTCTTTGTTTATCTCAAAGGAAAAGAAATTGAGATTCTTTTCCCCAGCACAGCCTGTCTTATGGTAACTCCCATGACATATGTGCGCGGTGGCTAGAGGGTCTATCCAGCTAAAAGATTCTCCTAAAAATCAAACTAAAATTAATGATCTAAGATAATATGTAAATCTCTTGTATTTAAAAGGTGCATTGCAGTATATTTACACTACCAAATACTTTTGAATAAAAAATTATTTTTCATAAAAATATATAATAGAAACTTCAAAAATTTTTCCCGCAACTTGTCCATTTAAAAAAGTCACAGGCACATCCAGCTTAAAGTTACTGTAGAGCTGCCATCTCTATTTCCATTTTAGAAGTACATATTAACTTTTCATAAAAGTGGATAGAAAAAGTAGCCACTGCACACCTAGAGAAAAATTTCTAAAGTAGGTGGATAGACCCTCTAGCCACCGCCCCTGAAAGGGTTAAAGTCAACGCGTAATATTGTTTAAATCTATCAAACACCTCACTTTTATTTCGCAATAAGTATGTAAATGTAAAATGACTATAATCATCTACAAATGTTAAAAAATAATTTTTCCCTCCTATTGTGGAAGTTTGAAAAGGTCCACCAACATCAGAAACAACTAGATCTAATGGTTTTTCTGCCCTGAAAGTTGCCCTTTTCGGATATGTGTCATCCTCCAATTTTGAAATGATACAGATTTCGCATTCTGTGTTGTGTTTACATTTATTTAACTCAATTCCAGTTGCCATATTTTTGTCGACAAGTTCTTTGATTTGTTGAAAATTTTTATGCCCTATTCTTTCATGCCATAATTTTATGCAATTTTTATTTGCGCAAGCTGAGAAGCCTTTTTTCAAGCCAGAATTCAGAAATCTGGCTTTTTTCAAACTTGTTTGGCTTAGAAAATTTCGTTTGGCTTTTTGGCTTTTTTCTGGCTTTTTTTCTTTCTTTGGAAGTATTTTTAAAATATTTATTTTACTGCGGTTTTTTATCACATAAAATGAGAATTGAAGTGAAGAGTAAATAAGATAAGTATTTATTATCTTGGCAACAAAACAAAAACCACTTTATGACCGTCACCGTCACCGTAACCGTACGGATTACCACCCGACCGCGACCGACTTCTCTTCTGATGCAATCGTAATGCACGTGTTTGATGTTTTTTTTTTTTTTATTACGATTTACGATCGCTTCCGGATCGAATTTGTTTAAAGTTAGGCTAAGCTCAAGTTCATTTATTTTTATCGTTTATTATCATTATTATTGTTATCTTTATTATAGTTTGTTTTATACAGGAATATAGAGTATAATTATATATATATATATTGATACATATTTTATTGTCTATCACCCATTATGGGTAAATGGAAACCACTCTACGACAGCGGTCGTAAATATAAAAATGAGTGGGAAAAACAGTATCCTTGGTTAAAACAAGCAAATGATGGTACTGAGTCACCCTACAGTAAGCTGTGCAATTGCAAAATATTGCCCAAACTTTCAAGTATTTCGGCACATGAAAATACAGAGAAACATAAAAGGAATGCCCCTTCAACATCACAAAAACAAATTAATGTAGCTGTCACAAAGAAACCTAATATGAATGTAAAAATTGTAGAATTAAAACTTGCTGCATCTATCACATGCCATAGTGCTATACGCACTATTGATCACTTAAGTGAAATTCTTGTGGAAAATGGGAAAGGAAGCCCACTTGGGGAGAAAAAATTGCATCGCACGAAATGCATAGCGCTTATTAAAAATGTAATTTCTCCAGCATTAAAAGCTGAACTTATTGAAGATGTTAAAGGGAAAAAGTTTGCCCTTATAATTGATGAGTCTACTGATGTGTCATTACAAAAATATTTGTGCATGTTAGTAAAATATTACAGCGACAAACAAAATGCAATAACTACAGGATTTATAGGATTAATCCCTGTACAAGAGGCAACGGGGGAAAATATTTTTAACTTGATCAAGACTGACATGGAGAAATTTAATCAATCTTTTGAAAATTGTGTCGGTTTTGCTTCAGATGGGGCATCCAACATGGTTGGGTGCAACAACTCAGTTTGGTCAAGATTAAAGGAAATTTCCCCAAATTGCTTGCAGGTTAAGTGCATTTGCCACTCGTTAGCATTATGCGCTCAATACGCAGTGTCAAAACTGCCTTCTAATATTGGTTTTCTGCTTCAAGAGATACCCACATGGTTTCGCCATAGTAACATTAGAAGGGAAGCCGTTAAAGACCTATTTACAGTTATAAATACTGGTGATTCTGATCACGTACCTCTGCCATTTGAAAAAATATCATCTACACGTTGGCTTGTGCGTGGAAAAGTTATGTACAACATTTTAGTTAACTGGGAGGAGTTAAAAGCTTATTTTGCTTCCGCTGAAGTTTATGAAACAAAATTCGATACAAAATATAAAGCCAGAATGTTAAAGGAAATGTTGCAAGATACAAAAAATTACCTGTACTTGCATTTTGCAACTCCTGTTGTACAGGAGTTTGAAAGGCTAAATAGCCTGTTCCAGAAAAATAAAGCAGATCCCCAGGATCTAAACGATCAGCTATATTTGCATTACAGAAGTCTTAACAGTAGACTCTATGATATAAATAATCACAAAAAGTCAATTTCCAATGTTGATTTCGGGTCAAAATTTCTGTTAGAATGTAGTAAGTATCTAAAGCACAAAGATAATCATCCAGAAAGCCAAACTGAAATTCTTGCTGTAAAAGAAAGATGCCTTGGTATGCTTGAAAAGGCACTTGAACAAGTGAAAAAGAGACTTCCAGCATCAAAAGATATCTTTAAAGATCTTGCAAAATTCAGTCCAAATATTGTGTTAAACCAATTAACTAGACCTTTGTTTTCCGAATTGCCATTTATGCATTTGGCAGAAAATAATCTCCAGAACCTTGAAGAACAGTACAGAAAGTTACCATTTGTAGACTGGAAAGAAGAATTCAAAGGTTCTATACCTAGTGATAGTGAAACATTTTGGCAAGGTGTAAAACAGCATCCTCATTTTAAAGATCTTGCTGCATTTGTTTTAAATTGCCTAATTACACCTATCAGTAATGCTCTTGTTGAGAGGATGTTTTCACTTTTGAACTGCGTAAAAACTAAATCAAGAAACCGATTGCAAATAACTCTTTTGGATGCGATTTTTAGAGTAAGAGCTCATTTCTTGTTTTCTGATGGGAAAAATCAGCCATTTTGTTAAAAACAAAATAATAAAGGTACAAAAGGGCATTATTTAAAAGGAAAAAGAATATAAAAATACAAAAGCTATTTTACTGAAGACTACAAAGCTGTTTTATTGCCTTTTAAAAGCCTAAGACAGAAATACAACGTCATATTTATGACCTGCACGTGGAACTCTGAGAGGGGACCACATGCTAAGCCCCTTCAGGCGACCGCCAAGAATAAGCCCCTGCGAAATCGTAAGGAAGGCAATAAAAATTATAGAAGCAAACTGATTGGTAAAAAATGGGTCCAATAAGAAGTGCCAATAAAAAAAGAAAATGCAAGGAGGGAACCGCCCAAAAATTATAATGAGGAAAATGAGAAGAAGTTAAAAAATTTAGATTTTTTTTCTTCTAGCTGTTGCATTCGTGATGAGATGACGATAAAATGTTTTGGCTGTAGCTCTGTCAATTTGTGTAAGTGATGAAATCATGTGGAGATTCTGACGTCCTCACGCCTACGCTAAGATATGATCTGCAGTGCTCCCCAACGCTAGTGCTCCCAGGGATGACCCTTTACTATGCCCCGCATGCATCATAACTTCGAGTAATCTGGTGAGAAATCTCTTCCTTCATTTTGGTCAGTAGACAATCATTTAACTTTGCAAACGCATGCAAGTATGCATATTTTCTAAGTACTCATCTTTAGCACCATTGATGCAAAATTAAAGATCATTGTTATATCATTTATATTGTATTGTAAAAATTATAGAATAATCAATTTAATTAGTATTCAAAATTTAGATTTTTAATAAAGAAATTAATTAAAATTATATGAATCTAATATTATTTGAGAGAAAATTTATTTATTAATAACCATATTATTTTTCAGATTAATGTTTGCTTTTTAATTAGGATGAATTTTAGGGCATTTCACAACGCATGCCCGAATATCGAATTGATATTCAAAGTGTACGACCATGAAGCTGTCACTTTAGAGCCACGAAAAGGAGGGTAGTCTGATTTTGGTTAATATCCGCCCAACATCTACCCCCTTTCCGGATTTGGTGCCGTGTTTTTGGTGACGAATTTGGCACAGTTAAATTACAAAATTCTTCCGCGTTATTTACTAAAATTTAATCCCATTAAAATTATTAAAGTTAGCGGAAAAACAAAAAAGTAAAAATAAAAGATGAGTACAGAGAAAAAAAGATTTAAGCAAATATAATTGTTTGTACGTATACTAACACTCCACAATTATGTGTATTTTATAATTGGTGTCTTTTATTTAGTTATATATGTGAAATGTAGACATGAAAATCAAAGATTAATGTCAAAAATAATTAAATAACAGAATTAATATAGAAAGAAGATATATAGATTATATAGGCTTGTGTGGATAACATAATAAAAATATGTATGTGTATAAGCGTATAATATAAAATAATAAGAATAATAATAAAATTTTAGTATCTTATTTATCTCATGGTGTTATATATATATAAAAATTTCTTAGGATGTGATAAAGAGTAATCACTTCATAAATAAAATTTGAAAGTGGTAGAATATAGTGTGTTTGCAAATTTATAGGAGATTTATAGCAAAATTAACAGAGGTATTATTATAAATTGAATTTTTTTTCAAGAAATTGTATGCTTAAATAAAAGCCTTATATACAGGAGTAAAATAAGGTGCAAATAAATAAATTGATTAATTAAGAAAATTGTGAAAATAAATTAACATAATATTTGCAAAAAACAGAAAGTTATTCCTATATATATGCTAATGGTATTTTGTGTACATATATTTTGATTTTATATATATTGTATTTTATTACATATTTTGGAGGGGTAATCAATTTAATTAAACAAAAAAAAAAAAAAAAAAAAAAACGTGTATGAGATCCTCTATACCGAGATTGGCAAAAAAGAAAATAAATTACGCGGAAAATAAAGAAATAAAATTAAACGAAATTTCTAAAGAGAGGAATAAACCAATTAAGAAAATGGCAGACAAAATTGTAATAAGTTATGATGCTATCCTGAATAGTCTACCCAACTTTGACGGAAAAAAAAATAATAATATCGTAAACTTTCTAAAAGAATTCGATACGCTAGCTGAGGAAATTAAGCTACCAGAAAACTTAAAAGTAATATTGTTAAAAGCCAAAATAACGGGCCAGGCAAAAGAAAGCCTAATTAACGACGAAGACACAAATAATATTAACAACTATGCTGACATTAAACAAAGGTTACAAGAATTATTCAAAAGGGAAATCTCTTTTGACATCTCACAAAATGAATTCATGAATTTGAAACAAATACCGACACAATCAATAGAAGAATTCACAAAAATATTCAACAGGGCGGCAAACAACTATTTAAAAGATTCAGGCCACTCAGAAAAAACTGGGGCGAAACAATTTCTAGACACGATTAAATTGACAAAATTTTTAGAAAGCATAAGGCAAGATATTGCATTCGAAGTTAGAAAAATGGCACCAGACTCGATAGATAAAGCAATTAAATTTGCTAAACAAATCGAAAGCGCTTTTAACGCTTCGAAAATAGAAGAAATCAACACTACTTCCAAAGAGGAAGACAAATTATATGAAATGCTCCTAAACATGACAGTCAGACATAATGAAGAATTAAAAGAAATACAAAAACAATTAAAAGAGAGCAAAGAAATTCAGTTTAAACAGACACAGGTACCAAACACAGAAATTTGTAATATTTGTAAAAAAAGAAATCATACAACAGAAAACTGCTGGTTTAATGAAACAAATAAAAACATGACACAAAATAAACGGAGATATAAAAATAAAGATTTAAGGGGAAATAATTCACATCAAAGTAGGTTCCCAATAACAAACCCTCAAAATTATCAAACTTATCCTCCTGTGAACTATTATCATAATTATCCACCGCCTAATAATTTTCCAAATTACGCTGCACAATCCCAAAACAGTCCCCATTTCGAAAATTTTGCCTATCCACAACATTACACAAATCAAAATGGATATAATCAAAACAATAGGGGTGCTAGACCCAAAACAACATACAAAAATCAAGGCTATAAAAACCAGGAAAACTACAAAGGGGGTTTATAAATAAAACAATATATAACAATAATTCAAGCCCATATAAACCTCCAAATTTCGGGCTTAAAACAAAAAATAATATCTACGGAAATTCATACACACAGAAAAAAAATTACAAAAAACATCACAGTAAACAGTATGACACAATAGCCAGTGTAAGCGACGGATCACAACTACCGCTAATTAACGTAAAAATTAAAGACTTAGAGGTAATAACTTTAATTGATTCTGGAGCTAGTTTATCAGTCCTATCACCAGATATTTTCCAAAAATTAAAAGAAGCAAATGTTAAAATAAAATATCTGGCCAGACAAGTAAGGATTCATACGTTAAAGAATGAAAATATACCATTCAAAAAATGCATCAAAATATCTTTTAAAATACAAAACATATTCGCAACTGGAACATTTTACGTTACAACGAGAAACCTAGATAAAAAGTACAAGATTATACTCAGATATGATTTTCTAAAAAACAATCATGCAATATTAGATTGTGAACAAAAGGCCTTATACCTAAAGAACAAAGAAATACCCTTAGAAGGCATAGACACCGTACAAAAAATAAATGAAAATGAAATAAATGTGATTTCAGAAATTGTAAATACGCAGACACAGAACTCACAAAATAATAGTGAAAATACTATGAGCCAACAAAAACCCGCAAAAAATTCAAATAATGATGAAATTCAAAACGATTTCACAGAGCATATAGAGAACAAAAACAATGATACAAATACTCAAAAAATCAAAGAAAAAACAAATAAAAAAAATAAAAAGAGAATTTCGCATAAAAACATGATTATGCCAAAAACGGATAAAAAATATGGCTTAGAACCAGGTGAAACAAAAGTAATTACATTAAAATGTCCACCCAGTTTACAGCCAAACCAAGTAATTTTATTAGAACCCCTAAGGCATAACATTAGGATTAAATATGACCAATCCTTACATCAAGTCAATAAAAAAAATATGATACACTTAATGGTTCAAAATGACAGTGAAGAAAAGATAATGATAAACAAAAAAATGAATATTGGAAAAATATGCACAGAATTTGAAATAAAATTAAATGGATCAAAAACAGATAACACTCCCAAAGCATATGAAATGAATAATTTAACAATGAGTGAAATTTAAGAATTAAGAGAAAACGAATTCAATTTACAAGATTTTGATCTTGAACACTTAGATCAATCACAAAAAATTAAATTTCAAAATTTACTAAAAGATAATATACAAGCGTTCTCAAAATCATACAAAACCTTGGGACAGACTTCAATAGTGGAGCCCAATTTTAAATTACTCCACGATTATCCAATTTCCACTCGACCTTACAAAATTCCGCAAAGTGTAAGAAAATTTGCACAACAGGAAATAAACAAATTATTGGACGCAAACATAATAGAAAATACAACGTCAAGCTACGCATTTCCGGTTATATTTGTAAAAAAAAAAGGCAAACTCAAAAACTAACGACCCTAATAAAACTTCGTACAGGTGTGCTATAGATTACAGATTGCTAAAGAATATTTTACAGGGCGTACCATATCCCATTCCGGATATTAAGTCACTTTTACAAGATATAAGTGGCAAAAAATATTACACAGTGCTGGATTTTCATTCAGCCTTCTTCCAAATAAATTTAAAAAAAGAAGACAGACCAAATTATCCTTCATTACTGAATTTGGTAAATTCCAACCTACGCGACTAAATTTTGGTAATAAAATAAGCACATCAGTATTTGCGGAACTAATCGATAAAGTGCTAGGAAAATTTGATCAATATAAAGTACGTTATTTCATTGATGATGTTATAATAGCAGCTGATAGCATCAATGAAATGTTAAACTTATTACAACAAGTACTAAGCACATTAATTAAAGAAAACCTAACAATAGAACCTTCAAAAATGCAAATATGCAAACAAGAAATAGAATTTTTGGAATTTAAAATCAATAAAAATGGTTATGCACCGGCCAATAAAAACATTCAAAAAATTCAAAAATTAGAAAGACCCAAAAACAGAAAAGGCGTAAAATCTTTACTGGGTCTGACAAACTATTTCGCATCACTGATAGACAATTACGCTGAAATAGTAGCACCATTAAATGAGTTAACAAGTGAGAAAAGGAAATTTGAATGGACGGAAGATGCCGAAAATGCATTAAAACAGATCCAAAAAATTATTCTAAACAGTCCAACTCTCAAACCACCAAATTATGACAAAGAATTTTTTTTGATAACTGATTGCTCAAAAATAGCGACGTCCGCGATTTTATCGCAAGAAATAAATGGCATAATGTACCCTGTAGAATTCTATGGAAGAAAATTAAAAGATACTGAACAGCGTTACCCAAGTATTAAGCTGGAATTGCTCGCCATATACGAGAGCATAATCCATTTTAAAAATATTTTAACAGAGAGAAAATTTACGGTAGTGACTGACTCAAAAGCCATCACATATCACTTAAATTTAGAAAAGAATTCAGACATTATAGCCAGATGGTTACTGGAATTGCAATCGTATGATTTCACTGTAGAACATATAGAGGGAAGAATTAACCCTGCCGATTACATATCGCGACATATCAATAACATCACGGAAACAAATTCAACCAACAACTTATTTGAAGTTAATAAAAATTTGACAGACGAAAACATAAAACTTGAACAAATGAAAGATAAAAAAATATCTAAAATAATATCAGACATAAAAAAAGGAAAATCAAATAGAACAACTCGAAAATTTGAATTAACAGAAAAGGAAATATTAATTTTAAAAAGAAGTACAAATGATAATCAAAAAGAATTATTAATTATTCCAGATTCGTTAAAAAACGAAATAATTAAAGAAGCACATAAAACCCATTTTGGAGTTAAAAAAACCCTGCACTTAATAGGAACGCGTACATACTGGTATGGAATGTACCAAGACGTGAAAAATCATATTGCAAATTGCATTGAATGCATGAGACACAAACAATACACAATCCCCAAAATTGAAATACAAAAAATGGAAAAAAATTACAAGCCAGGGGAAGTATTACACATAGACCTCATAGGTAAGTTACCTATGACTTTTAGAAAAAACATATTTATAATGGTAATAATTGATTCCTTCTCGCGTTACATGGAGGCAGTACCACTCAAAAATGCAGAGTCACAAACCATATTAAACGCATTAACAGGCTATATTGGCAGGTTTGGCATGCCAAGAGAAATACATTTAGACAATGCACAGTACTTTAGAGGCAAAACATTCACAGAATACATGAAACAATTAAATATTAAATTACATTTTAGCTCTATTTATCACGCTTGCTCGAACGGAATTGTAGAAATTTCAAATAAAATAATAAAATCCTCACTAGCCGCCATGACAAAAACGACATTTCAATGGGACGAAAAATTAAATTTTGTGAAATTACATTATAATGCAACAATACATAGAGCAACAGGTTTTTCTCCCGCTATGGTTTTTTTTTGCTAGAGAAATCAACACACCATTTAATGCATTCTCAGATGCAACAAAAATTACCACTGACAGCTATACAAATAAGCGTCTGCAACACATTCAGAGTGTAAAAGAAGCCGCACTAAAAAATCAACTTCAAATTATGAATGAGTATAACAAAAATTTAAAATATAAGGACAGAGACCTAAAAATTGGACAGACGGTATATATGAAGAGCCTTAGAAGGCCAAATATATTTCAGCCTAAATTTCTTGGCCCTTTCTATGTATTGAAAATACTGCGCAACATGAATATTGTTTTGAAAAACGCTCACGACAATACAGCGAAACCCATTAAGGTGCACATATCTAAACTATATGCACCAAAATATGCAAAATAATACAAAAAAAAACAAAACAAATTATACATATGAACTATATTACAAAATCAATTATTTTACTATTTACAACCGAGAAAAATAATATGTGTAAAATATATATATATATATATATATATATATATATGAAATGATTTTGTAAATAAACCAATAATTATTCATTAAATAATTAGATAGTCATAAATTTTCGAAAGAAAACATTTTTTTTTTTGCAATACATACAAGGAAAATTTAAAGCAATGCTGAATGTAAATAAACAAATAAATAAATGATAAAATATCATCGGAACAAACTCACAGGTGACGCACACTTTTGCGAAACACGTTGATTGTAAATACATAAAATAAAAATACATATATATAGATTTTTTTTGCCATAGGGGCAATGTGAATAAGAAAACGTAAATATACGTGTACATAGAAACAAAAACAGAAAAGGTGTCTGTATTCATAATGGCAAATGAATAAAATAAATATGTATAGATATAAAATAAATAAAAGTGAACGTGAACGTGACATGAAATCTACACATATGTATATATTTAGATACTTAAATATATTTATGCATGTATCTCATAAAAGAAAATAAATAAATAAATAAATAAATTAAAAAAAATAATAATAAATAAATAAATAAATAAAAGACAGACAAAAAAAACTAGCACAGATAAGAAATATAATACAGGAAAGATAACGCATGCTTTAGAAGAGAAGCAAATCAAAAAAAAAAAAAAAAAACAGAAGTTACTCGTTTACAAGACAGTTACCATCAGGGCCTGATTAAGGGGGAAGCTCGCTCTTCACACATTATTTATACTTACACCGTTATTTTTTAACAAATACTTTCCTCCTATAATAAACAGAAAATTTTCATTAAAAATTATTTTAAAAGAATTCTGGTGTCTAATAACGGTGAGTAAATTGGATTGTTTTACACCGTTCATTTTTTATAAAAAATATTTCCTTGTCAAAGCGTGGAATTTCTATGACATGAAGTAAAAAATAATTGTAAAAATATTCCGGTATGAGCGAGCTTCCCCCTTAATCAGGCCCTGGTTACCATGACAACGAGCAAAAGAGACTCGTGGAAAAACAGGTTAGGAGAAGAAAAATATCACGAAAGATGCAAAAAGCATACTCACTAATCCTGGGACAGATAAAGGTCGGAGAGATCAACCAGAGGGGTAAAACCAAGCGCTTCATGATCCAGGTACGGGAAAAGCCGGATTTCTGCAAACGAAACAAATTATTACTCAAAATGTCAGGTGACACCAAAATATGAGATTACTACTTTCACACATCATTCACACTTTAGAAAGATTAAATCATGTTTTACTTGCAGGACTAAAATGGTAGTAATAATATTAAAATTCGCATCATTTCACACTTGAACAAAGATGCATATATTTACTCTAATAAGTTAAAAAAAAAAAAAAAAAAAAAAAGAACTTTCGGTGAATTTTAAGCAAAAAGCCGAGGATTAAGATTCATTATAGCTACATAGTATATATATATATATATATGTATAAAAAAAAAAAAAAAAAAAAAAAAACACTTTCGGCGAAGTTTTAGCAAAAAAAAAAAAAAAAAAAAAAAAAAAACCTTAATAGCTTAGGATTACAATTCATTATATTTATATACAAAAAAAAAAAAAAAAAAAAAAAAAAACCGTCACTGTAAAAATATTAATCTCTAACACTCGCACACACATATGCACGCAAATAAAAAGTAATAAAATAACGCTAAATTACCATATCACTACAGAATGGTCTAAAAAAAAAAAAGGGTGAATTAAATGCAGATTATATACAGGAAAAAGAATAATTAATACATAACCTATATTTTACAATAAAAACAATTTTATATAACCTACCTTACATCCGGGTTTAGAACACAGCCAAGATAATGAGGTGGCCCTTTGGTCGGGCGCAGGCGTTTTCTGCCAAGGGGGGTCGACCCACACTCGATACTCTGGCGTATAGCATCACCCTGCCAAAACAAAAGTCAAGACTGGACAGAATTTTATCAAAGCAAAACAAAAATAAAATAAAATAAAATAAAATAAAAACACAACATTCAATGAGTTAAGAAAGCCACAGTACAATGGAATCAATATACTCAAAATCTGATCAGATCTGCATTTACTCTCACAATTCACACATAGTAAAAAAATAACAATAATATATAAACACAGAAATATACACAAACAATCTTCTACATTTTTCTACGCTCACGATTCCTAATCAAATATGCGAGAATTACGCAGCGCTAGGAAGCAAAAAAAAAAAAAAAAAACGGAGACCGAGAAACACAGAAAAATCATGCAAAATTCAAGCCGCAGCGGTGACGGAACGTAAGATAATAGAACATAAAGCACGCCGAACGCAAGTTAGATAAAATAATAGCAACTATATAAAATAAACAAACAAGAAATAAACCTGCAATGAAGATAAATTAATAATAGCTGAAAGAAAAGGCAAGTGCATATTAATAATAAAACTGTAAACAGAATAGATACCAAAAAAAAAAAAAAAAAAATGAATATAGCTCACGCTCATCCAAGTCCCGGTCAATGATGGCGTCAGATACACATATTGCGAGGGGCATCCGAAATCCCACAAAACACACACATGAAACAGAAAAATAATAACAAGGGATTTATTAAAGGATAATGGATAGTACATACACCTAATTTAAACATAGGTGAAGCAACAAAGCTTAGGCAAAGCAATAAAATATACATATAATAAAAATTAAACTCACTTGTAAACTAGTAAACAAATTTCTAATCCGATGAACGTGTGTGTCTCTTTTCGCTTCTCTCGAGTAAGTAACAGAAGAATCTTATCTCAGCGCTCCCCCCTAAAGAAAACGATTATAACAGGATGTACTAATCATTAGCGCTGGTCATTTCCCACGCCACAGAGGCGCAGGCGAAAGAGGGTTTGTCACCCCCATTACAAAACTGAAAAACAGCTCTCGGAAGTTAAAATTAATATTTCAAATAAAGCCAGGGACTTTTCAAAAAAAAAAAAAAAATACTGCCTTACTTAATGGTAATAAAGACATATTACCAAAACGATTAAATACATTCATGTATCTGATGTAATATACAAAAAAATTCTTTTCTATTATTGCCTATACACTGAGTGCAATGAATGATATGTATAAAGAACAAATGCATAAACTTGTAGAATTTTGCTTAAAAAAAAAAAAGGTACTATTATATGTGAATTTAATGTATTGTATATGTTTTTATAAATGATATAAAAAAAAATGAGTGTTGGTATACGGTATAAATAATTATAAGTATTGAATTAAAATGCAAAGTAATAATGATAACTTTTAGCATTAATACTAAAATGTTTACTGACTGAGTGAATTAATCCTGCACAACATGTGTCACAAAATTATAAACTGAATACAACTTATAAACTGTTGCCACAATCAACTACAAAATGCAACGACTATAAGACTGTCTATCACATATTGATGATCACAAATTGAACTATCTCAAAAACCAAATATTGTACCATTTACATATTTGGATCAATTAATAATTAGTGTTGAAATATGCAGGATAACCAATTAATAAACAGTATTGAACAGTATATTACGAACTATCATCAGTCACTATTGAACTAAAATTCATGAACAATTAATAATCCAGTGTCGAACTGTACGTTCATTAATCATTATGCCTATATATACAAGGAGCTAATAGTGCTCAACTACATCACAAGAACTCTAATGTGCACTAAAAAACAGTTTAGCACAAAGATGCATAAGAAATTTACTGACCAAACACACCAGATTACTACGACAACTAAAGGACTCATAATGTATTGAGATAAAGAAACTGTCTCAAACTTATTCGACAGGGGGATAGGCTGATGGGAAAAATCAGCCATTTTGTTAAAAACAAAATAATAAAGGTACAAAAGGGCATTATTTAAAAGGAAAAAGAATATAAAAATACAAAAGCTATTTTACTGAAGACTACAAAGCTGTTTTATTGCCTTTAAAAGCCTAAGACAGAAATACAACGTCATATTTATGACCTGCACGTGGAACTCTGAGAGGGGACCACACGCTAAGCCCCTTCAGGCGACCGCCAAGAATAAGCCCCTGCGAAATCGTAAGGAAGGCAATAAAAATTATAGAAGCAAACTGATTGGTAAAAAATGGGTCCAATAAGAAGCAGTGCCAATAAAAAAAGAAAATGCAAGGAGGGAACCGCCCAAAAATTATAATGAGGAAAATGAGAAGAAGTTAAAAAATTTAGATTTTTTTTCTTCTAGCTGTTGCATTCGTGATGAGATGACGATAAAATGTTTTGGCTGTAGCTCTGTCAATTTGTGTAAGTGATGAAATCATGTGGAGATTCTGACGGCCTCACGCCTACGCTAAGATATGATCTGCAGTGCTCCCCAACGCTAGTGCTCCCAGGGATGACCCTTTACTATGCCCCGCATGCATCATAACTTCGAGTAATCTGGTGAGAAATCTCTTCCTTCATTTTGGTCAGTAGACAATCATTTAACTTTGCAAACGCATGCAAGTATGCATATTTTCTAAGTACTCATCTTTAGCACCATTGATGCAAAATTAAAGATCATTGTTATATCATTTATATTGTATTGTAAAAATTATAGAAAAATCAATTTAATTAGTATTCAAAATTTAGATTTTTAATAAAGAAATTAATTAAAATTATATGAATCTAATATTATTTGAGAGAAAATTTATTTATTAATAACCATATTATTTTTCAGATTAATGTTTGCTTTTTAATTAGGATTAATTTTAGGGCATTTCACAACGCATGCCCGAATATCGAATTGATATTCAAAGTGTACGACCATGAAGCTGTCACTTTAGAGCCACGAAAAAGAGGGTAGTCTGATTTTGGTTAATATCCGCCCAACATTTTCAAACAAGTGTTGTAAGGATTTTATTCCAACCCCAAAAATGCTTGAAAATTTTAAAACTGAAAATGTTTATGCAAATGCATCTGAATCTATGCTTTCCCTTAATTGGGACGATGATTTTTCTGATGATGAAAGCTTTTTGTAATTTTTAGAATGAAATAATTTAAGTGAATAAAATAATTTTTCTAAGTACAATTAAGGTATTTCAAATTTAGGTAAATTTTTTTAAGTACGAATAATATCTAAGTTGGTAAAAATACCTGGGTTTTTTACTTTTTCTTTTCTTTTAACCAGGTTTTTATTACTATATTTTTTCCAGTCACATTATATACTTATCTGTAAATAGAAATTGCCATTTTGAATAGTAATTTATACTTCAATAATAATTATCATTTAATCTAAAAATAATAAAGGGAGAGATTTTTCAACTTTTTCGTAGATTTTAATTTTCTTTTTGTAATAATGTACAAAAAACAAAGTTTGTGTTTTTTAAATTGAAGTTTGTATTTTTTGCTGTGAAGAACTCTTTCATATTCTAAGGTTTTGACATATCCATGTTAGAGAAAAGAAATAGTTGTTCTTTTTAACAGCTTTAAGATAAAACAGTAAAATTATTTCTTTTTGTAATATAAGAGTTTTGCCATCTCAGTTGTAATACGAGTTCTATTTTGTTTTGGTTTTGATGTATCTTTTGCATAAAGTCTGACATTTTATACCCTTTTGTAAACTCATCTTTGAATAAAGAATTGTTACATTAAAATGCATTGAATCTTATTACAGCTACAATTTTTATATTTAAAATTTCTATAAATAGTCACTATTTTATAAATATTAAATCATATTTAATGTTATATAAGTTTTCATTAAAATGATACAGATTAAATTGCAATAAATTGGCTTTTTTTTTTTTTTTTTTTTTTTTTTTTTAAGCGATGAATGTTAAAACTAATATGCTTTATATTTAGCCTGTGATTTAATGATAACAAATTATCTTAATATCAATAAAATTCTTAATTTTAGGAACTGAAAGGGAAAAAATAAATTCCTATTCAAATAATATAAAAAGATTTATAAGAAGAAATTTAAGAGAGGGAAAAACTATACTGCAGACTTATTTTGTGTAATGGGAATATCACAATCCATTTGAATATTTACTTATTGTATGGGATTTAAATTACATATTTTAAATAGTAAGATTTACAACTCTTAACAAACTCGGTTTGTTACACAATTTTGGTTTACAGCTACAGAAGAAGAAAATATTTTATATCTGCTTCAGAATCTTTTACTATTAGAATTATCTCAATGCTTTTCAATTAATAGTTATTAAAATTTTTAATGTCATCTTCTTGATTTTTTTGTCATGCTGTTAATTTTTAATATTATAATCCACAAAAAGATTTTTTTTTTTTTTTTTAAGTACTGCATTTAGCTTACATTGTTTATAATTTTTTAATTTAATGCAGTCAAAGTACTAGACATTTTTGTTCGTAAGATTTTTTTTTTTTTTTTTAATAGAGTCATCTGAAGTAAGATTGTACTGGAAATAAATTGAGCTATTGTAAAAATTTACAGAAGATAACTGGAAATTTTCAATCAAAACAAGAGACCATGAAATAATTTTTTTTTATTTATTATTATTATTATTATTCTTATTATTACCTTGGGAAAAAAAATACTAATAATAAATAAATAAAAATAAATCTTTTGGTTTAAACTTCAGTTTACAATGCCAACCCCAGATAATATATTTGAAAATTCCTACTAAATATATATATAAAGAGTATATCAAGCGATATACTCTTAAATTTCAAGCGATATACTCTTAAATTTCAAGAGATATACTCTTGAAATAGAAGGGTTCTTGAATTGAATTCGAGCTTAATTTAACAAAATAGATTAATTTATTAAACAATTCTCAAGCTAAATTGTTTCAAAAAGAGTCACAAGATGGCGCCACTTTTCTGACTTTTGTGAAATTGATTTCGCTGGCTTTTAAAATCATAAATCAGGAACCATGGACAATACTAATAAAAGATTTACACCAACACAGCATTACTGCTGCAACTGCACTGCAACGTCTTCATACGGTACGAAGATCATGTTTAATATTTAATCACGTTTGTTGATTATAATGTTATTGTTTTCCTTAGAAAAATTAATTGGCTTTAATTTTTAAAAATGTGTTTAGCTTTTTTTTTTTTTTTTTTTTTTTTTTTTTTTTTTTTAAATGAAAAAAAAAGTTGGCCTTTTTTTGGCTTTTTTCTTCCATGATTTGGCTGTTTCTGAGAAAAAAAAATTGGCAACCCTGCTTTGCTTTAGTGGCTCTTTATCCTTGTCTTATAGTGATCATGTTTCAAGTTCATTTGAGTGTTTTAGTATATTTTTAAAATGTATATAGTAAATTTTTATAATTTGTGTAATCATCTGTTAAATTTTTCTTTGAAGTTGTAATTGTGATATCATGTAGTAACTTAAATTTTCTATGTTTATGTGTTTTTTAACATCATTCTTCCCAGAGGAAGGTTAATGAAGGAATTTAGCCGAAACGTTGGATTTAAAATTTATTAAAGTTTTTAAGATTAATATGCTGAAAGTTATTTAGTACTTTTTCATAATATGTTTCTAGTTTAGGGATTTAGAAAATGACCACTTATTCATTCTAGATGAAGGCGGTATATATATATATATATATATAGATAGATATATATATATTTTTTTTTTTTAAGTTTTCTTTTATAACTTAGGCAATAACGTCATTTATTTTTTGTCTTGTAACATTATTGGTGAATTCTTGTGGCTTTTAATTTTAAACGAGAAAATCTGCTTTCCCCTAAAAAAGTTAAGAAAACTTTAAATTATTTATTTTATAGAAGGAAAAAAAAAGCCAAAATTTTATCGTGCAATACTTCAATAACAGAATTTTTTTTTTTCAAAACTTTCCAATAAAGTTGAAAAGTGTTAAGATTTCCGACTTGTCTGTCTGTCAGCTCTCTAATTTCCGTAATCATTTGAAGCTCATGCATGTATTGATGCTCACAAAGTTATGTTCATTATTTAAAATGGTATAAATAACACGAATGGCTTGTGTACAGTAACATTCAAAATAATTCCATGAGACGTATTTAAACAAAGCATATTTTAATACCTTTGTTTTGGATAAAACATAATGAAATTAACATTTATTATTCATATGGAGAAAAACATGCTTTCTCTAGGGTAGGATTAACATTAATCTTCTTCACTAAGCCACACGAATCATTTAGACACATTAGGATATATAACTGGGAATTGTTGGAAGAGCATTTTCAGTTTTCAGTTTTGTTATGCATTTTTAAGGCACTTCAACGAAGTTTAAATGTGATAACGACTTCGGCTCGTCTATCTGTCTGTTCATCTCGCTGCTTTCCAATATAATTTTAAAATGGCTTCAAACTGTGTAGCGTAAACGATACGGTAGTGTATGGAAATGAAAAAAAAAAAAAAAAAAAAGATATATAGAGAGAATAACATATTGACAATCCTTGTTTAAAAAAAAAAAAAAATCTACGCAGCACAATCTTTGCAGCATTCATATAATAGAGGGAGACATTATTTAACCTTTCACCACAAATTGCTAATTCGCTCCTAACTGTAGCAGGCCCGTAGCTAGATGGGGGCCAGTACGGGCAGTGCCCGACCTGGAGAAAAATTTGCCCGTCCTAGCATATGGTTAGACTTTCGATAAAAAAGTAAAAAAAAAAAAAAAAAAAAAAAAAGATTTTTTTTTTTTTTTTTTTTTTTTTAAGGTGAGTCTGTAAATAAAATTTTTTTGTACCCCCCCCCCCCTCCTCCTTAATTCCAACTGAAGTTCCAGACATGAAACCCATATCATTTTTTAAACTCTTCATTTTCTCTTTAAATTCTCTCCATTCGAATAGCCTCGATTGAAATTATCTTGTTGATTGCAGCTTGACTTTCTTTGTTTTGTAAAGGTTTTCTGTGCCTTTAGTGAAAAGCGATTAAGTGATTTCGGTGAAATTTGTGTTCTTCATACAGTAGTGACACATCACAACTGAACCGGACGCTGTCTTTTAAATTGATGAAACAAGAATTCTGGAAAATTAAACACAACCAAAAAACATTTTGCGCCCTTAAGGCCAGTTTCGACTTGGGCTCAAGATCAACGCTCAAAACGGTCATTAATCACGCTTCCGACACAAAGAGCCAAATGTCTTGTCATCAGTTGTAGCCCTTTCTTATCAGATCGCGCAGTTAACTCAAAGGAAAGCATGCAAAATTGACAAAGATATCTGCCTTCCGGCCCCTCAATTATCTCAACAGGGGGTTAGAAACAGCCCGTCCGAAGGCTTTGAGCTCCTGTGAGCTTGGCTCATCAGATCAAAGGATTCTGAATAGAAGCCGCGGAATGAGCGCAAATGGAAATCGGACTTAAAAGTGCCTATTTTGCATATACACAATTTAGGGCGTAGTAAGGAGGGGGCATTTGCACACTTCTTTAGAGGTCTGCACGCGTAGAAAGCTTTTCTTACACGTTCCGGTTCAGAATAACAATTAAAATTTCGGCCAGGGACCGATCCGTCTTGTTTATTTATTTATTATATATTTTTTTTTAATCTATGGCCCGGCCCGCCTGAAAAAATCAATTGACAAAACTACGGCTCTCTTAGGAGACTGACAATTACTTGTCAACAGAAATACATTATTGCAGACTGACAGAAGGCCACACACAGAGACAGAAAGTGAAACTGAAAGTGTAAATAATTATGAAACAATATAGGTAAGTATTAAAAATAGTTAGTACTGCTAAAGTTTGTTTGTATCAATTTCCGTTTATATCCCGTAATGTATCCAAATCTTTTTGTGTGATCCTGTCAACGGAACATAAATGTTAATCCAACTATTTTCAAAATAAATAAATAATTAAAATAAAAGGGAAAAATGCATTTGCGCATCTGGAAAATGATGTTGGTTTCATTACTCTAGAAAGTAGAGAAAAATTAATTAAAAATTAACCTTCATAGATCTTAGATTCTCTAGACCATATGAGATAAAAAAAAACATAAACCATGATGTATTTAATTTCTTTTGTTTGTTCATGTGCTGAAACTAGTAGCAACGTTTATGCCATTTTGAATAGGGAACTTGTAATTGTGACCTTGCCTTCAATAACATATATCCTTTTTGAGACATTTTAAAAATATTTACGGAAATCAGAGCGCGAAGAAAGAGACAATCAAATGGTTATATTGAAGTTATGAACACTTTTTAGCAAAACAAAATTTTATGTAACTTAATAGCACATAAAATTGTATGAAATAAATGATTAAAGAAACGCTTTATTATTTACAATCTTTGTTAATTAACGAATGAAATGCGAAAAAATTTTCAAGGTTGATACTGCCCAAAGAAAATTTAATCCAGACGTTAGCCTAGAGCGAGTATGTATATATATATATATATATATATATAAACCGATCCCACCCTTGCCCGAGAACAAATGGAAAAAATAGATCCGGGGACCGGGTCGTCGGACTCGGGTGTCTGGCTTGTGCCCGTGCTGTATAAATTATAAATTCTTCTGATTCTCCAGTTCATCCGAATAGTAGAAACATCAAATAATGATCAATATCTCGGGTAAACTTTTGGTTCAAAACAAGCCAAATCTTAATTTTTTGCGCAGATTTTCCCACTGTGATTGAAAACTATTTTTTTTTTTTTTTTTTTTAGAAACTGAAAAACGATTCAAATATCTGTGTAAACATAAAAAAGATAGATCAGCCTGTAAATTAAGTTTCTTTAAAAGTGCCGTATAATGAAGGAAAACTGAGCTGCTTAGAGGAAATATAAAGGATATGGTCTGTTTTTATAACCTCAAAGTGCAGTCAGTACACGATTTTTTTTTCTCTTTGCTTTGCGAGTCATCTCACCACATTCGTTAAATGGCACTTCTTAGAATTATGTGGAGGAGAACTCAGTAGCCCTGGGAAAAATATCTGAAGTATCATCTGTAGTTCGAATACCCCTGACCAGTGACGCCATTTGACAAAGAGCAATACATTTGATTTTCGCCTGTGATAAACAAACAGCAGGGTGTTTTTGAATTGGATGGGTCTTTCTTTGTCTTTGCAGCCCGGGCGCGAATCGAATCGTACTGTTGCATCCGTCCAGTATCAGCAGCATATTGTTATACTATGTTTGGAAGGAGGTGCCGCCAATATTCTCATCAATTAGTCAAAGTATCTTTTGCATTTTCCGCGAGAGTAAAACATTCCGTATTCAGTAAAGAGGAAGTATTTTAAAAGCATTGCTCGTTTGACATTTTCATTCTGTAGTAACCCATTTAAACAATGTTTTTTTCTTTTTCTCTTGAATAATTCGCTAAATATATTTTAACGTGAATTATATAATAAATAGCGTTTATAATTATGGCATCAGAAAGAAAAAAAAAATTCTATTGCATCATATTTTCAAAAGAAAGCTGCAACTAAAGAGTTATTGGTAAGCAAACATTATGAAATATTTGTAATAATTATGTTTTAAAAGTACTTAAAAAAAAAAAAAAAATAATAATCTGGTGTGCCACTCACACGACTTTCTCTTACCTTGAAATTTAATACTATAAATACAGGATGGAGATTAAGAGGTAAGATAACGAGTAATGTCATGTAAATCTATGTTAAACAATTCAAATTAGGCTTCGGAAGTGTTTTATGTGATAATTAGTTATGTGTGAGGGGGGGGGGGTACCGCCCCCCTCAAACCCCGTTTCATTAATGCACCTACATTTATATCCAATTTAATTCTGTTATTAAAATTGAAAGTTTACTTAAAATTATACAGACAATTTTCACACGCAACATTCATTGAAACTTGTCAATCTTGATCAAACTTTTCCAGCAACAAACTTATATTAACTTCAAAATACAACATTTGGATCTCCTAATATTATTCGTTTTTAAGTCACTCTAAGAGACACAAAGCTCAAACGTTAAAAAACTTGACTACGGTAATCAGGAAGCCCCAAAACGTGTAAATATACAAAAAACAAGCAATGAATATTTAGCTTAGAACATACATTATTTACCATACCTCTATGAGGAATTTATTTCAATTCCCTTTCCCGAACCGCTTTCCTGGAAATAGCAAAACATTATTAGTAAAGCACATCCACTAACAACAAATAACAAGTGTGTTGTGGCCACTACACGACTTTCTTCTATATTTTCCTATACAAATTCACTCAGTAAAAATAATTTATTAAAATTATTATTTAAAAAAAAATGATCTCCCATGATAACGCAGACGATTTCCATATTAGAAAGAAGTATTCTAACGCTAAATAAAAAAAAAATAAGTTGAATTTATTCTTACTATAACATTAATTTTTTTTTTTTTTTTTTTTTTTTTTTTGGGGGGGGGGGGGTTAAAATTAAAAAAAAAAAAAACTTTATTTTAAATTATCGCAGATCGATGGTTCAACCATTCGTTTTATAGGTATTGGTGAGCTCTTTTGAAAGCTACCCATCATGAAAATTTATTCCCCTTGAGGGGGGAAGGCGAGGCTCCTACATACACAAAAAAATTTTCCCAGTTGACTATCTCTATTACTAATTAGTTTATCATTTGTAAACATCTTGAAATTCTATAACAACAGACTTCTTTACAAATATAATTAGGAACTTGGGCGATTCTTTGAGAACTTACACTAAAAACATTGCTCTTTTAGAACCAAATGAGATATTCTTAATATTCTTATTTATTATTATAGAATTTTTAACTTATTAATTAAATTAAATATAAGTATTTCCTGCATTTATTTTTCATTTTTCATAGCTTTATTTTAAATTATTTAGAAATTTTATTAAAATGTTAAAATAAAATTGGTGATATTTTTTATTTTTCTATATTTTAAATGAGACTTATAGTATTTTCTGTAAATTTAAAATGATGTTATATGTATTTTAATTAATTTATTTTTCTATTAGTACTTGTATTATTAAATTATAAATCAATCTAATTTATTTATTATATTTAAATAGCTTGAAAATTCTATAAAATAACAAAACAGCTTGCTTTATAAATAAACATTGGAGATGTTATGTTTATCTATGAACTAACATTAAACATTTACTTTTTATTAGACACCCTCCCCCCCCCCCCCCGAAAAAAAAAACAAAAAAACTTTTTAATATAATCTTTAAAGAACATTTCCTTTAGCGTAGCATGTGATTCAGATAAAACGACTTAATATTTAAAAATAGAAACGTAGGTTATTTATTAACTTAATTAAAATATAAAAAACATGAAAATATTTTTTATTCTTTTACAATTTTAAAATTCATATTGTTTATAAATAAAAAAAGATATTGTGTGTTATTTTCTTACTTATTTTAGCTATATATATATATAATATAAAAATACACTATATATAATTTAGGCAAAATACAAATATTTCCACGTATACTTTTTATTTTTCTGTATTTTTAATGATATTTAACATATTGTTTATATGTTAAAAATAATAGAATGTGTTTTTTTTTTTTATTCATTTAAAAAATAATAATCTCTCTTTTCTGTTTATCAACCCTTCCCACTTTTTATATTATTATTATTGAAACTAAAATCCTAGTAATTTCTTTATCTAATTTAAATATCTTAAAAGGTCAATAAAATGTTAGCCAGCTTTACAAATAAAAACAAAATATTGTAATTTTTTGTTTAAACAGATATTAAAAATACACTATTCTTCAGGGCACAAGATTCTGCTCCTAAAGTTAGAAGAGGGGGTGCCGGGTTCGATTATCCGTCAACATTAATTAATTCGAAATGTAAAATTATTTTCACATGTATTTTTTTTTTCTATTTTTTCAATGAAATTTCACATATTATCTATTTTATTATTATAGATAATAATAAATGGAAAGGTTTGTCTGTCAGTCAGTCAGTCAGTCTGTTCTTTTATACGTTCAGCCCCTATTGAACGCAGAAGTACAAGAATTGACATACGGATGCTCTGGAGCCTTTCCGAGGTCCTCCTCAAAACAGAATTTTAAAATTTTAATTAGTTGTGGAGATATTAATTAAGATGTAGAATCATGCCTAATCAGAAAGCGATCTCAATGACTGAGAATTCACCGCGATTGCATAAAAATAGATATTTTAACGGAGTTATAAGCAGAAAAAGTGAAAAATAAATTAGAAATATTAGTCCGATCGTTTCGAATTTGGTACCAAATGAAAGAGGCAAATTTTCTGAATCTAAGAATGCAAGCGGCTTATCGGTACAACAATTAGATTTTTTTAAATTAACTAAAGTATGAATTTTTTCTGGCAACATCATTTCAAACGTCAGACTACTGTCTGAGATGAAAAGGGAAATGATTGTAACCGATTAAGATGTCACATGTTGTATAGTGGGGAGAAAAATTGCAATTTTCAATTTTTTTCAAATTTTCATTCACGTTACATTTTAATTAATATTCGGCCTAGACAGCATATCATAAAGCTACTGTTCAATTTTCATGAAAATATCTGGATAAACAAAAAAATTACATTTTTATTGGGAATTATATTTATTACGACTGCTTGAGGAAGGGGGGGGGGGGGCAGAAAAAAAAAAAGAGTTACAGAGTTTGGAATTGGTATTATTAGATTTTAAGGCAAGATAAATCGATGGAGGATATTTTCAAGTGTAAAATTATTAGAAGGGACGGAAAGGGCGGGGGCAAAAAAGTATAAAAGGAACGGTTGTTTAGGAGAAAACAACGAAAAACCCAGAACGCCTTTATTCTTTTATATTTTACAGAGTTTCGAATTCTGATACACCTTTCACATTTCATACTATGGAGATTTTTAACAGTATTTAGCCCGGAATTATGCAACTTTCGAAGAAAACCACGAAAAAGTCAGACATAAATCGTTTTATAATAGTGTTTATATCATTTTTGTATCTCAGCTTCTAATTAGCATAATTCCAAAAGTAATATGTCATTTTAAAACTTATTTGAATTGAATTTCAAGAGCAGACGCCACAAATTTCTGTCACATTCCATTAGCCGACTACCGTAAGTAATGGAATTCGAGATTTCCCGTGATTTGCACGTTTTAAGGTGTCCTAATTAGGTTTTTTTTTGTATCTCAGCTACTAATTAAAATAATTTTATAAGTAATACATTATTTGAAAGCTTTGTTGATTTGGAATTGAACAGTAGATTGCAGAATTTTTACCGGCAGATGGCGCTGTAATATTTTAAAATTTCAATATTTCAAATTCTAATTATGATTAAATTGTTTTTAGTTCATCATTCGAAAGATATTTCAAAGTTCTTTTATATTATCGAAAGTGAAATTCGAGATTTCACCTGATTTACACGTTTTAGGGTGTCCTGATTAGGTTTTCTTTTGCATCTTAGCTAGCTGAGTTAGACTGTTCAAAATTGGTATATGTAGGTTAATTAGGAGGGGCTGGAAGGGCGGGGAAGGAATAGGCGCGCACAGTGCGCACGGGACTGCGCTGCCGAAGGCAGTGGGGACCCGGTCCGACTTTTTATCCGATGAGAAATTATTTTTTAAATTTTCTTTTTTTAAGAATAAATGTTTG
Organism: Salticus scenicus; assembly: GCA_963930645.1. NCBI lineage: Eukaryota > Metazoa > Arthropoda > Arachnida > Araneae > Salticidae > Salticus > Salticus scenicus. The sequence continues at coordinate 79,523,755 of OZ005657.1, read as the reverse complement.
ATTTTAGAAGGAATATGTGCGAGCAGCGCACGTATATCTTTACACGTGCGCGCGCATGGGTCTGCACTGCCAAAGGCAGTGGGCACCCAATGCGAGTTTTTACTCGATGATTAATGACTTTTTATAAAATTCCTTTACTTAAGAATGAAAGTTTATGAGTAATAACATGGAATTTTGAGAAATCATAAGGATGGTGAAGGAATACGCGCGTGCAGCGCTGCCGACCCCACTAAAAATAATCTGAAGATATTCTTAAGAAAATAGTATTTTCTTAAGACTTTCTTCAAATATTTAAAAATATTTTGAAGATTAATCTTTTTCTATAAAATATCTTCAGAAATTTTGAAGACATTATAAAGAAATTTTGTAAATTTTCTTAATGGGCCAAATAACTTAAGATATTTTGCAGATTTTCTCTAAAAATACCTGCAGAATATCTTGAGATTATTTTTAGTGGGGGAAGGCAGTGGGGTTCCGGCGTGAGTTTTTACCCTATCACAAATGATATTTTTCCTTTTTTTAAGAGTAATGTTAATGAGTGATAATATGCAATTTTCAGAATTCATTCATTATAGTGGTTCATTTAAAAATACAGACCCGCTAGCGGGCGAATGCAAAGGGGACCCGGTGTAAGTTTTTACCCGATCAGAAATGATTTTTTTTTTTTTTTTTTTTTTTTTTTTCTTAAGAATAAAAGTTTATCAGTAATAATATGTAATTTTGAAAATCATAAGGATGGTGAAGGAATGCACGCGCACCGCGTTCATATATATGCATTCGTTCGCGCGCATCGTGCACGGGTCTACGCTGCCGAAGGCAGTGGGGACCCGCTGCGACATTTTTCCCGATCAGAATTTTTTTTTTCTTTTTTTATCATATAAAAATTAATGCAATTTTGAGAATTCATTAATTATAGTGATTCATTTAAAAATAGTGACCAGCGAAGCGGGCGTAGCCTGCTAGTGTAAAAATAAAAAATGATAGAATATGTTACTGTCTTACTTTTTTTTTTTTTTATTCTTCTTTCCTTCTTCCTTTTCGTTTTTGCTATGAAATCTTATAAATTCTACTAATTTCTTTATCAAATTTAATTATCTTCAAAATCAATAAATGCAATAGCCTGCTTTACAAATAAAGATAGAAATTTGTATTTTTCTCGATAAAGAGAAATTAAAAACACAACTGTTATTTAGAATCCAAATCTCTATTCTCAGAGCTGGGAACCTCAAGGTGCCGGGTTCGATCTTTTTAGTTTACCATGATTTTCTCCAAAAATTGCGTTCATACGGGGTAGAACCCTAGTGTAGTCAGTCAGTCTTAACCCACACAAACAAATAATTGTGTAACATCCAAAGTGTTCAAACACTTATAGTGGTAGTGTGTATTCTCTTTTTACTATGTGTTTTCATATTATATGCTTATATATATATATATATATATATATATATATATATATATATATATATGTGTGTGTGTGTGTGCGTACATTTGAAAAAATTGTTAATATAAATGAATCTAAATCATATATTAATAAATATTATGTAGTAAAAAAGCCAGAAGTGTTCATGGTGTATAAAACATATTAATAAATTCAGGGATGATTTTCTGTCACCAGTATTTTTATACTGGAATTTTTACCACTTTTTACAATTATTTTTGAGATTTTATAGGTTAGAAATTTTTGTAAGAAGATACTGGTGGCAGAAAAAGCGGATTTCTTTCATCCCTGTTATTTATTATCAGAGGATGCGTTCTTAACCCTTTCAGATGCAAGCAAATTTTCTCCATTTAAAATCAACAGCTTTTAGAAATCACCTACAATATTAAAAGACTAGAAATAAATGAAGTTATTCGTCTAAGTTATAAAAGAAAAATTTTATAAAAAATTTCCGGGGACAGTTTTTTTTATTTTGAATTAATATTTGTGGTTGCACTATGCAACCATCGCCGAAAGGGTTAGTCAAATATAAAAAAAAAGATGAAGAAGAATTAGAAATATTTTATTTTGTAATTAAAGAATCTTGTCGAAAATTTTCTAGGGAAGTTGGGGGGGGGGGGGGGTAGGAAATTTGTAAAATATCGAAAAATTCAAAGAAATGTTTTGCCCCTCCTAGAAAAATGTTGGCCCCTCCTGGAAACATAGTCTAGCTACACACAGAAAAATAAATTGGTCACAGTGACCTGCCAAAATGCTCAGCTGACAATACAGAATTGACTAACCAAAATAACTGACTAGCCAAAAAGTGTATTTGCTGAACTAGTCTCCAAAACTGAAAAGTGTACTTGCTGAACTAGTCACCGAAGCTGAAAAGTGTACTTGCTGAACTAGTCACCGAAACTGAAAAGTGTACTTGCTGAACTAGTCACCGAAACTAAAAAGTGTACTTGCTGAACTAGTCACCAAAACTGAAAAGTGTACTGGCCGAACTAGTCTCCAAAACTAAAAAGTGTACTTGCTGAACTAGTCACCAAAATACTACTCCAGACTAGGAAGGTTAATATTATCAGACAAAGAAGGCTAGTCGACAATCATAATTATCTGACCAGGAAGGTTAGTTAACAACCGCAGTTACCAGACAAGGCAAGTTAGTCAGAATCTACATTTGATTAAGAAAGTTAGTCAACAGATGACAGGTATACTTCCATTACCCGACTACCGTAGGTAATGGAAATATTGTATTCGGTCTAAAATTCAAATTCGAGTTTTCGCTTGATTTACACGTTTTAAGGTCTCCTGAGTCCAAAACAGTAGTTTTTGGCAATTGGTCAGTGTGTGTGTGTGTATGTATGTATGTGCGAAATTTTCTGGTTATCATATCTCCTAAACTAATAAAGATAGAACTACAAAACTTCAGAATCGAGACAGACTGCTGTACAGATGAATTTTCCAAATGTTGGTAAAAATTGAAAAAAAGGAAGTGGGACATCGGAAACTAGAAGTGGGGCCGTAAGTCCGTATTTCAAAAATGGCTCCAACGATTTTCTTCAAAGTTGCCATATAAACACTCCATTAGATGTCCTTTCGAATTATATAGTTGGTTAGTTCAGGAAAATTGATAGGCACCCTATATAAATAGCTTAATTTCAGGTCTCGCAAGTGCGTTCCTTTAAAAACGGCTCTACGGAATATTTTCAAACTCGCCATATTAACTCTCTTTTATATATGCCTTTGTATGTAATTATTGTTTTCCGGTCAATAATTGAGTATGCCAAGTTTTGGTAAAAGTTGGTATCTCAAAAACGGCTCTAACGATTTTCTTGAAAATTGTTACATAAATCCATTTTAGAAATTCTTTCTCATGTATTACGTGGTTATTACAGGAAAAATAACAGTCATCCTGATTAGGTAGGTCAGTTTTAGATCTCGGAAGTTGGTGTTTGAAAAAATAACTCTATCACCCCCCCCCTTATATTTTAAATCGCTATGTAAATTCTGTTTTACGCACACACACACACAAACATATATATTAGCTTTCTCCTACAGAAAATTTCTTTTGTGTCTACTTCGCTAGGTCAATTTTATGTCTTCGCTGACCACATTATTTCTAAAAAATGCATATAATACGTGTAATAGTGGGTAATAGAAGTCGTGTGGTTGTTTGACACCGGATTTTTTTAGATAAAGTGATCACAAGATATAAAAGTGACTTAAAGAAGTAGAAACCTAAAATTTTTCCAGTAAGAGAAATTTTATGCACATGTAAAGACATACAAAACAACGCTTACGTATAGCGAGGTAAAAAATAAGAAAAAAAAAATGGTAGTTATTTTTTGAAACACCAATTTTTGAGATCTAAAACTGGCCTACCTAAGCAGGATGACTGTTAATTTTCCTGCAATAACCACGTAATGCATGAGAAAGGATATCTAACATTGATTTATATGTAACAATTTTCAAGAAAATCGTTAGAGCCGTTTTTGAGATAACAACTTTTATCAAAACGCAATTGTTGACCGAAAAACAATAATTACATACAAGAGGATATTTAAAAGTGAGTTAATATGGCGAGTTTGAAAAAATTCCGTACAGACGTTTTTAAAGGAACGCGCTTGCGAGACCTGAAATTGAGCTATTTATACAGGACACCAATCAATTTTCCTGAACTAGCCAACTATATCATTCGAAAGGACATATAATAGAATGTTTATATAGCAAATTTGAAGAAAATCGTTAGTGCCGTTTTTGAAATACGGACTTACGGCCCCCACTTCCGGTTTTTCAATTTTTACCAACATTTGGAAAATTCATCTGTACACCAGACCTGTCTCGATTCTGAAGTTTTGTAGTTCTATCTTTATTAGTTTTGGAGATGTGATAGCCAGAAGATTCCACATATACACACACACTGACCAATTGCGAAAAACCACTTTTTTGGACTCAGGGGACCTTAAAACGTGTAAATCAGGTGAAATCTCGATACCTAATTTTAGGACCGAATACAATACTTCCATCGGTAGTAAGGTGATGGAAGTAAAAAACCCAAAAATTTAAGTTTATTTTGAGATAATTAAAATCAGTATTGTAATTTTTACACATACATTTAACAAGCCTCATTTCATTATTATATTTATTCTCTGCTTATTTTCCTCTATATATTTTACAGGAAAATTGCTCAATTTTACATTTTTCTTGTAAGTTCCTAAAAACAGTAGGCCAGTAGAAATAGCCAAAAAACAGTAGTCTACTGGTAAAAACACTAGAGTTGGCAAGTATGATAAAAATTTTAATTGGTTAAAATCCTTCATATTTTATGAGGAATAAGAGGTTCATACTTGTTTGCAGAGGTTTTTGCAAAAGCATTGTTATTAGCCTTAACCTCTTTACTTTTGTAATTGTTTAATCTCCCCCCCCCCCCCATCCCTTTTAAGGTGTTCAACCTTGAAAAAAAGAATTTTTCTGAAAAATATTACTTGTCCATCAATTGGAATAAAATACTTATAGCTTCCAACTTTTTCAATTTATTCCGGAATGTTGTTAACATTCGCCCTTTTCTTCATACCATATTCTCTCTAGAATAATTTTCTTTAGCATGTAATTACAATTAAATATGAAGAAAATTACTCTTCAAAGAATATGATTTGAAGATAGGGCGATACTAACAACATTCCGGAATCAATTAAAAAAGTTAGCAGCTATGAATACTGAAAATTTAACAAACTACTGAAACAAATAATTTGCTAGTTTAATCATTCTTCCCTACATCTATTTATCATTAATGCACGCATTTATACAACACCCTTTTATCAAGGCATTCCAAGAGGAGTGTGGCGCCACATGGTTTAGTCCACTTTTTATGCACATCCTCATATATAGATTTAGAAATATATTTATGTATTTTTTTTCTCCTCGGTGCTTTCGTTTTATACGCTGTGGTTACAAAAATAAATGTAAACTTTTTTTTTTTTTTTTAAGTTCCTTTTTTTAATATTTAAGCCACCTGAATATATGTATATATTTTTTTAAATAATGGATTTTTTCCACCTGAGTAAAATTACAGATAAGTACGTGATACAATGTGCTTTAACAATTGATATAGACAATATAAACAATATATACGGTATAGACGATACAATGTACTTAACTATAAATAACATAACTCCAAATTTCAGGTTATTTAAAGTTTTAAAATCATAAATATTAATGATATAATTTTTTTTTTCAAGGTGAGGGTGGACATAAAATTTGCATTAAAAACACTTCAACATATGTAACAAGATTTTTTTTTTTTTAATCATCTCTGTAAATTTTATGCCCAGAGAAATTTTAATATATAACAATAATTTATAAGTATTTGATCATCCAAAATAACTCCCACTTACCTGATAACATTACTTTCAACTTTCTTTAAATGAAGAATTTAAGTGGCTTATTTAAATAAGATTTCTCCTTCATTAAAACTAAGTAATTAAAATAATACATAAAAAACAAAAATCAAGATCAAAATAATTTTATTGAAAATTATAAATGTTTCATATACATGAAGAAGATTGCTCCATAATTTACATAAAAATTAGTCATAATAATAACATAAAAGTACAAATATAACTAGGCAATAAAACATAATTGTTTTATGCCTAGGCTTTTGCAATACCTCTCAGTTTTTGTTAGTAATTATTTGGTAATTTTTTCAATTATTTACGGATCCAAATAGCTCTCCATGATGGCAAGCCACTGAAAATTGTAGGAATAGCACCATCTTTAACAATTGGTTTATTTCTTGGGACTTGATATAACTTTCCTTCTTTTTCATCAAAATATGTTATTGTTTGTATAATTCCATCCGGTTTAAAATGGAGCTCACAAACCTTTAAAAAAAAAAAAAAAAAAAAAAAAAGACATCAGGACATCACAAAGAAATACGTTATATGAGGTGTAAATTTCACCTCATTGCATAGGTTGCATTCAATTAGGAAGTTGCATATATCATAGATGGCTTCATTGGAAACCAAATAAATCAATGAGGAGACGAAATATTCTATCAAAACCTTTCTTAATCTATGCATAAATTATTATATATATGTGCGTGTGTGTGTGTGTGTGTGTGTGTGTGCGCGAAAACAGGGCAGTTTGGAATCCCCTAGCAGAGGCCTTCATCCTGCAGTGGATTGATAGAGGCTGAAATTGACAATGATGATATATATATTCATATAACACCATACCTGAAAATTTTGTATGATTACTTTAGAAAAGCACGCACAAGATTTTTTTAAAAATCGATTTGGTTTTATTGATTTTTTTTTATTGAATTATTACTTTTTTTATGAATATATCCCTGTTAGAACACTATTGTTAAGCATGTTTGAAAGTTGACAACCATATTATAAATGCTATCGCTGTATAGCAGCGCCACCTGTCGAGCGATTGACACCAAAAGTTGATAAGCACTAATTTAGGTCAAGGTGCATCTACATATAAATTTATATGTAATTCTGAACAGTAGTTCCGTAGATACAGTTTCCACACAATGTTTGTCACACACACATACGCACACAGACGGACATGCAGTCATTTTCTAAAAATTGTCAAATCGAGGTCTAATCTCTCAAAACTTGTAAATCCGTCGAAAACCGGAAGTCGAAACTTTTTACGAATCCAATACTTTCTTTCTTCTATTGAACATAGAAGAAAAAAAAAATAATAATAATAAAATAAATAAGATGTAATTACTAATTGTATTGCGTTAAAAATTAAAAAAATCTGAAAAAAAAAAAAAAAAAAAAAAAAGATTAATAATAATGATTAAACACTTATGTGAGTTGCGAACTTCGAGATTGAAAAAATGTGCTTCAAAGTTCAAGGTCAGTGTTAGTAGTTCATTAATTAATGCTTATATTCTGAAAAAAAAAAAAAAAAAAGTATCTTTATTTATTGTATTTATTCGACGGGAATGTTTATTTAATATAATAATTTGTTTAGCACGGATATATGATTCGCTATTAAACATCTGCTTTTATTTTTTCTACAGAAGACGATAAAGAATATTATTATTATCTGCCTTGATGGAATCCGTTTCCTAAATGTGTTTATTTTACATGACTTTTTACTTTCTTCTGTATTCAATAGAAGAAAGTATCGCAATCGTAAAAATTTTCAACTTCCGCTTTTCAATGGATTTACACGTTTTGAGGGCTCCAGAACACGATTTGACCATTCTTAGAAAATATGTGTCTGTGTGTGTGATAAAAATTTTGTGGCGACGTATCTCAGGAACTACTACAGATAAGTGCATATAAATTTATATGCATAGATGTACCTTGGCCTAAGTTAGTGCCTATCAACTTTTGGTCTCATTTGTTCAACAAGTGGAGCTCCTAGACCGCGATTTTCACAATTTCAGGAAAGGCTATACCTCAGAACTACTAAACGAATTTGCATATAAATTTATATGCAGATAAACTTTGACATAAGTTAGTGCCCACCAACACTTTTTGTCAATTGCTCAACAGGTGGTGCTGCTATACGTCGACATTCGCATTTTCAGGAAAGGCTGTATCTCAGGTTCTGTTGTGTATAATCAAACAAAACTTGACACGTATCAACGTAGCCATTATATGACATTACGCAGATTCAATTTGGATGCATATCAACCAATAAGTGGCTCTGCTATACTGCAATTTTTTCTGAGAACAGGATATGGCTATATCTCAACTTCTATGACATATAACTGTACAAAACCTGATATATGAGGTAACCATTATGAAGAAGCATTTTTTAAGACTTTATTTATAGAGAATTAAACTGTCTTTCTTTTCTTATATTTAGTGTTAGCTTTTGCTAAAATGAAATTATTTGCATTCATTATGGTAGATAATTTTAATGAATAATAGTTTTAAGAAAATATTTTTACTGGGCGAATTCCTATAGGAAAATATAGAAGAAAGTTTTGCGGTGGTCACAACATAATAGCTTTAAATGAAATCACGACAAGAATTTCCTCTATATTTGCTGTGTATACAAGTATAAATCGAGGAAAATTCAAAATTTTGTTCACATAAAAGCGAAGATTGAATTTTATTAAATAAAAAAGTATTTAAAAAGACAACAACAAAAAAAAGTATGTTGTGGCCACCACAAAACTTTCTTTTTATATTTTCTAATACAAATTCGCTCAGTATAAATAATTTATTAAAGCTCCTATTTATTTAAATTACCTACCATACTGAATGCAGACGATTTTCATCTTAGAGAAAAATTGCATTAAAAGTACAAAGAAAAACAGCTTTATTCTCTATAAATAATATATTAAAAAATGCGTTTTCATAATGGTTATCTCACATATCAAATTTTGTACAGTTATACACCATAGAAGTTGAGATATAGCTTTTTCGTTCTCGGGGAAAATTGCAGTACGGCAGCGCCACCTATTAGCCGATATGCATCCAAATTGAATCAGCATAATGTCTGATAGTGGTTTTTTTCACGTATCATTTTTTTTTAATTATTTTATTTTTTTATTATTATACGCAATAGAATCTGAGATACCTCTTTTCCTTAAATTATGGAAATCGTTGTATAGCACCGTCACCAATTGAATTATTGATATCAAAAGTGGATGGACAATAATTTATCTCGAGGTGCATTCACATATAAATTTATGTGCAATTTTGTGTAGTAGTTCCTGAGATATAGCCTTCCCTTCAATTGTGAAAATCACAGTATAGCAGCGCCATCTTTTGAGAAATTGAGACAAAAAGTTGATAAGGACTAGGTTATGTCAAAGTGCATCTACATATCAATTTATATGCAATTCTCTGCAGTAGTTCCTAAGATATGGCATTCCCTTAAATTGTGGAAATCGCTAGAGAACCTGTATAATATAGGTTCCTAATATATGGTCTCTAGAAATCGCTGTATAGTGGCGCCATCTCTTGATCGATGGACACCAAAAGTTGATAAGCACTAATTTATGTTAAAGTGCATTTACATATAAATTTATATGCAGTTATGTGCAGTAGTTCCAGAGTTACAGTCCCCACAAAATTTTTGTCACACACACACAGAGGCATATCTAATATTTTCTAAAAATAGTCAAATCGTGTTCTGGAACTTTCAATACGTGCAAATTCATCGAAACCCGGAAGTCGGAAATTTATACGAATCTAACATTTTCTTCTATTGAATATAGAAAAGTAAAATAAATAAATAAATTATAAACTGCGAAATCTTTTCAATTTCCAGGATGTAAATACGAGGTTATACTGTATTTCTTTAATTTATATATTAATAACAGTCAAGAAAAATTTATAATACTTTTTTAATTTTCATACAATTTCTATAAAAGATAGATATTAGTTTAGTTGAAGAAAAGAAAACAGATCCAGATACAAATACGGATCTATTTTTCTGTCGGATATCCGCGGATACGAATAGGGAGCTCCGATACATGTCTAGCATGTATATAATGTTTAAATTAGTTATAGAGTTACAAATATTCCTATAAATTTAGGTTTATAATTGTAAAAAATATTTTGAAAGGTGAGCAGTACGACAGCTGTGAATTGCAGTCGTAGATCGAATGTGCGCTATCGAAGATAAACAAACACAGAAAGAAAAAACCCAGAGAAAAAAAAAATAAATAAATAAATAAAGGCTGATCGTCTGTCTGTTGTTTCAGAAATAAATGAAAAAAAAAAATTATCAATTATTCACACCACAAATCTGGCGTGGCAAAATAATACTTACAAAACTTTGAATAAACACCATAAAATTCAAATTTTTCGCAACAATTGTTTCGGGTCGAAAGAGCACACGACCCTTTGTCAGGCGACCAAAGTAGGCACGGGTACAGCAGTCAAAGCCGTGCATTACCACTTTGACTGCCTGCCGTCCTCGTGCCTACTTTGGTCGCCTGACGAAGGGTCGTGTGCTCTTTCGACCCGAAACGATTGTTGCGAGATTTTTTATTTTTATGGTGTTTATTCAAAGTTTTGTAAGTATTATAATATTCATGCCCACGTAGATAAATTATTTTATATTACTTGTTGTAAATTATAAAAAAAAGTTTTATTGTTAAATTGGAAATGTTTAAGTTATTTATACCATTAATCTATATAAATAAAGAGAAGTGTCTGTGTGTGTGTCTGCGCTCTGGTGCTCACACTACTGATCGCAGAGCTTCCAAATTTGGCATATAGGTACCTGGGACCCTGCATGTGTGCACCTCATCGAGATTTTTTCGAATTTCGAATTTGAATTTTTTAAATTAATGTTTTCCCGATTTTAAATATTGGCTTCATTTTTAATAAAGAAGCATCACAAAACTGGCGTTGTAAAAATTATTATTTACAAACTTTGAATAAACACCATAAAATGCAATAAACTCGCAACAATTGTTTCGGGTCGAAAAAACCACGACCCTTCATCAGGCGAACAAAGTAAGCACGAGTGCTGCAATCTTTGATTGCAGCACTCGATTCGCCTTCGCACTCGATTCGAATCTTTGATTCGCCTGATGAAGGGTCGTGATTTTTTCGACCCGAAACAATTGTTGCGAGTTTATTGCATTTTATGGTGTTTATTCAAAGTTTGTAAGTAATAATTGGCTTCATTGTTTCATTTTTCAGAAATTTCTTTCGTTTCAAAAGTCTGCGTATCATAGCAACGGCTATTAAACTTTTTATTTATTTAAATTCATCTGAGGAAGAAATTTTTTTTTATTACATTTATTGAAATCAAATAGTTATACACATACAGTAGAAAAAATTAAACTCATTAAATTTTTAGATTTTGGCATACAGGTACCTGGGACCCTGCAGGTTTGTACCTCATCGAGATTTTTTCGAATTTCGAATTTGAATTTTTTAAATTAATGTTTTTCCCAATTTAAAATATTGGCTTCTTTGTTTCATTTTTCATAGATTTATTCTTTTGCTTCCATCGTCTGCGTATCTTAGCAACGGTTATTACGCAACTTTTTTTTATTTAATACATTCATTTGAAGGCGATTTCTTTTCTTTTTTATTTTTATTTTTATTTTTTTGTTATATTTAGTGAAAATAAAATCTTAATGCAGTAAAAAAACTTAAGTATAATTAGTTTTAAATTTAAAAACGTATTTATAACAGTTATGTTTAATTTTTTATAGTAGAACAACTTCTTATTTTTCATTTTTTAATTAATTCCTTTATAAGAAAAAACTTTTATTCATTAATTTTTTTTTATTTACAGTATTTATTGGGAAAAATGATAGTATATACATAGTAAAAAGGATTAAAATGTTTAAAATTTATTTGTTTATATATATATGTAGTGAGAGGCTATAAAGAGCACTGAGAATTAATTATTAAATTATTTGAAGTTTAATAAAAAAAATAACTATGTACAATATTATTTACACAAATGACCACATAGGTCCAAAAAAACATATTTAAGTCCACTTAGGACGTATTTCAGATTAATTAGCACGTAGATAATCAAGCCACAAATGCATATCAGATGCTAACGCTTGCATAGCGAAAACGTAACTCCCAACTCACTGTTCACTAAGATAGTTCTTATTTTTCGCATCGAAAAGTCAAGCAGTAAAAAAACAATAAAAAAGAGAGTTCCGTTTCATCACCGTAGCCGGACAGGCTGTCTCCTGAATGGTGCAATCTGTTTCGCTTGCACCTGGGGTAATTAATTTTATTACGTTTCTTCTCTCTCTGTTCATTACTTCCACACACACATATATATATATATATATTTTTAATCTACATTTTATTTTATTTTATTTTATTACAATGGTCGGAATCAAATCGTAATATAGTGTAAATAGCATGGGCTTAAAAATACATGGTTCAAAACTAAAATATTTAATAGATGCTGAGATACAGTCATCTTTAAAATCGTAGTTCTTAAATAGTTGCAGTTTGCCCCTGTCGTCAATAAATATCCAGATTGAAGTGCCCGGGAAAGATCTTTCTGCAGGCATAGGAAACCTAGACCTGATGCAGTGCGGGTGGGAAAAGAGCTGCCGTAGACAGCGGGTACCCGACGCGAGGTTTGGAGCAATTTTAGTTTCTTTTCTTTTTTTTAAGTATTTTCTACAACGTGGTGTAAAAAAATAAATATAAATTCAATTTTTTCGAAAATTCATTTAAATATAGTGACCAGCGAAGCGGGCGTAGCCTGCTAGTGATAAAATATATACACCTTTACCGTGTCTTGATACTATTGAGGTGAAAAAACGTTACGTATTAACCACACAATTAACCCAAAAGTAGAGTAAAATGAATTAAAAAAAAATTCTGGGGGAACAATATTTGACAATTTATAAGTAAATCATTCATAATTACCAGTTGCAAATTACTGACATATATTTAACCCACTATATTTAAAATTAGTATATGCTGTGTAGCCATTACAAAATTTTCTTCAATTATTATTTAATAAAATAGCACCATATATCTGTTACAATGCACAAATTAATCAACACAGCTTCTCACAATAATGATTTTACAAACTAATTTAACAAATAGATGCTGAGATACTAGAACTATCTGGAAATTTATAAAGAGTAATAGTAGCGCGGCACATCATCTGATGTACACCCAAATTGATTCGGCATAGTTTTTGGATGTATAACATACACTTTACATATCAAATTCGGTGCATATACTATACATATCATAGAAGCTGAGATATGGCTCTCCTATAAATAGAGAAAATTGCACCATGCCAACGTCACCTGTCGACCGATATGCGTCCAAATTAAATCAGCATAATAGTTCATAATGGCTATTGCACATATCTAGTTTAGTGCATTTATATATCACAGAAGCTCAGTTACAGCATTTTCTTAAATGTGGAAAATTGCAACATACTGGCATTGCCTGATGATCGATATGCACCTAAGTTGAATAAACATAGTCTTTTACTGTCGACTATTTGAACATTAAGTTATGTGAAGTTCTGCACAATACAAGCTAAGATATAGTCTTTTCTTAATTGTGGGAAATTTCAACATAGTAGCGCCATTTCTCAGATAATATGTACCAAGAGCTATTCAGCACGAATTTATGTCAAAGTGCATCCAATTATAAACTTTTGTACAATTCTGTTCATTATTTTGAGAGATACAGCACCCAAAACATAAAATTTTGATTATACACAGACAGACATCTCCTAAAAATGGTTTAAGAGAGTTTAAAGAAATCTCAAATTTGTAAAAGCACCAAAAGCCAGAAAATTCAAAAATTCAATACTTCATTCTTATATATATAGAAGAAAATAAAAATGAGTTTTAAGCTATTGTAGAAATAGAGTATACAACTAAATGTTAGCAATCGATTACTTAATTTATAGAGCATAGTTAAAAGAAAAAAAAATGTTTAAATTGAAATACCAAATAGTTTTTAAATTTAAATGTGTTAAGAATGAAACAAATAACATGAAATTAAGTACATATTTTTAACAAGATATCTTTTGTTTATCACGAATACTTAATATGCTGCGCATGAACAATTAGATTTTGAATCGAGAATACAGTATCTTAATAATTTAAACTCATATTATTTTTGATTAAATTTGTTTTGAAAAAAATTATATATATATATATATATATATATATATGATATCAAAAATTTAATAACTAAAAATATCAACCTTTTATTACAATCATCAATCATTTGAATGCAACAAGTAACATGAAGTTGAATATGTGTGTATATATATATATATGTGCGTGTGTGTGTGTGTGTGTGTATTTACCAGGATATTTATTATTTATCGCTAATAATTAATATTGTATACAAGAATTTGACTTTAAATTGAGAACAGAATATAGTATGTAACATTAAATTCATATTATTTTTGCTAAAAGTTGTTTTGAAAAAAATTGTATCAAACATTTAATAATAAAAAAGTCATTTTTTTTTTATTACATACTATTATCAACCATTTGCCAAAATTATTTAAATTAAAAAGATTATTTATTTAGATCAGGAATTTAAAAAAAAAAAAAAAAAAAAAAAAAAAAAAAAACATAACAGATAAACGAGAAACTTTTAAATTTTTTTAAATTTATCTCATTAAAAAGTTTAAAAAAATATATATTCATATCTATAATATTAAAATTATTTTTTATTGTTTTAAGATAGATATAATGCTGCGAACGATAATTTAAAAAACATACCTTAAAATTCGGAGTTCCTTCAAAATCCCCATGGATAGCATTTTTCTATATCTTTCTTAAATTGTCGACCTTTGGAAATTCAAATACCTTCAGAACCATCTTTAGGGAAAAATAAAGCATTACTATTCTGTGTATAAAAGTATTAATGTGAGCTTAATGTTAAAAGTGTATGTAAACAACTATAGTTCAGACAAATTAGTATAGTACTTATTTTTTATAATACAACGATACGTAAAACTAAGATTTATAATAACGTATTTTAAATTTTATACATTTTAAACAACTTTATAAATTAGAACAAATTCTAAATACGATTCGTATTGTTAGAAGTTTGCTGAAGCTTTGAATTCAACAAATTTACTATTTACTATTTATTCTAACAATGCTTACAATAAAATAAATTATACAATAAAATAAAGTATTTAGCACTTACTTTTGGCTGTAAACTCGATTCGCTGATTACTTAAATTTCTCGGTCTCTTTCTAAGATGAAAATCATTCCAACGGCAATTGCACTATCCCGCGAAATGCGATATGTTTATTTTTCGGTTTCGGTTGACTAACACAAGTTGTCAGTAGGAGACAAAAAACAAATAAACAAAGAAAAAAAAAAGAAAAAAGAATGCTGAGCTTTTGGACTAGCCAAAAAACAAATTTTTCTTAGTCAATTGACAAAACAGGAACAATTTATTTTTTTTCTCTCATCTGACTAACCGGTCAAATTTGAGGAAAATGAAAACTGTACCTGGGAAATTAGTCATCTGACAAGTTTTAGAGCCAAAACGGATCATCAGACGAAACACATTAAAGATACATGGTAAAATAAAACGACTTTTGTGTCTCATGACTAAATGGGATTGTCAGGTAGTGTTTTGATTGTTTAAAATTTTGCGTAATTTTGTGCAAATTTGTCAATGTACTTGACAAACGTTTAGTGTCACAAAGATGGCACGTCTCTTGACAAGTTTCGACTTTTCATTTTTCTGTGTGTACGGGCCTGCTGTAGGCTATTTAATAATTAAATAATAATAATAATAACGAAACTAATAAAATTTAATTATTTTTGCATAATGTGTAAATCCCATTCATTCAAATAAACAAATGTTTAGAAGTTTAATTTTTATATTAAATAGATCTAAAACGGCTATTGCTACTTTCGGATCAACCTGATGCATTATCACAGCAGTCGCTAGGTAACTGAATCTACATGGTTACAAAATCACGAAATCGACAACATTCGGCTTGATTTGAAATATTGCCATGAAAATTTATAAAGAATTACTAGTGTAAAATCATTATTCAAAAATTTTAAATAAAAGGTGATAAATCTTTGAGCTCCCACGCTTTTTTTCAGGACACTTTCAGAAAAGATAAATGTCTGACTTCTTTGCTGCCACTACCCTTGTACAGACACTTTGATCGTATTTTTAAAAGATTGTGACGCCATTAATTAGGAAGGAAGTTATTTTATAAATATTGTGGTGGCAAAAAAGGCACGAATTTCTCTTTCTGGAAAGTGCCCTGAAAATATAGAGGAGACTTGGAGTTCTTTAAATATGCAACCAAACTTCTGCCAACCTAATCTGGAGTACTGTTAGTATGCGTTCCATTTTCCACACCCCTTAATTTTTTGAGTCATTCTCTTTAAATGTATTTACGATAAAATAAGAAGAAATATTCTCGTGTGTCACTCACATGACTTTCTCTTACCCTGAAATATAATACTATAAATACAGGTTGGAGATTAAGAGGTAAGATAACGATGTTATGTAAACATCTGATAAACAATTCAAATTAGGCTTCGGGCGAGTTTTATATGATAATTAGTTGTGTGTGAGGGGGGCTACAGCCCCCTGAACCCCCCGTTTCATTAATGCACCTACATTTATATACAATTTAATTCGGTTATTAAAAAATAATTTTGTTTTTAAAAAGTAATTTATTAAAATTATTATTTAAAAAAATTATCTTTTATGATAATGCAGACGATTTCCATATTAGAGAAGCAGTATAACACCCAGGGCCTGATTAAGGGGGAAGCTCGCTCATACCGGAATATTTTTACAATTATTTTTTACTTCATGTCATAGAAATTCCACGCTTTGACAAGGAAATATTTTTTATAAAAAGTGAACGGTGTAAAACAATCCAATTTACTCACCGTTATTAGACACCAGAATTCTTTTAAAATAATTTTTAATGAAAATTTTCTGTTTATTATAGGAGGAAAGTATTTGTTAAAAAATAACGGTGTAAGTATAAATAATGTGTGAAGAGCGAGCTTCCCCCTTAATCAGGCCCTGATAACACCAAATTCTCCATTTTATTCTCAATATAAAAAAAAAAAAAAAGTATATATATATATATGATATTTTTCGTTAAAAGTAAAAAAAATCTATAACTTTGTTTTAATTTATCGCAGATCGATGGTTCAACCATTCGTTTTAAATGTATTGGCGAGCTCTTTTGAAAGAGGGGGGAGGCGAGGCTCCTACATGCACAATTTTTTTCCCTGTTGACTATCTCTGTTACAAAAAATAATCTGGTGTGTCACTCACACGACTTTCTCTTACTCTGAAATTTAATACTATAAACACAGGTTGCAGATTAAAAGGTAAGATAACGAGTACTGTCATGTAAACCTTGTGACGACCTTGGCGTCGTCATCTTCCTTTAACTTATAGTTGACTTAAGGTTGAATGCTGCAAACTGAAATACTTAATTTATGAAGAAATGACAGAGTCCAAATATATAAAATTAATGAGCTTTAATTGAGCTTAAATAAGAATGAGGGCGCTGGACTATAATGGCGTTTAGTAACATACGACTTAAAATGGGCAGTCCTCTTAAATACTTTGACAGCAATAAATAGCCACCGTTACTTTACTTTACTTAATTACTCGCAAATGATCTCAACTACTTTCTTTTAACTTCCTTAACTCCTAAGGCCAAGTAGTCTTTCGCATGTAGGAGGATTCCCTGACGCTACAATGCTACAGGACTTACTCTCTTCTACCCTGAGCCGCTAACAGCTAGCCTTCTACTAACTCTCCAACTAACTCACTCAAACTATGAAATACATCGCCTTTCAACTCCCTCTCCAACTAACCTCCTCTCAACTAACACACGCTAACACCCCCTTCCTTTTCCTTTTATATAAATCACTTTTCAAACTTATTAGCATAATGTCAATTACAATTTTAGTTTAGGATGAGAACTAACCCTATTACTCAATCGAATCCTAAAACCTTCGTATTCATGTTTTACTCGCAAAGTGCGAATTTTAATCGTAGCACTTTGCTAGACCTCACAACCTGTGTTGAACAATTCATATTACGCTTCTGAAGAGTTTTATATGATAATTAGTTCTGCATGAGGGGGGCTACCGCCCCCTCAACCACCCGTTTCATTAATGCACCTTCATTTATATAGAATTTAATTCGGTAATTAAAAAATAATTCTGTTTTTAAAAAGTTTTTTTTCGTTAGAAGTAAAAAAAAAAAATCGATAACTTTGTTTTAAATTATCGCAGATCGATGGTTCAACCATTCGTTTTAAAGATATTAGCGAGATATTTTGTACGATACCTATCATGAAAATTTCCTCCCCTCGAGGGGGGAGGCGAGGCTCCTACATACACAAAAAAAATTTCCCAGTTAACTATCTCTATTACAAAAATATATATATTCGTTTCATTTGGTTTAGTGCAGTCTATAGACGTTAAACTCTACTTACATGAAATTTCCCCCATAGACGTATTGTATTAGAATTCTCTTGATTGTCCCTGTACGCGAACCATTTGCTTGATCTTAACGAAAAGCTTACTGTAGCATCCGTATATGATACACATTCATACTTGCCAACATGCTAATTAATATTCCGTAGTATTAATAGCTCCGCCTTCTTATTCACACCGGTATCATTTTAGAGTATTTTTCCTCTTATTTAATCGTAATTGCATTTGGAGAATATTACTCTAAAAATTTATTGGTGTGAGAAAAAGGGCGGGACTAACAAGACTACGGAATATTAATTAGTATGTTGGCAAGTATGCACATTTAGAATACCAAGTTTGAACTTTCTGCGATAATTTGTTTTTGAGATATGCTGATAACAGAGAGACATACACACAGACATACAGACACACACACAGGCATACAGACACACAGACATACACACAGACCATTTGCTAAAAACATGATTTTTGTATTCAGGGGACCTCAAAACGTGTAAATATAACAAAATCTCGCGTTCGAAAATTTGACGCAAAAACAATGCCTTCTCTACCTTATGGGTATAAGAGAAAGTAATATATATTCGTTTCATTTGGTTTAGTGCAGTCTATAGATGTTAAACTCTACTCACCTGCAATTTTCCCTATCGACGTAATGTATTTGAATACTTTTGAGTGTCCCTGTACACGAACCATTTGCTTGATCTTAACGAAAAGTTTAGTGTAGCATCCTTATATGATACACATTTAGAATACCAGGTTTGAACTTTCTGCCATAATTTGTTTTTTAGATATGCTGATAACATACAGACACACACACAGACAGACACACAGACATACACACAGACCATTTGCTAAAAACATGATTTCTTGGTCACTAAATTACACAAATTTTTGCTATTCCTCCTAGTCTGTACATTAGTTGTAAATAATTTCAAAAATTCCCGAACATATACTTCGATTAAGATATCTTTATCCCCATAGCGCTCTTCAAAGGCCTTTACTGCCTTTAAATAATTTTCCGGTGTTACGGGGTAACTTTCGAGTAATTCTCTGGCTCGAGTTCCTGGTTCTACGCACTGTAAAAGGTACTGAAACTTATCAGCGTTGTCTAATTCCTCATCTTTATGAATTTTCTTAAATTGGGCCCAAAATGGCATATAATTTATTATTTTTGAATCAAGTTTCTTGATAGCTAATTTTGGTAATTTATATCGCTTTGTTTTCAAATTTGTTTCGTTTTCCTTTTTATTTTGGCCTATGTAATTAAAATTTACATTTGAATTTAATTTTTCATTAATTAGTGTTTTTAACCGTGATAAATTCATCACAGTCTTCGCTTTCTTCCGATTCTTTTACAATCAAAGCTTCATCGCATTTACTATCTTCCGACATTATCTCATTATCGAATGTCTTATATTGTGATTCTGTCATTAAACCCTCTAATTTATTTAAATTATCTAAATGTATACCCCTCTCAAGATCTTCTTTCTCTAGTTCTGTTTTTTAAATATTTAGAGCTTTAGTAAAGGAAGATCGTAATGGTGTTCTTTGTCTTTTTATTTTTTCCATTTCTGATTTTTAAACAAGAACAGAACAGTTTTATGTTAATTGACCAATTATTCGTTATTTACAGGGCCTGATTAAGGGGGAAGCTCGCTCTTCACACATTATTTATACTTACACCGTTATTTTTTAACAAATACTTTCCTCCTATAATAAACAGAAAATTTTCATTAAAAATTATTTTAAAAGAATTCTGGTGTCTAATAACGGTGAGTAAATTGGATTGTTTTACACCGTTCATTTTTTATAAAAAATATTTCCTTGTCAAAGCGTGGAATTTCTATGACATGAAGTAAAAAATAATTGTAAAAATATTCCGGTATGAGCGAGCTTCCCCCTTAATCAGGCCCTGGCAACAAATGCTGTTGTCTCGAATGATCCATTTTCATGTTTACTTTATTATTTTATCACTGTATACAATTGGTCCATTAGTAGCATCTACATAGCACAGTGAATATTCTTTACAATGCGGTATTTATGTTTCTACGAAGTTAGAGTTTCCTTTGAAAATTTGGTATAACTTTGATAACTATCATCCTTGGTGCCTTTTGGATTTGGCGATCAAAACATACACGCAAGATGTATATTTTCATAACATATATTGTTCGATGTATTGTTTCATATTCTTGATTACTCTCTTAATATACCTTATCAAACTAATCATGATATCCCAAAGAAATTAAATATGTTTGCCAGATAATTCTGAGATTTTTCTTTCACCAAGGACTTCAGATACCAGCATCTTCGCCAACTTTTGCTGCTTACGAAATCTTGAATCAAAGTAGTTTTCGGCTGCGTTTTGCATGTGACAATGTGAGATGTGTATATTGAATAGGATTTGATTTTTGTATTGAATAAAGTTATCAATTTTTATTTAATTTAGCGCCGACTTCAAAAGTTATGATTAACTGTAGTGTTATAGGTTGTTTGGCGAAGGAAATTATTTTACACATTTAGGCGCAATTTACAGTTTCCTTTCATACCCAATTTCTTTTTTAGTTGTTTGAATGGTTGTTACCTTTTGGAGTCGGTTCTATGTTTTTACAAAAAGATTTTATTTTTCTCTTTTCAGTGAAAACTTATTCATATAGCAGAACATCAAAACACGTTCGACGGCAGCTTCACAAATCACAACTTCCAAGAAAAGTGACATAACTCAAAAAATGGTTTATGTCACTGAAAAATACATGAAATGCACCCAATGTGAAGAAAAAAGTTACATCTCCATCTAGAAAGTTATCCACTCGAGAGACAGCTGTGCCAGTTTTATTCTAGTCAAGTTATTTTTAAGTTGATTTTTCTCAAATGGTACAGTCGGGAAAAAAAAAAAAACGCAGCACTTGATGATATTTCGTTATTAATTGACGCAGAAAAATTTAATAGACACCATTCAACAGGAAATTAAATGCACTTTCTGAAAATGTCGTCAAATTTTGAATTAGGGGTCATCTACAAATTAAAATGAGCGCCAACTTTGATTTTTTCAATAGCAACACCCAATTTTGACTTCATATTCAAATTTCTGAGAGTCTGGCAGTGCGGAAAAGTATACTGTTTGTATACTTTATCTTTAGTATTCATAGAGTTATGATCAAAAATGTGTTAGGGGGTTATCTCTAAATGTAGAAAAATAAAATTAAGATCCTACAAAATTTAGACAAAATTATACTGTTTCACACCGGAAATATTTCAAGAAAAAAAGAGTTATAAAAAGAAATAAAAATACGAACACCTTTGCAGTACCTTAATTATCATGAATTCAGTTTTTTGGATATGTATATACTTCAGTACATTTTTAGATAATTTTAGGTATATTTAAATACATTACACTTACGATTGGTCAGACAATACTCTTTATAAAATTGCAATATTTTTCAATTAAAAAGTATCTATCACCAATACTGATCACCAATAAAGCTTAAATTTTCTTTCGTACGTGTAACATAATATACAAACTGAAATAATATAGCTATATATATATACAACAACGCATAAACTAAATCTTTTCGGATAAATTATTATAAGGTTTCATAAAGTAAATATTAAACAATTTTAATAGCACTTACCAATTTTGGGTCAGTTGAACTCTTTGGAACTGTACGATTTGTTTTATAATTTCTATGAAAATATAATTTCTTAATTACCGCTTTCGCGACTGCTGACGAAGATTCACATCATTTGAAAATCTGTAACTATGCCAGTGGGCGTTTGTTTCGTAATTTGTGTGTTACTTATTTCTTAAGTATGTACCCAGTGTTCATATTTTTGCAACAAAATAAAGTATGGATAAAAATATATTAATTAGAAAGAATATATTTATAATGTATATCCATCTGTAATATAATTGTGGTACAGAAAATTTGTTCTGAAATATTTTATTTTGAGAGTATTTCAAACAGTAAACCCCGCCTATTTAGTTAATTTTTTTCTTCTAGTGTTCGTTTAAAGGATTCAAAATTTATCACCAGTAATCGTTGAAGTAAATACCACGTGTATATTTTTGTCAACGTAAAATAAGGGGTTTAAAACGAATACTCAATGTCACATTCACTTTTCGTTTCTGTATTGTTTTGTTTTGAAGAACGATAAAAGGCGGGGCTTTAGAAAACCGGAATTCTTGTTACTAACACTAATGTCTAAAAATCAACATTTTTGATTCATTTCTTTGCATTTTATGTTGTTGTTATATAATTTGACCCGTAAATAAAAAATAAAAATATTTTGCTCAATTTTCTCCATTATTTTTTAAGATTTGCTTCGTTATCTCATTCAAAATTTTTAAGGAACGCCCCCCTAAACCACTCCAAAAGAAAGATTTATTTATATCTCGAAAACTAATAACTGGAATGAGCTGCAAATTTGCACACCCATATTTTTCAGCATTAGGATTCATTTGATGTAAAAATTAATATAGGTCATAATTCATAATTTTTATGAATATTAATTTATTAATATTTTTCAGAATTAAAAATATTTTTCAGAATCAAAAGTAACGATGGATTATGTTTGGGTTTCTTCACTGTATCTCGTAAAAAAAAAAATTGTATCGATCAAGTTATTTTTTGTGAAGATATTAATAAAAGTTTGAAATATGAATTTAACATCAGCACCTTCAAACTTTGATCGCTTATAACTCTGTGAAAAAATAAGTAAAATATTCAACCAATATACTTTTTCGCATTGTCGCGATCCCAGGAATTCAAATATGAAATAAAAATGGGGCATTATCATTGAAAAAATCAAAGTTGGTGCGTGTTTTAATATGTAGACGACCCCCAATTCAAAATTTCTGTTCATTTTCTGAATCTACTCTCAATTTCCCGTCGAATGATACCTATTACATTTTTGTGCATTGATTAGCAACGGAGTTACATCGAGTGCTGCGTTTTTTTTTTTCCCCGACTGTACATTTTTAAGTTGTGTCACTCTTCTTGCCTTTATCGGATATGAGCAAAAAACTATCTGTTGAATGAACATACTTTAGGTTAAAAAGTCTTTCGAAATGTAAAGAATGGATACGCTGTATTCGTAACCAAAAATTCTGTTATATATTGATCTTTACAGTGAATACGTGTCACCCGCTGCGCTGGAAATTGTGCAGCGTTAATTTCAAACAAAGAGCAAAATATGCATTGCAGCTGACGGACAGAAGTTTCAACATCGATACCTACATACTGCTTTTATCAGTGTAGCTGCATGCGTTCAGCAGTTAGAGTGAGAACAGACTTTTGTGAGTATCCTGTAGTTTGTTTATATCTTAAAGAAATCATAATGAAACCCATTTCAGGCTAAGATCAATACAACAAAAAAAAGTATTAAAATTAAATCCTCTCTTACGAAGTTAAAAGCTAACAAATTTCAACAACAACAACAGTGAGAAACATGGTTTGTATTGAGAACCTCTTCCTTTATGAAGTCGGTTTAAAACGTGTATGCGTTAATCGATGTGACCGCTTACAGTAACCATACTTTGAATTTTACATTGTATAAATGTCACCTGCTAAGCTACAACATAGGCAATGTCCTCAGGGCCTGATTAAGGGGGAAGCTCGCTCATACCGGAATATTTTTACAATTATTTTTTACTTCGTGTCATAGAAATTCCACGCTTTGACAAGGAAATATTTTTTATAAAAAATGAATGGTGTAAAACAATCCAATTTACTCACCGTTATTAGACACCAGAATTCTTTTAAAATAATTTTTAATGAAAATTTTCTGTTTATTATAGGAGGAAAGTATTTGTTAAAAAATAACGGTGTAAGTATAAATAATGTGTGAAGAGCGAGCTTCCCCCTTAATCAGGCCCTGAATGTCCTTCAAGTGTGCACAAAATAGGAAATTGTGAACAAACAAATGTACAGTCAGCCAAAAAAAAAACGCCACCCCCCCCACCTAATTTCGTCGTATATTATCGTAGAAACATGCGGCTGGTACCTATCAATCTGTAATAACGTCTAGTTTTTAATGGTGTAGTTAGATTTTGCTTAAGGGGTCATCTACATATTAAAACGCGTATAAACTTCATTTTTTTCAATGACGACCCCTATTTTTGACCTCATATTCAGATTTCTGAGATCAAGGCAGTTAGGAAAACATACCTATTTATATACTTTAAATCAATTCTAAAGAGAGTTACACGTAAAAATGTGTTAGGGGACCGTCTATACATTTAGAAAAAATAAATCGTGATCTACCACCCAATATACATTATTTATTAAATTTCACACCGGAAAGAAAGTTCAGAACTTTTAATTATAAAATAAAAAACGATTCAAATTCGCAGAACTTTCTGTCTTAGCTTATGAATTAAAAGATTTTTATTGGTTTCAATAAATTAAACATTGAATAGTTAAATACATCATTTCATACGAAAAAAATTAAATAGTTTGAATCATATGAACTCTACAATGTTGAATTACAAAAATCTAGATACCGAGGTAAAAGAACAATAATAATAATATTAATAGCGGTTAAAAAAAAAAAAAAAAGTGTTTAATATTTAAGAAAAAAAATTATCTACTTCTTAAAAGCAAAAACTGTTTTATTTAAGAGACAAAAATTTAAGTTAAAATACATTTAAAAAACAAATATATATATATCTATATATATATATATATATATGAACAATTAAAATCTACTAACTAACAATTATTATCTACTTCTTGTTGGGTATATTTTTATTTTATACAGTAAGCTTCGCATGAAAGTGTTACTATAAAGTTTTACATTTAATTTTAGGCGTACAAACCAACAATAGATAATATACAAAAATATAGATAACAAGATTTAAACTAAAATCTGAGAAAGGATATTTAACATTTTCGCGACTACTGACGTAGTTTCACGTCATTTTCAATTCTGTAACTCCTTCAGTGAGCGTTTCTTTCACAATTTGTGTGTTACGATATTTCTCAAGAATATTCCTTATATTCATATTTATATAAACAAAATAGTATGAATACAAATACTTTCACTAGAAAGAGTATAATTATTATGTATATCCATATGAAAAGAAATATGGATATAGAAAGAACTGTTTCCTATTACCTAGAACGAATACTCCCCGTTCTGCAGTCGTCTACTGTACTTGAATTCTTAATTTTAAATGTGTAAAATCTATATCTTTAAAAGTAATAAGACATATTACTTTGTTTTAAATTCTTTTTCCGTGATAAATGTGACGGCAGTTTTACGCCGTGATTAGAACAATAAAAAATAAATAATATTGCGCTTTGTTTCAATGATAGATTTTAACAACTTAAAAAAAAAACACTTTAAAGTGTTTAAAAAAAAAAAAAAAAAAATCCACTTTATTATTCAGTATTAAAAAAACATTTAATAAAAAATGTATATTTTATTATGTTACGTCATGCGATAAAATTTAAATAGCATAAACGGTAGAGTAAGCGAATGCGAAAATGTTACAACAAGACTAAAACAGAAAATTTAGTTCAAAAAATCTGATAAAAATTAATAAAAATCAATTATATTAATTTAAAAAAAGGAAAAAACAAAAGTATTGTTCACTGCGTATTGCTCTTTCAAATAATAGTCCTTGCCTTACCGCGTTTTTTTACCGTCATGATACTTAACTTGAGGTGCACGAATCTCAGAATATTAAAGTTAAAAACAAAAGACAAAAGGAACAGAATAGAATTTTAGCAGCAAGAAACTAGGAAACGTTATGTAATATTTAAGAACAAAGACTTAACATTTCAGATTCGAGTAAACTCCTTTTTGCACGAAAGCCACGCCTTTACAGAATTTTTCTAAAACTTTACATTATACAACAAAATTATTTTACATACTTCCAATTAAATCATTTAAATTTTGTCTTCAGCATTCAATGTAGTAAATGCCATTGACATTTATGCATACCAGCGTCACATATAGAGTCATATACGAGTACACAAACTAGTTTTTTTAATATTGTTTCCGCAATATGGAGGCGGGGCTTCATTTCTTTTGGAATTTTTTCACAATCTCTCGCTTGTATTGCGATAATTTTGTAAAAATGATCCAATTTGTATCATAAACATCGAAATGTTGCTTAGACAACAATTAGAATAACATTAAGGTAAATTAAAATAGTTCTTCGTCAAAATATATACAGATATTTACTCACAGAGGATACAAATTATTATAAGTGACGGCCCCCTAACAACAGTTAAAAATGAAATATCACTGTAACTCAAAAAATAATGTTAAGAACGAGCTGTAAATTTGGAAACCCATGTTTCTGATGATGCCCGTTCTATTTATGCAAAAATTAACATAGGTCATAATTCATATTTTTTTCAAATATGAAATTATTAATAATTTTCATATTTCAAAAAATTTTTTTTTATCAAAAATATGCATGGAATATGTTTGGGTCACTTCATTCTATCATATAAAAAAAACAGAATTTGAATATCATAATTATTTTGGAAGATATGAATTAATGTTTGTCACATTCATTTAACATTAGCACCCTCATAGTTTGACAGCTTATAACTCTGTGAAGAATTGAGCAAAATATATAAACTATACCATTTTCCACGATGATTTTGTCCAAAGAATTTAAATAAATTATAAAAAAGGGGGGTTACCATTGAAAAAAAATGAAGTTGGTGCTAGTTTTAATATGTAGACGACCCCTTAAGCAAAATCTAACTATATCATTATAAACTAGACGTTATTACAAATCGATTGGTACCAACCACATGTTTCTACGATAATTTACGGTGAAATTAGGTGGGGGGGTGGCGTTTTTTTTTTTTGTCTGACTGTACGTTTTAAGCGTTCTGTTTTTAGCATTAATGTCTAAACTATCTTTTCGTACTAAATAGATGATGCTCTGCAATTTTATAATTCAATTTTATAATTCAACTTAAAACATACATTATTTACCATATCTCAATGAGGAATTTATTTCAATTCCCGAACAGCTTTCCAGGAAATGGTAAAATATTTTTAGTAAAGCACATCCACACAGGGCCTGATTAAGGGGGAAGCTCGCTCTTCACACATTATTTATACTTACACCGTTATTTTTTAACAAATACTTTCCTCCTATAATAAACAGAAAATTTTCATTAAAAATTATTTTAAAAGAATTCTGGTGTCTAATAACGGTGAGTAAATTGGATTGTTTTACACCATTCATTTTTTATAAAAAATATTTCCTTGTCAAAGCGTGGAATTTCTATGACATGAAGTAAAAAATAATTGTAAAAATATTCCGGTATGAGCGAGCTTCCCCCTTAATCAGGCCCTGCATCCACAAACAGCAAATAACTAGTGTATTGTGGCCACCACAAGACTTTCTTCTATATTTTCCTATAAAAATTCACTCAGTAAAAATAATTTATTAAAATTATTATTTTAAAAAATTATCTTCCATGATAATGCACACGGTTTCCATATCGGAGAAGTAGTATAACACTAAATATCCAAAAGGAAGTTGAATTTATTCTCAATATTACATTAATATACATATATATATATATATATATATATTGTTAAAAATGAAAAAAATCGATAACTTTATTTTAAATTATCGCAGATCGATGGTTTAAAGGTATTGGCGAACTCTTTGAAAGATACCCATCATAAAAATTTACTCCCCTCGAGGAGGGACTTCCCCCCGAGGGGGGGAGAAGAGGCTCCTACATACACAATTTTTTTCCCAGTTGACTATCTCTATTACACAAAATATATATTCGTTTCATTTGGTTTAGTGCAGTCTATAGATGTTAAATTCTAATTACCTGTAATTTGCCCCATAGACATAATGTATTTGAATACTTTTGAATGACCCTGTACACGAACCATTTGCTTCATCTCAACGTAAAGCTTAGTGTAGCATCCCTATATGATACACATTTAGAATACCGAGTTTGGAATTTCTGCTACTATTTGTTCTTGAGATATGTTGATAACAGACAGACACATAGACCATTCGCTAAATACATGATTTTCGTATTCAGGGGACCTCAGAACATGTAAATATAACAAAAACTCACGTTCGAAAATTTGACCCAAAAACAATACTTTCTCGACCCTATGGGTAAGAGAAAGTAAAAAACATACGCTTTGAATTGAGAACCTCATCCTTTCTAAAGTCGGTTAATTAGAGCATCTCTTACGAAGTTGTAAGCTTACAAACACCAACAACACATAGCTCGAATTAAGAATACCCTCCTTTCTGAAGTTGGTTGAAAACGACTTTGCACTAATCGATGTGACCGCTTACAGTAACAGTACTTTGAACCACAGAGTATACGCTGCAAAATGTGCAACGTAGTTCGAGTGTGCACAGTGTAGGAAATTGCGAACAAACAACTGCACGTTTTAAGCGTTGTATTTTTAGCAATAATGTCCAAATACTGTCTTTTTGTAGTAAATCGATGATTCCCTACAACTTTGTAATTAACTTTTCTCCCATCTTGAACCGTTTTTGAGATAGGAGCGCTAATTCCGCTGTTTTTCACCAGAAGGCGTTTTATTTTCTTTAAATTGCAAAATATTACAATGGCATCTACATCAGACCAAGATTTTTACAACAAAACAAAAAGTATTAAGTAACCGTATTTTGAACTATATAGCGTATGTCTCACCAGCTACGCTACAACGTGCGCAATGTAGCTCAAGTGTGCATAGTGTAAGAAATAGCGAACAAACAAATGCACGTTTTTAGCATTGTATTTTAGCATCAATGTCTAAACTATCTTTTCGTACTAAATCGATGATGCTCTGCAATTTTATAATTCAATTTTCCCCCCTGTCTTGAACCGTTTCCGAGATAGGAAAGCTAGCATGAGTGTCTAAACTATCTTTTTGAACTAAATCGATGATACTTTTCAACTTAGTAAATCACTTTTTTCTTTAGAACAGTTTTCGAGATAAGAAAACTAACTCCGCTATTTTTCACCAGGTGGCGCTGCAAGCGGTTAAACCTTGTACTGCATGGCCACTTTGCTATACTTACATACCATTTTTATTACTATAGCTCCAGCCGTTTAGCAGTTAAAAGAGTTGGGACTGATTTTTTAGGAACCCTGTATTTTTTTTTAGATCGTAAAGATATTACAATGGGACCTATTTCAGACCAAAACCTTTTCAACAAAACAAAAATTATCAAAATCCGAGCATCCGTTCAGAAGTTACGAGCTAACAAACATAAAAAAAACATACGGTTTGAATTGAGAACCTTCCTTCTTTTTTGAAGTCGGTTAATAAAAATAAAACAATAAACATTCACTGCAATCAGTTTTTGACATCATCTAATATTTACCATGAAAAAATACTTTTTATTTATTTATTTTTTTATCAAATGAAGCTAATGCTTCTTTTTCAAGGTCAACTCAATACTCAATTGCTTTCTTTATTCTAGTTTTTATTTATTTCTATCATAAAAAATAACTAATTTTTGCTAACTAACTAACTAACTTACCTTGATACGTTTACGTTTTAAATGTACAAATAATAGAGCAAATAAAAAATCTTGTTTTATTTCAATCAATCAGTCACTTTTCATTTTATTTACTTTGAAAAAGGAATATTCTAAACAGTTTCTATCTGACTCTTTTTGCAAATCATTTCATATAATAATAATATAAACTTTAAACCATCTTTTGTTTCAAATGAAAATAATTCTTTTC
Source organism: Salticus scenicus (assembly GCA_963930645.1). Classification (NCBI taxonomy): domain Eukaryota; kingdom Metazoa; phylum Arthropoda; class Arachnida; order Araneae; family Salticidae; genus Salticus; species Salticus scenicus. Next base: position 79,493,693 of record OZ005657.1, on the reverse strand, counting down.
CTTTCAGTTAATATAAACAATATAAGTTGCTGTCGCGGACGCCAAAAAATGATGTTATAATTCGCCATTATTCTGAACGGCTTCAAACGAGTCTTCTCGACCCTTTGTAAAATATGGATTACAGGATCATTCATTTAATCAGAATAATTATTTAATATTTTCAAATCATCTTAATTTCAGGTAATAATCTTAAAAATGATATATTAAAATCTTCTCACCCCCGCTGTTTAATGTATTTTTATATTAAATTTTTTCCCCTTATTACTTCCGGTGTGAGCCGGTTTTTTTTTTTTTTTTTTTTTTTTTTTTTTTTAACACGCTTGAGATTGTGAGTTTTTTTGCTTCTCTTCCTATGTTATTTCTATGGGGTTTTTAGCCTTTTCCCCCCCTCTTTTTCTACATTCTAAAGTGGCGGTGGCCGGCCCGGTTCCCACTGTTCAATGTTTTTTTCTAGTCAATTTTGTCCTCTTATTACCTCCGGTGTAAGCCGTTTTTTTTTTTTTTTTTTTTTTTTTTTTTCTTTTTTTTTTACACACTTGACATTGTGAGTTTTTTTGCTTTTCTTCCCATGCTATTTCTATGGAGTTTTTAGCCTTTTTTTCCCTCTTTTTTTACATTCTAAAGTGGCGACGATAAATTTGAAGACTAATAATATGCACTTGTTTCTCTAGAAAAACAGCTTCTTCTTTAAGACGAGAAAACTAACAGTTTATTAAATAAAATATTTATATGAAATCCATTTCTTTCTACCTCTTAGCAATACTGTTTCTAATATTATACTTCAATAGAAATGGATTTAAATTAAAATTAATCTAACCTATCAGCCACTTTTTCTAATAATTATTATTTCAAACTGTAGCTCCTGAATAATAAAATCAGGCCAAAAAGGGCCCGAGAGCAACTACTATTTCATGACTTGTTGCTCTCCATTCTAAAACAAAACTAAAACTTCTAAGTCCCGGAAGAAAACAAAAATGATCTTCGAACCTCATCTCAACGGGACCTCTGGCGCCCTCTAGTGAGGAAAATTTATATCCAATACCTAACATTATGTATTGTTGGTTTGTGCGCCTAAAATTAAATGTAAAACTTTATAGTAACACTTTCATATGGGGCTTACTGTATAAAATAACTAGTTGGCATAGGCGGACTCTGCTCAGTTCCCCATGATATTTATGTTCTCATAAACTTCTAGTGGGAGACATATTATAATCATATTAAAAGAAATGAATTTGACCAAAGCTTGATACAGTGACAGAATGAAATCCCCGCCTAGTAGGCTATCCACCGTTCACTTCGATATATTTATCTTATTCTAATCTATTAATTTATTTTATCAGGGTCAATTCCGTTGTTTAGTTTTCATGCTACTATTTCCAATGCAATAATCCTCAAAATCCATAATTATATGAAAAATTTACAGTTTCGCTATGTTGATAAAATCGTAAATTACGAATAATTTACGAAATTTTCCTATTAGAATATTTCTATTCAATCTTGTTCAAACTAATATCATAAATATAATTTTCAAGTTGTCTAATGTGTTTACGGTCCTCAAAATGGAAGTTTATGCTCAATTTTGCCTTATTCTGCCATTTTAATTAAATCGTAAATTCCAAATAACTTACGAATTTTTTTAATTGGAAAAATCATAGTCTATGATATTCATGCCAGTATCCAAAATAATATTTAAAAAGTGGTTTGACTTCTTTACGATGAAAATATCCCTCAAGATTGACGTTTATGTGAAATTTTGCTCTTTTCTGCCATGTTAAGAAATTCGTAATTTTCCAAAAACTTACGAAATTTTTATATTGGAAAATTCATAGTCATTAATATTCATGCCAGTGTCCTAAATAATATTTCAAAAGTAGTCTGACATCTTTACAATGAAAATATCTCTCAAAATTAACGTTTATGTGAAATTTTTCCCTATACTGCCATGTTACTGCCGATTGTACAAATATGAATATTGTGCATATTTTTACCAAATAAATTACATACAAATTGCAAAAGCAACGCCCTCTGGCGAAGTTACAGATTTTCAAATGACGTGAATTTAAGTCAGCTGTCGTGAAAGTGTTAATATTATACTTTCCAATATCTCTACTTGAAATGGACACTTCTAACACGGCTATTGCTACTTTCGGATTCCCCTGCTGCATTATCACAGCAGTCGCTAGATAACTGAGCCAATTCTTCAAAATTACTTAAGACAACAACATGCGGCTTAATTTGAAATATCGCCATGAAAATTCACAAAGGATTTACTGGTGTTAAATCATTATTCAAAAATTTTAAATAAAAGGTGATAAATCTTTGAGCTCTCACGCTTTTTTCCAGGATACTTTCAGAGAAGAAAAATGTCTGACTTCTTTGCTGCCACTACCCTTGTACAGAAACTTTTATTGTATTTTTAAAAGATTGTGATGTCATTAATTAGGAGGGAAGTTATTTTATAAATATTGTGGTAGCAAAAAAGACACAAATTTCTCTTTCTGGAAAGTGCCCCGAAAAAATGGCGGAGACTTCGATTTCTTTAAATATGCAACCAAACTTCTGCCAACCTAATCTGGAGTACTGTTAGTATCCGTTCCTTTTTCCACTCCACTTAATTTTTTGAGTCATTCTCTTTAAATATATTTACGATAAAATAAGAAGAAAAAAAAGGCTACTGTGAGAGAGAGAAAAAAAAAGGATGGAAAAAAAAAAAGGTGGCTACTAACAGCAATCCGGATCATTAATTAGGATGTTGGCAGCTATGAATATGTTTATTCACAGTTGCTGACTTGTACGTTTCTTTGCTATCGGAAAATTTTAATTTTAATTTTTTATTTATTTATTTATTTATTTTTTGAAGGGGGGAAGGCTGAGAAGGTCGAAATGTTTATATGTATATGTATATATATATATATATATATATATATATATATATAGTACGGAGGACTATCAGTTTTAATCTACGGATTTTTGCGATACCAGTTTTACGATAGTTGGACATTTATGGAAATCGAAAATTTATCGAAAATATAATTGAATAATTTGAAAGTGATGTTATAATTTGAAAAAAAAAAAAAAAAAAAAAAAAGAAAGAAAGAAAGAAAAGAAACTAATAGTCCATACTAAACTAAATTCTGCTTTTGCCAAATTTTCATCAAAATCGTTTTTATTTATTTATTTACTTTTTAATGCTATACTTCGAAGAATTCGGATGAATTCATCGGAAAATTTAACATTTTGACTATAAAATCATGTAAAACCTATCAATTAAATACTTGTTTAAGATATACTCAAAACGTTTTACCCATGAGCTTGTAGCTACGCCAACTAACCCTGTGTACGGGATTAGTTGGCATACCCACCTGAAGACATTCATTTCTGAGTTTGGTTTCATGAGTTTGGTTCTGAGCCATTTATTTCTGGTTCCATATTGGTCCTGTCCCTTTTTTCACGCCAATAATTTTTCAGAGTAATATTCTCCGAATGCAATTACGATTAAATAAGAAGAAAAATACTCTCCATATAATGATGTGAAAAAAGAAAAAAAGATGGGACTAACAGTACTTCGGAATAAATTATAAATATTACCAGGTATGTTTTAATGCATATAACGTATTTTAAATGATAAAAAAAATTTTTTTAAATAAAATGCCCTCTTTTATATAAAAAAAAAATAATAATACAAAATAATGCCTATTTCAAAAGCTTCATGCTAATTCTAAGTTATTGTAAAGCAACAACTTTTTTGCTTTGTGTCTTCTGTATGTAACTAGGGGTCGTACTTTCCACCCTTTTTTCAGGAGACTGTGAGGGATATGAATTTGTTTCCTTTTTTGCCACCACTAATTTCATGCAGAAATATTTACAGTAATTTTATAATAATGTGCCGTGATTCAAAAGTATAGAGAATATTGTATAAAAATTGTGGTAGCAATGAAGGCAGAAATGTCTAGTTCCTGAGAGTGCCCTGAAAAAAGGCCGGACAGGTAACACACGTGGGACAAATTGTAACGGATACAAAGGGAACCCCAACAATAAAAACGACAATATTTCAAAATGTTTTTTGTTATAAATCATTTATTAATTTAATAAAAAAAGACAATTAATAACTAATATTAAATTATAACCTTCTTGGCATAGTAAGATTGAATTATATCAAATGGATTATAGTAAAATAAAGAGAAAATTAAAGATAAAATCAACATAGAAGTCAATCTTAGTCAAAATTTAAATTAATTCAAGAAAATGGTATTTTATTCCCTCTCATGCATTTAATGTGTGCACACATTTTGCAAATTAAGCATTATACCCATTCTTATGCCACAGAAAGCGTTTAGCAGAGCTTGAATTCTCCGCCCTTTTTTTCTGTACACTCTCATTGATGAGAAGTTTTTGCATTTTCTCTACCACTATTTTTATGCAATATTCTCTAATTCGTGATTAAATCGTAATTCCAATTCGGGGTTAAATAATCACGGTACTATAATATAAAAACACAGAAAATATTTCTGTATAAAAATAGTATAGGCAAAGAAGCCAAAATTTTTTAATTTCTGAAAGTTTCCTGAAAATGGGCGGAAACTTCGAGCTCTGGCTGTAGGCATCTCCACAAGCCACTCCTCTAACATGTTACAACTTGCCCCAAAATTTTATTTCAACTTGCCCCATCGTATGATTTTGGACATTTTGTTTATTTATAAAAATATATAACGATTTATATAAAAAATTAAACATGCATTTTATAACTCAACAGACAGACTAGATAAATAGCTATAAAAATTTCGTTAAAGTATAAATGAACATGCCTTTAATCAAAATTTACGAAATATATATTTTTTTCCACTAAGTAGCTAAAATGAAGCACGTATACAGAATCTCTCATTAACCATTTTTGTGGAGCACCGACTGTGCTTACATTATAAATCGCGTCGTAAGAATTATGTTTATAAAAATATTTAATTACAAATGTTACAAACTATTTCGTAAATTGCGTGTTACTTCTTACCCCTGTGACAACTAGCCCCACGCTTCCCTATGACCCGTGAGGGAACTGAACATATCTGTGCACTGAATTTTTTATATCTCGATTACAGCATCAGTTAAAACAAAAAGTTAAAAGCTTAAAAGCCTCAAAAATTTTTGTCCTACGCCTGAATTTAAGAGTTCGTAATAAATGTAATAATATCTTGATTTAAAAATGAATGAAAATTTTTGGGATAAATACGCGAATTAACGTTCATACAAATTTTAAAGAAGATTGGGTTGAAAACAAATTAGCAAGAAACATTGTAATTAACTAAATATTCCTGAAATTTCAAAAATGAAGTTCAAAATTTTGTAAAAATTTTTAAATAACGTTTGAAGAGCTGTAAAATATCATTTTAACGGTATTACATAGCTTACACTTTCTATAATAAGTATCTAGAAATTTTAATTGCATCGAATTTGATAATTTTAACCATTGGCTTGTCTGTTCTCACAAAATATTGGTTGCACCACTAATCATCCTTTCTTTGCTTCTTTATTTTTTTCCTTGTTAGTGTACTTTTTATTTTTAAATTTTTATTTTTAGAAGTAATTCTGTCTTTACCGTCATTAACCCTTTGCCGGCCCTAACGGTCTAAACAGGCATGAAAGTTTTCGCCTTTTTTAACAAAAAAGAAATCCTGTATTCACACCGGAATAAACGTCTCATTTAAATACATTTATATTAATACACAATGTGTTATAAAAAGTGAGCTTAAATGAGAAGTTTATTCCGATATGAATTAACCCTTATCGTTGTTATGCCCCTTCTGAGGGGACATTAAAAAATCGAGCCACGCCTTAAGGTGTTTCTCTGCAAATGAAATGTTATTTTTCTGAAACGTGTAATTATAGGCTACCTTTCGGCTAACGGAAAATTTTAACAAATAGATTTATTTTATTTATTGATGAAGTAAAATAAAACAAATTATTACAATTTTTCGGTAGCCAAAAGGTAGTAATTATTAAAACTCGAATGTTATGTATTCGAGTTTTAATATTCCAACGCCAAGTCTCCTGTTATTGTAAGTTGGAAACTATACGTGTGACGTTTTAAAAGAACGCCAAAAGGCGTGTCTTACTGTTCAAAATAGGAAAATATGCCGAGCGCAAAGGGTTAACGACATAGTTTTCATTAAAAAAGGCGGAAACTTTCATTCCTGTTTTAAGCGTTCTAAACAGTTCTGCCAAATTTAGGGACACTTTTATTGAACTACTACGAATAATTTGGGAGAGTATAATTTAATACACATTATGGACACATGGCCTTCTAAGTGATTAGGCAAACGTTACAGTTAAAATTTAGTGGTGGATATTGAATAAAAAAAAATCCCTAAATATGGCGACAATGACCAGAGGAAAGAAATTAAATAGGACTGTTAAAGGGCTAAACAAATTTAGGGTGTGTTTACAGAATTTAGCATATTTCACTTACCGCATTTTCCGGCGTATGACGCGCAGGTCATTTAAATGAGTTACACACCAGAAAATTTTAGTACCCGCCTTTTTTTCACACCAGCTTTTTTTTTTTTTTTTTTTTTTTTTTTTTTTTTTTTGCCGATAGTACAAATATGAATATTGCGCATATTTTTACGAAATAAATAAAATACAAATTGCAAAAGAAACGTCCTCTGGCGGAGTTACAGATTTTCAAATGACGTGAATTTACATCAGCGGTCGTGAAAGTGTTAATATTATACTTTCCAATATCTCTACTTAAAGTGGACACTTTTGACAGTGCCGTTTTAACCTTTTAACGGGCCGTTTGATTGTAGTAATGGTATATTAAAATATTTTTGGTATTGAGAGTGATAATAAGAAAAGAATTCCATTTAGCTTATTAGGTAAAATTAATTTGATTTTTAACTTTTTATAACGCCATGAGAAGTATAATTACCACCCAATACATTAATTTTAAATGAGAAAGGCGTGGTAAGCTATCTTTCCACGCCCACTTTTTATTCTAAGCACCTATTTTTTTTCTGGTAAAATTACTTACTACGACCTTATAAACAGAATTTCAGAAAAAAAAAAAGGATCAACACAGAGTGTGACCCTTTGTTCTTTTATTTTGTTCAAACAAAATAAAAGAAATTAAATTAAAAACAGCAGGCGTAGTAAAATTCGCTTACCACGCCTTCCCCATTTTAAAATTGATGACTTTGTGGTAAAATAATTACCACAGCCCGTTAAAGGGTTAATAATTATTTGTTTTACTTCAATATAATTTCATATTAAAAAAAAAAAAATCCTTCAAGTATAATTTAATTCAATTATTATTGTTAACTGCAAGTTAAACAAGTTTAACTATTTCAATATCATGATTTTATTTACTATTTCGTTGGATTCTTTATAATGACTAGCTATTATAGTTAATAATATTTTTGTATTCCCTTATTTCTTTAAATTAAGAAACTTTTAATTCGATGAGATATAGTTAATGTAAGAATTTTTTATTATGTCTGACATAAATAATTTTTTCCTTTTTAAATCTTCTAATTGTAATAAATCGCGCTACAATTTGGGAGTTAATTCTCATTTCTGAAATTCGATGTTATTCTTCCTATTGTCGATTTTAATCTATATTGTTTTCGTATGATTTCCATTCGTTATGTCTCATTTGGTGTAAATTGGTCCTTGTGTACTGTAAATTCTTGGCATATGCATACAGTACAACAGAAATTTACACTTTTTGCATACAACGTACAATAAGGGCTCTGATGACGTATTGTAATGTTGTATGCTTGCATTTTATAGGTGGGGTTGGATTGAGTTGTGGGAATTCAGGCTGACTAACTGCACTTGGGTCCTAGGCCTGAGGTGGAAGTGTTCTCCGTAGGGGTCTTTCTAAAAGGTCCTAGCCCTTATTTATGCAAGTTTCGGAGAAAACCACGGAAAACTCCGAACAGCTAGGCCGACGAGCGCGACATGGAATCGAACCCGGCACCAGATTTGAGCGCAGAACTGCTCGGTCACTGCATTTTATAGGATTTTCATTAATTTTTCTTCATTTTCAAATTGTTCCTGTTCTCCAAATGGTATCATTTCTTTTTATTCGATGTCTGAGAAGGTATTCATTATATATATATATATATATATATACAGAGAGAGAGAGAGAGATATTTATGCATAATAATTCATAGCAATAATCAAATACCAGGAAGGATGACCGACCAGACGGAATTCTTATAGCAGTCAAATAATTCTTCTGGAATAACCTTTTAAAAAAGAAATGATATGCAATATTCCCAATGCTATGCTGAATAAAACCTCCTTTATCCTTTATGTTCACAAATTAGAGGTTTGCACGGGTCTGAGCCTTATCTGCAAAACACAAACTGCCTTTGACTTTTGAAGTCTGCAAAGTTGTTGTAGATGTATGTCTGTTGGTATTAAAATCGAGTATGTTAGGTCTGGGTGGAATGGCTTCTGTGGGGTTTTTCTAAGTGGTTCTAGACAACATTCACGCGAGTTTCGGATTAAACCATGTAAAACTTCGAAGGGGTAGGCCCACGAGCGCTTTGAGTTCGATCCCGGCACTCCTTGTCTACCAGCTTCGACAGCAGAACCTGTCAGCCACTGGTGGGGTTTTCTGGGGAAAAAAGAATCAAATAATTCCAAAAATAAAAGTTTAGAATTTTGTTTACAATGTAAAACTTTCGTTATTTGGAAAATTAAAACAATATCTATTGCAAAGACTGCACATCATATTACTTTATATAGATATCAAAAAAATTTAAGAACCTACTAAAGGTAGGTTGAGTAAGTACATTTTCGATAATTAAACCTACCTTACTTATCGAAAAAACCATGTTGAAGTAATGATAAGTTTTGTTGTTGATACTGGTATGTGTTATTCTACAATATACTATGTTTTTTTTTTTTTTTTTATGAAGCGTTGCTTGTAGCGAAATGCAGTCAATATTAAATCAGTTAATTTAATAATTCAAGTTAAAATGAATCATCACCTAAAGCGATATGTATGAATATTTTATGATGTTCAAAATATTAAATACAAAGAGCAAAGCCAGGCTTGATATAATTAAAAGCTGATTGGGGCAAGGCAAAATTTCTACCATGTGGGTTGGGCCAGGTCTGACCTACATTTTTATTTTTACTTAGGCAGACCAAGACCAGTATTGTTACCATGCAGGAAAAGCCGAACTAGTGAAGACCTCTATCATACATATTTCGTTATCATTACAAATTTCTTAGTTTGTAGAGATGTAATTAAATCAAGTGAGCAAATGACAAAAAATAAAATAAAATAAAATAAAATAAAAAATGTAAAAACATAAAATAATAATAGTTTGTGAAATGTTTAACATAAGCCACCTTAATTACACCAATTTCTTTCATCATTTTGGAATATAATGTTTTATCTCACATTCTGATGAAAGATAGAATTAATTTTCGACCAGGATTCCAACCTGGGTCCTTTGGCTTAATATTTCAGTTCTCTACCAATTACTTTTAATTTACTTATTTTTTAAGATAAGGAACTCTTTTAGATTTAAGCCAAATATATCAGTAATAGGAAAAAATAAATAAATAAATAAATCTTAATAAAAAATATACCGTTTTATGAATATTTAAATAGGTTTATTACGCTCAAGTGTCGTTAATCCGCGAACGTCTGCAATTCGCGATACTTCACTAAATTAAAATAAACAATTTTCATTTCATCAGAAATATTTTTATTCGTTAAAAAATTATAAATTTAGGAAGTATTTTTAATTGAATATATACTTTTTTGGATAAATATTCTTATTAAATTTGATTTTAAAGTGAAGACTAAAAATTAAAAATACATATTTAATTATCCTGTATCCGAATTGCCCACAACAGGGACTAAAAGGAGTTGGCTCCCGTAGGGGGTCTTTCCAAGGAGTCCTAGCTCGTACTTACTCGAATTTTGCATAAAATCAAGGAAAACTCAGAACGGCTAGGTCGACGAGTGGTAGCTAGGATCGAACTCGACACTTCCCGTGTACCAGCTTTGAGCATTTAATTATCTTGAAATTTAAATTTTCAGAAGGTATTATTAAATAATGTTGATCCTCCTATAAGCAATATATTTCAGTTCGTCATTTTGCAAGTAAATGAAGGTACTTTTAATAATAGCCTTTTAGTAATAATTAAAAAGTCTGAAAAACTTTTTAAAAATAATATTAAAAAAACTAGAAAATTTCTCACCTTTTATTTTTTTTATTTGTGTGTGTGTGTATTTGAATGTATTATTTCGTAATGTATAAACAAAGGTATGTTTAATACTAATTTTCTTCGATAGATGGCACTGCCAAATGATCGTATCACTAAAAATATAAATTTTGATATTTTTTTACAAAGTTAGTAGAAAAATGTTTGGAAATTATTAGAATTTGAAAGTTCTCATTTTTCTTTATAAATTAACACTTTATCTTTGAAACTGTATGACTTTTATTTTATTTTATTTTATTTTTTTATTTTATTTTTTAACAAACTTACTAGGTTTTTTCACCTTATATTTTCAGTTTAATTTGTAGATGAATTATTAAAAAAAAAAATTATTATTTAATTAAATTTGTAATAAGTGTGCAGGTCATTATTGTTTAGTATTTATTGTTTAGTACAGGTTAATATTTTGAATTTGTTTCCATCAGGCCTCATAGCGGTCCTAAAGTTTTCTATACGTTTTACTTTATTGTCACTGACTGCTATCGTCAAAAAGAAATTTTTCTTGAACTTTGAATTCACATTTTGCTCAAGGATATTCTACTTTGATAAAATATGTCAACAAAAATTTCGCTAAAAATCAAAAACCGTTTAATCTATATGCACAACTATGTACATATCCTGATATGTACATATATGACTACTCGGCTTTGATCCATATCAAACTTATGAGCTCTTATTTGCTGGTGCTGCCATCTATCCCCAGATTTTCGAACTGAAGCCGTACTCCCACTCTTGTGGTGCTCTTCAAAAGCGGAACCTCTTCTTGCCTTAAAATATTTTATTTTGAAGTTGCAAAATGACTTATCGAAAATTCGTATTTTGAAGTCTCAAAATAAAATATAACAATAAAAAAATATTTTTTTAAAAAAAGGTTCTGCCAGTTTAGAATTTTCAGAATGTGAAAACAGAATTCTTGAATAGGGAAAACAATAAGGAATCTACACAAAATATAAACATTGTCGCCAGTTTTACAATGGATCGAAATCAAAAATTTATCGAAAATATAATTGAATAATTTGAAAGTGATTTAAAAAAAATACTAATAATCCTCCGTACTAAGGTTTCGTGTTCACTTATTTTTTTGAGGGACTGTACTTTCGTCTCCGAGTTTCCGAGTGGCATAATTATTAACAACAACAACATATAAATATCTAAATAAATCATCTAATAAAACTATATATATATAAAATATAAATATGTATTTAATAAAATTATTTCTAAAACTATTATCAACCTTTTTACCATACATCACTTGTTATTTTACCCTTCTATAATTTGTCTATATAGCATGAACCTATAAACCTAATTATGTAACTTCATGCTATATAGTAATCAAATGCAAGGTAAGAGTGAGTCAGATCAGAACGCATCAGAATATTTTAATTACCTTTTCACATACTCAGGCAAATAATTCCTCCAGTTTCATTTTGCTTTCTCTTGGATGAAAAAGTATTGTTTTAGTAAGAAAGTATTATTTTCAGTGTGATAAGGTATTTTGATAGAAAATTGGGTTATTTTCAAGATGTTATGTTAATTACAAAACTGTGTTATTTTTGAAAACTAAATTCATATTTATATTTGCTAATGTGTTTTAAATTTGATCCAAATAATTCAGCATTTCAAATTGATATTAAATGTTTATCCGAACTTCATTACTAAACAACTATTGGATGCTCACTTAATCGTAAAAGAATATAATTTATTTTTTAGTCAGTGCACCAATATGAATATTCTAAATATGACTTTTAAAACAGGAAGACAGTATAAGAATTTGAATTTTGGAATTTTCTGAAATGCATTCTATATATATATATATATTAGCTTGACAATATCAGATATGGAAAAGGGGGAGTTAAAGAACTAATAATTAGTCTAGGTGTTTAAGTTAATAATTCTTCTATAGAGTCGTATAAAATAGAATTAAGAATTGAGCTTAAAGTCTAGCTAGCATTCTCAAAAAAGTAATTAATAAATCTCTCTCTAATTTTTTTTTTTTTTTTTCCCAAAAAATTTGATGTAGAGTGTACCCCACGAATAGAAATACAGTTTTTAAGGGTATGTACGGCACATGAAAGAAAGCTAAAGATCGCATAGCAAGCCATGATTATAAACATAAGGGAAAATTAGGAGTAGAGATACAAAAAATGAAAACGCAGACAGAGACTACAAGAAACATTTATTTATTTATTTTACAGAATAAACATGAAAAGCAACAAATCGAATAGATAAGGGCTAAGTGTCAATAACTAGAAAGTTGTGCATTGACAGTAGTGTAACTTTTGCAAAATTTGCATTAGACTGCATTAGTTATAAGTCGATAGTTTTGTTAGACACATAAAATTCATTGCTTTTAACACAATATACTTGAAAAGTGTCTATATTGCAAACTAATATAATAAAAAAAAATAATAATAATAATTACCTAAACGCTTCAAATAATTGTAATTGTCCACATTTACTTTATTTCTACTATGCATTTTTTATGATTATTTTGAAATATAAATAAAGATTTCTGGCAATTGCTGTCTTTGTTCATTACTCTACTGTCATATTTTGCATACTAATGTTTATTAGATCGGGACCTGCAGTTTTAAATGTATTTCTAATCATTACGAGCATCCATGTACCAGGACCGAGATTAGAACCAGGGACCTGAAAATTGAACAGCAAAGCAATAACCATTCAGTAACTGGATGGTTTGTTTGTTTGTCTGTTTGTTTTTTGTTTCATTACATTTCTTACCCTTCTACTGCCACTTTCCGATATGACGATCCCGGTCAAGGGATTGCTATGCGATTCTAATCCATTTTTACGTAATATACCTCCTCTTAAGTTTCAAACCTATATTGATGGGACTGTTTCCGTAAAAATATTTATGCAACAAAAAAAAGTTCAAAGTAAAAATGTAGGTATAATAGAGGAGGAAAAAGCAGAAGATATATACTCATCATAAATAATATGGGAAATAAATTAATTATTCTAACTTTGTTGCAAACAGCTTTGAAAACTATAGCTAATGGCTTTATTTATTTGGGTTTTGGTGTGAGAGATAAGGGCTATTTCCTACCTAAGGGACCTAGGTCTAGCTTAGGCCTTTAAATTTTTAAATGTTACAGACTAAATACTGTAATACGAATTTTGTTTGGTATACAGAACAGGAACCTAACACAAAAAAAAACCTCTCATAAGTTTCTTTCCATAATTACTCATTACCCAATGTATTATTTTAAATTCCGTTTTCACATTAAGATGATAAGATGATTAAATGCTACGTTCTATGTACTTTTCCTGGAGGTTTGGATACATTCCTCCAAAACGCCATCCATCAACTGTTACTGGTGGGAGAGAAACAAAAATTTCATATACTCTCCAATTTCATCATTCATTAAGTTATTATCAATTTCTTTCAATTGTACTATTTTCCCTCAAATTTGTTAATTAAAAATACATTACTGTAAAATTACGCGTAATATGTCTGTTGTAAGTTTTCATGTATTTAATACGAATAAAACCAGTTTAATTTTCGTTGATCAATAACATGCAACCAGGGGTGCTCAGCGTCTTCGACACAACTATTTTTATATAGAAAAATTTAGTTTATTTTTACCCCTAATATTTTATGATTAAATAAAATAAAAATTATTGTTAAAAAGAAAAAAACTGGTGTGAAGAGTTCCGTGAAAAGACGAACACTCTTGCACCCCTGCATGCAACTCACTGCATTTAAAATTTTTGTTGTTTTTATCTTCATATTTATTTAAATAGTGATAATATTCTGGTGACACAATTTAATGCCTTCATCATTTGCAACTCCTATGTTTTCATTAATAACACAGACATGCGAAAACAATAATGATGAAATAAAAACTATTTAAAACCTATCTGTCTATAAAATAATATACCTAAGAAATTTGTTACTTTCCCAGCTATACTTTGAATATAGATTATCTATTTTCTTTTATAGAAGGCAAATTGTGTAAGGTAAGTGTTATTTATTGTCAACAAAATAAAATTACAAATCATCAAGCAGCTTGAAACTTTATTTTAAAAGACAACAAAAAAGCTCAAAAAAGCTCAAAAAAAAAAAAAAAAAAAAAAAAAAAAACATCAAATCGACACGACGTATTCTTTCCCATTAATCGCTTTCCAGCAGCTCCACAGTCCTTCTCACATTTACAAAAGTCCTTACAGACTAAGCTGCTTCATATGTTCAATGCTCGGTGTGAAGGGTGATTTTCCAATGATAATCAATAAATACAAATCTAAATAAAAAAAGATCACATTATATCATCAATAAGTAACTGGTATTCATAAACATACATAAAAAATAAAAGAAAAAAATATTCACAGACATTAAAAAAAAGTTACGAATGAATTTAGGATAATTTTTACCTTATTATTATTCATAACTACACTGTAAAAAATTACGGGGTAAAACATGGAAATTATATTGATATGCAGGATGTCAGTACTATATTCTTCGACCACATTTGATGAAACCATGGAAGCATCAGCGCAAGTGCTAACTCAACGAGTCCGATGCTAAAATAGGGGTGACAGTCATCTGACTCAGGGAAAATGAGCAATAAGTGAGCGCGTAATTACTGGATGTTTTCCAAAATTCAAACTGTCGGACAGGCTGGCATCCCTCCAACATTTTGGACGCGTCCTCACTGCTAGTTTGCGGATATGTGGCTGCACTGTATATATATTTATCGATTTATTTTTATTTATATATTTATTTCTAGTTCACACCAGTATATCTTCTGTATATTATATATATATATATATATATATATATATATACATTGTAATGAACGAAAAATATCCGAAATAAACGAAAATACTATGCTGGTACATTGTTTACCAGAGAAATTTTCCCTTTTCATCTTTTCTCTTTTCATTGAAAAAATATTCTGTGACAGGTTGGTTGGTTGGTTGGAGGATTAAGGCCGATTGACTCCTTATGTGTCCTAGGCCTATAGGGGGAATGCCCTCCGTGGGGGTCTTTCTAAGGGGTCCCAGCCCGTATTTACGCGAGTTTCGGAGGAAACCACGGAAAACTCCGAACGGCTAGGTCGATGAGCGCGACCTGGGATCGAACCCGGCACCTCCCATCTACCAGCTTTGAGCGCAGATCCGCTCGGCCGCTAGTGGGCTATTCTGTGACAGACATCTAGAAACTAAATTGTAGCTCTAGTAAAAGTAGTATCATGTCTTGCTTAGAAATTCTAGTCCCCTTTGAAAGAGAGTTCTAGAAACCCCTATTAGAATTCTAGAGCGTTTGCCTATATTATCGAAGAGTCAAACTTATTTAAAAATCCCTGCAAATAAATGCCAACACAAGAGGCGAGTTTTAGAAACTATAATTCGAGTATGGCCTATTTCTAGGAAATCAAGCGAGAAATTCTCGCAATACAAAGGATTCGTAATATTTATAATATTGTTTCAATTCATTGTAATCAGATTTTTTCTTAAAGATACAACTTCGGCGAGGGGGGAGGGGGGCGGGAATTCAAATGATTTTAAGAAAATAAAACTAAATAAGAGATGCATTATAAATAGCTAAAGATTAATTTCACTGCTCTGCATGAAAATTGCCCCCAACACCATTTTACAAATTGTTATGTAAAATGACCTCCTGAATCCGAATAGGACGCCCATTTTGCCTTGTCACCCACCGTTTTTTAGGGACGATGTCATATTTTTTATCCCTTTTCGGTAATTTTATGGCTATAAATTTATTTATTTTTTCTTGGGGGTGGGGAGGGAGGATTATTTTAACTGTTAAATATCTTCTGATGGGCTACAGAGTTGGAAAATTCTAAAACATGAACATTTGCGGCAAGGGAAAAATTTAAGGGAAGATTTGCCACTGAAATTATGTATTACATTTCTTATATTTTTTAATCTATTATTAATGTTATTTACAATTATATATATATATATATATATATATATATATATATATATATAAAGTGTTAAATTAATTCTTTTTCGTTCTCCAAATCAAATTCATGGCCATAAAATTAGTGAGCAGTGATAAAAATTGTGGGAAAGGGGGGGGGGGGTTGTCTCGAGAAAACGGTGTGTGACTGGGCAAAATGGGAGTCATATTCGGATTCAGGAGTTCATTTTACATAAGAATCAGCAAGAATGGAATCAGGGCTCTAATTTATTATTATTTTTTTTTTTCAGTGCAGTGTTTTTAGATATTAGATGCTTCGAAAAAATTAATTTAAACCCTTTTCCTTTTTCTTTAATATCTTTAATATATATATATATATATATATATATATATATATATATATATATATATATATATATATAAATTAAATATAGATAAAATTTTGAAATTTGAATGAGATGCACGTCTTGATCTTCTGACCCTCCTAGGGGGTTTCGCTAAAATAGACAGCTGTTCCCCCACAGGGTTGAGGTTTCTATACTAAGATTCAACGATCGCTGTTTTTCTTTTTTTATGTTCTTTTCTGTTCTTCCTCAAGCCATGAGGCAACTCGAACTACAATCTTTAAATGGCAGATTAAATTACAATAGATTTACGACTTAAATTTTAACTTCACACGGGCAAGCATTAACAAAGTTTAATTTTGCATAATTTATTAGCCAAATGCATTGAGCTACTTATATGAAGACCCTAAACAAATATCCTAAAATTAAAAAAAATTATAGTCGATAATATGAACTTAAGTTCCTCTCAAAAGAAAAGAAAAAAAAATAGGGGTTTCACTCATTTTTTATTTTAATTCAGCCAATAGTAATACAGTGTTTGTTTATAAATAAATATTGATAAACCCCACTATTATTTTTTTTTCTTTTTGTGTGTGTATGTGTGGGGGGAAAGAAACTGAAATTTAGTTAATTTTATCGGCGATAACTTTTTTAATTTATCAGATATTTGCTTCGAATATAAGTATAAGTAGATCAATACATTTGGCTGATAAATTACACAAAAGAAATTTTGTTACTGTTTGCCATAGATGCTAACATTTTAATTTATTCCGAAGTATTTTTAGCTCCGCCTTTTTTTCATACCACTTATTTTTTGAGGATAAATTTTTCTTATTTTATCGAAGTTATATATTGGAGAAAATTTTTCTATAAATAAAGTGGCGCGAAACAAAGGCAAGGCTAAAAATACTCCGGAATAAATTAATATATTGGCATGTATGCTGTTTGCGCATGCTTAGTTAAAATTTATTTAGTAAAAAACGCTCACATTTCATTAAATATTTAACTTTTTTTCTTTTTTTGGTTGCAGTATGTTGCTTTCAATATAATATATTAAACTTCTTAAAAAAGATTTTGTTTTGAATGACCTACATGTTGCAATAAAAAGAGGCAATTTTAATAAAATTAAACATAATTTATACGTCTCATTAATATATTAAAACCAAAGTAACATTTAAAATGAGATAAAAAATACAAAAATTTAAAACTTAAAAAATACATTTTAATTAAAAACATTAAAACGTAAGACAGACGTTTCGGCTAGAACACTAGCCCTCCTCAGTGTCAAACATACAAGCAAAAACAACATTTACAAAAATTCATAATACATCATAGCAAGATTAAATATTCAGGAGGAATAGCTTTAGCCTCGTTCAAGGCAGAATATTGCATTTTGGTAAAAGCGCCCTCTAGAAAAACTCGTAAAAAAAACTCGTAATCCATTCTCTCAATAGTGATCATATTCCAGATTTTGAAAACTTTAAAATTTTAGCTTCTAATATAAATATCTATGAATCCCGTATTTTTCTAGAGGGCGCTTTTACCAAAATGCAACATTCTGCCTTGAACGAGGCTAAAGCTATTCCTCCAGAATATTTAATCTTGCTGTGATGTATTATGAATTTTTGTAAATGTTGTTTGTGCTTGTATGTTTGACACTGAGGAGGGCTAGTGTTCTAGCCGAAACGTCTGTCTTATGTTTTAATGTTTTTAATTAAAATGTATTTTTAAAGTTTTAAATTTTTGTATTTTTTATCTCATTTTAAATGTTACATTGGTTTTAAGAGGCAATTTGTTTGCAAATTTTTAAATAAATCTTTATACCTCCATGAATGTATGTGTTTATCTCATACGAGTGAATTAAGATAATTAAAAGCAGACTCATAATTACATGCTAGAGCCAGAATGCATTTAAAGCATTATTTTTTAAAGCGTCATCACAGACATTCCATTTTTTCATTATTTTGTTTTTCGTCCCCTTTGTGTCATCGGAAGAAACTATTTTCTGAAATATATGAGGTTTAACATGTACTTTACGCCCAAAACTCGAAGAATAATTCATCAAGATTTTTTTTTTTTTTTTTTTTTTTTTTTTTATGTTTGATAAAGCGTCTCTAAAGAAAAGCGTCTGGTCGTTTACGGAAAGGCAGTGAATATGAAGTATATAACATATTCATTACACTCCTGAAATTTCAAGAAAATTCATCAAGTACTACTTATTTGAGATGGTTGACAAAATGTCTGAAATCGAAAGTGTTCGGTCATTTACGGAGATGTTGTGTATAATCATAGCCACCTAAACTAGATGCCTTCCGCGTGGCTCGGAAACTTGGCAACAGTTCAAGCAGTTGACAGTGCCACCTGGTAATATTTGCACGACATTTTATTCAACTGTCACCAATAATTTTAAGAAGTGATACATGATATATATAATCGACATTTCTAAGATTCTATTCGCCTTTTATGTATATCAAATTCCACTTTTAAAAATTTTTGGTGGCTGTTGAATAAAAAAGTCGCGCAATCTGTACCAAGTGGCGCTGTTTACCGTCAGGTTTCCGAGCCACGCGGAAGACATTTAGTATAGAAGGCGATGGTATAATATATATATATATATATATACATTTTTAAATAATCAAATTATGCGTTCAAAATAGTGATCAAAATACGCGAATAAATGTATGTTTTCACATAGAAATAGTTCTAATTTACGTAGACAGATAAAATTTTTTTGCTTAAAAATACTGACTAGAAAGAAAAAAACAAAAGAAAAAATACTTATGTCGGTGTTAACCTGGTTATTACA
Organism: Salticus scenicus; assembly: GCA_963930645.1. Lineage (NCBI taxonomy): Eukaryota > Metazoa > Arthropoda > Arachnida > Araneae > Salticidae > Salticus > Salticus scenicus. Next base: position 79,474,393 of record OZ005657.1, on the reverse strand, counting down.
TAAAAACAACACAGTCGAATACTTAAAATAACAATGATACACGACATTAAGATTATAAAACGTTTTCATAATATACCTAAGTAATTTATAAACTGTAAACTTATTAAAATTTTGAGCAACATACTAATTCTGAAACGCATGCTTTACCTTCCCAAACAGTTTGAGATTTGAGACAGAATAAACAAAAATGTAATATTACACCAATATACGACGTATAAAAAATGTTTCTAAAAAAATGTCCTTTACCTGCACATGTCTCCTAAAATATTTAAAAAATAATTTTTTTAATTTTTACAATGTAGGATGGGTGCTCCAGTGATTGACATGCTCCAGTAATTGACATCTTCCCCTAAATAATTAATAAATAAGAAAAAAATAAAAGCAAATGATTTACACATCAGAATTTTAACATTGTACGTCAAACACTGGAGCATAGGGTGCCTATTACTGGTAAAATGAAAAACTATCAGTGTCAAACACTGGAGCATAGGGAGCCAATTACTGGTAAAATGAAAAACTGACAGTGTCAATTACTGGAACATCGAGTGAGTGTAAAATAAAAATTCATATTAAAAAAAAATAATAATAATTATCAAATTCATATATTTTAACATTATGTGGTTCTGAAAGTCTTTCATCCTATATATATTAAGATTTCCAAAAATAGTTTCTGATGACTAAAACATTAAAATCATCAGAAATTACTCTAAAAGTGTCAATCACTGGAACACTTACCCTATAGAGATAAACAATTACAAGATGATTTTACTTTACCTGATAATTCACATTTTTGTGCTATCTGCAACATATGCAACATTTGCATTTCCCCCTTCTTCTGCATATCTGACAGTGTTCACTTCTCTATCCGTTGGTAGAGTCTCCACAGATTTACTTTTGGCACATTTTCTAATGTATAACTGATACAATGCTGAAATAACTATGCAAACACCAGTCATGGAAAATGCGTATAACCATGGGAACAACAGGACTTTCTCCAAGCTCTGGAAAAAAAAAAAAAAAAAACTCTTAAATGTTAAAATATTTTTTTACCGTGAAATTTGACTATAGAGAATCAATTATCTAAAAAATATAATAAAGTTATTTTAAAAAAATGAAAAGGATAGTGAAAATTTTATCGGTTTCAGTTATTATTATAACTACGGTGAAAATTCTTTTAGAGGGACACTCATCATATCGTGGAAAATTAGTCATTTAGAAAAGTGGCTTTTTTCATAAAGATCAGGCAATAAGTGCAATGAACTAAAACGTTTTACTTATTTAAATTTACATTATTTGTCTATACAGCTTTGTAATAAACATTTTGTTTGATTTGTTGAAAATTTTTAACTATAATTTTGTTTATTAACATTCTTTAATATCCTATTTAAAATAGCAATATTTTTTACTAAAAATGAGATCAAAATTAACCTGTTAATTTCTATTCAAGTTTCACGGCAGGTAATATCCCACGCAGCCACTTATATCCATTACCATTAATTATCTAAAATACATCTATTGATCAATAAAAGGTACAAAATACCTTAATAATCTCCATTAAAAGTCCTGGCTATCCTGTACTAATTGCAGATATCTATTGGATATTCAAATGTAGACAAATCTTAGACGTGCGTTTTCAATATCTAATAGACATAACATGTTAAATCAAAACAAGATTTGGATATTTTTAATATCTATTAGATGTAACAAGTCCAATTACTGGAGGCCCAACAGCGGCCGAGTAGTTTTGCGCTCAAAGCTGGTAGACGTGGGGTGCCGGGTTCGATCCCAGGTCACTCTCGTTGGCTTAGCCGTTCAGAGTTTTCCGTGGTTTTCTCCGAAGCTTGCGTAAATACGGGCTATGACACTTTAGAAAGAACCCCACGGAGAGCATTCCCCTTCAGGCCTAAGACCCAAGTGCAGTCAATCGCCCTTAAACTCCACAACCCAACCCAATAATTGGATATTGGGAGATTTAACAGACATCTAATGGATATAAAAAAGAGTAACATTTGTCGTGCTAATAGATATCTGCAGGATGTTTAATGGATCATTTTTTAACTTTTATGGATGTTTTATGGATGTAAGTGGCTGTGTGGACTAGATTTAGCTTTTAGTCTCAGCTAAGTTTAACACTTCTGTTTTACCATGTAAAGTATGCATTGTTCACTGAAATATCAATGCATTTAAATTTATCAGCTCAGTAATGATAAGACACAAAATTCACTTTTCCAAGACGGATGTTCTTCTCTGTAAATATATCCATCTAGATATGGGAAAAGTTTTACCACTCACTTGTTTTCTCTACCAATACGTTCATAAAAACTTCTACATTAATTTTCTATGTAAAGAGACATGAGGTATTTTTTTAAGTGAAATTATAATACTCTTATCTGGAAATTAATGTTTTCCATATTGTGGAAAATGATCAATTTAGTTTCAAATATTGTCGTAGTTGTGTAAACAGAATAAGATTTAGATGACTGTATAACGCTATAATTTATTTATTTATCAGAGGAGAGGAGCTGCTCGGGAAATCATTAGCACTCCTCCTCCAAAATTACCGGATGAGAATCTCACGACTGGGAGATCATATATCACACCCCCAACAACGTGGTACCTTCAGAAATGCTCTTACCGAACCACCCGTCAAAGAGTGACAAGGAGTATAAGAAGATGGTGTGATCATAAGTGACCCCAACGCAATCAAATTGCATTTTATCTTCCAAAGAATTCTTGCCGTTTGTAAAACATACCGTTCAATCGCGAACTATATAAGCTTTCTAAAGAATATTTGTATAGAAAGAGAATATTTTGACGATAGAGAGTCCTGGATTGGCAAGGTAATTTTTATGATAAAAAAGATGACATTTATTAGTACGGCAGGACTATTTCTTTCAATCTGGCATTTTGTGTCGTTACCAATTTATAGTGTTCCACTTCGAAAATACCTGCCAATATCTAATTTTATCATTTAATTTCTAATTCTATCTTAAAATATATTTTTAAATCCGTAAAAACTTATATATGTATATATATATATATATATATATATATATATATATATATATATATATATATATATTTTTTTTTTTTTTTTTTCACTTCTGATTGATTAGGATCGAATTCACAACCTTCAAGTTTGTACTTGTGTACTCTGACCACAGAGCCAACGGGTCTTGGCTGAATATTTCCTGATTATTTAAACTATTGTTTTCAGATATATATATATTGAAAGAGTGCTAAAATACAAATATAAGTAGTCCTGTCGTACTAAATTAAATTCTGTCATAGACAGAATTTTTAATTTTTCTTGTACTTTTATTTTAAACGACATCATCTATCTGTAAAAGAATTTCAAATCTATTTTAGATTTTATTTCTTAATAATATATTGTAAGCGATAAAATTACTTAAGTTAGACGATAGTATTATTTCTAAATCTAAAGAATCAATCGTACTTTATTTAATTAATGATATTGTTGCGAGCTACACAAACGAAGTCACTGATATAAAAGGTACTGTGTAACAGTTCTCAACGAAAATAATGCTATTGAGTCCTTATAATAAAACATTCTGCAACTTATAAACGGAATTTTTGGATACACAATCATTCTATATATTTTATCTATTTTTTCATACCTTTCGCAAATTAGAACCTAAATAAATTATTTTAAAATGTAAATATTTGACTTATTAAATAAAGAAATATTAAAAAGATTCTACAGCTCAAGCACAATTTTTATCAGAAATCTGACGATAGTAACTACAGCTTTGAAATTATTACATAACATCTGTTTAAACCAAATTAATAATATAGTGGCAAAATATTTCATCATTTTACAATTTCAGCACATTTGACAAATATATTATATAATACTTAACAGCATAAAATTATATTAATTTCCTGTAATTAACAAGTTCTCGATGACCTAGTAAATAACCTTTTTTCACCCACTTAAGAAAAAAAAAATTTTATGAAATAGAGTAGCATGTTTTTCTATTAAAAAAGGGGATATAATGGTGAAATCTAATTGCAATTCGAATGAAAAAACTTCATTTTTAAACTAATGAGATTTAAATTGCTACAATGTAAAACCAATGTCTATTTTTTTTTTTTTTTTTTTTTTTTTTTAATAGGCATACTTAATTTTTTCTATTCAGTGAAGCATGATTTAAATGGTGAAAATCAAAGAATTACCCAACAGTTTAAAAAATTAATAGAAAGGGACATCTCTTGCGAAAATTAACCACTTAACTATGTTTTTTCTTTCATAAAACAACGTATAAATATCTTTAGATAATGAATAAAATCAACGGTAAATCTATGTCACCTAATTTTACTCAAGACCAGTCATTCTGCATGTCACTATCATGCGATCCATAATAAGTGAAAAATAAATTAGAACAAAAAACATTTGATTTATGCTAAATTCATTAACACTTGTTTAAACTAGAAGTTTTGAATTATTTTCTTTTTCAGTATCAAACACGATAGAAAATGTCAGGAAAAATTGCGAAACAATGATTGAAGAAGGTGATTAAGTTTTTCCTATTCCTAATATAAAAGAAGCACATAAGTCATTAACATTTTTTTTTTTTAATTTTAGAAATGATTATACAGGTTAATTACCTTTATATATTTAACTTTATTTCTGCTCTCGTTAATTGACTTATTAGTCATAGTGTTAATAAACACATAATGCTGAAATAATTGTTGATAACAGAAAAGTATAAATAATTAAAAAAGTGAAATGTTAATAAATTTTTAGTTAGAATTTTCTTAAGTGCATATAAATTTTGTAGTATAACATCTTAATATATTCTTTTCCTATATTTAAAGACTTTGTGATCGCATAGTGTTCTACAAACATAGAGTTATCAATGTGTGTAAATTAATATAAATTTTAACGTGTAAAAGAGTCAAAGAAAGATAATCAATAAATAATATTATCGTTATTTCCTTTTTCCATTGGCTGTAAATTTTATGAGATGAAAATTATTATTTTATCTAATATGATGATGTACAACCTTAAGAAAAACCAAATATAAATTAATTATGACTACATTATATGATCCCTTACATTTTCTCAATAAATAATATCATATCAATACTTTGTGATAGCATAGAGGCCTACAAGCATAAATTGGCGTTATCAATGTGTATAAGTTAATGCAAATTTGGACATATAAAAAATCCAAAGGAAAATTATTAATAAATAATATTATCATTATTTCCTTTTTCCATTAGCTGTTAAATTGTATGCGATGAAAGTTATTATTTTATCTAATTATGATGATGTAACCCTTAAGAAAAAACAAATAGACATATATGAGGGGGTTTCAAAAAGTAAGGCAACAAGCCCATTCAGAGTAAACGTTTGTTCAGGAAAATATATATATATATATACAATGTAGGAAGGCACAGGCACATGTTACTTCTCTAAACAATCACCATACATATCGAGGCATTTGTTCTATCTGTAAACCAAAACACCGAAATTGGCGTCGAAGAAATCAGCGTCAAGGTTGTGCAACCACGTCAAGACGGCTTGCTGAACCTCAGCATCGGTTCTGAAAGGCTGAACTCCCAAGGGCTTCTTTAAAGGTCCGAAGTGGTGGAAATCACTTGGTGGGAGGTCGGGACCGTAAGGAGGGTGTTCCAGTACCTTCTACCAAAAATGCTGTAACAAATCGCGCGTAGCCGTCGCCGTATGCGCTCGAGCATTATCGTGCAACAACACGAGGCCTGTTGAGAGCAGTCCCGGTCGTTTACGGGGAATCGCCTCTCGCAATCGATTCATCGGGGTACAATAACTGGCAGCATTTACAGTTGCTCCATGAGTGAGAAAATCAACCAGCAGCCCTCCTTGGTTGTCCTGTAGCCATAATTTTCATTGCAGATGGCGTTGCTTTGAATATCTTACGAGGGGGGTGATGAAAGATGTTTCTACGACATTGAGGACAGCTGGAGAATTTTTCTTTAAACGCAAAAACCTTATCACACTTCTTATTTCAATCGCGAACCATGTTTCCGTCAACGCAGCCATCTTCTAACTGAGGTATTTAGGTATGTTACTGGACAACCAGGTCCATCTATCGGCACCGTTTGATTCCTGTGATCGTTTTCGTTATCTTCAGGTGGATTTTTATTCATACGGATAATTTGCACATCCGTCAGAGCTCTTGTCACCTTACTTTTTGAAACCTTTACGTATTAAGACTATATTTTGATTCCTTATATTTTCTTAATAAATAATACCATATCAATACTTTCTGATCGCATAGTGGCCTACAAACATAAATTAGCGTTATCAATGTGTATAAGTTAATACACATTTTAACGTGTAAAAAAGCTAAAGAAAGATAATCAATAAATAATATTATCATTATTTCCCTTTTCCATTAGCTCGTAAGTTATTATTTTATCTAATTATGATGATGTATAAACTAAAGAAAAAAAATATATATACATATATTGAGACTACATTAGGATCCTTTATATCTTCTTAGTAAATAACACCATATCAATTAATAATGTCATATCAAATAAATACCCCCTTTTTGTAAGAAACGGTAAGAAAATGATATACGATTTAATCGTGAGACTTATTCAAAATTCCCAACCCAGATGACGTCATGGGCGGCTTATTTCAAAATTTTAGTTTTTTACAGATATGATAATTTGTGAAATGTTCGATATTTCATTTGTTTCCCCGGGAATATCTAATATTATAGTCTAGTGCCAGTGTGTATGTTAAGATCCAATATAATACACATTTTGAAAAAAAGAGAAAAAATAAAAAAATAAATAAAAATAAATAAATAAAGTTGTATTGAAGCGAAACCTACTTACACTAAATGGAAATGACAACGATGCAACTGTCAGAGCTGTACCTATTAATACAAAAAAAAAAAAAAAAAAAAAAAAAAAAAAGTTTATTTAATTTCTTAGATATAAAATTTCTTCATATTAAGAATAAATCAAAATCTTTTTAGTATTATTTAAATCTTAAGTATATTTTTTATACGAAATTTATGATAATTAAATGAAATCAGTGATAAATATATATATAGATAATCAAAATATTCAATAAAAAATAGGGGTTTCCATTTGAAACTAAGTTGCTCTCAGTCGACGCTCTTTGAGGGGTGGGAAAGATTGTCAATTTTGCCATTATCGGATAACTTTTTAATAAATAATGAATTAATATTTTTCATACTTCGACCTGAAACGTTCTTCTGAAGATTTTTAAATGGTACTAGCTTTTTTTCTTTTTTTTTTTTTTTTTTTATTATTACATATATATCGGATGTAAGAAAGAGTTAACAATTAGAAATTTAATATTGATTTTTTTTCTTTTATTTCAATTTCTTTTAATTGCAAATTATGTATATATATATAATTTTTTTTCCTATTGCTTCAGCCAACTTTTATTGCTTAAATAGATATATTTTCCATTTTATTTATATGTTTAGAGAATTAAACATTTTTTTTTATATCAAATACTTGATGTTATAAAACTAACTTTGTACACAGTATTTTAGTAAACGAAGGAAATACACCGAATTATATTGGAATAATTTATTTTATGACTATTACTCCAAGGAAATTAAATTAATATTTAAAATTAAATATTAATACTAAATTTTGACACACATTCACTAATTTTAAATTTTCAAATTTTAGCATATAAAGATTTAAATTTGTGTGAAATCAGCAAAAAGAATATTAAATATTGCTTATTTGAAAATTATTAAAATTTGAAAATGTTTTTATACATATTTAACAAAATATCTATTTTATTTATAATTGTATTCACATATGCATGTATATTTTGAAATCAAACATATAGTTCTATGAATTAGTATATTTGTACATTATTTATCATCATTGTATATTTGTATGCTATTTTAGAAAGTATGTGAAATACGCATAATTCTGCTGGGAATCGGATCATACAATTTCGTAGATTTTTACAAAATTAATATTTAAAAATAAGTATTAATAATTTTTGAACATACGTACATTCATTATTTCTAAATTTCCAAACTTTGACTAATAAAGATTCAATTTTTTTTTTTAAACCTTTTATTAGTAAAGTATTATACAGAGGTTGTTCACACATTTTGGTAACAATTTTCAAAGATATATATCTAACCAAATATAAGAATTTTATTTTCTAATATGTTCAGTATGATAGGCCCTTTGTTAAACTATCATATTAAATCTTGATTTCATAGATAACAGAGCATTTATTAAAACATGAAGGTTGATTTTTTTCCACTCCTTTTTCACGGTCTTCCACTGTCCATCCAATGTTCTGGAATGCCGTTTTTAAAGTGCTTGTTTTAAAAGTCCAAATGTACAAAAATCCATAAAAGACACGACAGGGTAATGTGGTGTGATACATTTAAAGAGAATAACTTAAATTCCGATTTCATTTTTTTCAAAAAATAGAGTAGTAAATATAAGAGATATGATTTGCAAATTTATCCTGATGGAACTCAATGCAGTGAAGATTGTTTGGGTTAGGGCAGGGCGCGAAATTTCCGCTCGCCAGCTCGCCATTGGCGAGCGGAAATTTTACTGTGGCGAGTAAAATTCCGGTCTAAATGTAGATAGAATTCTTACAGTATACGGTGCTTCAAAAAAAAAAATATCGATTTAAAAACGTAGAATTATATTAATATTAGGAAAAGTGACTAGACATCCTCTTTTTAAGAGGACAGTCTTCTTTTTCAACGCTCTGCCATCTTAAACGAAAAAAAAAAAAAAAAAATTAACGGACTAAAAAGTCCTCTTTTTTATGTTTTTCACCCTCTGTCTTCTTTTTCAAATGAAAAGGATTTAGTCCTTATTTTCAAAAATTTCACAAAACTCGGAAGCTCAATCGGCTGTTGGCTGTGTCGAACGGTGAACACTAACTTTTTTCTGCGTTAGGTTAGCAAAAGAACAACTTTCTAATAAACTTGCCAAAGCATATTATGGTTTATGTCAATTCAGATTCTTCGAATCTCAAAGAAATAAAAGTATTCCCTATATTTGTACATTTCTTTGATCCAGATCACGGAATCACTATTGAATTTTCATGAAATCATTAAGAAAGTGGTGCTCCGGTTGGTACGCGGTGAGTTGACGTGTGTTCTCACTTTTGTATGAATAATATTCCTCATTAAAATAGGCCCACCAGTGATCCAGAGGTTCTGTCCTCGAAACTGGTATACATGAGGCGCTGGGTTCGATAACCGGTCACGATCGTTGGCTTAACCGTTAGGAGTTTTCCGTGGTTTTCTCCGTAACTAGCGTAAATATGGGCTAGGACTTCCTATAAAGACCCCACGGTGGACTCTATTACTCAGGCATAGAGCCCTAATGCAAACAATTGGTCTTAATGATGACACTGGCACCACCTCACAAAAATATGCAAAAGTTAGTTGAATTCATTTTATGTCCTCCTGGCAAAACCGCTCCCACAAAGCGACTGTTTAATTAACAAAATAAAGGTATGTGAAAAATATCCCCTTTATATACCTACTTTAAAAACTTATTAACTACTAAGACTAACTTTGGTTATACTTGTGAGAACTTTTATAAATTGTTGATAAAGAATGACTGTTCGTTAAAACAAATCGTTTTATCTGCCGAATATAAATTTTAATTTTTCATAGGGTGTCTACTAACATTTTATGTAACTGCATAAATGTACCAAAAAAAAAAAAAAAAAAAAGTTTTTGTCTATAGCAAAAATTAATAAATTAAAAAAAAATTATATTGTCCAATGGCACCTATAAAAATTAGGGATTTTTCCTCTCGTATCCGTATATTATTAATTTAAATTAAGGTGTATTGATCCAAATTCATATCTGAGATAAAAATGTTTTCACCACTTGTGTAAAGTAGCTTTTGAATCGGTTTTTATAATAATTTTCATTCAATTTTGTGTCTTCTAAAATGACCTCTTTTTCAAAATTGAATGTCTTCTATTTTCTTATAAAATAAAAGACAATGTGTAATTTCTCCTCTTTTTCCAATAAAAAAATCTGGTCACCTTATACGCAAAAGAATCAGTTAATCATATTTTGTGGCGAGTAATTTTTTTTTTCAGCGAGAGTAATCTACGTTGAAATTTCGGGCCCTGGGTTAGAGGATATAATTTCTTTGAAAATAGGTGTTAAAAATTTTTTGATAGGAATCTGAGTTAATTATGACCTTTCTTCTAGCTTCTTTATTTTAAGTTTTTCGTCATAAGCGAATTCAGTAACAATCATAAAATCGTTAGCAAAACTTTCCTTGTTTTCTCTGAATCAATATTTTAATTCTTTTTCTTTTATTTTTTGCTAGTAAATTGATCTTTTTTTCTATTGAAAATAGATAATCATATCCAAGTCTCATCAATATTAACTATATATTTCCATTTTTCACCTGCCAAATAAAAAACTGCACGTAGTCTTACACTGTGAAACATGTTTTAGCATTAAAAGATAAACATTATGTATTTTTTTTTTTTTACTTTTTAATTATTTTTTTTTTATGATTACCATTAAATTAAATTTTATCATAGTTCTTACAGAGATATTTAAAGATTTTACGATAACTCTTTTGGAGGGTTCGATTTTCTTTTGAACATGAGATGCTACTTTAGATTTAATAGAAGGTGTACGTATCTTTTCTGGGTATGATTTTTTTACATTTTCCCTAGTCAAATGCAAGCTTTGACGTTTATTTAATTTTTTTATTAATTAGATCCTTCATTTTACGTGTAGAAATATTAAAACCATGCTTTTCAAATCTTTCTTTTATAACCGAATAAGAGTATTTCTCTTCGGAAAACGCAAAAATATAGCCTTTGATCCATTGTTTATTTATCAGCAAAATTTGAAAGCAAAAAATATTTTTAATTCTGCAGAAGATAATTAAACTCTATTATTAAAGTGAATTTATAAACATTTATTGTAATTGACAAAAAATTAAATATGTAAGTATAACAGGATTAATATTTCAGATATCCAACGTAATTGAAATAATTAATTTTATAAGTACTAGGCCTAGAAAATTAAAATAATATTTAAAAATTTAATAATGAGTTTTTGACACACGTGCGCGATTGTTATTTTAAAATTTCCAAATTTTGACGAATAAAAACCGAAAATTTAGTGAAATATTACTAATTTATGTATATTTAATATTAATGGAAGTATATTTTAAAATCATCTATTTTTTTTAGGAACAAAAGTATAAAGTTTCATACACATATTTTCCCAAATTTCTATACATGGTTTAAAAGATCACTAAAAAAATATCCTAGATGTACGTGATGAGTTATTAATGTGAATTTATAATTATTTTAATTGACAAAAAGAAAAAAAACTATGAATATATTATGTTTAAAATATTTCAGATACATACGTAATCAGCACAATTCGGATAATTCATTTTATAAGAATTATGCCTAGAAAATTAAATTAATATTTAAAAAATTAATGAGTTTGCGACACTCGTGCGCTTATTATTTAAAAATTTCCAAATTTTGACGGATGAAAACAAAAATTCGAGTAAAAATTACTAATTTTTATATTTTTTATACCAATAAAATCATCTATTTCTTTATGTAACATAAATAAAGTTCCATATACATATTTTCCAAAGTTTCTATACATGGTTTGAAAGATCATTAAAAAAAAAAAAAATCTATCAGCTGAGTTATTAATGTGCATTTATAAATATTGTTGTGGATTTATAAATCTAACAGAAATCAGTTATTTTTTAGTAAAATTTAATTGAACAAAACATTTTGTGTATCCAATATTCACATTAAATTTAAAGAAATTAACTTCTGGTTTGTTGCAAAACCGGCCAACTCTAAAATAAGTTGCAAAAGGGGCCAAATCTAAATTAATATATATATAAAAAAAAACCTTTTTAATAAATTTGATATAAGTTTAAAAAATGTCATTAAAACAACCAAAATTATAGATGAGAAAAGATCAAAACGATCAGCATTTCCTACTAGCGGCTTTGGCATAAAATATTAATAAAATATAAAAATTTCGACCTTACATTTTCGATACTGTCGGTTTTGATACTGACTATTATTAACTTTTTTTCTCTCTCTCTTTCTTTTTCTTTCTTTAAAAAAAAAAAAAAAAAAAAAAAAAAACGATTTTGATGAAATTCTGTGAAAAGCAGAATTTAGTTTAGTATGGAGAGCTATTTTTTTTTTTTTTTTTTTAATTCTAATTATAACATTGTTTTCAAATTATTCAATTATATTTTTGATAAATTTTCGATTTCGATAAATACCCTATCGTAAAACTGGTATCATAAAAATCCGTAGATTAAGACTAATAGTCATCCGTACTTAAAAAAAAAAAAAAAAAAAAAAAAACATAAATAACCATTTTCTTTCTTGTATCCCTGCCACCTTATTTCGAGTTTCCAAACATACTGTCTAAATGATTATAAAACTAAAATGTTTTGCTTCCAGTCTTATTTTGGCTTTATATGTGGCAAAAAAAAATCAACCAAACCCAATTTTTTTTAAAAAAAAAAAAAAAAAAAAAAAAAAAAAATCTGAGATGGCCAATTTTTCAACTAGAAGACACTGTGTAAACGGTGCAAGATATCATATATTTATTTACTAAGTTACATTTTATTTTGAGTGGTAGTGAATAATAATTTCATTCACTCAATATAATGTACGCGTAACTAGGTAATTTCTGTTTGGTATGATAATGTATATATTACATATAAATTGTGTATAATAATAAAGCATAGGAATTTTTAGACTCACCAAAACATATATATATGTAAAGTTTCATTTTCATTTTCATTTTTTTTTTCCAGATCTACGCAAAAGTTAAAAATATTTTAAGGATTCTGAATAATGTTTAAAGTACACTGAACTGAAATAATTGTCTCCTAATGTCTCTTTTCCTATTTTACATAATCTTTATCAATTGTCGTAACTTCTTTTAAAACAATTATAATAGATAGCGCATCGATAAAGCTGTTAATGAAATAACGATCTATTAGCTCCGCAGCTATGATTGTGCTGGTAACTAAGTAACGTTGGTGATAGACACTGTTTGCCGCAAAACATGTAATATTTTTTTTCTGTAATAAAATGAATATATCACTCACTACAGAGGAAAATTATTTGAATATACGTATACTTACCAACATTTTGAACCCCACTTTCGATTGAGATGGTCCGTCTAACTTCCGGCCTTTGCCTAAAAATCCATCCTGATGTGTAACCAAGAGCAAATCCAATGCATGGTAAAATGATGACGGCAAAATATAACTGAAAAAAAAAATGCTTTGACTATATTAAGAAATATGAAGAATTCCATTATTTAGCAAATACTTATAACTAATATCGCTCAGTGGTCGAAATTCGACCGAATTTTTTAAATAAATATTTAAATAATAAATTGAGAAAATCAAAAATTTTTGTGCAGACAAATGTTGTTAATAAATATTCTATCCTAAAAAAAAAAAAAAAAAAAATTAGTATCAGTATCTTTATTTACATGGAGATACATATACCTGTGAATTTCTATTTCTCTTTGCCTCTCAATCCGATCCGCCAAAGTTTTTCTGGGCGTTTGAATACCAAAGAACACTGTATAATATCGAAACAATATGTCAAAATTTAAAAAAGAAAACATTATACTCACTTCTGTTGCCAGACAAATGAGAAAAGAGCCTTAAAAAATAAAACAAAATATACTTACTTATGTTGCCAAAAGACATATGCTAAAAAAGAAGTAAGAATAAAGAAAATAGTAATTCCCTATTCGGGGTTATGTTTTATATTTTAAAAAATAAGTAAGGAAAAATAAATTATGAAAATAAGCTAGAACACAAGCCGTTGTAATTAATAATAGTAATAATATTAAAATGCCCATGAAGATTTAACATCAGGGATTTTAAATACAAAAGGATTACGTAAGAGAGAAATTGCATGAAGGTATTGTGTTTTATGCCTTCTTGAAATAATATAAGAATATTTTTTTCCCTTAAATGCACATTAACCCTACATTTCGGATGATACTGCTTTTAAGTCTCTTCTTTTATTAAAAACAGGCTAAAAAGGCAACACAAATTCTATGTTTGCGTATTGATATATAGATAAGAAATCCTGCTCAACTTCTGATCTGAAATAGAAAAAAAATAAATCAAATAATATTAATTATAAAAAAATAAATCAAATAATTATTCACATACCTGCCATGGAACATTTTTGAAAATGTCAGGGAAAATGAAGAATTCCATTGTTTGGCAAATAATTATGATTAAAATTCCAGCCCAGCTCCCAATCTAAAAATAGAAAATATTAAATGAAAGCAAGATTAAATCATTAAATTTCTTATACATACATTAACAATTTAAGCATTTAAAATTGTTATTTATTTTATGTGTGAAATAAATGCATAATTAATTTAAGAAGTTTTATACAAAATCACATTTGTAAGCTTTTTATTTAAATGATAGTAAATAATAATAAATATACATGCATGAGACAGAAATTTTTTTCACTTTTATTCATATCTTTCAAGATTAAAATAAAATAATACCAAGTTTAAAAAAAAACACATTCTTAGTTAAAATACTGAAATATTTTATGAGAATGACTTCTTTATATATATATATATATATATATATATATATATATATATATATATATATTAAAATGAAAGAAAACCATGTGTGATTTTTTTTCTTTTAAATGATAGCACATTGGAAACATACGTTAAATTAATTTCTATTTGATATGTTTAGAGAGATTAAAATCCATAAAGTGGAGAAAAATGTTTTATGAAGCTATTATTAAAACTTTAATGTTTTGCATACACACACACACACATATATATATATATATATATATATATGCGCAAAACATTAAAGTTTTAATATCATTAAAGAAATCCATTATTTTTACGTGAACTTCAAGACTTTATTTAACATGTTTCAAATGCAATTTTGGTCGAATATACATATACAACGTTTTGTTCTATAATTTGTTGCCATTTTAACGGTAGCTTCGTAATGCCTGTCTCATAGATGTCTTGGTCCCTATTGGCGAAAAATGAAATAATGAGTTTCTTTTCCCCAAACTAATATATGTCTATGTCTGCTTATTTTCCTCTAAATGTCATATTTTAAAAAATAAGAGTAACATTATTACAATTTCTTCAAAATATGAAGCAATATTCATGAACTTTAATTTTATCCTCAGAGATTAAAATCTATAAATGAAGGCATTCTTTAAGGAAAAAAAAAAAAGCATGTTTTATTTAAATCTGTATCCTCAAACTGAAAAACAAACTAAAACAAAATAAGTCGTTTTTTTTTTTTTTTTTTTTTTTTCAAAACGACCTTCTTTGTGATTTAAATTAGTTAGTAGTCTAGTAGTTTACATAGAGTATGATGTGCATGTTTAGTTTCTCGAAGTTTATTTTCAATAAATAATTCTCATTTAAAATAAAACACTTGAACCAATATTCCTTATCTGCATACCAAACTGCTTTTACTTTTATTATTATTATTATTTTACAAAGTTAATATTGTATGAGCTAGTTTATAAAATATAATTGCAAAAAATTAATTTGTTTTTTGAACTTCTGCCTGCATTTTAATATATTTTAAGTAGCTATTATACATTTCCTATCTATAAATGACCGGATACTTTCGATTTCAGACGTTTTGTCCAATACGTCAAAAAGTACTGAACGAATCGTTTTGAAACTTCAGAAGTACAAAGAAAATGTTACACCTCATATATTTCAGTGAAAGTTTTGTCCCGAAAGCAAGCCACTTTTTAAATTGTAACACGCAGAGTATTAAACCAAGTCTAAAGTCCTATTTTAGAAAACATGACATACTGCATTAGACACAGTATATACGGCAAACAGAATACAAAAATATTAAACATCAAATGAAATATGAACATTTTTATTGAATAACTGCGCATGCACAAGTTTTACCGAAGTTGCATTTGCATAATTTGATAGCCAAAAGTACTGAGCTACACATATAAAAACTCCAAAAAAATTATCGTGTAAATTCAAAAAGTTGTACACAATTAAATAAACTGATGTCCAGTTTCTCCTAAAAAAACTTAAACTGTTATAAGGGGTTTAAATAACACTTTTATTTTGTTTCAATTAATGATAAAACAGTATTCGTTGATTGTAAATAAAAATTTATAAAACCTCTTATCATTTTTCTTATTTTTGAGAGAAACTGAAATTCAGTTTTTTCTATCGCGTACAACATTTTGAATGTACTCGACATTTATTTGGGGTTTTCATGTAAGTACCTCAATACTTTTGGCTATTAAATTATGTAAATGAAATTTCGTTAAAGCTTGCGCATGCGTAGTTAAAATTATTTAGTAGATATGCTCATATTTCATTGAATATTTAATATTTTTTCATTCTGACTGCAGTATTGCTGTGTGTAATGTAATATATCGTTTCCAAAAAAATTGCTTTGCACTGGGTTTAATACCCTGTGTGGTATAATTTTCAAAGCGATTTTTTTTTTAGTTATACCTCTATACATATATGTGGTAGCCGCATAAAAAATTATACACATAATAAGAAAATGCTTCATATCCACATACTACAGCCAAAGCGCATTTCAAGTATTACTTTTTACAGGGTGATACAAAACATTTTTATTTTTCTTTAATTTTTTAACTGATCCCCTTTTACTTTCGATGCAAAACTTTAACTGAAATACATGAGGTATAACATGTTTTTATACACATTTTTTTATGATTTTATTATTCGTCAAGATTTTTGATAGAACGTCTGAAGTCAAATGTGCCTGGAAAGTCAGTATATGTATTATGGAAAGGCAGTATATATGAGGCAGAACGTGTTCTTTATACTCTTTCAAGACGATCATTCAGTACTTTTTAAGATACTTGACAAAATGTCTGAAATCGAAAGTGTCCGGTCATTTATGGAAAGGTAGTGTAACTAACAAGGAAACATTCAAAAGGTGTCGTCTTCAAAAAATATTGAAAAAAAAAAAATGTGATTCTACTCTTCATAAAACACCAGAAAGTGAAAAAAAAATATCGGCTGAAATGAATTACAGCGACCACAAAAAATTATCAAAATTAAACATTTGTGGCGATTTAGCGTTGTTAGACGATAAGTTCGCTGACACCGAGATTGCCGTGTACGAACAGAACCGTGTTTTGCTTCTGCGCCAAGTACTCAAAATCAATCGCCTAACAATGTGAAATCGCCAAATATGCTTAATTTTGATAATTTTTTGTGGTCGCTGTAATTCGTTTCAGCCGATAATTTTTTCACTGTCTGGGGTTTTATGAAGAGTAGAATCATATATATATATATATTTCAATATTTTTTGAAGACGACATCTTTTGAATGTTTCTTTGTAAGGTGCAAACTCAAATAAAATAAAGAAAGAAATATCACGGGACGAAAAATGCTTAAGATGGGCAGAATAACGAAATGAAATAATGTAAGAAATAAGAAAAAAAAAAAAAAAAAAAAAAAAAGATGATTGGGAGTTGCATAAATAAAAACTAATAAACCAAGAAATAAATTATGACACCAACAAATAAATTTTTGTTCAAGAACAAAAAAGTGCGCAGGAGTAGTTTAAAGTAAATATAATGCCATTATTATTATTATTATTATTATTATTATTTTCAATAAGATTTACATATTAGAAAAATCCAGTTTAAAAAATCAAATAATTCAGAAAACGATATATAATTTTTCTGCGTTTACCTGCAATTATATTCTCAAACAAACAAAGGCTTAATTTATTTAATTCTAGCTTAAGAAAAAGTCGAAATTTTTTTTAAGTGGAAGTTTTTTAATCTAACATTTTTTAACCCATTAACCTTCATAGGTTTCACACTAAAACCAAACTTTTAGCATTTTTTATGTAATAATTTTTCAACATTTTTTTTTTTTTTTTTTTTTTTTACTTGTTTTAATCTATTTTTAAACTTTTGTTTCTTATCTGTTGGGTAGTTAGCAGCACTACTCCGAAATTTAGCAAAAGATGTTTCCGAGGAAACCATATGCAGAAGTCACTTTAAATTTCTTAGTAGGCGCGTCATATTGCTTTGATGATGCACTCGTGACTAACTTTTTCACCTGATGAGGGGCCGTGCTATTATTTTAACTTAAAACAACTATTTAGAGTTTTCTAAAATTTACAGTGTTTATTTACAAAGATGTTTATTAATTAAATTATCTGCTATCTGAATTTCGTCTGGCTAGCCCTTTTTTAAATTAAGTTAGCAATTTTCAAAAGAAAATAAGTAGTGAAAGTTAAAATCTGAAAAAGAAAATAAAACTTACCATTCAGTTGTTGAAAATATATAATATTA
The DNA here is from genome assembly GCA_963930645.1 of Salticus scenicus. Lineage (NCBI taxonomy): Eukaryota > Metazoa > Arthropoda > Arachnida > Araneae > Salticidae > Salticus > Salticus scenicus. The sequence continues at coordinate 79,456,005 of OZ005657.1, read as the reverse complement.
GGTAACCTTATTCAAACTTACGATCCCAATTAATGGGATTTCATTAAAGCATTTGAAAAATCCCGGTAATGAAAATAAGTCTTGGCTTAAATTACTTATATTATAAAGAAATTTGTTATTTGTACCTAATGGAAAAATTGTTAAAGAGGATACTAGTAAAAACATTTATATAACAAGAACAATTTGTTAATAATAAAAATTTTGATTGTTAAAAGGACAGATGTTTAATAAAATAAGAAGTTTTTTTTTTTTTTTTTTTTTTTTTAACATAAATGTTTGTTTTTATTAATATCCTGATAGATTATTATCACTATTTCTTTTTTAAGAGCTTTCTTCTAAAGTACAGCAATGTGTAAATATTTAAAAGATCTTATGTTAGATAAATATTTCAAATACTATAATTTTTATTTTTATTTTATTTCTAAATAAATCTGCTGTTAACTTGGAATTTTGAATATGTTAAATCTAGTGTGAATCTTACTTTTTAGGTATACTTATTAAATTAGAATTTCATTATATATATTATGTTACTGAATTACACAATAATCGTTTTCCCACACAAATTTAAATATGTCAAATTTTAAATTTGTTTGACAGCATATAACCATGCGTAATTTTAAATATGCAATCTTAAATTTTGCTTTAAGGAAAAGAAAAGAAATTACTTAGGTTCATACAGTAAAACATCCTAGAATTAAGGGTATATTTCGATTAAGATATATCGGGATTTCGAAGGTCACCTTCTTTTGAAATTTTACCGACTCGATGTAATTTTTTTCTTTGTTTCCTTCTAATATTACGAAGGAAATATAGGAAGAGAAGAAATCACATGTCCTTGAATATCAAGTAACATAAATTGCCGAATTTAATTACTTAATGGGCCTTTAAAAATTTTTTCATAGAACAAAAAGTTTTATGTGAAGAACAATGCTTGTTTTCTATTACAACCATTTATAAATATTTTTAACTATTCTAATAATTTAATAAGAACAGTGTTTTTTTTTTCTTTTCCCAAAAGAAAAGAATCTTCTTTCTTTTATAAATATATTATTACATGGGATTCGTACTTAGATCAATTTTAAAACCCAAGACTGGTTTGGTTTGGTCTGGTTAGTCACTAAATGGTCCTTTTTTAACACGCTTTTATTAGCTTCACCTGTATGAACGTATGTATGTTTGCAACTTCTCTGGGAGCAAACAAAAAATTTATATTGTAAAAAAAATACATTCCCTACGTGAATGATGTGGCGTTGAGGTAAGGCGCCGATCTACGAACCTAAAGGTCCAGCGTTCGATCCCCGTCGGGGGAAATTTTTTAAAAATGGTTTTTGTTTAATTCTAAGTTATTTTAATTAAAGATTTAAATGTATGTAAATATTACGGTGTGTCACTCACACGATTTTCTCTTACCCTGAATTTTAATACTAAGATAGATATTTTGTGCTTTTTAGTTCACATTTCTATAAAAACGTGTTCTTTAATTTTTTAAAACTATAACATTATTACATATTAAAGAAGATTGGGATTACTGTGTAAAGTGGATATTCCTAACCACTACGGATATACGCGTGAACCGGGACTCTAGAACCGGGTTCCCAACATCTCGGAACGGAAAGCTAGAGCTCTAACCATGTAGTCACTATACAGGGTAAAATGTAAAAATTTTTATATCTTTAGTTCCCATAATAATATAAAAAGTAATGAAATTTTTCCTATTGCTGACATTATAGTTTATACACTTATAAATGAAAACTACTACTGTAAAACCAGCAATTAGAAAGCTTTAGCTGTGCTTATTAGAAATATTTTATGGTATTTTACACCATAGTAATGAAATTCAATAAATTTATGTTAATATATTCAAATAAAAATAAGATAAATCTAAAACAATTATCTAAGTGATTAAATGCATGAAACATATATGCTTTACGTTAATATATTTGAAAAATCTACTTATTGACTTTCCGAAATTAATAAATCCCCACCAGTGGCTGGGTGACTTTGCGCTCAAAGCTTGTAGATGGGAAGTATCGATTTCGACCCCAGGTCGCGCTCATGGATCTAGCCAGTCTGAGTTTTCCATGGCTTTCTTCGAAACTCGCATAAATACGGGCTAGTACTCTTTAGAAAGACGACCTGTAGGCCTAGGACCCTAGTGTAGTCAATCGTCTTTAAGTCACAAAAGTAACCAGCCGAAATTATTAAAGAAAAAAAAAATATGCTTTACGAAGCCTCGTAAAAAGAAGGAAAATAAAAAAATTGTAAAGTATTTCCTTAATAAAGATATCCTTTTTGTAAATAAACTTCTCATTATGAAGTGTATAGAAATTTATATAAGTCATTGGGAGCTCTACAATGATTATATAATTATTATATTTGTAAAATCTGCAAATTTATTTTACGAATAGAATATTACATTGAAAAATAATGTTTTTTGCCTTATGAAGACTCATAAAAAGAAATAAAAAACATTTGGCACAGTATCTCCAGAACAAAGCGATCCTGTTGTAAATAAATTCCTTATTGTTAAGTGTATGAAAATTTAGGTAATTTATCGGGAATTTCACAAGGATTATATAAAAAATGTGACCTTTAAAATTTTTAATCGTGATTTCAAAAGGAATAATCAAAATTATTTGAACAATGGAAATTCACTGAAAAATTACTTCCTGATTGCTGAAAGATTAATCGATCAACGTATATGTTACTGATGGATTTATGAGTTGCACAAGAATTCTTACCTATTGTGTTTGTGATTTTTTAATCTTTATAGCAGTTCGATGCAGTAACTTCTTACAAGAAAAAAATAGACCTTTTTTTTATTAATCATTGTAATGATAATTGTTCCAGATTCAATAATTGGATTTTAGGCGATTTCTTTTTTTGTTTTCTATATTTTGTTAAATCGAAAAAATTCTGTTATTGGTAAATTAAATAAGTATTATAAACAAGGAAAAAAGGGTTAATATTTTAAAAATATGTCATGATATTTAGTAGTGTAACTTGAGACAAAAATAGTACGTTTATAATGAAAAATACTATGCAAAATTTAATAACCTTTCATAGTAGATTTTTCATAACTGCCAACTGCTACGATTTTTGACTACCAGTAAATTTTAATTTAAATGTTTTATAAACTTTTGTGCTAGTTTTCTATGATTAAATAAGATTTAAAAAAAATACTCTGAAAATGTGACATTAAAATATCGTAGTTGGGATATATGTGTTTCTAGTTTTATTATACAACAAATAACTATAGAACAAATATCTAAAAGAGATATCTATAACAGATATCTTTATATTTTAAAGAACACATATATATACTGAATAACCAAAAATTTATCATAGCAATACCAAGCCTTTCTTAATTATACTCATTATTAATTTTTCGTTTGTTAGCATTTTGAAAAACAATATATATTTAAAAAAAGAAAAAAAAAAAAAAAAAAAACCTTTATAATGTCATTTGTTCGAATTTAGGATTATTTTTCAACATAATTTTGTCAAATAAGATTATTGAGCCTCTTTTATTAATGAAATTGCCATATCTTATATAACATTTTTAGAGATTTTTTTTAGTTATTAAATGAGATAGTATAGCTCTTAGATTTAGTTAGCATTCTTTAAATTATTTTTTACGCGTGTTTTCTGAAAAAAAAAAGAAAAGAAAATGATACTCAAAGGCATTCTGCAATATAAACGATATTATTTAACTCAAGCCTGTCCAATCCAAAACACCTGGTGGGGCCGCATTGGAAATTCATTTTATAAAAGCGGGCTGCATCAAAGGTCTGCACGGGCCGAAATTTTCAGGCCTGGCCCGGCCCAGGCCGTACGAAAGGTTTGCTTACCCGGCCCGTCCCGGTATGAAATCAAATGTTTCGGCCGGTCCGTTTATTTTTTACAAGTGTACGGCCCTGTACGGCCCTGCCCGGCCTGATTCAAAAATGTGTAAAAAAAAAAAAAAAAAAAAAAAAAAATGCATGTCTCTCTATGAAAAAGATTTTTAGTATGTGTTTTGCTGAGGTTTTATACAGCCAAGCAACAGAATGTTCTTTAACAAAACTGCTGAAATTTTACAAGATAATTATATATAAACAGAAGTTCATTATTACAAACGTACAGAAGGCACAAAGACAGACAAGAATTCAAATCGAAAATATTAGCATTCATCAAACAATATAGGAATATATTTAAAATGGTTAATACTACTAAAAAGACACTTTCAACCATTTCCTCTTGTATACCTTAATGTATCCGAATATTTCATGAGGTCCCGTAAACAAAACTTTAATGCTAATCCAACCATATTCAATAGAAAAGATGTTCTTGCACATGCTAAAAATGATGCTACTTTCATCTAGTGCTATTCATAAAATGTTTCATAAAATTACTGCGGAAGTATTTTTATAGCCTTCACACCACCTAAACTCTACAGACCATAGGACAAAAAGCCTTATACACAGTAACGTATGCAATTTCTTATGTTTATACATGTGCGCAAACTAGTAGTGACAAGCATTTTTGAATAGGAAGCCATCCAATATTACTTTAAATAAAATATATTAATTTCGAGACATGATAAAAATATTTGTGGAAAATCAGATCGCGAACAGACAAACTGATAGACAATTTTAAATTGAAGTTACAGACATATTTTTTAACAAAATAAAATTTTATGCGACATATCAGCCTGTAAAATTATGCAAAATAAAGGGCCGAAGAAATATTTTATCATGTTTCTTTTTCATTGATTAACGAGGAAACTAGAAAAAGATTCGGGCCGATAAGGCCCGGAAAAAAATCCAGGCCCGGCCGGGCCCGAGTACACACAAAAAAATTGAGCCCGAGCCCGGCCCGGCCCGAAAGCAAATTGAAAAATTCGGCCCGAAACCGGCCTGACGGCAGGGCCGTAAGCCCAGCCCGTGCAGACATCTAAGCTGCATAGAGTATAAAAGGGAGGCAAGTGAAGATTTGGAACAGAATATACAGCTAATAAATTTATTTTCATAAAATAAAAATAATATTAGTGTGAATCAGAAATCGATCTGATAACATTTTATTAACAATAATAAATACAATATTTGTTTCTCTAAGTATCCTTACCGGCATATTCCTCCGAAGAGTCTAAACGAATTTAGTAATTTTTGATGCGTTATAATCAAAAGTGTAACATTATAAATTTCGTGAATTCAGTCGAGGGCCGCAAAGAATTACACGGAGGTCCACGTGTGGCCCGGGAGCTGCGGGATTTAACTGTTCTAAGCATAGTAAATAAACAAAATTTAATTTAAATTTCAACCATATATCATTATAACATTTTTTATGGAAAGTCTGAGTAGAGAAAGCAAAAGACAAAGGCATAACGTCAAAATGCTCTACCAACAGAGCTATTCAGCGGATATCTCGATCGAATTTATTTTTTATAAGTTTCATCAGTAAAACTGTGTATATATTCACACAGAACAGGAAATATTACCTGTTTTAAAAGATTGATCAGTGCAAATCAGGCACCAACTGGGTAGTTATAATATTGATATACCAAAACGTCCCAGGTACGAGCCCTATCCTGGTCACTTTTTTTGCTCTTGTTAAAATTAATCCTAACTAACTTCAATAATATAAGCAATGTAAATTTAGTTTTCTTCATTTAAAAAAAAAAAAAAATGTTTAAGTATAAATAGGTCTTTTATTTTGGTTGCTAGAGTTTTAATAGCAAAGGTCGAAAATAGACATTCAGTGTCAAAAATATAAATAACCTCATATTTTAAAAGTAAAATTAGTTGGTGGTAAAATATAATAATTATATTAAATGCAATAAACACATATTAGATTATATAATATATATAAATATACGGCACAATTTAATATGTGAATCGATACGAGTGGGTATGGATAACAGCATTTTTCAGTCAGAGATGATTCTTAAATTCATATCCCTATTTCAAAATTTCTATATGGTAGTTTACATGAACAAATTTAATAAATTCAAACCAAACAATTTTATTTTTTTTTCTGAGGGGAAGGGGGAGGGCAGAAATCTTGAACATTTTGATTTCAATAGCTAAAAAAATACTTTAAAAGTAAAAAATAAATAAATAAATAAATAAATAAAATTTGTCAAACAAGTATTCCGCTTTATTAGCACAATAGAATTCCAAAGTTATGAGATATAGAGATTGATAGGCATTTCCTTATTCCTCATAAGTAAAGGTTTTGGAGGCGGGGGAGGGGGAGGGCAAATGTAAAATGAAAGTTCTACCAATTTATTGATACATTGATAAATGCTCTTAGAAGAAGAAAATGTGTGTAACAATCCCGAAACATATTTGTGAAATAAACGCTTAAAAAAAATGGACGTTTAAACAATGTTAAAATTACGTTTCTGTATTGAAAGAAAGAAAAAAAAAAGATATGTGCTATGAAATTGCAGTTAAAATAAAACAGAGAAATGTTTTTATAGCAACATGTATAGATACATACCATACATCTTGAGGTGAATATGCCTATACGTCAAAAAATATTTATTACGACATTATTTAAAAATAGTTCGCCAGAAATATTTTTCCAAAGAAAACACAGAAATTTTGATTATTTATGTTATTTTATTTTTGTCTAAATAGGATATTATGATGGTATTTGCGTAGGTTGTATGAAAAGAGAAATTTTCACAATGTATCATAAATTTCTCAATGTTTTTTCCAAAAGAAAATAGAAGTTATTTTACACCTAAGAGCACTTCTGTTATTTAAATGAATAGAGTAAAAGGTGTCACTATTATATCCACTTATACTATCACTATTGTAAAGAAACAATAGTAATATTACAATATGATTATTAAAGATTTTATACAACAGTCGTCTTTTATTATGACTAACATATAAAACTGATAAGTATTTTACTTTGGAATAATATCATTTGACCTTTAAATTAAGTTTATCCACCTATCGAAAACGATGTCAAACGTTGAGGCGTTTTTATTAACATTATTAAGATGACGTCTTTGAAATTGTAAAATGTGCTAAAAAGGGCTAATTAAATTTAATTCTGTTGAAATTTATTCTCTAATCTTTTTCAGAATCTACGTTTTTTTAGAATGTTACTAATATTTTTACCACATATTTTACAAATATATCGTTAAAAATAATTAAATTATTTTTTTCATCGAATCATGTGAGCTTAGGTAAAAGCCAACACAGGTCAAAAATACTATACATACAAGGTTGCAAGATTCTATCGAAAAGTTTAAAGTTAAGAATTGTATTCTATTAATGTCTTTTTTCTCATCTTATACAATATTAAAAAGCCTAATTAGTTTTTAGAAAAAAATAAGCTTTGGAAAGAGTGTTTACAACACCCATTTGTTGCAAAGCAAACTAATTAGTTGAAGTTGAATGAATTGAAATAAACATCATCAATCATTTACTAAATACATTTTTTCCAAAAATAGGAACTTTTAAAAAGACGATAGAAATCTTTCAAGGTAATACCACAGATCCGATTATTACAGCTTATTTCTTAATACCGTCTGTAAAATTCAGAACATTTGTCGTAGTAGTGCGTACTAAAAACTGATCAAAAAACAAGATAGTTAGAATGGCATCTACTGCTAAATGTATTTGAACTCATGAACTATGCCTAATATGTAAAAATCTAGTGTCAGTTGTATGTTTCAATCGACTAAAATCAGTTGTTTAGTGTTTGCAGTCATACCGAATAACGAGTATATACCGGGTGATCCAAAAAACACAGAAAAAAATAAAAATATATATAGTTGAAAAATTATTGCAGCTTATACTAAAATGCACAGAAAGACATGCGATTTTTTTAGACAACAAAAGATTTATTAGCAAATTGGTTTTAATTTTCCCAATCAGATGGCGCTTTAATCGTAAAATTATCTTTTACAGTTTTGTAGTACATTCAATAACGAAACTGGCACTAAAAATGATGCTCAGGTTGACGACCGTCATTTGTTAGAATAACCGTCAGAAGTTGCACATTGGAAATTCTTCTAAAAAAAACTTCAGTATTCGCAATATGACGCAATCTGATTAGGCGGATCTGTTTCAAATTTGAGAGAACACTGCAAATACAGCGCTATATGTTAGTAAAAAATGTAGCTAATATTTCTTCCTTTATATATATATATATATATATATATATATATATATAAACATGCTTTTCTGTACATGTCAGTGAAAACCGCTTAGAGCTACAGCCAGTACTTTTTCAAATATTTTTTATTTTTTCTGTGATCTTTGGATCACCCTGTATATATATATTTTTTTTCCTTTCAAGTTTTTTTTTTTTTTTTTTTTTCGATACTATTACGATTTAATATTTTAAGAAGATGTCCCAGAAATACAAGTAATGGAAAGAAAGTTAAGTACTGTAACATGTTTATTTGATTGATAATTTTTATTTCTCATTACCCCTTTTCTCCCAATACAATATATATTTAGCGTATAATTCCTTAAGCATAATGTAAAATTATGAAATAAAAATAATAATAATAATAATAATAACATTTTACGTTGCTAATTATATTGCATGAAGAATCATGAAAATTCAGTTTTCTTAAATTGAAATTTTTTATTATTCTATTTCAGAAGGAACCAGGATCAGATGCACCCTTTCCTTGATTACATTCCTAAACAATTGTATTATTTTAGAATACAGTAATCGGTATATAAGCTATGCGAAGATCTAAATAAACACGCTTCCTTTCAATTTTTTTTTTTTTCTTTTTGGTCTGTAAAAGCAAAGTAACTTTTAAAAGAGGTTATGAAAAGTTTCCTTATTTAGGAAAAAAAAGTACTTTAGAACAGTACCAAAAAAAAAAAAAAAAAAAAAACATGTTATTGAGTGAGAAAAATTTAAAGATAGAAATCACTCTTAATAACATTTTCAGTTTTCCGTTATATAAATTCCCGTAAAATATGTTAATCCTAAATTATACACGGACATAATAAATGCAATGTAAAAAGGTACACTGCCAGAGATAAAATTACTTAACGTTTCACATCATTAATCTTAATTATAGTTTTTAATCTTAAATTCATGCTGTAATTTTCTAAAAATTGATTTCCTACCATCGAAATAATATACACTAAGCGACAAAAAATTAAAAAAAGCCGCACTTGGATGTTTTCCTTTTCGCCTTCTACAACCGCCAATTTTATCGTTTAAAAAGCAAATTTTCGAACCGATTTTACTATGCTGTCCTCCACATACACTTTAGCTTTGAGTCTAGTGTGAAAAACAAAATGCAATTGTCAGGAAAATTGTAATTTTAGAATTTATTTCAAAAATGGTAAGAATAAGGCAGTTAACGATGCCATAAAAAGTATTAATTTTTGAATGAAAATCAAAAAATATTTTAATACGTGAGATAGCAAAATAATTAAATATTAACGAAATATTGGTAAAAGGGTTTTCAGCAAGATATAAAAGTTTTTGGCCGTTTAAACTAGAAATTTGGTTTTAGGTGGCCACACTGCTCATCCAAGCGAGATGACCGTAAGTTAAAAAGCCATTGCTTATAAAATCGGTTTGTAATACATTTAGAACATAAAATAGCTTCAGAAAAAGTGTTTAGTAGCATAATTTCTTTAACTACAGTACAACAACTATTAAACAAAGCAGGTTTAAATGACAAAAAATTCGAAAAAATTCCATTCTTAGTGAAGAGAAGTAGGAAAGCAAGACCTCAGATGACTAAAAAAATTAAAAAATGATTAGTTAATTATTGGGCTGAACTGATTCTCTCTGATGAGTCAAGTTTAACTTATTTCGAGCTAAAGAAAACAAGCAGATCTGGCAACGAAAATATGACCGACTTAATGAAATCACACTTTTAAAACAGTGACATATTCTCCGTACATTATGGTACGGAGGTGCATAACTTTTCAAACACTCGAGAAATTTTTTATGCTCAAGGGATCAATTAACTCGAAATAAAACACAATCTGCATAAAAGTGGTGCCTGACCGACTATTTGGGGGTATCTTGGACATTTCCGTAAACAGCATTTGAAGATAATAAGGCACCTTACTACACGGCGTCTGTGGTACGTTTATTCACTTCAAATTGTCAAAATTTCTTATACATTCCCATGTGAACCTATAATTCTGTAAGTAATCATATCTTTTTTCACTTTAAGTTAAATACCACAAAGGATATAGTAGAATTTCTTCTTTACCAGACAAGGAAATAGTCAAAATCGTGATCCGCTCGAAAACGTTTCGTTTATAAAAAGGTGGGGAGAGGGGAGAGGATTCCAAATTTGCAACCTATAACTCTGCCAGAACTAGAAAGAATAATTTGTGATGTTTGGCACATTGAAATTTCTGAGATTTATATTAAAACACTGTATAAAACTATGTCATTGCGTATTAATGCAGTAATTCCATATAAAGGTGGAATTAACCCAATGCAAAATACATATTTTTAACAAAAAATTGCTTAGATCTAACAAATAAATAGTTTTATTTCATATATTAAAATATAACTTGTTTTTTCATATAATAAATCATAATAGAATGCAAAGTGTATGGTTATTGCATTATGTTCAAAAAGAAAATTTTATGCAGATTTTTAAAAAGTATTTCGTGAAGTGCAATAAAGCGAATTATTCAATCTAAAATATACAAAGGTATCATTTCATACCTTTGGTATTACGCAAACAAGACAGTTTTATTTGTTTCAAACATTAATTTTAAACACATTACAAATAAAAAAGGTATAAGTCATTTTTCTGCAGTGCGGCTTTTTTTTTTTTTTTTTTTTTTTTTTTGTCGCTTAGTGTATATATACATTTACTTTTTAAAAAGTATCTGAAAATGTAGCACTCGTGTCATCCAACTCAAATTTATTTTAATGATATTTACAAATTGAAACTTGATAATAAATATTTAAACGCTAAAAAGTAAACATACAATTTCAAAACATGTTTCAATACTAACAAGGAAACATTCAAAAGGTGTCATCTTCAAAAAATATTAAAAAAAAATACATGTGATTTTACGCTTCATAAAACACTAGAAAATGAAAAAAAAATATCGGCTAAAATTAACTACAGCGACCACAAAAATTGTCAAAATTAAGCATTTTTGGCGATTTAGCGCTTTTAGGTGATAAATGTGCTAGCACCGAGATTGCTGTGTACGAACAGAACCGTGTTTTGTTTCTCCGCCAAGTACTCAAAATCAATCGTCTAACAGTGTGAGATCGCCAAATATGCTTAATTTTGATAATATTTTGTGGTCGCTGTAATTCATTTCTGCCGATAATTTTTTCACTTTCTGGAGTTTTATGAAGAGTAGATTCACATATATATATATTTTTTTCCATATTTTTTTAAGACGACCCTTTTTGAATGTTTTCTTGTAAGCAAAAAAAGTAAAATGAACTGTTTTAAAGAAATCAAAATAAAAGGACTACGGTATTAAAGTTTACAGAACTAAATTAAAATACAACTATAACAAAATCAATCAATGTAGAATAAATTTTAAAAGAATGTTTTATTGAGCTAATAGAATTCATTGGAACATTTTAGAATATAAAAAAAATTACTCATTTCTCAGCTTGATCGATAAAATATGGAAAGTTTCACAACATTTTCCATTATTGATCTTTTAATTGCTTTGAAAAGCTGTAAAGATTAAATAAATCTCAAACACGATATATCAATTAATTGAATAATATTGCATCATGTGACTTGCTTTGTTATTAAAATTCCGAGAAATGGTTTTAGAAAATTAACAAGATATAAATTAATTAAAGAATTATATTTTGAAAAAAGTTTCGCATTCCAGTTTTCTATGAATTTACATCTTTTGAGAAGTCCAGAACACGATTTGACCACTTTTTGAAAGTGTCTGTTTCTTTCTGAGTGCATAACAAAAAAATTTGTGGCAACTGTGTCTCAGGAACTAATGCACAGAATTTCATATAAATTTATATGTATTTGCAAATTTAAATATATTAGGGCTATCAATTTTATCAACAGTTGACGCTGTTATACTGCGATTTCTTTCAGTTAAGAGAAGTCTATATATCAGATTTCATCATGTATAGTCGAACAAAACTTTAATACGTAAGAGATCCATTATGAAACATTATGCTGATTCAATTTGGGCGCATATAGTCTGATATGTGGCACTGCTGTGCTGCATTTTTCCTCTTGAGCACGAAGACTCTATCTCAGACTCTGTTGCATATAATTGCCCAAACTTGGTATATGACAGGGACATTATGAAATATTATGCTAATTCAATCTGGTTGCAAAGGGTATTGCAGGTTAAGCACATGAAAACTGCACCAGCGTCGAATGAAAAGTTCTTGCCTTCTATTTGTTGTTCTTTATCTGAAACATCTTTTACACACAATTTTAGACTTCTAGCCTCAACAATTAGGGTAGGGTGACCAGCCGTCCTCATTTTCTGAGGACAGTCCTGATTTTTCAAGCTTTGTCCTCAGTTTCTTTCAAAAGTTCCCATATCTCCATTTGTCCTCATTTTTGGATGTTTGACCTCATTTTTCAGTAATTTCCTTTTTTGCTTAAAATTTCAACATTAGAGATGCGGCTGACCTTAGTAGTCTTCAATACTGATTCAACAACTCAATACAACGTAAAAAAATTACGATTCCTTCATTCATTCCATTCATTTTTAAATCATCTCCAATACTACTATACAGAATATATTTTTCTATTAGGAGATTTTAGTCTTTGCAACATTATACTTTAAAATACAAAGATGAAAAAAGCTGAATTTGCATAAATGTAAACAAAAATAAAACTGGGATATTTAAAAAATTAACATAGAGCTGGAAGTTATATTGTTATTAATTAGATTTTACAAAAAACTAAATTTAAATAACATTTTAAATGGAAAAACTTTTTTTAGCAAGAGTGAAAATGAAAACTGACTAAGCCAGGGATAGAAGTTGAACGCTGATTACCTTGTTGACATCTCACGATTTTTTGCTCTCAAGTGAGTAAATAGTGCTACTCGAAGGTGAACATAATAGCCCAGTTTGTAGAACATTAATGCTTTGTGCCATCAGACTAGAGTTCAATTACTATTCCTAGCCTAGCCAGTTTTTGACATTGTTCAGATTGTCTTTTCTTTTTAAAATGTTATTTATTGGATCCCTTCCATTTGAAGTAGTTATGATTTCGTTTACACTAAAAACTTGGTCTATACAACAGTAACAATTGTAGCAAAACAGTTTATAAAAGTATTAATAGAAGTAGATATAAAACAGTTTGGTACTTTTGTATCAACCGCATATCAAGAAACTAATACTTTAATATGAACAGCATACCATTACATCGTATGAAGACAAATGTAAGGTGAACAAGTTTATGATAATGTTTATTGTAAATTTAATAAGGCTTATATAAATAATTTTTTATAATTCTTATCGCATAAACTCATAAGTAGTATAAATTTATCATAGTGACGATTAATGGCACACAAGTGGGGTTGATATAAGCTAATTTTGCTACATTTTATGAAATTTTATGTCCTCAGAAATGTCCTCATTTTTAAAGAAAACTGTCCTTATTTTTCTCATTGAAATGAGGACATTGCATAATTTGTCCTCATTTTGCATCAAAAAATTCTAGTCGCCCTAAATGGGGGTGGCAACCTAAAACAATAAATTTAATTTTTTTAAAAGCTATTCAAGATATGTTATTGAGGTTGAAACTATTTATAAATGTTTATGAAGTACATAATATATATTTTTTGCAGAATTTTCTCTCGATTTTAAACGGTAGAAAATTATAAGTATATTTTTGATGGGCGATTTTTTATACTATCCACCAAAGTGACACTTACCAAAAAAATGCAGTTTATTTGTTTATTAGTTAGCTGTTGTATATAAAAATTACAGAAGTGTCAAATTGCGGGAACGTAGTGAAAAAAATAATAGTCAGTAAATAATAATACAAGGGTGCAAAAGTTTCACTCTCAAAATAAAAGACACCCACCAGCATTCGTTATCAATAATTTCTATTATGATCAATCGCTATAAATAAACCACAAATATGATGTAAATTATTGATAAAAATACGCTGGTGTAAGCTTTCCGTCCTGAGATGGAAATTCTTGCATTCCTGTAATAATACCAATGATATAATATTTATTTTTAAAATCCACTTAATATTAATAAATAAACAATGCAAGCAAATATAAAAATGCTTTGTTAACATTTGTTTGTGAATTATATTATATATATATATATATTCAAAATTTTTGCTCGATTTAAATCTGAGGAAATTGAAAAGTATATTTTGGTGGACGATGTTTTGTAGTATATATCCACCGAAGTGAAACCTATCAAAAATTAAATTTTGCTTGTTTATTAGATTGCTATTACATACAAAAATAACAAAAGTGTCAAATAAGTAGACCATAGTTTAAAAAATTAAATCCAATACAGGTATCCGTGTAAAGTAATTTATGTTTATAGAATCAATTATAAAAGGCAAAGATAAATTACAAAAAAGAATAATTTTCAATCGAGATTTAACCCTTATCGCTCGTATGTCCCTTCGGAGGGAACATTAAAAAATCAAGCCACGCCATAAGGTGTTCCTCTGCAAATGATATGTTATTTTTCTAAAACGTGTAACTATAGGCTACCTTTCAGCTACCGGAAAATTTTAACAGAAAGATTTATTTTATTTAATGATGAAGTAAAATAAAACAAATTATTACGATTTTTCGGTAGCCAAAAGGTAGTAATTTGGAAACTATACGTGTGACGTTTTAAAGGAACGCCAAAAGGCGTGTCTTACTGTTCAAAATAGGAAAATATGCCGAACGTTATGGGTTAATCATCATCACTATTTTTTTCAGTAGTTACACTAGTTTTATCAAATATTGAAGTCAATATTTCAGCTGGTTTTACAATTTTTTATTTGCATCGATCATTTGATAAATATTGCTGCTAAATGGGGGGTGGGGGACTCCCGCCATTTTTTTTCTGCTACTATTTTCATAGACGCCAATATTTTGATTTATTCCGGAGTACTTTTAGCCCCACCTTTATTTAGCACCACTTTATTTATAGAAATGTTTAATCAATTATATAACTTCGATAAAATAAATTTTTTGGCCCCGTCTTTTATCCATACCACTTATTTTTTAAAATAAGTGGTATGGATAAAAGGCGGGGCCAAAAAATATTCTGGAATAAATTAAATTTTGCCACCTATGCTAATTTCATATAGAAATTTTATATCAGTATTTTTGTAGTGTTATGACGTGATTAAACAAGATAGAGGCTATTATATAAAAATGAAGGTAGCAAAAATTACGGAAATTTCTCGTCCCTAAAAGTGCCTTGTCAAAAGGGCGAGATGTAAAATCCCTGATAATAATCAAATAGAATATATATATATGTATATATTTTATTGCTAATTGTTGCATTTTAATAACAAATGTTAATAGAGCATTTTTATATTTCCTTGCATTGTTTATTTATTAAATAGTTTTTAAAGATAAATATTATATCATTGGTATTATTATTAAGTGATTATTATTTTTTTCACTACGTTTCCGCAATTTGACACTTCTGTAATTTTTATATGTAATAGCTAACTAATAAACACATAAACTGTATTTTTTTTTGGTAGGTGTCACTTTGGTGGATAGTTTAAAAAATCGCCCATCAAAAATATACTTATCATTTTCTACCATTTAAAATAGAGTAAAAATTCTGAAAAAATTATATACTATGTACTTCATAAACATTTATAAATAGTTTCAACCTCGATAAGATATCTTGAATAGTTAAAAAAAAAAAAAAAAAAAAAAAAAAATAACATTTTAGGTTGCCACCCCCATTACTCCCTAATCGTTCAAGGTAGAAGCATACTTGCCAACCATCTCATTAATATCCGTAAAATTGTTAACGCCCCCTGAAAAAACGCCCCTTTTCTCACACCAGTATATTTTTAGAGTGATTCTTTCCAAATGTTGTTAGGATTAAATAAGACTAGAATTACTCTAAAAAATTATTGGTGTGAAAAAGAAGGCGGGCACTAAAAATTTTACGGATCATAATGAGATAGTTGGCAAGTATGTAGAAGTCTAAAATTGTGTGCAAAAGATGTTTCAGATGAAGAACAATAAATAGAAGGCAAGAACTTTTCATTCGACGCTGGTGCAGTTTTCATATGCTTAACCTGCAATACCCTTTGTCGAAAGAAATTATACAATTCAATATTAAAAAAAATCTTTCATAAGTGGCTACAAATGGTTAGTTGGTTGGTTGGGTTTTACGTCGCACTAGTGCCACGCAGATGGGCAATCGGCGACGGTCTGGGACTCACCCCTAGAGATGGTCCGGAGACATGCCATCGCAATTTTGATCCTCCACGGAAGGGATGGTTCTCCCGCTTCGGTGACCCCAGAGGTATAATTTTTGATGGGAACATGGAGGACATTGCGGCCACGACAGATTTTACGTGCACCAGCCACCATTAGTACAAATGGTCGATACCATAATTACTATTTGAGTAAATAAAAATACAGTGTAGCTCTTAGGTAAATTTACGATGCTTACAAAAATAAATAAAAATATCATATACATGGTGGTTATAATTAAACTTCCGTTATATATAGCATCCTGTAGCTTAAACAGGATACCAGATTGCCGTCAAATTTGTTATGTGAATAATTTATTAAATATACTAAAAAAAAGTAAAAAAAAATCTTAATTTAAAAAACGTTTACCAGATGCCGCTTTGCATAAAATATATATATATATATATATATATATATATACATTTGGCAAATGAGAGAATAACATCCAATCAGTTATTGTTAAAATTGTTTTCATTTCATATGAGTCATTTATGAGTCATTTTATTTCTTATAAATTTTCATGCAATATGACACCTAGGGAATATTTCTGAAATTTTTAAATGCATTTCGTGAATATTACGCATATCAAATTTGGTGGTAATTCGTTCTTCGGTTTTAGCTGCAGCAATGAGAAAATTTCATTAAAACCACCTGTTTGAAAATGCTCTCTCAAACAGAAAAGTTACAGGAAATATTTTACCCTATTATTATCAATGAATTTGGTTATATTTTCATGATTTGCCCAATTTTATTATTCTAATTAATTTTTAGAGTACAAATGCTATCTCTTTTGTTTATTATCATTGCATTATTTATCATTTTTTCCTTGTCGCATTACAAATAACTAACTACAATTTTTCTCTTCTTTCTTTCTCTCTCTCTCGTTTTTTTTTTTTTTTTTTTTTCTTTTTTTTTCCCGAAAAATATAATAAATAAATTAAATAAATAAATAAAAAATAAAAAACTACTTTGTTTTTTGTTTGTTTGTTTTTTTTCTCCTCTAGGAAAAGTTCTTTCGTGGTTAGATCATCTTAGTACAAACAATAAGAATTTTTTTTTTTTTAAGTTAAAAGTTAATGCCCTTTCAAAATAATTATAATGTGTCAATTAAGTATTAAAAGCAATTACCCGCTATTACCACACTTATGCTAATATTTACAACAACAAAGGCAAAAAAAAAAAAAATAATAATAATGAGGATCTAATTGCTTTAAAAGAAATGCGCTAAATTACACGTTTGGTTACAGCTGTTTCACACATTAATGAGAAAAAAAATAACTGAGTAAAACTAATTATAGTGATATTACCGGAAAAAATTAAAAAAAAAAAAAAAAAAAAAAAAAAAAACACTTGAATAGTTTACCTTTGATGACTAATAATGAATAAGGATTAATGACACTAAATATTTCTGAAACAATTATCTGATCATTCTTCGACAGCAATTAATGACTAAAAAAATAATAAAATATTAAAATTGGAAAGAAACAGGTCAAATAACTTGCTTGCTTAAGACATCGCAAAAATTTTACGCACACACACACAAAAAAAAAAAAAAAAAAAAAAAAAAAAAAATTACAAATAAGCAAAACAATTAAAGTACAAAGCAAAAAGCCTTAATACTTTTGCTCTACAACATCTATCTTTAGAGCAATTCAAGCTCTTATTACTTTTTCAGTAACAGTGACCGTCATTGCAGTGACAGGGACAGAGAGGTTTGTTTTTAACACTTTCCAAAAAGGTTGAAAATGTTAAGGACTTCGGTTTGTCTGTCTGTCCGCATTCTAACTCCGTAAATATTCCTGGAATTTCTTGAAACTGATATGTGTTATTCAAGTTCACTATCGGATGTTGCCTATTTATAATGGAGGGAATACCTCTACAGGTTTGTGTACAGGGACACCCGAAAGTATTCCAAAGCATTGTGTTCTATGAGACGTATTTCTATAAACCATATTTTAATACCGTTACTTTGCACAAATCTTAATGAAATTGAAATATGTTATTCAAGTCCACTATCGGATGTTTCTCATTGAAAATTGAGTAAATATCTTCACTGGTTTGTATACAGGGACACCCGAAAGCATTCCAAAGCATTCCGTTCTATGAGAGGTATTTCTATAAACCAAATTTTAAGAACTTTACTCTGCATAAATCTTGATAAAATTAAAATATATTATTCATATGCACAAAAAAATATTTTGCATAGAATACAGTATGATTAGCATTGTATTTACATGGCCACGCAAAAATATTCAGTTACATTAATGGGTATTATTGGAAATTTGCTGGATTTGCGTTTTTGTTTATATTAATCGTTTTTATCACTTTGTAAATGTTTTCAACACTTTTCAATAAGGTTGAAAAGTGTTAATGAATTCGGTTTGTCTGTCAGTCTGTCTGTTTGTTTATCCGTGCTCTAACTCCCGTAAATTTGTGCTGATAAGTATAAAGGATTTAAGTCCAAAAATATCGATTTTGAGTTAAGTACATAGTCAGACTCAGAAAAAAAATCTCTATCGATTGGTATAAAAGATTTAAGTCCATGTCATTTAGTCTTTGAGAAAATCCTTTGGTACAAAAGTTAGGAAACAGAAATTTAACATTCGTGTTTGGTATACAAATTTCGATGAAATTGAAATTATGTTATTCAATTTCACTATTGAATGTTTGCTACAGAAAATAGAGTAAATACCACCACTGGTTTGAGTGCAGGGACACCCGAAAGTACTCTATAGCATTCGTTCTATGAGAGGAATTTCTATAAACCTAATTTTAATAACTTTACTTTGAACAAATCTCAATAAAATTGAAATATGTCATTCATATGCACAAAAGAATGCTTTCTACAGAATGTAACATGATTAGCATTAGATTTACAGGGCCACACAAAAATATTCAATTACATTGAGAGCTTTTATTGGAAATTTGCTGGAATTGCATTTTCATTTACATTAAGCGATTTAACACTTTTTAAGTGTGAATATGATTTCAATTTGTGTTATCTATCTGTCCGACTGTCAATCTGTCTGTCTGCTCGCCCCAGCGTCCGTAAATATTTTCAGAATTTTTGAAATATTATATATGTTATTCAAATTCACTATTGAATGTTCCCTATTTTAAATGGTAATCATAGGTCCTGTGCAACTGATTTGTGTGCAGGGACATCCAAAAAAATGCCAGTGCATTGTATTTTAGGATACTCGTTCTTATAAATTACATTTAATAAAAAAAAGAACTTTCTATTGTAAAAATCCTAAACAATTTGACATTTATTGTTAATATTTTTAAAATAATATTTTGTATAGAATACGATTTTGTTAACATTAAAATTTACAGGGCTACACTAAAATATTCAGATACATTAAAGGCTGCAATTAGAATATAAGGTTTACATTTTCTTTTGTGTTAATCGTTAGGATTAAAAATCTACTATAGATTAATATATATATATATATATATATATATATATATACACATATATATCTTACCTAAACAGAGCTGCCAACATTTCTAATTTATTCCATAGCATTTTTAGTATCCGACTTTTTTTTTTTTTTTTTTTTCACACCACTTTCTTCGAAGGATAATTTTCTTCTCATTTAATGAAAATTGCATACTAGAGAAAATTATTCTACAAAAATAAGTTGTGTGACAAAAGCGGGTACTAACAATGCTACGGAATAAATTATAAATGATGGCAGCTCTGCATGAAGTTTTAAAAAGAGTCATGTAGAAGAGTCGTTAAAAAGAAACTCAATCAAGGTTATGTGTGTATTAAGACCAATTAATTACACAAGAGTCGTAGGTCGATAAGTGGATAGCCCTTCGTAGGATGCTTCTGAGGGATCCTAGCCTGTATTTGCACGAGTTTCGGAGAAAACCACGGAAAAATTCTGAAGGCTAGGTCAATAAGTGCGACCTGTGATCGAACCTGACACTTCCCATCTACCAGCTTTGAACGCAAATCTGAATCATGTAGCAAACATTTAGTCATGTACCATTTAATCGTAGATTACCGAATACATACGTTGTCAAATATTCGTTAAAAAGAGGAAAACCCGATTGGTTGGTTGGTTGGGATTTTAGGTTTTACGTCGCACTAGTACTGCGCAATGGGTAATTGGAGATGGTCAGGAACGCAACCCTAAGGATGGTCCGGAGACATGTCATCACACTTTTGATACTCCACGGAGGGGACGAATGCCCTGCTTCAGTGATCCCTAGAGTATAATTTAGATGGGAACAATGAGGATATTGCGGCCATGGCGGATTTTACGTACACCAGCCACTATTAGTGTACAAGACAGTCTTTGACCAGCTCGAGTATCGAACCCACAATCTTCTAAATATGAGCTCGGCTCTCTACCGACCGGGCTACCGAGGCCCTGGAGCTCAATCGGGGTTTAAATTTTGTGTCACCACAAAGGAAAATTGAGTGAAACAAAAGGTGGCCATAAAATAATTTTCATTGTTTGGGACATCAAATTCTTCAATTATACTAATTAAATAGTGCATATATGAGAATAGCGCCAAAATCTCCATCATCGAAAGCTTTTGGTGCAATTTTTTTTTTTTTTTCCTTTTTGTTGGGAAACTCATCTCTCAGTGGCTTCCCCAGTCTGTAGATGAAATTTGCTTTCATTCGATTCATTAGTTTTTTCGGTAGATAATTTTAAGTAGCAAAAGTTATTTCATGGCCACCCTGTAGATTAGATTTCTAAGCGCATCATTAGTATAGCTGTTAACTTGCGCAGCTTTTTCCTATCTGTAATTTTTAATAGAAACCTTTTATAAATTTTTGGAGATATTTTCTCTGATTAAATAAGGAGAAATTGTTTATTTGGAAATAGTGGTGTTAAAATTCGTATATGTTGGTAGCTATTCATTAAGTATAGTGCAAAAAAATTCTGAGTAAAAGAAGAATTATATTAAAAAGCTTTCAACAGAGTTATGCCATATTTGTTTAACTGAAACCAAGAATGTATCTGAAAAGATAAATCAGTACATTTGCCAACGCTTATATCCCTCTGATTGCTTATCCAGCGATTTCCCCAGACAAAGTAATTTGTAACAGAATTATATGATTGCATCTCAAAATTGAATTTTCTGACAATCTATTTTTCTGTTTTAAATCTATAGTTAAATAATGTTCTTATTAAAAAAACTAGTATGTTGTGGCCACCACGAGACTTTCTTCTATATTTTCCTATACAAATTAAATCAGTAACAATGATTTAAAAAAAAAAAAAAAAAAAAAAGTGGGACTTTGACAAAATTTTGGGTAAAATGTGAAAATTATTCTAAGTTTGTCAAAACACGGAAACCGTGGGGCTTTGACAAAATTGGGGGAAAACTGCAAAAATTTGTTTAAGTTTGTCAGAACACGGAAACCGTGTGAGATTGATAGAATTAAAAGGAGAGATAAAAAAAAAAAAAAAAAAAAAAGTGGGACTTTGACAAAATTTTGGGTAAAATGTGAAAATTTGCTAAAGTTTGTCAAAACACGGAAACCGTGGGACTTTGACAAAATTAGGGGAAAAAAGCAAAAATTAGTTTAAGTTTGTCAGAACATGGAAACCGTGGGAGTTTAATAAAATTAGGGGAGAGAAAGAAAAAAAAAAATTCTAAGTTTTTTTTCGGAAAAAGTAAAACAAATCGATAACTTTGTTTTAAATTATCACAGATTTATAGTTCAACCAATCGTTTTAAAGGTACTGACGAGACCTTTCGAAAGATACCCATCTTGAAAATTTTTGCCCTATATCACCCTGTTAAAAATTTAGAAAAAGCGGGATGGCAACGCAACCTGTAAGACGATTTTTACCAAAAGTTGATAGGCACTAATTTATGTCAAGGTGCAACTACATACCAATTTGTATGAAATTCTGTGCAGTAGTTCCAGAGATACAGTTGCCACAAAATTTTATCACACACACACACACACAGACAGACAGACAGACAGACAGACATTTTCTAAAAATGGTAAAATCGTGTTCTACAGCTCTCAAAACGTGTAAATCCATCAAAAACCCGAAATCAAAAATTTTTACGAATCCAATACTTTCTTCTATTGAAGATAGAAGAAAGTAATAATCTGGTATGTCACTCACACGACTTTCTCTTACCCTAAAATTTAATACTATAAATACAGGTTGCAGATTAAAAGGTAAGATAACGAGTACTGTTATGTAAACTGTGTTAAACAATTCATATTAGGCTTCTGAAGAGTTTTATATGATAATTAGTTCTGTGTGAGGGGGGCTGCCGCTCCCCTCAACCCCCCGTTTCATTAATGCACCTACATTTATATATAATTTAATTCGGTTATTAAAAATAATTCTGTTTTTAAAAAATAATTTATTAAAATTATTATTTAAAAAAATTATCTTTTATGATAATGCTCACGATTTCCATATTAGAGAAATAGTAAAATATCAAATATTCAAAATAAGTCCATTTTATTCTCAATATTAAAAAAAAAAAAAAAAATACGATTTTTTTCTAAGTTTTTTTTCGTTAAAAGTAAAAAAGAATCGATCACTTTGTTTTAAATTATCGCAGATCGGCGGTTCAACCATTCGTTTTAAACATATTGGCGAGCTCTTTTGAAAGATACCCATCATGAAAATTTACTGACCTCGAGGGCGGACTCTCCCCCCAGGGGGGGGAGGCGAGGCTCCAACATACACAAATTTTTTTTTCCCTGTTGACTATCTCTATTACAAACTAGTATGTTGTGGCCACCACAAGACTTTCTTCTATATTTACCTATACATATTCAATCAGTAACAATATTAAAAAAAAAAAAAAAGTACGATTTTTTTTTTCTAAGTTTTTTTTTTTTTTTTTTTTTCGTTAAAAGTGAAAAAAATCGATAACTTTGTTTTAAATTATCACAGATTTATAGTTCAACCATTCGTTTCAAAGGTATTGACGAGACCTTTCGAAAGATACCCATCTTGAAAATTTATCCCCCCCGGGGGGGTACTTCCCCCCCAGGGGGGGAAACGATGCCCCCCCATGCAGAAAATTTTTTTCCTAGTTACATACTACTATTATCAATAATTCATATTAATTTTACAATCACAAGTTTAAAACAACTCTCATTATGCACATTTATACGAATTTTTGTCCTATGCTGCCATGTTAAAAATATAGATAAAATGCTATCACAGCGCCACCTGTTGAGCTATTGATCCCCAAACATAATCAGCACCAGTTTATGTCGGGGACCAACTAAATACCAAGTTTGGTTAAATTTCGTTAAAAAAAAAAAAAAAAAAAAAAAAAAAAATTCCGATATTTTTCAGTTTTTTTTTGTTAAAAGTTAAAAAAATCGATAACTTTGGTTTAAATTATCACAGATTTATCGTTCAACCATTCGTTTTAAAGGTATTGACGAGATCTTTCGAAAGATACCCATCTTGAAACTTTGCCCCCCCGGGTGGGAACTTCCCCCCCCGGTGGGGGGGGGCAACCGATGCCCCCACATGCACAAAAATTTTTTCCTAGTTAACTACTACTATTATCAACCTGATCTTTCGAAAGATACCCAATGTGAAAATTTACACCCCCTGGGGGGTATTTCCCCCCTAGGGGGGGGAAGCGATGCCACCCCATGCAAAAAATTTTTTTCCTAGTTACATACTACTATTATCAATAATTCATATTAATTTTACAATCACAAGTTTAAAACAACTCTAATTATGCACATTTATACGAATTTTTGTCCTATGCTGCCATGTTAAAAATTTAGATAAAATGCTATCACAGCGCCACCTGTTCAGCTATTGATCCCCAAACATAATCAGCACCAGTTTATGTCGGGGACCAACTAAATACCAAGTTTGGTTAAATTTCGTTAAAAAAAAAAAAAAAAAAAAAAAAAAAAAAAAAAAAATTGCGATATTTTTCTAAGTTTTTTTTTGTTAAAAGTTAAAAAAATCGATAACTTTGGTTTAAATTATCACAGATTTATCGTTCAACCATTCGTTTTAAAGGTATTGACGAGATCTTTCGAAAGATACCCATCTTGAAACTTTGCCCCCCCCCGGGTGGGAACTTCCCCCCACGGTGGGGGGGCAACCGATGCCCCCACATGCACAAAAATTTTTTCCAAGTTAACTATTACTATTATCAACGAGACCTTTCGGAAGATACCCATCTTGAAAATTTACTTCCTCGGGGGGGGATTTTCCCCCCCGGGGGGGGAACCGATGCCCCCCCATGCACAAAATTTTTTTCCTAGCTAACTACTACTATTATCAATAATTCATATTAATTTTACAATCACAAGTGTAAAATAACTCTCTTTATGCCCATTTATACGGAATTTTGTCCTATTCTGCCATGTTAAAAATTTGCATAAAATGCGATCACAACGCCACCTATTGAGCGATTGATCCCAAAATCTAATCAGCACCAGTTTATGTCAGGGTGCAACTAAATACCAAGTTTGGTTAAATTTCATTCATTGGTTCGTGAGATACAGCGTCCACAAAAAAATGATACAGACAGACAGACAGACAGACAGACAGACAGACAGACAGACAGACATTTTCTAAAAACTATTGATTCGTGTTCTCCACATCCCAAAACATGTAAATCCATCAAAAAGTGGACTTCGAAAATTTTCGCGAATCCAATACTTTCTCTATATTACATATAGAAGAAAGTAAAAATATATATTCGTTTCATATGGTTTAGTGCAGTCTATAGATGTTAAACTCTACTTACCTGCAATTTCTCCCATAGACGTAATGTATTAGAATTCTCTTGATTGTCCCTGTACACGAACCATTTGCTTGATCTTAACGAAAAGCTTACTGCAGCATCCCTCTATCATACACATTTAGAATACCAAGTTTGAACTTTCTGCCATAATTTGTTTTTGAGATATGCTGATAACAGGCAGACACACACAGAGACACACACACAGGCACACAGACACACAGACATGCAAACAGACCATTTGCTAAAAACATGATTTTCGTATTCAGGGGGCCTCAAAACGTGTAAATATAACAAAATCTCGCGTTCGAAAATTTGACCCAAAAACAATACTTTCTCTACCTTATGGGTAAGAGAAAGTAATTAAATTTAACATTTTCATTTATTTACTAAGATTTGGGAGTTCATAAAGGGTTTTTCACAAGAAAGAACTTTTGCAACGTGATTCAAATAATTGGATCTTCAAATTAAATACGCGGCATGTGTAAAACCCCTTATGAAATTTCAACTCTGGAAAATACCTAGAATCTACGTCGTTCTTCTCCTACAATTTGCTTAATTTTTACTTTATTCAAATGAACTTTTGACAAAAGTTGCTCAATATATCTAGTTTTCAACCAACGCAATAAAAATTTTCTCTTTCGCGCATGCGCAGTAAAATAATATTTACTAAAAATGCTCATATCTGAACGAATTTTTCACGTGTGAATTTTATGTTTCAGGAAAATGTTTCTCTGATGTTTGGTCAATTTTCAGCAAGTTTTGTAAAATTTATGGAAATTAATTCTAGTTATATGCGAAAAACTTGTTAAAAATATTAGTAATTTTTGAAAAAAAAATTATACTCGCTTAAATTATTACGCCATTCCCGCACTAAAGCATACAAATATTGTACATAGTATGTTCAACAATGTATTAAAGTTACAAGTCGTTTGTAGCTTTTTGTGATACAGGGTTATCCATAGTATTTTCGCACTTCTTCAATTTGTGGCTGATCCCCTAATTAAACTCCGGACTAAATCGATACTGGAAAATATGAGATTTTAAATGTGATTTGCATGTATGAAGTTTTAAGCCACTTCGTCCAGAATTTTTTTAGAGGATCGAAAAAATGTCAGAATAAAAAAATTTCTAATAATTTGAACACCCACTGTATATGCATCGAATGAAGCGATTTTATTAGAAAATTATGCTGTCAGAAAATTAATGTCTCAAAATACTACTACTAATAATAATTAATTAATTAAATTAAATTAAACGCCTATGTATCTTTAGATTAGAATTTAATTTACTCAATGTTCAAAACTAAAAAGTAGGCGAAGCATTTTAAAGATTATTGTTTTTAATTTTTAATTCATATCGTCTAATTTTCTCCCATTCTTCCTTAGGAGACAGTTCAACACGCATTAATCTTAATTTAACGGTTGCTTATTTTAACGGTTAATTTTACGGTCGCCAAATGCTATAGAGACTATGGGGAAAAAAATAATGCAAAAATATGGTACAGGTAAAATATAGTTTTTATGATTTTCTAATTGTACGACTTGCGTAATTTTATTTCATACCGTCTAATTTTTGCTGCCATCTCCACTAGGAAGCAGCCTGACTACGCATTAATTTTAGTTTAACGTTTCATCACCAAGTATTATAACTAAATGTAATTACTGAATTTAGACATATGCTGGATTCCTCTGAAATTTCTTTTAACAGCAATGGCATAGTTTTCTGAAAATTTATAACTTTCTATTAAATATGCGCCCCGATCAATATTATTGCGTGCAATTAAATGAAATCATCAGAAAAGGGTAAAATATAAAAATTGTAATTTAATGATATGATAATTAAAAAAGGAAAGAAAAAACTATGTCTTAGAATAAATTTAGTTTTTTTAAAAAAATTTTTAAATTAGCATCTAAATTTTTATTTGTCCAAAAAGCTGCTGATATACTCTTTTTCTCTTCATTTTTACTTTCTCTTACCCATATAAATGATAGAGAAAGCAATTTTTGGGGGTTAAATGTTCGAAATCGAGTTTTTGTTATGTTTACACGTTTTGAGGTACCTGAATCCAGAAAAAAAAAAAAAAACTTTTAGGGTTTCTCTGTGTGCCTGTGTGTATGTCTGTCACTTATCAGCATATCTCAAGAACAAATAGTATCAGAAAGTTCAAATTCGGTATTCTAAATCTGTATCATATAGTAATGCTACAATAAGCTTTTCATTGAGATGAAGCAAATGGTTCGTGTACAGGGCCATCCAAGAGAATTCAAATACATTACGTCTATGGGCGAAATTTCAGGTAAGTTCAGCGTGAGAACTATAGGCTGAGCTAAACAAAATGGAATGAACGTATGTTTTATATAACCATAAAAGCATGTTTCGTGTAGAGTATGGTATGAAAATCATTCACCATTCGTTTACAGGGCTACCCAAAAGAATTGGAATGTTGTGGTATTATGCACAGAAATTGCTGGAAGTGCATTTCATGATATGTTGTGTGTTTTTAATGTAAAATTATATTTAAGTACACAATGTGGTGTCTATACTGTTTATAGACACTGTACAGGGGTAATTAAGGCAAACGTTTTTTCTATTGCAAATAATTGATGGAAGTGTTTTTCTGTATTTTATTATGTCGACGAATGTACTGCTCCGGTAGGTTAATTTCTCATACCCATACTCCATACTGCAAATATAATATTTTTCGAGTCGTGACTTTCAGCTCTGATTTTTTGTATATTATCACGGTTTGAGGTCTCTGAACATTAAAGTGAAATTTTTAACAGTTGATCTATATGTATGTCTGTTATCAACATTAATAAATAAATAAATAAATAAATGAAGGGGGAAATTCAAATTTGTTGTTTTGAAGTTTGTATTATGTTGACACTTGAAAAGTGTAATCAAGATTGGTAATTTTCGAAACGTATTGCTGGCGAAAGTTATCTGAATAATTCGAAATAAATTTTTAAATTTAATGTCAGCATATAATTTGTTCTTTATAAAAGTAGGTAATGTAATTGAACGGGAGTTTGAGGGTAGTGGTAGCCCCTCTCACACACATTTATGTCAAATAAAACTGTTCCTAAACCTATTTTAAATTATTTTGAATTGAACTTTATTATTTTGGCTCATTGATCTTACGCCTTAAACTGCAACATGTCTTTTTGTATTGAAATGCAGGATAAAAGAAAGTCGTGTGCGTGACACACCAGATTATTTACTTTAATTTCTGTGCATTGTTAATGCTATGACAACATATTTATTCGAACTATTAGTTATTAAATTATTTACTTTTCAATTTAATTTATATTCAGTTAAAGAAAGTATTGATTTCGTAAAAGTTTTCGATTTCAGTTTTCGATGAATTTGCACGTTTTGAGAGGTATAGAACACGATTTGACCATTTCTTGTGGCAAGTGTATCTCAGGAACTACTGCACAGAATTTCATACAAATTAGTATGTAGTTGAAGCTTGAAGTAAATGAGTACCAACCAATCTAAGTGAAAATAGGCAAACAAGTTCCATCCCGCTTTTTCTGGAGTTTTAACATGGCCGTATTGGGGAAAATTTCGTATAAATGCGCATAAAGACAATTATTTTTTAAGAATCATTGTGAAATTAAAAAGAACTACTCATAATAGTGATAATCAATTAAAGAATAGGAAGGAAGGGGGGGGGGGGATTTCGCAAAATTTCTTTATACTGCGTGTTGGTTACGTATAACAGACTCACACATAAAAAATCGCTTTTCTAAGATAATTTAGAGTAGATTTAGGATTGAAAACGTGTTTTTTCCCCAACTCCCTACATAGCAGCAGAAAGCAATTTCAAAACATCTCTTTGTTGTGTGTCTATTGGGTACATATAACCAATCGACGCTTCAAAAAATCATTTTCTTGAGATAATTTACAGCAGAGTTACTCTTAAAAACATGTCCCCTCCCTGCTTCAAATGGAGGTGGGGGGAGAGGGGGGATTTCACAAAATCACTCTATAGTGCGTGTTGGGAACACAAATCTAACCCACACATAAAAATTATTCTTACTGAGATAATTTGGAGCAAGTTTACGCGTGGGAACATGTTTATTGCCCCCGACTCCAAGAGAGGAAAGAAGGTCATTTCGAAAATTCCTGTTAGAATAGGTGTCGGATACACATAAACAATTTATGCACCAAAATTCGTGATCTCAGCTTCCATAGATTCCCCCGGACAAATTTTGCGGTAATAGAGGGGAGGGTCTCGAATTTGACCCCGAAATCGAAAAATCACAAAAAATCAAAATTTTCGTTTGTAGAAATATCCTAAAGAAGACGCATGGCTGTTTTTGTACCATTTTCTTGTACAGCTCTAATCAAAAATTAGATCTTTGCGAATTTTTCCCTCGAAAATCGCCCCTCCTCCCTTTAAAAATCAAAAATTTCAAAAACGCAGATTTTTCTTTTCTTTTCTTTCTTTTTTTTTTTTTTTCTTTTGTAATCTGCAGTTTCTTTTCCATGAAGTAATTTGGAGCCGAGTTATTCTAGAAAACATGTTTTTGCCTCTTAAAATACCGTTACTGTAGGTGTCGTACACATAAAAACAATCCACGCAACAAAATTCGTAACCGTATCTTCCATAGATTACCCAGGTCAAATTCAGCACTAAAAGGCAATTCGCCCTTTGTGACGTTTCACTCTCCTACCCCCCCCCCCCCCTACAAAAAAAAAAAAAAAAAAAAAAAAAAAAAAGAATCGAAAATCACAAAAATGGGTTTTTGGAAATATTCTAAATAGTACACCCGTTTTTGGTAGCGTTCTTCTCAAAAATCCGGATTTTTCGAAATTTCCCCCCGAAAATAGATTTTTTCTTTCCCCCCTTAAAATCTAAAATTTCAAAAAGTGTATTTTCTACACTCAAGTCTAGTCTCCCCATGTGCAATTTCTTCACCGTCCAGTAATTTCGAGAAGAGTTAAGCTTACAAACGTGTTTTTGCCTCTTGCTCCCCCCCCCCCCCCCAGGAGGGAATGGAGGAGAATTTCTCAAAAGTTGATAGATATAATTTTATGCTGGGTACAGACCAAAATTTCTGCCAAGTGTCGTTGAATTCCGTCCAATCGTTCTCACGTGATACCCGGACAAAGATAGCATTTCAGACAAACAGATACAACGACCCACACAGAAAATTTTCTGAAATCATTTTTGGCTTTCATGATATGTGAAAAGATCGCAATTTTTTTTTTCTTTTTTGATTCTGAGAAATTTACAGACAAAAGTCTGATTTTACTAATATAGATAAAACTGACTTTCTTTGGATACTTAGTGTTATATTTCTCTAGAATGAAAATCGTCTACATTCATCAGGGAAGATCATTTTTATAAACGAAAATTTTAATAAATTAATTTTACTGAGCGAATTTGTATAGGAAAATATAGAAGAAAGTCATGTGGTAGCCGTAACATACTAGTTTATATATATATATATATACAGTCGGTAACAAAAGTGTCCGAACACTAGAAAAATTCCTATGTAAAAAAAGTACACTTCATACGGTTTTGTTAAATAAATCCTTATCGAATCATGTTCTTACACTGACTAAGAACAGGATTCGACAAGGATTTATTTAACAAAACCGTATGAAGTGTACTTTTTTTACATAGGAATTTTTGCTAGTGTTCGGACACTTTTGTTACCGACTGTATATATATGTATATATATATATATATATATATATATATATATATATATATATATATATAATTAAACTTATGCCAAATAATATGAAAGATAATCTTACATTTAATTCTTTAAAAAATGTTTCTAAAAATCACCTCCTTAAATATCGTGCGTATCACATTATATCCAGAGAGAAATAGATATATAAAACAATTACATAAATATTAAATAAAACTAACAATTGTAAGGAACAAAAATAAATAAATAAATGCAATGTAAATGAATGTACTTTTTGGCATTATGCAGTGTGTCAAATTAATGTAAAAGCAGCTGTGACTGACGTGCCAATAGAACAATGGTTTCGAAAGTTGGCTGTAATATACAATTGGTTCTTTCCTTTATTTATATAAAAAAAATTATCTCAATCACGCTTCCTATTTCAAACATCAGTCTTATGCAATATTTAGAAGTATTCGGGAAAGATAGAAATTACAAAATTCTGTCAATCAATTTAAGAATGAAAACTACTTAATACTGCACAAAAGATATTTCTACTATAGGTGATGGGAGGTATAAGGTCAATTCTCTATTCCAGGGATCTAGGTCTGTGTGCGAAGCCTTCTATGGGGTCTAGCCTGTGTTTATGCTTTTGCATTAAAAAGAACAAAATGTAAAATATTGACTGAAAAAATATACATAGCATTGCTACAATCTAACATGGATAACATTTAATTATGAATTTTTAATGGTAAAATATTACTAATTTTTCACCTAATTACTTTTAAAATAAAAATTGTGATTGGTGTTCAGTAAAGTATTTTAATTTATATTTTAAGTAATAACAATTATAATAAGCATGAAAAATCGTTAATATTTTTATGATATTCGTTAATAACAAGTCAAATTGGGGTCTCAAAATCGGCTACTATTAGATTTTAAAACTAATAAAATAATAAAAAAATAAATAAATGATTTATTGTACATGTTCATAAATAAACTAGTATGTTGTGGCCACCACAAGATTTTCTTCTATATTTTCCTATACAAATTCACTCAACCGCAGGTTAAGAATAATTCTCATTATGTACGTTTATACGAAATTTTGTCCTATAATGCCATGTTAAAATTTAGAAAAAATACGATCACAGCGCCTCCTGTTGTGCGATTGATCCCCAAATCTAATCAACACTAGTTTATGTCAGGGGCCAACTAAAAGCCAATTTTAGTTAAATTTCGTTAAAAAAAATACTATTCTTTTTTCTAAGTTTTTTTTTTCGTAAAAAGTAAAAAAAATCGATAACTTTGTTTTAAATTATCACAGATTTATAGTTCAACCATTCGTTTTAAAGGTATTGACGAGACCTTTCGAAAGATACCCATCTTGAAAATTTACTCCCCTCGAGGGGGAACTTCCCCCCCAGGGGGGGTTGACGAGGCTCCTACACATGCAAAAAATTTTTCCCAGTTGACTGTCTCTATTATAAATAATTCTTGTAAATTTCATAATGATTACTAAAAAATAATTCTGTTTATGCACATTTATACAAAATTTTGTCCTATATCACCATGTTAAAAATTTAGAAAAAGCGGGAGGGCAACGCAACCTGTAAGACAATTTTTACCAAAAGTTGATAGGCACTAATTTATGTCAAGGTGCAACTGCATACCAATTTGTATGAAATTCTGTGCAGTAGTTCCTGAGATACAGTTGCCACGAAATTTTGTCTCTCACACACACACAGACACACATACAGACAGACAGACAGACAGACATTTTCTAAAAATTGTCAAATAGCGTTCTACAGCTCTCAAAACGTGTAAATGCATCAAAAACCCGAGGTTGAAAATTTTTACGAATCCAATATTTTCTTCTACTGAATATAGAAG
Source organism: Salticus scenicus (assembly GCA_963930645.1). Taxonomy (NCBI): domain Eukaryota; kingdom Metazoa; phylum Arthropoda; class Arachnida; order Araneae; family Salticidae; genus Salticus; species Salticus scenicus. The sequence continues at coordinate 79,423,346 of OZ005657.1, read as the reverse complement.
AAAGTAATAATACTATAACCTAAAAAAAAATATATATATTAACTTTTCTGTGTTTTAAAAATGTTAATTAAATATGTTTTGCCATTCATTTACCTACGTCTGTAAACATGACTGACAGGATTCTGATCATTCATTTATATATTAAAATAAACACTGAGGGCCACCTGAAATTCGCACCATTTACAATTCGTCTCGAAATTTTAGATAATGTACTTTTTCTAAAATATAAATAGAGCAAACATTTTTATAATAAGTGCTAGACTATGTTATACTTCTTATATAATTAAAATTTAACAATAACAATAAAAAGAAAAAGAAACTGAAATATAACAAAAAGGGGAAAGAAAATCAGACATATTTATAAAATATAAGTCTAAAAATTTTAGATAAAAGAGCAAATTTTAAATGCCAGATGTTTCAAGTGACGACAAAAATGCTGTTATAAAAGTTGGAAAAGTCGTAAAATATAATATTTGTTGACTTTGTTTAAAATAATTAAAATTTGAAGCCTGATGCAGATCATTCTTCGATTGAAGAGATTATTTTAATTCAGAAGTTAAAGGCTTACGAAAAACTAAAAAAAAAAAAAAAAAAAAAAAAAAAAAGTAAGCAGCTCTAAACCATACAATGTGGCATATGCTATATGCATCGACTTTAAAAAAAAAAAAAAAAAAAAAAAAAAAATACTGCATACAGCCAAGCATCTTTCAGGAAGACCACTATTTACTAGTCAACGAGATGATAGGATGATGATACAAAAAATAGCTCCTACGCAGAAGTTGTCAGTCCATGAAATTACGAAAAATTCACAAATTAATATGTCAAAAGAAACAATTCATAGAAGAATTAGTGTGTGTGTTCGGGTAAACGCCAATTGTCTACGCTTGGGACCTAGACCTAAGTTGGTATGCCCTCCGTAGGAGCCTTTCTAAGGGATCCCAGCCCGTATTTACGCGAGTTTCAGAGAAAACCACGCAAAACTCCGAATGGCTAGATGAGTACGAGTAGGGACCTATCTCGGTATTTTCCGTCCACCAGCTCTGAGCACAGAACCACTCGGTTGCTGGTGGAGGGAGCTATTAGAGGAATATGATAGAGGGTTTATAAAAGAATGTTAAAAAAAAAAAAAAAGTACGTGTACATATACATATGTGTGTATGTGTAAATATGTTATTAAGAAAGGAAATTGCAAGAGGGTCGGAATCGTAAAGTTTAGAATGAAAAGTAGCTTCCTGTGCTCTTTAACGAGGGGAAAAAGGGGGGAACCTGGACAATCAAGATGTTATTGGCTTGACAAATCTAAACAGCCAAGAACCTTTTACACAAGGCAACAAACTGGACAATTTGTGATAGTTTGGACAACTGTTGGATTCATTGGGCAAACCTCTACTGCACTGTTACATAGAAATCATAGATGAGGAAATTATGTAGAAATTATTGAAAATTTTTTGTTTCTCTTTGATCAAATTTCATTCGGCCCTAACTGGGTTTAAGATACCATCCATATTTATAATGTCTCAAAAAGTTTTTGCCAAGAAAAAATGCTGTAGTTCTACAATGTCTTTTATTAAAACCCACACAATCTAATCGAGAAGATTGGGTAATATCTGATATAAAATAGTATTTCTCCAAACAAATATACAAGTATATGCAAATATGAAACAGTATTTCACCAAAGTTGATTTTAAAAATGTCATAGCATGGTATGATATGGTTGTTCCAACATTATAAAATTTCATAATTTTCTATGGAAAATCATCTGTACGAGGTTTTTAGATTAAATGAAAAATTAAACAAGTTTTAAAATGTTATAATTTTATATATTTTTTTATTTTTGTCCAAGCTTTTCAGACGTGTATTTTTCAAGTTTTTGTATCGTATTGATATTTATTTGCTGCATTTTCATGCAATGTTTCACCAAATATGAATTATTCATTAATAGTGTAATAAACTATTATGGTATTTCTATATTTTGTTTTCAAAAGTTAGATTATAGTCGGCAGTAAAACTATTGAAGGCAATAATTCCTACTTAAAAGATGGGCATGTAATACTGTTTTTTTTTTTTTTTTTTTTTTTTTTTTTTTTTTTTTTAAGTAAATATTTGTTGAATCATAATCTATGTCTTATACTGTTTATAAAAAGTTAGTTGATGATAAAAGTTAGCGATCAAACTAATATATATATATATATATATATATGAAAAGTGTGGTTGTGTGCTTCAATAATTTTGCTGCCGACTCTACCTATACCTTGAGGAGGACTGTAGAAATTAGCCAATAGCTTTGAAATTTTCCTAGTGGGCTGTTGTAAAGGGAATTTGTAATTAGTTGATACAAGTGGTTTAATCCTACATTTAGGAAAGTACGATCATACCAGATATTACATTTTGTGAATAAAAAACGGACAAATCGTGCGCCTGCCAATTAGAATCAGAGTGTGACATCAAAATTGTTTAACAAAAATTAGAGTCCATTGTTCAACAACTGGCGCCAATACACATTATTAAAGGATGTTTACAACCAAATTCTGCCAATGCGTTTATTGCTTCTATTATTCGTTTTATGCTTTACTTTAAGACACAGTCTAATTTTGTGAAAGTGGTGCATTGAGTGTTGGATATGTACCATCAAATTAAGCTTGTATTTTTTTCAAGAAACTGTAATATCCAACAGGAGAATAATTGTCACATCATCATCTTGGGGCAAAGCGAAAATACGCATCATGAACAATATCATGTCATATTTTTAACTCACCATACGCTACCTTTGATATCCAACTGCTTATTTCCTGTGTAATATGTTACTTTTTTACACACAATAGTCAACTTACATCTCTGAAGTTTTAAAGCCTGTATTCCTTTCTTAGCTTAAAAAGCTTGTTACGGATGAAGTAAAACGTAAGGGGTGTGGCACATTGTGCTTAATAATTTTTCCGTGGCCATCAGAACGTGGGGATCTGTAAATCTGATTCTCTTGAAGTTTTCTCGGTATGTTGATTTTTGAAATTTTATAATCAATAATTTGGAAAACAGTTGCATAGCATATAACTAATTGAGGCTAAGACTGAAATGAACTTTTGACTGTGTTCAATTCATCAGGGAAAGCATCATGAAATAATTTCATATATTTTTTTTTCCAATAACAATTTTATCAGTCAAATAGCATTAATTATTTCAAACCGTGGTGGCATACAAAATGAATTTTTTCCCCTTACTACTCAAACAAGGTTTTAACTTTAACCACTTGTTTTATTGGTGCTGAACTTTGGGTGATTACTAGTGTAGTTATTTTTAAAGAAAAACGTAACGAATTACAATACAAAAGATAGGATGAATTTTTTAAAATGCAGTGTATAAAATTTAATTAGCATAAGAAAAAGAATACAGAGGCTGTTCGCACATTTTTAGACGATTTTGATGGAGTGTACTGAAGCAATTTCTCTCATATTTCGTGTTTTATTTGTTCAGTTTGATAGCCCTTGTTCTTAACTAACATTCTACATCATAATTTCTATGATAATAATGCTTTTTATAATATCGGAAGAGGTATATTTTTCTACTCCTCTTGAACGTCTTTCCAGAATCCACAAAGCGTTGTAGGTCGGTGTTGGGATAATGTTGATTTTAAGAGTCGAAAAACACAAAAATCCAACAGTGATACATCAGAAGATTTAGCAGGAATGTCAGTGAAGGGTATGGTTTTAATTCCCGTTTTTTGTTCCATTTTTTTCTAGAAAAGCAATTGCGGATTGTAATGTGTGGCTGCTTGTTTTGTCTTGATACAGTTCAACGGATTGATAGCATTGTGGATAAAGATCTGGATTTTCATTTTTAAAAATTGGAATTAAAATATGTTCTTGAGAGTATTTAGAGTTGATTTTGACATTTTTGTCACATTTTTTTGCTTTTATCTTGCGCTTGTATGAAAAAACCAGTGGCAATCATAAATCCTTTAGAAAAACTCTATTTTGATGCTTTGAGCCATGCAGCAATTTTTTTTTCTCCACTTTTGTGATAATAAATTGACCTTTTTTTATTGCAACCACTTAAATAGACCCAAGATTCATCTGTTGTTGCAACATTTTTCCATTTTTCTCCTGATAAATGCTTTTCATAACGATTTCACTAAAAACTATCTTTGGAAAGAGTGGAAACCTATCCTTCCATCCACTGCCATTTTAAAAGCGCATTTTTGCATCTAAACAAAAATTATAAATATCAGAAGGTAAATAAAACTTCCAAAAATATAACTGTTGTGAAAATAAAATTCTCCATGCAAACGATTTTTTCTTACTGCGAAATAAAATCGTCTAAAAAATGTGCGAACAGCCTGTAAATTGCCAGGAAAAACGGCAAATATGGACGTTTTTACAAATGTTCACTAGGGAAGAAAGGTCGTTCCAAACAATGTTAAAACATCCATTATTCTTGCTGTAATATATTTTTGCTGTTAGTTGATGGATAGTAAAATACATAAATTACAAAAGAAAAAATCCTTACTTTTGTCAAATAGGCTGCTAGGCGAGGAAACTTCCAGTGAACAAGCATACCAAGTAAAACAGGACAAGTCACTGAAATTAAGGAAAGTGCCATCTTTACGTAAGGGATGACTATATCTTCATGATTTAGATTTTGACCATACATGTATAAGTTAAGAGGCATCATTCCCATAGCAACTAGGGTGGAACATGTGGTCATGGCTATTGACAGAGAGATATCACCTTCACAAAAGTATGTGAACATGTTGCTCGTAACCCCCCCTGGACTGCAAGATAGAATTAACAAGCCTGTGGCATGGAGGATTCCAAGTCCTAAGGCTTTGATGAGAATGAATGCAGAAAGTGGCAACAGCAAAAACTGAGAAGCCATGCCAATCAGGATACCAACTGGCTTCCGTATATGGCTCCATAACTGAAAAAAAAAAAAAAATAATAATAATGTAAGAGAACAATATTTAAATTAAAAAAATTAACAATTCTCGATCACATAAAAAAAGTATATATTATTCTTTAGAAAAATTATATTTTTCACAGCTTTTCCATCACTTCTTCATATTTTGCGGTACATATCTAATTACACAGGCCTACAAAAATGAAATTGACAAAATTTGATTTGATAATTTCAGCTGATCTTTATGTTGTTTGATATGCTGAAACTGAAAATGCAGCCCATTTTTTCTCTATCACGTATAGATTTTTGTCAATACAGGGTGTTTACCGACACGATTTCTTACATATACCATTATAACAATCGTTTGGTTGGTTGGTTGATATGGTTGTAAGTCAAACTAGTGCTTCACAATTACAACAATAGGCATCTATGATAAATTAATCATGGAAACATACAATAAAACTTACTATATAATTATATTGGTGGAAAAGTTATGGAAGAAATTTTATAGGCAGGCACTCTGTATTGGCAAAAATCTATACCTGATAGAGAAAAACTGGCTTCATTTTCGGTTAAAGCACACCAAAAAACATAAAGATCAGCCAAAATTATAAAATCAAAATTTTGCATGCGGACCTGTGTTATTTGGGTAGATGTTCCAATTCTTAGATTAACTAAAATCTAAATTTTAAAGAAAGGATTCTCAGCTTCTACATACGCATCATAGAGGATGTACAAAATGTACGGGAATACTTTTACAAATTATTTTTTAAACAAAATATGAGCAGTAAATTGTAAGAAAGCACATAATTTCAAAGAGTGCGAGTATCAATTCTTTTTACATATGTTCACTTTACAGACACTATGTGGGGTTCGTGCATGTGTGACTCGACAAATTTCAACGAAATGCTCGAACTCTTGCTAAAATCCACACAGAACCTTTCATACAAACCCATAGCTTCATCATTCTTTACATAACTCCACAGGAAAAGTCACAAGGGATAATATCGGTGGAATTCGGAGGCCATTTTAGGACACGTTGATAGGTTGACCCACCACGACCAATCAATGATTAAGGAGCTCTGCGCTTAAAAATGCTGTAACAGAACCGCGGAAAAGTGAAAAGGTGCCCATCTAACTGAAGTACAAAGTTATCAGTCTTTTATTACCATGTGAGGTCTAGCAAAGTGCTACGATTAAAATTCGCACTTTGCAAGTAAAACATGAATACGAAGGTTTTAGGATTCGATTGAGTAATAGAGTTAGTTCCTATCCTAAACTAAAATTGTAAATTGAAATATGCTAATATTTTGGAAAGTGAATAGTATAAAAGTAGAAGGAAGATTGCTTTTGGAAGTTAGTTAGAGTGTTAGTTGGAAGGAGTGTTAGTTGGAGAGGAGGTAAGAGTGTTAGTTGGAGTGAGCTAGAGAGTTAGTTGGAATGAGAGTTGAAGGAGTTAGTTGTTAGCGGCTATAGCCGGAAAGTGTAATTCGAGTAGATAGCGGCGTCAGGGAATCCTCCCGTTATCGAAAGATTACTTGGCCTTAGGGGTTAATGAAGTTAATCAAAAGTAGTTGAGATCATTTGCGAGTAGTTAAGTAAAGTAAAGTAACGGTGATTATTTATTGATGTCAAAATATTTAAGAGGGCTGCCCATTTAAACGTATAAAGATATTAAATCCAATCAAAGTCCAGCGCCCCCCTTCTTATTTAAGCTCAATTAAAGCTCATAAATTTTATATATTTGGACTCTGTCATTTCTTCATAAATTAAATATTTCAGTTTGCAGCATTCAACCTTAAGTCAACTATAAGTTAAAGGAAGATGACGACGCCAAGGTCGTCACACTGGCGCCCAAATAAAGTCGAATCCCCCCCGAGCAAATATTTTTTGACGGCACTAATAGTGTGCTGCAATTTTTTGAGCAGCTTGAATATTTTTTTAACTTTTATAACATTGATCGATCCAAAAAATATTCTTGGTTAGCCTATTCATTAGAAGGAGAATCAAGACAGTGGCATAGATTAATCGCCTGCCATTCACTTGGGCCAAATCCAACTTATCAGGATCTAAAAAGTAGAGTAATCGACCTCTTTGCCACTCGGGATGATAGATTACGATTAGAGCATGACCGCTCCCTACCCCCTCACGAACGTCAGTGGGAAGCAATAGTAAACCCAGTGGAAAAACCACAAGAAGTTATTAAGTCACAGGAAGCAAGCTCTATTAGTTTAAACCAACCTAAAACTGGCAATGAAAACGTTAATCCTTGTGACAAAAGTCAAACACAAGTTAAACCAAATGAACAAACTTCGCTTGCAAACAGCGATACAGACCAATTTACGTCTGTTATTCAGAATTTAGCTATGGATGGAAAATCCGATAAAACCTCTAGCGTACAGACGGCGGTTGAAAAGGAAAATACGATTGAACCAAATTCTGTAAATGAATCCCTTGCTTTAAATGAAATGAATGTTCAGCTAAATTCTACTGTTCAAACCTCGCATATCTCTCATTCGCATTTAAATGCTAAACCGGTTCAAGCCGAAATATCAAACGTAACTGAAGCTCGGGTAACAGAAATGGAAATTAATACAACTAAAATAACTGCGGCCGCTGAAAACGTTAAACGGACTGACAGTGACAAATTAATAAATGTTGTGGCTAACTTTTCTAGTGATTTAAATTCACCTCCTGATAAATTAAGTTCCAAAACAGTCAAGTCGACGGACTCTTTTATTTTCTCAGAAACTGTGGTAAAAGAAAGTGAAAGTGTAAAATCGGTAAATGATACGGTTAATCTTCGTAACCCACCTTTAGATAGCAGTCTTAAATCTATACAGCCGACACAGTCAAATATTTTCAATGAGAAATTGCACTTAAATTGTCAAACTGACACGCCGCCTAAAGTAAACGAAAAAGATGTTAGTTTAAAGAAGGTAATTTCAAAAGGGCAATTGACCTCTTGTGATGTTTCAACACCATCTACCAGCCCTACATTCGACAAAATGGAGCGAAAGCAACCCTCTCCTGGAACTATGAACAGTGACAAGGTGACGGTCTCGAAATCCCCTCAACACAAGGAACAGATTCAGAGTTTAAAACCTCCTCCGAACAGTGAAAAGGCTCTGGGTGTGAAACCCCCTCCTGAGAGTGACCAGGCACCATGTTCGAACCCTCCTCAGGACACCAGCGATTCTGCAACGTCTCACCTAAATCTGCAAGCCACCAACGCTGCAACTCTACAGGCCAGTCTGACCTGCATTTCTTATTTTGCTGCTATAAAGGAATCAATCTGTCAGGTGCTATGGTTTTATATTTTTTCCGTTGTAAACTGTAGTTCTATCACAGCAGTTATGAAATTTTCGACATGTAGAACTTTCATTTGGACTTTCAGCCATGATCACAAAGAGATGAACTTTTTAAAATATCACAGATCTAAATTTAAACTTACTGCATGAACTTTCAACTACCGAAATTTCATGTTTTGGATTACATGTCATAATTTTTTTTTCTGTTATATAATATATTCATGTATATGTACGTTAATGTTTTCTGTTCCTTTAGCCATCTCCAGCAGCGACTAGTACGATAATTTTTTTTTCTTTTGTATAAACTTTTCCCCCTCTTCAGTTTTTGAATGATTTATATGTATGCACTTAAATGTTTTCTGTTTTAGCCATCACCTGCAGTAATTAGTACGATAAATTTTCTTACCTTTGTATATAAATTTTCTTTCTAAGTTTTTACATGATCAATGTGTACATACTCTAATCTTTTCTATTTTGTAGACATCCACGCCAGTTTGAAAAAACAAACTTTTTTAAATATTTTGTATATATTCCTTAACTATATTTCTCTCAATTATATAAAATGAAATTTTATAAGTGTATAAACATTTTTCTCTATAGTTTTGTAAATGATCTATATGCATGTACGTGATTTTTTTATTTCTCAGCGATCAACTGCAGTTTTGAAAAATTTTGTATCCTTATCTATGTTTTTCTAAGTGTCGTACATTGTATAAAATGAATATGTCTTGTTGTAAACTCTTGCATTTTTCACTAAGAGTTTTATGTATATATTAATATGGGGTTAAAAGAATTTTTTTTTAAGCTATTTTGCAAGTAAATTCGCGTTTAACGACTAACCTTATTAATCAACTAACAATTTAGTTTTTTCCGTACGCAAATAGCCAGGTGAAAATATTGCTTATGTATAAAATTATGTCATTTATCTATATAAAAGTGTAGTTCATGTCTATTTTTGACTTATACGTTAAAAAAAGTTTTAATTCTAGAAATTCCGATGTCCAGTTGTTAATCTCAAGTCCTCTGATTCAAACTCTCCGTACAGCCGTAAATCTGAAAATCCAGGCTGATTTCTTCAAATTGTTTCTTTCCAAATGAAAAAAGAGGTATTTTTGGAGTCTTGCCAACGTTTTTCTTTCCTGAAAGGAAAAGGTGCTTTTTGGAAGAGCGCCAACAGCAGTGGATTGACCTATCAAGTTAAATCATACTGGACAACTGAAAACTATTTTTTTTGCACTCTAAAGCTGATGATCTGGGTCAAGACTGACCTGCAGATGGATAAAGATATACCAAGTTTTTTGTCAATAAAGACTTTTTAATGTCACAATTTAATTTGAATAATTATCGATCGCATTTATTTTTTTAAGCGATCCTTTTTGTACTGAAATTTTTTTTAATTAATGAAAATTTTTTCCTTTCCATTTGTTTTAAGGAAAGATGAATGTAAGCCCCGCTGTAATTACGCTGGACTTTAAATAAGTTAACTAAGTTAGGGCATGGAGTTTCTGCCATAAAGCACCTTAGATGGAGCTAAAAAAAAGTATTTTTATCATAAATCTTTCCTGAGTGGGCAGTTTTAAGCTCGGCCTTCTTACTTTTTTTTCCTTATTACATTTTAAATGCAAATAGTTATTCTTGGGCAGTCTAATTTAAGTTTCCCCCCTCTTTTTTTCTTTTTCTAAAATATTATGTAGTTGAATTTTAAACAGTAAGTCACTGCAGCTAAATTTTCTTTACATAGTATTGCAATAATTTAAAATTTGCACGGGTAAAAACCCGTTAGGGATTTTTTCCGCGAAATTTTTTCTTTTGGGGAGGAACTGTGAGGTCTAGCAAAGTGCTACGATTAAAATTCGCACTTTGCGAGTAAAACATGAATACGAAGGTTTTAGGATTCGATTGAGTAATAGAGTTAGTTCCTATCCTAAACTAAAATTGTAAATTGAAATATGCTAATATTTTGGAAAGTGAATAGTATAAAAGTAGAAGGAAGATTGCTTTTGGAAGTTAGTTAGAGTGTTAGTTGGAAGGAGTGTTAGTTGGAGAGGAGGTAAGAGTGTTAGTTGGAGTGAGCTAGAGAGTTAGTTGGAATGAGAGTTGAATGAGTTAGTTGTTAGCGGCTATAGCCGGAAAGTGTAAATCGAGTAGATAGCGGCGTCAGGGAATCCTCCCGTTATCGAAAGATTACTTGGCCTTAGGGGTTAATGAAGTTAATCAAAAGTAGTTGAGATCATTTACGAGTAGTTAAGTAAAGTAAAGTAACGGTGATTATTTATTGATGTCAAAGTATTTAAGAGGGCTGCCCATTTAAACGTATAAAGATATTAAATCCAATGAAAGTCCAGCGCCCCCCTTCTTATTTAAGCTCAATTAAAGCTCATTAATTTTATATATTTGGACTCTGTCATTTCTTCATAAATTAAGTATTTCAGTTTATAGCTTCAAGTCAATCTCAAGTTAAAGTTAAATTGAACTATGGAGGCGACATTAAGGTCGTCACAACCAACGTCATTAAAATAAATAAATAGACAATATTTTAATAAATAAATAGACAAATGTATTCTCGTACTTTTTTGTGTACATATAATTTAATTAAACATTGAAAATAAAATTATATTGAGCAAAAAAGTTTCATACTTATTTATTAGGTAGCATCTAAATCTAAAATTTATATAAAAATTAGACACTAGAGTGTCCAAGGAAGTCATTTTGATGGCTTCTTAATTTCGTTCATGAAAAAAAAAAAAATAAAAAATAAAAAATAGTTATAATGATGCGATTTCTTATATTTTGCTAAAGTTACTGTAATTACCTATCGCATAGTTTAACATTCCTTGTTCTTTGACGACAAATCACGCAACTGAGAGACAGATGGACAGAAAGTCAGACACACAGACTAATTGAATTCATAATCATTCTTGAACATTGTTGGAAATGTTAAAAATGCTTAACACAAATGGAAATGCGATTCCAGCAATTTACAATTGTAGCCCTTAATGCATTTGAATATTTTAGTGTAGCCCTGTAAATCTGAACGCTAAGCATATCATATTCTATATAAAACATTATTTTAGCATATTAACAATAAATGTCAATTTCATTATTACTTTTTCAGTAGAAAGTTATTTAAATGTAATTTGTAAAAATGACTCTCCTAAAACGCAAAGCACCGGTGTTTCCCTATTCAAGAATCAGTTGTACAGAGCCTATTAATATCATTTTAAAGAGGGAGCATTCCATAGTGAATTTGAATAAAATGTATCATTTTTAAAAATTTCTGAAAACATTTACGGACTCTGAGGTGGGCAGACGAACAGATAGACAGATCGACAGACAAACAAACAGTTAAACTAATTCAAATAATATTAATTCATAAAAGTTGTTAGAAAATGTTAAAAACGCTTAGTGTAAAACGAAAATGCAATTCCAGCAAATTTCCAATAATAGTTTTTAATGTAACTGAATATTTTTTTTGTAGCCCTGTAAATCTTAATGCTAATTATACTCTATTCTATGAAAAGTATTTTTTGTGCATATGAATAACATATTTGAATTTCATTGTGATTTGTGCAAAGTAAAAATATTAAAATATGGTTTATAGAAATACCTGCCATAGAATACAATGGTTTGGAATACTTTCGGGGGTCCTTGTACACAAGCCAATGGTGGTATGTACTTCATTTTCGATAGGGACTATCTGATAGTGAATTTGAATTACATATATCAGTTTTAAGAAATTTCATTAATATTTGCAGGAGTTAGAGTGGGGACAGACAGACTGAGAGACAGAGAGACATACCAAAGTCACAAACACTTTTCAACTTTGTTGGAACGTGTTTTAAAAAATAAAGTAAAAAAGAAAATTGTATTTTCTGTGTGTATCATTAGTTATTCTTTTCCACCCTATTATCATGCTGCTTGGTTACGGATGATCCTATAATTATTTCAAATATTTTTGGAGTATTTTATTATTATGATCTGTCATTATTAAGTATACCTGTACAGAGTGAATAATATTCTAAAATATAATGTAAATGTTTGATTTAGTTTAAATAAAATTGAATTATAAATATCAATAATTATTTTAAATCATAATATAAATATATATATATATATATAAGAGTACTTCCACTCACTCACTCACTGACTCATCAACGCACAGCAAAATCTACTAGAGCTACTGACTCGAAACTGGGTCAGATTATAGAACATGTAGTGTAAACACCCGCTAAGAAGCGATTTTGCAAAATTCGCCCCCCAAGGGGGAGTAGGGGGCAAAATGTCATTTTAGAAAAACGCTACTGACTCGAAACTGGGTCAGATTATAGAACATGTAGTGTAAACACCCGCTAAGAAGCGATTTTGCAAAATTCGCCCCCCAAGGGGGAGTAGGGGGCAAAATGTCATTTTAGAAAAACCTTCATATCTCAAAGAAAAAAATAGATATCCGTAAAATTTTTGCTTTAAAATATAGCTAAAACAAATATCTAAAAACCAATTTCTGGAATTTTAGAAATTCGCTCCCCAAGGGGGGAAAGAGGGCAAAAAGTGATTTAACATGTGCAAAACGTGGTTTCACATACTCCTACATATCTCAAACAAAAAAACAAATATACGTGAAATTTTTGCTCTAATACATAGCTAATACAAATACCTAAAAACTAATTTCTGGAATTTTAGAAATTCAGCCCCCAAGAGGGGGGAAAGGGGGCAAAATTATTTGAAAAAATCCTTCATATCTCAAACAGAAAAAAAGATATATGTGAGATTTTTGCTCTAAAATATAGCTCCCACAAATACATAAAAACTAATTTCTTTGATTTTAGAAATTCGTCCCAGGTGGGACGTGAAAGGGGGGCTATGGTGCAAAAAAATCTATATATATAAAAGAGTACTTCCACTCACTCACTCACTCACTGACTCATCAACGCACAGCAAAATCTACTGGAGCTACTGACTCGAAACTGGGTCAGATTATAGAACATGTAGTGTAAGCACCCGCTAAGAAGCGATTTTGCAAAATTCGTCCCCCAAGGGGGAGTAGGGGGCAAAATGTCATTTTAGAAAAACCTTCATATCTCAAAGAAAAAAATAGATATCCGTAAAATTTTTGCTTTAAAATATAGCTAAAACAAATATCTAAAAACCAATTTCTGGAATTTTAGAAATTCGCTCCCCAAGGTGGGAAAGGGGGCAAAAAGTGATTTAACATGTGCAAAACGTGGTTTAACATACTCCTACATATCTCAAACAAAAAAACAGATATACGTGAAATTTTTGCTCTAATACATAGCTAATACAAATACCTAAAAACTAATTTCTGGAATTTTAGAAATTCAGCCCCCAAGAGGGGGGAAAGGGGGCAAAATTATTTGAAAAAATCCTTCATATCTCAAACAGAAAAAAAGATATATGTGAGATTTTTGCTCTAAAATATAGCTCCCACAAATACATAAAAACTAATTTCTTTGATTTTTGAAATTCGTCCCAGGTGGGACGTGAAAGGGGGGCTATGGGGCAAAAAAATAAAAATACAGTCGGACTGTTTAAAATTGGTACAGATAGGTTTTAGAGTCCTGCAAGTCGAATGAGGGAATTTTCGAAAGTGTAAATTTGTTAATAGGGTAAAAAAAAAGAGGGGTGGATTGGGGCAGAGGGGCAAAATCTATACATATAAAAGACTTCCACTCACTCACTCACTGACTCATCAACGCACAGCAAAATCTACTGAACCCACTGACTCGAAACTTGGTCAGATTATAGAACATGTAGTGTAAGCGCCCCCTAAGAAGCGATTTTGCGAAATTTGCCCCCCAAGGGAGAGTAGGGGGCAAAACATGATTTCATAAAATCCTTCATATCTCAAACAAAAAAACAGATATCCGGAAAATTTTTGCTTTAAAATATAGCTAAGGCAAATATCTAAAAACCAATTTCTGGAATTTTAGAAATTCGGTCCCCGAGGGGGGAAAGGGGCAAAACGTGCTTTCCCATGCGCAAAACGTGGTTTCACTTACTTCTATATATCTCAAACAAATATACAGATATACGTTAAATTTTTGCTCTAACATATAGCTAATACAAATACCTGAAAACCAATTTCTGGAGTTTTCGAAATTCAGCCCCCAAGAGGGGGCAAGACGTGATTTGAAATAACCCTTTATATAGCAAATAGAAAAAGAAGACATATATGAATTTTTTGCTCTAAAATATTGCTCACGCAAATACCTAAAATCTAATTTCTGGAATTTTAGAAATTCGTCCCAGGTGGGGTGGGAAAGAGGGGGGTGGGGCAAAAAAATAGAATTTGGGAAAAAAAAAAAATGGAAATACAGATAGAGCGTTCAAATTGGTACAGATGGATTTTAGAGGCCTACAAGTCGAATGAGGATATTTTTGAAAGTGTAAAGTTACTAGGAGGGGCAGAAAGCGGGGGGCGGATGGGCAAAAAAATAAAAAATAGAGTTTGACCGTCCAAAATTGGTACATAGAGGTTTTTGATACCTACAAATCGATTGCAGATATTTTCGATTTTGTAATGTTATTAGGAGGGGCGGGAAGGGGGGTAGAGTTACAAAAAAATAAAAATAGAGTTAGGTCGTTCAAAATTGGTACAAAGTGGTTTTTGATACCTACAAATCGATTGCGGATATTTTCGAATTTGTAAATTTATTAGGAAGGGTGGGAAGGGGGGAGCAGAGGGGCAAAAAAATAAAAAAAGAGTTAAGTCGCTCAAAATTGGTACACAGAGGTTTTTGATACCTAAAAATCGATTGCAGATATTTTCGAATTTATAAAGTTACTAAGAAGGGTGGGTAGGGGCGGAGGAGCAAGGAATAAAAAAAAATTAAGTATAGTTAGGTCGCTCGAAATTGGTACGTGGAGGTTTTTGATACATGTAAATCGATTGCGAATATTTTCGAATTTGTAAAATTATTAGGATAGACTGGAAGGGGGATGAAGGAACAATCTATTTATATAAACGGTACTTCCACTCACTCACTTACTCACTGACTGACTCTTCAACGTACAGCAAAATTTACTGGAGCCACTGACTCGAAACTGGGTCAGATTGTCTAACATATAGTGTAAGCACCCCCTAAGAAGCGATTTTGCGAAATTGACGTGATTTCAGAAAATCCTTCATATCTCAAAAAAAAAAAAAACAGATAACCTTAAAAATTTTTGCTCCAAAATATAACTAACACGAATATCCTAAAATTCGTTTCTGGAACTTTAGAAATTCGGTCCTCAAGAGGGGTGGAGAAGGAAGGGATCAAAACGGGATTTCACTAAAAATCTTCATATCTCAAAGAAAAAAAACAGGTATCCCTATAATTTTACCTTTAAAATATAGCTAATTGCCGAAACGTCAGTGGAGGCCCTCTGTTGAGACTCAAAACGGTTTTGGGCTGTGTGTGTCTGTCTGTCGCGCGATAGCGGCCGCAAAAATAGCGCTATTGACTTGAAATTTGTTACACATGTTCATGAGCCCCACGAAATCAGCTGTATAGTTTTTGGTATGTATTCCATTTGTAGTTCGTATACAGGGACACGCCAAAGCTTTTCTTATCATTACGGCCTATGGGAAGAATTTGTATGTACCGCAATAGCGGCCGCAAAAATCCTTCGATTGACTTGAAAATTGGCGCACACGTTCCAGCTTTGCATATAAGTAGCTGTATAATTTATATTTTTTATAAACTGTGTACAGGGACACGCCAAAATTCTTAACATTACGGCGTATGGGGTTAATTTCATATAAACGCATTTACTTTGCAATGAAGAAAATGAAACTAGCGTACGCGAGTAAGATGCTTTAACTTATGTTGTTTGAAAAAAAAAATGTGCTCTTAAGCTTTCTAATTAATGTACAGGACCTTACAAAAGTGTTCTGACAATGTCACGTAGTCATCCAAACGATGTTAAATTTGGAACAATTAATAATTTTAAACGCAAAATAAGCTGAGTAGTTTTTACTGGTGTATACAATGTTTATGGTTCGTTTACAAAGACACACGAAAGAATTTCGTAACATTAGAGCCTATGGATAAATTTTTAATTTGAGCGCGCACTTTAATGCGATTATGCTGAATTGAACTTAATAAAGTTAACATACATTATAATGATGCTTAAAATCATGTTTTCTCTTTAAAAAGGTTATGTATAGACTAAATAATTTATGGGACCACACAAAATAATTCTGAGTATGTACTGTAATCATCCAAATGATGTCAAATTAGTTTGAAAAATTAATGAGTTATAATTAATTAGGTTTATTCTTATTATTAGCGTTTATAATGACTGTGCCTACTTTTTCGGGATACATAAAGGAATTTCGTACTATTACGGTCTATAGTCGGTATTTCTTAAAAGTGTATTTTAACATGGTTACACCCCATCAAATATAATGAAATTTTATTAGTATTTTAAAAGCATGTTTTCCTGTTGAAAATTGTGGGCATAAAATTGATAATTAGTTTAAAGGTTACGCAAAATATTTCCGATATGCTATGTAATTTTTTTTTCTATGAAATTTGATAGTTATGAAATTTGGTATTTATGAATTTCAGGGAAATAATACAAGACCGTCGTTTATTAAGAATACATATTGTTGCGTACTTGGGGGTTCGTAAGTTGCCCGAGAATGAAAGGCGAAACTTGCAAAAATTCAGTGATTTATTCACAGAAAGTTCCAGAAAAATGCAGGTCTATAAACCAAGTATCAGCTTCAATTCAACCCGTAAACATAGCTTAAACAACAGCCGTTAACAGCAAAACAACAGTACAAACTGTTTATCAATAACACATAAAGCAAGTCTCATTCAAAGAGGCTCAAAGCAAAGCAAACATTTGACGAAACTGACACAGATCTGAGATTGGCCGCCTTGACTAAAAAAATGCTCCTTTTATACTATTCTATCGAACACAGATTGTTCTGGAAAATTCTCGTATCTCATCAGCCAATGAGATTAGAGCTTCCATATTTGGTATATCCCTAATAAGGATTTTCTCGCCAAGGTCGCCAAAAAAAAAATCACCAAGGAGGGAAACAGTCCCCAAATTTGGCCCCAAATCCATTTCTTCCCTTATTGGAGCTTTTTAATGCGTTTTTAAAAGGAAAATTAGGCTATTTTAGAGCTAAAATGTTTAGAAATGCACAAAATTAGCATTTTATCGACTTGCTAAGCCTCTTCGAAAGAATTTATACAAAAATAAATGCAATTATTTACAATTCCGTAACACTTTATATGATATACAAATAGGTATACTAAGAGAGATACAGCAGGGGTTTGAGTTGGGCGGCAGTCCCCCTCAGGAATGTATCTCATTATGGTAATAAGTCGATCGAATCAATATATACTATTATATAATAAGGAATAAATAAAAATGACCTATTGAATAATGGCTGATGCAAATAGGACGTTGAGGCTCCTGATCTGCAGATCCACTAGTACAAAAACCTAAAAACCAATTTCTGGAATTTCGGTCCAAAAGAGGGAGTGCATGGCGGAATGTGGTGGCACATGCGCAAAAAGTGATTTCACAAAAAACTTCATATCTCAAAGAAAAAAACAAATATCAGTAAAATTTTTGTTTTAAAATATAGCTAACACAAATACCTAAAAACCAATTTCTAGAATTTTGGAAATATGGTCCACAAGAGGGGTGTCTGGCAAAAAGTGATTTGACAAAAAAAAAAAACATCATAAAGAAAAAAACAGATATCCATAAAATTTCTGCTATGAAATATAGCTAACATAAATACTTAAAAACACATTTCTGGAATTTTACAAGTTCAGCCCCATGTATGGAAGGGGTCAAACCGTGACCTGAATCATCAAAAATTTCCAGTAAAACTTTGCTGACATTAATTTTTCTCCCCATTTTGACGGTGAATTAAAATGACTAAATAACTACCGCTATTCCGAAACCAAAGATATTTGGAGAGAAACTTCCGTGCAACTTCGGTGCCAAATTTCAAATTTCGCCAAGGGCCACCTTTATTAAAGCTGTTTCTAGTGAAAATTAACCTGACTCATCAAAAAATGATAATAAAACTGATGTTATGCAAGTTTCAATAATTTCAAATAATCAAATAGTCTTACATGATATTTTCTATGATTTTATCGAATACAAAGAAATGAGCATACAGTTTTAACCCCCGTTTGTCAACTTTAAATATTCTTTGCCATTTTGGCGATGAATTGAAATAACTACTGATATTTCGTTAATAAAGGCATTTGGAGAGAATCCAATGGCTTCATTTATTAAAGCTATTTCATAAAGAGAATGCATATTTATATTAAAACTAGCAGGCTACGCCCGCTTTGCTGGTCACTATTTTTAAATGAATCACTATAATTAATGAAATCTCAAACTTGCATCAATTTTTATCATGCGAAAAAAAAGAGGGAAAAAAATGTGTTTGGAAAAAATGTCGCAACGGGTCCCCACTGCCCTTGGCAGCGCAGGCAATTGAGGGCTGCGCGCGCGCATTTATTTTCAACACTCTTAATGAATCACTATATTATCGTAAGGGAAAAACATTAAAAAGAAAAATTCTCCCATCAGTGGAATAATCGATTCGGGCCACCACTGACTGCGGCAGCGTATACAGGCGCGCAAGGCTCGCATGCTCCTTCACCTACCATTCCCGCCCCTCCTAATTATTTTAAACTTTAAAAGATACTCGCAGTTGTTATCTCGGGATTTTAAACCTAATAATACTAGTCTCCAACATTTTATCTGAATTTCTTTATTTTTACCCCTGCGCCCGACCCCTTCCCGCCCTTCGTAATAATTCTATACTTTCACCTCCCCTTCCCGTCTATCCTAATAATTTTAGAAATTCGAAAATATACGCAATCGATTTGTAGGTATCAAAAACCTCCATTTACCAATTTAATAACTTTACAAATTCGAAAATTTCCGCAATCGATTTGTAAGTATCAAAAACATCTATGTACCAATTTTGAACGACCTAACTCTATTTTTATTTTTTGCCCCTCCATCCCCTCCTCCCGCCCCTCCTAATAACTTTATAAATTCGAAAATATCCGCAATCGATTTGTAGGTATCAAAAAACTTTATGTACTAATTTTGAACGGTCTAACTCTATTTTTATTTTTTTTGCCCCTCCATCCCCCCCCCACACACACAAACACACCTTTCTGATCCTTCTAATAACTTTACACTTTCAAAAATATCCTCATTTGACTTGCAGGTCTCTGAAACCTATCTGTACGAATTTTGAACGGTCTAACTATATTTCTATTTTTTACCCCATAGCCCCCCTTTCTCGCCCCACCTTGGACGAATTTCTAAAACTAAAGAAATTAGTTTTTATGCATTTATGGTAGCTATATTTTAGAGCAAAAATATCTTACACATACATTTTTTTTTCTGTTCGCAATATAAAGGATTATTTCAAATCACGTTTTGCCCCCTCTCCTTTCCTCTTGGGGGCAGAATTTCGAAAATTCCAGAAATTAGTTTTTTAGGTATTTGTATCTATATATATAAAAGAGTACTTCCACTCACTCACTGACTCATCAACGCACAGCAAAATCTACTGGAGCCACTAATTCGAAACTGGGTCAGATTATAGAACATACAGTGTAAGCACCCCCTAAGAAGCGATTTTACGAAATTCGCCCCCCAAGGGGGTGTAGGGGGCAAAATGTGATTTCACGAAAACCTTCATATCTCAAAGAAAAAAACAGATATCCGTAAAATTTTTGTTTTAAAATATAGCTAATTTAATTATCTAAAAAGCAATTTCGGGAATTTTAGAAGTTCGGTCCCCAAGGGGGGAAAGGGGGCAAAATGTGATTTCACATGCGCAAAACGTAGTTTCACATACTCCTATATATCTCAAACAGAAAAACAGATATATGTGAAATTATTGCTCTATTATATAGCTAATACAAATACCTAAAAACTAATTTCTGGAATTTTCGAAATTTAGCTTCCAAGAGGGGAGGAGAGGGGGCAAAACGTGATTTGAAATAATCCATTATATTGCAAAGAGAAATAATATATGTGTAAGATATTTTTGATCTAAAATATAGCTCCCATAAATACATAATTAATTTCTTTAATTTTAGAAATTCGTCCCAGGTGGGGCGGGAAGGGGGGGGGGAGTATTTCTATGGAGTAAAAAAATAGAAATATAGTTAGACCGTTCAAAATTGGTACATATAGGTTTTAGAGACCTGCAAGTCAAATGAAGATATTTTTGAAAGTGTAAAGTTATTAGGAGGGTCAGAAAGGTGTGTGTGGGGGGGAGGGGGGCGGAGGGGCAAAAAAATAAAAATAGAGTTAGACCGTTCAAAATTGGTACATAAAGGTTTTTGATACCTTCAAATCGATTGCGGATATTTTCGAATTTGTAAAGTTATTAGGAGGGGCGGGAGAAAGGAACGGAGGGGCAATAAATAAAAATAGATTTAGGTCGTTCAAAATTGGTACATAGAGGTTTTTGATACTTACAAATCGATTGCGGATATTTTCGAATTTGTAAAGTTATCAAATTGGTACATGGCGGTTTTTGATACCTATAAATCGATTGCGTATATTTTCGAATTTGTAAAATTATTTGGATAGATGGGAAGGGGAGGTGAAAGGGCAAAAATATATAAATAACAGCTAGAGCGCTGAAAATTAGTGTTGTTAGGTTTTGAGGCCCGATAAATCGATTAAGGATACTTTCGAAAGTACAGAATTATTACGAAAGTCGGAAAGGGATCGGGCGCAGGGATAAAAATAAACAAATTAAGATAAAATGTTGGAAATTAGTATTATTAGGTTTAAAAGCCAGAGAGAACGACTGCGAGTATTTTTTAAAGTCTAAAATAATTAGGAGGGGCGGGAACGGTAGGTGAAGGAGCATGCGAGCCTTGCGCGCCTGTATGCGCTGCCGCAGGCAGTGGTGGCCCGAATCGATTATTCCACTGATGGCAGATTTTTTTTTATGTTTTTCCCTTACGATAATATAATGATTCATTAAGAGTGTTGAACATAAATGCGCGCACGCAGCGCACAATTGCCTGCGCTGCCAAAGGCAGTGGGGACCCGTTTTTCCAATCACATTTTTTTTTCTCTTTTTTTTTCGCATGATAAAAATTGATGCAATTTTAAGAATTCATTAACTATAGTGATTCATTTAAAAATAGTAACCAGCGAAGCGGGCGTAGCCCGCTAGTATAGTATATATATATGAATGATTTATTTAGTTCATATAAAATTGGTTTATGGATATGATAATTATAATATATATATATATATTCACATGATAATAAAAAAAATTTTCATTTAAAATTTTATTTCTTATCATATGGTCTTGCAAAGGGTTTGGGTAAATTTGGACGCCCGTAAATCTTGTTTAACCCGTTCCAACTGTCTTAAGCCATGCTGGGTCCTGCCCCTTCTTATTGTTATTTCAGTTTCATTTGTTTGGATATTGCCCTAATTTACATACTTTTGAGTTCTTATATTATTACTAGTGGATCTACAGATCAGGAGCCTCAACGTCCTATTTGCATCAGGCATTATTCAATAGGTCATTTTTATTTATTCGTCATTATATAATAGTATATATTGATTCGATCGACTTGTTACCATAATCAGATACATTACTGAGGGGGGCTGCCGAACCCCTCAACCCCTGCTGTATCTCTCTTTCTATACCTATTGTATATCATATAAAGTGTTACGGAATTGTGAATAATTGCATTTATTTTTGCATAAATTCTTTCAAAGAGGCTTAGAAAGTCGATAAAATGCTAATTTTCCGCATTTCTAGTCGTTTTAGCGTTAAAATAGCCTAATTTTCCTTTAAAAACGCATTAAAAAACTCCAATAAGGGAAGAAATGGATTTGGCGCCAAATTTGGCGACTGTTTCCCTCCTTGGCGATTTTCTTGGTGACCTTGGCGAGAAAATCCTTATTAGAGATATACCAAATATGGAAGTTCTAATCCCATTGTCTGATGAGATACGAGAATTTTCCAGAACAGTCTGTGTTCGATAGAATAGTATAAAAGGAGCATTTTTTTAGCCAAGGCGGCCAATCTCAGATCTGTGTCAGTTTCGTCAAATGCTTGATTTGCTTTGGGCCTTTTTGAATGAGACTTGCTTTATGTGTTATTGATAAACAGTTTGTAATGTTGTTTTGCTGGTAACGGCTGTTGTTTAAGCTATGTTTACTGGTTTAATTGAAGCTGATACTTGGTTTATTGACCTGTATTTTTCTGGAACTTTCTGTGAATAAATCACCGAATTTTTGCAAGTTTCGCATATCATTCTCGGACAACTTACGAACCCCCAAGTACCAAACAATATGTATTCTTAATAAACGACGGTCTTGTATTATTTCCTTGAAATTCATAAATAGCAAATTTTATAACTATCAAATTTCATACAAAAAAAATTACATAGCATATCGGAAATATTTTGCGTAACCTTTAAACTAATTATCAATTCACTGCCCACAATTTTCAACTGGAAAACATGCTTTTAAAATTCTAATAAAATTTCATTATATTTGATTGGGATGTAACCATTTAAAATACACTTTCAAGAAATACCGTCTATAGACCGTAATAGTACGAAATTCCTTTATGTATTCCGGAAAAGTAGCCACAGTCATTATAAATGCCAATAACACTAATAAACCTAATTAATTATAACTCATTAATTTTTCAAACTAATTTGATATCATTTGGATAATTGCAGTACATACTCGGAATTATTTTGTGTAGTCCCATCAATTATTTAGTCTATACATAACCTTATTTAACAGTAAACATGATTTTAAGCATCTTTATATTGTATGTTAACTTTATTAAGTCCAATTCAGCGTAAACGCATTAAAGTGCGTTAATGTGTTAAATTAAAAATTTGTCCATAGGCTCTAATGTTACGAAATTTTTTCGTGTGTCTTTGTAAACGAACCATAAACATTGTATACACTAGTAAAATCTATTCAGATTATTTTGCGTTTAAAATTAATAATTGTTCCATATGTAACATCGTTTGGAGGACTACGTGACATTGTCAGAACACTTTTGTAGGATCCTGTACATTAATTAGAAAACTTAACAGCACATATTTCCTTCAAACAACATAAGTTTAAGCATCTTATTCACGTACGCTAGTTTCATTTTCTTAATTGCAAGGTAATGATATTAAAATGCGTTTAAACGAAATTCACCCCATACGCCGTAATTTTAAGGATTTTGGCGTGTCCCTGTACACAGTTTATAAAAAATATAGCAATAAAAATTATACAGCTGCTTATATGCAAAGCTGGAACGTGTGCGCCAATTTGCAAGTCAATCGAAGGATTTTTGCGGCCGCTATTGCGGTACATACAGATTCTTCCCATAGACCGTGAAGATAAGAAAAACTTTGGCGTGTCCCTGTACACGAACGGCAAATAGAATACACACCTAACACTATACAGCTAATCCCGTTGGGCTCATGAATATGTGTACCAAATTGCAAGTCAATAGCGTTATTTTAGAGGCCGCTATCGCGTTACATACAATATCTTCCCATAGGTCATAATGATAAAAAAAACTTTGGCGTGTCCCTGTACACGAACTACAAATGGAATGCACACCCAAAACAATACAGCTAATTTCGTGGGGATCATGAACATGTGTGCAAAATTTCACGTCAATAGCGGGATTTTTGCGGCCGCTATCGCACGACAGACAGACGGACAGACGGATCCCAAAATCCTTTTGAGTCTCAACAAAGGGTCTCCATTCACGTTTCAGCGAAATTTGGAAGTCAATAGCTTGATTTTTGCGGTGGCTATCGCGGTACATACAGATTCTTCCCATAAGCCGTAATGATAAAAAATCTTTGGCGTTTCCCTGTACACGAACTACAAATGGAATACACACCTAAAACTATACAGCTGATTCCGTCGGGCTCATGAACATGTGTACCAAACTGCAAGTCAATAGCGTGATTTTTGTGGCCGCTATCGCGGTACATACAAATTCCTCCCATAGGCCGTAATGATAAGAAAAACTTTGGCGTGTCCCTGTACACGAATTACAAATGGAATACACACCCAAAACTATACAGCTGATTTCGTGGAGCACATGAACATGTGTACCAAATTGCAAGTCAACAGCGTGATTTTTGTGGCCGCTATCGCGATACATACAAATTTCTCCCATAGGCCGTAATGATAAAAAAAACTTTGGCGTGTCCCTGTATACGAACTTCAAATGGAATACATACCAAAAACTATACAGCTGATTTCGTGGGGCACATGAACATGTGTACCAAATTTTAAGTCAATAGCGCTATTTTTGCGGCCGCTATCGCGCGACAGACAGACAGACAGAAAGACACACAGACACAGCCCAAAACCGTTTTGAGTCTCAACAGAGGGCCTCCACTGACGTTTCGGCAATTATATATATGTATTTATTTCTTATATCATATACCAGTAGGCTTTTCCGGCTTCGCTGGTCACTACATTTAAAGGAATTAAAAACAAAATAACTCTTTTTTTTATATCGCTTTATAAACAAAAAAGAAAAAGATAATACACTGAAATTACTGAAAAGCTCCCTTCGGAACCCTGCTGTTTTCGGCAGCGCTTTCCTTATCTGCAAAATTTCGGATACATGTACCTATTACCTGCAGTAATACCTTATCGGTTGGCTTCAGTTTTTGTGCTTATCGTATGGCAGTTCCGAAACGGACCGTATCGAAAATTTTTTGAAATATCTCTTTTATATTTGTATCCTAGTTACATATGAACAACACTATACGTATTAGACATAATAATTACTTTCACGTTGTTTCCTATATTTTATTTGATTTATCCGGTCGACCATAAAATGACAGCAATTTCACACCAAATAATAATATTACAATGCTGTCGGCAGCAAAATTGTTGAAGCACACATCCACATTCTTCATATTTTTTCTTTTGGTTTGATCACTAATTTTTATCATCAGTTTACTATTTTATAAACAGCATAAGACTAAGATCATGACTCGACAAATATTTACTTAACAAAACAGTATTAGGTGCACATTTTTTAAATACGATTTATTGCTAACGCTTCAATAATTTTGCTGCCGACTGTGTGCTATGAATGCTACATCTACCATATGAGACAACTAATTTTTTGTGGCTATATATATTTTCCATTTTAAATAACACATGATTAATTAATAGTGGTTGGTATATATAGAAAAATAAATAAATAAATATTTAAACCTGATCATGGTACAGCTCTATTATAACTCCTCTTGGTGATATTTTAATTTTTGTTACCACTTTGGATTTTTTTATACAATGATATAGTAAGCCAACTGACTAGGGTCCTAGGCCTATAGGTAGAATGGTCTCCACGAGGTCTTTCTAAGGGGTCGAAGCCCGTATTTAAGCGAGTTTCGGAGAAAAACACGGAAGGAACGGCTAAGTCAAAGCATGCGGGATGGGATCGAATCCGGCACTTCTCATCCACCAGCTTTGGGCGCAGAACCGCTCGGCCGCTGGTGGGGCATTTCTAAGGAACTTATAAATATTTTTTTTCCTAAAAGTCCCATCTTCCTCACCAAATCTATCGGAAACGCCACGGAATTTTTGAAAATTATAAAAAACGTGCAAATTAAATATAAGTCTGTAAGTTAGAACTTTAAATGAGCTCTTAATCTCCCTAATTCCCCTCCTATTTGAAATTATACTGTTTGCTTCCTACGATTCCCCCTATCGCAATACAGCTTCAATTTCTTTCTTTCTTTTTTTTTTTTAAAGACATTGTTCATAAAAGACATTTCCGACAAACTAAAATAAAAGGACTACATTTGTTTAAAATTTCAAAGATGCGCCTTTTGCTGCCCCCTGTTTTCGAAATTTCAAAAATTTCCAAACAAAACAATGATCCTTCAAACTCATTAAGCCCTCTCTCCTTTTTTTTAGGCTTTTAGAATTCCCAAGGTATTCTCGAGACACGGGGGGAAGACTTTAAACGAAAAATTTTCTTTCATATTTTTCTAACGAATAATTATAGAGAAAAAAAATTTTTTTTGTTAAAATGTTGTTTTGAAAAGGTCTTTCCATCAAACAAACAGAAGATTCCCTCCTCTCCCCAATTTTCACATTTACAAAATTAAAATTTTCCTATGTCTGACTCTATGTGCCCCCTTCCCCCACCATACACATTTGTTTTCTTCTTAACTAAGCAAAATCGCGTAAAAATTGTCGAAGACGTGTTTTACAATTTTTAGAAATTCTGAAAATTACTGGATATAGAAAAACAAATAGAATCTTGAAAAACAGTGTCGAATACGAATTGTATTCGACACTGTTTTTCAAGATTTTGTATGAACTTCGAAAACACACTTTTCTAAAATCGATTAAATTAAATTAATGAAATAAATGAACAATTTGATTAGCTTTTCGTATAATACAAAATGAATTTAAATCAGTTTGATTTAAAGTTGTTTTCCTAAAATAGTTTGCGATTTTTATAATCTAATGCAAACACAAGTTCCTGTAACAATCTTTGTGTTATCAGTAATTTTAAGCAAGGCAAAATCATTTAATTTAGTATAAGTAATAATCGTTATGGTTGTTGGTTTGGTTATCAATCGTTGTTATTGTTGGTCAACTTTTAAGTTTTTAAACTGATTAATTGATTAGTTTTGTAAAGTGAAAACAATTACTTATTGTAATTTTACTTAATTTTTTGTGTTTTAGTTAAAAAATTAAAATTACCTTAATTTACAGTCAGCAGTTTACCTCCTAACACATTTAATGTTTTATGGATACTGTGTAAGAAGGCTATATTAAAAAAAAAAAAAGTGATAGTTAATAAATAAATAAATAAATAAATAAATAATAGTAATAAAAAAAACCCTCCTTTGTAATGGAAATAAACATCCTTGAATCCCATTTGAATCTCAGTGTCATTTAATAGTTTGAATAATATAATTCACCAAAAAAATATTCCTGAAAATGTTATGACATATTTTTTAGAGTAGTGTATACTAAATTTTCAATGTATTATTAATTTCTTATTTAAAGGTTGCAGATGCATGGTAATTTTATTTTATATCAATATTATATGTAAGAAATGAGTTTATACAAGTTAAGGAGGATTTTTTTTCTCCTTCTTCTTCTAGAGTAGCTTTTATTGTTTTATTCATGCCTCCTCCCTACTGTTAAATTTAAGAAAGAAAGAAAGAAATAACAATTATTATTTTTTAGGTATAGATTTGATGTAAAAGAAAAAAATAAATAAAAATAGAAAAATCTTTAAAATGTGAAACTTTTATACTGGTAAATATTTAAGTAGTATAGTTTTTTAATAGAAATTTAATGAACAGAATAATTTATAAAATAATAGACTACATAATTCTTAATAATTTTACCAGTATGCTTTGCAGAAATATATTATTTCGTAAAATTAAGCATTATAATGCGAAGAAAAAAAAGTAAAATTAATTAATATTTTTAAAAATATATTACGGATTTAAATTGAAGTCAAATAAAGATGTATTTTACTTTATTTTATTTTAATAGTTATTTTACTAATTTTAATTCTGTTTTAAGAGTTTTTCCAATGCATTTTAAGTGTTTGGTAACCGAGTTCTTTTTTTTTTTTTTTTTTTCAATTTTATTATAATATTATTTTATAAAAGTAAAATAAATAAAATAAATAAATAACAGAAAACATGAAATTTTAGATTTGGATTTGATATATTATATTTATTATAATCTTTGTAAAATATTTCATTTACATACTATATTATAGGAATTTAAGAAAATCTTAATCTATTCAAAATTTTTTACAGCTTAACATTTTGTAATATGTATGTATATATATATATATACTAGAAATTTAATGAGCAAATTAATCATTTAATTATTCTTTTTTTGTTGTTGTTGTTGTTTTTGTTGTTTGTTTGTTTGTTTCCGGATTTTTTCTATTCATAGTTTAAGTGATTTATCAATTAGTTAAAAAAAAAAAAATGCTTATATTTGCATATGATTATGATATTATCTATCATTTTTATGAAAGTCAAGAAAAAAGTTTTTGCTGTTGCAATCCCTTTTTAAAATAAAACCAATTTTGAAAGTCAACAACGTATCAACTTGAAAGCAATGTGAATTGAATGAATATTTTTGATAAAAAAAACATTATATTAAATACAAATACCTAAATAAATAACTCATTTAATATACACTCCTTCTCATAATTGTAAGGACACTCGTTTTTCTATATTAATTAAACACTGAACACTATTATTTCAACAAATATATTTTTTATTAATTTGAATTTCATTAATCGACTATATTTAAAAAGTTTTATCGTTTTTCTATCTTAAAAAACTTTAAATATGGTAAAAAGATGATTTTTCAGGTGTTCACAATTATAAGGACAGCTCGAATTTTAGTAATTTCTTTCAGTTATTCTTTAAATTAATATTTTATGGGGTCTCTTTTTAGGGTTAAACAGTCAGACATTCTCTCTGGTATATATATATATATATATACATTTTTTTAAAATATTCTGTTTCAATACCATTTCGTATAGCATATATGATATTCTTAATACATTTAAACTATTTAAAATTGCTTTCCACTTGCATGCACTTTTCTAATATCATAAGTTATGGTTTTTTCAACTTTTAGGCCATGGGAAAGGCAATAATACAGAAGTTTCTTTCTTCAAACTATTTCCTATTGCTCTAAAAGTAGAGCGAAAATGTAAGTCTTGTAGAAAAAAATATTATTACCCCCAAAATCTAACAAAAATCTGATAATTTCACGTTTAAAATTTGCGGATATTCTCTTGATGTTCATAATAATAGAAAAAATTACTAAATTCATTTTGCCTTCAGTAGAAGCAGCTCCCCAGAGCACCATAGATCCACCTTTAAAATGCCCGATTCATATCTGCCTTTAAAAAATCTGCTCTGTTTTTCGCTAAGTCCTTTCCCCCATTAAATGCTGATTGATTATTACAGGTTTTTTATTCATTTTAACATATTATTAATTATTTTAAACATGCATAAATGTGGACCCTATCCTTTCGTTACAAATTACGAGCAAATTCAGCCGGAGTCATTATGAGTAGAACAGTAAGAGGAATTATGAGTCTTCGATCTCTGTAAAACAACTCTGATTTTGCACCAGATCTCTCTCCTATCGAACCAGCAGTTCAACGTTTGATCACATTTCCTTCAGCAATTTTAGACCTTCGAATTTCATTAGAAATTCGGCGGATTGAAATTATCCTTCCACTTAAAAAACACATTTATCATACTTCACTACTTGAACGTTCTTTTTTTTCGAGGAATCATCAGTAATGTCCGTCCAAAAAAAATTTAAGGCTTATATATGAATTAATCTAGCCCAGTAGTTAACAAATTCGCATGTCAGCTGTAATTTATCCGCTAGTAAGTTAAATAAAACGAAAAAAACTGGATTGTCCTTATAATTATGAATATCTACAAACGTGGAGAAAAACACATTTTGCATTATTTTTTATTAATTTTGTTTCATATTAAAAAAATTATAGCAAGTTTGGTTTTTAGAACACTAGATATATTAAGTGCACTTAGTATAAACTTGTTCACAATTATTTTTACATTAGTTATTTCAAAATATAAAGTGTCCTTATAAATATGAGAAGGACTGTATATATTAAAGAAAGAAAAATATTTTGTTTTTGTATTAAGTTTATTTTTTACACTAACTGCCGATAGATGGAGCCAAATTGCCTATCTGAGACTGAATATTTCAAATGGAAGCGAAGTCTGTATTGTATGCATCCGCGAACATTCCAAACCGGATTACATCCTTTCCTTTTGAACGATGCGAAAGAAAAGAGAGTAATCCGCGAGGTAATATAGTTCCATTTTTAAAGTAAAATATATAAAAAAAAAGAGTTTTTTGGGAAGAACGGGGAACGTCACGTTTCTCAGACAAAAGAAATTAATATCATATAACAATTTCATTAAATTTGTCCGAGCGGTTTTCGAGAAAAAAAAAGTTACACAATTACCATTTTTCCTTTGAAGCCTTAAATTGAAATTCCAGATCTCCAAATATATAGAATGTGGTTCAGGATAGCATCAGGAAGAAGAAAAAAGATTATTCTGAAAATTTGGATCAGAATATCTCCAATTTGCTGAGATATTAAGTGTCGGCGTTTCCAAATTCCTTTCATCTAAAATTAGCAGTATATATGGGGTCGCAGGTAAGCTTCGTTTGAGCTTTGCTGCGTCACGGAGACACGGCCGTGTCTCATGATATATATGTATATATATATATATATTTATATATATATATATATATATATATATATATATATAATTTTTTTTCGGTCAACAGATGAGTTTTCCAAGTTTTGGTGAAAATAAGAAGTGGAGCCAGAAGTCGGTATCTCGAAAACGTCTCTGACGATTTTCTGGAATATTCCTACATAAACCCCTTTTTAAATATTTTAAATACTTTTTCGCATATATTACATAGTTACTACAGGAAAATTGGCAGTCATTTTTATTTGGAAGATTAGATATAGATCTCTGAAACTGATGTTTCAAAAAACGACTCTACCAATTTTTTTTTTTTTTTTTAACTCTCAGAGTAAATTATGTTTTACATGTTTTTACACATGTATCAGTTTTCTCTTACATAAAAATTGTTAGGTGTCTTATTTGTTAAATCATATGTATGTCTTCCGACCGCATTAACTCCAAAAAGTATTTATAATACATCTTATAATAGGTAATGGAAGTCGTGTGGTAGTTATACACCAGATTATTTTATTTTATTGTTATGCTATATAAGTAATCTCTTTCAATCAGAATAATATATTAGTAATCTTTAATTTAATTTTTTATAAAATGTACACTAAATTACAAAAAAAAAATTTGAGGTCTCTCGAGAATTGAATTTGTGATTTATCATAACCAGACATACAGCAAAAAATAAATCAATACCAAAAGTTTATTCATATAAAATATCAGGAAGTTCTGATTTCTCGTTTTTTAATTTCATGAAACATATGACACAATTATTACAGAACCTCTGAAGCAATGCATTGCCTATCACAGCATTGAATTATTTCCACTTGGTAATGCTTTTTATATTTCATTAACAAACATAGTTAATATACTGAACTCCACTTATTATATCTAAGTTAATAAAATTTTAAAAACGTTTAGTTCTTTTATATCGATTTAGAATTTTTATTGATAACAGAAATTTTACAAGAACTACAATTGCATTAAATTTAGTTTCTCTTAATAAACAGAACAGTTTTTAGTAAACAAAAAAATAATAGTTATTGTAAAATAAATTAGTAAATATCGACGTCTCATGGTTTAGAAATTGAAAACGGTACTATACCTCTCTCTATGAATATATATATATATATATATATATATATATTTATTTATTTATTTATATGTATAACTTAAACATTAGCTTTTACAACGCAATTTTTCCTTCTGGGCTTTACTGGCAAATATATATATATTATCAATTATGGACTTTAAGCAAACAACAACTAAAAGTATAACTTTTCAACTACATTGCCTTTAAAAAAAGCAGAGTCATTCACAAACTCTCTCAGCGTGTAGCCTCAAATGACATTTCTACTTAAAAAATAATCTTATTGTCTAAAATAATAATCTTTTTGACTAATCTAGCTTCATTACTTTAAGTTACAATTTTACGTCTCGCACGATTTGGAGAGAGATTTCTCGCAATACAAAAATCAGTCTCAAATCGTTTGAAAGGTGTTTATTTGAGTTACAAAAATCCGGTTCAAACGCTTAGAGGGTTTTAAACATATCATGTCCATTTTATGAAAGTATGTTTAAAAGAATAAAATATCTATTCTCGTCGACAGAGAAAGTTTATGCTATTCTATGGGGAATATATATATATGTATATATATATATATATATATATATATATATATATATATATATATATATATATATATAATTACCCATTAATTAATGGGGGGGGTTCTGTTTTTATATTAAGAAATATCTCAATCATTAAATTTGTTTTCGTTTTTCCAAATTTGATTTGTTAAATTTTTAATGTTTCATTTTGAATCTATAAATTAAAATAAATAAATAAAATAAAATAAATAATAATAAAATCTAAGTGCATTTTTCAATTTCAAAATGAAATAGACAGAATTTTAAAAATCAGTTTTTGTAAAACGAGAATAAATTTAATGATAGCAGATTTTCTGAATGCGACTTTATTTTTCAATATATTAAATAATGTGTAATTTTACAAACAAATTTCCCCATAGAATAACATGAGCTTTTTCTGGAGACTGTGACAGGTATTGTAGTTTTTTAATAAGTGAATGCAGTTTCGTACATAAATTTGCATCAATATTCGGAAACGTTCACCTCGTTTATTTAACCTTGCCGATAGCGATAAAGATGAATAACCCATTTGACATTCAGTTTGTTCAACAACTTTCCCTTGTACCGATGATCTGTTTCTAATGAAGTCAACAAGATCATCATATATAGATTCCGGAAACTTCACTTTCCGTCGTTAAGATGAATGATAGAATATTCTAAATATCGTTGCAGGAAGTTTACAAACTCGAGTTCGATTATTTTTCTCTATTGTTCAAGCTGATAAAAAATCCAGATTTAAATGCACGTTTAGATGTTGTAAAATCTAAAACGGCATAAACTAAATGGAAAATTAAAGATTATATTAAGAAATTTCATTTCCATTAAAAATTTTTTTGACAGATATTAAGTCGTAGATCTAATAACATAACAAAATTAAACTAGTTGACATAGGTGGACTCTGCTCAGTTCCCCATCATATGTATGTTCTCATAAATTTCTTGTACAGAACTTATTATATACATGTTAAGA
This sequence comes from Salticus scenicus, assembly GCA_963930645.1. Classification (NCBI taxonomy): domain Eukaryota; kingdom Metazoa; phylum Arthropoda; class Arachnida; order Araneae; family Salticidae; genus Salticus; species Salticus scenicus. The sequence continues at coordinate 79,390,228 of OZ005657.1, read as the reverse complement.
GAAATGAATTTGACCAAACGCTTGACACAGTGACAGAACGAAATCCTCGCCTAATAGGCTACCCACCATTCAGTTCGATATCTTATTCTAATCTATTAATTTATTTTATTGGGATCAATTTCATAGTTTATTTTCATGCTACTATTTCCAATGCAACTTTCCTAAAAATGTGTATTTTTATGAAATATCTCCCCATTTTGCTATGTTGATAAATTCTTAAATTTCGAATAACTTACGCAATTTTCCTATTAGAATATTTGCAGTCAATCATGTTCATACAAGTATCATAAATGTTATTTTGAAATTGTCTGATATATTTATGATCCTTAAAATGGACGTTTATGCTCGATTTTGCCTTATTCTGCCATTTTAAGTAAATCGTAAATTCTAAATAACTTACGAATTTTTTTAATTGGAAAATTCATACTCTATGGTATTCATGCCAGTATCCTAAAAAATATTTCGAAAGTGGTTTGACATCTTTAAGATGAAAATATCCCTCAAGATTTACGTTTATGTGAAATTTTGTTCTATTCTGCCATGTTAAGAAATTCGTAAATTTCCAATAACTTACGAAATTTTTATACTGAAAAATTCATAGTCATTAATGTTCATGCCAGTGTCCTAAATAATATTTCAAAAGTAGTCTGACATCTTTACGATGAAAATATCTCCCAAAATTGACGTTTATGTGAAATTTTGCCCTATACTGCCATGTTAAGAAATTCGTAAATGTCTAATAACTTGCGAAATTTTCAAAGTAAGTTACTGATGTTCATTCCGGCATTAAAACTGATATTTTAAAACTGGTCTGACATTTTTACAGTAAAAAGTTTCCATTTAATGCACGTTTAAGTGAATTTTTGTCCTATTCTCCTATGTTAAGAAAATCGTAAATTTCGAATAACTTACGAAGTTTTTTAATTCGAATGTTGCAAATGAATAGGGTTCTTGCCAATGTTGAAAGTAATATTTTAAAACTGATCTGACCTCTCTGCGACAATTTGTTCGTGAGTTATCGTGTACACAGACTAACAAACTAACGGACTAACACACTAACCCACTAACAGACTAACCCACTAACAGACACCCTACAGACAGACACCATACAAATTTTGTCATTTTTGGATTCCTCACACCTGAAAACGTATAAAAAAGTCAAAAAACCGAGGTCAAAAATTTTCACGATTACCTAAGTTCCCCATACCTATAGTATGATGGGGAACTAAAAATATGAGAATTGAGATTAGAAATCGTGCAGTAGTTTTGTCACGAAAGTTGGCATTTTCTCTTTTAAAAATAAAATTATGGAGAGCCTTTATTTAAAAAATTCAGATTCTAAAAGGTTTTGACATCGTCTCAAAAAGGTATAGATAATCTTGAAGTATTCCTAACAATTATCTGCTTCCTAATTCAACTGTAATACGAATATGAAAAGTTTTATCACGTTTAAAAGTCATTTTCGAATCCTATAATAGATGAAATTTTACGTTTTTTCTTATTCAAATCCCTAACAAAATCGAAGGAAATTGTAATATTTCGTTAAATTAATGGCTTAAAAAATTTTTGTATAAGAAAATTTAAAAAGGAGTACTCATTTAACTGTCGATCCTACTTATATAGAAAATACAAAGCATTTTTAGATTAAAAGTAAAATATTGTAAACTTCCATGTTTGTATGAATAAAAATCGTTTTGGATTTTTGTGAATGTTTAGCATTACTAAGCATGAAATATAAATAATACATAAATTAAAAATGTAAAAAACACGCTTCCATTTCAAAATGTATTAAAATTCCAAATCAGCGGATGTAGATAATTGACATGTATGCAAAACTTCAGCTCAGTCTAATGGTAGGAAGTCGGTTACAATTCGATAACAAATATTTAACTGCTGTTGGGGGTCCATCCAGGCTCTCACGCCCCGCCTAAGTTTGTTACTGCTTGAGTTTGACTGCTAAGTTTGACTGCTAAGTTTGTTGCTGCTTGCATTGTCGTCAGAATAATACATGTATGCAAAATTTCTACTCAGTCGAACGATATGAAACAGGTGAGAATTTGAAGCGAAATTACCTTAAATCTCTAATTACTTCAGTACGAATTTTATGCATGTAACTGACTATATCTATGCATTTAATAGTATATATTTCAATTAAACGATTACTTGAAAACAAAAGCAAAATTTGTAATTTTTTATAGTTTCTGTCTTGGAGCTGAATTTTAATTTTCACAATTAAGGTAATAATTTATTTTCAAAATAAATACTAGTTTTGGGACTAATAAACTAATCAACATTCATACAAAATTAAAAAGAATTGTATGAAAAAGAAAAAAAATGTACAAGGAAAATTATGAATAACTATTTATTAACAAAATTTGAAACCTAAAAAATTAATTTAATATTTAAAACCCTTTAAATATCATTCAAATATAATTTCAGAGAAAGGTGCTATTTTATAAATGCCTTATATAGCTCCACATGCTGCATTAACTATAGATGTATATTTTTAATAGTAGCAATTTTTATCATTTTTATAAACCTTTGTCCTTTTATATTATGTCACTGATTTTTTTTTTTTTTTTTTTCATAATTATATTTCAAGCTTCAAATATTTTTTCAAACAATAAAAGTAGACACTCAGATATCCAGATATCTACAAGCTTAATTACATACTTCATAATTTTTTATTGAATATCGGATACACACACACACTTATGACTAAACTAATATAATGAGAAACGAAATTCTGTTACAGTCACAAATCTGTTTTAAGTAGCAATTAAAATCCTGCACACATTCATGCGTAATAAAAGCAATGAAAATGCGATAAATAATGTTCTCTTAAAGTGTTAAGGAAGAAACAGTCTGGAAGATTTATGCTCTATTAATTTCAAATATCAATTTCGTTTGTATTTATATACATAAAAAAATTTTTCTTTCTTTGATTATAAAGTATTTTACTCTTTATTATTTCAGTGAGCAAAAATATAAAAAGTACATTCTGGTACATTTCCAAGTATTATAATTAGGCAATTATTCCTTTTAAAATAGAGTAAAAAGCCTGAATCATTATATGTAAACAAACAAACAAACAAAAAAATCTGATTAAAGAAAATTTCCATTTAAATTATGTTTCTTTAAAAAAAGAAAAATTAAAAACAGGAAAAAGGAAAGATCGAAATTTAATGCGGTGCTATAAGGATGAATGCGTCCGTTTGCTGTTCTTTTATTGTAACAGATAAGGTAGTTATTCCTTCAAATTTGCCCTGAAAATATTTCGTTTCTTTCAGTAACAGTCTATTAATTCTAAAAAAAAGAATAAAAAAAAAAAACACTGGATGAAAAATACATGAAAGGTATACAAAAACTAGTACAAGCGGCATAGTTTAAAAAAGTATTTATTAATTAATATAATTATTAAATATATCCTTATATTTATTAAAAATAGTAGGTGATAAATTGCATCATTTTGCATAATTTTTTAAATACCTATAATATTAATTTGTTTTAGTTATGTTTATAATATTCCCAATGTGCGTACTTGCATACAAAGTTAAGGAGAGGATAACACCTTCTAAGAATCTAACGAAGTTTTTCATGAATTTTTAAGTGAAGAAGGAATATTAAAATGAATTATTTTTATATTACAATCTATCGCTTCTAAAATATTTTTTTAAATAATGCTTTTTTTATCGGCGTCCTAAAAAGTAGTAAATAAGGCAAAATTTTCTGCACTCAAACCAATTAAAAGCTCGAAAGCATTCATTGATGACTACATCCTACTATATAATAACATACTTTCTCATCAATGAATGCTTTTGATCTTTTAATTGGTTTGAGCACAGAAAATTTTGCTTTATTTACTACTTTTTAGGACGCCGATAAAAAAGCATTCTTTTTTAAAATCTTTTTCTTATTTTTGAAGTGAAAACTTCTTTAGGCGCGTTGAGCACTTTTGGGTGAAGAAAAATTCCTGATTTTCCGTCATCGTCAGCTGACGCTTTCCATCCTTGTATGATACAAATAATCTTATATATATTATAAATGTGAATGTCCGTGAATTTATTTAACTGAGTTTCACGCCAAAACTGCTCGACGGATTTCGATGAAATTTGTAATGGAGATAGCTTATACCCTAACTTACAAAGTTGGCTGCCTTTTATTCTGAAAAAATCTTTGTTTTTGTTATTTTTATGCATAAAATAGCAATTTTGTAAGCTAATAATAGCAAGAAATTAGCCATTTAAATTTTATTTGTAATTTAATTGTTGCCAAAAAAAATACGAGTTTTATTTATTTTTTTTTCTAACAGGAAAATAAATACATTTATCTAAACGTGAACAATAAAAAATAAATAAAATAAAAATAAATTATGCATCTCACGAAAATTGACGTCATTTTTAATTTAAAATTTATTTTACACATTGATAAAGTGCTAATATGCTAGTCTAATAGCTGGACGATACAATTCACAAGTTACTTAGTTTTCACTTCTATCGGCAGTCCCCAAAGACTGCTTTGATTTTTTTTTTTTTTTTATTAAAAACTAAAAAACTGAAATGAAGTAGGACACGAAAGTTTTGAAATCCTTCAAATACTGTAAAATTTTCTGATATTATGAGTTACTTATGGGTCACTCACCGATCACTCAGGGGTCATTCACTGATTACTCACAGGTCGGGGAAAATAATGTAAAATAATACCATAATTCAAAATGCCTCATGGTATTTCTAAATTGTTTTAAATCTCCAATTAATTAAATAGAAACGTTGTGTAAGTAATCGAATATATCTAAACATTTAATATTTAATATTTTAATTACTGTACCACTTAAAAAATATATAAATAATTTCTATGATATATTTGCCATGGTACACTGCATTTAAATGTTCACGATAAAGGTAATGGCGTATTAATTTCCAAATGTGAGCCCAAATTTTATGGATAAGAAATTTATTAACATTCATAGATAATTTTTTTAATTATTCAACAAAAAGAAAAGAGCAAAATTCCTTGAATAATTAATTATTTCAAAAATTTGAAACTTAGAAAAAATAAATAAATAAAGTTTAAAATTTTTTAAAGATTTGTAAATATTATTTGAATAATTGTAGAATTTTGTTTTGAACGTATTATATACTCGTAGCTTTACACATCTTGCAATAACTATATATCTATTTTTAATTTCATGACTTGATAATTTTCACCATTCTTTGCCACCTTAATTGTTTATTAGTTAAACATCCACATTAAAGAAACAATTATCATTAAATATAATGCTAAACGTTGATTAGTCACTTATACCAGATATTGAGTCGAAAAAGAAAAAAAAAAATATTATAGCAAATTACGAGAAAGTATATAAATTCTAACAACATAAAATCACCTATATTAGTGATTAAATAATAATAATAATAATATTGAATAAATAAAGAAATAATTAAGTTTTATGTAATGTAAGGATTTTTAAGAACATACTTAAAAACAAAGTGCTCGTTGTACCGTATTAAGATAAAAAATCTCACGTTAAAATTTTAAGTACAGTCGGTAACAAAAGTGTTCGAACACTAGCAAAAATTCCTATGTAAAAAAAGCACACTTCATACGATTTTGTTAAATAAATCTTTGTCGAATCCTGTTCTTAGTCAGTGTAAGAACATGATTCGATAAGGATTTATTTAACAAAACCGTATGAAGTGCACTTTTTATATATAGGAATTTTTGCTATTGTTCGGACACTTTTGTTACCGACTGTACTTAAATATACTAATTAGGACAATTAGATTTTATGTAACTAATATTTATGTAAACAACTTTTTAATAAATATTACAATGTAAGATAAATATTACTGTATTCATTATTCTTCAGAATGTATATGAAAATCTTTTCAAGCATACCACAGTAAGTAATAACTTCATATAACAAGTGGAAATGCTTGTTATAGTCTTTAAAAATAATAATAATAATAATAATAATAATAATAATAATAATAATAATTAAATGATTAATTTAAAAAATATGAAAACACTCAAAATGTACGTCCAAGGCAGCAATATATGTATATAAATGTGTGTGTGTGTGTGTGTGTGTGTGTGAGTGTACAGTCGGTAACACAAGTATCCGAACACTAGCAAAAATTCCTATATTAAAAAAGTATAGTTAATACTGTTTTGTTAAATAAATCCTTGTCGAATCACGTTCTTAGACAGTCAGTGTTCGGATACTTCTGTTACCGACTGTATGTATGTGTCATGACAAGTTTTAGAAAGAATGTTTCATTTATTAACATATATTCAAGACTTTAAAAAGTTAAAATAATGCTTTTTATAAAATTAATTTTTCCGGCATTGGTTCGAGAGAATCTTGTTTATATTTAAAACAAATATTTAAAAATATATATACCGAATTTGATATAAAAATCTATAGAAAAATATTAAATATTTTTAACCATACATAAAATTACAATCTAAGTTTAAAAATATTAATACAATATAATAAATCGTTATTAATATTATGTTAATAATAAATAATGGAAACACTAAATTGTGTGCCTGCCTACTGTCGGAGGTGATATTTTTTTTATATATAATTGAAAAATTGCCTATTTATGTGCATTACATAATAGAATATAGTTAAAACAAGGAATAATATGAAAACATATGCAAATTGTAAAATATTTTGATATTTTGCCTCAAAATATACATAAAATTTGCAAAAAAAAAAAAAAAAAAAAAAAAAAAAAAACACTTTTTCAAAATATCATAAGTCAAATTTAAATAAAGATATTTTTATTCTGTACATTTTATTTCGATTATTGAAGGTCCTTAAAAAAGTGAAATATTCTCAAAACTATAACCATGTTATTTAATATTTTAGAGACATGTAGAAAAAATTTGGAAAGAGACATGTGGAAAAAATTAATATAATTACATGACAGTTCATAACTTCTATCGACAATAAAATAAAAAATAATTTAGCTAGATTCATTGTCGTAGTTCAATCCCTAAAACAACTCCTGCAGAGCATTTTATCAAAGTTTCATAAGGTTTCAATTATAACTTTTGGAGTTATGATGTTTTGCTATAAAGCAAAATGTTAAAAATTTCATTTTGAGAAAAAGGAGAAAACGTAATTAAAAACCAGATTTTACCTATTAAATAAAAATAATTTTAATAAGTTCCTGATTTATTTTAAAGTTTTTTTTTAAAATTCATTTTATATACAGTAACAAATTTTGATACTTATATTGAGGAAAACATTTACGTAAACAAACATTTACGGTTACTTCCGGTTTCAAAAACTTGCGAGTGACTAATATTAAAATGCCTGTAACTCAAGTTTTAAGCAAGATCGAAACAAAATTCAAACTGATTTAGAAAGCTAAAATTCCAGGCTTTAATACTAAACCAAAAATAGAAAATCAGAGTTTTGACCTAAAATTGCATTTTAAAGATAGGCAGGCGCCTTAACGGCCCTCTTCACTTACCGTCACCGGAAGCCCGAGCCAATGTTATTCTATGGGGAAATTTTCTTTACAAATAACTTATTAACTAATACATATTTTTAAATTCTGTTTTCACATTCAGAAAATTCCCAATTGTTAAATTGACGGACCTTTTTCAAAAATGTATTTTTTAATTTTTAATATTTTATTTTGAAATTGCAAAATGAAAAAAATTTCACATATAGAAAATTCGTATTTTGCAGCTTCAAGATAAAATATAAAAAATTAAAAAAATAATTTTTTAAAAAAGGTCGTCAATTTAACAGCTGGGAATTTTCAGAATGTGAAAACAGAATTTAAAAATATGTATTGGTTAATAAGTTATTTGTAAAGAAATAATTCCCATAGAATAACATTAGCTTCGGCTTCCGGCGGCGGTGAAAGAAGCGGGCCCTTAAGATATCAACAGTTTCTTTACAAATTTTGTATTAAAAAAGAAAGAAAAAAATTCATATCCTAATTTATTAGTCAATTTGCACCTGTTCTTCCCAACAAAATAATATTAATAATAATAAAGTAAACTAAAATCTAAAAATTAAAAATGCTAATTCATTGCAAACATTCTCGTCCAATAATGTTATGAATTACCCTGAAAAAGTGTGTGTGTGTGTATTAAAAAATGATTGCATAGTCCCTATATTAAAAAAAAAATCTACTTCCATGTCTATATATGTGGCTTTGAGTCACAGAAAGAAATAAAAATTTCATGTTCCCAAGTGAAATATTTGCTGAGATATCGCACACTGCCGTATAATTTGGCGCCAAATGCTAAAATTTTCAATGCCTGAAAAATGTAAAAAACTGGAATTACATTACTTTTCAATAGATCTTCTTTAATTTTGTAATAAAATTATGATAATTAAAAGCTTAAATAGATAAGGTATTCCAGAAATTTACAAAGAGAGTGTCACTTAAAAAAGTTAAAAATCTGGAAAAACAGCAAAGAAAAAATGTTGCGTCATTTCCGTATTCCTTTGATGTACCAACAGTCAATTTAAAAAATAGATATTAAATAGTTTATTGTTTTTATATTACGAACGATATTTTTTTTATTTACGATATTTTCTGTTTTTAAATTACGCAGTTAAGAGAGAAAGAGAGAGAGAGAGAGATCGTTTAGAAACTTTTATATATTTATTTTGTAACGTAATTTTTACTTCTGAAAACTGAGCTTCTATCTGATGAAACGTTCATCTTTTTTTCTTTTTAAATTATAATTTTACTTTAAGAGACAAATAAATTGTAAGTTTTCCTACATGATCACCATTAATTAGGCCAAATATCCCCCCCCCCCCACACACACTTTTTTTTTTCATATTTTTCTCTCTATTAAAGTGTCAGCTATTCACATTTGTTTGATATACTTGTTGTGAATACATATTTATCAACTTTAAAGACAATAAAATAACATATTGATCATAATTTGTTTAATTTTGATATCTTTTACGATAATGTAAAGTAAAAGTTCAGAACGAAATTTTAAAAATTCTCACACTTCTAGTTAATTTTACTGCGTTAATCATACATACTGAAAAATTAATACTACATATATTTATTAACTGAAATATATCTCATATAACTATAAAGATCTTGAGTGCTTTTACTTGAAGCTTTTGTAATTGAAAGAAATAATAATAAAGATATGACTATTACTTATCTGAATTACATTCATATTTCTTTTTCATTTTGTTTGTTCCTTAGAAATAATTATTATACGGTCACTAAATAACACTGTCTTATTTCAGATGCGACTTCATAAAGAGAGCCGCTCCATCTTTCCTATAATATTTTGTCACCTTTTGCAACCTCCTCTCATGAAGTGTCAGGTGATTAATAGATTAGTCCTGTATGCATCAACTATATTAAGTATTTTCTAATGCAGCCCCTAATCAATACAGATTCTAAACCTATTAATTTTATCATTTTGAATGCATTTATTATAGCTACATTTAGACACTATTTTTCAGTTTATTGTTAATTCCCTAATTTTTAATGTATTTATTTTGTCACAAATTAATGGCCAGTACTGCATGCAAAACGATAGAAAACCTAAAACATCTATTTCAAGCAGAGACATGAGATTTATTTCATTTTCCTTTCTTAGATTCAAGACAACATTTTTCTAAACATAAATGAGGACAAATAATAAAAAAAGAAGAATCTATTAAGTAATTAAATTCTTCATTACAAATCCTTACAAACAAATTTCTATAATTTATAGTTTAACAGATAATCACCATTATTTTTTTAATCAGCATGCACGAAAAAATTAAAAGAATTTCATGAAGTAACCAAGTTTATACATTAAAAATATTGCTACGGATAATAGTAGGTATATTTTTTTATGTGGCAATTATTTTCAAGGTAAAAATTATAAGAATAAGAAAGGTATGTTTAAAAGTATGCGAAAACTAGTAATAGTCCTATCTCAACATACCTTACTTATTAGAAGCAAATAAACTTTTATAAAAGAAAGGATTTCTTACTTTCACTACATTCATTTTATCATAGGTTTCAACATCAAAGTTTCAAAAGAAAGTAAAACTTGTCGACCCTGACCCCAAAGAGGCCGAAATAAAGGTTTATATCCCCAGCTTTCTCACTGTTTTAGTGAAAAATAGTGAATGACCGAGTTACTTCTTTAATGATTTTTACAGTTGAAGTTCGTTATCAACATGAGACAAGGGATAAACTACAGTTGGCAAACTCTACTCCACTGCTTCGTTTGATCACGTATTCTACTGTAGATGTTTATATACAACGGAAATTTATTATTATACATGAAATGTGGTAATAACGTATTCATTTGAGGAAAACGTTATAAATTGATACAATTCATTCAAATTATGAATTCAGCTATATTTCATATATTGGGAAATGTTATTTTGGTGTTTTTTAAAAAGTTTTAATCAACAAAATATTAAAACCCTTTAAAAATTTCAAAAATTGTAAATGTTTTTTAAAATTGCAAATAAACTTGGAAATTTTTTTCTTATTCATTGCATAATTAAAAGACATTCGTTTTTAATATATGCTAAAATGACAATTTTATAAATGAAAATTGGAGAATTATGGTGTTTACAGACACATCTGAATGATTGGCAACTGAACAGTAATAGTTATTCTCAATAACTGATTAGTGAATAGTTCACTACTAAAACAAAAAAACAATATGTTTAATCATTTACCTCAATATAGCGAAAATGTTCGCACATACAGAATTTCTTTTATTTTTTTAACATATATGAAACAGTTTGAAACTTTATATATATATATATATATATATATATATATATAATATATATATATATATATGGATAAAACAAACAGAATGAGAAAATTTTGAGATCACAAATGGGGAAAATTTAGACTCAGAAAATCCTCAATTTTGTCATTCGAGAGACATTTTACTGAAAATTTTTAAATTCACTTTATTAAACTAATTAATCAAAAACTAATATGATGGAATAATTATCTCTAAGTAGAAAAATAAGCAATGGCCACCTTGAATTTTAGAACAGTTTCAACATAAAATCAACGTTATTGAGCTGAAAAAAATTCAGGAACAAATAAACCTTTCATTTAATTAAGCATAAAATTCCTTATGTTAATGATCTTATTTTGGAAAAATATAGTTAAGCTTTAAATGTGAAGTACATATACTGAAGCTACTACATAAACTACCTGTTGTATCTTGAAATTTTTACATTAGAACTTTATTTAAACTACTTATGGCGTTGGTGTTAGGGTTAAGGCCAATTGATTGCACGAAATTCTTAGGTCTGAAAACTTTTCATGATATGAAAAAGAGTCTGCGAAACTATTGCGAATTATGATTTTTACAATATCAACTAAAATTGTGCAATCTTTAATAACTTTTACAGAATGTATATAATTGCAGTTTGACAGCTTGAAATTTTAGCGAGTTCGGGCTAAGATGCCAATTACGTTGGGGAAAAAAGAAAAAAAAAAAAAAAAAACATATTTTCAGAAATATGTTTTAAAAGAAATGTGTGTGCAAAATGCTATACATCTTTTGATATAAAATACAGAGTGGCCACAGATGATTACGTTGATTTTACAGCATCCTTATTCTTTACTGATTGCTCTGAGTTTCACCTTTTTTGCATATACAGTCGGTAACAAAAGTATCCGAACATTAGCGAAAATTCCAATGTAAAAAACGTACACTTCATACGGTTTTGTTAAATAAATCCTTGTCGAATCCTGTTCTTAGTCAGTGTAAGAACATGATTCGATAAGGATTTATTTAACAAAATCGTATGAAGTGTACTTTTTTTACATAGGACTTTTTGCTAGTGTTCGGACACTTTTGTTACCGACTGTAGTTTAGACCAATTACAGTTTACTTGATTTCTGAAATTATTTTTCGGATGCATAACTAGGGGGGCGCTGCTGCTGTTCAATCTGTAAACATGATTTCTGTACAAAAGGTTGTCGTGTAGTTAAATGAGACGAAAACGGTAGAACTTAATGATGATTTTGGTGATGCATTGAAATCTACTGAAATGTTTTCAACAATCTCCGTAAATACCGTTGTTCGTGCAGTATTTACAATTTGTGTACCTGTTGTTAAAAGTTTTTACAACCAAAATTTTATTAACATGACATCTGGTGGTCTGTTGCTGCGTCGAATTTAAAACTTCCGTTTTATCGTCTTCGCCAACTTCCTATCCTCCAATCACGCGATACACTGCGTCTTACAGTTGGCAGCAAAATTATTGAAGGACACGTCTACACTTTTCATGTATATATATATATATATATATATATATATATATAGCTTGATAGCTAATTTTTATCATCAACTTACATTTTTAAAACCAGTATAAGACTAAAATCTTGACTCGACAAATATTTACTTAACAAAACAGTATTAGGTGCCCATCTTTTAAGTAGGAATTATTGCTAGTGCTTCAATTATTTTGCTGCCGACTGTAACGTGAAAAGAAGTCATGTTTTTCAGATTAAACAACAACAGCGCCCCTTTCGAAAAACTAGAATATTAATTTAGGAAATAAAGTATACTTTTACGATTAAGCCAACGTATCTACAAAAGAAATCAAAATAAGTGTAATCACTGAAGAGTAAAAATGTTATAAAACTAGGGTAATCATTCATTTCCGCCCCATAGAACAGGAATATATAAATAAAAAATCTGATATGGACACCACATGACTTCCTTATACAACCGTAGGAATATACATATTTTTATGAAAACATTGACAGTTTTGTGTGAGGTAACTGATTCGTAAATAAACAGTCATGTTCCAGTTAACGAACATTCCTTAAAAATAAAATAAAATAAAATAAAGATTAAAAAAACTGCTAATTGAAACAAAATCGTCCCGATAATATGATTATATATGCCGCCGAGACAAATATACTAGTTTTTTTCAGAAATAGCACTCAAGGGCTTGTTACAGAATACCTCATTAGCAAATGTACAATGAAAATCATCATACGAGAATAGATGGCCCCGTTTTGTTCTCTTTGGCAAAAATTAGTGGCAAGAAACGATAAATTTTACCAAAATAATTAACTGAGTTAAAACTGAGAAAAGGTTTATCCTGAAACAACATTTGCCGCAAAATTTTATCGCTAATCTCGCCATACTGCAAATTAGTAGCCAGCGTAGATTTTTGGTCTTAGCATCGAATTTGGCGATTCGGTGTCGAATTTGGAGAAAATTCATAGTTTAGGGTTGATAAAATTTGCAAGTTTTAACTTCAATAATAACAGGGCTCTGTAATATTCTGGAAAAATTCATTGGTTTATTTCGCAGAACTAAATTCTTCGAAATTTCTATAAATGACTCACAAGACTATAAAAAAAAAGAAGAGTGATTATCGATGATTGTAGACTAGAACTTGCCTATATCTTTACGTGTTGCTTTCTACACGGTATTACAGTAAAAGTGGAAACAAATGAACGTTTTGCATTTCCACGAAGGTGGGCTTTGACTTAGCGTCAAATTAAGCATTCAAATGTGGGGGAAAATGGTAGTAAGGGATTTACAAAATTTGTAAACTTTACCTCAATAGGAGTCTAGTTCTGGACATTATGTAATGACGCATAGGTTTCTCGCGCAGAACAACCTTGAAAATTCCATAAACCACTGACAATACTTCCGATGAATTCAAATTTCATTCAGACCTCGAAATATTCGGTTGTTCCTAATTTAGCGAAATGTATGCTCTGCAGTGTATTTAAGAATGTTTATTTGATTTCTGTAGTAAGAATGACCATTTTATTCGATTGTTTAAATAATATTAATTTTTGTAGCACAAAAATAAGAGATTTATTCAACTCTTTACCGAATATTAATTAAATAAAGTGCATTCGTCGACTAGAACTTGCTTAGTTCTTAAAAAATTTCTTTCTGCACGCTAAAATGTCGACCTTTTTATCAATATCATTACAGGCTCTATCTACGGGCTGAATATCCGTTAAATGAAACACATTCGACGACTAGCACCTACTTCTGTCTTAAAGAATCAATTTCTACACGCTATAATCTCGACAGCATTCACAACAATAAAATTACAGGCTCTATCTACAGGCTGAATATTAATTAAATAAAGTGCGACAAGAACTTTCTTAGGTCTTTAAGAATAACTTTCTACACGCAAAAATGTTTTCAACTTTCATAACAATATCATTACTAACTCAATCATTAGCTTATTTTGAAATCTCTATGATGCTAGGCCATATATAATGGCCAAAACTTTTGTATTTTTGGTCATTATGAATATAATTTTCCTAAATATCGCCAAAACAGAAAATCATAAAAAAGGGAGATGCACAACTAGAATGTTATAAGAAAACTATATACCAATTTGCAATGGTCTACGTTCAACCTTTTTGAGCTAAACGAGATACATTACGGGCTCCATCTACGAGCTGATTATTCATTAAATAAAATGTATTCGTCGACAAAAACCTGCTTTCGCCTTAAGCATACCTTTCTAAACGCAAAAAATGTCCTCATCTTTCATAACAATATCATTACTGGCTCTATGATTAGATTCTTTTGAAATCTCTATGATGGTAAGGCATATATTATGGCCAAAATTTTTGTATTTTTGATTATTATGAATATGATTTTCCTAAATATCTCCAAAACGGAAAATCATCGAAAGTCTAAAAATTGAGGTGCACAACTAGATGTTATAACCAACCTATATACCAATTTGTAAAGTTCTACGTCCAACCATTTTTGAGTTATGCGAGATACACACCCACACACACGCACGCACGCACACATATACACATACACACACACATACTTACATGATACAGACGTCCCGAAAATTCGTGTGAAGTCGTTGATATCTCTGAAACAGGAACTTGTATTAAAACCAAAGTTACAGGTGTACAACTAGACATCATAACAATTTCATATATATATTTACAACATTCTACGATCAATCATTTTTGAGCTATACGAAATACAAAATCCATTTCGGAAAACGGGATTACTATACCTCCTTATACTTTGTATAAGGAAGTAAAAATCAACGAACACATGATAATGTAATCAAAACACAAGAATTAACATGTAAACAAATATTTTATAGCCATGCACAATGTGACCTTTGTAAGCCGTAATATACATTTGCATTCTGGGTAAAATGTCGTGTTGCATACTAAAACAACTTGACAAATACCATTTTTCGTCAAGAATTTATAATGAAATATCTTACACTTTTTAATGACTATCAAGTTTATGCGCATTACTTATATTATTATCATGCGTATGTGTATGTGTTGCGTGTGATTATTTCAATTTATATGAAGCTTTCAATTTGACTTTTATACTATTACGCAAATAAATGGCAAAATTCCGATTATTGGAATATCAACACTGAGGTATTTGTCAATTATGAGGCGCACATCAAACAGAATATGCATAAACGTATTTGTACTGACATTTTTTTCTTCTTTTTTTCAAACATTTAATTTAATTCAGGGGTGTTTGTGTCCCCGGAAATTGCTACCAGAATTTTTTAATCGTGATATTATTTGTAATTTTCTACTAAATTTCAGCAATGAAATTTAACAAAAAATATAATTTATAATTACTGGTGGGAAATAAAATAAACAAAACCGAAACGCAAACACCCCTGTTAATTTGAAAAAAAAAAAAAAAAAAAAAAAAAAAATGGGTTTTAATAACGAACTCGACACAATTTCACATATTTAAACACAAAGATAAATCAACGGAAATAAATAAAGAAAAATATCAAGAAACATTAACTCGTTTAAAAACCTATTTTTCTTAAGCTGATTATATATATACTAGAAAAGCCCCGGTTCGAGAACAAACCGAATTCTGAATGCGGGAATTTTTTTTAAATCCAACTCGAAATGTATAAAACTCGGCCAGATGCTGCTTACGTGCCAATAGATCAAAGTTTGTTAATGAAATCATTTTTAAATTTATTAAATCAATGAAGGTAGTGAATCAACGAAGGCCTTGCCCGCTTCGTTGGCCACTATATTTAAAGGAAACATTTTTCTATATTGCTTTATAAAACAAACAAACAAATAAATAAATAAATCATGAAATTGCTCTAAAGCCCGTTTTGGTTCCCCGCTGCCTTCGGCAGCGACACACTCATTCGTAGACTCTATGGTGTCTCTGTCTATTGTCTATGGCAATAGCTAGCCAATTGGCTCCCAACTGAGTGCTTATCAGATGACACTTTCGAAATGGGCAGTATCGAAAAAAATGAAGTAACAATTTTATATTTGAATCCCAGTTCAACAACACTATACGTGGTGTACATAATATTTTCTTTCACGTTATTTTCTATGTTTATTTGATTTATTCGATCAACCATAAAATGACAACAATTTCGCGCCAAATATAATATTACAATGTGCTATGATCGGTTACGTCTATTGCATGAGACAATTTTTGGGGTTATAATAGTAGTTGGTATATAGAAAAATAAATAATGAAATAATGAAATATGTAAACCTGATCATGGTACAGCCTCAATATAGCTTGGCGACTTTTGATATTTTATCGCTACTAGACAAAAATATATACTTTATGTGATTATTTTTTCTTTTCCTTCTTTTCTTTTCTTTTTCCTTACCAGTTCTTTCTTTTCTGTTTTTCAATATTTTATAATTTATTTATATTTTTGATGCGCTACTTGGCTTAAAGTGGATTTTGTGAAAGTGGAGTCCTGGGCGAAAAGTGTCCGATCTATTTCAGCATCAAAATTTTAAAAATTACCCAGGATTATCAATAAGTAAAGCTTTTTAATATAATGTTGAATTAGCTTTCATGCCAAGCGCGATTCATCCGTGCCAAAAACATACTATTTAAACAAAAGGGGGGAAAAAAACCCTAATATAATATTTTTTTTTTTTTTACTCCATTTTTATTTTTTTATTTTTTTATATGCATAAGCAAATTTAATATGTTATAATTTTTTATTTTTCGCAAAAACACTTACTTTTTTTTTATTGGCAACAATTAAAAATTTAAATGTCCAATTTTTAAGCTATTACCAGGTTATTATTTTCATATTTTAATTAATTTTAAAAAGTCAAATCAAAATCTCGTTATAAATAAGATACCAAATAAAAGGGGCAATTTTTCTGAATCCGTCGGATCAAACAGCTTATCGATCGAACGATTACATTTTTTTAAATTAACTAAAGTATGAAGATTTGGTGGCAACTTGCGTCCACACACAGACAAACAGAGTCCAAGGAAATCTCTTAGCCGTTTATATATACAGATATGGTTTTATATGACCACTATAGTCTGAAATCTTGAGAATTTTATGCTCTCTGAAGAGTTGTACGTTTCTGATGATGAAGTTCTTTAACTTATGAGTATTCTTTGTTTTTCTAATAAGATTTTCATTGATTATTTTTGGTTATTTGTAATTTATTAGTACATTTTTATCATATATGTATATATATATAAAATAGATAGATAGATAGAGAAAGAGAGAGAGAAAGAGCGAGTTCAAGGAGTACGTAATATCTTTAAAATATATTAAAATTTAATTTTAATTGTTATGGAATTTTGTAATTTGAATGAATCAAAAACTTAAATTTAATTTGCAGTTAGATAAATTAAAACACACAAATTCTTATGCCTTAGATAAATTTTCATTTCAATTCATTACTAAAAAAGTGATACTAGAAAAATTTACTTAATCATTTTATATTTTTGTAAATTTAGATATTATTATAAAGTTTAATCCCAGGTTATGTAATTTCCTGCTTATAAAAATAAATTATCTGGACGCATTGGCAATCTGTAATGAAAATAGATGTTCACTTTAGGAAATTCCAGCTTCTAATACAAAGAAAAACCACTAGAATTACGAAATTCTTTAGCTTCATGTCGCAAATGTTTCCTCTGACAAATTTTATCCTCTTAATATAATCACATACTTTAAGGCTATAAGTCGTGATTAACTTAAGTCTGAGTATCAATAACTTATGTAAGTAAGCACATAAATAGAATATCCACAAGTTTAGAACAGTAAATGCCAAAGTACTATAATCAAGTCCGCTTTATTTGATATATTTTAAATATTTAGAAACTAATCCTATAGCTTCCTTGTTAAAAATCTGCCTTTTACTAGATATATGTATCTACTGAACACTGCACTGAGAAAAAAAAATATACCGCCTTCATCTAGAATGAATAAATGGTCATTTTCTAAATCCTCAAACAAGAAATATAGATTTCCGAGCTATGCGCATAAAACACGCCAATAAACTGAATAGATGAAATGGTCGAGAATTTCTAGTCTACACATTTCTAGATGGTGAAACAATATTCTGAATCTTTTGTATTACGAGAAATTCTCGCTTAATTTTCCAGAATTGGGTCATAAGTCAAGATTATAGCTGCTGAAACCCGCCTCTTGTATTCACATTTAATTGGAGATATCTTCAAATAGGTTTCTCTTCGATAGTATAGGCAAACGCTCAAGAATTCTAATAGAGGTCTCTAGAATTCGCTTTCGAAGGGGACTAGAAATTTTTTTATAAGAAATTTATAAGGATGACATGGAACTATTTTTTCTAGAGCCACAATTTAGATTCTAGATGTCAGTTACAGAATTTTTTCTCAGTGTATTGGCGTGCCTTAGAGCGCTTTCACACTGACCGACACAACAGCGACTAAATCGGCTGATAAATAATGCAACGATTGGAACAATATCGTGTCGGATAGTACACTGCTTTCACACTACACCGATACCGTTCCTTCAAAACGGGGATTTTCCTTTTCATTCCATTCCGAGATTCCGCTGTGCTAGCACGCATTCAAATATAGCTCCTCCGTATATCAAATTGCGGTTGTCATATTTATCATATCGCATCGCCGCACAGTGGATCGAAGTATAGGCAGTGGCGAACATAGGAAGGTTATAGTAATATTATTATCTATGTATGATGTTTTTTGTCACATATCGATTTAAATATGTACATATGTATGATACTAAAAGCGATTCTATGTTTTTTAAAGCTTTATGAGGCCACAGGAATATTTTCCCCACCAAATTCGTTATCATTTTATTCAACTGGCACCATTTTTAAAAAAAATAATGATTCCTGTGTATCATTTCTGTAGAAAAATATCAGTATAAATATTATTTTTATAATATTGGTGTGAAAAAAAAAAAAAAAAAAAATACTAATTTGTTTCAATTCTGCTTATGCTAATACAATGGGTTGTGAGATGTATGCGATTAACTAAGAGAATAATGTGTCAAAATTAAAATTAATTATTTCTAATAAGCTAATTGAATTTTTTTCTTTACATCAATTTTTATTCGTGAAATTAATTTAATGTGCCATTTGAGGAAAAATTGGCATTATAATGGGGTTAAACGGTATCATATTTTTCTGCTGCAAACAGGTATTTAGAAACATACCTGATAAAGAAACAAATGTTGCAATAAAGAAGATAATAAAAAGAAATAATTAAAAATTTCGTGAAGAAAATCTATATTTATAACACAATTAATTTAGCACACAATGTTAAATATATCATCACATTACTGCTTCTTTTTTCTTCCTGTTTTTATGTAGTATTTCAATAGAAAACTCATGCAAGCATTTACTGACAATCTCTATGAAAAATTCACATTTGTATTTATTTTTATTGCACAGAAACTTTTACTTTAAATCATAATATGGGATTATAATATTTAATTTTAACATTTAGTAATTTAACATTAAACATTTATTTAATTTTAACATTTTATGACATATCACAGCAACCATTTACATTTCCCCCTTTTTTGGGTCCAACGGTACTTTTCAGTACCTTTAAAGTAAAATTAATTATCTTATTAAATATTTTTAAAAAAATAAGAAATAATTTCTGATTTATTAAATCTATTTTAATCATCTAATTTCTATAATATTTTCACTATAAAAATTTTAATATATTTTCTGTCATTAATGAATTCAGATAAATTTCTCGATTGATAATTTGGGGGTAAACAGAATAAAAAAAAAAAAAAAAAAATCTCTAAAAGTGGCGATTTGTGGCGAAAATCCTTTTCACAGATTAAAAATGTATACTTTTGGGAGTAGTAAAATGTGTTTGAAATTTTGGACAATTTTGGACAAAAAAAGTTACACAACTTATAAATTTAATTTTGTTGTTAATTTTACATTCACATTTCATGCGTGAATCACAACATAAAAGACCAACGAAATGTTGGCAGAACTACCTTAAACTTTTATTAGGACATTATTAAAAGTATTTTTATTTCGTATTTTTTCATAGTTATCTTAAGTGCCACTTGATAGCTATTCAAATAAAGTCACTGAAATTTATCGAAAAATCTTATTTCTAAAAGTTTTCGTTTTGAAGCTATTTATATATAATAAAACTTCGTGTAATTGAAGAAATAACCATATATTTGTATTTTTTAGACACTCTTTTAAATTATTTCACTGCAAAATATCAGTTATTTAGAGATTGATTTTTGGGTCTAGTTCGTATTTTAATATTGTTCGATCCACTGTGCGCCGCAGAAAAATAATAAATAAAAGGGGTGGTGGACGAAATTCATTGGCTGTATGCATGATATAAAATCAAGATACGTAGAAGATGATTTTTACATGCCTTTTGGAAAACTACAAAAGATCCTGCGAAATATTTTAATTATTTTTATATTAGTGAAGGAACTTTTATTGATAATTTAAGTTTTTAATCAAAAATAATTATTAAATTTATATAACAAAACGAATATATTAAAGCCAACAAAAAATTAATATTTTACTTTATTTATTTATTTATTTATTTATTTATTTTTAATTTCATGGTAATGTTTAATAAATGAGACATCAGACCCCAGAAATGAGATAAATTCGCGCAATTTTATCAACTTAATCAATTTATAATTTTAAAACAATTTGACACTTGGTGCATTTGAATTATAGGAATACAACTGTTCTTTTTTAAATACAAAATATATTTGTTAAATAAATTAATTAGAAAAATATTTGCACATTTTCATATTGTTAACAAACACATAAAA
Source organism: Salticus scenicus (assembly GCA_963930645.1). Classification (NCBI taxonomy): domain Eukaryota; kingdom Metazoa; phylum Arthropoda; class Arachnida; order Araneae; family Salticidae; genus Salticus; species Salticus scenicus. The sequence continues at coordinate 79,369,161 of OZ005657.1, read as the reverse complement.
TTTATTTATTAAATCCCAATTATTATTATTATTAATATTATTATTATTTTTTAAGAAGCATTGCTCCCTTATTTTAAGTAACCTTAAAAAATAAGAGGGGTGGGGGACTGTATGTTTCAAGGTAAAACATTAAATTTTAAAACATTTCATTAATAATTAACCTACATTTTTATGATTGTTAAACTTAGATTTTTTTTTTAAAATATAAATACAATTGATTTACTTTTTTTCTTCTAGTTGTTTCTTATAATTCTGATAAAGCTTTATATACACACTTACCTCTAAATAAGGGACAGCTTTGGGACCAGGTACTTTTCCTTTATATAGAGGTTCCCTTATTCAGAGGTTGCATTTCTTAATAAGCTTAATTGTTATTAATCAATCGTTTTCACATAACATTTAGTGCCTTAAAAAGTGTGTTTGATATTATATTATAATTTATCAATATAAAATTGACAACAAACTCTGCTGTATTGGCAATTTATATAATAATTTAAATACTTTTAAGTAAGCTTACCAAAAATACAGACATGTTATAGAATAACATCTTTAGAAAAAAGTTATTTTATTTGAAGCAAACAGTAAATAAAAATCTTTCTCCCTCTCTCTCTCTCTCTCTCTTTCAATCTTTTTTCTTTTCTTTCCCCATAGTAATTATTTTCAAATAAACTTTTAATCTGGCATTGAGAAAATGAGTAAAGTACTAAAACCAGCTAACAAAGCTCAAAAAAAGATTAATCAATTAAAATTTCACCTCTTCTGGAAACTGTAAATTCTCATTTTGAGACAAAACTTGCATTTGCTTGTAAGCCCCCCACCCCTTCTTGTATTTCCCAGCAACTTTGAATTTCAGAAGATTTATATCCAATGTCTATTATACATACAAGTCTCAATTCTTTTCACAAATGATCTCATACTTTTAGCACTTTCAATAACCTATATCTCCCCTCCTTCCCCCCTATTGTTTAAGTGACACCCATCAAAGAGATTAATATAAATCTGCTTCATTCTTCATCTAAAATCTGAATTCTTTAAAAAATGGCTAGCTTTTTTAAACTCGAAAAGTTTCTAAAACTATCTTCTTCAGATAATAAAAGAATTTTCCTTAGATATGGAAATTTTAATCTTAAAAAAAATTGCCTTTTATTAGTAGTATCCCATAATTAGAGATTCCTTAGAGGAGGTATGAGTAAAATTTATCAGCTGTGTTTTCAAAACATTTCAATGTATATAACACTTTAATTAGTATTCAATCATTTTATTACTTTTATGAATAATAATAATTAGAAGAAAAAGCTGTAAAATTACAACTGGTGAAAAATCAGTCCCCCCCCCCCTCCCCCATTAAAAATATTTGGAAGGAGTTTACTTGTAAATCATTGCTCATAATTATTGATCCGTAACAAGAAATTGACATTTTTAGTTACTTCATCTTTTTCTGTTTGTTTATATGTTTTTTAGAAGAGCTCCAATGGATGACAAATAAATTGTCAAAAATAGTACAAAAAGTGACTTTATTATTTTTATTACAAACCAAAGGATAAAAATATAATTTACATGTGGTAACCCTATTTTATTTTATAAACTGTAAGCTCTTATTATCAGTATGTGTGTATATATATATAGTAATATATAAATGCAGAAATATATAAACGAATGAATGAAATTAAATGTAGAAATATATAAACAAATGAATGAAATTATACCCCAAAAAACACTGAGATCTTCATCAGGGAGGCCCCTCAGTATAGGGGTGAACGAGAAGATTCTGAAAGGTGAAATTATACCCCAAAAAACACTGAGATCTTCATCAGGGAGGCTACACTGAGGGGCCTCCCTGATGAAGATCTCAGTGTTTTTTGGGGTATAATTTCATTCATTTGTTTATATATTTCTACATTTAATTTCATTCATTCGTTTATATATTTCTGCATTTATATATTACTACATCTAAGTTTTGCATTTCCTTTCGCTGCAATCTTGCGCATTGGTTTGTAATTCTCCTATTGGTTTTTCTATTCTGTAAAACTTATATAATTATAAATTTTCCTGTCAATTGTCTGCTATATATATATATATATATATATATATATATATATAATTTTGAAAAGTGTAGTTATGTTTTTTTAAATAGAAAAAGTTTCTAAAAATGTTATGCAAGCTCTTTCTGAATGTTATATATATATATAATGATTGGAGATTAATCAAGAGAAGAGATTTTCAAGTTTTGAGATGATAAACTTAAAAACAAAATTTATATAGTAGTGAAAAAGAATAGGTAATAATATTTTTGAAAATTCCTTTATTAGAGTATAAATCAAAAGTATATAATAGAGTATTAATTATAACTATAAATTTTGTGTGCATTATATGCAATGTTAAAATCAAGTCAGTTACAAAATAAAACGAAGCATATTCTTGAATTAATGATATAATTTAAATCTGCATGATGTCAATAAAAATTACTTGAGTGGTACAATTTTTGAATTATTTATTATTTGTATACTTATATATTTGAAAACATTACATACATGATATATATAGATTACTAGGCGTATAATTATATCTCTGCAAAAAATAACAACACACAAAACAAAATAATTAGGGTACTTATTTGAGAGAAATAAAAGAGGTCGAGGATTTCAAAATATACGTGAAAAAAAGTAATGATTGAAGAAAATGTTTCAGAAATTTAACTTAACCCAAAATTTAACCATCTCCATTATTAATATTGGGTACAAATACACAAAAAATGAGAGCATTAATTTAGTTTTAAACTTGATACTATTAATTTAGTTCAACATTTATAAATAGAGTATCTTTATATAGAATAGAATAAATAGCGCTTTAATAGAATATAGCCTTTAATAGAAACTATGCTTATTGTAAGCATGATGTACAGTCAGTAACAAAAGTATCCGAACATCAGCAAAAATTCCTATATAAAAATGTAGCGCTAATACTGTTTTGTTAAATAAATCCTTGTCGAATCCTGTTCTTAGTCAGTCTAAGAATATGATTCGACAAGGATTTATTTAACAAAACAGTATTAACTCTACTTTTTTTATATAGGAATTTTTGCTAGTGTTCGGATATTTTTGTTACCGACTGTATTAATACTAGTTATTATCAGTCAAGAAAATACAAAATGAAACTTAGAACCATAAACACTGTTTTAAATTTTCTAAAATTAATCCATGTATTGCTTAGTATTATGGCATTGTTAATAAATTTAAAAATCGAAAAAGCCTTTCTATTGAAGTAAAGTTTAAGGAAAATGTTGATAAGATCAAAATCATTGCAATTGAACACTTACACATATTCAGTTTTAAACAAAAAATTATTTTTAAAGCACATTTGAGAAAAACCTTTCACATACAATGAAACAATAAGATGTACTTGCAAATGAAATACTATCAAAATTTTAGCGATCTCTGTCAAAATATTTGAAAATTAGTGAGAAAACTTTTCATTATATAAAGTTCCATAATCAATTGTTTTAAGGGGCTTGTATTAATTTTACACTTTATATTGGAAACAATTTTAGATTTAATAATTTTTTCTATATTTGTTTAACAGAAAAATTTAAGATTACTCTTTGACAAAATTTAGTACAGCAATTCTTGATAAATTTTATAATCATTCCCCCTCCTCCCCACAAAAAAAATTAATAAATAATAATAATTATAATGAATATATTTTGATTTTTTTCATTATAGTTCACTCCATAAATTCCACCCTGAAATTTTGAGTGTTTTTCCCTAAATGTCAAATTGTATAAAACATTTTTTTTAACTGCAATATTACGCCATCAGCTATTGGAATTCTTCTTGGAAAAGTGAATGCAAAAAATCATTATCGAAAAACACAAAGAAAATTATCAAAGGTTACTTTCATTATCAATATGTAGTTTTGGGTTTTTTGCGGTGAATTGTCTCATAAAAACCACACTTATTAAACAAGTTATAAAGTAACCTTTTGTATATAACATTTAGTTTTTTCGTGACATTAAGTTTTGTTTTTCTTTCAAAGTAAGTCAAAACCAAAATATCTGTAAATGTTCTCAAATGTCTTTTTCCAAAACGAACAAAGGGAAATTATCTGCACAAAATTACAAAGCTTATTTTAAAATCAAATGTCAAACAATTCTATTATTTCTCAATCTAATTCAATGCTGGCGAAGCGGGTTATTTATTTTTCTATAGATGTATAGTATGTTTAATCTCGGTTGCCACCTATTGAGAACCATAGACTCTGGAACAAGGTTATATTTCTAGAGCAAAGTAGGTTATTTTTAAAAAATATGTACTATATTTAAAATAATTTGCCAGTTATTGATAACCATACACTCTGGAACAACATTTCAAAGCACCAAAAAATTGAATATTAGATTTGGAGGAATTTTTTAGTATATTTTATTTCGTTTAAAAAATACTTCATCTTCAAGGGTTTCATTTGTAATATAATATTATGAAATTTTGTTATTACTGTCCTCAATACTTGTATGAAATAGTAACTTTGAGAATATATTATAAAAAATATTTTACGCAACAATAAAAATAAATAAATAAATAAAACATACTTTGATTCCTGAATAAGTTTGAATCAGATAAACACATTTAAAAAACGTAAGTACTTTTTGCTTATTTTTTAGGCTCAATTACATATTAAAATATTTTTAGAGAATATAATTAGTGATGCGTAATATCTAGAAGGAAATGTAAACGTAGCACAAATTTTTGGCGCATTTAATCAGTAACAAAAATAAATTTCGTATACATTTGTGGATAATACAAGATATATAAATGCACGAAAAAATTTTCAGTGTTGGTTTGGGAAAATACACTTTTGAGTTTAAACAAACTAGCAGGCTTTGCCCGCTTCGCTGGTCACTAAATTTAAAGGAAACTCTTTTCTATATAGCTTTATAAAAATAAAATAAAATAAATTACTGAAATTGTTCAAAAGCTCGCTTCAGGTCCCTACTGCCTTCGGCAGCGATTTGGTCATCCACTGCAACTCGGGCGCTTGTCCCTATTACCTGCGACAATGGTTTACCAATGAGCTTCCATTTAGGTGCTTATTATATAACAGTTTCGAAATAGACAGTATCGAAAAAATTGGAGTTTCCCTTTTATATTTGAATCCCAGTTACATGTGAACAACACTATACGTGGTGCACATAATATTTGCTTTTACGTTATTTCCTATGTTTATTTTGTTTATCCAATCAACCATAAAATGACAGCAATTTCACGCCAAATATTACAATATGCTGTGACTGGCTACGTCTGTCGCATGAGACAATTAATTTTTTGTGTTTATATATAATTCATGGTTTGTAAACCTGATAGTACAGCCTTAATATAGTTCTCTTTGGCGACTTTTGAATTTTTGTCACCATTTTAGACTTTTAATCCATTGTAACAATAAGACTTAATCCCTTGTAACAATATGCTATGAGCGCTATTTCTGCCGTATTTTAGACAACTGATCTTTTTATTTTTATATTTATTTCCCATTAAACATATTTTTATTTTTATTTATTTATTTAAATATTAATTTGAATTATTCAAATATTTCTGTTCGACAGCGTGCAAGTGCAGTAACACACAGAGGCTCATTTGTTTGTATGATAAATTAGCATAGTGATTATTATATAAAAAAATAAATAAATAGGTAAACATTATCGTGCTACACAACTTTATTATGTCGCTCCATTGGCGGCTTTTGAATTTTTGTCGCCATATTAGCGATGTAATTTTTTTTTTATGAAAAGGGGAAGACTGTTTTGCTAATAATTTTATCAGACTCTATTTTGTTTATACGTATGAATCCTTCATATTCTGCTTATATTTTTAATGGTTTTTAGGTTTAAAATAGTGCTTGTTGAAATAAATTTCCTATGTTTCAAACTGCATTTTTTCGGTAAATTTTGTGTAAAAATAAATCATTTATGTTTTTATATATTTGATGCGCTACTTAGAATAAAATGACTGTTGCTATATTAAACTTCTTGTCGAAAAACGTTCGGTGTACTTCAACACCAAAATTTAAAAAATCGCCCAGCAGGATCTATTAATGAAACTGATAAAATAAAAATATGGTTCATAGAGTTTAAATAATCTATTTAAAAAAACTTTTAAAACCCAAATTCTTAATGTATTGTATCACATACATAGATATAGTAATAATATATAGATTGATCATTGGGGAGAAAAAAAGGGATTCCTTTTCCCTCGGGAAAAGACGGCGATTTTACCAAAATATGGCAGTCTTTCCCCGAGTGAATGAATACACACGGGAGTACACACGAATATTTTAGCAAATAAAATTAATGAATAATTTATTTACTAAAGGTGAATGAAGAACTCCAGATATAGTTTCAAATTCATTTTTCTTCTTTTCCTTTTTTTTTTTTCAATACCGCTTAATGGCTGATTCCAAAGCTTTTTTTTCGGCATCAAAAATCTTTGCACGATAATATGGGGATGATAGATCTATATACATTA